>CM062522.1:45720609-46965079 GCA_031439585.1 Pterocarpus macrocarpus
CAGAGTCACCTCCGCAGGTGGTACCTGACATCCCGCTCAGCTCCGAGAGCAACCCTTCAGAGGCCACCAGCTCATCATCCTCCTCCTCCTTAGGACCCAGTACTGACTACTCATATAACACCCTCCTCAGTACAGTACTATGCTTAAGTCATAGTACCATACCCTAGAGTTGTTACTGTTACCTGCGGACCTTGTCTGACAGCAACTTCAGCCATCTTCGGAAACTTCTGAAACTATCTGGAGACAATACGAAAATAGGTGTGAGAATTATAAATTCCCAGTAGGATTCTCTAAGTATCACAAATAATGTCATTGTTGTTATCTCCAGTTTGCTTCGGTTTATTAAGAAAAAGGTGAACATACTTTACAAACTGTTTAACTTTATAGTTCGAAAATATAATGTCCGAAGCAAAGGTTCAGTTTTACTCATAGACTTGTCATTTGGGAAAAACCCATAAAAATCAATTCCTGAATGATATCATGGATAATAATTGCAACATATTAAATTACACACAGCATTTGCACATAACTTTTATTTGTACTTGAATTCATGCAATACATAAAATTTGCTTTTCTTTCTTCATCTCTCTTTTCATCATAAAATCTTTACGTGCCACATTCCAGAGTATGATCGCCATGTCATACCCCATCAGAGCGTGATTGCCATGTCACGTTCCTTAAGAATATGGGATTTTCCTTTGGTACCTACACTAGCTGGGACATGCCATGCCTCGTGTAAGTTCTGTCCCCTGTACTCGTACTAGTTGGGTCGATGCCATGCCTCATATGAGTGGGGTGCTTGCATGTGCCTTAATCTTTAGTCTTTAGTCTTAAATCTTTAGCTTTTACTTGGCACACCTAGGCGTTACGTATCGCCGTCCCTAGGGTGCTATTTCTGCCCTTGGGTAGTTTGGCCTTGGAGTGAGCTCGTCAGCTTCACCCGTGATCGTCGTCACACCGACTCACCCACAAGGGGACCCACTACCTCTAGGTTGGAGGGACCCAAGGTACAACTGCCTCCAACATAGAGGGACCCAAGTTTTAGCTGCCTTCACAAAGAGGGACCTCATGTGCAACTGCCTCCAAGTGAAGGGACCCATGTCTTTATCATTTAACTGCCTTTACAAGGAGGGATTTCAAATAACTGCCTCCGAGTGAAGGGACCCATATTTTATCTTATTTAGTTGCCTCCACAAGGAGGGACCTCAAATAAATGCCTCCGAGTGAAGGGACTCACATTCAATATATTCACATTCTTTCATTCTCATGCATAATCCAGCATAAACATGCGGGATGTACTCATACATATGCTTCATAATTTATACTCATGTGTCTCATGTTGTACTTATGTCACTTTTGCATATATGCTTCATAGTTTATTCTCATATATCTCATATCCTACTTATGTCGTTCTTGCATATAGAATTTCCACATACATAATCATAATTGTGTGGCTGTTCATATCATAAATCCCTTGTAATCTAGACACTCCTAGTCTCCTAGACTTCTACCGTAAATTCGGCAGCATAACGGATCAGTTCTGTCTCCCCATGAATAGTGCCAATTCTCACGGACAAATCAGTCATAGCAATATAATCCATTTAACATATATATCAAGGTAAAACTGGCAATCCTTGACTCAAACCTTATATGTTTCACTAACACTTGTGAAAATCATCAATTTGACCATTCCGCCAATCTTACTCAATTCTGCCGAATTTTGTATAATCCACCTTTATCTCTATTCAACTCATTTAAACCTCAATTTTGGATATATCATAGCTCTATGTGTCTACTTTCTAACCTCTTTAGTCCCATATCATTTTGATTTATATAACTCAAGATATTTAACTTTTGCCTCAGCCTGTTCGGTCACTAGCCCGAATTACACTCTTGAAATATAAATTCATTAAAAATCGAAACCAACCTCAAATCATACGAAATTGGTGCCATATAAAAGCTAATAGGACAACCTTTCATTTGCAACCAGTTTCACTTGATTTGCTTAAGTATACCTCGAGTTATAAGTCCTGAAAGTCGACCTTCCTGAACTACCCTGTTTTGGCCTAGTCTGGACATAGGGTAACTTCGTTGAATTACTGGGAATAATTGAGACCATAACAAACTTGAAATTCCATACTGAGATGTTCCCCTATGTGTAAGCTTTCTAACAAAGTTGGTCTCACTCAATTTGGAGTTATATAGGTCGAGTTACACCTCCTCAAGTCACCCTGCCCGGATGAAAGTCCTGGTTCCTAGGTTAACATTCAAAAATTCATATCTCTCTCATTACTAATCCAATGGCCTTATATTATATATCTATGGAAAGCTCTGAATGTCTACATTCATCTAAAAATAGTTTCATCAGATTTAACCGGCTGTAGGTAGAGCCGTACACTCCGCCATATGGACTGCCGTGGAGCTTCTCACTTAGATAGCATTCCAAACCTTCACTTTTCCTAGTTTTCTTCTTCTAACCTTAATTCCAACTCAATATTTCATATTAATCCAATCATAATCCATTATAATACATCCAATAATTCATCAAATACATGGAAAAGAATACAATTTCATGCAATCATAGTGCAAGTAACTCAAGAATAGAAATAGAATCCTACCTCTTTGGAGTATGATTTGAGCTAAGTGCTGAACTTGGAGTGTTAGAACCTTGCTAAGCTTGAAGAAGTAATGGAGTTGATTGAGAGAAGGGAAGAAGGAGGCTAGAACAAGGGGGAGAGAAGAAGGCGTAGATCAGTAAGAAATGAGGGGGAGAGACTGACTTAAATACATGGGGGTAGTTGGAATTATGAGTGTTGATTGGTTGAAATTTTGTGATTGAAGTTCGGCCATGTCTCCCACTGTTGTGGTCAAATTGCTCTCCACGTCGCTCCAAAAGTGAGATACGCTTCCGGTCTACCTGAAATCGGAACTCGTCCCTATTAGCTTAAAGTCAGAACTCGTGACATTTGCCTAAGCTTGGGCTGAAGCCGGATGTCGGAACTCGTCCCTCTTGTCCGTGACGTGAGGAAATCTTGCCTGGTTTATTTCGAGACTTGGAAGTAAGGTCGGAGGTCGGAAGTCATAGCTTACAATCACCTAATTTCGGAACTCCCAATTCAAACTCGAGAACGCCAACAGAAATGGAAGGCTTCTGGTAATGATCTCGGAAACCGGAACTCGTGTGTGACGGGAAATCAGCTCAAAGATCCGAACTCGGGTCTATCCCAATTGAGTTCGACTCTAAGGTCGAACTCGTTGCATTAAACTCAGAGTTTGGTTTGTAACCATTGTGTTAACTATTACTACTGAAGTCGGAAACCACGTACACTATTTTGAAGCATGCGGTCTGAGGTCGGAACTCGGGTGCCTTGGTTGACACTGGAGGCTACATCATGAGACTAGAAATCGGGTACATTCTTTGAAATATGAAGTCGGATATTGGAACTCGGAAGCCACCCATTTAACTCGAAACTAGAACATGAAGTCGGAAATCAGGAAAAATGTAATTAGACGAAATCAGAAGTCGGACAGGACATAAAGGGACGAACTCGGAACTCAGAAATAATCCTTCTATCTGAAATTCGAAGATGAGGTCGGAAATGGGAATTGATCAACCCTGAGGTGAAGTCGGAAATCGGAAATCGGGATGTTACAACTCACCCGCCGGGCCTGGTATGGCCAACGACTATCTGACTGAGTAGGTCAGCCATAGCGATGTTATGCAAAGATGACCTCTTTTGGCAGCATGCAGCTTTGGGTCATAGACCTAGTGGTAGGTTTGAAATGTCCTCTAAGGACCACATAGGATCATGTTGACTGACATGGGCCTTACGTCTTTTTAGTACACGGCCCCACTTATGTATCCTGTTTTGAAACTTGTACATAAACTGAAACAGTGGCTTTTTATATATATGTATACATATGTACAATTGATGGCATATGTGTTATTTGTTCTTATCTTTTCGGTTGTGATAAATTAAATTATGTCACGTTTATTATATAGAGTTCCATTTCTTCTGTTACAAAAAAAAAAAAAAAGAAATGGTATGGATAAGGAAACGTAAACGGAGTATTAACACGGTAACACAATCTACTTAATTTCATGCTATGACTTAAGCATAATATTAAATTAGTAGGGTGTTACAAACATAACATATTAACCTTTCAACATTAACATAGAATTACAACATTTAATCATAAATAAAGCTTATTCACAAATTATAGTGCCCAAACACTCAATTTAGTAACTTTACCTAAGTTCCTCAATTCTGAATTACAACATTTAATTGTAAATAAAACTTATTCACACATTAGAATACCGAAGCACTCAATTTAGCAACTTTATCTAAGTTCCTCAATTCTGCCCCATTTTCTAAAATATACCATAATTCCATCTTAATTCATTTGATTCTAAATTTTGGATATGATGTAGCATCGTTTGTTTAGTTTTAATTCCCTTTAGTCCCGTGAAGTTTTGATAAGTATAATTTGAGTTATTGAGATCTAACCTAAGTTTGCCCTGCCACTAAACAGAATTGGGGTCTAAAATATGAAAATTCATCAAAAATAGAAATCTTATTGTAATTGATTGAAAATTATACCATTTTAAATCTAACAGAACTAACTTTAATTTTCATAAAGTTTTGTTTCATTTGAGTGGGTAGAGCTCAAATTATAAGCTCTTAAAATTGACTAAAGTGGTCTGCCTTATTTCAGTCCAATCAAGATATAGGCCAAATTTGGTGAATTACTAGGAGCAAACTACTTAGGGTTTAAATTTAAAATTTTTATGACATAAACATCTATGTGTTAGCTTTCTAACAAAATTAGTTCCACTCAATGTGAAGTTGTATAAGGCAAGTTGTGCCCTTCACAATCTAGTCTAGCAAGGACTAGGGGCAGAATTTTGGGTTTAAATTTTAAAATTCATATATCCTTCATCTTAAATCCAATGGACTTATAATTTATATAGTTCGAAAGCTCTAAATGTCTAGTTTTATGGAAATTGGTTTCATAAAATTCAGATGGCTATAGGCGAAGCCGTACATTTCATAGTACAGAAAATTGTAGGGTTTTTCAATATGAACAAATTCTAGTTTGCTATCCTTTAGCTTTTCATTCAATTTCCCATCGAAACCCAACATATACACGTTAATCTAGCCACAAGAGTTCATATAAAACACAATATAGCATCAAGTAAATGAGTGGAAAATAAAATTCCAATCAGCCACCAAATCACAAATAGCAAGAGAAAACCATGAATCCTATCTCAAATCTTGAGTTTGAGCTAAAAGGAAGCAAGTTTAGGTAAAGGTATGGAAATTGGGTGAAGAGATGGAGATGAAGAAGAAAATGAGAGGAAAGGGTTTGGTATTGAGGGAGGCCAAAGATGAAGGAGGAGAAGATGGGGAATTAAGTGAGGTTGAGTCATAAAATGTGATAATGACCTATGTAATATGATTGGTGGATGCATGGGTGGTAGAGAGTTTGGCTAAGTCTCCCCCCTTTTTGGGCTGCATGTGGCACCACTTTGAGGGGTTAGGTGGCTGAAGTTTTAGCCACTCTAATTAGGGTTCTATTAGTATAAATTCCTCTTACTCGATTCTTGCGGTATGAAATACCGAAATTCAACTGATTTCCTTTAAATTTGTGAAACATTACTAGTATTTTTCTCATGTTTCTTACATGATTATTCCAATTTCTCCTAACCCAAATCTCCATATAATTTATTTCTAATTAGTCTTATTTTTCTAATGCCACTGAATAAATTGGTCAACTGTGTAAATCAGACACACCATGTATTGGGATGTTACATAAGGTCTGGCTTCTATTGGTTAACGGTGTGTGTGTGTGTGTGTGTGTAGCTTTGACTAAGTACATCAATGCTTGTACATGTATTTTGCATGATTGAATATTATTGATCTGTGGTTATGTGGTTCTATGGTTGGGCTATATATTTTGGTTCGTAATAGGAACTATATGTACATGGGGAATGTTCAATTTTTAGGCGAAATTTTGTCATTTTTCTATTAAAGTTTTGGTAGGCTTGTTAGGAGGCCAATTCCTCCTATGTGTCAGTCATGGTTTAGATTGGGGCATGACAGTTAATGTGTGTAACAGGTCTTATTTTATTATCGTGATGTTATAAGTCATACTAAAATTCTCTATGAGAATGCTATGGGGTTTTTTGAACATAGAGTAACAAAGATCACTTGGGTGGTATATATAGCCACTTTTTTTTATAAGTACTTCTATGATAGTGTGAGAAATAAAAAAAAGATTGAGTTATATACATCTTAAATAAGGAAATATGATCATAGGGTAATATATAACAAAATAATTTGAAAAAATTTCTGAATCTTTTTTCGGTAAGGATAGTACAGTAGAAAAAAGATATCTAGAGCAAGCCTGAAAGAGAGACAGAAATTTTCCCAAAAGTAAGAGGACGACAGAAACTCAAGAAAAATATTTTTAAGAATGAAGTGACCTTTGGAAACGGTAAATAGGTGCCAACTAGACAATCCCCTACCTTAATGTAAAAAACTGCAAGAAAATTCATGGCTCCATATCTCTCGCTACATGGCCAAGAAATATGCTATCGATGCGGGAAACTTAGTACACTACACTAATGATTGCAACATAGGAAACCAGTTAAACAGCCCCGTAACTAGACCACGAACTAAATGAATAGTACTCAGAGCATTATATATTTGTCAGCCATCATTAGAAGACCAAGTTTTCAGAGCATCCTTATCCTCAAATACTTTTTTATTTAAAAATATATAATCTTTTTGTGCGTCCCTAGTACGTACGTACCCCAGATTTTTTTAAAATTGAAAATTATAACTTTATTTTTAGCTACGTAAAAGAAATTAATGTTTGACGGCGGGATGCACAGCTAGCACCATTCTTTGCACAATATGTCAAGTACATATAATATACATCATTAAACGTAAATTTTATGCACAAATTCTAAATATAAATATGATTTTATTTTGATATTTTTTCAGGATAACAGTGTTTTTACAATTACTTATTATGCATTATCATCTTATATTATAAAAAAAGTTTGACTTTTACATAATTATTTTAAAAATTATACATATAATAATATATAATTAATTCATAATATAAACACTTTTAATAATGTATCAACAATAATCTTAAATAAATATTTAAAAATAGATAAAACATACTTTTTTAATTTTGAGAGTATTCTTACCTATATTATTGAGAGATTAATCTTTCAAGCATTATTATAATTAAGAGATCATCTCAATAATTATTTTTTTAAGATTTAATCTTTAATTCTCTCATTATGAATTTCTAAAAGATGCAACTTGCATATCAATGCATCTAACCTTTATTGGTAGATAAACTATACTTTAATAATATGATGATCAAAATTATATAAATACAAAATAATGTATATATTATTCATATAAAATCCTAAAACTAGCTCTTCCCTCTTCTCTTTTCTCTGATATTCTATCTCATGAGTGTTAGTGAGGAGCCTGTCATTTGTTTTCCTCGGTGACTAGCTCACCGTTTTTTATTTACTTAGATTTTTCTTTATCTAATAAATGATTCGGATTTATTAGATCCTAAGCATAATTATTTAAATGTGTTAATGGTAGATCTTGTATTTTTTTGTTTGTTTTTGTTATTCCTTTATGGTTATTTCGGTCCCCTTTGTGGTTGCATGTTGCCTTGCATATGGGAGAAATGGGGTTTTATTTTGAAATGAGGCGTAAGACATTTTCAAACTACAATACTTTTGTGTTGGTCTTTAATATAAAAGATATATACATATTATAATAAATTACATTTCCCTTACCAGATAAATGCTTTTATTACATATATAGTTCTCCCTTCTCTTTACAAAATATACACTTTTTTCTCTTGTAAGATGAAGACATGCTACACTTTAATTCATTTTTAAATTTTTATGTCAATTTTTTATTATTTTATGTTTATTAACTTATTTTTTAAATCAAAATACCCTTTATTAATAGTTATATATATTGAATTTTTTTACAATAATAAAAGATTTGTGACTAATAATAATATAAACCACCGATGCACATTTATTTTTTAGTTTTTAATTATTATTATATTAAAAAAACAAATTATTAACAATAACAATAATTTATAATTTTTTTCGAAAAAATAAAAATTCTGTACATTTTTTACTTTTTTAATATTTTAGGCTATAATATGTGATAACTAATGTTAAAATATGAATGTGATTGAAATATTTTATGTACGAATTTATTAAGATAAAAATAAAATGTCAATGTAATATTAAATTTTATATTTTTAAAATCATTAAATAAGGATTAAATAATTGTAATATATATAATATTATTAATATCAATATATCAATTATCAAGAATTCATAAAGATAAAATAATTTTAATATTAAATAACAAATAATTAATATAATAATATTTTTTTTAAAAAAATATTGATACTAATTAATAAAAAATTTTGTATAATGGATATATATATATATATATATATATATAGAAGTTAATAAAATGTTTTGGGATAAAGTGTTTATTTTAAAAATAAAAAAGAATTATGTAATAAAAATTCCTCAAGAGAGAAGTATGTAATTTATTCTAAATATTAATAGTCTTCAAATGAGAAGTAGAGCTGTATATCTTTAGTAAACTTAAAATATAAAATGTATTTATTTTTTTATTAAAATATATTTATTATTCAAATTGGCAGATAAATTAAAATAGAAGAAATATTATATATGTCATTAGATTTTACGATGCATAAAATTTTTTTTTAGAAAAGGAGTTTAATTGTTATATATTAACAGTGTAAAAGAGATTTATATTATCATCTAATTAGATATTTTTATTTATAAGAATTCAAAAATAATGAATAATTAGATTAAATATTATTATTAATATGACAATATATAAATAAATATATATATAAATTTTTTTTATAATGACATTCTTTTAAAAAAAAGTTTAATTATTATATATTGATAATATAAAAAAATTTATATTATTATTTAATTAGATATTTATATTTATAATATTTAAAAATAATAAATAATTAAATTAAATATAACTATTAATATGACAATATATAAGTAATATATATATATATATATATATATATATATATATATATATATATATATATTTTATAATAATAATATATATAAATTAAATTCCTAAAAAAAAAATCCAAAATTCTAAAGCTGAGGGAGACAAAGTGGGGACATGAGAAGTAAAGGCCAAAGAGAGGGCAAAGGCAATTGGTGGCGAGAACGCGTCTAAGTGATTGCGTTGTAAGCGGCACAGTATTGGGAAGTAACAAAAAGTCGTGTCAACGCGACAGCGATCCTCATCACCTTACCCTGCACACCCGTCTTACTATTCTTCCTTTCCCTTCACTTCCCATCTCTCTCTGTGTCTCTGTTAGTTTTCATTCTTTGTTCTTTCTCTGCCTCTTCCACATCCTCTCCGTGTCTTCTTCTCAGCCTCGTTCACTGTGTCGACAAATAATAATAATAACAATAACAGCAATAAGATTAAAAATTTTCTGCCTGACCCTATCCACATAACATCTTAGTCCTATATAAACCCTCAAGGGACTCAGCCATGGCTGGCAGAGAAATCTTCCATAAGATGAAGGTATGCACTTCATTAACCTATGGCTTATTTTATTTAAATCGTCACATCATATTCTATTGGTTTTACCATTTGCTTTGTGTACAGTGATTGTAGATACTTATTTGTTGGTCTTGATCTTTATCAATCATGTTCTATGGATTGCATGTATTTGTTAAATTTATGTTTGGTTACTAGTAATAGTGTGTCACCATACCCTTCTGGATTCGAAAGTTTAGAATTTTCAATTACCTCAGATCTATACGAAAAAAGATGCCACTAAACTGATGATCTATTTTGTTTACTGGGTATTGGTAATCATAAATGTACCAGATTATGTCAAATACATCTGCGTGAAGACTTAATCCGGAACTTACACTATCTCTTTGTGGCACAATTTTTACAATCAACTTATGTCCTTGAGGTTTACTTTCTTTGCTCGTTCCCAACTAATTAGGCCTCTATGATATAACAAATCAAAGATATTAAGAGTGCTTTCTTCCTGACCCTAGGTCTTGAGGTCTATATTGTCAAGATTCTTCTGTTCCTTGACATTAATTTGGTTCTGAGGTTTTATTCAGGACGAGTTCCCCCCCCCCCCCCGGCCCTCTCTTTCTTTCTCTCTCTCGTTTTTAACAAAAGATATTAGTGTTTTGTTCCGAAATTTTGCAAAAGCTGCTTCGTAGTTGAAACAAAACACATTGCCCTATGGACAATCATATCAAAAGTAATAAATTGGTTCATTAATGGGGATGCTGGGAAAGTTACTGGTTCAAAAATATCAATCTTTTGTGTGGCCAGCAACGTTCAGAATTAAATGCACATCGTCCTTCATGGCCATTGGACGGTGAATCACGGGTTCAACATCAAGTTCCTTGACTTTTGCGTCTTGTTGATCATAGAGGCCGTGAATGAATGAGAAAGGTCAATTATATCCCTTATGAAAGGTTGGGTTGCCATTAGTATCCAATGCGCCGGTTGTTAATTGTAGCTAGCTGCAATACGATCAGTTTAGTCAAAGGGAGTTGTAGATAAATGTTACACATCACATAGCAGGAGAATCTTGTGCTTCCTTTGTCCCCTTTTTCATGTACTTGCAGTATCATTTTTATGTTTTTTAGGTGTCAAAAAGCAAGATGATATTGATCATGGTGTGATACGGAATGGAATCTATTATATTCTCATAGTTTGGGGTTGCTTTATAAGGTAAAGTAGTAAACTATGATACACTTTTGGCGATGAATAGAAGGAAAATCTGTGACGAGTGTGGAAGGCCAACATGCTCAAGTAAAACTTAGCTATTGTACAGGCTGTGACTGACAAGTACAAGGGTCAAAAGATGTATAATGGCAAGATAAGGATAATGATTGATCACACTTTGCAACTCCAGGCATTGTTTGTTCGCTAAAGAAGATTTCAAATAGATTATACGGTTATTGAATATGAAAATCCAAGTAGTTTTTTTTTTTTTTTTTTTTCTCTTTATTTTTGAATTCCTTGCAAAATTGATGCCTTTACATACTTATTTTGATAGTACACCAGAACCTCACAGAAGTAGACGAGCTCAAAAGTTTTCTCTCAAATATTTCTGCCTGACCTGAATCCTAGCTGCACTAATACCTCTCAATTTGCTGATTTTTCTGTTGTGACACTACATTTCTGACAAGTGTATGTTGCTTGCAGGAAAAGGTGTTAGGCTCATCTGATGCTGATTCAGGAAAAGGAAAGAGCAAGATGTCAAAGCACATAACTCATGGCTTTCACTTGGTAAAGGGAAGATCAGATCATGCAATGGAAGACTATGTTGTTGCTCAATTTAAGCAAGTTGATAGCAACGAATTGGGTTTGTTTGCAATATTTGATGGCCACTCTGGTCACAGTGTACCTGATTACTTGCGGTCTCATTTGTTTGATAATATCTTAAAAGAGGTAATGAGGGTTCTTGCCTTTTCTGGTTACTTAGTCTATGATCTGCTCTCTGTATTTGATTTTTCTTGCATATCTGCACTCTGCAGATCCTCAAAGTCAAATTGAAAAATTAACAATGTCAACTCAAGTTGAATGGATTTGATTACCACCATACTATGTGTAATGTGAATTTAATTAAAACAGAAATGGGATTGTTTGATTTCCATGAAAAGTTTTGTTTTTGCATTTTTCTTTTCCATTTTTCTACAGTTATTGGTAACTTGCTTCTAGGACTCCTAGTTTTTGTATTTGTCTATTTTTTATCTCCTTTTGTTTAGAGTTTAGTTTGAGGCGGGCACATTGAATTCGGGATATAACAATGTAAGCCTATAACTGCTGCTTTTCCCTAACTCATCCCTTTTGTTTTCCCCTTCATGTAGCCTGACTTCTGGACCGAACCTGCTATTGCTGTCAAGAGAGCTTATAGTGTAACTGATTCCACTATTTTAGACAAATCAGGTGAATTGGGTAGAGGGGGTTCAACTGCTGTTACAGCAATATTGATCAATTGTCAGACGCTAGTAGTGGCTAATATCGGGGATTCTCGTGCTGTCTTATGCGAGAATGGCGTGGCCAAACAACTATCAGTGGATCATGAACCAAACACAGAGAGTGAGTATAACGAGATCAAGAACAAAGGTGGTTTTGTATCAAACTTCCCAGGTATGAAGTATTTCAAAATTTTAGGATATTTTTGCCTTGATCTTAATTTTAAGTGTTGCAGTTGCACTAGGTCCTCCGTTAGAAAACATTCAAAATCACAACTTGTAGCTCAGTGAGCACATATTTTAAATATTTTTTCTGATCTCTGTTGATAATATTGTTCCCAAATTTTTCACTTAGAACATGATGTAGACTTTGTTTCAGTGCTAAGAATCAAAGCTTTTGTGATCAATTCAGGGGATGTTCCACGGGTTGATGGGCAGTTGGCAGTGTCAAGGGCATTTGGTGACAAAAGCCTGAAGAAACACTTGAGCTCGGAGCCACATGTGACAGTGAAGGTGATAAATGATGGGGCAGAGTTTGTCATATTAGCCAGTGATGGGTTATGGAAGGTCAGATTTGATAGATAATGAAGCATTTTGCACACAACTTATGTATGATTTTCCTTATACACAGATAAATGTTGGATACACACATGCACATTTATGTACTAGTCACATCTTTTTTATTGAATTTATTCTAGGTAATGTCAAATCAAGAAGCAGTTGATGCTATCAGAGATATAAAGGATGCTCGGTCTGCAGCAAAGCACCTTACTGAAGCAGCAGTTAACAGGAAAAGCTCAGATGATATCTCCTGCGTTGTTGTGAGACTTCAGTGATCACAGAATTCACATCGTATATTTTGATCTACAAACTTGAAAGTGTAATATATACCTTTAGTATATGGATAAAGTATGCTAAGGCATTCAGTGTGTGATCTCTTACCTGCTTTCATTCAAACGCTTTCATCTAAAACCAAACTGGAAGAACGTGTTTGTTGTAACAATGTAAAAAGGATTTAGTTTTGGATGATGTAGATGATCAAAACCTAATTTATATGAATGCAAGTGTGGTCAATCTCAATGATCTTGAAAACTCTTTTGCAAGTCACTGCTTAAACATTTTACCTTTTTCCTTTCGGTTACAACCATTTAGGCTCCTTTGGTTCAATTTTTGAGAAAATGCCTTTTAAAAGAAGTTTTTTTAAAAGAAGGTTTTTTAGAAAAAATTTTTTTAAAAAAAGTATTTTTGTTTGGTTTGAATATTTGAAAAGTAAGTTTAAGAGAGTATTTTTATTTGAATAGGTTAATGTAGAATGATTTTTGAAGGTATAATTATCAAAATGGATATAATATAATTTAAGGGTATATTATTATAGTATATTCAAATTTGTGTGATATTAAAGGATAATTAACTCTTAAATTATTATTAAATTTTTTTTATTTCCAATAAATTAAGTATAACTTTTTTTAATAATTTTTAAATGGCAAATTTTTATTTCAGTATTTTAATTAAATATAATATTTTTATATATTTTTAAATAAATTTAGTTTAATTAAATATAATTGTTTACTCCACTCAAATCAGGTTTACTTCAACTCTAACCATCTTATTGTAGCCAATCAGTATACATAAATTGTCAAAAAATTAATTTCATAATTAAATTTTCTTCGTCTAATTAAACCAAACAATAATTTATCGTCATGAAAAAGACCAAAAAGATCATTGAAACAGATCACAAATGTTGTAATATGTGACCACAAAGTCCTTTCTTCTTTTTTTTTTTTTTTTTGGGTCTTAGATCATGATATCAAATCCCTAAAATGCTCGGGCTAAGAAGGGATAAATCAAACAATAATTACAGTCCAACAATTCTTTTCACTCAATAATCATAGATGCTTGTAATACTAGCCCATATGGTTAATAGCAGCACAAAGGGGAAGTATTCAAAAATAAACCTTAGGAAATATGGTTAATCGCAGAGAGGAAGAAAGGCACAGGATGTGGGAGACGGTGGCAATGATGGCAGATGTGGACGAGCTGCTGGTGAGTGACGAAGACACGGCGGAGTGAGACAACCACGAGCTGGGGTCGAGCAGGGAAGAGACGGCGACGCGACGCGACGTGACGGTGAGATCGACACAACGGCAAAATCAACGGCGAGACGGCGAAACCGCGGAGATCCACAAGAACTAGCCACCGCCAACGATGGCAAGATGCAGCCTAGCGATGGCGAGGGAGTGAAGGTGAGAGTGAAGGAGGAGAGCACAGAGAGTGAAGGTGAGAGTGAAAGAGATGAGAGAACGTGAGTGAACGTGAGAATAGAGAATGATGGGCTAATGAGGGTAATTTTGTAAATGAATATAAATGGACAAGGAAAAGCATCTCGGGTTTCCCTTCCGTCAGAAGGCCTTTTTTCCAATGAAAAAGTGTTTATTGTAGATGCAAAATTAAACCAAATACGACAAGGTACTGTATAAACTCATTCTCCTTTGTGTAAAAGGCCTTCTATTGAACGAAAACTAAGAACCAAACACGCACTTAAACTTTTGGATCATCCGTTTTTGTGTTTTCCCATCACAACACTTCACTTTAGTGATGTGTGGGGGAATCAGGTATGAGTGGCCCAGTGTATGAGACTTTCACCTAGTGAGATGTGGGAGAGGTAGATATGTGCAGTCTTGCTCTTTTCAGGTGTGGGGAATGGGGTAAGGTTACAACAATTTCTTGTGCCTGGGAAATCCTTTGAGGGTGAAGCTGGGAATGATCCTTGTCAACATCTCTTTGTTAAAAGGAAGGAAGGGTGAGGCTCTGCATCAACAGAAGCATTTAATCAAATTGCAGAGGGGTCGTGTTTGACACTCTTTTCAGCTACTATGCCCTTTTATCTTTAGGTAAACAGTGGTTCCAATTTCCAATTATATTATGGAGATATGCATCCGATAGTGAAGAAAAAAATATCTCTGCTGCA
The DNA here is from genome assembly GCA_031439585.1 of Pterocarpus macrocarpus. NCBI lineage: Eukaryota > Viridiplantae > Streptophyta > Magnoliopsida > Fabales > Fabaceae > Pterocarpus > Pterocarpus macrocarpus. Next base: position 45,735,672 of record CM062522.1, read on the forward strand.
AACCGACAACTGAAAACAAAAAAAATGTTAAAATATGTATCTTTTTTGAGTAATTAGTCTGCTTTTCAAACTGAATCTAGCATCTAATGAGGCAGCTTATAAGCATAGCATAAAAGAGGTATAAAAATTAGAAGCAATTGAAAGATATATGTGTGTTTACCCAAACAAGCAATATCCTTTTATGCTAATTAAGTCGATAATGAGGGTACACCATTCAAGAGTGCTTCAATAGGAAACTTATGGTATGGTAAGGCACACAGAAACATAATGCACTCACTTAAAGGGTAAATTTAGAGCTCTAGGTAAACTAAATCACATCGCAAAAGACAGAACCTTTGGATGTTGGAAGTTTTCTTAGATTCTTGTTCTCTTAAACGTACGAAGGGGATCCTTATTATATGCCGTGGCATGTAAGGTACCAGAAGGTGACAGGAGAGAGGGAGCCTGCTGAATAATTTGGCTTCATTTGATATGGAAAGACTTGTAGCCAGAACTACCAGGCATGTTCATCTGAATTCTTCCCCTATCATCAGCGTGCCTGCAGTGGCTTTCCTTGGGGTGATGGCCTTTGCTGTGGCTGCAGCCCTCATTGCAAGATTCAGAGTTGCTTTTCCGGCGCCGTTCATTGTGTCCGGCCAAGCGTCTGCGGCAGCTCCTTTTAGCCTCATCAAACTCCGCCAGGTCATGGAACCTGCACAGACTCATTTCTCAGAAGGTGAAAATGGAAGAAGCAGTGCAAGTTTGAATTATTTGATTTACTCCGCTGCTGGGGAAAAATATGGAAAATAATGAGGAAAGAAAAGTGAAAAGGTATGAGAAATGAAGTTCAACTTGGTAAGTGTTCCTGTTACATGCATAAAAGTATAAAACATTGTTTCCCAAGTGGTCAAGGCAGTGGTCAAGGCACATCCTTGCTATGAGTAGTCTTTTCTTAATTGAAGGTTTATAGGCAGTGCTAGCGGGCAATCATACATTATTTCTCCCATTTGTAACTGACCTTAATTAGATGAAGACACTATTCCATTCTGAAAGTGTTAGTTACCCTTTTTCCTGTTTTACAAAAAGTATGATCCTTGGTTTAATGAACAAATGATGAACGGAGAACATATCATAGGAAAACAATATCAACTCTACCACCTATACTAAAATGCTAAATACCATTATTGACACCAAGAGAAAATGGTTTAGATGACTTGGGATTGAGCACCTGCTACATTGCTGGCAAAACCTCTGCCTCAGCCCTGCAACCACTACAACAGGCGCCTTGGAATGAAACTCGCACACCTTATGGCGGCGATGGTATCTCTTCGCATCGGTCAGATCAGCCCCACATCTTTCTGCCTGACAGGAAGGTAGAGAAACCCCTCCACCCCCACTTGACCCTCTTCTCCCACTCCCTCCAATCCCTTTCTTCTTCTCATCTTCTGTAACACCAACATCACAGCCACCACTCTCATCCTCCTCTTCTACTTCATTTTCCGCTTCTTCAACTGTTCCATCCTTTCTCACCTTCTCAACCAATGTTATCTTCCTCTCAAAATTCCTGGCCTCCATTGTTAGAGGTGACAATGATGAAGAAGAAGAAAATGGAGAGGCAAGTAAAGTGGTAGAACCGAGACTTGAAGAGCAATGAAGTGAAAGAGGGAGCTTATATGGAGCTGAAAGTTAGAAAAGAAGGTATACAAAGGGTGTGGACCACAGGCTCCATGTCGTTGATTGTGAGCTTTTATTAGTACAGGGAAGGGAATAGTGCGTAGAGGAGGAGGGTCTTGGAGATGGGTTTTTGTCTTTAATGATAAGCTAATAAAGGAAAGTTTAAATCCCAATTCTTGTGGTAAAGTGGGAAGTGGGCATTGATCTTGAATGAATGGCGTGTTGAAAGTGATTGTGCTGTCAGATAAATCCAAGCGCGTCCACGATAAATGCTTAACTATTGGTGCCCAAGGAATTACAAATGGGAAGAAGAGGATTTTTGCTTTTGTTTCTTCTTGTTATTTTGTTGTAGTTCTGATTTCTAGTACGTAAATGAAGGACCCATATCACATGCATAGCGAACCCTTGCCTTCAATAATTGTAATTTCAGTATAATAATAATAATAATAATAATAATACCAATAACAATAACAATAAGCACGACTGCCTACAAAGCAATATCAGATATTTTAAATAGTTCGATTGTCTCTAAATAAAGCTTCCAATTTGAGTTTTTTTAATAAAAAAACTATTATTGAGAGCTTTACTCTCATAGTTAGTAAATTTGGCGCGTGACAGATTAATTGGAATATAATAGACTTCAGACCTCAAATATAAGTAGTCTTCTTTTAAAAGAAATGTGACTTCCTACAATATATAAACTCATAAAATAAAATCAACAAGATGTTGGTCAGAGTGAAAGAGGCTCAAATCCTTTGAATATATGGTCCTTAATTCAATCCTGAAATTTATGTGAATGAAAAAAAGTACTGTTGAGAGGAGTCCACGTTTAAGCACCTGATCGTACTTACAGAGATTAATCTCTCACTTGTATGGTGAGAGAATAGCATTGAAGAAAAAAAAAAAAACCTGCAAAATTAAAATAGAAGGGCTAGTTTGGACTTCTACACAGCAGGCATGTCTTGCAAATAGTTTCATTGAATGTTGCAATAATGATAATAATAATAATGTGGCTTGCTACGAAGTACACACTCGGCAAAATTAAAACAGAATCAGAAACAGCATAGCAACAGGGCTAGTTTGGACTTTTACAAAGCAGGCTTGATATGCAAAGAAAGTTTTCAAACTGAAATCAATATTCGTAGAGTAATCCCTCGTATCAGAACTAACTGAACAAGAAATCTGGCCCTTTGTTTTAGTAAGTTTCATTCATTTTAGCAGTGAGCTTAAGATCAAGCATTTAGCTTAGACGCACAGGGAGAGAGCTACTGGTGCTCTGTATTTTAAATCTAAAGCCTGTGATGTACCCATGTAGCACTGCGAAGCTAGAGAGTTGAGAGAGACATATCAAATTTTTCATATGGAAGCCTTAAAGGGCTAGGGAGCAGCAAGAAGAAAATTCACCTCTTTAAAATAAATGTACTGTAGCAAACTGTTCCCTTGTTCGTTCCTAAATCCTAATTTCTAGCAAACTGTTCCCTTGTTCGTTTCTAATTTCCTAATTTATCTTCAAGATTTGAACCTAGCTCTATCTTCATATTCCTTTTTGTCTTTATAGGATGGTTTTATTGTATTTTTCTATCAATAATTGACTTGTTTACGTGATAAAGCAGTTAAAAATGTGAAGTTCTGAAGATTATAAAGTAGTTCTCATAGAATCTTTCTGGTATAAAATGATGTCATGTCGCAATAATACTAATATGGTCACAACATGTGGTGCTGACACGACCTTGCACGCCAGTACCCTAGTTTCACAAGATGCCATTGTACTAAGTACTTGATGCGAGATTTCACCATGGATGGTATCTAGATATAGCGGACAAAACCAAATGGTTCAAACTTATCCATGTTCAATGATTGAGGATTTGACTTTATATATATCTTAGATAATTAACTTGTTTTCACTTCACCCTTAGTCGACCATAATGCAGATTATTCTACGGCTTTTGCGCCATTCTCAGGATCAATCGCACAACCTAGGGAATAAGGATACATTAGATAGCTTTGAAGGTCTACTCGAAGTAGCATTTGTTTGCACCGTGTTGGCACCTTATGTAGGTTGGTAGACCTTATGTCAAGCACTTCTAACCGTTAATCCTTTTTTTATTTCAAAAAACTCAAACCTACGTGCATGTGTTGGGGAACTTGCTTATTTCTGAAAAAAAAAATCTTTGGTAAATTGGATAAAACTGAGTACAATGTTCAGTTTATTTTATTTATACTAGAAACAAATTTTTTTTTAAAAAAAAAAGCATTATTTTTTTGAAACTTTTTAGTTTAAGTAAAAACTGATTATTTTAAAATTACGGTATTTTTACCAAATTAACTTTAAATATCAAATATTATATAATAAAAATAAAATATTTTATATTTATTTTAGTAATATATTGTAAAAAAAATTTATACAATCTAAACAAAATAAATAACTTTTAAATTAATAAATCCAAACATAAAATTGATTTACACATAATCAATTATAACAAAAATTAACTACACTTATAATTGATTATTGAATTGATTTTAATTTTACAGATAGTCCATACACATCCTAGTTTGGATGTAATTAATGGGAGAAGGATAGACTATTCCGGATTTATTAGCATTTAATTGACTATAAAAACAAAACCTTCAGATTGACGTTTAAAGGTGGACTGAGAAGTTAGTTATGCAATTAAAATGTTTAGTTGACCTCTGTAAAATGAATTTTATAACTATGCCCAAATTAGATTTGCTTTTTTTGTTTGTCGTTAAATCTTCAAGATTCGTCTTTGTGTGTGTATCCTGCATGTGTTTTTAAGGTCCTCAAACCCAATTTTCTAGTTGTACCAAAAAAATATATATATAAAACAATTTTCTAGTTATGTCACTGGTTCGCTCGAGCATCCCTGGATGTCGCGCAGTGCAATTCTCCATGTTTTTTAGGTAATGTGATGTATGATATTAAGGTGAAAACAGACGTGTGATAGCTATTAACATGTCATTGCTGAAAATCTTAAATGATGTAAATCTATTTTCATTGGCTTAAATGATGTTTGGCCATAACTGTCCAACCATCCGTACCATACATCCACCTGAATTTTGCATTTCTTGCCTTCTCCACTTTCCTTTCTGGCCATTAGAATCAGAATTTCCCACCCCACACAGACTTCACCAAAAAATCGTGCCTATCACTCTCATATTGACCTGGTTTTGGTCCCCCAAGCTCTGCCTTTTATTCTTCTGTGTTATTTGTTAAGCTGGTCGTACACCATTCTAATAAATTAACCCCTCACTAGCCAATTAGCACATAGTTATGAGTTACACACAAGGTGGCCAGAGAAGTGTGCATCCGTGATATATATCATCTCAAGAGGTCCTTTTCAGTGTTCTTTAAGAACGTGTAGGACAGTTGTGAAGAATTCTATACGAATCGACAAAATTAAGAAGTAACCCTTGTAGTGCTAGAGAATTCTTGTTGCTTGTCTTTATAAAGGAGGATTAGTGCAGACAGCTGCACGGTTGATAGATAAGAGGAATTATAAGTCATCATCTGATTCAAGTAGCATGGAATTTGTTGTTGGTCCCCAAGCTTTGGCAACATATGAATAAAGCCTTAAGGACTTGTTTTCACGGCGCATTTTTTTTAGCATATGATGAAGTTACCTTTGAGTCTTCACGAACACACAAAAACTAGCCATTCGATTTTTTTCAACCCTGCTTTTCTTTGATTTTTGGCTTGTCGTTTTTGCTACTACTTTTTAAGAGGATTTGTGGGTTAGAAACTGACGTAGGTATCTGATTCCGTTGTATTTTCGGGCATAAGTCTACAAAATCGATAATTGACTTGTTTTCCTTAGGATGATACTCATGCCAAGTTGTGTTTCAGAATCTGTTGGTCCTATTTCCATTGAGCCAATAAATAATTAAGTTGGGTTGGCTTGAACCAGCTAGCGTTAGAGTTGATTGGGTATAAATAATAGATGCAATTGATATAAGTAACTCAACCAGCTAGCTTTGTATATGCGTGATCAGTGTTTACGGATAAAAAACAATTAATAACAAAGTAGATAAGATTAATGTATGCCTAATTTATATTCACTTTGCTTAATCTCTCTAATTTTTCTGTGAGCCCAATTTCGGATGGACGACCAAAAGAAAAAAGCAAAAAGCACTTTTGTTACTTTTAAACTAACTAAAAATAAATTTCAAATAGAGTTAGTTGAGGTGAAACTTTAACTCTCTAGAAAGAGGACACAAGATCGAATATTATGGAGGCAATTCATATAGCGAGACTGCATAATTATTGTTCCACTTTAGTCGAACTAAAATTAGTCATATAAGCTGTCCAATGAAGTCGAACCTATAAAGATACTTTATGATCTTACCAAAAAAAAATTAAAAATAAAATGAATGTAAAACAGATTTTCTGAAGACCAAAATGAACGAAAAAAAATTAGTAATTAAGATACAAAACGAATATAAAACAAGTTAAGGGACTAAAAGAACCATTTTGCCAAAAATAAATAATATTACCTAAAATCGAACACTACTCTCTACTCCTTTGGCAATTTATGCACCATTCATCATACAGTACCTAGTAGTATAAGATCCAAGTTGACCACGGTATTCTCAAGGAGTTTCTCATGGCCAAACACCGATTACTTTGAAACAATACAAATAAGACAATAACTTGCATATGTTCGTTATTCTATATGAATAGATTAAGATAATTGATATCCAATGCAGACTGCGGTTGGAGGTTGAGATTTCTTGATGCTTTTGTGGAGGTTCTGGCGCGACTGTACTCATATCATCATCCAATTCTACTAGGGGGTGGTGGAATGCCGAAACCTAGAGGGCCCCGGCCTTTTTGTTTTGAAGCGGCCCTATCATCAGGATTTGCAGCAAGTGGTTTTGGACGCATGGAACAAGAATCTGGTGGGAGTGGTAGATAAACTGGACGAGGTAAAGGAGGAATCCTTATTTTTCAATAAGGAAGTCTTTCGTAATATTTACAGAAGGAAAATGCTATTGGAGGCTAGGATTGCTGGGATCCAACGATGGTTAGAAAATTTTGATTGTTGGAGTCTAGTGCGGTTGGAAAGGAAGTTACAGGCGGAATGTAACCAAGTCCTCAGGCAGGAGGAGATGCTCTAGTGCCAAAAGTCAAGAGAAAAATGGGTAAAACTGGGTGATAGAAGAAAAATAAAATGGAAGATTTATTTATTAATGGTGATGTGTGGTGCACGGATCGGCAGTTGCTCTAGCATGAGGCAAATAAATTTTCTAGCAGTTGTTTTTTTATAATGGGAGAGGACCAAGCAAACTTATTCATCTTCCTTATATGGCGACTCTCGGTTAGGAAGCTAAGCATGCCCTGGAGGCTCAGGTTTCCAAGGTGGAGGCTTGGAATGCTCCCAAATTCATGAAAGTCTTTAAAGCCCTCGCTTGGATGGTTTCCAACCTTCTCCAAGAAGTATTGTCATGTTTTGGGTGATGATGTCTAGGCTCTTGTTCGAGGGGATTTTTGTAACACGCTACCAAATATAATATTATGCTTAAGTTATAGTGTTATACTCGTTAGTTTGCCACGTATTATTAACTGTTGTTTAATTTACCTTTAGATTATTAATTCGGTGAAGTTAATTTTAAATCAATCGTGAAGTATCGGCTCCATTTTTATTTACGTGATGTTCATCAGTTGGTCATGTTGCGTATCAAATGGGGCATATTGCGATATAACAAAATATAAATGGTGTAGACAAAATTTTGTAGTAATTAATCACAATATGTCTCACACATATATAAACATCACCTCATGCATTCATATATGTAAGTACTAAGTACACAAAATAGGACCATCAAAACAAAAAGGAACTTGGTCTATGTCTGTGAACATTGGCTCAGTATGGGTCTTGAAAGCACATTTCAACTAATATAGATACATGAGGAAACCAAAAGAAATTGTGCATATGGCCCAAAGTCATATAAAAGATGCCCAAATATACAAACTACAATCTCCAAGGTCTGATCGCCCCACTAGCAGGACTCTGAGGAGAGAAATCCGTTCGGCATGACGCTTGCAGATCTGACGGTGGCTGGTGTATGATCGTGACCTGGTGCTAATAATGAGGAAAAGGAAGAATCCATCCACTCTGATGGATTACTCTTAGAGGACTCTAGCTATATAGGATAAGGTGGTACTGTGGGTGGCTGAACCTAGTGCAGGGGTATAGGGTCTAGATGAGCCATGTACAAAGGGACCCCTAGGAATGGAGTAGCTGGATCAAAAAAAGGGGCTAAGGGCCGGCTTAGTAAAAGCCCACTGGAAAAATATGTATAGGCGGACTCAAGAGGTAGCATTTGTAACACCCTCCTAAGTATGGTACTATGCTTAAATCATAATACCTCACCTAGGAATTGTTACTGTCACTTAATCGGACCTTGTCTAGCAGAAACCTTCGGCCACCTTCAATCTTACTAGTCAACTCCGCCTCGGAGGACCTTCTTCAGAACTTCTGAACTATCTAGAGATAACACAGAAATAAACATAGGAGTGAGAATTATAAATTCTCAGTAGGATTTATTAAACTACCATATACTGTGTCATCGTTATTATCTCCTGCTGCTTCGGTTTATTATGAAGAAGATGATCATGCCAAATAAATTGTTCAGTTTTATAGTTTGAAAATATATTGTCCAAAGCAAAGATCATTTTATTCGCGCACTTGAGTCACATTGGCAATATTTCATATTTAGAATAATAATTACAGCATAAGTAGATAGAACAGTCTCCGCATCAATAAAACATGAGATATAATTATGCAAATACTCATACTTGAATTCATGCAAATGCACTAGTGTTTTTCTTTAACTTTCTTTGCTTTCTTTTCTTGGCACATTTAGGCGTTACTTATCGCCACCCTCAGAGTGCCATTTTTCTTAATTTCCTTTACTTGTCATGGACATTCCAAAGTATGATCGCCATGTCATACTCCATCGGAGTGTGATCGCCATGTCACATTCCTTAGGATGTGGTCATCATGCCATAATCCAGAGTATGATCACCATATTATACCCCATCGAGGTGTGATCGCCATGTCACACTCCTTAGGATATGCTCATCATGCGATATTCCAGAGTATGATTACCATGTCATACCCCATCGGGGTGTGATTGCCATGTCAGACTCCTTAGGAATATGGGACCTTCATCATATCTTGTAACTGCCTTCACAGGGAGGGATCCAAATAACGGCCTCCGAGTGAAGGGATTCATTCTCACATATTTATATATCTCTTCCTTTGCATGCAAAGATGCCGTCTTTCATAAAAGGAATCATGATCATATCATCATGCAATATTTATATGCATTATAGTGCACTTACTTTCGAACACTCTTGCATTTAGAATTTCATATTCATAACTTAAATCTTCATAACACAAGCTATCATAACTTCATATGTTTCTGCCGAAAATTCGGTAGCTTGATGGATCAAGTCCACTTCCCTATGAATAGTGTTAGACTACCAGTAAAATCATTCAAATATGCAAATCAATATGGAACAGTAATTATATATTCACAATATCATTCATCAAATTCAATACAGTCCTCAATAGAGTTTTCTGCTTATTTCATCCTATTTTGCCCAAATTTTATATAATCCACCTTTAGTCTAATTCAGCTCATTTAGACCTGAATTTTGGATATATCATAGGTCTATGTGTCTAGTTTCGAACCATTTTAGTCCTATCTCATTTTGATTTGTATAACTCAAGTTATTAGTATTTTACCTCAGACTGCCCTATACGTAGCCAGAAATACACCCTTATAAGTGAAAATTCACTAAAAATAGAAATCTAGGTGAAATCATACAAAATTTATATCAATTTAAAGCTAACAGAACAAGATTTCAAATGAAATAAGTTGCATATCGTTTGCATGAGTATATTTTGAGATACAAGCCCTGTAACTTGACCTTACTGGACTACCCTATTCCAGCCTGGTTTGAACTTAAGGTAAATTCATTGGTGTGCTGGGAATAAATGGCAACGAATCTGACTCTAAAATTTTTATGAAATGTTTCCTTACATGTTAGGTTTCAAACAACATTGATTTCACTCAATTTAGATTTGTGTAGTGTGAGTTACACCCTTCTCAACTCATACTGCCCAGATGAGAATCCAGATTTCTAGGTCAAAATTCAAAAATTCATAACTAATTCTATACTAATCCAATGACCTTATATTTTATATGTATGGAAAGCTCTGAATATCTAGTTTCAAATGAAAATGTATTCATAAAATTTAAATGGTTGTAGGCAGAGCCGTATACTCTGCCGTACGGACCATCGAGGGGAAAACCCTAACAGCTTCTTAAATTCTTCTTGGATTCATGTTTTCCTTAAATCAATCTATCTAATCTTTAATTCAAACTCACATATACACCTTAAATCAGCCTTAATTCATCATCCCTATCCATCACAACATCAGAATCATGGATGAACAAGGGACCCTAGGCAGCCCAAATTCAAAGAAAAGAAGGAAAAAATTGAGATTCCTACCTCAAATTGATGTAAAGACTAGCTAGATTTGAGTTTTGAGTGCAAGGCATTGATGGAGGTTGAAGATGGAAGAAGAAGAAGATGGAATGGATGAAGAAATGAAGGGGGAAAGCTCTGCTGAATGGGGAGCACAAAATTGCTATGGGAGAGAAGGTGAGTTAGGTTAGTTTTGAATTTAAAGAGTGAAAGTGACATAGGTGGTGGTAGGTGGAACTTGTGGTGTTGCTAAAGATTGAGTGGCTTCCATTCTTATGGCTGAAATGGTGCCACTTTTAGGATGCTTGTGGCTAAGTTCTAGCCACTAAATTTAGGGTTTTCAATGTGTAATTCTATTGATTCAGTTCCGACAGTTTAAAATACCGAAATTCTTCCGATTTCCTTCAAATCAGTAAAACGGTTTTGAAGAATTTTGTAAGGTTTTATATGTTTCTATTTTAATTCTTCTTAATTCTAATCTCTCTAATTAACATCTAATTAACTCCTAATTAATATTTAATTAACTTCTAATTGTCCTTACTTACTATTGAAACCGAATAAATAAATTAATGGCGTAAATTAGACATTTTCGCTAATTTAGAGCTTTTTTGTTTTCTGTTTTCTGTAACTAATGACATTTCCATAATTTTGAGCAAGTCCAAGGACACCCCATGTCATTTCACACTAGACTACCTCCATGGCCCAATCGGCAGAGATTTAAACTTCTAAGGTTTCACCACGTGATTTTGCTCTGTTTAAAATCTTATTCTGCTAATTCTACAGATGTGGGGACATAAAGGTCATTTCATGAAAAATTCTAGGGTTATTGTGGAAATAAGTCTTTGGGGTCAAAATATAATTTCTAAAATTTTTGGGCATCACTGTAATTAACAAAAGTTTACAGGGGCACTTTTGTCATTTCCTAATTTTTAACATATGGTAGTGCCATACTTTCAACGACAATGCTATATTTTCAATGGTAGTGCTATAGTACCCTATAATTCTGAGCGTGAAGATCGTTATGACATAATGCTACCTGAGGAATTCTCACACTATCTAAGAGAAACAATTCAAAGTTTCCATTACGTTCTGTGTATGAAAGTAGGAATGTTACAGCATTCAAGTACAAGGAATCCATAAACGGGTCGTAATGCCATTGCCACTTAGGCACCATAGTGAAGAAGACTATCACCACCATCGTCATTGTCTGAGAATGACACGGACATATGATAGGATGAGAATTTAGAGAATTCTCAATAGGATTCTATATCTAGTATATACTGACATCGTAATTATTCTCAGTTGCTTTGATTTAGTTTAATCATGGAAAGGTGTGGTCAATAAAGTAAACGGCTCAATTCATAAGCATTAAAAATGTAGTTTGAAGCAAAGTTCTATTTTACTCATAGGACCAATAAACCGAAGAGAATACATATAATAAACAAAGTAAATATCATAGAGAATAATTTAAAATTCAAACTAGACTATAACTAATAATATAATATGCATAAAGAAGTGCAAATAAGAATTTAATGCATATGCACTTGACTTGTTATCTTTCTTAACTCTTATCATAATTTTTCATACATGGTCCCCTGTGAGTTTTAGGCCATATTACTTTTGGGTAATAGTCCGCTTTTCAAGATTGAGCTCGTTTCTATATAGGATAGCCGGGTTTACTTTCTTCGACTTTTCCACCGATCTATTCCCCTTAATTTCGTTTTGGGGCTGGTTTAAGTGATATGGAATCCTTATGTTACTCATAACACACGTACTTATGACTAATCAACTTGAGGGGAAATAATGCACTAATCATATATATCCTGCCAAAAATTCGGCAGCAAAACAACCTATACGATTTCCCAAAAATGCAATAGTAATATCCTCAGCCAACCAGTAAAGATACCAGAATTAACATAATATTACACGAACATTTCAGCAATATAGTAGAGAGTTGCGTCATCAAAATTTCAATCCTTGGACATTCATGGTCAAAGAGTGTTCAAGTACTTAAAATTGGCATTTGCACTTCAATCTCCTAAATTTGCCCTATTTTAGAAATTGTACCATAAATTCATTTTAATTCATTTAAATATGAAATTTTAATATGTGGTGGCATTTTTGTCTATTTTTAGTTTTCTTTTGTCTCACTAACTTTTGTTGAGTATAAATTGAATTATTGAAATCTTACTCAAGGCTATCTTGTTGTTGGACAAACTTGGGCACTAAAATGTAAAAATTTGCTAAAAATCCAATCTTCATTGGTTTTGTCCAAAATTTATATATGGATAAAATGAATTGAACCATCTTTCATTTTCCATACGTTTCATTTCAAATGGGTGAGTAGAACTCAAGTTGTGGACTCCTAAATTAGACAGTTTTGTATTGTTCTATCTCAACTGAGTAGGATATAGGGTAACTTTGAAGAATTTCTAGGAGAAATGTACTTAAGATATGAATTTGAAACACATGAACATCTATGTGTCAAATTCCTAAAAAAATTTGTTACACTAAATTTGAAGTTGTATAGGGCAATTTATGCTCTTCATAATCTATACTGGTCAAAATAGTGAATAGAGTTTTTATTTCAAAAATTCATAACTTTCTCATTCAGATCCAATGCGCTTACAATTTATATGGTTGGAAAGTTTTGAATGTCTAGTTTCATTAAAATGTAGGCTTTTGAATTTTAGCAATCCAGTTTGAGTTTTTCTTTGAGTTTTTGACCAATTTTCCAACCTAAACCAAGAGTTCTCATGTTCAATCAATTGAAGTAAGTCATATAATTATTATACAATATCATAATACGGAGAAGCATGAAAACCCTAATCAACCACATAAGTCTAATATCAAGTAAAACTCAAAAATCCTACCTAGATTCCAAGTTTGAGCTAGTAAAGAGCAAGTCTTGGGTGAAGAAAATTGAGTAGGATGAAGAAGTAGAGATGGAGGAGTGAAGTTGAGACAGAAAATGAGAGAGAGGGAGGTAAGACTTGGGGCCAAGATTTTGAGGAGTAAATGTGAAAATTTTAGTTTGTTATGAGTCATAACACATGGTGACTCATTACAACATGATTGGTGGATGTGTGGCTCAAATTAAATTCTCTTTAACTTCCCTTTTTGTGCTAAATTTGTGCCAACCTAAGAGGTTTGTATGGCTCAATTTTTACCACTCAAATTAGGGTTTTAATTGGTATTCATGGATCTTACAGCATGAGTTTCTATTGACCCGGTTCTTATGCTACTAAAGGTTCGTAGAGATGACACGAAAAGGGGGGTTGAATCGTGTCTTTACAAAATTTCTTAAACTTGAAAACTTTTCAAAAAGCAACTTTCTCAAATTCTAGACTTGGAATGCGGATGCAGTTGTTAGATAGAAAAATGTTTTTCTTTATAAAAGAATGCTTAAGTGATTTAAATGTTGCATGATCTAATAATGAAATAAATATTGCAAGTGAAAAAGGGAAAGATAGAAAGATCATACAAAGAGATTTGTCCTAGTTCGACCAAACCAATGCCTAGATCCAGTCCCCAACTCCTTGTTGAGATTTTTATATCGAAAGAGTTTTCTTTTTTCAAGCCTCTTTAGGCTTAACAACCGAGCAGTCTTTCTCTATCCTCCCCAAGCTTTACAACCGAGTAGTTTTTGCCAAGCCTCTCCAAGCTAAACAAGTAGTACTTTTCCTAGCCTCTCCAAACTCACAGTGACCACTATTGGGTCTGGTTACAAGAGATATTTGAAGGTTTGTGTTTACAATTACACTCAGCTTCTATACAGAGCATAAATCAAAGAGGTCCAGTGAGTGACTTCTTTGTTCTCAAAATAAGAATGTTATCTATTACACACCTATAGAGAAGGTTTTACAACAGAAGTTACAATAAGTAACTTCATGGAAAATTAGAAAGTTGAGAAGGATGAAGATATGAAACAGTTGTTAATTTTGAAAATTTGAATAGTGTCTCTATGTTCTTCTTTGTGTTCCAGCTTTATATCGACTTGAGATGTTACCATTGAAGCTTGCAGATCTTGAGCCATGTGCTACTGTGATACCCTGGTCTATGACTGGAAAGAGATAGTACATCTTTCTTTTTCAACAAGTTTAGATAACTAGAAGAAGGAAAGTAGCCGTTGAGGTCTTCACCAACTTTTCAGACTTGTCAGCATTTTCATTTCAACTTGTCAAATTATATTTGACTTTTTAAACTTCTCAATGAAATGTATAAAAGAAGCTTTAGTGGTGAGATACTTCATGAGAATTCACCCTTCTAGATTAGGTCATCTTTCTGAATGAGGTGTGGCCCTTCTTGTGGCATGCTTTTCCTTTCTGGTTCTGTACTACTATCCTTCTGAGCTTTCTATTTTGTTCCTAAGTAAGTAAACATAGGGACACAAAGTGATAGATCCAAAATAATCACATTTAAAAAAGAGTACCACAGATTTTAACACTTTGTTACATATGATAACCATCTTAGCTTTGAAGCATATCGTTTTACTCACAAACGAATGTGTCTAACAACTAGATCCAAATCATAGAGAGCTAAGGAAGTTTTGGACCAAATGATTTCAAGTTTGTTTGAGACCAAGCCCATTCAAGAAGATAACGACTCAAGACTAGGCCACTGCATTCATGTGGCTGAACAAGCTTAGTTATATGTTTGGGCTTGCTAAATTTAAGTTAGTAATAATGTAATTGGGCTTGTAATTTCATATAGCCTATCACTTGCTTTTAGCTATTTAGTCTTTTACACATTTTTAATAAGTTTAGGTCTTAATCTTGGGCTAAGTGCTACAGCCCACTTGCAAAACTTTAGTTTATTTCTAAACCTTGTAAACACCTTTTGAAAAAAAAAATTTGGCAAATTGAAATCAAAATACTTTTTAGTTAAAGTGTTTCTTTGGTTCTTGCTTGGAACCCTAAGTCTTATCAAGAGTTTTCAATTGCTCTTGTGGTGATCACCCTTGGCTTATTAATCATCCTTGATTGTGGTGCCCTCCAACCAATTCCATTCCTTGTCTCTTCCATCTTTTGTGATTTTTATTTCTCCTTGATTGGATTACAACCAAAATACACCAAAAAATAGGGTTCATGGATAATGGATCATAACATTTGGTAATTAGAGCCAGTTTCTTTGAGTTGCAAAATTGGTCAGTTTTCTTTGGTTCATATCTTGAGTTTTGCGCATCATATTTCAGTGTTTCTTGGGTCTTTTCTGAAGTTCAGAATCTCATCTTTCATCTCATTTTTGAATCGTTGAAATCTAAATTTTCTAGCTCGAGATACAGCGATTTTTTTTCCAAACTCAGTTTGGTGCGACCTTGCGATTTGTTTTCTTTGAGTTCTTATTTGATTTATCCTTTTTATTTTGCTTAATTTCCTGATGTTCTTCTAATTTCCATTTCTGTCTTTGTTGATATTACATTGGATCAGTGGGTTAAACAAAAAAAAGGTACAGAATGTTCATCATGTGTTCTTGATGTTCTTGGGAATTGTTTCATTTTAATCTTTCTAGGCTTTGTTAGTTTGATGTTTAGTTGTTAAATATGTGCTTGTTTTGATGTGATTCCTATTGGTCTGTTTATCTACAATCATCAAGAACAGATTGAAAAAAAAGAAAAAAAGAAAAAAAATAGAATTAAAAAGAATGTAGAATTTGAAAAAAAAAAAAAAGGGTCAAAATAGTGACTTGTTTCTTCTTGTTCTTCAAACCTTTAGCTTGTTCTTGTCTTGTTTGGCCTCTTATTTGAGTGTGCTTATCCTTGTTTAGTTTTCTTGCTTGTCTCTTTTGGATCTTAAAAGTTTTGTCTTAGAGTTTTCTTTTGTTTGACCTCTTGTTTGTTTTGTGATTTGACATAAGTGTTTTTGGAGTTTCTCTTTGAATTAACTTGTGATTCCATTTAAAAACCTACAAGAGCACTTAAGTGGTAAAAGGTAAGAGAGCACTTTACACAAAAGCCTATTAGAGAGCAACAAACACAAGTGATACATCTCTAAGAGTGTTAACACGTGAGAAGTGTGGTGAGGTCCCATTGCTTTCACTTTTGTTTTCTTTTACTTGAATGATGGCAGGAACAGGTGCTAGTGGTAGCCTTTCTTGTAACATCCCAATTTTCTTTGCGCTAAATTATTCTATTTTACCTCCACTCCGAGTTCCGAGTTCCGAGTTCATTAGTTTTATGATTTCCGACTTCATACTCAAATTCCACATGAAATGGAACAATTTCCGATTTCCGAGTTTGTCTTTAGTTTTCAGCCTAATTTACGATTTCCGACCTTATTCCAGCATGTTCTTCATTCCGACTTCATGGCCTTTCCGATTTCCGACTTAATGTTTTAGCTTCGAGTTAAAGTATAGTGAGTATAATTTCCGACCTCCTATTTTCACGACTTCCGACTTGGACTTCAAGTCCGAACAACATGACGTAATTCCACGATATCCAACTTCATGTCTCAAAGAAAATTTACTCGAGTTCCAATCTAACCTTAATAGTGTACATGATTTCCGACCTCAAAAGTTATAGTTCAACACAATGGTGCAAGTACCGACTTCCGAGTAAAATGTCACGAGGTCCCGCATTAAAGTGGAATTCAGTTAGAAAGGGCTCGAGTTCGGATCTTTGAGCTGGTTTCCAAATCATCCACGAGTTCCGATTTCATCTCATGAAGTGCACGAGTTCCGATGTCATCTTCAGAATGTACTGAAAACGAGTCCTACTGTTAGAGCGACGTGGAGAGCAAATTGTCACAAAAGAGGGGAAGGTTGGCAGAATTTCAACCTTGTGTTTTAAGGCCAATCAGAACCCTCCAAGTTGACTACCACTTATGCCTATATAACACCTTCTCCCCTCATTCAGACCCATTTTCTGCGCCCTCTCTTCTCCCTCACTTCAGCTCTCTTTTCTCTTCTCCACTCACCCAACTCCACCACTCCTTCAAGCTTGGCCAGGTCTTAATAATTCAAGCTTCAACACTTAACTCAAGATCACACTCCAAAGAGGTAGGATTCAATCTCTAATCTTAATTTCTCTAAACTAAGGATGCATGAAAGATTCTTTTTTTATGATTATTTGATGATATATTGGATGTGTATGATAGGATTAATAGGAAATCTTGAGTTAAAATTTCGGTTAGAAGAGGAAATTAGAAGGAGAGAAGAACCAGTATGCTGTCTGGATGAAGAATTCCACGGCAGTCCGTATGGCGGAGTGTACGGCTCCGCCTACAATTGGTTAAATCCGATGAAACCATTTTTAATGAAAGTAGACATTCAGGGCTTTTCATGGATATATCATATAAGCTTATTGGATTAGTATTGAGAGAGATATGAATTTTTGAAGTTTGACCTAGGGTTTAGGACTTTCTTCCGGGCAGGGTGACTTGAGGAGGACATAACTCATCCTATACAACTCCAAATTGAGTGAAACCAACTTTGTTAGAAAGCCTACACATAGGGGAACATCCCAATATGAGATTTTGAGTTTGTTATGGTCCCAATTGCTCCCAGTAATTCGAGGAATTTACTCTATATCCAAACCAGGCCAAAATAGAGTAGTTCAGGAAGGTCAACTTTCAGGACTTATAACTCGAGGTATACTTACGCAAATGGAATGAAACTTGTGGCAAATGAAAGGTTGTCCTGTTAGCTTCAATATGAGACCAATTTTGTATGATTTGA
Source organism: Pterocarpus macrocarpus (assembly GCA_031439585.1). Lineage (NCBI taxonomy): Eukaryota > Viridiplantae > Streptophyta > Magnoliopsida > Fabales > Fabaceae > Pterocarpus > Pterocarpus macrocarpus. Next base: position 45,753,517 of record CM062522.1, read on the forward strand.
GCTTAGTTTCGATTTTTAGTGAATTTATACTTCCAGGAGTGTAATTCGGGCTAGTGACTGAACAGGTTGAGGTAAGATTTGAATATCTTGAGTTATATGGATCAAAATGATATGGGGCCAAAGAGGTTAGGAAGTAGACATATAGAGCTATGACATATCAAAATTTCAGATTTAAATGAGTTGAATAGAAATAGAGGTGGATCATATGAAATTCGGGCGGATCTGAATAGATGGGCAAAAGTGACCCAATTGATGATTTCACAAGTGTTAGTAAAACATATAAGGTATGAGTTGAGAATTGCCAGTTTGACATTGATATATATGTGTGTTAAATTGATTATATTGCTATGATTGAATTATGCTGTGAGAACTGGCACTATTCATGGGGAAAGCGGAGCTGATCCGTTATCTTTGCCAATTCTGGCAGAAGTCTAGGAAACTAGGAAATGTGTACAAGCAAAGATGAATTTTAGGCATGATATAAGTTATGAGAGCTTATGCAATAAGAGATTATACCTTGAATATATTACATTCACATGTTATGTTCATGTATGCTATGCATGCAAGCATAATTAGAATATGATATGAGAAATAAGACATGAGGCATATTCATGTATGCACAAAGCATCTGTACGCATGATAAGATATGGAAAGGAAAGATGATATGAACTTTCAAGAGGGACGTACTGAGCTACCACGTCAGGCATGGCATAGACCCAGCTAGCGTGGGCTAGAGCGGTACTGTCTAAGACTTGGGCCAGCCCTCGACCAGATTAGTGGGAATAGACCGGTGTAAGGGTCGGGGAAAGTAAACCCGTTACTTATGTATAGGTACGAGCTCGGACCTGAAAAGCAGGCTATTGCCCAGGGGTGAGAAAGGCCATTCACCTCCGGGGGACCAAGCACAAAAAAGTAAGATCAAGTTGCAAGCTAAAGAAAAATATGAATTAAGTCAAGTGCACTTGCATACAGTCAAGCATAAGCATCTATGAGCGCATCCTTAGTTATCTCATCAAGTCATATTATTATTATCATGATTCTGGTCGAAGCATATCATACTAATCTTATTTCTATGTCTGTAATATAATATGGTAAGTGATGGTTAAAATATAACCCGCTTCGAGAAGGGTATTTTCAACTTAAAATTGAACCACTATTTGTTTATATATGCTCATATTTTCATAATAAACCGGTTTGGATTGTTTATGATGACATCATAAGTTTTGTTCAAATTTACCGACTGAGAACCCTAGGTTCTCACTGCCTGCTTGTATGTTCTTCTTTTCTGTAAACATTCCAGTACCTAAGTTGGACATCCAGTGCAAGACAGAATGCAGGGCCGCTCATTGAGCACGACTCAGGCGCTAGCCAGATCAAGAGACCATCGAAGCTAGCTAATGATTAGTCGGAAGTACACACTGTTTACTCTGTCGGTCACAATTTGCCTTTAAAGTGTAATTATTTTATTCTCTATGTATTAGAGTTTAGTAGTTAGTAATAAAGTGGACAATAAAAGGGCCATGTATTATATTTTCCCTATTTTAAAGAATTTTTCAGCACTATGACAACCTTTTTATGTAATTCCATGACTCGAGCATGGTTTATATGATAGAGGGTGTTACATTTCTCTTGAGGGAAACAACAGATTGTTAGTGGAGGCTATTACAGCTCAAATGGAAAGGATGATGAGGGAGCATACAGAGGAGTTATATGAGAAAATTGAGTGCTTGGAAAATCAAGGACATCATGATGCTGATGGGGTAGAAGGAGGCTCGATGGAAGGAGAAGGAGAGATCATGATGTAGATCCAAGAGAGGACCGAATTGAGGGAGTGACGCTTAATATCACACCTTTCAAAAGGAAGAGTGATCTAGAGGCTTATCTTGAGTGGGAGATGAAAATTGAGCAGTTATTGTCATGCCACAATTACACTGAAGAAAAGAAAGTAAAGGTGGCAACCATGGAGTTCACAGATTATGCTCTTATTTGATGGGATCAATTGCAAAAAGAGCGACTTAGATATGAAGAACCTTTAGTGGATACTTAGGTTGAAATAAAGAGGTTAATGAGGAGGAGATTTGTCCTTTCCTATTATCATAGGGACCTTCATAATAAGATCCAAAGACTCACATAAGGTAGTAGGAGTGTTGATAAATATTACAAGGAAATGAAGGTGTCTTTGATTATAGCCAATGTGAATGAAGATAGGGAGGCTACTATGGCACACTTTCTGAATAGGCTGAATAATGACATTAGAGATGTGGTTGAGCTACAAAATTATGTGGAGTTGGAGGACTTGGTACATCAAGCTACCAAAGTAGAGCAACAACTTAAGAGAAAAGGTACATTGAGGAGGAGTTCTTCTAATTTCAATTCTTCAAATTGGAAGGAAAGAAATAAGAAGGAGGGAGGTACCTCTTCTAGCAATACCATAGCTACACCTTAAAGGACTTAATTCAAGTCCAGTGAGGCCCTTAAAAAGGTAAGGAGTAGTGAGATAAAATGCTTCAAGTGTTTGGGGAGAGGACAGATAGCATCCGAATGCCTAATCAAGAAGATTATGCTTCTCAAAGACAATGGAGAAATCACTAGTGAGTCCTCATCTGAATCTGCCCCAACTAGCGAGGATGAGTATGATGAGGAAATTGCACCCAAAGGAGATTTGTTCATGGTGAGGAGGTTGTTGGGCAGCCAAGCAAAGGATTTGGATGAAAGCCAAAGGGAAAATATTTTCCACACAAGGTGTATCATCCAAGGGAAGGTTTGTTCTTTAATTGTTGATAGAGGGAGCTGCACTAATGTTGCTAGTGCAAGGATAGTCTTAAAACTGAATTTGGAGACTAAACCACACCCACGGCCATATAAGCTTCAATGACTTAGTGAGGATGGTGAAATAACTGTAAGTAAGCAAGTAGAGGTGGAATTTTTCATAAGGAAGTATGATGATGCAGTTTTGTGTGATGTGGTGCCTATGGAGGCTTGCCATTTACTTCTTGGTAGGCCTTGGCAGTATGATAAGAAAGCTCTGCATGTTGGGTTCACAAATAAGTTTTTATTTGTACATAAAGAACACAAGACTATTCTTGCCCCTTTGTCTCCAAGATAGGTTGGTGAGGATCAATCCAAAATGAAAGATAAAAGAAAACAGGAAAGAAAAGAAAAAAGGAGTGAAAAGAAAAAGGAAAAAGAGAATGGAAAAATAGAGGGAAAATTGGAAAATCTGTTTATTAAAGAAAAAGAGGTGAAAAAGGCTATGCTCATGAAAAAGCCAATGCTTTTACTTCTGAGTAAAGAAAGTAAATTAAATGAAGCAGGTGCTACTAACTCTCTTCCTTTTGAAGTTTCTTCTTTGTTGCAAGAATTTGGAGATGTCTTTCCTAAGGAGGTACCTCACGGTCTACCCCCTCTACGAGGCATAGAACATCAAATTGATTTCATTCGAGGAGCTTCATTGCCTAATAGGCCAGCTTATAGGAGTAATCCTCAAGAGACCAAGGAGATTCAAAAGCAAGTTGAAGACTTGATGCAAAAAGGGTGGGTGTAAGAAAGCTTAAGTCCGTGTGCAGTTCTAATCATTCTAGTGCCTCAGAAAGATGGAACTTGGAGGACGTGCACTGATTGTAGAGCCATCAATAACATCACGGTAAAGTATAGACATCCCATTCCTAGATTAGATGATTTGTTGGATGAATTGCATGGTGCCTGTATGTTTTCTAAAATTGATCTTAAAAGCAAATATCATCATATTAGGATTAGAGAAGGGAATGAATGGAAAACTGCTTTTAAAACCAAATATGGATTGTATGAATGGTTGGTCATGCCCTTTGGATTAACAAATGCTCCTAGTACCTTAATGAGATTGATGAATCATGTATTAAGGGAATTCCTAGGAAAGTTTGTTGTGGTTTATTTTGATAACATTTTGATTTATAGCAAATCCTATGATGATCATCATGTGCATTTGAGGAGTGTTTTGGAAGCTCTTAGACGTGAGAACTTGTATGCCAACATGGAAAAATGTACTTTTTGTACAGATCATGTGGTTTTTCTTGGTTTGTTGTTAGCTCACAAGGAGTGCAGATTGATCAAGAGAAGGTCAAAGCTATCAAGAGTGGCCAACTCCTAAGAATGTTAGTGAGGTAAGAAGCTTTCATGGTTTAGCTAGTTTCTATAGGACGTTTGTTAAAGATTTTAGTACATTGGCTGCACCTTTGAATGAAGTGATTAAAAAGCATGTGGTATTTAAATGGAGTGCAAAACAAGAGCAAGCCTTTACTGCCCTCAAAGATAAATTAATTCATGCACCTATTCTTGTATTGCCTAATTTTGCTAAATTTTTTGAGATTGAATGTGATGCATCTGGTGTGGGAATAAGGGTTGTTTTGATGCAAGAAGTGCACCCAATTGCTTATTTTAGTGAAAAATTAAATGGTGCTATTCTTAACTATCTCACATATAACAAAGAGTTGTATGCATTAGTAAGGGCTTTACAAACATGGCAGTATTACCTTTTACCTAAGAAATTTATGATTCATAATGACCATGAGTCCTTGAAGTATCTAAAAGGACAAGGTAAGCTAAATAAGAGGCATGCTAAGTGGGTTGAGTTCCTTGAGCAATTTCCCTATGTGATCAAGCATAAGAAAGGTAAGGCTAATGTGGCTGCTGATGCACTTTCAAGAAGGTATGCTCTACTCTTGAAACTAAATTCATTGGTTTTGAACATATAAAGGAATTGTATGAGCATGATCCATATTTTTCTTAGGTTTATACGAATTGTGTGCATGCCGTCCAAAATGGATACTTTAGGCATAAGGATTATTTGTTTAAAGAGAAAAGGTTACTATGCCTAAAAGTTCGATTAGAGAGTGCACATGAAGGGGGTTTAATGGGGCATTTTAGGATCCAAAAGACTTTAGACATACTAATGAACATTTTTATTGGCCACACATGAAATATGATGTGCATAAATTTTGTGAAAGATGCATTGTTTGTAAGAAGTCTAAGTCAAAGGTAATGCCTCATGGACTCTATACTCCTTTGCCAATTGCTGATTTTCCTTGGATTGATTTATCTATGGACTTTGTTTTAGGACTGCCTCGGATAGAGAATGACAAGGATTCCATTTTTGTGGTGGTGGATAGGTTCTCCAAGATGGCTCATTTCATACCTTGTAAGAAGGTGGATGATGCTTGTCATATGGTTGACTTATTTTTCAAAGAGGTAGTGAGGCTACATGGATTACCTAGGAGCATTGTGAGCGACAGGGACACTAAGTTCCTAAGTCACTTTTGGAGGACAGATTGGTACTAAATTGTTATTCTCAACTACTTGTCACTCCCAAACTGATGGACAAACTGAGGTAGTTAATAGGACTCTTTCTACTCTCCTTAGAGCTGTTATAAAAAAGAATATTAAGTCATAGGAAGAGTGTTTGCCTCATGTAGAGTTTGCATATAATAGGGCTATCCATAGCACTACTAATTGTTCTCCTTTTGAGATAGTGTATGGATTTAACCCCTTGACTCCTCTTGATTTACTGTGTAACATCTCGATTTCCAACTTCCGACCTTAGCAATAAAAATGTTAGAATTCCCGATTTCTGACCTAATCCAATTTCCGACCTTATATACGTAATATACGATTTTCGACCTTATGATAATATACGAGTTCTGACATTAGGTAAATTAGAATGTACACGACATCCGAGTTCCAAGTTTATCTCAACCAGGAGTGAACGCGAGATCAGATCTCTAAATTGGTCTCCAAGTTCGACCAAAATTGGCACGAGTTCCGATATCCGAGTTTATTACCAAGAGCTCTTCATTTCCATTGATGTTCCCGAGTTTGTCTATAACATACTTCCGGGATTAAATTTGGAGTTTCGAGATTTTATAAGTTCCGATTTCCTGGTTATAAGATTAATGATTTGATTCCTGATCTCCAATGTTATGCTTAGAATCGATTCAAGTTTACCTAATGTCCCCGACTTCCGGATTTAAGTGTTTGGTTTCACATCCGACTTTGCTTTCAAGTTTCGAATAAACCAAACAATAATTCTGAGTTCCGATTTCGTCTGAATAGATATGCACGAGTTCCGATTTTAAGAAGAGAACAAGTTCTGATGTCATTTTTTAGAAGACAATGGAAATGAGTTCCACTTTTAGGCGACGTGGAGAGCAATTTTGTCACAAAAAGAAGGCGACGTGGAGAGCAATTTTGTCACAAAAAGAAGGGAAGGTTGGCTGAAATTCAGCCTTGTGTTTTGAGGCCAATCAAAACCCTCCAAGTTAACTACCACTCATGCCTATATAACACATTCTCCTCCTCTCATTCAAACCCATTTCTGCGCCCTCTCTTCTCCTCACTTCAGCTCTCTTTTCTCTTCTCCACTCACCCAACTCCATCCAACTTTCAAGTTCAACCAAGTCCTAGTTACAAACTCAAGCCTAATCACATAATAAGAGGTAGAGGTGTATTTCGTGCTTGATTTTTTTTATTCTTGGATGATTGGTGGTGGCTTATTTTCTCAATCTTTGATATGTTGATTGATTGATTATGATGATATGTGGATGGTTGATTGACTGCTTATGAGATCAAAACCAAATTGGAAACAAGAAAGGATGAAGATAGGAAGAGCTGAGAAGCTGGAAAACCTAGGATCCTCGGCAGTCCATACGGCAGAGTGTACAGCTCTGCCTACCTCCATTTAAAATTGATGAAACTAGTTTTATGTGAAACTAGACATCTAGGGCTTTCTATACATATATCATATAAGGCCATTGGATTAATATTGAGAGGTATATAAATTTTTGAAGTTTGACCTAGGAATCAAGACCTTCACCCGGGTAGTATGAGTTGAAAAGGGTGTAACTCACCCTATACAACTCCAAATTGAGTGAAACCAATTTTGTTAGAAAGCTTATACATAGGAGAACATCTTACAAAGAAATTTCGAGTTTGTTACGATATCATTTATTCCCAGTGATTCAAAGAAATTACCCTATGTCCAAATTGACCCAAAATAGGGCAGTTCAGGAAGGTCAAATTTCGGGACTTATAACTTGAGCCCTACTAAGGCAAATGAAATGGAACTTTTTGCATATGAAAGGTTGTCTTGTTAATTTGATATGAGACTAATTTCATACAATTTGAGCAGTTTTCGATTTTTAGTAGATTTTTACTTTTGAGTGTACAATTCTGGCCAGCCACAGGGCAGTCCGAGATAAAACCTGAATAACTTGAGTTATGATTATCAAAATTAGATGGGACCAAAGAGGTTAAAAAATAGACACATAACACTTTAACATATCCAAAATTGAGGTTCAAATGAGTTAAATAGAAATTATGGCAAGATTTACAAAAATCGAGCTGAACACAAGTAGTGAGACAGTAAACATGTTTTAAATTGCAATACTTGGACCTTAAATTTGATGATTGAGACGTGACCAAAAAATGTTGAATTATGAATGGAATGAGATGGTTTCCTTGATAAGTTGATATGCTGAGTACTGGTACTATTCATGGGGAAGCGGACACGTTCCGTTATACCGTCAAAATTTGCAGTAAAGTATATGCATGAGTTATGATATACATGTAGAAGCATGTGCATTTTCAAGAAAGTTATGAAAGTCATGTTATGAAGAAAGTTCCATGATACTTGGGCCAGCCCCGAATAAAAAGTTAAGGGGAATAGATCGATAGGAACGTCGGGGAAAGTAAACCCGGCAATTCCTGTATAAGAATGAGCTCGATCCTAAAAAGCAGACTATTACCTAGGAGTCTAAACTGGCCAAGAACTCCCAGGAGACCAAGTGATGGAAAATGATGAAAAGAAATGGAAAAGTTTATGAGAAATGGAAAAGCTTATGAAGAAAGGTTCAAGACCAAGTTTTGCATGACTGCATTAAATGCATGATTACATTGAATGGTCACTATAAGTCATTTACAGTTTATTTGTTAAATTCACTTACTGCCGTATGTTCATTATTTGTGTATTGTTGATATTAGGTTATTATGTTCCTTATATTGTCTTAAGTAAAACTAGACCCTGCCTCGGACCAAACATTTTTCCTAACCTTATTAAATATGAATAGTTCAGTTTAATCTCATATTTTTATAATTAAATAAAACCCGAGGCAGTTGAGAATGAACATGACGTCAGTTAAACGTCATACCCGACCCTACTGAGAATTTTCTTAAATTCTCACCTCGTTTTGCATTTCCGCCTCATTCTCAAACGTGGGTGATGGACTCAGCGGCTACCTTTTTCATTGAGATTCCAGACCTGCAGCTTCACCAGGACCCCCAAGTTGGATTCACTATACCTAGTTGGCTTCCGCCATTTCTGTCTCTACTTTTTAACAATAGGAATTTTGTTGTCCTTTTACTTCACTCTGCTTTTGATATGTATATTTATAAACTGAAGCTTTGGCTTCCAACTTATATATATATATACAACTAATGATATTTCTATGCTAATCATGTTTATTATATAGAGCGTCCTGTTTCGTAGGTATATACGTCAGCCATATACATATATATCAGAATATAAAATAATGAATACAGCTTTAGACAAAAAACTAATACGGTAACGCAACCTATCCAATTTCATGCTATGACTTAAGCATAACATTAAATTAGTAGGGTGTTACATACTGCCTATGCCTAACGTTTCTCTTTTTAAGCATAAAGATGTGCAGGCTAAGGCTGACTTTGTAAAGAAGCTGTATGAGCAAGTAAAAGCCCAAATTGAGAAGAAAATGGAGAGCTATGCAAAGCAAGCCAACAAGGGTAGAAAGAAGGTTGTATTTGAACCCTGTAACTGGGTTTGGGTACACATGAGAAAGGAGAGATTTCCATCTCAAAGGAAATCCAAACTCCAACCTAGGGTGATGGAGCCTTCCAAGTTTTGGAGAGAATAAATGACAATGCCTACAAGATTGACTTACCTGGTGAGTATAGGATAAGTGCTACTTTTAATGTTGCTAACTTTTCCTTATTTGATGTAGGTAATGAGGAGTTAAATTCAAGGACGAATTCTCTTGAAGAAGGAGGGGATGATGTGATCAAGGAAGATAAAGTAGACTTAAGAAAGCAAAGGCAAGGAGGAGATCCTTTGGAAGGACTTGGTGGACCAATGACTAAATCCAAATCAAAGAGAGCTAAGGAAGCTTTGGGCCAAATGATTTCAAGTTTGTTTGAGGCAAAGCCCATTCAAGAAGATAACAACTCAAGACTAGCCATTGCATTCACGTGGCTGAACAAGCTTAGTTATATCTTTGGGCTTATTAATTTTAAGTTAGTAATAATGTAATTGGGCTTGTAATTTCATATAGCCCATTACTTGGTTTTAGCTATTTAGTCTTTTACACATTTTTAATAAGTATAGGTCTTAATCTTGGGCTAAGTGCTGTAGCCCACTTGCAAAACTTTAGTTTATTTTATAAACCTTGTAAACACCTTTTGAAAAAAAATTTTTGGCAAATTAAAATCAGAATACTTTTTAGTTAAAGTGTTTCTTTGGCTCTTGCTTGGAACCCTAGATCTTATCAAAAGTTTCCAATTGCTCTTGTGGCGATCACTCTTGACTTATCAATCATCCTTGATTGTGGCGCCCTCCATCCAATTCCGTTCCTTGTCTCTTCCATCTTTTGTGATTTTTATTTCTCCTTGATTGAATTACAACCAAAATACACCAGAAATTAGCGTTCATGGATAATGGATCACAATACCTGTATTGTGGAAACCTTGCTTGTCTTGATTCCTAAGGTGGTTTGTCTTGTGTGAATGTCTCAGTTTAGACTTATTAGCTTTTGCAATGCAGTTTATAAACTGATTATAAGGTGTTAGTGAACATATTGAGACCATTTTTACATGAGTTAGTTGGCCCTTCCAGAATAGTTTCATTCCTGGAATGAGTACTTCTAATAATATGATTGTGGCTTGAGAGATTTTACATGACATGATTAAATCTAAGAAGAAGAAATCCTAGCAATGGCTACAAAAACTGACCTCCACAAAGCATATGATAGTGTGGATTAGGGCTTTCTTGAGAGGATCTTAATGGAGGTTGGGTTCTCAGATAAAATTGTTAATCTTATTATGCTATGCATTTCATCATCTTTTCTTTCTATGATTTGGAATGGTGCACGTTTGGAAAGCTTCCAACCTACTAAAGGTTTGAGGCAAGGGGATCTGATGTCACCCTATTTATTTGCGTTGTGCATGGAAAAATTATTAATGATGATCGTGGATGAGGTGGATAGAGGAGATTGGAAGCATGTGACTATTTCCTGTGGGGGTTTGGATAATTTGCTTTTTTTTTCATAGATGATATTCTTCTTTTTGTAAATGCGAAATCTTCTTAGATGTAGTTGATTATAAGGGTTTAGGGAGTTTGAGGAAGTATTCAGTCTCAAGTGAACTTGGAAAAATCCAAGGTAATGGCTTCTAGTGGTGTTACCCACCAGAAAAGGGAGAAGCTTGCGATGGCCTCATCTTTTCCACTTTGCTCTCATCTTGGGAGTTATTTGGGTGCCCCTTTAATCACTAGCATTTGGTTAAGAAGATCAGGTTGCATTTGAGTGGATGCAAGGGTAAAATGCTCAACTAGCAGGCTTGGGTAATCCAACTAACAAGCTTCTTAAACCTCAAAGCTTAGCAAGGCTATGCTATGGGGTCTTATCTTCCTCAAGCCTCTCCCAAATAGTCATCACTACACTTGCCTAGCATTGTCATCTAGGTAATGGAATGATTTTAGCATCAACCAAATGCCAAACAAATCCCTAAAGCTATAATAGTCTTTAATTGAATGACCAGGGATGTTTGCCACTCACACGTGTGGTTTGCATTGTAACAATGAGCGTACGGTGGCATCATTGTCTTCCCTTGGCACAAAGCTAATAGATTTTTTCCACACAAGTGACCAAACAACTCAAAATTACTCATGTTGAAATTTGGTAAAGGGTACTTATTCATTGGTGGCTTAGGAGTAAGGTTAGTGGATATTTACGAAAGGATTTGGGGGACAAGTTATTTGGTGATTTAGGGTATTGTTTGGTATGGTCCAAGCATGGCAGATGGATATAGTTAGGGTGTGAAATGTTTTTAACTTGGTACGGTTAGGGTTGGTATGGCATTGTGTAATACCCTCCCAAGCACAGTACTATGCTTAAGTCATAGCACCACACTCAAGAGTTATTATTGTTACCTGAGCGAACCTTATTTCATAGCAACTTCAGCCGTCTTCGAAACCTTTTGAGCTATCTGGAGATAACACGGAAATAGGAGTGAGAATTTTAAATTCTCAGTAAGATTCTCTAAACTATCACACGTAATGTCATCATTATTATCTCCAGCTGCTTTGATTTATTACGAAGAAGGTGATCATGCCAAACAAATTGTTCAGTTTTATAGTTTGAAAATATATTGTCCGAAGCAAAGTTCTTTTTATTCATACACTTAAGATATAAGAGTTATTGTAAAATAAATTTACAACTCATAACTTAAATAATAGTTGCAGTATATTCAAATATAATAATTCCAATATAATGAAGAAATAGAATAGATACGCATATGCAAACACGTTCACTTGAGTTCATGCAAAATGCACTTGTGTTTCTTTAACTTTCTTTGACTTCCTTTCCTTGGCACACCTAAGCATTACGTATCACCATCCCTAGGGTGCTTGCATATGTTTTAATCTTTAGTCTTTACTGCCATTGGGTAGTCTGATCTAGGAGTGAGCTCAACTCGTGATCGTTGTCACACAGTACTAACCTGCAAGGGGACCCACGTGCCTCTAGGTTGGAGGGACTCAGTTGCCCATCTACCTCCAACATAGAGGGACCCAAAAGTTTTAGATACCTTCACATGGAGGGACCCAATGTGTAACTACCTCTGAGTGAAATGACCCACATCTTTATCTTTAACTGTCTTCACCTGGAGGGACCCAAATAACTGCCTCCAAGTGAAGGGATCTCAATATTACATAATCATGTCATCGTACAATATTCATCTTCATATCATAAATCTTCATAATATAAGCTATTATAATTTCATATGTTTCTGCCGAAAATTCGGTAGCATAACGAAACTTGTCCACTTCTCTATGAATAGTGCCAATACTCAAACAACCAATTTTATAGAAAATTCACAACACTTCATTCACAATTCAACATCAATTTCATAGGAACATTAGTTGCATTTAAAGCATAGTTGCTGTCTTAGCACTTTCACTCAACCCGAAATTTGTAAAATAAGCCATAATTTCTATTTAACTCATTCAGGCCTAAAATTTGGATATGTTGGAGTGTTGTGTGTCTAGTTTTTAACCTCTTTGGTGCCATTCAGTTTTGATATATATATATATCTCCAGTTATTAATATTTTACTTGGGTATGTCCTGTTTCTAGGCAGATTTGCATTCCCAAAAGTATAAATTCACTAAAAATAGAAACTTAGATGGATTCCAACAAAACTTATATCGTTTTAAATCTAATGAAGTAATTTTCATCTCCAAAAAGTTTCTTCTCGTTTTACTAAGTAGAGCTCGATTACAAGCTACTAAAGTTAGTTGTTTATGGCTGCCTTGTTCGAGCCTGATTTGGACTTAAGGCAACTTCATTGAATTACTGGGAGCTATTGGGATAGAATCTGACTCTAAAATTTTTATGGGCCTTTGCTCTATGTCCTATATTTCTAATAAAATTGGTTGCACTCAATTTGAAGGTGTGGAGGGTGAGTTATATCCCTTGAATTCCAGTCTACTCGGAATCAGGGATAGAATTTTGGGGTAAAATTAAAAAATTCATATCTCACTCAATACTAATCCAATGGCCTTATATTTTATATGGTTGGAAAGCCCCAGATGTATAGTTTAATCTAAAAATAGTTTATCAAATTTTGATGGTTGCAGGCGGAGCTGTACACTCCGCTAGTATGGACGCCGTAAGGTTTTCAATATTTCAGCTTCTGTTTTGCATCCCTTTTTGAATTCTCGCCCAAGTTCTCACCCAAACTCAACATTTATACATCACTCCAGCCATAAGAATTCATATAAACACCATATATCATCAATCTAATGGAAAAAACAGAAAGTCTACTCAGCTACAATAGCACCAATAATAGAAGAAATTGAAGAATCCTACCTCAAAATTAAGTTTTGAGCTTGGAAGATGGAAGCCTTAAGTGTGGGAAATGGTGTGGGATGAAGAAGTAAGAGGAAGAGGATGAAAAAGGGAAACAATATGGGAGAGAGAGCTCAGCCCTCTTGATGCACAAAAATAAGGAGGGGAAAATGAGGAATTGTGAGATTTAATGACATATAGTAGTTGGGAGTTTGGCACATGATTGGTTGTTGGATTTGTGGTGATTGTTGAGCCACTTTTCCCCATTCTTTGGCAACAACTTGTTGCCACTTTGGTGGGAAATGGTTGCTGAATTTCAGCCACTTATCATAGGGTTTTTTATGTGTAATTCTATTGATTTGGTTTCGGCAGTTTAAAATACCGAATCTTTATCGATTTCCCTCAAATAGGTAAAACATTACTAAGTAAATTTGTGAGATTTTCTACATCTCTAGTCTAATCTTTTCAAGTCTAATCTCTTTAATTAACACTTAATTAACTCCTAATCAATATTTAATTAACTTCTAATTAATTCTACACAGTCAATAAAGTTAGATAAATAGACTAACATCGTAATTTAAAAGTATTGTAATTCCGGATGTTATACTGAATAATTTCCCATAATCTTTTACATAACAATCTAAATTTTCCTTAGCTCTAGTATTTGTAATTCATCCCTAATTACTCTTATTTTTCTAATAAATTGATTAACAATGCAAATCAATTGCACCGTTTCTTTGGAATTATTATATTTTCGCTTTTTCGTAAATTCTTTAGAAATTTCTGTTTGATTTCCGTAACTAGTGGCATTTTCGTAATATTGCCCAAGTCTAGGGGCATCCCATGTCATCTCACATATGGATACCTCCGTGGCTCAATCAGTCGAGGTTTAGGTTTCTACGTTTTCGCTATGTGATTCTGCTTCGTTTAAAACCTTATTCTACTAATCCTATTGATATAGGGACCTAAATGTTATTTTCTAAAATATTCAAGGGCAACGTTGTAAATAATAAAAGTTTGCCCAAGAACATTTTCATTATTTCCTATTACGTTTTATGGGGATGTTACACATTAGGTAAGGCATATAAGGTGGGTTAGATGGATATTGATGTGATGGGTTATGCTTGGGGTGGAATATAGGTTGGTAGGTTTGGTGTAACATCCCCATTTTCATCTAAGCTAATTAGCTCAGTGTCTCTGGCTAATTAGAGGGGTTAGCGATTAATTGAGAATTAATCGACTAATCTCGAGAGCAAGAGCTTAGTAAATTAATGGCAAGTTAACAAGATAATTAAAAGTCAACGATTAATTAGAAAGTCAACAATTGAAGCATAATACATTAAAAGTTACAATTAAAAGCCTAATTGCCCAATCCTTGTTAATTCATGATTTAGAACTTAAAATCAAGGTGACCTAACCTTATTAACTAAGAGCATGACAAGCATTACATCTTAATCACATGAAAAATTAACCCTCACACCTTCTTTACATAATTAATGAGGAAAATCCTTTTCAATGAGAATGCGTTAAAGTGTAATCAAACCAATTGAATTAATTAGCATTTAGATAATCGTAACAATTGTAAAAATTTAGAAACTTCCCTTTAATTATTGTTTGAAAGTTTGGTCAAGGCAAGAGCCATATCCAACCATCCATTTGCCTTCTCATCATACACCATTAGATCAAGAGTCTATGTTAGTAATATTTCTTGAGTTAAGACAAAAGATGTACTTTCCTCCATCAAGATTATGACACTTAGAGTGATCATATTCACCTAATGCCAATCCTAAGAGAGGTCATGCTTTTAACCACTTGAAAAACACTACATGGTCTTTACCCAAGTACCAAGACTCAAAGGAAACATAACTCTCTCTTTTGCTCCAAGGTTTTCCCCCACTCTCTTGCTTATTATAAGAAGCAAAATCACATCACTCTCCCCCTTCCCTTTTGCGCCGTTCAGCCCTCTCTCTCTCGCCCTCATTTCATTTCTCATTTCCTCTCTCAAGACACAAAGCTCTCTCCTCCCTCCAAGTCTCATTCCCACTCTTTTGTTTTTCCAACCCTCCTTGTTCTTCTTCCAATCTCCCTACTACTTCCTACCTCATTTCCATCACCACCCTCACAATCCCTTCAAGGACCACCATTTTTTATCTTTGGAGAAACAAGATCACCTATGCACAAGCTCCATTTCCAAGCTTTCAAGTAGGAAGGCTCTCTCCAACCTTCTCCATATTCCAAATCCTTCAAGAAGCTCTCTTTGGTAGTGACTCTAACCTTTCTTTTTCATGTATTTTTCAAGCACTAGAACCCCTAAGCTCTTCATAGCTAGGTGGTTTTAGGACTTGCTTCAAGGTCTCATGACTATATCTTGCTCTATGAGTTTTTCTTGTCTTGTTGAAAATGTTGTCTTAAAATGAGATTATGTGGTATGATGGTTTTTATATATCTTACTTTATTTTTGTTTTAAAATACTGATTTGGTGATTAAAACCTTGAATATGATGGTGAGATAAAACATAGAAATGGTGATTTGAAGTGGTATAGCAATATCTCCACAAGTTTGATATGTAAAACATAAAAACTAGTTAAGCTGGAATTCTAATAGTCTGTAATGCGTACTGTATAACTCGTTCTACAAAACTCAAAATGTAATAAAACTAATTTTATGTGAAATTAGACTCAAAGAGCTTTCCAAATATATAAAATACATGAAATTTGGATATAAAATGAGGGAGATATGATTTTTCAAAGTGGGCTGCTTCCGGATAGATTTTTGTTTGGGCAGTCTGCACTAAAAACCTTATAACCAAAGCTACAAAAATTATTTTTGAGTGGGACTAAGTTTGTTAGAAAGTTAAGACATAGAGGAATACCCCCATAAAACAGTTTTGTCAGACTCCATGTCAGGAACTCCCAGTGGAGTTAACAAACCACTAACCTGAGTTGAACTTTCAAGTCTAAATAGTCAGAATAAAATGTGGATATCTCAAGTTACAAAATGAATTTTTGAGTGGGACTTCTTTTGTTTAAAAATATACTCATAAAAGTATAATCATACCAAAATTCGAAGAAAAAGAATAAAAGGTGAAATTACGGTGAATTTTTGAAGTTACTGCCCTACTGTAAAAGTAAAAACTAGTTATGGTGAAATTTAAAGGATAATAAGAAATAAGCTTTAAAACATTAAGACCCCTACATTGAGCATTGGAAAAACCTTCATAATTCAGCTTCAAAGTTTCAAAAAGGATAATAGATGAAATTAGCCCTATGCCTAATAAAATAGTTTACATAAGAGACAATCTCATTTAAAAGCTTGCACCAAATTTATTAAGCTAAGCTCATAAAATTTTGATTGAGAATATGCCTATGTTTATATGCAACCATGATGCTATGATGATGATGAGTGATGATGATGATATGAATATGATATGTTGATGATATGATGCTTAATAATATGTGATATTAGATTTCTCTGTTTGGCAAAATTTTGGGAAGCTTCGGCTAGCCGTTATGCTGCCAAAATTCTACAAAAATTGTAAACTTAGAAATATTTTGCATCGTAAGTTTTAATAAGAAGAGATTTAATTAAATGTGTGATCCTTCAAAAGGGAAGGTGACCTAATTTAAGCTCCCCTCACCCACGACGCATGTAACGTCCAAAAAAAAAAAATTCTATCGTTAACAATTGAGTTATTCGGTTTTTATTGAATAAGAGGGTTTAATCAAAATTTGATTAAACACTTACTTAAAGCCAATTAAGGGTAACTTGAGAAGATTAGGCTTGGTGGAATTAAATTAGGAACGTAGAAAACCTCACAGAAAAATTTCAAACCGATTTACCGATTTAAGAGCAATCGGTAAGATTTTGGAGTTTTAAACTGTCGGAACCGGATCAGTAGAAATTATGCCATGAGTGCCCTAGGATCAATGGCTAAGATTTAGCCAAATAACTCACCCAAGTGGCGCCTTGGGCAGCCCTTGATGGTGGAAGCCTAGCCAAAATTGATAGCATGGTGAAGTCCACCAATCACATGCATCTAGCTTCTAAATATCTCTACGTTTTCTTTCCTTTTCCTTTTGTGAATTTCGGCCACTTCCTCTTGCTGAAGCTCCCTTCATTTTCTTCTCCTCACTCTCACCTCCACTCCATTTCCATCTCTTCATCAAGTCTCATCACAAATTACTTGCACCAAAGACACAAAATCAACACAAACTCAACTAGACAAGGTAGGAAATTCTACTTCTCTTCTCACTTTCTCTGGTTTGGGGCCGAATGGTGATTATGGATAATCTGAGAATTTGATGTTATGTAGAGTGATGATGATGGTTTATGATTAATTTTACATGTATGTTGTGATTAAAACTGAAATTGATAGCAAATAGCTTGAAAAGGGGAGGCAAACCTAGAGGCATGTTAGGGTTTCCCTCGACGGTCCGTATGGCGGAGTGTACGGCTCCACCTACCGCTGTTTAAATTTTATGAAACCATTTTTATATGAAACTAGACATCCAAGGCTTTCTGTACATATAAAATATAAGGCCATTGGATTAGTATAGAGTTAGTTATAAATTTTTGAAGTTTAACCTAGAAATATGGATTCTTACCCGGGCAGCATGAGTTGAGAAGAGTGTAAGTCACCCTACACAACTCCAAATTGAGTGAAACTAAAATTTATTGAAAGCTAACATATAAGAGAACATTCCATAAAAATTTCAGAATTAGATTCATTTTCATTTGTTCCCAGCATATCAATGAAATTGGCTTAGGTTTAAACTGGTCTAGAACAGGGCAGTCCAGTAGGGTAATGTTTCGGGACTCATAACTCAAAATATACTTAGGCAAATGACATGAAAATTAATTCATTTGAAACCTTGTTGTGTTAGCTTTAATTTGATATAAAATTCGTATGATTTCACATAGTTTTCTATTTTTAGTGAATTTTATTTTATAAGAACCTAAATCTGGCTAAGAACAGAGTATGCTGAAGAAAAATATTTATATCTTGAGTTATACAAATCCAAATGAGATGGGACTAAAAGGATTAGAAGCTAGACACATAAGGCTACAACATATGCAAAAATTAGATTTAAATGAGTTAAATTGAAATAAGGGTGGAGTATATAATAACCGGGCAGGACAAGGAGGAATAAACTGAAAGCCGTATTGATACTTGAGTTGAAACTAAGGAATGAATCTATGAATATATATACATGTTTGCTGGTCTATATTGAATTGCAAGTTTGTACAATTGTACTGGTTGTCTGGCACTATTCATGGGGAAGCGGACTCGATCCGTTATTCTACCAAAATTTCGGTAAGATACTCATATGTTGTGTAATTTAAAATAGCATGAAGATATGATACTTGAAGAATCAAGCTACATGTGCATTCAATTTATGATATTGTAAAGGATTCTATTTTACTTGGGCCAACCCCGAAACAAATTAAGAGGAATAGATCAGTGGGAATGTCGGGGAAAGTAAACCTGGCAATCCTGTATAGGAACAAACTCAGTCCTGAAAAGCAGACTATTACCCAGGAGTATATGGCCAATGACTCCCAGGGGACCAAGAATGGAAATAAGTTCTAATAGGCGAAAGTCTTCAAAAATAAGTTGCATTCTTTAATTGCACATTCATATGTACAGTGTAATGCTTATTAAGTGACTGTCCTAGATACCTGCTTATTGTTCTTAATATGCTATTGCTCCTTTACAATTGCTGTTTTAATTGCATTAGTGTATTTGTTAATTAAAATTGAGCTTGTTTCGATGTATGTTTTACAAATAAGTACTTAAGTTAAATGTTATCATTGTATTGTACCATTTGAAATTATTGAAAGACTGAAAGAACTGGGAATGACAGCGATGACAGATATGTAGAAACTAGGAATTCCTACTGAGAAACTTTTATTTCTTACCCTACTATGTATTTCCGCGTCATTCCCAGACTATGGAGAACGCCGCAACAGGAGTCCTATTCATTGAGTTTCCCGAGCTCCACATCCACATCGACCAGTTCCTGGATTTTGTATATATATATGGCAAGTGTCAGTTCTGTCTTTATTTCTTTTTCTAGAGAGACTTTGCCGTACCGCTGATGCACCCACTTTTTGATCCCGCTGTCCCGTATATTGCCATTTCCCTTCACATGGCCCATC
The DNA here is from genome assembly GCA_031439585.1 of Pterocarpus macrocarpus. Taxonomy (NCBI): domain Eukaryota; kingdom Viridiplantae; phylum Streptophyta; class Magnoliopsida; order Fabales; family Fabaceae; genus Pterocarpus; species Pterocarpus macrocarpus. Next base: position 45,772,805 of record CM062522.1, read on the forward strand.
CATTCCCACCTCCACCAAAGAAGACCGGAACGATAAAGAAAGCGGCCCTATGGCTCTTCCTGCTTCACCACCGCAGAGATGCTTTCCGCCTCGATGTCAGAGGAGGATCCGTCTGAGGCGGCGAGTTCCTCTTCTTCGTACTCTGCTCCTAGCATGAGCCACCCTCCTGCAAATGCACCCATGGCCAATCAGTTTCTTTCTTTGGACTCCACTTAGATAGTGGGTATGCTGTAGCAGTAGTAGATGTACAGAATGACCCTATTGTGGTAGTTTGGGTCATGGACAGATGGGTAGGAATTAGGAGAAGTACATGAAATGTCCTGTGGAGACCACCTAGGGTACTGTTCTTAGAGACCGGCCGTTTTATTTTGTGTTAGCGGCCTCATATTTTTTTACCCTGTATCATTTTGACAAACTTTGAAGGTAGACGTCCACATATATATTTAAGGCGTATTTTACAGTAGTTCCGTCTTTATTGCAATTTTATTTATGTTATGTTGTTTACAATATACCAATTAACTAGTATTTATTCAACCGTCAAGCAGAAAATATTACTATGCGAATAGTCACCTTTATGTGAGTAATTAATAATGATACAGAAAACAGAATTTAATCAGCTCACTACACGAAATCACTTATCAGATAATTTATTATGACTTAAGCATAGTACTTGTCTAGTAAGGTGTTACAACTCACATGAGGCATGGCATGACCCAGCTAGTGTGAGCATAGGGGATAGGGCTTACATGAGGCATGGCATGACCTAGCTAATGTAAGTACCGAAAATGTATGGTGGCGGCGGCTACGGTATAAGCTCGTTACCACTTATGTTTAGCGGGTGAAAAGAAAAGACTTAAGATAAAGTCAAGTTAAGAAAAGAAAAGGGACTTCGGTCCAAACTTTTAAAGGGAAGAAGTTAAGAGAAGCTTATAGCATAGTCATGCATATTTTATGTAATTATACTTGTGCTCATATATATTATGATATAAATGATTAGAGGCTATGTTAAAAATTGAATCAACTTCGGATATTCATGTTTTCGAAAATCTAAGAATTGGACCTTATGCATGCTCACTGTTTTCATTTATAAAACTGAAGTGGTTGGGACGATGACGACGACACTTTAGTATTGGGTTCGAGTCCTACTGAGAAATCTTATTTCTCACTCTAGTTACCTTTCTGTATCGTCACCAGAATCTGATAGTGCCTCCAGTGGAGTGGAGCATGAATCCCCCACATTATGAGCAGACGTGAGACGTAGGATGCCAGATGAAGCTATTTTGGGACTTATAGTGACCATCGCTCTGCACCTTCGCAGATTCCTTCTTGAGATGGGCTTTGTCATTTAAGTTTGTACTTAGTATCTAGTATTTGGATCATGGCACGACCATGAGCCTTCTTAGATGTAATGCTTATATATATATGTATGTATATATATATGTTATGAACCCATGTAAATGTAATAATTAGCCATGTAATGCAATGTATTTGCGAATTACTATTCACTTACCTTTCTCTTATTTTATGATATTAGGGTATGTATTTTATGCGACACGCTCTTTCTTTATCTGTCTTCTCGCTCAAGGCTTTACTTTCCAAAACGCTGCAAAGCAACGACGTATTTATTTCAAAAAAAAATCTTACCGTATTTTCCGCGTAACTTAATTTTAAATGGAGTTTAGTTTTCCATGAGCATAAGTAACAACACCGTAATACGACTTAAGCGTAGTATGGATTTATCAGGGTATTAGATTTGAGATGGGTGATGTGATTATATAAGGTTCACAGTGTCTTCTTTTTTCTTGTGGAACAATCCTTTCTTAGATTTTGGCTCCTCTACTATTAGCTCTATATTCCGTTCTTGGATATTCGCCTTAATTCTCATGCCAATTTGCACCAAGTCAACAAACTCCTTAACATGGGTCCCCAACATATTCTTGAAGAATGGGCCAACTAGCATATCGATGAAGTAGGAACACATCTCTTGTTCTAGCATTAGTAGGACAAACCTAGCTAACATGGCCTTCCACCTTTGAGCATTCTCTTTAAATGACATTTTCCCCTTTTCCCTCAGACCTTTCAATTGATGTTGGGTAGATGCATTGCTCATGTTGAACTTGTACTAATTCATCAAGGCTAGAGTTAGGTATTCCCAACACCTAATCTATGTTCGATCCATTTGAATGTTACACTCCCAAGCAACACCATCTAGAACTATTCTTCCATCTTCTGTTTTAGTTCTTCCCTTAGTTTTAGCCATTTCATCTCAAACCCCTTGTCTTCCTTCCTACCTCTTATATCCCACTCTTGATTCCCATTATTGGGATTCCATCATCCTCCAATTCATATATAGGCTAATCATGAGGGCAGTTATTTCTAACACCCTCCTTGGCTTTGATTATATTCTTGAGAATCTTCATGAACTCAGCTCTTTGCTCAAACATCATGGTCTTTAAATTGTCGATCTCTTGGCTTAGATTGCTTCCTTCATTCACCAAAGCCATAGTTATCTAACAGGTCTTAAGTTGTAGCTCGTATAGCTCTTGAATCAAACATAGTTTTCTTCTAAGATGCAATGTTTGGAGACTGTGAACCTTTACCTTTTAGTAAAAAACAACAAATTATTCAACAGAACTAAGAAAGTATAGATACACCCTCCTATTGAGGGTTTTTTTTTTTTTAACGAGATGAATTATTCCCAAAATGCTATCATGAATGGAAAAAATGCATTCTATGGATGTTTGAGAACATAAGAAAAATGCATGTTAGAAAAAATGCAATGTATGCTATAAATTTCATGAGAAAAATGCATGTTATGAGAGAACAATGTGTTAGATGGACTTGTTCTTCTTCTTCTTCTTCTTTTGTTTTTAGCTTATTGATGGGTGCATAAGAGAAAAATGCATGTTTGATGGATTCTTGATGATTATTGATGCATGAAACATGCATGCAAGGTTTTTTTTTCGCTTATTGAGGTATGCGATGACATGTAATAAGAAAAATGTACCTGTTAAATGATTTTTTTATGTGAAAAGAAAATAATGTGTACATGTAAGATTTTTTTAATGTTGAATGATGTGCATTATCATGCACGTGACGAGAGAAAAATACGTGTAGATGGATTTTTTTTTTCTTATAGATTTATGGTGTCATGTGTGAATAAAAATGTATGCTATGCATGTTGCAACTTGATGAATGTATGGAAAGGATAAAGAAAAAGTAAAAAGCATGTTGAATGATTTTTTTTTTTTGGGCATACTATAAAGTAGAAAAATGCATGTTATGCTTGTTGAAATATAATGAATGATATGGAATGGATAAATACGCATGACATGTTTCTCAAATGTATGGTTTGCATGTTACATCTATGCTCCTTTGTGTCCAAGTAAGGTGGGACCTACTTATTGGGTATTTCTAAGGTCAAGACTCTAATTTGGATAGCCGCTAAGCTCAATCTATTAGTCATGGTTTCTAGGATATATCTAAACCCCCTAAAAGTCAATGTCCCTAGATTGCTCTTATCCATGAGATAAAGACTCAATTTTATGAATATAGCCACAAGGACATATAAGTCACAATATAGTGGCTCACAAATTCGGTAACAATCTGAGTGAGGAATTAACCACTATTGGGGAAGCATAAGCCTCACAATAACCTTGTCAAAACCCCATCTAGCTCTACAACACTCGAGAGCTCAGGCATAGAGCCCAAATAGTGTGTGAGGTAAGTGATGGTGGAGTGTGTGCAATGAGCATAAAAATATTAAAAGTCCTAAAAAAAACTACATAATAAAGCCCCAAACAATATATACAAAAAAGTCAACTATCCTAAAATTTGAGATATATACAACAAAATAGAAAAAGAAAAAGAAATCTGCTACCCTAAGATATGAGTGATAGATAACTACAAATAAAATAAAGTAATTATTTATAGATAAAAAATTATTTATAATTAGAAACAAAAAAAAATGAAAAGCAACAAGAAAGGAACAAACAAACATTATTTTAGTTATATAATTTGCATAATTTACTCTAATGGCCTTGACTCTCCAATTATCCCCAGTGAAGTCGTTAAATTGTCATAATGTGCCGGAAGGCATTGTGATGGGAGGTAATAGAAAATATTGAAAAAGATATTTCAATGGAGTCACAACTAATTTTTATTTATGGAAAAAAATTGAAAAAAAAACCCTTCTAAATTTGCAAAATTGTATTGGTCTTTGAAAATGAGATTGGGTTCGGAAGTTTAATTATGCACCGAGAAAGATGGAAACTTAATCCCACTGCACGCCTATAGCATTTGTCTTTTAACAATTATCCTAGAGCTTGTTATGTAAATTAATTAACAACTTTAATAATATTTGTTTTTCCCCTTGAAAAATCTAACTGCAATACCCCAGTATGAGTTGCAATGATCTGTCGATATCGGATCCTGAAAATTCTAAATCTGAACCCTATGTCTCCTTGGAGGGCTATAAGATTGAGATATTTTCTTAAGATCAAAAGTCCGAGTAATGGCTCCCTAGGTATCAATAAGTTGAAGAGGGATTTTTAATGAATTTTAGGGAATGGGTAAACCCTTCGATTTCAACCCACCGGGTTATAAAAATGCCAGTTTTTGGAGAATTGAACTAAAACCCAAAAGTTGGATTCTGAATCCTAAGGATTTTGAATTGTTGGATATTTTTATTGAATCCAAATAGGGGGTCCTTATTTACATTTATGTTTTAAAGTTAAGAAATATAAATAAGTGTATGATACCCATGTCTCCAAGTTATGAGTCTGTCCTGAGGTGTTCTGATGCTGCATTTTTTCCTATGGTAATCGATTACAAGGGGCTTGTAATCGATTACCAGTGGCTGATGATATTCGAAGATAAAGTTTTCTTTACTTGTAATCGATTACATAATCAATTACATATGGCTGAATGGGTTCTTAGGTTCCTAATGCTCTCTAGTAATCGATTACATAGTATTGTAATCGATAACAATTTCTGGATTCTTGGTAATCGATTACCATCCACCTATATAACGTTCTGGGCCGTTCTCTCTCTTATTTCTCGCGATTTCTCTCTCTCTCTAAACTCGAAAACGTCTCTCTCTCTCTCTCTCTCTCTCTAAACTCACCCTAACCTCACCCCAACCTTTCCCTATCAACTTCTTTCACTAAATCCACTACAAAACACCGATTAAACACTTCAATCTACTAAAAATAACCATCAATTTGTCTCACTCTCTCTCTCTCTACCTCCACCATGGATTAGCTTGGAGCTTGGAGGAGGAAGAACTCGAAAATCCATCACATTCTTGCTCCCATTGGCTTTCCAAAGGTAAATCCTACCATCCTTCTTCCTTCCTTTTCCAAGAAATTCAAATCTCTCCTTAGATTGAAGTTGTTTTTGAGCCCTAAGCTAGGAATTGGGGGATTTTATATTTTGGGGGGTGGTTAGTGTTAATTCCTTGTGCCAACAACTAATGGTTGGTTAATTTATCGTATTTGTGATGTTAGATGACTCCAATGACTACTTTATGAGCCCGGAGCTCCATAGGATTGAATTCCACCTTTGGGTTGGTGAACTGTGAATAGATAGAATTCCTTTGTTTTGTTAATTGCCTTAGATTCTTGTTAAGTATATAAATTTTTATGTTGAAATTGTTTTAGAAGCTTCACATGAGTCAATGATGATTATCTTTGAGAAATATTCAAAAATTGATGCATGTTATATAATAAAAAAGGGATTAGGAAGGTCTATACAGGATCTGCCTGGTAATGGTAATAGACGTTAGTCTTGGCGCACCTTGGATTATGAATTTCACAGCCACTCAAGGAAGTGGTGCGTGCCTGATATTCACAGCCACTCTAATAGTGGTGCGTGCCTAATTACGGGATTCACATGAAGGAGCGGCCACCTAAGTGTGAATGCTGACGGATTATCTTGTTAGATAGTTCCTATGGTTGTTAAATTGAATTGAAACTATAGTTTTCAAATGTGCATTGACTCATGTATACAAAGGTGTCCTATCTCTTACTGAGTTTCATAAACTTACTCTATTTCATAAACTCACTTTGTTGTTTCCTTTTCTTTTTCAGTTGCAGGTATTCAATTAATCTGAGTATTTGACCTTCATTAGGGTATTTTTGTAATCGTGATGAGCCTTATTCTATTCAAGGGCCATTTTTTTTTGTAAATTATTTAAGTTTGAGAAGCTCTTAGATTATGGTAGCTCCATGGTACTACAGGCAAGGTCCAACCTTGTCCTGATTGTTGTTGTTGTTGTTGTATTCTATTTATGTTTACCAAAATTGTTGGTTTTCCTAAAAAAGTGGAATTATGTGTTTGAATTAAGGTTGTTTAAAAAGGATTGGTTTTCTAAAGAATTAAAGTTATGTATTTCAGATGAATAAATATAATTATATATTCTACTTTTATACCGTGTGCTGTGGAGTGTATTTTGAGAATGCCTGGATCCCTAATAGATTGTGTGTTTGTGTTTCTTTTGTGCAGGGAGAGGGTCTGTATTTGGGAATAGTCCTAAATATAGAGGAGACTCTGCGCAAATTTTTTAAGAAATTGTGTGATCGAGGCTTGCTAGGGGACCCATCCCCTATGCGCCGGTCATGGCCCGGGTTGAGTCGTGACACTAACAATTATTTACAAAAGAAAGACATAAGCAAAATTAATATAATTATTTTCAAAAAGAAAAAGAAAGTAAAATTTAAGAAAATTTAATTTGTGGTTTTTATTCAAGAAAATATTAAAAAAAAACTACTCTTGCATAGGATTTAAGATAATTTAAACTATATAATAAACTCTTATAATCTTTACAACCGTTGAGGATGGTTAAACCATATATCAATATCATAAGTTTATTACATGGATAAAAAAATATTTATGAACAAAGATTTTTATTTTTTATTTTTTATCAAAAAAATTTATTGCTAAGAATAATAAAATAATTCAAACCTCAAGTTTTTCTTTTTTTTTTTGTATTTTTCATTTGATCTTTTTAAGTCCTTTTATTACTTTTCAGCACACACATTAATAAAACAAATTCATTCTTTTAAAAAAAAAAAGAGTCTAACTAAACAAACCCTCGTAAATGAAGAATTAACTGAAGAATAAAAAATAAAAAAGGAGTTCAGCTCATATGAAAGGAAAAAGAAATAATTAGTCTCAAAAACCTATCAAACTAATACCAAAAAATACAATACAATAAGAATAAAAGTAAGAACACTATACAATAGTAGATGATATGAACTTTTTTAAATGTTACATTTCGATTTTTACCTTCATATAAATACTATGAAAGATAAGACATGCTTGATGATAGCAAATAGATAAAACTGATCAAAAAAACAAAATTTACAAACAAGAAAAAAATCTACAAACCTTTGCGGCAACAATTGAGTTATGGAGTAAGAGATTTACTCACAAGAGAACAAAGACAATGACCAAGAACACTATAACCGCACTTGATACTCGAACAAGGATTAGTAAAGAGGACACGAGCTTATAGTTTTTCCTAATTTCTTATTATTGTTGATGGTTTTTGATTATTGTCCCCTTTCAAAATGCTTGATTCATATTTATATATGCTTTGAGAATAAGTGCAATTAATTTGAATTGATGTTGATTGAGACTAACTGATATCACTAATTGATGTAATTGATAATTGATTGATAAAATTTGGACCTAATTGGCACTATCTGATTGATTAAAAGATGCTAATTGATATGATATTTTTTTATTTTTGATTTTCTGATATTTTTATTTTTATATTTGTTAATTTGTGGGCTAAAATGTTACTTGGACTTAGGTCAAAAGATTGGACTTCTTTTATTTTTCTTCTCTCTTCCCCCCCTTTTTGGCCTTTTTTATTTTTTTGTCATTTTATTTATTTTTTATTTTTCATTTTTTAACATAACATATTATTTAAAAAAAAATTCCAACAAAATATGTTGTTCATACATTTCTGTAACGTCCCAACTCCCGACCTCCGACCTTATCTCAGCGAAATGGTCATAGTTCCGACATCTGGCTTCATCTCCATGTCCCAAATGAAATGGCTATTACTTACGATTTCCGACCTTATGCTTCAAATACATAGGATATGAGTTCCAACTTAATGGTTGATTGTTCAACCAGAATAAGACACGATTCCCGACCTATGAGTTAATGGACGCGAGATCGGATCTCTGAGTTGGTCTCCAAGTTCGACCAAAATTTATACGAGTTCCGACCTCATACTTTATTCCCAAGCTTCAAATAAAACGGATATGATTTCCGATCTCCAAATTTATGTCCAGGTCTCAAATAAGGTGAGCACGAGGTCCTACATCCGACTTCATCTTCAAATTTCAGCATAATTTTCACGACTTCCGACCTTAACTATACGAGTATTCCTCATTTCCCGACTTCCGACTTAAACTTCAAGTCCAAACAACATGGACGTGATTCCCGATATCCGACTTTATGTCTCAAAGAAAATGGACCCGATTTCTGATATCATAATTTATCTTTAAGTTTCAAGCAAGATGTACGTGAGCTCCGACCTCAAACCTCATGTTTCAAAATAGTGTACATGGTTTCCGACCTCCGAATTAGTAGTTTGACACAATGGTTACAAGTACCGAACTCTGAGTTAAATGTAACGAGTTCCGGCCTTAGAGTTGAACTCAACTAGAATAGACAAGAGTTCGGATCTTTGGGTTGATTTCCCAGTCATACACGAGTTCCGATATCCGAGCTTATTCCCAAGAGCCTTCCATTTCTGTTGGTGTTCCCGAGTTTGAATTGGGAGTTCCGAGACTATGTGATTGTGTGCTGAATGATTTCCGACATCCGACTTTGGTTCCAAGTGTCGAATAAACTAGATAAGATATTCGAGTTTACTTCCAAGTCTCAAATGCGTTGGGACGAGTTCCGATATCAGGCTTCAAGTCCAAGCTCAAATAAATAACACGATTTCCGACTTTAAGGACGAGTTCCGATTTCAGATAGAATGGAAGCGAGCTCCACTTTTGGGACAACGTGGCGAGCAACTTAGCCACAAAAGCAGGTGACATGGCCGAACTTCAATCACAAAATTCCAACCAATCAACACCCACAATTCCAACTACCCTTATGTATTTAAATCAGACTCTCCTCCTCATTTTGATCTGATTTACGTCTCCCTTTCCCCTTTGTTCCAGCCTCCTTTTTCCCTTCTCTTAATCAACTCCATCACTCCTTCAAGCTTAGCAAGATTCTAACAATTCAAGTTTCAACACCTAGCAAAATCACACTCCAAAGAGGTAAGATTCTATTTCTGTTCTTGAATTCTTGACACTATGGTTGTATGAAATTTTACTCTTCTTCATGTATATGATGATATATTGGATGTATATGATGGATTATGGTTGTATTAATATGAAATCTTGAGTTGGGATTAGAGTTAGAAGAAGAAAACTAGGAGAAGTGGAGAATTGGGATGCTGCCTAAGTGAGGAATTCCACGGCAGTCCGGATGGCGGAGTGTACAGCTCTGCCTACAGCTAGTTAAATCTGATGAAACTATTTTTAGATGAAAGTAGACATTCAGGGATTTCCATAAATATATAATATAAGGTTATTGGATTAGTATTGAGAGAGATATAAATTTCTGAAGTTTGACCTAGGAATCAGAACTTTCATTCGGGCAGTGTGACTTAAGGAGGGTGTAACTCACCCTACACAACTCCAAATTGAGTGAAACTAACTTTATTAGAAAGCTTACACATAGGGGAACATTCCACAATGAAATTTCGAGTTTGTTATGGTCCTAATTGTTCCCAGTGGTTCAAGGAAGTTACCCTATATCCAAACTAGGCCAAAACAGGATAGTTCAGAAAGGTCAAATTTCAGGACTTATAAGTTGAGCTATACTAAAGAAAATGAAATGGAACTTATTGCAAATGAAAGGTTGTCTTGTTAGCTTTTATATGACACTAATTTCGTATGATTTGGATATGCTTTCGATTTTTAGTGAATTTTTACTCTCAATAGTGTAATTCGGACTAGTAACCGAATAGGCTGAGGCAAAATTTAAATATCTTGAGCTATACAGATCAAAATGAGATGGGACCAAAGAGGTTAGAAAGTAGACATATAGAGCTATGACATATCCAAAATTCAGGTTTAAATGAGTTGAATAGAGGTAAAGGTGGATTACACAAAATTCAGGCAGAACTGAGTAGAATTGGCAGAAATGACCAAATTGATGATTTCACAAGTATTAGTGAACATATAAGGTTTGAGTTGAAGGTTGCAAGTTTTACATGGATAGATATGTTAGATTGATTATACTACTATGACTGATTTGTCCGTGAGAACTGGCACTATTCATGAAAAAGTGGATCTGATCCGTTATGCTGCCGGATTTGCGGCAGAAATCTATAAAACTATGAATGTTTATATGCAAGCATGAATTTAGGTATGATATGAAGTATATGAAAGTACATGATGAAGCATACGTATGAGTGTATTCAGTATGTCTATGTTTGATTATGCATGAGAACGAAAAGACATAAGTATACTAAATATGAATCCCTTCACCTGGAGACAGTTGCACATTGAATCCCTCCCGGTGAAAGCAGTTAAAAGATAAAGATGTGGGTCCCTTCACTTGGAGGCAGTTGCACATTGAATCCCTCCTTGTGAAGGCAGCTAAAACTATGAGATCCCTCTACCTTGGAGGCACGTGGTCAGATGAGATCCCTCTATATTGAAGGCACATGGTCAAATGAGATCCTTCAATTTTGAGGCACGTGACTAGAAGAGATCCATTCAATTAGAGGCATGTGGCCAGAATGAGATCCCTCCAAGACTAGAGGCACGTGAATCCCCTTGTGGGTGAGTCAATGTGACGACGGTCACAAGTTCAGCTGACGAGCTCATTCCAAGGCCAGGCTACCCAAGGGCAGTAAAGACTAAAGACTAAAGATTAAAGCATATGCAAGCACCCTACTCACATGAGGCATGGCATCAACCCAGCTAGTGTGAGTATAGGGGCTAAGACTTACTTGAGGTATGGCATGACCCAGCTAGTGTAAGTACCGAATGAAGATCCCATATTCCTAAGGAACGTGACATGGCGATCACGCTCTGATGGGGTATGACATGGCGATCATACTCTGGAATGTGGCATGTAAAGATGTTATGATGAAAAGGAAGACAAGGAAAGAGAGGCAAATTTTATGTATATGCATAAATTCAAGTACAAGTAAAGTTATGTCTCCAGTGTATTGATGCTATTGTATTTTATTATGTTTCAGTTACTATTCATAATAAGTCATGAATTGATTTTGTATGAACTCTCCCCAAATGATAAGTGTATGAATAAAATGAACTTTGCTTCGGATAATATATTTTTCGAACTATAAAATCAAACAGTTTACATAACATGTTCACTTTTTTATCATAAACCGAAGCAAACTGGAGATGACAACGATGACATTATGTATGATAATTAGAGAATCCTACTGAGAATTTATAATTCTCACTCCTATTTCCATGTTATCTCCAGAGAGTTCAAGAAGTTCCGAAGACGGCTGAAGTTACTATCAGATAAGGTCCGCTCAGATAACAATAACAACTCTAGGGTGTGGTACTATGACTTAAGCATAGTACTGTACTTGGGAGGGTGTTACAATTTCCATTCCCCTCGTTATATATACGTGACATGCAAACATGGCGAGTTCTTTTAGTAAGCCAACTTGGTAAATATATCTTTTTCCTTTTCTCCTCAAGCCCTTCGAACAAGAAAATTGAAGTCCAGTAAATCATTTCCAATCCTTATTTTCCATAAGAAAAATGAAGTCAAGCAAAAGAAAAATTTTGAATCATAATTTCTAACAAGAAAAACTGCATAGAAGGAAGAAAAAACAACTTACAGAATCATACAATAAGGCAATGACACTAGTATTTCCTACCATCAAGTATATCCAAGTATCTGAACAAATTTTGAAATCTTTTAAGGTGCAATTAGAAAGAGTAATAAAAAATGTTTTGAGATATATAAAGCCTAAATGACCAACTTATAAATTATGTCTCCTGCACTATATTTTGTGCAGGCATATAAAGAAGTCGCCTAAAAAAAAATAAAAAGAAGTATGAGAAGATGGACGCTAAATGAACCAAGGCAAAGAAAGAAATAAGATGAAAACTTAGCTCCAAATAAGCCAGGCAATCAATTAGCACTATAAAACTTATTTTTTTTGTCTTTCTAAGGAAAAATCAAGGTTTGAAGAAGAATCATTATAAAAGGATCTTTTGTCTTCATCTCACTGAGGCTTTGGGTGATACTTTCAAAGAATCAAAGTACTTTTGATGCTAGAAGGCAAATTTTAGATGTTTCTTTGGTAAAATGAAGTGGTTTGTCACGACCCAACCCAGGCCATGACCGGTACATAGGGACACCCCCTAACAAGCCTATCTTAGACCATTTTCAGAGAAAATCAGGTAGAGTTTCTTTTGTATTTAGGATTATTCCCAAATAAGAATCATTTTCCTACACAAAAAGTACAAACACACAAATATAATTGGGGATCTAGGTATTCTCAGAATGTACCCATGGCACATAATATAGGAGTTTAAAACATAATCATTTTTATGAAAATATACCTATATATATCCATACATGAAACTTAATCCATAATTATTACAATTCAGACTTAACATAATTAAAGACAACTACTTTTACTACTAATCATAACTAACACCGGAAAGACTCTGCCTGTAGACTAATGGAGCACCGCTAGACATAACACAAAATATATCCTAAAGTTGACAACCTCTGGAAGCCACCACCGAGCTTGAATCTACACCTGTCTAAAAACATGGAAAGAGAGGATAACGTGAGTCATACAGACTCAGTGAGAGATAACATGCCTATAACAAAAGTAGGACAAGCATACACATAAACTTTCAGTAAAATAACTTTATAAGCTTTTTAAGAAACTCATATTATTGCTTAAGTAAAACACTTCATCTATATATATTAATATACTATAAAAACTTCAGATAATAGCATATCCAATATTTGATCTATCATTAAAACCTCCATAGCTTGCTAAAGCACTTTTTTTAATTCAATTGAATATAGATTTTTTCATGAATATATAAGCATAATACATATAGAATTAACTGTGATGAATCATGTGTAATAAATATAATAAACTAGGCATAAAGATAGAAATACTTTCTCATATCATGAAGAATAAATATTTGTTTCAAAATCATAATAAAACTTAAAGGAGGAAGCTATTTCAAAAAACAACTGCCCGACTAGGATTGCCCAGCAGTAACTGATAAATCCTACGTCTGCGCTTGCCCAGCGTATCTATATCTTCCGGACATGTCGACCAAACATGCCAGACTAGGACTCACCTTGCTAGTTGGGTTATTCGAGGTGCACCAAGGCTAATGCTGCTGCCATTAGCAAACAGTTTTGTCACAGTTCCTCTTCCTTAGGTAAACTTTAGTTTTTGCTAAATCCATATCACTAAACTTTTCTTTAGCTCAAATCATGGACCTTTTTAACTGTACTATCAAACTAAGGTTCAATGTATAATACTTTCAACTTAAAGTATCTAAAGTTCTTCCACAAAGCACTGAAAATATACTACTTCTTTCTATTAAATTACTCAAGGTATTAGCCTTTTGAATAATATAATTTCTAATAACATGAAACTGCATCTTTTCTATAATAGTATTTAAATACTAGAAATCATCTTTCAAGGTAGCTTGTTCCACAACTACACATATATACATAAATACATATAAATATATACTTAGCCAACATAATTATTTTCCAACTTTCCATAAACATAGAGTAAACTATTAGTCAACCTTTCACTATAACTTATCAAAGCTCCTATTAAACATATATTTTAGAACATTAGAGACAAAAGCAAGTCATAGGCACACTATCACTCACACTTGAGACCATGAGGAGGAGATCCAAGCTTAACATTCCGTAGAGCCCATGGTTGATCCTCACGAGCATCTAACATCATAAAAACACAAATCAAGTACTAATTAGTTTCTAAAACTAAAGATTTCCTTAAATCACCTTTTCATAACAAAACCCCCAAATCAAAACCCTCAACTCCACCTCCACTACTCCATAACCAATATTAAAGGAAAAACTCAATCAACTCTTGAAATAGGAACACATATGAGTTTAATACTTACCCTTGGAAGCCAAAAGGAATGAAAGAAAGGAGTGGGTCACTAGTGGAGCTCCAAATCGCTACCCCCAAGCTTTCCCCAAGCCAAAATCACACCCCTTTCTCTCTATGTTCACTTGAGCATAAGAAACTTCATATGGGGGTGCCAAAACGTTGAAAAAATGGAGATTATAGGTGGGGGATTTGATGTGGAAGAGTGGGGAAAGAAGGAAGAAGAAGAAGGAAAGAAAAAGAGTGAAGAACGGTAGAATGAAGGAGAAGCTTCGCGAGTCATGTTTTTATTCTCACCGCCAGTGGATTCCGGGTGCCCAGGTGCTCATTGGGCTAATAGCACTTCAATTCTGCATGTCCACCACCTAGGCGCTACATTTGGGCACCTGGGAGGTGGCTCCTGAGCCAAAAATTCTCTCAATTTTTCATACAATTGTAGCATAAATTCCAAAGCTCCAAGAGGTATTTCTAAACATATTTTCACTCCAATAACTCCCCCAACAATGCAAGGAAAATCTTCCAGAAGAAAATTTTTCTAAGGCCACAACCATGTTAGAATTATAAATTATCTTCTTAACACTTATCTTCTCTTTAACTCACAACTCAATACACATCCACAAGGCTCAAAACTATTCTTAATCATATTCTAAATCTAGAATCAATGAAATAGATGATAAACTAACTTACAAGGACATCCCGAAAAAACTCAAAGCTACACCTTTAAGACTTTATCTTTGCATCGGGTGTTACATGGCTGATGAGATGAGTAAAAGTCGAAACAATGTCTAGTTTCAAGTTGGACTTTGAGAAAGCTTATGATAGGGTTAGTTAAAGCTTTTCGAACAAGGTGTTAGAGAGAAAGAGGCTTGGTCCTAGATGGAGAAGCTAGCTGGACTTTAGGTTGTCTCTCAACAAGTAACTTTTCAAGGATTTGTTAATGGAGAGGCAAAAACATGGTTTCATGGTTTGAGGGATGTGAGGTAGGGAGATCCTTTATCCTATCTTTTGTTCACATCAGTGGTGGATGTGCATAATCGTTTGATCTCTAGTCTAGTGATATGTGGGTTAATCAAAGGTATCAAAGTGGGATCAAAAGAGGTTGTGGTCTATCATTTACAATTTGCTTATGGCACTATTCTGTTCCTAGAAAATGATAAGGATAACTTTTTAAATGATCTTTCTTTCTTTCAAACTTTTCAATAATCCTCTAGTCTGAAGATTAATTTATCCAAAAGCGAGCTAGTTGGGATCAATATGGACTCTCATGCTCTTTTCTCAATCACTTCTTTAGTAGGTTGTCAAATTTTGGAATGGCCCATTATTTGTTTGGGTGTTCCTTTAGGTGGTAATCCTAGGTCCATTTCCTTCTAGGATCCTATTGTGGATAAAGGTTTCTAAGCTTCCTGATAATTGGAAAGGTGACTAGTTTTCTTTAGGGTGTCAGATCACCCTCATTGAAGCTTGCCTCTAGTATTCCACTCTACTTCTTTTCTTTATTTCATATACCAGTGAGGGTTTCTAATACTATTCAAAAGATTATGAGAGATTTTTTCTTGGTCAGGTGCTTAAAATGCAAGTCGTGATAATTTGGTGAGTTGAGATATGTATTGTTGTCCAAAGAAGAAAGGGGCTTTGAGTCTCAACAATTTGGTTCTAAAAACATTGCCTTGGGAGTTAAATGGCTATGGAGTTTTCCTTTGGATCCTTTCTCCTTACAGCATCGGGTTATCCGAAGTAAGTATTGCCAATACAAAAATGGATGGGATGCTAGTACAACTACCAAGCTTCTCATTCTAGCCCCTAGAAATTCATTTTTCAATGTTATACTACCTTTAAAACTTTGCTCTCCTTGAAGGTAGGTAATGGCTCGTGTGTCAACTTTTGAGAGACCATTGGGTAAGAGACTCCTTTGTTAATTTAAACTTTCCTCGTCTTTGTTGTTTATCCTCTCCACATAATTCTCTTATCCAAAATTTTACAAGTATTTAGGATTCTACTTATTCTTGAACTTCAGCTCTTTTTTTTTTTTTTTTTTTTGAAATCTAAACAATGGGGAGTCCTTAAAATTAATAATCCTTTTAGTTCTTCATTCTGTCCATTTGTCTTCTAACCTAGGTAAAAGGACTTCGTCTCTAGATCCATTTTGAATGTTTTGTTAATCATACTTTCAATTCCTAACTCATTCCTTGAGTAGAACCTCTTCCATGTTGATATACTTATTTGGAAGTCCAAAACTCCCTCTAAGGTTAACTCCTTTATTTGGACAATAGTGCTAAAAAAAATTAATAACAATGATATATTGCAAGTTCAAAAGCTATAAGGACTATCTTCCCTATTTGTGTGTTATGTGTAGTGCAAGATCTTAATTAGTTCCAAATCCTTTTGTGCACTATTTTGTGCCTAATTCTTTATCGAGTATATTGTTTAATATCTTTGGTGAATGTTGAGTGTGTCCTAGTACTTTGGACTAATTCTTGTTGACTACTTTTGTTGGCTTTTGAAAAAGGAAGCCAAACCTTTTGGGGCAGTGACCAATTTTTGCCACTATTTGGTATATTTGATTGGAGTGTAAGTATTTTAATGATAGAATTTTGAACAAGCAAGTCCTCTAGGATAAGATTAGGTGTTTGGCATATATTTAGTGTAAAGTTCATAATATTTTAAGAGGAATTTCTCTTTCAAATATATTGAAATTAAAAAGCTTTGCTTTATTGATGTTTTTTCTCTTGTTAACTTTTGTTCATGTAGGAGCAAGCAGAGTAGACACAGTCCAAAAGCAAAAATTTCTAGCTTGGTACCGTAGAGGACCACAGTCATAATCCACAAATCGTAGCCACACAACGTGAATATTAAATAAAAATAGAACAAAAATCCAAAAAATTGTGTGGCAAAGTGGATATGACTAAGGAATAAAGGCATCTGCATAAGGAAGGAATAGAAATCATTGTCACATTTGCCATACCACATGCACACACAAAATTGCATGGCGAAGTGGATGACTTCAACTACGAGCCTACGACAAAGCATTAAAATCCCAAAGAATGGGCTACAAAATATAAAGAGGAAAAATATCTACACTATATATAAAAGTTTATGATGATTATTTGCAGGATATGATGACCAAAATTAAAGCACCTATTATAAAGATTACACTCTTAGTATAATATAAGACTAAAACCAAATAAGGTAGTTGCCTTATAAGAATATCCCACCTCCTTACAACATGCATGCTTTACAGGTACATTGTCAATGATACCCAACCACAACCCAAATATCTGGGCATGAATGCCAGAACTAATGAGCATGTTTACAACCATCAAATCCTACACTATCAAGCCATGAAACAACTAATTCAACATGGGGCCTCCGCCTTGGATCTTGGTCTAGACATTTATAAGCAATGGCAAGTACCTCTAAGAGCTATTTCTCATTATCCTTTTGCCAAATTGCCTGATCATAAATTTCCTCCTCCCTATTCTCAGACTTCATCTGAAACACCCAAGACACCAGACTCCTACTACCTCTCCCCACCATGACTTCTACAGGCCTTCTACCAGTAAGAAGCTCAACAAGAACAACACCAAAACTATAAATATCACCCTTAAAGGTTGCTTTCAGTGCCTCATTATATTCTGGAGGAATATATCCTAAAATTCCTACTAAATCCATTGTAACATAAGTATCATAAGGTTGAAGTAGCCTTGAGAGACCAAAGTCAGCCAAATAAGCTCAAATTTATCATCTAGCAGTATGTTACTAGATATAACATCTCGATGCACGAGATGTGATTCACATTCCTTGTGCAAGCTTAACATTTTCAATTCACGGCAATAGCACAAGGACCTTGGAAAGCATCCAACAAAACGATTACTACCAAGTCCAGCGTAATAAGATTAGACAACCTAGTAAAATTAAGATCAACATGGTCTGTCAAGGAATTATTTCGAAGATCAAGCACCTGAAGTTTTGAGCATAAGGCCAAGGTGAAAGGCAATGGTCCAGAAAATAAATTGGAGTGTGCTAACAATTGCTCCAGGTGCAAGAGGCTACCAAATACATATGGGAGTTCCCAGAAAACTGGTTTCCAGAAATCATTAGAGATTTCAGGCGGGAGAGCTTACTAAGCTGTTTGCTTAACTGGCCAAAAAAGTTGTTCACAGAGACCGAGAGTTCCTCTAAGGCTGACATTGAATACAAGGAATCAGGAAGAAGGACAGAAAACAAATTGGAATCCAAATGCAACTGTTGGAGAGATGTGCTACAATAGTCCAAGCCTTCAAGACCACCAGCAAAATGATTTCTGGATAAATCAAGCCCCTTGGAAGAATTGCAAATTTGATAATTGAAATTGCCAGCGAATGAATTGCTGCTTATGTTGAGAGCAAAGAGATGTTGGAACTCTCCAAGCTAGAAGAGTTCTCCAACAAATGAATTGTTGGAACTCTGAATGTATTGCGAACGAGAAAGCGCTCCAGCAACTGATCCTGACAACACATTATGCCTCAAGTCAAGAAATCTCAACTGCTTCAACTTGGAGAAATTAGAAGGCAATTCACCTTGGAGATGATTAAAAGAAAGATCAAGCACATTAAGCTGATCTAATCGGGTTAGAGAGCTAGAAATTGTCCAATTGAGACCCATTCCAGAGAGGATCACCTTGGTCACTCTACTAGTAGCTGCTACTCCATTAATTACATTATCACAAACAACTCCAACCCATTTGCAGCAGACAACATCACTATGATGATAGACCCATTTGTAAGGCTGCTTGCAAACTCCTTCAGAGCCAATAAATCATGCGGATTACAGGCTGTTGGGGTTGGGGTTTCAAGACACAAAGACGAGCACAGAAAGCTAGCCAAGAGACCCCATTGTAGAAAAGCCATGGGATAACATCTTTGCAGTACCATTGCAGAAACCAAAAGGGAAATGTTCAGCTTCAAATCAAGCCTGAGCTCTCATTAGAGATACGAGTACCTAGCATCACTATAAGTGCAGCCCGTGAATGAAGCACCGAGCACAAGCAAACGATTAACTATACCAATCCCCACGAAACTCGGTACTTATTCCAAAGATTGAGACATTCGAAAACTGAAAATACAACTCAATCTGAATGCAAATTCAGAAACAACCCACTTGAATAAAAAGAGAGGATGCCCCAAACGAAATAACTTTAAATCCAATGTACCAAAATTGAAAAAGGACCATTTGAGAGAGAAGTATTCAACAGTGAACATTCATGAACAAAGAGAGTGAAGCAACAATCAATGCAAGTAGGAAGGGTGAGGTAACGTAGTCCCCCGCTTGAAATTAAGATACCTGACATAAAATCAAGAATCCATGACCATGAATATTACTGGCAGCTAAACTCTTTAACATTCAACAGAGATCATTCAATCAAACAAGATTCTAATCTTGGGTTACTTCAGATGGCAAAAATGGTTGGAAACTAGCACAAAAAGGGATAAAAAAAAAAGGAGGGTTGAAGAAGCAGAGGGAAAAAAAAAAAAAATGGGGAAATAAACGCGCCCTAAGCCTAATCCGCCAAAGGCGTGTTGAACCCGCGTGTCAGAAACTGGAACTGAGACAGATTTGAAAGTGGTGTTAGCCGAGTCAATTAGTACTATACCCGCGAGTATCCACCCCGGCTTAATCTGATCGAATCGGGTATAAAACCCGCCCCACACTGAGATGGATAGGCATCAGGACGGATTTAAATGCGGGTAAAACCAGATTCGAGTTTAAAGAAAATCTACCCTATCGTTCCTTTACCCTATGTTTATATTTAATTTATATATATAAAAGGTTATTTTTTTAAATATTTTTATCACTTTAAGATTATATTTAATTAAAAATAAAAATAGATATAAAAAAAATTTTATGTAAAATTTTTTATATAAAATTAATTTATAAAAATTTTTATTTTATTTTTAACTTACAAATCAAATACATCCTAAATATAAATTAATTTTAAAATAATTTTCATCTTAAAAAATTTAAAATAATGTTTTAAGTATTTCAAAGAGTAATAGGTAGGAGTGGATAAGATACGGATTGAGATAAGTTATCTACGAGTAGGATTTGAATATTAAATATCAAAACTTGTGAGTAAAGTAGGGACAAGTTGAGAATTATTTAATAAAATGAGAGACAAGTTCAAGTTGAACTAAAACCCATCCCAACCCGCCCATTGCCATCGCTAAGTGGTATGAAGGGAAGAAAAAGTTATTATTTTGTATTATTTAATGTTTAATATTTTAATTATAATATTAAAAATAAAAATAATAATTATTTATCAAATCAAATTAATAAATATAAAATAATATACTCAAAAGTAATTAATCAGAGTACAAATGAATTATAATCTTAAACAAATTTTATTTACAATTTTAGACAAGACTTACTTAATTACTGCTTTTTTCAAAATTACATAGTAATTTAAATCAAGAAAATAAATATAAAATAATATAAAAATAACATTATTTTTATAAATAAGGATATAAAAATTCCTTGGAAATTACCTGACCATATTAATAAATTACAGTTCTGCCCAAATTCACGTAGGTTTATTTGAAATATTTATATTCATTAATAATTTAATATAAAAACAATAGAGTACACCTCTAAGTTAATCCCTAATAAAAATATTGTTAAACAAATTTGTATATGAAAAATGAAAACTCCTTGCATAGTTTTAAAAAGTAAAAATTGTGAGTTCAGTTATTTTTTTATGGATAAATTAGTTTCTGAGAAATGTTTTTATCATATCTATTAATCCTTATAAGACACTAGTATTAATCACTTGAAGAACAAATTTTT
Organism: Pterocarpus macrocarpus; assembly: GCA_031439585.1. NCBI lineage: Eukaryota > Viridiplantae > Streptophyta > Magnoliopsida > Fabales > Fabaceae > Pterocarpus > Pterocarpus macrocarpus. The sequence goes on from CM062522.1 coordinate 45,793,821, forward strand.
CATGTTATATTTGGTTTAACTTTTGAGAGAATTATTTTTATAAAAATATCTTTTAAAAATTATTTTTAGAAAAATTACTTTTAAAAAAATAATTTTTTGTTTAGTTTGAATGTATTTAAAGTAAATTTAAAAGAATAATTTTTGTTTAGATAGGATAAAGTAAAATTATTTTTTATTATTGATGTGAGAGTAATATAAAATTACTTTTTAAAATATATTTTCCTAGAATAAAAAGTAATTTCAAGAAAACTTATCCAAAAAGACTTTGTAGAATTCCAAAAGATCTTTACATTCAAATATATTAGTTACTATATATTTTTATTCTCATACCAATAAAAGGCCTTTTGATTCTCTTAGAAATATAACCAAACATATTATTATTTGTTAAGAATAAATTTGTTTAAGAATACTGTTTATGATGGATTAATTAAAAATTTCGCTCAAAATAATAAGAGAAAAAATCATTCTCAAGTCTTTATAAGATAATTTTTGTCAAAGGGCTGTTAGTTGTCCCACTTTGACTTCAGAATAGATTTAAGATTTGAAAAATAAAAAAGACAAAAGAAATCGATATTTCAGATTAAGGAGCTTATTTAAAAGCATATTTTGAGACAACAAAAAATAATTATATTTTTTTAATTATAAAATTACTTACATTAAAATTTATCAAAAATAGTAATGGTAATTCATATAAAAAAAATAGTAACGGTACTAATTTTTATTATTTTTTCTGCAAATAGAAAAAACAGCCTTGTCTCCTTGCATGATATGTTTGCAACAGGTTACTGTAGCAGTGCGTATCATGGGCGCTCTAGCTAGTGTGAAATCAAATAGTATAAAAGAGAGAGAGTGCAGAAGTATCGAACAAATTCCTTGAGTTATTTATAAATTGATTTTTATTTGTTAAATGTTTGATTAAATTTATTTATTTATTTAAATAAATAAATTTGAATATAATTATATAAATAAGTTAAATTCAATTTTTGTGAACTTAATATTACAATAACTTGTTTATATGCGCATGAACTTAATGAAAATTTATAAATTTATATAAATAATGATAATCTAAATATTTATTATTATTTAATTAATTATAATTTTATAAAACTATTTATGAATTATTTAATTTTAAGTAATAAAATTAATTAAACGCCAAAAAAAAAGTTACAATCAAGTTAAAGGAGTCAAGTTCAATTTTCATATGTTTAAATGAGCTAAGTCTAAATTTTAATTTGAATTTGTTTAAATGAATGAACTAAATTTGAGTAATATCATTATTTTATATGTCAAAACTAAGTTTTAAGTGCTTATTTTGATCAATTTAAAAGGCTACTTTTTTTTTTTTCAATTAGTGGTTGATTGAGCACAGATACAAGGAAGTAGATTTAGTTCGATATTGTAGTTTAAGTTAGAACAATTTTGTCTTTAATAAGAGTTTGATCCATATTTAACTCAATTAAGTTGTAGTAATTGTAATTTTTTTATTTTTAATTGTGGTCTATATATTGCCACTCGTTTTAGTTTTGATCCCAAGTCTTAAGGCATTGGCTTAATTTTTTTAATGGATTTGAGTTTTGATTACTGTATTTTTACTCGCTACGATATTGATCATTATTTTCCAAAAAGGATTAATCTCTGTAGCTTTCGTTTATTAAAATATTGGTCTCTCAGAGATCAAAATGAAAGCGAGTAAGAATGTAAAGATTAATGCCTAAAATATATATATTATAAGAATCAAAATCTAAATAAATACAAATTATGGAGATTGAAATTTTAATAAAATTAGTACTTTAAATATTTTAACAATTTTTTTAAAACGATATTTCAATTATTAAATGATAATATTACATATTTATATATTCTTAATATATTATTTATATTTGATTTTTCATTGATATTTTTTTATAAAATAATATTAAAATAATTATTAAAGTATATTTTATAAAATTATAGCATAGCCAAATAAATAACAATAACCAGAGGTCTGGGTTCAAGCCCATGGTACATAATTATGTTAAAACTTTGAAGAGCGAAAGCTTTGGATTTGTCGTCCAAGTGGTCCTATCCGGCTCGAGCAAGATTATCTCTAGTAAGAGGATACTTATGGTTTCAATCAAAAAATAAATAACATTAACAACTAATCAATGTAACACCGGGGCCCAACTTTAGTCAACAGCACGATGTAAAACCCTACTAGTTTAATTATTAACTCAATTATTCTTAATTATTATTAATAACTAATTTAGTATGAGTCACATTGCTCAATTATTAAATTTCATTTTCTTATTAATTTTTCGTACCGATCTTGTTAATTATCTAATTGTTACTATTTAAGTCGACTTTTCAACTACGCATACTAGTTGAAAGCAAGACATAATATAGTGAATAATATCATATAACATGCTATCAAGGTTTACTAGTCTACGATCTACTCTCCAAAGGGGTTTAGATATTAAGTCATCCAAACTAAAAGGTAAAGTCTAGGCCTAGGATGTCAACATATTGTACAATTATCCAAGAAAATAACTCTGCTTAATCCATATACAAACCAATGGATAATAGAAGAATCTATTTATCCATCAAGCAGAGAGAAAATGTAAAAAGGTCCTAAGAACTACATCAAGTAATAGCATAGAACAACAGGTGGATGTTCTGCAGTACCAAAAATCCCTGACTCGTAATAGGTTCATGGATTACTGTCACCTCCACCTCGAGAATGATCATGAAGTGCATCTGAAAGCAGCATGAAAAAATCATTATAAGAATTGAATCTCAGTAGAAGATAGTGCTTCCAAGGGTCTACCTGGCATAAAAAAAAACTCCCAGATTTATACAGGCTGATTTAAAATAAAAATAACATCCCACACATATTGGCAAATAAAGTTAAACAGACAAGTAATTCAAAGCTAAATAAGCAGAGTAAAAATATAAAATAACAATTAGTATCTAGCAACGTATAATATTACATATAATCGACTAAGTTGTAGCAGATAATTAAATACATTAAAGTAGCTAAATCAATTAACAATAGATGAATCAATCAAGGTAGATAAATTATGCATGAGACTATGATAGTGTGCATGAGCAGTAATTCAAAATACAATGAGTCTAAAGCTAAATATTAATATAGGGCATAATTATATGAGCAGTAATTCAAAATACAATGAGTCTAAAGCTAATTATTAATATAGGGCATAATTATGAGATCCATGCATGATGCACCTAACCTCCATACTTTAAGCTTCTACTTATCTTTACTTTATCTCGAAGGCAAACTGTGTGGCCATCCAACCACTTTACCATAGCCGTAACAGCTTTTATTTGCCATATTAGTCATCAAGCCACGTATTTGGACATGCCATCAATGCATGATAATTATACTTCATTTCTTTAATCTCCATATAGCAAGTCATACAAAGCACCTAGTTCATCATATCACATATTCAAGTAATACGGCTAATTATGCACATTTCACATATTCATGATGTCAAGCTTTTAGATTTTTATTATATGCTTATGCATAAAACAATTCATGCTCTCACATCATATAAAGGTTAGATCACAAATATTCTTGCCACAAGCATATGATTATGCATGAATTTTTATGTGAGTCAATTTTAGCACATGCAAGCCCATAATGTAATATAGCAAGACATTGAAGAATAACACATTAGTTTAATTTTAAAGGGAAATTGGGCCAAGCCCTGTACCTTCTCTATGTTTCTTTCATTAAGTACCAGTTAGGCCTTTAACTATTATATTTATTTTAGGTTATTACAACTTAAGAAATGCATCTTTTTAGGTTCTAACACTAATTGGGCCCAAAAAAAAAAATCTAACTTCACACATTTGTATGAAAATAGCAAGATTCATAATCAAAGTAGATTATTGAATAAATAATTAAAAATAGAAAACCACTTCTAAAATTCATAAAAATTTACCTGTAAGTCTTGTAGGGTATTAGGTTTAACATATCCAAATTTCCGGTCATAATTGAAGGAACAGTTAGGGTAACAAAATTCAAACATTTTAGATAGTCCAAAATTCATTTTCAATAAGTTTGTTTCAATTTCTTAAATTTATTTAAAATGGTAAGACAATTCTTAAAATTCCACGAAAATTCCTAGTCATATTTTAAAGTGTTATTAACATGTTATCCAAAAATCCAGTCATAACTTGGAGATCTAGTATATTAACAAGAATAAACAAGTTCAAAGGTTCTAGTAAATTAACACGGACTTCAAAACAGGGCAATTCTGTCCCAAATTTTTTAAAAATAGTAAATCACCATGAAAAATCATGTAAGTAGATTGTCATGTTAACTTCAACATATGAAAATTTCAAGCCAAAATAACAAGGTTTACTATATTAAAATAATCACAAAGCTCAGTTGTCTAGCAATCTAGAGTAACTTTCCAGCAAAATAGCACATAAAAGAATCAAAATGGAAGCATCTAAACATTACCAACACCATATAAAACAAGCATAGTCATGCAAAACTATGCAAGAACCAGAGATGTGGAGATATTCTGCAAGAGCAAACAACGGAAATAAGGCATAAAATTACCCTTAACAATCAAATTAAGACTTCACCCATGAAGTCTCACCCAAAAACCTCTTAATAAGTTACAAACCAAACTTTGTTCCTCACCACAAATTACATCACCAAATTTATAGTAAAAATTGCTCTCATTGAAGGTACAAAAACAAGAGAACTTGTAACACCCTCTCTAGCATAGTACCATGCTTAAGTCATAATATCATACTCAGGAGTTGTTACTATTATTTGAATAGACCTTATCTGATAGCAATCTCTGGTCGTCTTCAATATTTCTTGAACTATCTGGAGATAATATGAAAATAAACATAAGAGTGAGAATTTAAAATTCTCAGTAGGATTCTCTAAATTGTCACACATAGTGTCATTGTTATTATCTCCAACTGTTTCGATTTATTATGAAAAAGGTGAACATGTTATATAAACTATTCAATTTTATAGTTCGAAAATATATTGTCAAAAGCAGAGTTTATTTTATTCATACACTTGTTAAATAGAGAGAAAATCTAAACATCAACATAGTAACATGAAGGATAATTGAATAAGGTGCATAGATTCATAATAAAATAAGGAACAATTGAATAATATGCATGACTGAATGCAATTAACTTCTTGATGGGAGTGTACCTTCATAATAACAATAATAAGAACACAACGTTTGCTTATGTAATGGCTCATTACAAAATCATGCAAATGCACTTATACTTTCTTTACTTGATACACCTAGACATTATGTATCACCGTCCCTAGGGTGTTTGTTGTGTTCTTAAATCTTTATTGCCTTTGGGTAACCTGATCTGGGAGTGAGTTCAACTCGTGATTGTCGTCACATAGTACTGACCCACAAGGGGACCCAAGTGCCTCTAAATTGGAGGGACTTAACTGACCAACTGCCTCCAACGTAGAGGGACCCAATGTGCAACTGCCTTGGAGTAAAGGGACCCATATTGTATATTTTTAACTACCTTCACAGAGAGAAACTCATATAACTGCCTCCAAGTGAAGGGACCTCATATATATACTTTCTTCATTCATATGCAATTATGCATTCTTTCATAAGAATAATCATGATCATATCATAATGCATGAGCTTAACATGTAAATATAATCATATCATAATTATTCATTCATGACATAAGATTCTTATAATTTCAAATATTTCTGACGAAAATTTGGTAGTATAACGGATCAAATCCATTTCCCCATAAATAATGCTCTTTAGTATAGACAATCATCGAATTCACATGATAGATAAGATCATGAGCCTAAACTATTGAAGGATTATACTATCCCGCAGGTACAAGGAATTCCATCTAGCATATAAAGGCCTGTAATCTAAGCCAATAACTTTGAAATCAAGCCGGCTATCGTTAGATGATCCAGACTTTAGTGCAATTTAGGGGTTCACCCCATGAAGATCCTAATGCTCACATTTCCTAGTTCTTACATATCTATGACACCTTAAAGCACAACGAAGTCTCAGATAATGTCATCAGATTGAGACTCTTCCCCTTTTCAGTTTGAGATAAGGCATAGAGCTGGCTGAATTTGCCACCATCCTCTTTGATTATTGTAACACCCTTTGTTATATAAGCCATACTCGAGTCATGAAGTTATATTAAAAAGGTGTCATTGTGCTAAGAAAACTTTAAAATATGGAAAATATAATACATGGCCCTTTAACTGTGCACTTTGTTACTTACTAATAGTTCATAAACTTCGTCATCTCTAATACATAGGGGATAAAATAATTATAATTTAAAAGAAATTGTGACTAACATAATACACAGAATTTGCTTCCAACTGGTCACTAGCTAGCTTCAATAGTCTCTTGGTTTGGTTTTGCGCTCGAGTCTTGCTCAGTGAATGTCCCAGTCCTCCACCTCACCCTTCATTTCCAACTTAGGTGCTGGAATATTTACGGAAAAGAGAAACATACAAGTAGGCAGTGAGAACCTAAGGTTCTCAGTAGATAAACTCAAACCAATCTTACAATGCCATCATAAATATTCCAGCCGCTTCCATTTATTATGAAAATATGAACACATATAAACAAATAGTGGTTCAATTTTAAGTTGAAAACACCTTTCTCGAAGTGGGTTATATTTTAACAACCACTTGCCATATCATATGACAGACATAGAAATACGGATAGTATAATATGTTTCAACAAGGATCATAATAGCATTATGACTTAACTAGATAATTGAAGATGCACATATAGATGCGTATACTTGAATGTATGCAAGTGCACTTGACTCAATTTATCTCTTCTTTAACTTGCAACTTAACCTTGCCATTTTGTACTTGGTCCCCCGGAGGTGAATGGCCTTTCTCACCCCTGGGTAATAGCCTGCTTTTCAGGTCCGAGCTCGTACCTATACATGAGTGATGGGTTTACTTTCCCTGACCCTCACACCGGTCTATTCCCTTTAAATCTAGTTGAGGGCTGGCCTAAGTCTTACACAGTACCGCTCTGTCCCACGCTAGCTGGGTCTATGCCATGCCTCACGTGGTAGCTTGGTACGTCTTTCTTACAAGTTCTCATAAATCTTATTCTTCTTTGGACATAATTATACATGCAAATGCTACATGCATTCATTTATATACTTCATATTATACTTAAATCATTCTTGCATATATGAATCTAATGAGCATAATATATAAATGTTCATAACAGTCACATAATTCACATATTTCTGCCGGAATTTTGGCAGCATAATGGATCGAGTCCGCTTCCCCATGAATAGTGCCAGGCAACTAGTACAAATGTACAAACTTGCAATTCAATATGGATTATATATATATATATATATATATATATATATATATATATATATATATATATATATATATTCATAGCATCATTCATCAATTTCAATTCAAGCACCAATTGGGTTTTCGGTTTATTCTCTCCTGTTCTGCCCGAGTTTGGTATACTCCACCCTTGTTGCAATTCAACTCATTTGAATCTAATTTTTGGATATGTCATAGTATTATGTGTCTAGTTTCTAACCCTTTTAGTCCCATCTCATTTTGATTTGTATAACTCAAGATATAAATATTTTACCTCAGCATGCCCTGATCTTAGCCAGAATTGGGTTCTTATAAAAGAAAATTCAATAAAAATAGAAAGTTAGGTGAAATCATATGAATTTTATATCAAATTAAAGGTAACAGAACAAGCTTTCAAATGAACTAATTTTCATGTCATTTGCCTAAGTATATTTTGAGTTATGAGTTCCGAAACTTGACCCTACTGGACTACCTTGTTCCAGCCTAGGTTAAACTTAAGTCAACTTCATTGGTGTGTTGGGAACAAATGGCAACGAATCTGGTTCTGCAATTTTTATGGAATGTTCTATTATATGTTAGCTTTCAAAAAACTTTAGTTTCACTCAATTTGGAGTTGTATAGGGTGAGTTATACCCTTCTCAACTCATACTGCCCGGCTAAGAATCTAGATTTCTAGGTTAAGCTTCAAAAATTCATAACTAATTCAATACTAATCCAATGGACTTATATTTTATATGTATGGAAAGCCCTGGATGTCTAGTTTTATTTAAAAATATATTTATCAAATTTAAATGGCTGTAGGCGGACCCATACACTCCGCCGTACGGACTATTGAGTGGAATACCCTAATAGCTTCTTGAATTCATGTTTCTCTCTAATCAATCCATCGAATCTTCAATTCAAACTCACATATACACCTTAAACTAACCTTAATTCATCATATCCAACCAATATAACATAAAAATAAAGGGAGAAGGGGAAGCTCTAGGCAACCCCAAATCAGAGAAAAACAAGAGAAAGGATGAAGTTCCTACCTTAGAGGAGTAGCATAGGGTTGGATCTTGTTCTTGGAGTGAGATAAGTGATTGGAGCTTGAACCTGAGATGAGATGAAGGAGGATGAAGAAGGTGAAGAAGAATGAAACAAGGGGGGGCTGGTCTGCTCCTTTTATTGGCTGAATTATACAAGGGAGGAAGAGGGAATTAATCACAAACTTTTGAAGCAAGTCTTACATGATTGGTGGATGTGTATTGGTAATTCAAATGGATTATGGCTGCCCTCTTTGGGCTGATGTAGCGCCACATATGGATGTGTTTTGGCTAAATCTTAGCCATCCATCCTAGGTTTCTCACAGTATAATTTCTATTGATCCGGTTCCGATAATTTAAAATACCGAATTTTCGCCAATTTCTTCAAATCGGCAAAACTTTACTAAATGATTCTGAGAGAATTTCTATATCTCTATTCTAATTGTTCCTAAGCCTCATCCATCCCATTAACATCTAATTAACTCCTAATTAATATTTAATTAACTCCTAATTACCCTCGCATAACTATTGAAACCGAATAAATAGGTTAATGGCGTAAATTAGACGTTTTCGCAAATTCGGAGCCTTTTTGTTTTCTGCTTTCTATAACTAATGGCATTTCCGTAATTTTGAGCAAGTCCAGGAGCATCCCACATTATTTCACACTTGATTGCCTCCATGGCCCAATCGGTAGAGATTTAAACTTCTACGGTTTCACCACGTGATTCTGCTCCGTTTAAAACCCCATTCTGCTAATCCTATAGATGTGGGGACATAAAGGTCATTTTATGAAAAGTCCTAGAGTTATTGTGGAAATAAGTTTTTGGGGTCGAAACATAATTTCTAAAAATTCAGGGTATCACTGCGATTAACAAAAGTTTGTAGGGGCACTTTTATCATTTCTTAATTTATAACATATGGCAGTGCCATATTTTCAACGGCAGTGTTACACTACTCTATAATTCCAAGTGTAAGGATCGTCATGGCATAGCGCTGCCTGAGAAATTCTCACACTACCTAAGGAAAATAATTCAAAGTTCCCATTATGTTCTATTTACAAAAGTGGGAATGTTACAATTATAACTTAGGATGATTTGGCATAAGAAGTCTTAACCGAATACTTTCCTCTTGCTAAGACTACAAAGATGAGGAATGACATTACTTCCTTTGTGCAATATGACTTTGAATCTTTATATGAAGCTTGAGAACGATTCAAGGAGCTACTATGAAAGTTCCCTCTTCCTGTGCTGCCTAAATGGTTGCAGGTACAAACATTTTATAATGAGCTTCAAGTTAACATCTGAACAACAATTGATATAACAACAAGTAGAGCATTGATAGGAAAATCCATGGATGAGGCATATGGTTTGTTGGAAGAAATGGCCTCTAATAATTATCAATGGCCAACTGAAAGGTTCACACCAAAGAAGCCAGCATGTGTATTTGAAGTGGATACTATTATTGCTTTAACTGCTCAAATAGCTGCTTTAACTAAGAGAATTGATACTTTGAATGTCCATCCTACTCAAGGTCCTTTTGTTTTATGTGAACTACGTTGGTAATAAACTAAGATAGCAGAATAACCCACATGCCAACACTTATAATACAAGCTGGAGAAACCATCCAACTTCTCTTAGAACAACTTTCTTGTGCCTCAAGCTACTTTAACAATTCTCCTAGGTTTCAACCTCGAGCAAGAGCACCAAAACAAGAGAAGAAGCCTTCATTTGAAGAGGTTGTCCGATAATATATAGTGAAGAATGAAGCTCTTGCTCAAAGGCACTCAACTTCAATCAAAGCTATTGAGACTTAATTCGCTAAATAGCCAGTGCACTTAATATGTGAGCTCAAGGGAAACTCCTTGGTGACAAAAAATAATCCAAGAGGAGATACAAGTGAGTAGCACAAATCAATCACTCTTAAGAATGGAAATGAAATGTGTAACGTCCGAAAAATTTATCGTTAACAGCTGAATTATTCAGTTTTTATCAAATAAGTGAGTTTAATCAGAACTTAATTAAACATTTACTTAAAGCCAATTAAGTGCGATTTAGACGGATTAGGCTTGATGAAATTAGATTAGGAGCATAGAAAACCCTATAGAAAATTTTCAAGCCAGTTTATCGATTTAAGGGAAATCGGTAAAATTTCGGTAATTCAAACTATCGGAACCGGACCAGTAGAATTTTTCTATGAGTGCCCTAGAATCAACGGCTAAGATTTAGCCAAATAGCTCCCTCAAGTGGCGCCTTGGTAGCCCTTGATGATGGGAAGCTCAACCAAAATCAAGACCAAAGTTGGATCCACCAATCACATGCACTCCATCTTCAAATATCTCACTTTTTTCTCTCTTTTTCCTATCAGAAAATTCGACCAGCCAGCCAGCCTTTTCTAGTGTTGAAGCTCTTCTCTTTCTCTCCTCTTTGCTCTCATTTCTACTCCATTCTCATCCATCTTCAAGTCTCATCCCAAGCCACCACCATCTAAGACACAAAATCAACACAAATTTCATAAGACAAGGTAGGAAATCCTACTTCTCTTCTTAGTTCCTCTGATTTGGGGCTGCATAGTGAGCATGTTCAATCTGAAATATTGATGTTATATAGAGTGATGATGATGTTTTATGACTGGTTTTGCATGTATGTTGTGATTAAAATTGGAATTGAGGGCAAATAGCTTGAAGGAAGGAGATAAACCTAGAAGCAAGTTAGGGTTTCCCTCGGCGGTCCGTACGGCGGAGTGTACGGCTCCGCCTACCATCATTTAAATTGGATGAAACTATTTTTAAATAAAACTAGACATCCAGGGCTTTCCATACATATAAAATATAAGGTCATTGGATTAGTATAGAATTAGTTATGAATTTTTGAAATTAGACCTATAAATCTGGGTTCTTACCCGGGCAGCATGAGTTAAGAAGGGTGTAACTCATCTATATAACTCCAAATTGAGTGCAACTAAAGTTGTTTGAAAGCTAACATATGAGAGAACATTTCATAAAAATTTCAAAATTTAATTCATGGTCAGTTGTTCCCAGCATATCAATGAATTTGGCTTAGGTTTAAACTGGCCTAGAACAGAGCAGCCCAGTAGGGTAATGTTTCGAGACTCATAACTCATAATCTCCTTAGGCAAATGACATGAGACTTAACTCATTTAAAGCTTGTTGTGTTAGCTTTAGTTTGACATAAAATTCGCATGATTTCATCTAGTTTTCAATTTTTAGTGAATTTTATTCTATAGGAACCCAATTCTGGCTAAGAACAGGGCATGCTGAGATAAAATGTTTATATCTTGAGTTATACAACTCAAAATGAGATGGGACTAAAGGGATTAGAAACTAGACATATAAGGCTGTAACATATCCAAAAATGAGATTTAAATGAGTTGAATTGAATAAAAATTGGAGCATTCCAAAATCGGGCAGAACAGGGAAGAATAAACTGAAACCTTATTGATGCTTGATTTGCAATGGTTGAATGATGCTATAAATGTATATATATATTTGCTGGTCTATACTGAAATTATTAGTTGTGCAATTGTACTGATTGTCTGGCACTATTTATGGGGAAGCGGACTCGATTCGTTATGCTGCCGAAATTTCGGTAAGAAGTTCATATGTTGTGAAAATTTATGATAGCTTGAGTCCATTATATTTAAAGAATCAAGCTAGATGTGCATTCATTTCATGATATTATAAAGGATTCCACATCACTTGGACCAGCCCCGGAATAAATTAAGGGTAATAGATCAGTAGGAAGGTCGGGGAAAGTAAACCCGGCCATCCTGTATAGGAACGAGCTCGGTCCTAAAAAGCGGACTATTACCCAAGAGTATATGGCTAATGACTCCCAGGGGACCAAGGATGGAAATAAGTTCTAATAGGCAAAAGCCTCCAAGAATAAGGTGCATTTTCTAATTGCACATGCATATGTATAGTGTAATGTTTCCCTATTGATTGTTCTAGATCCTTGTTTATTTTTCTCTACATGCTATTATTCCACCATGATTACTGTTTGAGTACATTAGTGTATCTATTAACTAAAACTGGGTTTGTTTCGGTGTATGTTTTACAAACAAGTATTTAAGTTAAATATTATCGTTTTATAATACTATTTGAAAAATATTGTATGACCGAAATAGCTGGGAATGACAGCGATGACAGATGTATAGAAGCTAGGAATTTCTACTGAGAAATATTCATTTCTCACCCTATTGTATGTTCCACGTCATTCTCAGACCATGGAGCACGCAGCGATCGGGGTACTATTCATTGAGTTCCTTGAGCTACATATACACCTTGATCTGTTTTTGGACTCTGTATATATCTCCGGCCGATGTCAGTTCCGCCTCTACTTCTTTTTCCAGCGAGATTTCGCCGTCCCGCTTATGCACCCTCTCTTTGATCCTGCTGTCCCATACATTGCTATACCTCTCCACATGGCCCATCCATTTCCACCACCAGCAGCACCAGCAGCTCCAGTTCCCATGGCCCCTCCTGCTTCACCACCGCAGCCGATGTCGTCAGCCTCGACCTCGGAGGAGGATCCGTCCGAGGCAGCTAGTTCTTCTTTCTCATCTTCTGCTCCCAGTGCCAGACACCCTCCAGCGGACGCTGCCATGGTGAACGGGTTCCTTTCAGTAGATTCTATTTAGATAGTGTACATACTATAGTAGGGTTAGATGTATAGAGTGACCCTCTTTTGGCAGTCTGGGTCATGGGTGGATGGGTAGATATTAGGAGATGTCCATGAAATATCCCATGGGGACCACTTGGGGTGCTGTTCATAGAAACTGGCCATTTCGTTTTGTATTAGCGACCTTATTTTGTCACCTTGTGTCATTTTGACAAACTTTAAAATCAGATATCTATGTATATGTTTATGATACCTTTTGCAGTAGTTCTGTGTTTATTATATTTTTATTTATATTACGTTATTTACAGTATATTAATTAAATAGTATTTATCCCGCTGTCACGTAGGAAATTTTGTTATGCGATTAAGTAATCTTATACGAGTAATTAATACTAATATAGAAAATAGAATTTAACCAGTATTACACGTAATCACTTATCAGATAATTTATTATGACTTAAGCATAGTACTTTGTCTCGTAAGATGTTACAAAATGAAGGCCCACCCTTAATGCAAGATGATATAAAGAAGCAATGAGATGAAGTGACAAAAGATCATATACAAGATGAGGAAGCCAAAGTAGAAGAAAAGGTGTAACAGCTTACAAACTAACTATTACTGCACCTTCTAATTTTACTTTACTTAATCCTAATAACAATTGGTCAGTAGAGTATTACTAAACTTACTACCTTAATTTAATGCAAGTAAATTTTTTTTCACCGATTACTATTTCCAATTTTAATTAGTAATTAATTATTTTACGTGGCAGAAGTAAAACTACCACATACTAATCGACAATTTCTACAGATAAAGACAATCATCATTTACAAAAGCATACCTCTATATTACACTACATCATACAGTACATAAAGTAGCAGTTTATATTACATAACTCAAAATATAAAAGGGATAGGACGCCTATACTACTACTATCCATCCCTACCCGACCCATGTACAGCCCACAAAACTACAAAATAAAATATGCCGGATGAAGATGTCAAAAAGGGCATCATAAGCTACATCAAAGCATGCTGGTGTTTAGTCATGAATAATAGTAATAACAAGAGTACGATCCAAAACACATAGTAAAATCCTATTGTTTGGCACATATGGCTCAAAGGCCACGTCTATCTCAATGTTGAGAATGATCCGTGCCATCTAGAAATACCAAAGAAAAAATGGGGTGAGAGAAGCCTCCCAGTAGGGTGGTGTTCCTAGGAGAGTCCCGCATTATCCCAAAAATGCTAAAAATGAAGGTAGGAGTGCAACAATATGCATAATATACAACTAGTCAAATCACTAGTAAACTAGCATATAATAAGATAAATTATCATTCCCAACCATTTCTTAGTCTCAAGCAAGATGGAAGTACATTATAAAAAACAGTAAAGCTATAATATAATCAGGCAATAAACAGAAACAAAATCAAGTATACTGTCGATCCTTTTTACTACTTCTTGTTTCCTTCTTTGATGGCTAAAGTCTGCAGGGCCTGCATCAATTATCTAGATCTGCGAATGTGCTCATTACTAGGGTGTTCCCTAGTCAGATCAATGATTGCTAAGTCCTTATCTGCTAGCATGCCAGGGCCCAAGGTGTCACATTATGATTACCAACTCCTAATCCGCTAGGATGGTGGGGCCCAAGGTTTCACTTAGTGAAATGCATGGCTTGTCCACTACACGATGGAGCCCACACACTCACTTACTCATTAATCCTCATATAATAGCCACTTACAAAGTGTACACATATAATTTCATTCATATCACAAAGTGCACATAACACATATTATTTCATTTATATCACTAAGTGCACATAACACATATGATTTCATTCCTTTCACAGAGTGCACATAATCCTCATATTCAATTTATAATGCTATCAATCATCAATGAAAGTGCATGTTGCCAATCTCCAAATTAAGTTCATAATCATATTTATGTGCATACTCTACCAATTTCATATCGTACTTAATTCATGGTAAGAAATTCTAATCACCAAGGCATATATAACTTAAAAGTATTTAGACATAGGATAACACAAGAACACATATAATTCAACTAGACTTTCATGTATAAAATTCGAAACTCATTAATAAAAATAGACATATTCTTATGTAAGACAAAACTTTAAAAACAAATCTCAAATAATAATTCAAGAAAACACTTGTTCTTAAACTAAAGCTTAGAAAAGCACTTCAAACAAGGAACTAGGTAGATCATATGACATTTGTAATGAGACCTTAACTTAACTCTTTATGTCTAAGGTTCATTAATGTGATTAAAAGTGTGATTAAGTCCACAGTCCATAATCGAATGATCAAGCATAGGTTCTTCAATGTGTAGGTATGACCATAAAAGGTCTCAAATAGGTCCAAGCAAGTCTCAAGGTCTCATAATAGTCCAAATAAGTTCATACAAGATCTAATGACATGGGTCAAGGTCCATAAAGTCATGAACTCCAAGCATAGGTCATAGTCCATTTTATTAAGTTTTAAGTGATTTTTAGTGTCTTATTAAATCTTAATAGTCCCAAAAGAAACTATCACATAAACTACATTAATTCAAACATGCTCATTGGTTTGAATACATTTCATCATAGCAAACTAATTAAAACAACTTCCATATTAAAAAGAAGCATATGGTCGAAAACTTATACATAGTCAAAAATAAGGTATTTTGCTTCAAATTTCTCGGACTTATGTACAAAAATTTATTAAGTGAAAACACATAATAGAAGACATCAAATCAAGTCTATAAAACACTATAATGAATAAAATAAAATGTATAACTTGCTGCCCAAAATAGGACAGATTTGAAGTTAAACTTTTAATTTAAGAAATCAACCCTAAAATATAAGAAAACTTGGCATACAACCACATAACATGTTAATATAGATTTTTAAGCATCAAACCAACATTTACGAACATGAAAACACTTTCAAATTCATGTTGAAAAGTCACGGCTCTAAGGGCAGAAAATTAAATCAAACTTGTTCATATACTCAAGTGCATAGATTAAAGAAATAAACATGTATATTGCATATATCAATTCAACAAACTTAAATAAGTAATAGTGCATCAATTAAGATTCAAAACCAACCTTTTAAATGCTCAAAATACATGGGATAATTTGAGTTAAGGTGCTGCCCAAAATAGGGTAGCCCACAAAACCAATTGAAACATAAGTTTCCATGCACCAAATTCATGTAGAACCAACATATAAGTACATAGAATTAACTATAGGTTATGTGACATCAAAATATCAATTTCACACACTTTAATAGATAATAAAACATGCTGGATAGCTGCACACAAAACAAGGCAGTACACATATACATAAGAAAAATCACATTTCATGCAACTAACAAAGAATCAAGCTTTCATATTTCAAGTGCAATATATTAAGACTATCTTTCATCATTTATAAACTCTATAAACACATGCAAACACCAAGATTACCCATTGCTCGTATCTTGGCCGTGACCGACATAGAGCATAAAGATAAAGATTTTGAGCTTATAAGGTGAAAATCCATGTAAACTCAAGCACACACCTTATGAGCAATTAATAGAACATGAATTATTTCACCGATATTCATTAACTCACAATTTTCCTTCATGAACCCTAAGAGGCCATGAGCCTCATGTAAGAAGAACAAACGTTTTATGCTATGAAACACAAAGAAACATGTTCTTACACTTTAAAGACACATGATTACATGTTTAAAACCTCAAATCCTTGAAAGAAACCATTAAGAGCCAAACAAATCACAAACATTTAGAACCTTAAAGAATGAGTTTATGTTCTGAAAATAGAGGTTTCAAGCTTCAAACAACACATAGAAAGTCATAGAACTCATGAATGAAACTGAAAGAGTGAAAAGACAAACCCTACATGTAATGAGCTCTTGAAACTCAATATGCACCAAGGTTGGTTAGCAGTTTAGCTCGTGTTTTTGCTCTCTTTTGAAGGCTCAAATATGAGCTTTGAGGTTGAGGATTAATGGTGTTTGAGGGTGGTTAGAAAGGATGAGAATTTGGAGGTGTTTTGATGGAGTTTTGGTAAAGTTTTTGAGAGAAAATAGAAGTGGAAAAGGATGAGAGGCATTGTAGCCTAGAGGGTGTTTGGGGCTGAAGCTTGGTGTGTCTAAAGTGTGGGGAGGTTAGTTTGTGAGGGTAATTTTATAGAGAAAATGTTGATTTAGTTAGTATTAATCATAGTATTAGTTTCAGCTTAATTTAGGTAGTTTGGTTAGTTAATTATGCTACCAATGATTAATTAATTTACTCACCAATTAAAACTAGTTTAGATGTACTATAATACTCATCTTATGTGTTGATTAAGGTTTAAGAAAATATTAAGGTGGTTTAAGGCTTAATTAGTGCATAATTAGCAATTTTACTTAAAACTAGATTAGACAATTTAAGCTTTAATTAACAAAATAATTAGAAAAAAATTAATTTCTTTAATCTATCATCAAATCCATATTTGATTATGTGTTACATGATATTTCTAAATTTTTAGAATTTTTTCTACAATTTTTAGTATTTTTAGTGTATGTTTACCTTAATTAAGTCTATTTTTTGTGTTAATTAACATAATTAATTACTGTTAAATAAGATAAAAAATTTCTTGCTGCAAACCCATGTGCAGCTACGCCAATTCATCAGCGTTTAGGGGACATGATCTCTTAGTAGTTGATTAAGTCAAAAAGTAAGTTAGTTTAGTAAAAGTTAATTAATGGTAAGTTGACTTGATAATGACATTTGGTTGGAATTTAACCAATTCTGTTCTTAGTCTGGTTAAAACTAAACCAGAGGCTTTGGCGGCTGATTAGGGTGTGCTAGGGTTAGTGTTAGGGTTTCTATAATTTTTATTTAATTTATTTAGGTTTCATGAAGTAATTATGGCCTTTTTGGTGTAATTAAACCCATAATTGTTGCAAAAACTGTGCAACCCAATTGCAGCAGCTTCCATGGCCCATTTGGAGGCCCAATCACATGCTCTATAAAACCAGACCCGGAACTCCACTAATTCTTTGTCATACTACAAGTTAAAGTGGTCTTATAGGGTTTTTGAGGCCCGTGTTGCACCCCGATGAGGTTATTTTTGTATAATTATGTTAATATTGTTCAAATTTGCTAAAAATTGTTATTTATCTTTAAAAATATGTTAAAAATATATTTATAATTTTTCTAGAATTTTTCAGGGCTTTTCGAGTAGTTTTTGGCCTTTCATAAGCCTTTTAGTGTTTTCTATCTATTTTCTATCAAAATTTCTACTATATTTTCTGTTTTCTATATCTAATGGCATTTCCATAATGTTGAGCAAGTCCAGAGGCATCCCATGTCATTTCACATTTGGATACTTTCATGGCTTAATTGGTTGAGATTTATGTTTCTATGACCAAAGTGCAAGTGAAAGTAAACATATCAATGGTTGAATATGAAATGTTGCCCTTTAGGATAGAAGCGAAGGCTTGAAGAGGTGTTTTCCAAGTTCCGCATGTGTTGGGGTTGATTTTCGACACTGTGGATATTTAACTAGGAACTCAGATCTCGAAACTTGCGGGAACAATGAAGAAATGGACCCTCTAATGAACTCGAAACTCGGTGTCTAGGGACAAGAAAATAGTGAACACTCATGAATTTGAAACTCAGGAGTAAACTATCATGAATTTGGAAGTCGGTACCGTGGAAATAAAGGAGACGAGGATGTGAACTTTTTCGAAATCGAAACTTGGATCTTAGGGATTAAGAGGAAGTGAACTTCTTAATTAACTCGAAACTAGGAATATGGGAATAAGAAATGAGCTCTCTCATGAGCTCGAAACCTGGAATAATTTAGATTTTGAAGTAAATATGAGGTCGGTTCACATGAACCTGGAAGTCAATTAGCCCATGGTTGCTTTGCTACCATGAGGTCGAGTCTTGAAAATCGGAACTTTCCAGAAGGTTACGAACTCACTTGAAATTGCATCACATCCAATTGTTAGGGAATATATATAAACTCAGAAGTCGGATACCAGAAGTCAAGCTCCAAGACATCAAGCAACCCTAACCGCGGTTTCCGGTTTCCAATTTCCAAATTTGAGTAATAATCCATACCTTTCAACTCGGATTTTCCCTAATTTTTGTATATGGCAATGCCGTAATTTCAACGACAGTCTCACATTGCCCTATAGTTCTAAGTGTGAAAATCGTCATGGCATAGGACTGCCTAAGAAATTCTTCACTGCTTAAGTAAAATAATTCAAAGTTTCTACTATTCTATATTAAGAAAAATAGGGATGTTACAAAAGGCACTATTCACCCCACCTCCACTATTTCCTTAGTGTCTTCAAAGGCATAAATTGAATAAGCAATTTAAAAAATTTCTTAGGGCGTTCAAAAAGCTCCATATTAGCATACCTTTTGTTGAAGCTTTGGAGCAAGTGTATAGTTATGTTCTTGAAGGAGATGAAGTTACATGATTTTGAGAAAGTGGCTCTTACTTAAGATTGTAGTGCTATACTGCAAAAGAAGCTCCCTCCTAAACTCAAGGATCTAGGTAGCTTTACAATATTATGCACTGTTGGAAATAAATTTCAAGACAAGCATTGTGTGATTTAGGAGCTAGTATAAATCTTATGCCTCTTGCCATATATGAGAAACGTGGTTTGGGAAAAGTCAAGCCCATTACAGTCAACTTATAGTTGGAAATTCGTTCAAATGCCTATCCAAGAAGGATTATTGAGAATGTGCTTGTCAAAGATGACAAACTCCTATTTCAGGTTGATTTCATTATTTTATATATGGAAGAAGACAAAGACATTCCTATAGTACTTGGGAGACTATTCTTAGCCATAGGTAAGACTAATGTTCCCAAAAAAGAACTCACTATGAATTCTTGTTGACTCTGATAAATGTTTTCCAATTAGCATTTTGGATGATGTTATAGGTGATGAAAGGTTAACAAGCTATCCAGTTGATCCCTTGGAAATTGCCTTAACCACAACTAAGAAAGAAGATCTTCGTGTATTGTTGATTATGCTATTTGGCTGAATGCATCACCACATGTTTTGCGGTCCAAATGTCATTTTAAGCCATTAGGGAGACCACTTGTCACATTAAACCATTCATTAAAGAGCCACATGCACTTGAACTCAAACTAACCCCTCCACACTTGTGGTATCCTATCTGATGAAGGGGGAAGTCAAGCTATTGAGCATAAATCAAGAGTTTTCTTGGAGGTAACCCGTGTTTCATTGTTATTTTCTTTTATTATTACTTAGCATGCATCAAAATTTTCTTTTTTTACTTTCTTTAGTTTTCTTTTTAGTGTTTTGCCTTTTTCTCTCTCTTAAATTCTCATAATCAATTAGTTTAAAAAGTCTTTTGATTTTAGCTCTGTGAATTTTTTATTTTGGTAGAATTATAAGGTGGAGAAGTCCATAATCATAATTTCATGGTGATTCCATGCCAAAGGAGATCTTTGTGCTGCCTCCAATTTTACAAGGGAGTGTTCATACCCTTACGCTTACCTTTACTTTTCGTTTCTTCCTTTATAACATTGGGGCCAATGTTTAGCTTTAGGTGAATTTTATGGTAAAGAATTTTTGCCTATGTTAAGGGTCTTTCGTGTTCTTTAGCTAGTGAGTTTGATGCTTTGTTTTGCATGTCCTTCGGGTCAAAAATAAAAAATAAAAATCGAAAAAAGATAATTGATGCTTCAAGTTATGCATGGCTTCTCAGTATTGTTATTGATTGCAGTTTACCCACAATATGCACATTAAAGAGCAATGTTTTGATTTTGAAAAGTTGCAAATGAATTTATATGTATCATGGTGACCTGAGTTTCAGCTAAAATGAAAGTATTTATTTGTCAATTACTTGATGGATTGCCATATATAAAATGTCTCCTTAAGCTTAATCAAAAAATTTAAGGCTTTGAGTACCTAAGTCCAGATTTTGTTTGAATTGAATATGGTATGTTCCTTCACCTAGTTATATACTTGAGGTGCATCTATGCTAATGGTTAGTTTGATTTAGTAAACCCAAGGGGTGCCTTATCATCTAATGTCTGATGTGTGTGAAAAACACACATCATTGCTAGTTTTGACATGGTTTAAAACAATTTTCATGATTGAGTTTGCTGTTAAATATGAAAATTCTTAAAATTTTGTTCATTCCTTGTAATTTTATGTTTCTAGGATGATTTTTAGGTGCAAAATGAGGATTTGAGGTCAAATTTGCATAATCTAGGCAAATGGAGATTAAGGGAGCTAAATTGAAATTGTTTGGGTCCTTTGCTTGCATGAAATCAAAACATGTCTGCGAAGAAATCTCCATAACTTTCTCTCTAAGAGTTGAAATTGGATGATTCAAGATGTTTTGAAAAGAAAAAAGAAAGAGAGCTACAACTTCAATATTCGGCACTTTCTCAAATTCCCAAGACTTCTAGGAGAAAAAGAGGAAACAAGTTAGAAGATGCAATCTATCCTGGATCTTGTCAACCCTAACCTTGTTGCACCAAATCGTCTATATCTTGAGCTATAGGATTTAAATGATATGGTTCAAAAAGCATTGGAAAGCTTAGACATAGAACTACAACTTCCTAAATCCCATTGTAGAAGGTTGGGCAGATCAAGAAAGCAACCAAATCAAGTGTAGATTGGGCACCTCATGACCCCCCGATGGTGTAGCCATGGCCTGTGATCTTCTATTAGGGTGAAAATTTGACTAGGCTTATTTTGGATCTAATGAGGCCACCACTTCCTACTTTACATGCTTTTTGACAATTATGATGAAAAGAAGCCTGGATTTTACTCCAAGAGGGTTTTTACAAGGGTGTCGTAGAAGTATAAAAGGGATGAAGTCCAAATGAGAAGATTTCCACTCTTAGGCAATTGGGAGATCAAGAAGGCTCTACTAAGGTTTGGTGACTATTTTAAAAAGAAAAGGCTTACACTTCATAGTTTATCCATATTTTTCTCCTTCTTTTGAGTCATGAGTATGATGTTCCTTTTATCATTTAAGATGGATATTGTAACCATGTTTAGTAGCTAGATCTTTTCTTGGCTAGGGTGATCATGTAATTGATGTTAGGATTATGACATGTTATTTTCTAAAATTTAATGCCTGTTTCTTTCATTCAATTGAGTTTCTATCTTTATTCTGAATGCTTTCTTGGATTAGCCACCCATGAATCATGTCATAAGTTTGTGTAGACAATTGAGAACTTGGTATATAGCTTAGACCTAGGGCTAGGAACCATAATTGTTAATTGTCTAGGGATAGAATTAGTGATTATGAAGGATTAATTTATTTATGATTTCATAGAATATAAAGCCTCTAACTCTAGGGTTTAAATTAAGGAATGACTTGAATTTTAGATATTAAAGAGGATTGATATACTAAGAAATTGGGTATTAATTGAATTAAGAAATCCCCCATCAATTCAATTGATTGAACTTCATTAGATGAAGAGCTCAATACTCATATGAACAATTAGGTGAATCAAAGCCTTAACACCTCATTTCTTATTGATTTCACCCATTGCTCATTGATTACTTGCTTCCCATGTCAGTTAGTTGAGAATTAGTTTAGTATAGATTCACTTAGATTTGGTTGTTAGATTTAGTTTGACTTTGAATGTTTTCAATTTTAAAGCCTAAATAATAATTAAATTTGTGAATTGGTAATTGATTACCCAATCCCTATAAGATGATACTTTTATTTACACTTTATTACTTGTATGACTTAATACACTTGGTGGTGCTACCATCAATGCCCTAGGCCAATTGGAATAAGAGTCATTGGTCAAACTTTCATCACAAGAGTCACCATTGGGACATAGCGTTTATTGTTATACATATATATATATATACATATATATATATACATACATACATATATACATATATATATATGTATATACATACATATATACATATATATATATATATATATATATATATATATATATATATATATATATATGTATATGTGTGTGTGTGTGTGTGTGTGTAAAATGCTTAAGGCTTTGAGTAACAGTGTTCAGGTTTTGTTTAAATTGAATATGGTATGTTCCTTTACTTAGATATGTACTTGTGGTGTAAATGTCGATGATTGGCTTGAGTTAGCAAATTTGAGGGGTGCCTTAACACCTAATGCCTTGGGCCAACTAGACTAGGAGTCATCAGTTAAACACTCGTTACAGGAGTCACTATTGCAATAAAGCATTTGGAGTCATGTATGTTGTAAAAAATGGGCTTAATGTTGAGTGTTGAAAGTGGTAGACAATATTATGTGGCATGAAATTGAATTAATTGATGAATTAGATGGATTTTTTGTGATGCACTTGGTGTTGTAAGAAGTGTGATGAAATCTCTTTCTCTATGTTCTTGGTGATGCTTAATGATGTGTAAAGTCGATCATAGTGAATTGCAAGTTTATATGTTTTTAATGTGCACACAATTAGATCCATCTTCATCACCTTATTGGACGAGTTGAGTGAGTTTGAATTTGTTTTGCTTGACTTGATGTGAATTGCAAGGTTCTAGCCTACTTTTGTGAACATTATGAGTCCAAATAACTCTATTTTATAGAGTAATCTCACCCCTAAACTTAGGGTTTTAGGGGCACTATTATGGACTAGCCCAGATAGCCCATGATAAGATAGGCCCAAACAATGGGGCCTAAGGCCTAAGTTGGAACTTGTGGCCCAAATACTTCCTTCATTTGGATAACAAAGCTAGAACTCATGAGATTCTACCTGATCATACCATCTGATATTCTCAGAGAATAAGGGAAATCCTATCATGAGATGAATCCCACCAAAAGAGGAACTCAACTACCTTCAATTTGAATTCTCGGAACCACTCAATCTATATAATCTAAGGTAAAGCCTTGTCCGTCACGTTTTATAACGATTTCAGCTTAATACCAAAAGGCTTTTTTGTTCTATTTATATCTCTTATGTTTTTGAAACATTTCAAACTTGGCCTTTTGATAGACGATATTCAAATAATAAATGGAAAAAAAACTAATATTAAGGTCAAATTTTGATGTTAGTGATATCCAAACACTATTAATAAAGTTTGTTTGCCTTTAATTCTCTAAGGAAAAGCTTCATGTATGGGTTTTAGTAGGAGAAAGATTAATTGAGCATCAAGGGGGTTTAAATTGAAAAGAAAAACTTTCATATCCTACAAAAGTATTGGAGGAAATGATGGTAAATAATATCATCCCATTTCAGACAAGTAATGAACACATCATCATTAACATTATAACCTGACCTTCATATCAGTTTTTTCTATTTGTAATTTGAATGCCAAAATGGTAAGATTGAAACATAGAACAAAAAATACTTTTGGGACTAAGTGGAAATCATTGTAAAACGTGAGGGACAAAAATGAGGCTTTGCCCTATAATCTATTTTGAGCTACTAGAACAAGTATGCATACTTTTCTACTCTCATTTTGTATCTCAAGCACCCCTGACTTGAGTGTCAGAGTCCTTGCTGGTATACCACTAACTTGCAGCGAGGTACAAGGATCACAACAGCATCACGTGTCCTAATCTACTCCAGAGACTAGGTAATTCGTTTCCCTATCTCTTACTTCTGAATAGTATTCTTACAGTATTAATAAATTTAGATATTTATATAAAATTTAATTTTGATACATTGTTGGTGTAAATAAATTTTACACAAATATCTAATTAGGTATTGCCACACCGGTAAAAGTATTTGACTCAACTATCTATTACCTTAAAAGTTTTAAAAATAGTAGCAACTGATTGGATAATAGTATAAAACTTTTTAACATTGGTAGTTAAAGCCAAGTATATGGGCCACAATCCATGGATTGGTTTGTTTAATCCGCAATCCGTACTACTTCACTAACCCATTTACTAGTCTCCTTTTTCACGGGTTTTCTAGCTTGCATCGCTTAACTCGCGGGCTAAACAGGCTAAGCCTAGAATGCCAAATACACACCCACATTGCCTTTCCCCTTTTCAAACCCTAAAAGTTAAAACATTTTTCTCACAGCTACCACTCCCTCTCGGATCTTATCTTACAACTGTCACAGCCACCACCTTCTAACGAAGCTCTCAGCCACCATTTTTATCACAATTTCACACTTTCACTCGCAGTCACTCATGTCACAAACCCACAACCACTAGCACCATCCATGGATAATAGAATCGAGGCCGCTAACAATACTAGGAGTTGCCGTTGCTGCAGAGAAGACAACGAGGCCACCACACCACCAATAATAGAATTGCAAGCCCAACCGCAGCTGGGAGTCATTGTTGCCTCTGAGAAGATGATTGACGCCACCACCACCACTGTAGGACAACAGGCTCCGCCGCTACTCCCTTATGCATGGTAACAACGTAATAGAAACAAAATCCAACAAAAAAAAGA
Organism: Pterocarpus macrocarpus; assembly: GCA_031439585.1. Lineage (NCBI taxonomy): Eukaryota > Viridiplantae > Streptophyta > Magnoliopsida > Fabales > Fabaceae > Pterocarpus > Pterocarpus macrocarpus. The sequence continues at coordinate 45,819,251 of CM062522.1, forward strand.
GTTTATTAGATTGTAGTTTATTGGTCACTAGTTTATTACTAATCCTTATAGACCAACCGAATTTGGATAGTCTGTACACCATTTAACTTTTTTTTCCTAATTTAATTTTTATTCATTCTTTCGAAACTCATTCCTCAGTCAAAAATTAAATTTTATATTTACCTTTTTTTAAATTAACATCTTTAATATTTAAATATATTTTTTAAAGTTTTATAAGCTTTAATTTTCAAGAACACAATTGGCAACTTAATTAGGGATATCAAATGGGTTAAGCTGACCCATTTAATCCCACGAAATAAACAAGTTAAACGGGCCAACCCATTTAGTCTGCACGTTATATTTTACTAACCTAACCCGTTTAAGACCAGTTCATGGGCTTAAACGGGCCAGCCCATTTAATTTTTATTTCCTTTTTTTTGTTACTTTCATGTTTTAAAAATTAATTTTGATTAAAAAAAAGATAAAAATTCTTATTTTTTATTTATAAAAAAGTAAAAGTGTCCTAAATTTATATCTCTTTTTCTGAAAACATAATAAAAAAAGAAATAAAGATATATGGATTGGCCCGTTTAACTCGCGGATCAGGTAGAAAATGGGTTAATTTAAACGGGTTGTTATTTTTTAAACTCAACTCATTTATTTTTTATGGATAAACAAATTGGCTAAATAGGTTTGATCCATTTAATGGCCCTAAACTTAATAGTAAATTGGTTGAATAAAGAGCTCAAACAAAAAAAAAATCTCAAAAAAAAGTAAAAAAATAAAAAGAAAATAAAAAAGGCAATGTGAACTGGCTGCGAACTGCTTCAAAAAATGGTAAAAAAGCCGAGAAAAAAAAAGAAGGTGGCGAAGACCGGCCTGCGAGCTCGCCAGCTAGTGCGGGGCATACACCATCCTATGCAATAGTAGCCCATTTATGTTGCGGATTGGCCTGATCTGACTTATTTAGTGATTATCTGCTGCAGATCGGGTGACCTATGTATTGGGAATGTTAAAAAAATTCGGCTCTATGGATACTCGTGGGTAATACCCGTAATGGGGTAGATATGGAGGGAAGATTTTACCCCTGTAGGTAATGGGGACGAGAATTTTAAATACCCGCATGTTAAACGGGGCTGGGGCGGGAATTACTATCCCCATATTTACGGGTATCTAATATAAAATTACTATTTTACCTTTAAGTTATTAACTTAGTTAGGCTAATATTATTGTTATTTAAATTGTTTGGACTAATATTCAAATTTAGAAGTTGAATTTATTTGTATTGATTATATATTAGACTAATAGTTGGATTACTATTATATATTTATTTTTATTTTTATTTGTTGAAATTTAGATTGAGAAATTGGATTATTGTATTTATTTTATGTATTTATTTTTATTTTAAGTATATTAAGTTGTTAGAATTCGAATTGTGGAATTAGATTAGTATTTGTGCTTATTTTAAGTATTTTATGATATTAGAATTTTTATATTTAATTTAAATTTTTTGAATTTTTTATCTTATAATCGGTATCCATAAATATCTACGGATATTTAGAACCCACAAAAATTAAAACTTATCCATACGGATATGGGACAAAGAATGGGGGTGTGTATTTATTCACGAAGCAGGGGATGGGGCCTGCCACAGCCCATTTACATCCCTACTTATGTATCTAACATTATTAATAGTGGATCAAAATTAATTTATGTGATTATTATTTAAAAATAATTTTTTTATAATTATCAAAATTAAATTGTTTATCATATATCAATTTTAAGTGCATTAAATACAATAACGTAACATTAAATAAGAATGTATGCATAGGTGGGGTCCAGGGGGCGTGCTCATCGAAGTCGGCGTCCTTATCCATACGGCTGCCATTGACCCATGCCTTTATGTTTTTCGAGCAGAAGGGAACGTGTTATTAATTGGAACAACTAACAGCCTGTGAAGGCTTTGCTACTGTTTCTCTTTGTTAATAATAAAGAGGGGAAAATGGCGGCGGTGAAGAGAATCGGAGTGGTGGGCGGCGGGCAGATGGGATCCGGAATAGCGCAAGTGGCGGCCATGCATGGCATCGACGTATGGCTCCTCGATGTCGACCCTCAAGCTCTTTCCAAAGCCTCAGCCTCCATCTCTGCCTCCCTCAACCGTTTTGTTTCCAAAGGTCAACTCTCTCAGGTTATCAATTCTACGCCGGCTTTCTTCTTTTCATTTTAGCTTCTCAATATTTCACAGTTGGTTTGGTTGGGTTAGGCAAATCAAATTCAAAATGACCAGCATTTTTACACCATGTTGGTAATTTTAGTCTCAGATTCAGCTATCTAGGGGGGGCTGAGTGTCGAAAGAATAGGATATTAAATTTTTTGAAGAACAATTCTATATATAGTTGCTAATAATATTTTAAATTCTTTGAAGAATATATATTTAAAGTTTTGCATATGTTAATGCATTTTCGTTGTTATTTAATGTTCCTTTTTTAAGTGATTAGAAGGATGTATGAGAATTTGTTAGAGGGAAATATGGTTTACACACTTTATAATAAAATAACCATGGGAAATTGGGACTTTGGTAGGGCTGGAAGAGAGTTAAGTAAGCTTGTGAGCTATTTCTGGTTCGGTTAATTAATAACTCAATAAATTCGTAAATTTCATGTGTTCGAGCTGTAGAGATTTGAACTCGTTTATTAAACGAGCCAAACATGAGTTTTACTATATTCGACTGATTAACTCGTGTGTTGGCTTGATATATATGTGTGTGTGTGTATTCATATAAATAAAATTATATATTGTTATTGTTATTATTATTGTTATTGTTGTTGTTGTTGTTGATATTGAGATTATATTCTTATCACTAAATATTCTATTGTTTATTAAGCTAAAAAAACTTAATTCATATCTAACTTGAGCTATCTCATTAAGTTTGAACAATTCATGAGGTAGCTCGAGTTCGAGTTTAGCCTAATGTTAACGAATCAACCCTGAGCTATGCCAAGTTCAGGCTTGGCTTGACTCACTTCCAGCGCTAAACTTTAGTGTGGGGTTGTTAGTGATCCCTGCTTCAATCAAGCCATGTTGACCTTTTGATAAGTGCTGCAACTATTGAGGAGAACGCAGGGGATGGCAACTACCAAATTGTGATATCTATACAATAGGATTGAATAGGCAGGACATTGTTATACAACATATATAATTTGGCATGGTATGACTGTACAGAGATATCAACAGGAAAATAATAATTTTGTACTAATATGCTAATAAATATTTGGGAAAAAGGGAGATCGAGAGAGAGAGGAAGAACATGAGGGTGCTTTGTTCGTTAAGAGTGATAGAAGGGTTGGTTTCCACGATTACGAAACGTCGGGGGACAATTTGCACATTTTTAAAGGTTAGGGAATAAAGCGCACATAGCCTATGGTTTAGGGGGATAAAATGTTTTTTTCCCTAAATATTTTTAGAATCAAGATAATACGATATACTGTCCGACTGCTCGGTGTAAAATCCTTTAAAACCATCCAAAAATGAGAGAGTGCCACATCATTATGGTAATTGAGCTCTCTCACTTGATGTAGAAATACGTAACGAGTTCTTAAATAGGTGGCACCGCATAGTTGACTGATATTCAGTGAATCATAAACTAAACATGGAATAAAATTGGATGGCAATATATATCCATTACAAATCATGATTTACAGCAGCATGTAGTTTATATCCTAAACTACGGTCATCAAACACTGGCGTGGTATCAATATTAATGTTGTACTTGTCTTAACGCTTAGTTTTGAACTTTTGATGGTTTAGAAATAAATCTCTTCGTTCTCAGCTTGGGCTACCTAGGCACGTAGCATTATTTAAGTTAGAAATATAAGTTTAACCATAGTTGTCAATAGCGTGTGATAGCGGTGAAGGGTCGCGGAGCAGTGGGTGGCCGCGACGGAGCTTGCAGAAGCGTCACGTTTTGTCATCGCAGTCATCGCCACCGCTATCACGGGTCGTCGCCGCCGGTATCGCGGGCCGTCGCCACCGCTATTTTGACCCTTCCCCTCTTTTCTTCCATCAAATCGTGAACTTAGGGTTTACTTTTCCCCCTTTTCTCTTCTCCTCTCTCAATTGGTCACTCTCTCCCCTCACCCTTCTCACTCTCCGGCCATCCTCTAACCTCTGGCAGCGGCGGCACGAGTTTCCAACGGCGGTTGGTCTTTCCTCCCCTTTTTTCTATCTTGCTTCCTTCTTCTCCTCTTCTATCTTCTTCTGCCTTCTGTTTCGTGCCTTTTGTTTTCCCTTCCATTCACTATTTGGTGCCTTCTGTTTTCTTTCTTTCTTTTTTTTTTCCTCCCTGTTTTCCATTCACTGTTTCGTGCCTTCTGTTTTCTTTCTTGTTTTTTTTTTTTCCTCCCTGTGTTAGCAATGGCAACATCATCAACTCCCTGTTTTGTTAGTTTTAGAGAGTAGAGACTTAGATTTAATTAGGATATGATATTGTCTTTTATATTTTGCTGCCTTTATGCTACTTGAGGGTGCTATTTTTTTTGTTTTACTGCCCTTAGGACTTGATGTTTATATATTGGATTGATGGTGATTGTGTGTTTTAGAGTATGGAATGGATTATGAATTTTTATCATTGATGTAAATGAGTTTAATTGTGAATGATTTCTTATTTTTGAACATTTATATATGTTATATGAATTGTATGATAATTATGTATTTTTTATCAAATAGCGGCCGGAACGCTATCCGCTATCCCGCTATAGCGTTTGGGGCTAGCCGGTATACGCGTTTGACAACTATGAGTTTAACTATGTGAAACTTCTGGATATGTGAGTTAATATATCTCACATTCTCCTTGATGAAGAAAGAGTTACAGATTAATGTTATTGTGCTGTTTTGGTCTAATTTACTAGAGAAAACCATTTTCTTGAAAATGTTATGAATTTTTTGCTCTGCAAATGTTATGATCTATATAATTTTAGTAGCCCTTATATACAGGCTGAAGGTGCTGATGCTTTGAAACGTCTGCGGTTTACATCAAATATGGAAGAGTTCCATCTGGCTGATTTCATTATAGAAGCCATTGTGGAATCTGAAGATATAAAGAAAAATTTATTTGTTCAACTAGACATGATTGCTAAGAGCTCTGCAATTTTGGCATCAAACACAAGTTCAATATCCATAACTCGCCTAGCAGCTTCAACCAGCAGACCACATCAGGTTTTTGTTTGGGTGCATTTTATCTTTTCAGACTGCAGTTGTGCTTACTTCAAAGATTTGTTCCTATGCTTTAGAGAAAGTAGTGCTTCCTTCTCCATTTGATTATCTGCTATGATTTTCATGCATAATATATTTAAAAAGAAAAAAAAACTTGCATCATTTTCAGGTAATAGGTATGCATTTTATGAATCCTCCTTATCTGATGCAATTGATCGAGATTGTGCGAGGTGCAGAAACTTCTGATGAGACATTTTCAGCTACGAAAGCATTGTCAGAGAGGTTGTTGACTTAGCATCCTCCGCTGTGAAAGCATCTCATTCCCCTATCCAATTCTAAAGTGATTGATTTTATATAATCTCTTTGTCTGTGTTTCTACTTGTCACCCTCTTCCTCTGCAAATTGTGAATGTCAATAGGTAAAATTTATGTGTGTGGGTATGATGGTAAGTATTATTGATGTTGAAGTTGAATTCACATTGAGGCTGTTCCCATTCCTCACAATATTGAGCACGGGGCTGTATGCATGCTTACAGCAAATCTAATGCAAATTATAGCATGTCTTGAAAAGGCATTTTTATGTAGGTTGATATTATTTTCAAGAAATATGAATCTAATAGTTTGCCTTTAAAGTGACATATGTTCTGCCCAAACTCCTATGAAAATTCAATATCTCAATCCATTTGTACATTTCCTGATTATATTCTGAATGTGGACTGGATTTTTATTTTTTTATATGCCGAAGAAATTATTCTGTTCATTGCCCATTAGCCCTGTCTTCTCCACTTTAGTGTGTGTACAAATACCTGCAATTTTTGTTTTTATTGTCCTTTTCTGTATTTTCTTTCTCTTTCATGGCCCTTTGACGTCCATTATTTTCCTCCTACTGGTGCAAGGTAGCTTGAAAAAATACATAATCATATTCTGGTTCTTCTAACTAACTGCCTGTTTCATATGCAGACTCAGCAAGACAATAATAACTTCCAAGGATTATTCAGGATTCATAGTAAATCGAATCCTTATGCCTATGATAAATGAGGCATTTTTTGCTCTCTACACTGGTGTTGCAACCAAAGAGGATATTGATACCGGAATGAAGCTGGGTACTAACCATCCAATGGGTCCTTTAGAGCTTGCAGACTTCATTGGGTTGGATGTGTGCGTGTCAATAATGAAGGTTCTTCATGCTGGCCTTGGTGACAATAAATATGCACCCTGCCCTCTACTTATGCAGTATGTTGATGCTGGTCGCCTTGGAAAGAAACGAGGTATAGGCGTATATGACTATCGAAAAGAGCCGAGGTCTATAAAATCATCTTCTCGTCTCTAAATATGTTTGGTTGCCTTGGAAGAGTAAGTTTTCAACACTCCATGTGTACCTAGTATCTGAAAAGGGTGCAAACTGCTGAAAGGGAATCCAGTTATGTGATCTCTTTTCTTTTGCATGTAGTGTCGTTTAAGGCAGGCTGCTAAATGAAGAGTTAAATAGCTGTCTTCTATTTTCCTTTGTTTTTTGCCTCAGCTTTGTACCGATAGAGTCAGGTTGCATATGTCATGGTTTTAATGGCTGAAGACTTTTGTTATAAGATTAATCTGTACCGAATTGTATGGTTACAAAATAATAGTAGGAAAAAGAGGTCAATAGCAACCCATGTGCAGCAGAATATCTAGGCAAAACCTTATTATGTTCATTGTATTGTCTAACTTTGTATGTATACCGCCTGTCTTTTTAAATGGTACACCATCTTTCTGAGTATAAATAGAGAATATTACTGATATTTCTGAACCAGTTGATATTGTTGTCAAATGATTGGTCACTTTCTGAGATCGAATCTAGAGCGAATTAGTGACTGTTTTGTGTGTAATCTGCAGTGTTACTGTCTGGCAGACTTTCTTGGTTTGCTTTAGGGAAAAAAAAAAAATTGACTGGTCACTTTGTACGTTTTGGCTCTTTTAAAATGGTGTAAAGTGTACGATCTCCACTGGTGATGAAAATAACGGTTCAGATTGTCACATGTTTATAATTTGTCATGCTAATGTAAACACTTTATAAAATTATAAATCGTTAATTCTTTTATTAACTTCTAATACTATGTCCTCTACCTTTTAATGTGCACCCTGCGAAAGCCAAATCCCACTTCTTTGTAAACCCAAGAGAATTTGTATCCACTGGAGCTATTACGCGGACGGTGTAAGTTTTCAGGCTTATCATTACTTAAGTGGAAAGGAAGATTGTGGATTTGTTTGTGTGGTTGAATTATACCTTTTTTTTTTGTTTTTGGGAAGGCAATGCAAAGACTATCGGGCTTGAATATGCTATAGAAAACAGGATCTGTTTGGTTTCTTATTCTTATTTCCACTTTTTTTGTCTTAATTACATAAATGCTATATTGTTGTCAATCTATTTCAGGATTTGTGAAGGAAATAAGGAAAACAAGAAAGTTTGGGTCTATTTGATATCTATTTTCATTGTCTATTTTCATTTTCCATTTTTCTGTTTTTATGATTTTGTGAAGAAAATAGTGAAAATAATAAATAAAAACAGGAAATAGGAATTTCTTATTTTCACTATTTTTTTTCACAAAATCTTAAGAATAGGAAAGTATGAAAATAAAAAATGAAAACAGAAACCAAAGAAATTCATTCCCTGTTTTTACTATGTATTTAGCAAAATTCTAAAAATAAGAAACTAAGAAATAAAAACAAAATGAAAACAGAAATCAAACAAACTCGGGATGTCAAGAGATAGAATAATGTTTTGTTGCTGGCCAACTTAGGAACCTTCGGCTGACAAACATATAGGAAACGAGAGTGCTCTTTTTCCATTATGGATGGCCAAGTTGACCCACAAGTAAACGGCTAATGTGACATCATTTAAAACATAGCTAGCCTGGCACCACTACTCCTTCATCACCCTAAAGCTATCATTATTAGGCAGGCATCTTTCTTGAAGGTGATTGAATTGGAATCAAATGGGTATTGAATAAAGAGAAAAGATCATAAAAGAAAAAAAGAGGGAAGAGTAAGATGAAAGAAATTGAATAGGATAATTATTGGATAAGAGAGTAGATAAAGAGGTCACAAAAGCTGAACTTTTCCCTTGTGTCGCTCGTCCAGGAATTTGAGATCAAAGCAATAGGCAACGAAGTTCTTGTTCCAATGCCCCTGTTGCTCATGCTTTTGTTTCATGAAGCCTAAGAAGGGGAAGGGGAAGGCAAAGGTAAAGGAGCCAAGGAAGAAAAGGAAGAGTGATATGCAACTCCATTGCTTAATGCTGATAAAACTTTCTTCGATGGTGTGTCGTTCTTTTCCTTCAGCTTTTCAATACTCAATAGTCTTTCTAAGCATGCACAGTGCCTCTTCTGGATGCTGCATAAGATAGCACATAACTAAATATGTCCATTCCAGACATGCTAATTTCCTTTCTGGTATATTCTATTTGATGGCTCTGAACTGTGTTTCACCGAATCTGCAGCCTAGGTATCTTCCACGTAGTTATTTCTCTGTTATATATAAGTTTATTTCAACGTTGTTTGGAATTTTCATTATATTATTCTAAACTTGAAATATTAATCATTGCGAGATGAGATGGATTTAAGTCTGAGTTTTAATATGTTTCTTGGTTTAATACTTAGTTTAGGCCAATTAACATTTCAATTTGAATCCTTCGATTAAAAAGATGACATGAGAAGGCAGAGAGGCTGAGAAGCTCATTGGGCTGTAGACCGAACTTGGGGACGCATCTTTTCCGACATAATACGAGACGTATATGGAAAAAGTGACCAAAATAACAAAAATGCTTGGATAATGGATCCCATATAATTATTGTTACTTTTATTCAAATTTTTTTTATCAAAAAACTTATATACAAAACTTACTAACGTATTGTTGAAAAATGCTAATAAATTTTATTTTATTTTTTACAAAACATACTAGCGTGTGTACTGTTCATGCTGGTAATTTTTTTTTTTTTTTTACAAAATATGCTGGTAAGTGTCTTTTTTTTTTTACAAAAGTTACCAGCGTGTGCACTGTTCACACTGGTAAGTTTCTAAAAAAAAAATTGAATAAAAGTAGCAATGATTATATGGAATCTATCATACAAGTATTTTTATTGTTTTTCTCACTTTTCAGTATACGTCGCGTATGCGTCTACTGTTTGTTCATCCCCCTATCAGTTCTCTAAAAGGAAAGACGAAAATAGTTGTGTTTTTACTTTTTGGAGTAAGAAAAAGTTTTTGTTATGTTCTATTTAGTTTTATAGGATATTATTATTGTCTCACATTTTAATTATTTTTTAATGTAATAATTAAAATGTCTAATATTAAATAATTTATAGTACAAATTTGTTCTTGCTACGAGAGAATTTAAAAAACTTTCTTAATAGTATTAGTTGGACTTAATTGCAAATTAGTAGTTTGAACATGGTCCCTACGGGACAAGCGAAGTACCGCAAATGCATCATGTCAGTTAAATATAATTGAGATTAATTTTGATATATTATTACTAATGTTTGATTAGTTCAAATGATTTGATACATATTCCCTTTAAGCAAGATTTTGGGTTTTGGGTCTTGTGAATAATAATTAAAGAAATATAGTGTCAGAAGAATTTTATCTCAATAGTGGACCAATCTAATTCAAGATAAAATAATTGGAGTCCAATAGACTTTAGACCATAATATATAAAAGGATGGCTTGCTTTTAGGTGGAAACAATCAAGCTTGCCATCTAATTGTCACAAAAGAAACAAAACATGAGTTTCAAATAATTAAGTTTATACATCTAATAATTAAGTTTCAAATAATTTGATTTATACATCAAAAAATATAGTAATCTAAAATGATATATGATCAATTTAAATGGAACTATAAGTAAAATAATGGGTAAATTGAAAAATAAAAAAATGAGTTGACTTTTCTCAATTATATTTTTTTTTATCTTAATGTAGGATCAAGTTTAATAAAATAATAGAACAAAAATATATGTATACCTATATAATTATTAAAAAATTTCAAATTTTGATGGGGTATGTGCCCCAACCCTTCACTATGTAGATCTGTCCCTGCAAAATTTGATCAAATATAAAATCAAGAATAAATGTTTTTATAGAATATTAAAAATGCATAAAGATATTTGGCTTCGTGAGCTTGAATCCTGCTTTATATTTTATTAATAAATAATAAATAGATTTTTTTTTCAACGCATAAACGTCTTTAAACTTATCTAAAACTAATATAACTGCATTAATTAATTATTTTAAAAAGTATTTTTATTACATATATTCTTAAAACTCTGAAATTCGATTTTTTCAAAAAAAATTGAGCCACCATTATTTTCTTTTTTTTTTTTTTTATTGACAACGGGGCAAAAGCCCAAGCAACAGAGAAAACTAGCCCCCGAGGAAGCGAGGAACAGTAACACCAGCTAAATTACACGTGCTGCTGGAATTTTTCACACGCCACTTAATACTTGGTAAAATAAGCTGTATATTTAACTTGCCATGCTGTAATATGGTGCAATTCAAAGTCATTCTGGTCTCGGTGCAAACTAGCACAATTTTTTTGTGAGCTTATTAAGCTTTGTTGGCAAGCACTGTAGAATAACCTTCTAAGTATAATACTATGTTTAAATCATAATATCACATTTAGAAATTATTACTAGTAAATTAGTGAATTTTGTTTGATATAGGGAAAATAAAAATTCCTTTACATATACAAGTATTTACATCACAACTCTTCAAATTACATACATAGCTCTACTAAGAGCTTCAACTAGCGAAATAGTCATCCGGGACTAACATATGTATATACTTGATAGCAACCGTCGACAACCAATTCACTCTCAATCTAGGATGATTACCTTCGAGATCTCCTAAGTTGTTTGGAGATGACACAATAACACATATAGGAGTGAAAATTTTTCATTCTCAATAGGCATCCTAGACTATCAGACAATCAATGGCATCATCGTCGTCCTAGTTGCTTCGGTTTATTAAGAATAGTGTGATCTCATGCATAGGAAAAGTTCAGAAAATATATTCTTCCAAAGCAAGCTAATTTTAACTCATACACTTAGCTCAAGCATGGCAATAATCATACAACTAATAGAAATACTTTATGACAAATCAAGCTATTAAATAAAAGCAAATAAGCTGCATATTCATGACTGTATGACTTGACGCACCTTCTCATTTGCTTTCTTATTTAAGTGTACCTTTAATCTTTATTGTCCTTAGATAGACTAAGGTGGGAAATGAGCTCACTTCATGACTGTTGTCATATAGTACTAATCGACAAAGGGTTCTACGTGCCTCTTAATTGAAAGGATCTCATTTTGACCATGTGCCTCTAAATTGAGAGGGATCTCATTTGGCCACATGCCTTCAAAGTAGAGAGATTTCATAGTTTTATTATAACTGCTTTCAAATGGAAAGATTTCATAATTGCCTCCAATTAAAGAGATTACATCTTATCAGTTCACATACTTTCATAATTCATATGCTTATATATATTTCTTTATTGAGATAATATAATCATATCAACATGTATATTAGACTCTTATACTTCAAGTTTTAAGTAGGAAATAAGAGAATATAAATTGTCTCAAAAATAACTCAATTGGAAACATAAATTACATAATATCTAGAATTTGTCCTGGGTTTAGAAAAACTCACAAAAATCCAATTCTAAGTCAATTTAGGTTCAAATTTGAAACTCAAAAACTTGGAGAAGTGAACGGAACCCGAAACGCCTAGGAGTTTGAAGTAAATTTCTTTGGAATGTTGGAATGAATCATCATTAAACTCAGAACTCAAAAGCTTGGGAGAAGTGAATAGAACCCAGAACACCCATCCTGTTTCGGTTACTGAATGGGGTAAGAGTCAGTTTATTTAGAACTCAAAACACTTGCCTTCTTTTGGTTTCTAATAGAGTAACAGTCATTGTACTTGGAAACTCGGAACACTATCCTGTTTCGATTACTAATAGGATAATGGTCACTTCACATAATTATTAGGACCTCTACAAAGGGAATCTGACCACAAAATTTTACAGGGTTATTCTCCTATGTTTTAGCTTTCTAATAAAATTGTTTCCACTCAAAATTGACTTATATAACTCTAGATGTTAAGTTTTGAGGCTGGACTATTTGGTGGTATGCTCTACAGTACAGGGTAAACTTGAAAAAATCATAACTTTTGCTATGCAACTTATATGGACTTATATTTTATATGGAGGGCCTTCTTTCTAAGTTAACTTTCGTTTAAAATTAGTCTCAGTTCATTTTGAGTTTCCTATTTTCAGTTATGGGGGTTGAAATACAGACTACCCAAATTTACATCATGAAGGAATTCTGCCTTTAGTTACTACAACAACAACTTACCAATTACTAAATCTCACAAGTTTAAAACATGAAAACACAAGGATAAATATCATAAATTTTTAACTTAAATATTCATATCAAGAAGACTAATGATCCCTAACTATAAGTACTCATAAACATGCATACAAGGGTAATGCAAGTCTTAGGATTTCCTACGTCACTCCTAGTGTTTGTAGCCTCCCTAACTTGATTTCCTTGAAGCTCTAATCACCTCCAACCCACCCAATGCATGGTCACTCCTTCTAGTTCTTGCCTTCATCGAAAATTGTGTTTGGCAAAAGGGAAGAGTCTTTGGCTTAGATCTTGCATCTTATGAAGGTGAGAATGAATTGGAATGAGGAAATTTTTTGAAAGATGTAAGAAGGATGCGAAGATGAATGACTAAGGAGGAAAATGGAGGGAGGAAATGAGAGAGAGGGCAACGGCTGGGAGGAGAAGAAAATGAGAGAGTTTGTGTTATTTTTGAGTGAATTTTCATGATAAGTTTATGACATAAATGGTTTAAGTAAAACAAGTGATCCATATTTAGCTTTGTTTACCTAGTTAGGTGGTTAGATTTTTGACCACTTAACGTACCAACTAGCTAGGTGGTTTAATTTCTAACCACTTAACATATTTGGTCACATGATATATGGTTTACATGAATACATGCATTAACTACAAACTTCACTAAAGTTTTTGGCCCTCTTTTTTTTTTTTTTTTCCTCTTTTCTTATTACTAATAATCAGGACATTACACACTAAATGAAATTTCAACAAGTGCCGACATAAGGGGCTTACAAAGGGGAGTGGATTCCATTTGACATAAGTTGGATTATGGGAATGGATCCTCTTATGTTAAATTTTTATATAATCTTGTTAGAGTGATCTCTCACTATTAATTCTCTTATGTTATATATCTTATCTGAGTCTTATCTTTTAGATCAATAATGAAAGATCACACATGTGACATAACAAGATCATGTGGTAAGTAACGTAAGAGGATCCATTACCATTGGATTATAGAGTTGGATTATAATAGTAGTACATGCAAAACAATGGGCATATTTTTCCTTGACCCTTATTCTGTTCCACTTCTCAATCATTCTCATTTGGTTAGGGTGTTTGGCATTTTTCATTCATTGTTCCCACTTAGCTACTTTCAAAGTTAGGTATGCGAATCATAATTCACAATTCATGAATTGATCCGTTTAACTTGCAATCCATATGGGTTAGAACCAATTGTTTTCATAACCCCTTAATTTGCAGATTGTCTATCCCGCTTATGCTTAACCTGCTAGTTAAATGGGCAAAACCTGTGGGTTAAGAAACCAACCCGCTAAACTCTTTTTTTTATTATTTTTATAGAGTCTATGTCTTTTTACAAAATAAATAAATAAAATAAATTGATAAGACCCTATATCATAATTTGTGGTTGTAGATTAGTGGTAAGAAATGCATGTCTTGCCCCAAGCGACCTAAAATCAAATTGCACGAAAAGTTTTTGTAAATGTAAGTTTAAATTTACAAGGCCAACAAAAAAGAATGAAAAAACTACAATGTGGGCCAACCCAGGAGTCTTGTTTGGGGAGGGAGGGGAGAGAGTGAGAAAGAGAGAGCTAAAATTGTTTTCATCCTTTTCTGCTTGATTGTTTATTTAATAAACTTATATGATAATACTTATTTTAATTGTAAACTTCATCAAGGAAAGAAATAGTTCTTTTTTAATAATTACTTGTTGAAATTAATTTTGACATATTATCAATATAAAAGAATTTTATATTATTATTTAATTATTTATTTTAATTTATATGACTTTTAAATTAATAAGTGATTAAGTTAAACATTTTTATTGAAATAGCAATATATGATTAAATATCTATATAAAACTTTTTTATATATACAATGTATCAAACTTAAATTTTATTAGTTGAATAAATTATTTTTTTGTATTAGAATTTAATTTCTATGCATGATTAGTGTAAAAAAAAATTTACATAGATATCCAATTACGTATTGACATATCAATAAAAGTGTTTAAATCAACCACCTACTACCTCAGGAGTCTTACAAATAAAAACATGTGATTAAATAATATCATTGTTTTGGTACATCAATGGAAATAAATTTTGAACCCCTACCTTTTTATATACAACACAAATCTCTCACTACTAGACCACTTCTAATAGTTTAATTGAATGACAGAATAAATCTCTTTATTACTAGCAGTAAATCAAAATTAATTTTTTTTTATTAAATAAAAATAATCACTTTACATTATAATTTATTTTTTAAATAAACATTAAACAAAAATATAAATTTATTATTATTTTAAAAGTTTTCAATCCAAATTGTCGTGTTTTATTCCCTCCACAGGAAACAAAAGGTAAATTATGCTAAATATTGCCATTATAAAGAGTACTTTGTTTAAGATTTTTTTTAAAAAAATTATTCTTTTCACCAAAAATTTATTTTTAATATATTTGGATAAATTTAAAAAAAAATCAAAATCTAAAAAAAAATTATTTTCAAATTTTTAATAAAAATTTTTTAAAATAGCTATTCAAAATAAAAAATCTATTTTTAATTTTTTCAATTATAAAAAAAAAAAATTAATCTCATAATCACTTTTTTTAAAAGTTAAAATAAATACACTCCAAAAGCGTACTACCCATTGTTAATATAATTGTCAAACTTCTAAAAAGAAACATTTACCAAAGAAAGTACACAGAAATATAGAACAATCCGAAGCGTATCTTTTCTCCCTAGTCTTTTTCCATCTATCCCTTGCTTCAGCATCAGGACATCAAAATGCAGGTGTTATTTGTCACGGCGTGTATGAGTAGGAAAATACGGCAGGAGTCCAACTAAAGTATCGGTATTAGATCCTCTGCATTTGAAAGAACTGGAAAATTATTTTCAACCATCGGATAACATGACAAACCTACCCACCTGAACATCAAAATTCGACAACCAAGTCCTTAAGTTCCATGTTCCAACCTTCAAAACAGGTAAAAGGGCGTAACTAGCCTAGATTATATAATTTTAACAGAAACATAAGATCTTCCCATTGGATCTCTATGTTGTTACAGAATAAATGAGGGCACCGGATACCGTTACTAATTCCAAGTAAATGAAGTGAAGCACCAAAAATACTTACTGCCTCAACGATTTATCGGAGTGTGCATACGCTCAACAATTCTGTTCACTGCATCTCGGGACATCATCAATGTGTCATGCAGCAAAATGCTGTAGACGTTCAAGCCCTGCAAAAACATATCAAAAACATTACACAGAACGCAGAGGAAACTTCTACATTACCTGGGTTGCGCACATGAAATTCACCGCATAATTATTCAATCATAGGCTTTAAAACCACAATTGTTTTTAGGAGAAACTTCGGCCTTGTAACAAGTAGCATTAGAAGGCTAGCAAGTTACTATTTGATAAGGCTGAAAGCAATCTTTTTTCACATATAATTGACACACAGATGAAAATGCATGCTGGAAGGAGGAAAAGAGAGAGGAGTTAGAAGTTTTATTTTTTTTTTCTTTCCCCGGAATAGAAATCTAAAATAGAGTTATAAATTATCACTTCCAACCAAACTATGATAGAAGCAACAAAGATAAAACTGAAACTTACAATGGATGGAAGTACGTTAACGTAATGTAGATTTTGTGTAGCCAATTTTAACTTTCCATCTATGGGGCCACCATCTACGAGCAGAAGTTTCTTGGCGTCCCCCATTTGTTTGTAATAATTCACAATGTTCTTGGTTTTATGTGTGGGAACCTCCAGATCGTCAAACACAAGAAGCTGTATAAATGTAAACCTTCAATTTAAGTATATGTAACACAAGAAAAAAACCCTTATATAACGAAACGAAAAAAAAAAAGAAATTGCAGACAGTATAGACAAGATAATTATGGGATGGAAGAAATCAATGAACAACTCAGTATACAAAAGAGTAATAAGAATAAACATTGTAACATACCCTGCCAGAATCACAAAAAGGCAATTTGTTAATTTAAACCATTGAATATGGCATCAAGGTAGGGATATATGCCCAAAAGAACCATTGAACTTACAATAAGAAAGGAGTAAAGTGACAGCTGATACAGGAACATCTTCTCTTTTTTGTTTTATGGGTTATTTCCTTGATTCCCATTTTGTTTCTTTACACAGTTTTAATGTATTCAGTAATCACATGACTAGTACATGACCTTTTAATGAGGACTTGTATGTTGGGTTGGGCATAGTAAGGCATAGTTAACCTACTATAAATGGTCCTCAGGATACTGTATTCAGCAGCCATATGACATACCTTTAGATCCATAGAAGTTTCTGGCACTAGAAACCTAATCATTTGTTCCTACTTCAGTTCTCCCTACGCTCAACCACTATTCTGTTAAGAAGCTGTAGTACATGCAGAGCTCATTTAAGAGAACAGCCGCCTCATTTTTACAGAACTATATAAAACCCGGTAACATTAGACCATCTAATGTTATAGCTCCAAGAGGAATAAAATTACATTGGCAATCAGCAAGACTGATGCTGAGATTATGTAATATTAAATGACAAACAGCTACACAGTGCACTTCATTAAACAACATATTTAAATTTGATAAAAATAACATCAATATCAACAACAAAGAAGCCCCTAGTGGAATCAGAACATTGTGTATCTTGCCACTTTGGCTGCTAAACCATTAAACAGTATAATTACAAATTGAAACCCTCCTGAAGTGAAAAACCACAGTTTAATGGAGTATAAGGAAAGATGCATAATCATGCAGGAAAGAAAGATGGATTAAGTAAAATGTCAAAACTTGACAGGGAGACAGGATAATGTAGCGAATCTGTCCTTTTCTTTTGTAGGCAAAAGGCAATGAAAGCGGTGGGGAGGAGACTTGCCTTTCCTTCCGCAACACGAGCTGACAAAGCAATCTTCAGTCCCAGACGCCGAACCTTTTTATTCAGTTTGAAAGCATGGCTTCGGGGCTTAGGGCCATGCATAGTGGCACCACCCCTAAACTGTTGACATTCATTAAATTAATTAATTTTTTACTTCCGAAAAAGAGAAACAAAAAAGGTGGGGTGGAGGATAGAAAAAACCATGAAGAGAGGAGTGATAAAGAGAGTTTTAAAAGATTGCCAATTAATGAGCAGAATGCTTCAATACCTGAGGCCCACGCAATGTACCGTGTCTTGCTCTACCAAGCCCCTTTTGTTTCCAAGGCTTTCTCCCAGTCCCGCTAACCTCACTGATAGTTTTTGTTGAGTGAGTTCCCTGTGATTAAATCAATTAGCAAACACAGAACATTCTCATGAATAGATTTCACAGCTAACGATTTCGATTCATTCTACAACTACATAAATTATACCTGTAATACCATTATATATCAAGTGCAAGAAGATGTAAACAGTATAAGACATTTCAACCAGCAAGTGATCAAACGTCAATTGAATCATTTCATCCTAAGACATCTGATCAAGCATTCCAAGCCATATTATTATCCCAAATCCAAATGCTTGTCTGCCACCCCAATCCCCTATTCAACTCCCTCCCACCACTCAATGGTCAATGCAATTCTAAATGTAGTAAAAAAAAAAAATGATTATTTCCAGCATTTAACAACAGAAAACATCCCATCAATTGTTAAACCACTATAAAAAACAATCATTAGAGTAGCCTAATGAAGAAATACAGCATTTCCTCTGGATTACATGTAACATGTGCTACAATGTTAAACAAGCTTTAGATTCCAAAACATTATGCAATCACCACCTGCTGTCGTTTTGCAAGCTGCCATCTAACAACACGATGAATAATATCCTTCCTAATAGGCACATCAAAAACATCTCCAGCTAAAACCATAAAGCCCTTGTCTTCATTATGAAAGTTGGTCACTGGAATTAAAAGATCCTGACAAAGCCCTACATCATAATGAAATACGTCAAGAACAACCATGTCTTATTGAGACAGCAATCAACTCATGCCATGATCAAAGAGTAGACGGGTTGCTATGGTATCATGGTAGGTAGTGAAAAGAAAAAGAAGAAATCAAAGATGCACTAAAACTTTGATTTGTAATAGTGAGCTTAGATCTCTGCTGTGCTCTCATTCTCGAAAAGGCAGATCCATTGTTAAAGCAGAAGGCTGTGGCCCTACATGCAGTTAAGAACTAGAGAAAGCACTTGCAAACCAACATAGAATAAGAAAGAGGACATAAAAATTAAACCCTGGCCACAAATTCATTCAATTTCAGAGGAGGAGCAGATCATTAAGCATTCAAAAAATATTAACTCCTGTGTTACAGGATCAATTAATTGACAAAGAAAGAGAGAATGTAAAAGAAGAGTTAAACAATGAATGCATTTTATCTAATCTTCACAATGTTCTTAGAAAAAGCATAGCGTAAGTTCTGACATGAAATATACATAGAAATTCGATTGTGTCAGTTGCATACGATTGTTTAAGAGAAATATGCATCTTCAACCTTTCCATCCAAAGACCACCCAATTTTTTTTTTTAAGAAAACCAAAACTGTGATATGCAAAATATTCAGTCTAGATTGTACAAAATGGACAATAAAACTTGTCTCATATCTCAATAATCTAACCACACAGGAATTCATGTTTAGAAGTTAAATAATCTTTCCTTTCAGAAATAAATATAAGAAGAGCAATAGAGCACCAGCATATTCATGACAAAATACTTCAAATTTCAAATTATCTGTCATACCTATAGTACGGTCAGATGTTACCAAAGACTTCTTGGACAATAAATCAGATGGAAATGCGCCTTCATCAGGCGTAGGAGTTAAAGTAGACATAGAAAACTGTTGGGTCATTGACCTGGCCTACATTGAAATACACTATACTACATTAGTAAACAAAAACCAGTAAACAACCAGCATAAAGGAGACCTGCATTGATCAAATACTCATCCTAAAAGAAATTACATATAGAGTATCAAAGCTAAATTGAATGACAATGTACCAAGAGAAAGCCAGAACGTTCTGCAGAAAACAGTCCTTGCCCAGGTAAACTGCTGCATATACCTGTGGAAAAATAATTATACATAAAAAAGATTCATCAAACCTATATAAGTTAACATCGAATCGAGAGCAAAAAATTGGTGGCATGAGGTTAAGAAACTGCATAAACATCTTACTGTGTGATCTATAAAAAATGGCAAACCCAGCATTAGCTGAGCCTCGTCCTACTGAATGCAAGGACCCAAGAGAATGTATCAGCCTTTTGGAGATCAAGGCTGCCATAGGTGAGCAAAGAATCTATAATTCCAATGGCAGCAAGTGGATTTGTACCTGCTAATTCGAATTTCAGAAGCAACAGTGAGAAAGTGCATAGGCATCTGCTGAAATTTTGCAATTTCAGCAAGGTTTCCTGATTTTAGGTTCAAATGCACACCCTCATAGTTTGTTTGAATGTGATCCTGCTCAACCTTTTTTCAATAAGCATGGCATTATATGATTTATATTATTATTAATTAATTGATAATTCTTTTATCAGGAAATTATTCTAATAAATGTTCTACTTATAGCCAACAATATAGACAAGATCTGTTATCATCAAACCAAACATATGTGAAGTAGGGGTTGGAAACACGCTAGGCCACGCTCTAAATAGGGCAGGCCTATGCGTCTAGCCTGTCACCTATCAAAAGCTTTATTTTCAACATATCCTGGCCTGAAGCCTGGCACTAAAGCACAAAAACAGATATGCATGGTGATGGGGTGGGTTGGGATGGATTTTGGTTCAACCCAACTCTGCCTTGCACCCTATTGGGCAAGCCTCAACCTACCCCTACCCTATCCGTGGGTTTTGGCAATAAAAACCCGGACCCTACCCACAGATAACCCGCCCCAACCCATACCCTACTCACCCCTATTTGCTTCTTTTTTAAAAGTACCTATAAAATTAATTTTAAATTTAATTTATATAACAATCACCTTGTATCTTTAAAAAAAACAAAAATCTAACAAATTAAAAGACTTATTTAAAGAAGACCTTTTTATATAATAAATAAATTAACACGATAATATATAAACATAACAATAACATACAAGTTAAACCAATACCATAATATTCAAACACAACAGTAATAAAATTTAAACCAACATCATATCCCGTCATAACAACTAATAAACATAATATCTGTTGGGTAGATAAACGAAATGAGAAACAAGAAAACAACAAACAGCAAACCAAATAAGCCAAACACAATCATTTAAAACAAAGACTCCCAACAATTCATGGCATTATCCATCATTTGAAAAGAAATTTGCAGCATCTACACAATTTAAATAGAAAGGAACAAAGGATTAGAAAACCAGCAGTGCATGTAATTACACTTTACAAATTTTCGATACATGTCATATTGCAAATTTTAAGGTAATGAAAGAACAACAAGCCGCAAATTAATTTAAAAAAGAAGAAAAAGAAAAAAGGCAAACATCCCAATTCAATATAATCAGCTAGCAACATTGTTATTAGGAAAACTCACACCAGCAATATAAACAGTTCACATACTACAGAAGCTCAAAACCGTTTAAAAAAATAAAATATCAAACAAAGCAGAAACTCAAAAGCATTAAAAAAAAATGTAATGCTCAGCTTCTTAAGATCTCTTAATTTTCTTTCAAACTATTATCACTGGAACTTATAATACGAAATTAAAATGCTCTGCTTCTGGGAACAATGCAGCTCCAAACTGAAAATGGATAAATATTGGAAGCCCAGATCATGGGAATACCGGAAGAGAGAGGAGCCGGAGCGTACCTGAGGAAGACTGGAAGAGGGCGCGGCTGCCTGAGGATGACGACGAGTGGAAGAGGCAAGGCGGAGGAAGGTGGGTGGAGCCAAGGTTGTCCGACGCGGTTGAAGCCGCGAGCGAGAGGGGCTGTGGTGTGGGAGAAAGACTGAAAGAGGAAGGGCTGGAGGCAGGGGGCGTAGTGAAGGGCCGGAGGGAGGAGGCGGCGCTAGGGGAATGAGGAATCCCATATGGGCTTTAGAAATTAGAACTTCGAAGTGATAAAAGTATTAAAAAAATTTTATTTGACATTTTGCTTACACTTTTAATAATTTTTTATATTATATAATTTTTGAGTTTAGTGGTATATATGGGTAATGTAAAAAAATTTTATAATATTATCTATTTAAATGTTTATATTTATAAAATTTTTAAAATAGTAGGTGATTGAATCAAATATTTTTATTGATATAGTAATATATAATTAAGTATTTATATAAAATTTTTTTTACACTAATAATATTCACAAATTTAATCCATAATTCTTTTCAATTCAATTGTTAAATTATAAATACTTACCATATAGATCATTTATACCAAATTATTGAAAAATTCAACATTATTAAAAATGTAATTAAATAATTTTTTTATATATATTTAAAAAATATTTATTATATTAATTTAAATAAATATAAAAAATATAATGAATAATTTTTTATTAATGTAAAATCCTATAGAAATGATTTCCAAATATAAACTCCCAATCTGGTAGTTAGTTTTGCAAAATATTTTTTTAATAAAAAGTTTTTAATAATATAAAATATAAATTTAATTTACATCAATATAAAATGATCCTCTCCTTATATATAAATTAATTAAGAGAGATAATTTGAGTTTTTTTAAGGGAAACAATAAATCTAATTTGATTCTATAAGATAAAAATTATAAAATAATGAAAAAAAGAAAAATAGGTGAAATATACTTTTAAAAAAATAATTTAAAAGTATCTTAACGTTGAAGTTTTTAATAATAAATGATAAAAATGTAAATGACGTAAAATTTAAAATAATAATAAAATAAATTTTTTATACTATAAAAAATTTAGTAGCAAACTGTTACATTTTTAATTATTAATTAACAACAGAAACATATTTCATTGATATTTCAAAAATTTTCACCAAAAAAATTCTGTTAGTTTTATTAACATTTTTAATTTTATGTCATTTACATTTTTATAGTTATTTATTATATATCTTGATATCTTGATGTGAAATATTTTTGCATAAATATTTATTGATTATTTAAAAATATTACAAAATAGTATAATTTTATATAATTAGTGAAAGTTTTCTTTTTTTTTGTTTTTTAAATCGCGATAGAACTACCGATATCCGGACTCTATTATCAGAAATTTGACTAATTTGGCCCGACTCAACTGAAATCTTTAAAAGGGGTAGGGTTTTCCAGCAATAATTTTTTCTATTCCTAAAATTTAAACTTGAGACTTTTGGTTAAGAGAATCAAGATACTTGCCATCTTAACTAACCCCATGTTGATTAGTGAAAATTTTCAATAAAAATTGTTTGCGCTTCTCAATTATTTATTGAAAACGTAAGTACTTTTAACGAAATTTCTATTTTTTATTTCATTTTAAATTTTTTTGTTTTTATTAATATTTTAATTAAACTTTTATTTACATTGTATAAATATTTATTACAATCTTTTATGTGAAAATATTTACACTTTCAATAAAGTTGAAAAATGCAAACAATTTTTGTTCAAAATTTTCATTAATTATATAAAATTATGCTATTACATAATATTTTTAAATAATTAGTAATTATTTACGTAAAAATATGTCACATCAAGATATATAATAAATAGCTATAATGATATAAATGACATAAAATTAAGAATAAATAACTTTATTACTCATAATATTTTAAAGGTGATATTAGTTTAGTGTTAAAAAAATTTTGATATTAATTTAGTTTTAACACTATAAAGTTGACATCAATTTGGACTCGAAAATAATTTTGATATCAATTTAATCATAATATTTAAAATTTTGATATTAATTTAGTACTAACACTTTGAGTTTTGATATCAATTTAGTCTTAATAGATTTTTCATAAAATCAAATTTTTCAACAAATTATCAGTATAAAACTAAATTGATGTCAAAATTCAAAATGTTATAACTAAATTAATGTCAAAATATGTTAAAAATCGATGTCAAAATATGTTATAAATTCAAAATGTTAAGACTAAATTGATAATAAAATATTAAAAAATTAATAAAATTAGCATAATTTTTTGTGAAAATTTCTGAAGTATTAATAAAATATATGTCTATTGTTATTAATTAATAATTAAAATGTAATATATTCTATTAAATTTTTATAATTATAACAAAATATCATTTATTATTTTTAATTTTTACGTGATTTATCTTTTTATAATTATTTATTAAAAATGTAATATTTTAATAGAAATCTTTAATTTTTATTTCACTAATTCTTCTATTAATTTTTGTCATTATGTTATAGAAATCTGTAATATTTTTTTTAACCAAAAAAAATCTTTCTCTTTTTTAATTAATTATTAGACATATTGCTTCTCTCTCTTCATTAATACTTTAATCTATTACTATTATCTTTCTTCATTAAATTGTATCATTTTGAGCTATCAGAATTTAATAAATTGAGCAATGAAAGATAGGAGTAAATCTTTAAACTTACACCAATATTAAAGGGATCCCCACTATACATAGATTCTCTTATATATATATGGAAATGATCAAGTAAAAGAGTGATTAATTATGAAAGTAAAAAAAATAAATCTTGACCATTAGATCTTAGATACATGATTAAAATTAAAACATAAAGTTATATGACTTTTACAAGTGATCATGTGATCTTTAAATAACTTTTAATTTTTGCTATACATGTATAGTTATACGGTTCTTATTCTTGTAATAAATATCACATCTCACTACATACATACATATATATATATATATATATATATATATATATATATATAGAGGAAAAAGTGCAAGTATGATTATTTGTTTTAAATATTGAAGTAATTAACTTTATATCCTAGTGTCTATGGAGCCAGAGGGTGCGGAGGTCTCAAATCAAGAAGAAGATCTCATCCAAAGTAGCCATAAGAACGTCAAAATAAGGGATGATGGGAACTCTATTGGGTAGACAGATAAGTGTCAAGATGTGGGGGGTATGAAGATTACTGGGTTTCATACAAGGATTCTCTTTTGAAACCAATTGGGTCCTTGGTGGAGCAAGACCATATGCTTGATGAGGTAGAAGAATCTTTGAACCTAGAGGATGAGTGGTACAAGTCAGAGGAGGATGACAGGATTGGTGATGAGAGTAATGAAGACTTTGATCTGTGCCCAACTATTCTTGTCCCAAGGGAAGAATTTGAAAAGTGGTGAAACTATGCAAATCCTCTCTTATAGTGAAGGTGCTTGGGAAACATGTTAGTTTCTGAACTCGGGAGGGTGAGGTAAAACAAGAATGGGTGAAGAACAGAAAGATTAATATCATAGAAATGAATTAGGATTATTTTCTAGTGCAATTTACTAATGAGGAGGACTACAAACAAGCTTTGCTTGAAGGTCCATGGGTGGTGGCAGATCATTACCTTGTTGTTCAAAGATGGAGACCTTTTTTCCTTATAAGGGACAAGATAGTTCAAAATCTTGCAGTTTGGATTCGTATACTAGAGTTACCCATGGAATTGTATCACCAGAAATTCTTATGGAGGGTGGGCTTCCAGATTGGTACTATGTTAAAAGTGGACAGATTAACATCCATTTATTCCAAAGGCAAATTCGCTCGAATTTGCGTTGAGATTTATCTAAGGAAGAGATTGGTCCCAAAGGTTAGAGTGATGGGTCAGGAACTTCACATAAAGTATGAAGGGTTACATCTGATTTATTTTAATTGTGGTCGATATGGCCATAAAATAGATGCATGTAGTGAGCCATATAATTCTAGAGAGATGGTTCCTAAAGCTTTGTAAGGTGGAAACATGGACGTAGCCACTGTTGACATACGATAGACGATGAATGTGCATGAACATAGGGCTAATGTTAAGGAATCTTCTCAAATCCCACAATCACAAAATCATGGGTAGGTAGCACCACAAAAATCACAAGCTGGGATACCCCACTTTGGGCCATGGCCGCTTGTTAAGAGGATACAAAGGTGTCGTAATGATTGGAGGAAATCTAATTCAAATAGATTGGCTATGGATGAGATTCAAGTCTCGAAATCCTTGGCTAAGGAAGTTGGACATAGGGATTTGGAGAATGGATCGCGTTATGCAATTTTGGGTGAAGAGGTAGGTGATGTTGAACCGAATCAGATGCAAAATATCCCTATTAATGAAAGAGATTTAAATTCAAATAACAAACATGCTAACTCAATGGGTAAGCGAATCTTGAACCCAAAGGGCGCAAAAAATCCCCAAAGCTCTCGATATTGGGGCAATGGAAATCACAACCAAACTCAAGTGAGGAAACAATTGGATCGGCAGTCTAATGGGCCCAATTATGGTTAGCGAGATTAGCTTGTGATAAAACAAAATAATGGGCCTAATTTGAGGGGAACCATCTTGCATGACAGGTTGGTTTCTAAGCCAAGTGCTAAGCTAAAGTCAAATAAGGAGAAAGAGGAGGAGAACTAGTTGGTTGTGCAAAATATGAGCCAAATGGTGAATGAAAAATGGCTGGGTTATCAGAAGAGTAAATACGGTAGTAATCCTCTTAAAGATGCTATCTATCATGAGTCAATTATTGAGGGTGAACTTAACAAGTTTGGGGTGCTTATGGAAATTGATAGAGGCCCCAATAAACTGTCGGATATCGTACATAGTAGTGTTAGTGGAGTAAGGGAGAACTTAAACCATCATAGGGTTAGGAGCATGTGGGTCGGCTGCATGGAGCCATGCATCAAAGTGGGCATGCTTCGCCCAGTACTAGTGGATCATGATGACCTATCTTATCTGCTTGAGGTTAATATGAATCTCATCTCGTGGAATTGTCGTGGAGCCGGTGGTAGAGGTTTCTCTAACCTTATTAAGGGCTTACATCATGAGTTTAATGCTAGTTTTGTTATCCTTCTTGAAATCGATATTAATGGGGATCATGGACAGCGTGTAAGAAATAGATGCGGGCTTGATGGCTCGTTTGTTGTGGAGACTCAAGGATATTCGCGTGGCATTTGGTGTATGTGGGATACAGCTATTTAGAGGGTGGATGACATTTTGTTAAGCCCTCAATTCATGCATATGAGTGTGAGGAGAAGGAATGAGGATCATTAGTTCTTAACTTCTGTATATGGCAGCCTCCAATGTCCACATCGTTGTGAACTTTCGGAGAGCCTGCGAACATTGCATGAGTCAATTACGGGTGCCTGGTGTGACATTGGAGATTTTAATACTCTATTACATGATTTTGAGAGATATGGTGCAAGACAACATAATGGTCAGGGAGCTTGCGAGGAGTTTGCTAATTGCATGAGCAACTGTGGTCTTTCGGATTTGGGTTTTTATGGTTGGCTATTCACATGGAAGCATGGTTGGCAAACGAAATTTCAAGGGGTAGGAATCCATCACCTTCCAATGTTTTAATCCGATCATTCTCCTCTTTGGTTGTGCTTTGACTGTGAAGACCAACCTAACCGAGGACGTCGACCATTTAGATTTGTTACGGCTTGGATAACTCATCCTATGTTTCCAATCGGGTGAGTGATAATTAATGGTTTTTGAGAGTCTCTTAGGTAGTGGAATAAGGATGTTTTTGGCAATATATCTTTAAAAGGAAGAACATGATTATTAGAAGGCTATGAGGCATTGTGAGAAATCTGGAGCAAGGTTCAAATGATTATTTGGGGAACCTGCAGTCTACTCTCTAACGAGAATATGAGGAAATTTTGTTTCAAGAAGAGATCCTATGGTTCCAAAAATCAAGGTGTAAGTGGCTTCAATATAAAGATAAACATACTTGATTCTTTCATGGGGCTACAGTGATTAGGAGGAGGAGGAATCATATAGAGGCCCTACAAGAAAGTAATCGTGAATGGGTGACTGATTTGGATAGATTGGAACAAATAGCTACATTTTTCTTTGAGACCCTATATACTAATGATACTGGGTCGGCTCCTTTCATTCTTCATGATTGCTTTCCTATCATTTTAGATAGTGGATTCAATACAATTGGTGATATTCCTCTTTGCCATGAGATTCGTAGGGCCATTTTTGACGTGGGAACTTTCAAAGCTCTACGGAATGTTAGGTTTCAGGCCATTTTCTATCAAAGTCAATGGGATCACGTGGGGAATGACTTATGTGGTTTAGTCTAGGACATTTTTCGGAATCCAATGAATGTGGGCGGGATTAATGAGACTCTCATTACTTTTATTCCCAAGATTGAAACCCCGATTAGATTTCAGTACTTTAGACCAATCAGTCTATGTAATGTCTCTTACAAAGTGGTAACGAGGATACTAGCTAATAGATTGAAGACTTATATGATGAGATTGGTGGTTCCAAAGTTTTGTTCCGGGAAGGCATAGCTCAGATAATATTATTATAGCGTGGAAGTTATTCATTCCATGCATAATAGAAGGGGTAGCAAAGGCTAGATGGCTATCAAGATTGATTTGGAGAAAGCATATGACAGGCTTAATTAGAACTTTCGTGATACCTTAGAAGATATTGGTGCTCCAAGGAAGTTCATGGAATTAGTTTAGCATTGTATTTCTTCTCCTACTATGTGAATGTTATGGAATGGGGAGGCACTTGAGTTGTTTTGTCCCTCTAGAGGTATTCAACAAGGTGACCTGCTCTCGCCATATATTTTCATTTTGTGTTTTAAAAGGCTTTCTCAATTAATCAGTGTAATGATGGAGCATGGTTTTTGGAAACCAATCTAGCATTGACTTTAGGAGGTCCAAAGCTCTCCCACCTATGTTTTGCTAATGACTTGATTCTGTTTGCTAAGGTTAGTATGGATCAAGTTAATGTCATTAACCAGTGTCTTAATACCTTTTGTGAAAGTTCGAGGTCCAAAGGTGAGCACTTCTAAAACTCATGTCTATTTCTCAATGAATGTTAACCATACTATTCAAGAGGAAGTTAGTATAGCTTTTGGGTTTTCTCATACTAAGGATCTTGGGAAATACCTAGGTGTACCTTTTTTAAATAAGAGGACAGCCAAAGAGACGTACAAGACAATTCTTGAAAAAGCGAGTAACAGGATGAGCGCATAGAAGGTTTCCTTCACTCCTCTAGCTAGTAGACTAAACTTGTTTGACTCTATAGTCTTGGCCATCCCAAGCTATACCATGTAAACAACATTATTGCCGATGAGTACGTGTGAGGACCTCGGCAAGAAGTATAGGGGCTTTCTTTGCGAAGCATTAAGCACAAAAGAGAGTGCACCTTGTGGATTGGAGCTCAATGTGCAGACCTAAGACTAATGAAGGGCTGGACTAATGAAGGGCTGGAGTTGCAACATACCAAGACAATGAATTTGGCCTTTATGATAAAAGTAAGGTGGGGTTTGATGAAGAACAAGGATGCTCTTTAGTCTAGGGTCTTATAGCTAAATATCAATGTAAGGATGATATCATACCCTTTGTGCAGAGAAAGCATAATGACTCTAATATTTGGAAAGAGGTTTGTTCAAGTTGGAATCACATAAGGGAGAATATTATATGTCAAATTGGAGATAGGAACCAAATTAAGTTCTAGACTCATCAGTGGGTTCCCAATATAGGCACACTACATGACTTTGCTATCCAGCCCTTATCTTAGAGTGATAGGGAAGCCTCTCTGAATGATTTTCTTACACTTTCAAGTATTTGGGATCTTGAGAAGTTGAAAGAGTGGCTACTTGATGGTATTTGCCATTGGTCCAGAACATAATATGTTGATGCAAGGTGGATGGGAAACATATATTAGAATGAATCTAACCTCTTTCCTAATAGGAGTGAATCAACAACAAAGAACACAGTGCTAGATGTCTTGCTTCCCATTGTAAGCTTGACTATATAGAATTCCAATGCCATTGTGCTTTCTCGTGTAAAATTAGTCATCTTCATATCATTTTCTTTGAGATCATTCTAAATTTTTCCTAATTTTCTCAAAATTTCCACTAGCATGACATTCATGATAGTACCATCATCTATTAATACTCGGCTAATTGGTCTGCCATCAATATAAGCCTTTATATAGAGTGGCCCTAAATGCTGTGCCAGCTAAGGTTTCTCAAACTTTATTATCTCCACCTCATCATTTGATTTTCATGATTGCAAGTCTTCTTTTGCCTTTACTGTGTCCTCAGCTATAGTAGCCTATATGGCCTCCTTGGCTAGAACATCACTTTGCAACTGCAGCGGCTAATTCCTTTTTATAGCAAACTAAGATGATAATACTCCAATAGTAGCCATTAGAGTCACATCATCTTGTATATCATCCGATAGAATCAATAGGTCATCATAATTTAAAATTTGATTGATCAAAATTTCATACAACTCTGGTTCTATCATTGATACTTTGTTGGATGCTATTTCAGCTGTTGGAGTTTGAATTAGACTCTAGACTTAATCTTGAATCTGTTGCATGATTTCCTTCTTTGGACTATAGACTTCTTCCCTTTCCACATGTCTAGCTTGGTCCAACATAGCCACCATATCTTTCATTTTTTGAATGGACCATTTTCTCTGCAATATTCTCTTTTGTGTCCTAATCAATTAAGCTGGCTATTCTTCTACCTGCTTCCTTTTACAGTATTTGTTCAAGAATCATTCTCCCTTGTTGGTCTTCACTCTTTGTTTGATCATTCTAGTGCTTCTCAACACTTCATCATTTCTTACAATAATCCTACGAGTGGATTTCCCTTGGCTGAAATTAACTTCAATGGCTTGTTTAGACTCTTTAGGTATTGGATGATTTGAGGCATGTAGAATTTGCACTTGTACACACCTTTCCATCCTCAGCTGATTCTTTGGTTTAGGAAAGTATATTCTTTCAAACACACTCTGCTAAGGTGCATAGATTGCCCCCATGCTCTATCCTCCTCTTTAGCTTAGGCCTCTATTCTTGCCTAGCATTCTTTCTTGAGTTATCATGGCTCAAAGCTCTAGTATGCTTCTTTACCATTATTGATTTTGGTCTCCATATTTGCTTAGAATGTTGCACAAGTTAAGAGGATGAGGCCTTTTCCTTAACACGCTTGCTCTCAACTGAAATGGAAACTATGTTAATAGTGGTTGAAAGAAAAGGAGTAGTGTCCATAGTCATGTTGGCTCCTTTTTTATTTGCTAAGTTAAACTTTCCTTCTTTTAACGCCTTTTGAATAACATTACAAAAAATGGTACTATTATTGGTATAATGTGAGTAAGAATTGTGCCATTTGTAATACTTCACATTTTTGAATTTGATCTGTTAAAGGAAGTTTTATGGCCTTTTGGAAGCTTAATCTATTTATCTTTGACTAAGAAGTGAAAAATCTGATCTGCCTTTGAAATATCATATAGGTACACTTCCTTATCTTCAATTTTAATCTTCTCTTTTCCTTTAGCAAAAGTAAGGGCTAGATAGGTATATGGCTTGGTCCATAGTAACTCAACAACCATAATTTCCCCTTGCACAACTTCCTCCTTATCTCCTGCTTCTTCCTCAGCTGAGTTACACTCGACTACGGCTACTAACTAAGAGCCCTGAGGTCTAGCCCTATTAGTATAAATTGCTCCATCCTAGAGGATTTCCAAGAGAGTTGGCCTAAATCACCATATTCAGAGATAATCAGTTTTTCCCATAGCTGAGGATTCATGTTATTCATAGCAATAGATGCATACTGAACCTTGAGTAATTGCACGTTGCATATCCCTTTTAACTCTTTTGAATCTTTCCAAAAATTTAATGACAAGCTCATTAGCTTGCTACTTAATGCCTAATAGATCCAAAATGGAAGCCTCGGATTAAAGCTCATAGAACTTGTCATAGAATAAATTTTCCACGTTGGCCTAGCTGTGCATGAAATTTAGTGGCAAAGACGAGTACCAAGTAAATGCTACCACTATTAGAGATAAAGAGAAAAGCTATAACCTAAGAAAATCATTCTAACTAGCTTCTGCACATATGGCTATAAATCGGCTGATATGTTCCATTGTAGGTTTGCCATCTTCCCCAGAAAATCTGTTAGAGTCTGGAGTTCTAAAACCTCTAGGGAACTGTACTTATCCACCCATTCAGGGTAAGGCTTCATATAGATTGGCCTTTTTAGGGGCCTTAACTGAATGCCAAAATGCCTCATCATGGCCTCGGCTATCATATTTTGGTCAATCAACTGAGGCATAGCCATTCGAGGTTCAACAAATGGCTATGGTTGTATAAGGATAGCCTGCCAATTTGCTCCTAGATCCTCCACTTAAGGCATTCTATTCGAGGATTATTGATCGGTGGTTGAGGGTAAATCAGCTGTTGGGACATATAGGTGGGTTATGCAGTGTAAACCGGTGATAGAGTATAAGGTAAACTGAAATGATCTTGAAAGCTGAGCCATATAACCTCCAATTGGCTGAGTGTTAGTTCCAAAGTTATGAGCAGCCCATGGGGAATCTCCTTGGGGCCAACTCACTTGCCCCGAAAGTTTACCCGTCGGGATAGGGTTATTGTAACCATACTAATCCACATTATTGCCAAAATTAGCATTCCATGGAGCCAAACCTAAGTTCCCTAGTGCATTAGGGGGCCTTTTGATCATATGAACTTGATTGGGCTGAAGACCTAATGCCCGCCAATGTAAGGCATTCCTTCATTGACGTCCTCAAGCATGTTTGCATGTACAACTTCAACAGAGTGATCCTAAAAATGTGAAACTTCCCTCTATTGTTGTTGTTAGACTAGCTGCATCTCATTCCTTACCATTGGCTATACAATCTCGGCTAATTGCTTAGAAAGATGATGCATCAAGTCATTTATGCCCGAGTCTATTTGCTACCTAATAAAAGAAGTAGACATGACAATTAGCTTCCGTTCCTTATTGTCCAGTGTGTGTTGAGCTAGACATGTGAGAAAATGCTGCCATGTCCTTGGGTGGTAGGGAGGTAGAAGTTGTACTCGGCTGCTCTAAAGTCACCACTAGAGGTGTAGTCAAGGTAGCAATGTACATCGCTGGTTGTCCCCCTATTTTTTGCTTCGAGGCTGAATTTTGGTTTGTCGAACTCATGTTAATGGTTTTTCCAAATTTTAGATTCATATGCCAAGTATGATCTAGACTAGGAATTGAAAACTTTCACTAATCTAACCTTGGAGGTCCCACCGGACATGCCAAAAATATGTATTGGATAAAAATGTGATCGGCTAAATCTCTTTAAGAAATCTATTCTAATACACAATGCCAAAGATTACCTTAATTGAAGCGATTTGTGCTAAGAGGGTTACTCTACCCCCTTAGCAAATGGATTTCTTAATTAACTCACTCAAGCAAGTATTGAGCAAGATCTATCAATGAAAGATTGAGTAGAAATTGAACTTGCATTAAAATATTAAGAATTCAACAAATTGAAGTCTTAACACTGAAACAAAAGAATGGCAAAAAGCCTACACATAATGCTAATGAAAGTAAAATGAACAAGGAAAATTGAAAACTAGGAATCAAATTGACATGGTATAGTCTTCGTGTGTGTTTGATCTTGCATGCATAAGCTTTAGTATTCTTCCAAGATTGTCACCACTCCTCATTTGCACATCAATGATGGCTTTCGGCCTCTTTCCTATGCATCCAAGTTCTCACTTAGTGGTAATTATCACCAAACTTGGCGCCAATCTCCAACTAACTTTTCTTTCCTTAATAATTGGACTTTACTATAGTTCTTGACCCAATGTTATTTCTTCAGGTGATGTATATTTTCTTAGGCCAAAATATTCACCTTAGCCTAGTCCACTTACCCAATCCGAGCCCAACTTGGATCATTTGCTAGCCCAAAATTAATTATCCTTAACTCTCTAATTAATCCCCATCTAAATATTAATTATGGTGCCAACAGATTCTAACCTAATTAAGTAACTTTGGATTAAAATAACCTAATCAAATTCAGCTTTTTTTCTGCATTAATGATTCAAACAACACCTAAGCCCTTTCAAACCTTTATAACCATGTATGTCTATCCTCTTGCATGTGTAGGAAATTTCTTGAAGCTACTTAATAGTAAAAAAAAAATTAATTAAGTTAACAAACTTAAGTTAGCTTAATTAGTACATAAAGACCTCAAAAATGTAAATAGTGGCCAAATAATCTCTATTGGCCGTGTACCCTCCCATGTTATACATATAATTATAATTTTGATGAATGATTAAGAAAATTTTTCCATTTATCAATTATTTGATTAATTAAACATTTTTAGATCAAAGTAGTATGGTTAAACTAGTTAAATAACTCATCAAAGTAATTAAATCACATCTAGTCCTCCCTTAACCCTCCTTGGCTGCTGACACATGTACACGTACACACACACATCTTCATATTTGTCATGTGACATTTAGGGTAGTTTTATGACAGTAAAGAGTTTAAGTTAGTGAAGCAAGGTTAAAGTAACTTTTGACCTTAGTCTAAATTTATATTTTACTTTAATTAATGAGTCAAAACAACTAAGCAACCCTAAGCTATTGTAGCTATGCATGATTATCATCTTAGGGTGCCAAATAAACTCTTCATGAAGTATGTAAATATTAATTTAAGCCAAAGTAAGTAAGTTGGCTAAATTACATAAAACTAGTTAACTAGTCTTGGTCAAAACTAATTTTCAATGAGTCAAACACTCATAACTACCTTTAAACCCCTTTGGGTGAGTACCCTTTAATCCAATAAGCCATCTAATTAATTTCTCTAATTGTTAGTTAAACTCAAGACAATTAACTAAAACTAACTAAACTAGATTAACTAACTAAATCTAGTAATTAACTCTTAACTAACCCTAGCCTTTTTCTATAAATAAAACATCCCACCTACACCTTTGCACACTTTACAACTTCAAAAAAATAGCATAGAGAGGTTGAGAGTAAGGAGAGAAAGAACCACCATCACTTCACCTTATTTCTTCATCTAAACCCCAAAACTTCTTCATCGCCTTCCACCACCATCAAAAGCCTCCAACTTCCACCTGTCAAGCTCGAGTTCCAACCCCAAAGGAAGGATTAAAAGCTGGAAGAAAGTTGAGGTTTTAGCCCCTCAAGCCTCCGCTTCAAGCTATAAACCAAGTAGGGCTTTTCTTTTTCAACCTTTTGGTCATATGTGTTTTGTAACATCCTAATAGTTCCATACTACGCTTAAGACGTACTATGAAAATTATTAGTTGTTACTTTTGCTCACGGAAGACTTAACTATTTTTCGAAATTACTTGTGGTGAAAATATAAGTAATATTTTTTTTCTTTACAATAACGAAATAAACCGTTTTGGAAAACAAGAGCCATGAATACATTGTCAGTGAATAAATTCAAACGTCATTACTTACATACCAGCGGTGCATTAAGATAAATAAAAGCAATATAAAGAAAAATAATCACACTTAGTCATAATAGTAATTGTTCCACAGTCAATGTAATTAGATATAAATGTAAGTAGCATAACATAATTCATGTCTCAAATAATCAACTATGGGACAGCTATCTACTACCGATCCTTCTAAGGTCAAACCTAATAAGATACAACTGAAATGAAAATAGATCATAAGGAGAGATACATCATAAACCTCGACCATCTATACATGCCTCGAAAGAAATGATAACCTTAAGACTACCAACAAAAAGGGCTATCCTTGCGTACGGCTGGACATGTGCTATCCAAATCATCCATCGAACAGAAGATATTCGTTTTTGAAGCCACCGAGTGCAACATCTCCATGTCCTCCACCCCAGGCACACCCATGCCTACGAGGTACAGCATGAGTGTGAATGAACCCACACCTATGGACCGGAGGTGGTTCCTGGCCAGCAGTAGATGAAGCAGAAGAATCCGAAGACAGACTGATCATCGAATGGTAGGACGGCTCTGAGGGATCGGGCTCCACAAAATATGTCGGGTAGGTTGACTTCGAATGATTGGACTCCACAAAATATGTCGGTGTCAGGCGGGTGTCACAGTCAGACTCTCCCTCGATAGGATACCTCGATGGATGAAAAGGTGGATGGATGTCGTCTAATGTGACATCATCAAACGGCTCATGGGGGTGGAAAAGCAGGCTCATAACTAGTGTGCGGAACTAGCGACTGTGAAACATATTGACACTCATAGTTGCTCAAGCTACCATCACAGATACATTCAACATCGGGTCAAAGTGCCAATGCATGACTAGGAACTCAATGAAGATGACCGCTGTGCCTGACGGCATCCTCTGAAGATGACATGGAACCATGGGAGTGAGAAATACAAGATTTCTCAGTAGGATCTCAACTAGATAGCTAACGTGTTATCGTTGTTGTCCCAACCACTTTGGATTTAATTATGAAATGGTGAACATGCTTTAGGTTCAATTTTAAGGGTTTTGAAAACATAAGTTTCTGAAGTAGGTTTCTTTTAAAATTAATCTTATAAGCATGGTATCAAGTAACATAAGGCCATAGAATAAAAATTATACATACTAAAGCACAATATAAACATCCATAACCATGCCTATGAGAAAGTAAGGATGCATGCACACTCATGTACTTTATTGACTTGACCAAAGTCTTTCTAACTTTGCCTTCTTACTTAGCACATGCTTAACATTCTTTACTTTACATGCCCTTAAAATAGACTACTATTGAACATGAGCTCATTCCATGATTATCGTCATACACTACTAATCTAAATCAAACTTAACTAACAAGGAGATTTACATGCCTCCAAATTGGAGGAATTTACTTCTGGCCACATGCCTCCAAAGTAGAGGGATTTCAAGTCTTAGTGGATCGCCTTCCCTTTTGAAGGGTCATGTCCAATCATTTCTCTTTATTTTCACGACATGATACTTGATATTACATCATTCATTCTCAATGCATTACATTCAAGGATAAGATACATGTGTGCAAGAGATATTTCTAAGTCCACAATTTTGACAGAAATCCGGTAGCATAACGGCCAGACTGGAGCTTCTCCAAAATTGACCAAGCATAAGAATTTCAACCAACCACCATTCATATTCATCTTATACCATCATATCAAGCATAAAAATCATTCAATCATGAGTCAACACTCAATCAACTTACCATACATAATGCTTAACAACATTCGCACATTCATGCCCTAGTGGGTATCTAGGGTTGAATTATCCTTTGTGAGAAGCCTTATGAGTCATCATATGATTCCTCATGTTTACTCATGAGAGAACCATGTAGTTTAAATGAATGTGTATTGTAGGCTTTTAGTTACTTGATTCTTGAGTTAAGTCACCTTTTACCTTAGGAATTCAATTTTTACCAAATGACTTAATTGCTTTCTTATGTGTACATCTTAAGAAATTGTTTATTCAAGTTAGCAAAGTTTGACACTTAATCTTCTTTTTCATTTTTAACATAGTCGAAGCCTAATATGGTGTTTTAGTCAAAATTTTGCATTCAAATCTTTTAATTTCCTTGAGATAGTACACTAGTGATTTCTACGTTTATGGTATACTCAGAGGCTCTAACTATACTTCTATTCCTAAAGGATTTTGAGATCCCTTTAGTCCCTTGGGTCATGACAATAGATAACCACACTCATGAACTCAACAACACCATGTGTTCACCAATCATCAAGAAGGGCTTTTTATTCCAAACAAGTTACAAGATTAAAACTTTATTAAATAAAATAACAAGATTTCACCTTTATGATTATAAAGTTTCATTCTTTATGAAAGTGTGAACCTTTAAGTTATATTCATGTCCTCAAGAACAAACCTTTATAAAATAATAGTACAAGATGCTAACTTTATGGCTAAAAAGTCTTATTCTTTAAGAACTTTGAAACTTTTAATTATTATTATGCCTTCAAGATTCCAACTTTATGACTTAAAGTTACCTTAAACCTTAAAAGATTCATTTTTGAATAAGGTTTGTGTAACATCCCCACTTTCGTAAACAGAATGTAATGGAAACTTTGAATTATTTCCCTTAGGCAGTGTGAGAATTTCTCGAGCGTATCTTGTGGCGATCCTCACACTTAGAATTATAGGTAGTGTAACACTACCGTTGAAAACATGGCATTGCCATATGTTAAAAATTAAGAAATGACAAAAGTACCCTTGTAAACTTTTGTTAATTGCAGTGATGCCCATGATTTTTAGAAATTATATTTTGACGCCAAAACTTATTCCCACAATAACCCTAGAACTTTTCATGAAATGACTTTCGTGTCCCCACATCTGTAAAATTAGCAGAATGAAATTTTAAACATAGCAGAATCACATGATGAAACTATAGAAGTTTAAATCTCTGCCGATTGGGCCATGGTGACAGTTTGGTGTGAAATGACATAGGGTGCCCCTGGACTTGCTCAAAATTATAGAAATGCCATTAGTTACAGAAAACAGAAAACAAAAAGGCTTCAAAATTGCGAAAATGTCTAATTTATACCGTTAATTTATTTATTTAGTTTCAATAGTTATGTAATGGCAATTAGAAGTTAATTAAATATTAATTAGGAGTTAATTAGGTGTTAATTAAAGAGATTAGGATTAGCGAAAGATTAAAATAGACATGCAGCAAATTTTAAGTTACCAGTAATATATTGCCTAATTCAAGGAAATCAGCAATGATTCGATGTTTTATACTACTAGAACTGAACCAGTAGAATTTTCTACTGAAAACCCTCATTTAAGTGGTTGAAATTCAGCCACCCCTACCACATATGAGTGGCGCCAAGTGTTGCTCAAGGTAGTGGAGAAACTTGGCCTCATTTCCACTGGATTTTTATCATTTTTTGCCTAGTTGTTCGGTTTTTATCAAATAATTGAGGTTAATAAAATCTGACTAAGTATTTATTTAGGATTAATTAACAAGCAAATAATTGAGATTAGATGGGAGAGAATTAGATTAGAAGCATAAAAGATTTCATAGAAATTTTCCTAAACCGATTTACCAATTTAAAGGAAATCGGTAAGATTTCGCTATTTTAAACCTTCGGAACAGAATCAATAGAATTATATACCCAAAACCCTATGACTCAAAGGTTGAATACTTAGCCATTTATTTAGCTATTGGTGGCGCAAGGAAAGCCACAAAATGGGGAGATATGGCTGAAATTTAACCACAAAATCTTAACTAATCAAAACCTACAATTCCAACTACCTCATTAAGCCTTAATTACATATTCCTTTCCTTTTCCTTTCAGCTGATTGTGCCTACCTTTCTCCTTGTTTTAGCCTTCTTCTTCTCTTCTCCTCTCAACCAACTCCATCAAACTTTCAAGCTTTGATAAGGTTCCATCAATCCAAACTCCAAAATCTAGCAAGATCACATACAAGGAGGTAAGAATCTTAGCTTTCTCCTTCTTTTCTTTGAATTGGGGCTACCTAGGATCCTTTGTTCATCCATGATTCTGATGTTGTGATGGGTGGGGATGATGATTTAAGGTTGGTTTAAGGTGTATATGTGAGTTTGAATTGAAGATTGGATGGATTGGTTTAAGGAAAACATGAATCCAAGAAGAATTTAAGAAGCTATTAGGGTTTTCCCCTTGATGGCCTGTACGTCAGAGTGTACGGCTCCGCCTACAGCCATTTAAATTTGATGAATCCATTTTTATATGAAACTAGACATTCAGGGCTTTCCATACATATAAAATAGAAGGCCATTGGATTAGTATAGAGTTAGTTATGAATTTTTGAAATTTGACCTAGAAATCTAGATTCTCATCTGGGCAGTATGAATTGAGAAGGGTGTAACTCACCCTACACAACTTTAAATTGAGTGAAACTAACATTGTTTGAAAGCTAACATATAAGGAATATCCCAAGAGAATTTCAGAGTCAAATTCATTGCCAATTTTTCCCAGCATATCAATGAAGTTACCTTAAGTTCAAATCGGGCTAGAATAGGGTACTCCAGTAAGGTCAAGTTTCGGGGCTTATATCTCAAAATATACTCAAGCAAATGATATGTAGTTTATTTCATTTGAAAACTTGTTTGGTTAGCTTTAAATTGACATAACTTTCATATGATTTTACAGAGATTTCTATTTTTAGTGAATTTTCACTTATAAGGGTGCATTTCTGGCTAAGTACAAGGCAGTCTGAGGTAAAATATTAATAACTTGAGTTATACAAATCAAAATGAGATGGGACTAAAAGGGTTGGAAAGTAGACATATAGAGTTATGACATATCCAAAATTTAGATTTAAATGAGTTGAATAGAAGTAAAAGTAGATTTTACAAAATTCAGGCAAAAGAGGGTAAAGTGAGCATAAAACTCTATTGATATTTCTATTGATTTTGACATACCATATGATTAATAATGTTGCTATAACTTGTTGTTTTACATTGAATTGCATACTTAATTGATTGTATTGGTAGCCTAGCACTATTCATGGGGAAACGGACTCGATCCGTTATGCTGCCAAATTTTCGGCAGGAGTTTATGAGAACTTATGCTATAGGTGATTATACTTTAGATATATTTATATTTACATGTCATGTTCATATATGTCATGCATGCAAGCATAATTAGAATATGATATGAGCAGTAAGGTGTGAGACATATCCATGAATGTACAAAGCATCCGCATGCATGATAAGATATGGAAAGGAAAAGATAATAAGAACTTGCAAGAGGGACATACTAAGCTACCACGTGAGGCATGGTATAGACCCAGCTAGCGTGGACCAGAGTAGTACTTTCTAAGACTTGGGCCAGCCCTCGACTAGGTTCAATGGGAATAGACCGGTGTGAAAGCAGGCTATTACCCAGGGGTGAAAGAGGCCATTCACCTCCGGGGGACCAAGTGCAGAAGAGCAAGGTTAAGTTGCAAGTTAAAGAAAGATACAAATTAAGTCAAGTGCACTTGCATACAATCAAGTATGAGCATCTATATGTGCATCTTCAATTATCTCGTTAAGTCTTAATGCTATTATGATTCTTGTTGAAGCATATTATACTATTCATATTTCTATGTCTGTCATATGATATGGCAAGTGATTATTAAAATATAACCCGCTTCGAGAAAGGTGTTTTCAACTTAAAATTGAACCACTATTTCCGTATATATGCTCATATTTTCAT
Organism: Pterocarpus macrocarpus; assembly: GCA_031439585.1. NCBI lineage: Eukaryota > Viridiplantae > Streptophyta > Magnoliopsida > Fabales > Fabaceae > Pterocarpus > Pterocarpus macrocarpus. The sequence continues at coordinate 45,859,847 of CM062522.1, forward strand.
AAAAAATCGAAGCGGCTGGAATATTTATGATGACATTGTAAGATTGGTTTGAGTTTACCTACAGAGAGCCTTAGGTTCTCACTGCTTGCTTGTATGTTTTTCTTTGTCGTAAACATTCCAGCACCCAAGTTGGAAATCAAGTGCGAGGCAGAGTACAGGGACATTCACTGAGCAAGACCCGGGCGTAAGCCAGACCAAGAGACTATTGAAGCTATCCAACGACTAGTCGGAAGTAAACGCTGTGTACTATGTTAGTCACAATTTTTTTCAAGTGTAATTATTTTATTCTCTATGTATCAGAGACGACGAAGTTTATGAACTATTAGTCAGTAGTAAAGTGAGCAGTTAAAGGGCCATGTATTATATTTTCTATATTTTAAATATTTCTTAGCACAGTGACAACCTTTTAATATAACTCCATGACTTGAGCATTGCTTATATGATAGAGGTTGTTACATTTTTGGTATCAGAGTAGTTCGTCCTGTATAGGCCCATGGATGGACTGATTATGCTTCTAATGCATACTCTAAGAATCTAGAAAAACTATGCTTTAGGTCCTCACGTGACGAGGACATAGAAGATTTTGCATGGTAGTCTTGCTAGGAGTATTGTGGACTATCTGTTGCACTTGACTGAATATTGAGCCTGATCATCTCAATATAAGGTCTTATGTAGGTAGAGGCCTATGACACCCTGCAAACTTATTAGGAATCTTCTAAACATAATTATGAGGGGTGAAACTCCTAGAAAGTGGCGATGGCATAAAGGGGTAGACAATTGAGCAAGTTAACGAGTGCAGAGAATTAGGGATTTAATCAAAGGAATTGTGTCGGACGGTTTGCTATGGACATAGGAAACCTAGTTATATCAAAAGAGGTTGTTTGTAAAGTGTTGCAGGGTAGCTGAAGATTCCCCATCATCAAGGGCAGGATCTTAGTTGGAGACGAGCTAAGTAAGAATCTTTTCCAGCTTGATAGGGCTTATTTCAAGCTTCATTACGATTACCCAATCCAGACTATCTTCTCTAGCTTGAATTTAGGGGATTCTCATACCTGGTTTTGTAACTTTAATACTCGACAGGAGTAAGGTGCTTACCCGCTGATGAGGTTATCTTATGTGGCATGGATAGTGCCTTTATTTTCTCCATAGATGAGATTACCCCGAAGGTACCTCGCCAGCAAATTCAGTCAATGGTTTTTATTTTGGATTATGTTAATACCACATTATAAAGACCTGATTCTTCATTAAGAAATTTGTAGAGTGGATGAATGAAGTAGAGAATCAGTGAAAGAAGTTAAGGGCAAAAGCTTCGGTTAGGTATACGAGAGGCCTTTTAAGTCCCCGTCTAGAGGATGGAATGGTTTCTTCCTCAAGGGTATTGGGAACTAACCTTGTAGTGATTGCAAATTGGAAGAGTACTAAGTGGAATCTTGGCTTCGAAAGGGAAATAGTTGAGCGAACTATAAAGAGACCCATCTAACTGTGCATTGAATCAAGATAGAGATATGGTTATACACGGTATGAAAAGCAGATGAAGTTATAAGTGTAACAAGAGAAAGAGGCAATATATCCCCTACTAACCTGCAGTAGGAACACTTTTAGACTAGAGGTGGCATACGAACCAAGTGTAATTTTCCTACCTTTGAGGGATAAAGGAAGTGCTAGAAAACCTAGTCATGTTCAAATTCTATCAATCTCAGCCACCACAGAAACTGGATGATAGAATCATCTTCAACATGTTATTAGTAGAGGAATGAGGCTATTCAGAGAAGAAAGGCAAAGTCGAACAATCACCTTTAGGTACCATTATATCTACTATGGGTGGAGTAACTCGATAAGGAATGTATTCAGATTCAGGCGAGAATAATAAAGACTTAAAGTATGTAACTAATCCCGATAGACCAAGGGAACAATAGCAAGGTAGGTTCTGACGAATGAAAACAGACAAGTTTCTGCAGCAACAATAGAACATAGTAGGAACGAGGTAGGAAAAGAGGAAGTTTGGATTTCTAGCTGGCCCACTAAAAAGAGGAAAGCTACCTAGTATGAGACTACGATGCAGATAAGATTGTATACGAAATACCGAGCAGGGTTGCCTTAGCACCGGTCATAAGTGCAATAGACCCAATGCACCCTAAGCAAGATCGGATGATGCACCAATATAAGATCAAAAAGGATTTGAAAACGTGCCCCATGAGGGGCAAGGTTACGATATCGGAATTAGAGACAATCAGAAGAGTCTCTGTACCTTGGGCTAGATTAAATGTGTAACATCCCTAATTTTGTCTAAACTAATTAGCTCAGTGATCTTGGCTAATTAGGGAGGTTAACGATTAACTAAGGACTAATCGGCTAATCTCGATGAGCAAGAGCTTAGTAAATTGAGTCAAGTTAATAATTGAATCATAACGCACTAAATGTTTTAGTTAAAACCTAATTATTCGAACCTTCCTCATTCATAACTTAGAAATATAATTAAGTAAATCCAATCTTATTAAGTCCAAGACAATTGTTCTACTTTACCCATTTGAGATAGATTAATTCTTACACCCTAATTACATAATTCATAAGAGTAATTTAACTAATCAAATTTAATTAATAACTTAGGTAATTCTAATAGCTTTGAAGATTTAAAAATTTCTCCTAATTGATACACCAAATTTTGGCCAAGGACAAGAGCAAAATCCAACCATCCATTTGCCTTCTCATCATGCACCATTAGATCAAGAGTCTATGTTAGTACTATTCCTTGAATCAAGCCAAGAGATGTACTCTCCTCCATCAAGATTGTGACACTTGGAGTGATCATATCCACCCAAGCCAATCCCAAAAGTGGTCATGCTTTTAACCACTTGAGGATGTAACACCCTACTAATTTGATGTTATGCTTAAGTCATAGCATGAAATTAGGTAGATTGTGTTACCGTATTAACACTCTGTTTACTTTTCCTGATTAATTCTTCTTTAAACGGTCATCATCATACTATTATATTTTTATTTTTATTAATTTTTTTTTGATCGAAACGAAACGGCGCGCTGCTATACTAAAAGCGAAATGAATTTAACCAAATATCGCCAAAGACAAGAATAGTACAATAACAATTCTGTGTACGTGCAAATATATGTATATATATATATCAGAAGCCTCTACTTCAGTTTACGTACAAGGTTTTGAAGTAAAATACATAAGCGGGCTGGATATCAAAAAGACCATGATGCCCATATCAGGCAAAACATCCTATGGTCCTCAGAGGACATTTCGTAACCTACTGCTAACCCTACAGTCAAGTCTATGACCCAGAGCTATGTGCTGTCCAAAAGAGGGTCATACTGTACAACATCTCCTACTGCTAAGCTACTCTGTCAGATAGCCGTTAGCCATGCCAGGCTCGGCTGGTGAGTAGTCTACGCTGGGTCCCGAGGAGGAAGAGGGTGACGAGCCGGTGGCCTTTGAGGGGTCACTCTCTGAACTCAATGGGATATCAGGGACTACCTGTGGTGGTGACTCAGGCGGGGTCGCAGGTGCACAGAGGCTGAGTGCGGAGGAGGCGAGGAGGTGGGTGCGCCATGTGCAGCGGGACGACGATGTAAGGACTAGCAGGGTCGAAGATGGGATGATGTAAAGGAACATCAAAGTTCTTGTTGCTGAAGAGGTAGAGACGGAAGTTACACGAGCCGGCTATATACAGTGAATCCAACTCTGGGTCGTGGTGAAGCTGTAAAGCGGGAATCTCAATGAAGAGGGTCGCGGTGGAGTCCATCGCCAGTGTCTGAGAATGGTGCGGAAGATACAAAACGGGGTGAGAATTTCAAGAAATTCTCAGTAGGGTTCGGGTATACTGGTTAACTGACATCACATACATTCTCAGTTGCCTTGGTTTTTACTTAATTATAAAAACATGTGTTCAAACTGAGATATCCACTTCAATGAGTTCAAGAAAATATTTGGTCCGAGGCAAGGTTCAATTTTATTTTAGACGGTACAAGAAATAAAATAGATTACTAATAATGGTATGTAGAAGGATAAACAGAATAAATAAATAAACAGCAATAAATAAATATAATAGACAACTGTAACATCTTGACATAACTATTTCATGCATTTATGTATTCATATAATCATGCAAACTCATACTTGAACTCTCCTTTTTAAACTTTTCATTTCTTTTTATCATTTTTCCATCTCTTGGTCCCCTAGGAGTTCTTAGCCATTTAGACTCCTGGGTAATAGTCTGCTTATCAGGATCGAGCTCGTTCCTATACAGGAATGTCGGGTTTACTTTCCCTGACCTTCCCACTGATCTATTCCTCTTAACTTCTTATCCGGGGCTGGCCCAAGTAGTATGGAACTTTCATGGTGGCATAACCCTTTTCATAACTTTCTTAAGGATGCACATGCATTAACATGGAATTCATAACTTGTGCATGGGTTCTACCGAAATTTCGGCAGCATAACGGAACGTGTCCGCTTCCCTATGAATAGTGCCAGCCAACCAGTACATTTATACGCTTACAATTTCAGTATAGAGCAATAATTATACATGTACATTCATAGTCTCAATCAACAATTTCAATTTAAACATCAATAGAGTTTCAATTTAACCTCCTCTGTTCTGCCCGAATTTGGTATGCCTCATTTCTCATTCAATTCAATTCAATTCATTTAAATCTAATTTTTGGATATGTCATAGTCTCATATGTCTAGATTCTAACCCTTTTAGTCCTATCTCATTTTGATGTGTATAACTATAAATATTCAGGTTTTACCCCGGCCTACCCAATGGCCAGCCAGAATTAGGCAATTAAAATTAAAAATCCACTAAAAATCGAAAAATGACTCAAATTACACGAAATTGGACTCATATGAAAGCTAACAAGGTAAAGTTTCATTTACAAAAAGTTCCATTTCATTTGGCTTAGTAGGGCTCGAGTTATAAGCCCCAAATTCTGACCTTCCTAAACTGCTCTGTTCTAGCCTGGTTTGGACATAAGGCAACTTTCTTGGATCACTGGGAGCAATTGGGACCTTATCTAACTCTGAAATTTTTATGGGACATTCTCCTATGTGTAAGATTTCTAAAAAAGTTAGTTTCATTCATTTTCGAGTAGTGTAGGTCGAGTTCTACCCTAAACAACCTAATCTGCCCGGAGCCAGAGTCAAAACCCTAGGTCAAAATTCAAAAATTCATAACTCTCTCAATTCTAATCCAAAAGCCTTATATGATATATCCATAGAAAGCCCTGGATGTCTAGTTTCATTTAAAATTGGTTTCATTAAATTTGATCGGCTATAGGTGGAGCCGTACACTCCGCCGTACGGACTGCCGAGGGGTTTTGGCTCTCCAGCCCCTCAGCTCTTCTCATTTCTATTCTTTCTTGCTTCAAATTCGATTTTAACCAAACCAACAACCCAAAACCATTCATATATCATCATAATCATCCATTTAACACATCAAGAATCATGAAATTGATCCAAGCTTAGCCAGCCAATACCACAGATTTGATGCAATTATTAAACTCCTACCTTTGTTCCAAGTGATTTTGATGGAATCTTGAAGCTTGGATGAACAAGGCTGGAATTGGCTTGAGTTTTTGGTGTGTGAGGAAGAGAGAAAGAGAGTTGAATGAGATGAGAGAAAAGTGGCATAAAAGGGGTCTGAATGGGTGTTAATGAAGCTGAAAAATCTGATTGCTTTTTGGGTGGTTTGGCTTGAATTTGATTAGTTCAAAATGCTTGGCTGAAATTCAGCCAAGCTTCTCCATAGAGTGTGGCCTTGTGGCGCCACTTTTATGGGACAAAGTGGCTGAGTTATCAGCCTTAGATTCTAGAGTTTTAGGCTTGTAATTCTATTGGTCCGGTTCCGACAGTTTAAAATACCGTAATGTTACCGATTTCCTTTAAATCGGTAAATCGGTTTCGTGAAAATTCTTATGAAATCTTCTATAGTTCTAACTTAGTTCTCTCATATCTAAACTCAAGTAATTGCTAATCAATTGATTCTAAATAATTATTTAACCGAATTTTAATTAATCTCAACTATTTGATAAAAATCTAACAACTGAACCGAACAACTGAACGGAAAACAATAAAAGGATTTCGGAGGATGTTACAGAGGAAACACAAAATGGTCTTTACCCAAGCACCAAGACTCAAAGAAAACACAACTCACCCTTTTACCCCAAGGTTCCTAGCTTTCTTGCTTGAAAAAGAAATTAAACTCACCTACTTCCCCTTGCTTGTTAGAGAAGCAAAACACATCAGCCTCCTTCACCCATTTTTGTGCCAACTAGCCCCTCCTCTACTCCCCCATTTGTGATTTTCATCCTCTCACTACAAACCTAAACTCTCACTTCTCTCTAAGCCTCATTCTAACTCTTCTACTCTTCCAATTTCTCTTGTTCTTCTTCCTATTTTCACACCCTATCCAACTCTCTTTCCTTCCACTATTCTCACAAGCCCTTCAAGGACCACCCTCTTTGGTTCTTGAGGAAGCAAAAACAAACACTCACTTAGCCCCATTATCAAGCTCAAGGAGAAGGAGGCCATCTCCAACCATTTTCATTCCTCAAGCTTTCAAGAGAATCCTTGTGGTAGTGACTCTAACCCTTCTTTCTTCTGTGTTTTTCAAGCTCTAGAACTCCTAAGCTCTCCATAGCTAGGTGGTTTTAGAACTTGCTCTAAAAACCTCATGGCCATGCTTTCATTATACGAAGTTGTTTGTGATTTTTGCTCCTTCTTGGAAAATGATTTGTTGTACATTTATTCTTATTTTGAACCAAACTTTTTAGAACTCAAAATATTAATTTTTCACCAAGATCTCAAAGTATAAAAGTGGTTTTTCACCAAGATCTCAAAGTATAAAAGTGGTTTGGAAATGTAAGGTGGTCACTTGAAGAAAAAACTTAATGATTTTACAAGAAAACTCATTGAAACCAAAACCGTGGAAGCTAAAAAATTCTAATAGTCTATATGGTGCGACTGATAACTCTTTCAATATAACTCCAAATGGAACGAAACTAATTTTAAATGAAAATAGACTCTTAGAGCTTTTACACATATAAAGTACGTGAAATTTGGCCTTAAAACGAGAGAGATATGAATTTTAAAAGTGTGTTGTTCCTAGATGTGTTTCTGTTCGGGCAGTATGTAATAAAATCTTAATAACTCAAGTTATACAGAACATTTTTGAGTGGGACCAAGTTTTTTGGAAAGCTAAGACATAGAGAACATTTCCATAAAATAGTTTTGGCAGATTCCTTGTGAGGAGATCGTAGTAAAGTTTAAAGTCCACTATACCGAGAATAAACTTAAAAGCTAAACAGTCAGAATAAAATATGCATATCTTAAGTTACAAAATGAATTTTTGAGTGGAGTTTATTTTGTTTAAAAATAGACTCAGAGAACTATAATCATACCAAAATTCAAGTCAAAATTGTAAAATATGAAATTATGGTGAAATTTTGAAGTTACTGCCCCAATATAAAAGTAAAACTGGTTATGGTTAAGTTTTAAAGGATAATGAGAAATAAGCTTAAAGACATTAAGACTCTTACATTAAGCATTGGAAAACCTTCATAATTCACCTTAAAAGTTTCAAAAAGGATAATAGATGAAATTGGCCTTATGCCTAATAAAAGAATTTATACAAGAGGTAACCTTAATTAAAAGCTTGCACTAAATTTACAAAGCTAAGCTTATAAGACTTTGTGTGATATGTATGCCTCTATGTGTCAATATGATGATGATGATGATGATGATATGATATGATGATGATAATTATGATAGTGATATGATGATGTTAAGGATGATAATGATATGATGACGATATGATAATGAATGATGATGATATGAATATGATATGTTGATAATATGATGCTTAATGATATACAATAAAGGAATCACATTTGGGGACGGTGATACATAACACCTAAATGTGGAAAAGAATTAGAATAATCTTGCATCATAAGCTTTAATAAGAAGAGATTGAACTAAGAGTGTGATCCTTCAAAAGGGAAGGTGACCCAAAGTAAGCTCCTCTCACCCACGACTCACATGAGGCATGGCATGACCAGCTAGTGTGAGCATAGGGGATAGGGCTTACATGAGGCATGGCAGGACTCGCTAGTGTAAGTACCGAAATTTTATGTTGACGACGGCCATGGTATGAGCTCATTACCACTTATGTTTAGTGGATGAAAAGATAAGACTTAAGATAAAGTCAAGTTAAGAAAAGAAAAGGGACTTCGGTCCAAACCCTTGAAGGGAAGAAATTAAGAGAAGCTTATAGCATAGCCGTGTATGTTTTATGTAATTATACTTGTGCCCATGTATGTTATGATATAAATAATTAGAGGGTATATTAAATTGAATCTGCTTCGAATATTTATGTTTTCGAAAATCTAAGAATTGGACCTTATGCATGCTCACTGTTTTCATTATAAAATCGAAGTGGCTGGGACGATGATGATGACACCTCTGTGTCGGGCTCGAGTCCTACTGAGAATCTTATTTCTCACCCTAGTTATTTTCCCATATCATCACCAGATCTCGATGGCATACCTGTGGAGTTGAGTATGGAGCCACTCCATCATGAGTGGGCTTTCGACGATGACGCTCAGGCCATCCTGGCGATGACTACTACGGTGGTGCGCACCTATTTTTACCCCGGCTGTATACATGAGGATGTGGGGCCCGATGTCCCGCCTGCCCCAGCTAACATTCTTACCGCTTACCCTGGACAGCCGTTGGGTCCTTGGGAATTTCCGCCCGAGCCATTGCCGGATATTGAAATGGAGCCGATGTCTCCGGAGCTACCTGCCGTCGAGCCTTTACCGTAACCGGAGATTCCTGTGATTGAGTTTAGCTCCACGGCTACCCCTAGGGCTGCAGCTGCCTCGCCGCCGTACCTTGAGTATCATCCTGAGACTTCGAAGGAGGATCCTTCCGAGGAGCAGTCCTCAGCAGCCAGCTGTGACCTGAATCAGGCCGGCCTGAGTCGCCGCATTTGTCGAATTGAAGTGATTCGTAGGCACCCCTTCATCATACGCACACCTTATGTCCCCCGAGGGCAAGGAGCTAGGAGGAATTGCATCTTTGGACCGCGACATCAATAGATCGGAGGGTGCATTATGAAGATTGATCTTAGGATTTGGTGTGGAACTAAAGCGTATAGACTTCTGAGATTTCTGCTTCCTTGTGTATCTCTGCTGCTTAAAAGCTTGCTATGTTAGATTGCATTCTATATGTAGCGATGATTTAATTATGAGTACCCTTATGTAATGATGGATATTATGAATTATATTTATGTGGTATGAGTATGTAAGAATTTTTGTGTATTATGTATCTCGTATGGTTTTTATTCCACTTGTGAATTGGACTCTCGTACGTCACACTCTTTCTCTATCTGTCTTCTCGCTCAAGGCTTTACTTTCCAAAACGCTGCAAAGCGACAACGTATTTCAAAAAAAAAAAAATCTTATTGTATTTTCCGCGTAACTTAATTTCAAATGAAGTTTAGTTTTTCACGAGCATAAGTAACAATTAATAAAACGCCGTAATACGACTTAAGCATAGTATGGGTTTATTAGGGTGTTACAAAATGCGATCATCACTAACACACTAGGTTCCATCAGAGTTCCGTAGTTAAGCGTGCTCGGACGAGAGTAATTTTAAGATGGGTGACCATCTGGGAAGTCCTCATATTGTAACTTCAACAGGGAAGCAAGACCATCATTCCCATCTCTTACAGCAAATGGATTATATTCTAGGGACAAGATATTATGAAGAATAGCCAGAAGGCTTAGCAGTTAGGGGTAATATGAGATTTAGCCACTAAAACTAACACACATGTATATATTATATTAGGACAAGCCCCTAATGATATTGGTAACATTGGTGCCCACAAAAGTGGAAGGTGCACATCAACACAATAGTCGAGAAATCTCCATGCTAACCAATTGAAAAAAGTAGAAGAGTGGCAAGAACTTCGGCTATCCCACAATCCTTTCCTTACTGAAGTTGATCATATTTTGAGGGAACAAGTATTGCAACAATCATTGAGAAGTTCAACAAGAACAGCACGAGATCCAATTAGCAAATAATGAGAAATGGAATAAAGTTCGCAAGAGCAAAGAGAGATTTTGGAGCAAGGACTATAGTTATAGTTTAGAAGGAAGCTCTAGCCTTACACCTAAAATCTAATGGAAGGGGATTCATCACTGATCAAAGAGGATTAGGTAGGCGAGAGTTTGGATATGCCTTGATCAATTTCCTAAAAAACTTTGGCGAAGCCACTATGACCATCATTTGTCGAAGTTGATTACTACTGTAGTTGATAGTTTTCGTAATGGCAGAACTTCTTTAGTTGGTATTTAGGGCCGAAAGCACAAGTATTAGAAAGTTTACTAGAAAACATAGCGCACAAGTAGCCAGACACATGACAAGGAGGATGAGGAATTTACTCGATGAACTTGATGATGGATCAGAATGTCAGCAAAACAAAGTATATTTTGGCACCCATATAATCCATGATAGCTCTCTACATAGATATTGGAAAGGCATCTTGTAAGACAATATGGTAAGGAAACTCTGCAGCTTCGATAAAAGGATCTAACTTTTAACCTTGGTTTTCACATTAAATTCCCTGTCAAGAACTAGGAATCAAGGAAGATATCAGACTAATAGAAAGAGTCACGAGTCTTAGAACTTAATCCATATAATGGGAGTGACCTGAAATTTTCATTACAGGCATTAGGCATGAGGCAAATTTTACCAAGAAGCAGGAGTTTTAAGATAAGACTCCTATTTATAATTTTGAGAAGAGGCCTAAGCCTATGTTTCCCGTATTGAAGGCGAATTTATTATTGAACTCAGGGTAGCTGAGTGAATAAGAATCTTGGGAAAGGATATATGAACCTCCTTGACACGAGCATTATCATTACTACAAATGATGTCAATTACTACGATAACTGCTAATCTTTGCAATTGCAAATCTTCATGAGTTGAATATCTGGGTCTCATGTACAAGTGGCGGAAGATTTAGCAGCTACCATAAAGCAGGAGTAGCGGAATATAGAGCAAGGGAGATGAGGAAGAGTCTCCAATAAACTGAATAATGATTCAGAGCATCATAGAGATAAGGCAAACTTGGACACCAACATAACCCTTATGGATCCTTTGTACGTATTAAGACACTACCTCATAGCTGGATCCTTTGTACGTATTAAGACACTACCTCATAGCTATCGGCAAGTAATCTCAAGACAAAATGCAAACTCGAAAAGAGGAGTATCCCTATAAGTTAAAAAGATTTTTCCTTGACCCTTCTTAATCCTAGAATTTTGAGGACAAAATTCTTTTTAAGGTGGGCAGAATGTAACATCCCCACTTTCGTAAACAGAACGTAATGGAAACTTTGAATTATTTCCCTTAGGCAGTGTGAGAATTTCTCAAGTAGCGCTATGCCATGACGATCCTCACACTTGGAATTATAAGGTAGTGTAACACTGTTGTTGAAAATATGGCATTGCCAAATATTAAAAATTAGGAAATGATAAAAGTGCCCCTATAAACTTTTGTTAATTGCAGTGATGCCCAGGCTTTTTAGAAATTATATTTTGACCCCAAAGACTTATTTCCACGATAACCCTAGAACTTTTTATGAAATGACCTTCATGTCCCCATATCTGTAGAATTAGCAAAATGAGATTTTAAATAGAGCAGAATCACGTGATAAAACTGTAGAAGTTTAAATCTCTGTCGATTGGACCATGGAGGCAGTCTGGTGTGAAATGACGTGGAGTGCTCCTGGACTTGCTCAAAATTACGAAAATGCCATTAGTTACAGAAAACAGAAAACAAAAAGGCTCCGAAATTGCGAAAATGTCTAATTTACGCTGTTAATCTATTTATTAGGTTTCAATAGTTATATAAGGGTAATTAGAAGTTAATTAAATATTAATTAGGAGTTAATTAGGTGTTAATTAAAGAGATTAGGATTAGCAAAAGATTAAAATAGACATGCAGCAAATTTTAAGTTACCAGGAATATATTGCCGAATTGAAGGAATCAGCAATGATTCGGTGTTTTATACTACTAGAACTGAACTAGTAGAATTTTCTACTGAAAACCCTCACTTAAGTGGCTGAAATTCAGCCACCCCTGCCACATGTGAGTGGCGCCAAGTGTTGCTCAAAGTAGTGGAGAAACTTGGCCTCACCTCCACCAGATTTTTATCATTTTTCACCTAGTTGTTTGGTTTTTATCAAATAATTGAGGTTAATGAAATCCAACTAACTATTTATTTAGGGTTAATTAACTAGCAAATAATTGAGGTTAGATGGGAGAGAATTAGATTAGAAGCATAGAAGATTTCACAGAAATTTTCCTAAACCGATTTACCAATTTAAAGGAAATCGGTAAGAATTCAGTATTTTAAATCGTCGGAACCAAAATCAATAGAATTATATACCCACCCTATGACTCAAAGGCTGAATACTCAACTATTTATTCAGCTATTGGTGGTGTAAGGAAAGCCACAAAATGGGGAGATATAGCTGAAATTTAACCACAAAATCTCAACCAATCAAAACCCACAATTCCAACTACCTCGCTAAGCCTTAATAACATATTCCTTTCCTTTTCCTTTTCCTTTCAGCTGATTGCGCCTCCCTCTCTCCTTGTTTCAGCCTTCTTCTTATCTTCTCCTCTCAACCAACTCCATCAAACCTTCAAGCTTTGATAAGGTTCCATTAATCCAAACTCCAAAATCTAGCAAGATCACATACAAGGAGGTAGGAATCTCAACTTTCTTCTTCTTTTCTTTGAATTGGGGTTGCCTATGGTCCCTTGTTCATCCATGATTTTGATGTTGTGATGGGTGGGGATGATGATTTAAGGTTGTTTTAAGTTGTATATGTGGGTTTGAATTGAAGGTTGAATGGATTGGTTTAAGGAAAACATGAATCCAAGAAGAATTCAAGGAGCTGTTAGGGTTTTCCCCTCGATGGTCCTATGGCGGAGTATACGACTCTACCTACAATCATTTAAATTTAATGAATCCATTTTTATATGAAACTAGACATTCAGGGCTTCCATACATATAAAATATAAGGCCATTGGATTAGTATAAAGTAAGTTATGAATTTTTGAAGTTTGACCTAGAAATCTAGATTCTCATTTGGGCAGTATGAGTTGAGAAGGGTGTAACTCACCCTACACAACTCTAAATTGAATGAAACTAATGTTGTTTGAAAGCTAACATATAAGGAAACATCCCATAAAAATGTTAGAGTCAGATTCGTTGCCAATTATTCCTAGCACATCAATGAAGTTACCTTAAGTTCAAACTGGGCTGGAACAGGGTTGTCCAGTAAGATCAAGTTACGAGGCTTATATCTCAAAATATACTAATGCAAATATGCAGCTTGTTTCATTTGAAAGCTTGTTCAGTTAGCTTTAAATTGACATAAATTTCGTATGATTTTACTGATATTTCTATTTTTAGTGAATTTTCACTTATAAGGTGCATTTCTGGCTAGGTACAGGGTAGTCTGAGGTAAAATATTAATAACTTGAGTTATACAATTCAAAATGAGATGAGACCAAAAGGGTTGAAAACTAGACACATAGAGCTATGACATATCCAAAATCCAGGTTTAAATGAGTTGAATAGAAGTAAAGGCGGATTTTACAAAATTTGGGCAAAAGAGGGTAGAATGAGCAGAAAACTTTGTTGATATTTCTATTGATTTTGACATACCATATGATTAATAATGTTGCTGTAACTTGCTATTTTACATTGAATTGCATTCTTAATTGATTGTATTGGTAGCATGATACTATTCATGGGGAAGCGGACTCGATCCATTATGCTGCCGAATTTTCGGCAGGAGTTTATGAGAACTTATGCTATGGGTGATTATACTTTAGATATATTTACATTTACATGTCATGTTCATGTATGTCATGCATGCAAGCATAATTAGAATATGATATGAGCAGTAAGGTGTGAGACATATCCATGAATGTACAAAGCATCCGAATGTATGATAAGATATGGAAAGGAAAAGATAATAAGAACTTGCAAGAGGGACGTACTAAGCTACCACGTGAGGCATGGTATAGACCCAGCTAGCGTGGACCAGAGTGGTACTGTCTAAGACTTGGGCTAGCCCTCGACCAGATTCAATGGGAATAGACCGACGTGAAGGTCGGGGAAAGTAAACCTGTCACTCATGTATAGGTAAGAGCTCGGACCTGAAAAGCAGGCTATTACCTAAGGGTGAGAGAGGCCATTCACCTTTGGGGGACCAAGTACAGAAGGGCAAGGCTAAGTTGCAAGTTAAAGAAAGATATGAATTAAGTTAAGTGCACTTGCATACAATCAAGAATGAGCATCTATATGTGCATATTCAATTATCTCATTAAGTCTTAATGCTACTATGATTCTTGTTGAAGCATATTATACTATTCGTATTTCTATGTCTGTCATATGATACGGCAAGTGGTTGTTAAAATATAACCCGCTTCAAGAAAGGTGTTTTCAACTTAAAATTGAACCACTATTTCCGTATATATGCTCATATTTTCATAAAAAATCGAAGCAGCTATAATATTTATGAGGACACCGAAAGATTGGTTTGAGTTTACCTACTGAGAATCTTAGGCTCTCACTGCCTGCTTAAATGTTTTTCTTTTTCGTAAACATTCCAGCACTCAAGTTGGAAATCAAGTGTGAGTCGGAGTACAGGGACATTCAGTGAGCAAGACCCGGGCATGTTAGTCACAATTTTTTTCAAGTGTAATTATTTTATTCTCTATGTATCATAGACGAAGAAGTTTATGAACTATTAGTCAGTAATAAAGTGAGCAGTTAAATGGCCATGTATTATATTTTCCATATTTTAAAGATTTCTTAGCACAGTGACAACCTTTTAATATAACTCCAAGTCTTGAGCATGGCTTATATGATAGAGGTTGTTACAGTTTGAAACTTTACTCAATATTTTTAACTCAAGATTCAATCTTTACAAGATAAAGTTGCAAGTTTACGTTTTTATGACCAAAAAATTACATTTTTGAAGAAAGTTTAAAACTTTATGAAGTGTCTTATCTTCAAGAAAAACGAAATGAAACTTTATGAAGCATATCTGAATAGTGTCACTTTAGTGCATCAGGAAGCAAACTTTTTAAAGTTTTATACTTTAAAATGATCTTGGTCATATCAAACCATGAAGAAGATGTAAAAAGAGAATCTTTGCAATCATAAACTCTCCATAAAGAATGAAACAACCTTTAAATAAAATATGACCAAGAAAGCATCTTTCTCTTCAACAACTGACAAAATACAAGGAGCACATGCATCAAGAGAGAAAAATGAAAGCTTTTGACACATTCAAGAAGAGAAACATTCAAATAAATATAGAATATCTCATGAACAAACTCAAGAAGCAAACTTTGCCAAAAATAGAAATTTTTGCTCAAGAAGAGTATGGAGTTTTTCTCAAGTTCTCATTTGAAGGACATGGCCATGGTGAGAGCCATGCTTCAAGCTTTCTTAAGTAACAAAAGAAGGAGTGAAGATCACTACCTAAGGGTGTGTGTGGCATCTTCTTTGGAGAGGAAAATGAAGAAGAGGATGGCTCCTTCAAGTGGTGGTGGTGGCAGTCACAAGAGAAGAAGATGAGAACTCTTGTGTTCTTGAAGAAAAAAGGCTTGTAGTGTTTGAATCTTGTCTCCAAAGATCAAAAGATATGATCTTTGAAGGGCTTAGTGGTGAAGGTTTGGTTATGGAGTCTTGAAGAATAATGAAGAAGAAGATGAAGAAGAAGAAAAAAGTATAGAGAGAAGTTGAAGAGTTTGAGAGCTAGAGATAGAATGAGAAGATGCAAATGAAAATGAGTGTGTATGCATGTGCATGTGTATGGCCGTAGGCTATTAGGAGGCCAAGGGGGATATTTTGCTTCACTTTGTGTTATTTTGTGCTAATTAAGGATTAAGGGGACAAATTGGATGATAAGGGGGACAAAGAGTGTAATTACTCTTACAAAAAGTAATCTTGTCTTGTGCTTTATGTGTTAGTGACATTACTATTGCTTTATTGTCTAATTGACTAAATTTGAATTTTAATGATTTGATTAAGTGCTCTTGCAACTTAATTAACTTGATTAAGTAAGGATTAGTGATTAATTCATACAACCAAGATTAACAAAATTAAACTTTTAATTAAGCTTAATTATCAATAATTAAACTTAATTAAGCTAATTATGGGTGATTAGTGCTTAATTAAGCTATTAAGAGTTTGACTTGCTTAATTAGAGATTCTTTAATCTTAATTAAGCATTCCCTTAACTTTTCGCTTCATAATCACCTCATAAACCCTTTGATTAAGCCTTATCATTAAGTGCTTAGTTACTTAAAGTTACTAAGATAATTTAGCATGAAGGAAAAATTGAGGATGTTACATGTTTTATGTTGTTGTTTGTGTCCTTTGAAGCTTTCAATCACTATTTTCACATTTCATACCCTTCTTTAAAAATTTCTTAAAGCTTTCTAGAGTTCTTGACAAGTTCGAAGTACTGTGTTTTCCTTCTTAAACTACTTGTTTAGATTCTTTAAAGCTTAAACTCTTGATTTCCATGACATATGAGAAGCAAATCCTCCTCTTCTTCTTTATGGAATCCCACGGCCTTACCAAGGGCTGAGGGTATAAACCTTCTTTTCTATGAGACCTTTAGTTACATCTATTCTTATTTGCATGCATATTCCATGTGTATTGAGTTATGTGTTTAAATCTTCATCTTGGCGCACAAAAGCTCTTCCTCTCTCTTTATGGTTTCGACCATAACAAGGGCTAAGGATTTCAAATACTATTTGCGTGTTTTGATGGTGGCACCTATGTTTCCTAACATGCTTATTACTTGATTATTTGAGTTTTATTATTATTATTCAAGTTTGAAGTCTTGAAAAATCTTCTTTTTGAACCCATGAAGCTTTTGACCATGAGAAGGGTGTAACATCCCCAGTTTTCCTTGTGCTAAATTACCTCAATAACGTTGAGTAATTAGGCACTTAATGAAGAATTAAGAAATAAAGGCTTAATAGAGGCTAAAGAAGGGTAAAAAGGAAAGAAATTTAAGAGAATGCTTAATTAGAATTAGAAACCTGCTAACCAAGGAGACCAAATCTCAAAGCGACTAATTAAGCACTAATCACCAAGAATTCACTTAATCAAGGTTAATTAAGCATAATTAAGATTTGAATTACACTAATCATGAAAACATATATTAATCACTAATCCTTAATTAATTAAGTTATATAAGTAGCAGGAACACTTAATCTCATCATCAAATTCAAATTAAGCATCAACTGGACAACTAAGTACACATGACATTATCAAAAGCAAAAAGTAAGACACAAAAGTACTTTATGTAAGAAAAGTACAACATATTGTCTAAAGTAATTAACCTAATCATCTAATTTACTAACACTAACACACAATTTGTCTTCCTAATTAAGATACAAAATAAAAATATCTCACCCCCAAACCCCATAAACGCCCCACGGCCATAACACCCCTTGCCCTCACTTATTTTATTTTATGAAACAACACTCCTTTCTCTCTAAGTTTCTCTCAACTCTGTCATATTCAAGAAACTAAACTCTCGCTACTTCTTCATCATTTTCTTCTTCCTTTCCTCGAGTTTAAGACATCACCATTGTTAGCCCTCACTAACCTTGTAAGAGCTATATCTTCTAGCTCTTACAAACACAAATACACACTCTCTTTAAAGCATAGATGCAAAAAGGCCTCACCTTTCTCCTTGCCAAAGTCGTGAGTTTCCTTGGAGCTCAGAGGAGGATTTTCATCTCAAGATCTAACCTTCTTGCTTTCTTCTTCACCTTGAATGGGCAGGAGTCTCTATCTAGCTTCTAAAGCTTTGTCTAAAGTTTCTAGCTTCTTGAAAATTGATAAAAATGCTTCCTTTTATGTTCTACTTCCTCTTATGAGTTTTATTTGATTATCTTTTGTGAAAGTGTGTAAAGCTTTGAACTTTACTCACTTTTGGTCAAGAACACTATAGTCCTAGCCATAACTATGGTGCTCTTGGCTTATTCCTTGTTCTTACCTCTTGAAAAAGTTTAAAATTGCTACCTTTTTGAATGATTGTTTCGTTATTTGGTTTATATTTTGTTTTTAAGACCAAATCCATATTAAAGATGCTTTTTTTTTTTTTTTTTATCTTGTTTGAATGGTTATTAAACATATGACCTTGAGAGAGTGGCTTCTAAAATGTGAACATGAAAAAAAATCAAAACTTTACTAAGTATTTCATAATATTGAAACTTTTTAGGCTTAGATCTATGCCCCATAAGCTTTAGCAAGCCTAAAACAAGTGGAATCAAGAAGAAAAATGAAATAAAAATGGGAACTTGGCAATGAGAAAGGCTTCAGCCACTTGAAGGAAAGAATGAGTTGAAAACTTTAATGGTTGATCTTGAATCTCCATAAAACTTTAATGAAACTTGTAGCAAACAAAATAAAAATAGAACTTAGGAGAATCTTTGGTGATGGGTTCAGCGATGAGTAGAAAAGAAAGAAAAGAAATGTTTTTAACTAAGTTAAGAATAAAACTTGATAAAACTAAGTGATTAAACAGGGTTCCAAGAAGGATAAAAATTAAAAGATGCTTAAAGGCCATATTTAAAAAGGGCTTTGGCCCATATATTAAGTAAGAAATGAGAATTATTTATTTAATGAAGATAAGAATTTTCAAGCCTTAAAATATCTATTCAAACAAAGTTAATAACCTTATTGAGGAATTAAACTTGAAGAGTAAACATAAGAGTTAAACAACTATATTAAGTAAAAATGCAAACTTTAAGGATGAACAAGCAAAGAAAAGAAATTAAAATTTCTCTTCAAGATTAATTAAAGATTTAAGGGCAAAATGGTAATTTAAAATATTGTACCTAATCATCTAACCATGTTTATAAGACTCTTGAGTGTATTGGTGTGTCTTATTCCCTAATCATATGGGAAATGATGAAGTCGTTTGATATACTTTACCATAACTGTATTGGTTGTGTATTGAGATTCTTGAGGAGTAATCCTCTAGAGTCGAGAAATTGCATATAAATGACTCTTATGGATGATTGATGCAAATGTTGATCTGTCTGTTATTACTATACTAGGATTAAGTGCTGGGATTCTTGAGGAGAAATTCCTAAGAATCATGATTTATGCATGTGATGGGTTTTCATGAATGTTTAATCATGATATCAATGCCATATATGGATTTTGTGTGCATGTTTGCAATTTTGGGGAATCTCTCGGTCTAGCTGTTATGTTGCCGGATTTTTACTGAATTTGTGGACTTAAAAATATTTGTCACATGATATGAGGGTAACTTGTGTTAAGATAAGAAAGACTTAAGTCCTTTAATCTAAGGCACTCATGACATAAGGTTTACTGCTAAGTTTCATGATAAAGAAAGACACCTAGATATGATCCTTAGGTCACTTCAGTAAGGGAATGTGATCCACAAAAATCCCTCTACTTGGATGCAGTTAAGACTATGAGATTCATCTTCTTTGGAGGCAATTGGCCAAAATGACATCCCTCCAATTTTGAGGCATGTGAATCCCCTTATTAGCTTAAGTCTAATTTAAGATTAATACTACGTGATGACAGTCATGGAATTAGCTCATATCCTAGAATAGTCTATCCAAGGGAGGTAAAGATTAAAGGCATGTGCTAAAAGTAATGAAAGTTAAAGCATATGCTAATGACTAATCAAAGTCAAAGTACAGTCAAAGAAAGAATAAAGTCAAAATCAAAGTCAAAGTAAGCTAAAGTTAAAGAAGGTCAAAGTCAATGGAATGAAACTAAATGTTCATGCATTTATGTTTCTTCTATATCCATTATTATGAATGTCTTATGTATGCTTATGTATGCCTTATGGTTCCATTGTCTATTATGTTATGCTTATAAAAGAATGAATAAAAGCAATCTGCTTTAAGCATGAATGATTTCAAACTTGATTAAAATTGAACTTCTGTATGTTCACCTTTTTATAAGAAAACCTGAAGTGATTGGGACTATAATGATGACACTAATCTATCTAGTTAAAGTCATACTAAGAAATTTTATTTCTCACACCTACTTTCGTGTCATCTTCAGAGGAGGTCGATGGGGAGCATAGTCATCTATGTTGAGTTTTCCACCTAGCACTGGCATTTTGACTCGATATTCAATGCAACTATGATGATAGCATGAGCTGCGATGAGGGTCTACTTTGCCAATTTGGCACATCAGTTATAAGTCCTTTCATAAGCCCCATGATCCTTTTGATGACATCATCCTATCTGCTATACATCCTTTTTTTCATCCTCCCATGTACCTATCGAATGCGGAGAAGGATTCTGACATGTGTTTGATGCTAACATACACCATAGAGTCTGATCCTACAAACCTTTCCTATCTTTCTATAATCCAATTGACTTCAGAGTCATCTTCTTCTATAGAGAGCTGGGTGTACGGTCTAAGGCATGGAAGTGACTTCATACATACTTGGGCGGTACACCATGGTCATGGACATGCATAAAGAAGAGGACGTGGTGACACTTCTGGTGGAGTAGGGAATGGTTTCATCCCCTACTAGATATGTATGGGGGTGTATAGTAGCACATGTTGAGCTTAGATTATTAATTGTGGCCTTTTTTTGTTATATAGTTTTTAGGCTGCACATATTTAGCTTGTATGTTATCTTTTGATCTTAGAAGTTGGATAGTTATATTTTCTTTTCTTTTGGCATGATCAGATGCCATGCACGGTACTTGAACTTCTTCCGTGACAATGTGTAACACCTTAATAGTCCCATAATATGCTTAAGTCATATTATGGAATTACTAATTGTTACCTTTGTTCGCGGAACTAACTTTCTTTATTGAAATTACTTTATATTGAAAATAAGGGTATTTTTTTTTTTTTGTTGAATAGCAATGAAATAAACCCTTTTGAAAAACGAGAGCCATGAATGGGTCGTGAACGTATAACACCAAACGTCATTGTCTTATACATGCGGTGCGATAAAATAAATAAAGGCATCATAAAGAACAACCCTCTCGGATAAACATAATATCATTCCACAGCCATTATAGTTAGATATAGTTAATAGTAGTGCAACATGTCATACATAATAGATCATGGGTTCGATATCTACTATCGGCCCTACAAGATAAACCTAACTAGATACATCATAAAAGGAAATACAATATAAACGTCAACCACCTATGTATGCCATCAAGGAAATGATAACCTTATAACTATTAACAAAAAGGCTATCCTTGTGATCAACTCCACATGCGCTGTCCAAGTCAATCGTCAAATGGAAGGTATCCGTTCTTGAAGCCACTGGGTGCATCATCTCCATGTCCTCCTCCATGAGCACACCCACGTTTGCGGGGTATGGCGCGGGTGTAGATGAACTTACATCCATGGATGGGGGATAGTGCATGGCTAGGAGCTGTAGAAGATGAAGATGAATCTAAAGTTAGGCGAATCACCGAAGGGTAAGACGGCTTGAACAGGTCAGACTCCACTAAGCATGTCAGTGTCAGGCAAATGTGAGAGTCAGACTCTCCACCAGTGGAGTACCTCAGCGGGTGGAACCGTGGACGTATATAATCTAACGTGACATCATCAAAAGGCTCATGAGGGCAGAAAAAAGAGCTCATAACAAGTGCACAAAATTGACGACTGTGAAAGATATAGACCCACATCCCTGCTCTCACAGTCATCATAGAGGCATTCAGCACTAGGTCAAAGTGCTAATGCCATACTAGGAACTTAATGTAGATCACCATGTTGCCCAACGCTAGCATCCTTTGAAGATGACACGGAAACATAAGAGTGAGAAATACGAGATTTCTTAGCAAGATCACGACTAGACAATTACTGTGTTATCATCATTGTCCCAGTCACTTCGAGTTTATTTGTAAAAATGGTGAACACCAATAGATTCAATTTTAAGGGTTTTGAAAACATAAGACCTCGAAGTAGGTTTCTTTTAATCTTAATCTCATGAACATGGCATAAGCAACATAGGTACTTAAGATAGGATCATATGAACTAAAGCATAACAACAATAATCATGATCATGCATATGAGGAAATAATGATGCATGCACTTTCATCTGACTATATGGACTTGACCAGAGTCTTTCTTTAACTTTGTTTTTATACTTAGCATGTGTTTAACTTTCTTTATTTTCCCTTGGAATAGATTGCTATTGGACATGAACTTATTCCATGGCCATCGTCACATAGTACTAATCTAAAATCAGACTAAGCTGCCAAGGGCCCTCTTTCCTCTAAAGTAGAGGGGTCTTTTATAAATCATCTTCCCTTACCGAAGGATCATACCTGCTTATGTTGTCTTTGTGGATCACGTTCCCTCACTTCCCTTACTAAAGTAAGCGAAGGACCATGTCCAATTATTTCTTTTTTCATAATTATATCTTACATGCATTGTAAGCATTGATAAGACACATGTGGATATGCAATAATATGACTAAGTCTAGAATTTTAATGGAAATCTTGCAGCATGACGGCTAGACTAGAGCTTCCTCAAAATGCCAAACATAGAAATTTCAACCAATAACCATTTATTTTCATCTCATATCATCATGTACGTCATCAACAATCATCTAATCATGAGTCAACAAATCAATCGAACTTTCCATACATCATGCTTAATAGCATCATACATTCATACCCTAATGGGTGTCTATGGTTGCATTTTCCCTTGTAAGAAGTCTTATGAATCATCATGTGATTCTTTATGCTTACTCATGAGAGAATTACATAGTTTAGTATTAATGTATGTTGTAAACTTTTAGTTACTTGACTATTGAGTGAAGTTACCTTTTACCTTAGAGATTCATCTCTACCAAATAATTTCATAACGTTCTTATGTATATATCTTAAGGAATAGTGTGTTCAAATTAACAAAGTTTGACACTTATTTTTCTTTTTCCTCTTTAGATGGCTAAAGCCTAATATGATGTTTTAGCCGACATTTTGCATTCCAATTTTTTTGTTTCCTTGAGATAGTGCACTAGTGATTCCTAGGTTCACGGTATGCTCAAAGACCCTAATCATATTTCTGTTCCCAAAAGATTTCAAGATCCCTTTAGTTTTTTTGGGTCATGACAACGCATAACCACACTCATAAACCCAACAGCATCTTATGTTCACTAATCATTAAGAAGAAATCTTTATTCCAACAAGTTACAAGATTCAATCTTATTTAAATAAAACAACAAGATTTCACCTTTATGATTATGAAGTTTCATTCTTTAAGAAAGTATGAACTTTTAAATTATATTCACATATTCAAGATTCAACCTTTTATGAAATAATAACACAAGATGCTAACTTTACGGCTAAAAAGTCTCATTCTTTAAGATAATTGAAACCTTTAATCATTATTATGCCTCCAAGTTTCTAACTTTGTGACTTAAAGTTACACTAAGATTTAAAAGATTCATTCTTGAAGAAAGTTTAATACTTTACTCAATATTTTTAACTCAAGATTCAATCCTTACAAGATAAAGCTACAAGATTACATTTTTATGAACAAAAGTTACATTCTTGGAGAAAGTTTAAAACTTTATGGAGTGTCTTGTCTTCAAGGTTCAACATTTGTGACACAAAGTGACAAATGCTTACTTTTTATGATATATCTTAGGAAAGTTTGGATATTTACACATATTCTTATCTTCAAGAAGAACAAAATGAAACTTTATGAAACATATGAAAAATAGCCCCACTTTTAGTGCATCAAGAAGCAACCTTTTTAAAGTTGTATGCTTTAGAATGTTCTTGGTCACATCAAGAATCATAGAGAAAATGTAAAAAGATGACCTTTCAAACATAAATTCCTCAAAAAGGAAAGAAACCAACTTTAAACCAAAAATACCACCAAGGAAGTATATTTCCTTTCAACAATTCATAAGACATCAAATAAAAATGAAAACTTTTGAAGCATTCAAGAAGAGAAACACAAAGATCTCATGAAACAACTCAAAGAATCAAATTTTGCTAAAAATGGAAACTTTGCTCATGAAGAGCATGGAGTTTTTCTTTCTCAAGTTGTCACTTGAAGATTTTGGCCATGGTGAAAGTCAAGCTTCAAGTTTTCTTGAGTAACAAAAAGAAGAAATGAAAGATCACTACCTAAGGTGAAAGTGGCATCCTTTGAAGGAGAAGGAGAAAATGAAATGACTCCTCCTTTGGTGATAGTGGTGGTGGTTTTGGCTTGAAGAAAGTGAGAGCCCTTGAGTTCTTGTGAGAGTGAGGGTTGTAGTGTTTGAATCTTGTCTTCAAAGACCAAAAGATGTGATCTTTGAAGGGCTTAGTGAAGAAGATTTGGTTATGGTGGTGGTGGAGATAGGAAAAAGAAGATGAAGAGTAAGAAGAAAGTGTAGAGAGAAGATGTAGGATTTGAGAGTTAGAGAGAGAGAGAGAGAATGAGAAGTTGAAAAATGAAAATGAGTATGTGTGTGTGTGCAAATGCGTGGTTGTAGGTTTCTAGTGGGTAAAGTGGAGATATTTTGATTGCTTTTGTGCTAATTACGGAGTAAGCGGACAAATTGAATGATGAAGGAGACAAAGTGTGGTTAACTATTACAAAAAGCAACTTTGTCTCATGGTTTTTGCTTTAACGGCAAAATGAAATGTTTTATTGTCTAGTTGATTAAATTTGACTTTTAATGATATGATTAAGTACTCATACAACTAAATTAATTTAATTAAGCAAGGATTAGTAATTAAATCATGTGACCTTGATTCAAAAAAATTAAAACTTTGATTAAGCTTAATTATCCTTGATTAAGCTAATTATTAGTGACCAGTCCTTAATTAAGCTATTAAGAGTTTGATTTGCATAATTAGGAATTCTTTAATCTTAATTAAGCATTTTGTTAACTTTTCTTTTCAAAATTTGCTCATAAATTCTTTAATTAAGCCTTGACCCTTTAATTTCTCATTAAATGCCTAATTACTCAGGGTTACTGAGGTAATTTAATACGAGAGAAAATTGAGGATGTTACACTATGACTTACTAGTATGGACTAGTGTTGGTTACCAGTCTTATTTTATATATATATATATGATCTATGATGATGATGTCATTGTGAACGTATGCATAGATTTATTTATTGCGACATGAATATTCATGTATGAAACACATTGATGATTTAACGATTATTACGTGCTTATGGCTCACATTTTTGAAAAGATAATTTCAGTAATGGATCAAAAAATTTACCCCTATTTTCATCATAAAGTATTTTAATGAATGGGTTATGTTTCCGCAAAGAGCAAAAGTAACAACTAATAATTACTATAATATGACTTAAGCGTAGTATGGAATTATTAAGATGTTACAAAGGGCAAATGGTAGCCAAGTTTTTGCGTGATCTAGTGGTGGCATCTATGTTTTCTTGCATGCTTGTTACTTGTTAGTTAGAGCTTTATTTATATTCAAGTTTAAAAACATGAAAAAATCATCTTTTTATGCTATGTGAAGGCCACGGTCCCTATGTGCTTTTCTATGGTGGTTGTGTTTTTATTATGTTTAAGGGTTTGGTGATGAAGTTTAAAAGCTTGATTTATGGAAAGATTGAATTTAAAGCTTAAAACTTCCTTTCTTTCATGTTTAAGAAAACTACCCTATGTTGGGATAGTAAATATGTTCATAACTTCTCAATTTTTTATTACGCTAAAGTTTTGATTTGAAGCCTTAGATGATGTATTTCCATGTGGTGAAGCTTTATATACATAGTTTTTGAAGTTTGAAGCAAAATAACCAAGGAAAAAGCCTTGGGGATGGTTTCGGCCATACTCACTTGGTTAGTCCTTGAAATTCTTTTAAATATTTTCCAATGATTATTGATGTGATTGTTATGTTTATAAACTGTTCATATGTGCTTATTTCATGTCTTTATATGTTTAAATATTAAAACTTGAGTTTGAAGTATTAAAGAACAAAAATATTTTTGAAAACTCTTGAAGATGGTTTCAGCCACCCCACTTTGTGTAGGCCTTCTATTTTTTTTTTTTTTTTTTGTTATTTCTTAGTTCTCTTATAAATGGTTTTTCATGTTTCTTATGGTCTTTGAAAGGTTATTTGGAGGTTTTTTTTTTCTTTAAAAAAAAGGTTTTCTGGATGGTTTTTGCACACCAAGTGTTTTATTTAAGTTTTCAAAGAGTTTTCCCTGCTTCTAAATATTTGTTTTCATCCTCTGAGTATGTTTGAATCAATTATGTTTATATATTTATTTCTTTTGGAACCATTAAGACTTGATAATTCCTTTAAAGATAATTAAGACTTAATAAATAAACTATGACCCTTGCTTATGGAGTTATGGACTAGTGGGCCTAATTACCTATGCTTATGGACACCTTTTGGACTATACTTGGATTACAATGAGTCTATGTGACTCATATGAACTTAGTTGAGACTTCTACGGTCTCATCCTATCCTTAGAGTACCTTTGCTTGGATATCGATTATGGACTTTGGACTATGGACTATTGGACTAAACACGATTAAATCATAATAATAAACTCTTAATACAAAGATTTAATTAAGGTCCCATTAGAAATTGACATGATCTACTAGTTCCTTGCTTGTAGTAGTTTTCAAAACTATGGTTTTAAAATTAATGGTTTTCTCTAAATTACTACTTGTATTTGGTTTAATATCTTTTGTTTGATTCGTATGTGCATCCTTAATTAAATTATGTGTGTTTTAGGCATGGATTGTGTTTTGCATAAGTTATTTGTTTAAGTTTATGATATGTGCAATTTATATGGCTTAAGTATATTGTGTGAAACTAGATGCTTGGAAAACTATTTTATGCCTAAAGGCTTTTATTTATGTTCTTGCCATAAGAATTTTTGGAATACGTGGCGTCTACTTTATTTTGCTATGTGCACTTGGTGATAGATATCTATGAAGTTTTCTAAGGATTGAGTTAATATGTTTGCTATTTGTTTGATGATTGAATATTGGTGAGACTATGTCTCTATGAATGTGTTTGGAATGAGAAAAAATAGGAATTGATTTGATTTGAAAATCAAATTTTGTGTTTGGATGTTTTAAAAATAAGAAATGTTTTCATATATCAAATCTCATGGATTGTTGCTTTGTATTTGAAATCCCATCAAAATTGAAAGGATTTGATAAAAATTGATTTGATTTTAAAGTTTAAGTACAAATCAAATCAAATCATTTCTATTTTTAATCATTCCAAAGACTATTTAATGTATTCTGAAGATTTCAAATCCTATTTTATATAAGCATTCAAAACATATGATTTAATTTATAAATTAAGTCAATTCAAATCAAATCAAATAAAGTCAAATCAAACCCTAATTTTAATCACTCCAAACATTACTTTTATGCTCCATATGTGCTATATTTGATTTGTGGCTGTGCTATGAAATATGAGATTGTGGAGTGAATATATCAACCCTACCTTATAATGGACAATTGGTATATTCACCATCTACTAATGGTCCATGGTAGTGCATCTGTCATGACCTAACCCAAGCTGTGACTGGCGCATAGGGGATATGTCCCCTAGCAAGCCTGACATACAAATTCTCATAGGGAAACGGACAAAGTTTCCCTTGTATTTGTGTCAATTTCCCATTTTCAGAATCTCTTCCTACAAGAAAACAACATACACGTTTGTTCATTAGGGATCCAGGTGATCTCTAATTGCACCCCACAGTATACATATAATAGTTATAGTAATATAACTTTAACTTTCTATCATAAATTCAACATAACAAAGGTTAAATTAATCAGGAGACCAATTAACATTTACATCACATCAAAAGTAAGATCCTACCTGTGGGCTAATGGAGCATCACTAAAGATTATATATACAATTGTATACAAACAAACAGATATTCCTATCATGAATAACCTTCGAAAACCACACAAACAAGAGTGTGGAACTATAGAAAATCCAATGACATCAGCTAGCTATAGGCATGCAAGCATAATTCTGTGTCTGTCTAAAAACATGGAAAGAGAAAAGAGTGAGTCATACAGACTCAGTGAGAGATAATATACCTATACCTAGAGTAGGACAAGCTTAAACATAAATTTTTCATAAAACATATACTTATTACGAAAATATATTCTTGAGGAATAATTGCTATAAAACTTAAAACTTAAAACCACTTAAGAATTTCACCACTTTGTTGTGACTTCATGATTCCCTTTACAAATCCCTTTTAAATAGGAGTAAAGTTTTATAAAACTTCTTAAGAATCTCATACATCATTTCTCAAGTAAAATACTCATCTGTGTATATATGTAATATATATATAATTCCATAAAAATCTCCGGTAAAACATACCTAATGATCTGTCTTTAAACATCCATAATTCGTTAAATCGCCTTATGGATTCAACTAGATATAAACTTCTTTGCATACATATCCGTAAAACATTTAAATTAATATATAATAATTCATTTATAATCAAATATAATAATTGTACACCTCTGGAGAGGGTTCTATTCCAAAATCCCTGTTGGGTGGCCCCGACAACCTGACCCTAGCAGCACCAAATCTAACTCGCAACTGGATGGACCCGACAACTTGATCTCAGTGTGTCCATAACTCATTTCCGGCCGTGTCAGCCAAACACGCCAGGCCAGTATCCACCTGCAAGCTAGGGTTCTACCAAGGTACACCATGGGCTAATATGCCTACCATTAGCATATAGTTATGTTATAGAATCCTTCCCATTAAGAAAACCATTTGCTCAACACTTAAAATATTAGAATTTCATAGTTCCAAACATATCAAGCTTCAGTATTCATGATACTGATTCTTGATTCCTCTTTACTTCTTTTATTATTATAGTCTTGCATAATCAAAAGATAATTCAATAATATTTTAGAATTTCTATGTCAAATATTATATTTAAGAACATCACAATTTCTAATAACTTGAAACTTCATCATTTCTATCAAATTATTTAAATACCGAAAATCAACTTTCAGGGTAGCTTGTCCTATAACTTCACATAATCACATATATACATATATATAAAAATACTATAAGTTGCCTTCAAAAAATCCAATAGGGTATTCAATACAATGCTATCTCAACTTTTAACATTGAACAATTCAAACCATAAACATGACATTTCTAAAATTATACATATACTTAAAATATGCTATAGATATATTATCAACTCACAGATCAAATTTAGAAAGGAAAAAGCTCAAGCTCTATGAAGCCTCAAAGCCACCCAGGGATCCTGGA
The DNA here is from genome assembly GCA_031439585.1 of Pterocarpus macrocarpus. Taxonomy (NCBI): domain Eukaryota; kingdom Viridiplantae; phylum Streptophyta; class Magnoliopsida; order Fabales; family Fabaceae; genus Pterocarpus; species Pterocarpus macrocarpus. Next base: position 45,889,204 of record CM062522.1, read on the forward strand.
GAGTATCTAACATGACAAATACATATATTACACTTCCATAACCTAACTATTATAGGAATTTACTAGGATTAGCCCCATAAGACAAAACCCCTCTAATTTCTTGAATCTTAACCCTTTTCTATGTGTTCAAACCTTAAATTCATAGAAAGATCGGCCAATCCATGGTAATATGAAGAGGGTTAAGTTTAAGAATCACCTTAGAGAGTGGAGACAAGAGGTAGAGCGCGAGGGGAGCAGTAGGTCTCCTCCCATCATTATTTTCTCTTACTAGAGAGGAGGAGAGAAAGAGAGCTCCAAGAGGAAAACTTAACTAAAGTGATGATGTGAAGGAAAAGATGGATTGAGTGATGAATTTGAGAAAGAATTGATGAAAGATTCATGGAATCCATTTGGGAAGAAGAAGAATGAGAGAAAAAGAAGAGAGAGAAAGAGAAAGAGAGAAACATAGGGAAGAATGGGGAAGAGGGCTCGAGATTCTTCCTTTATTCTTGCCCAATGGGAGCTTGGGCACTGTGACTTGGTTACCTGGGCGCTCGCTCACCTGAAAGGCACATCATCCTACAGTGCAAGGATTGGCCTTGGAGCCTAGCGCTCGGTCCTTTTTTTTTCCTTTCTTCTACACCCCTCAAATATCATCATATATTTATTTATTTTACTCTCCATTAGCTTTAAAAGATAAATTTAAATAAGGGAATACCCTTCATTTAAATGCAATAAAAATACTGAAAAAATCAAACTTCTTAAGAATCAAAATCTGACTTTTGGATTTTAGTACAAATTTCCGGAAACTCACATTTTCTTAAACTTCCAGGCTGAAAATGAAAGGGTTAATGACTTCCTAAAATTCATTAAAAATCACTCTTCAATTCTTTTGTATCTAAGAAATAATTACCGGGACTTTTAATCCTATAAAAATGTCGTAATCATATGGCTTTCCAAAGGGGCATAAGGTCCAGACTTAAGAGTTTTTGCGGGTCCGACAGGACAAAATATCACAATTCATGCACTCTCGACGTAGATATTATAGCATCGGTCACACTTTCTAGTGAACAAGTGGTGCACATACCAAAGGTAATGCATCGACCCCATTTCCTAGTGAACAAGTGGTATATTTACCTAGGGCAATACATAGGCTTTACCTAATAGTGGACAAGTAGTGTTTCTACTGATCTAATTAGGGAATGCCCTAGCATGAAAGCTCTCATAGATCTGAATTATTAATGTAGACCCTACAAACATTTAGCCAACGGATTGGAGTAGAAAGTAGTAGCATGGATTATTGGCAGTATACTTGGAATTTAATTCTAAATATTAAAATCCTTATGAATTATATGGCTTGTTGTGTAATTTCATTTTATTCGTTCATGCATGCTTGTGATATTTTATGCATATGCATGTTTATCTCTAGTAGTTGTTATTTTATTTGATGGGAATGATAATTTATCGTGTTATCTGTCTTCTTATTACTATTTAAGGCTTTGTTATCTCACATTTTCTAGCTAAATGCTCCAGAATGTTATATTTGAATATTTCTATGTTGCATTGCATATCCCACTATTTGTACATTCGTTTACTTTATTTTGGCAGTTGCGAGACTCCCTTGAAAACACCACCCTATTGGAAAACTTCTCTCATCTTGCTTTTCCTTGAAGTTTCCAGATAGCTTAGATCACAGCAATTGTCAAGATGGACATAGCCTTTGAATATGACTTTATTAATAATAAAGTCATAATAATTGTTTTAGACCATGTTCTCAACATTACTATCAATAATGAGTAGATTTTGATTGTATGATGTAGTGATAAGGAGCCCCTCCTTTTTGGCATCTCCATCCATTATAACACTTGTAGTCTTACTTTTTGGAACTGCAATTCGGTCGAATTGGGATGAGTTGTAGTTTAGGGCATCCTTTTTTATATTTTGGTCATGTGTTATGTATTCAGGAGTCCGTTTGTGGTCATGTGTTATGTATTCAGGAGTCCGTTTGATTTTGATTACTTGCGAAAAAAATCAATTTTTTTGACAAAAAAATCATTTTTTGTATAACTGTGCTTCCTTGGATAAGATTTGTTAATAATTAGAATCCAAAAATAATCTATTTTTAGCTTTTTTAAAGAAGCTAAAGTCACCAGCTTCTCAAAAAAATCCGAAAATAGGGATGCGATAAAAAGAGAAAGAAAATGATTGTTAAGACACGGAACAAAAATTTTGGACAAAAATATCCCTTTAAAAAAACTTTTAAAATGACAACTAATGCCCTTACCCATCCTCTCCATCTTTGTCGATTTCTCTTCTCTTCTGAACGAGAGCTCCTTATCCTCTTGCTACTGTCCTTCATTGATGTCAAAACTGGTGCTTGTCGCAGCCAAAACCAACTAGTGCTTCTGCAATTTATAGGTAAGATAAAAATTTAGAGCTTAATATTCAAAGTATATATGAAAGCCTTTCATGCTTATAGTTTATTCTTCCCATTTTCACATTATGGGATGATTGGCTATAATGACAATATACTAATGATCCACTACTAAAAGAGGGTGAAATAGGTGGTAAAGAAGACAAGGATTTTTTGTTGGAGGGTTGGTGAGGGTACCTATGCGTACTATAGACTTATGGCCACCACCAATAATTTGGCATGATGGACTCTTCCTTTTTTTGTTTTCACCTCTCATTCATTTTCATTTTTGAAGGAGTAGTTTTATATCTTGTTTTAAATTTTTAAGTAAGCATATTTTGATGTCTAATGGATATAAGTGGTTGGGGATGATAGAGATTTGAATAGGAAGTAAGTATAGGTTCAAGTAACGATAATGATTAATGGAGATATTTTAAAAAGTAAAACTTTCAAAGCAAAAAGGCTGAACATAAAACCCCAATGAAATAGATATATAAGGATATGTGGAAAAAAATGGTAAACTCATTGTTATCCATTTAGTATATCCAAACCTACATCCATGCACTAGAGCTTTGTATGTGTTGAAAACAATGCCATAAAAGTCAGAATAGTTAAGTGATTCTTGATTTGTGCCTACAATGTCTACTTGGTGTTAATTTTTGTAGAGCCATTCTTAACAATTTTGGTTGCCAATTCTATGAGAATACAACAATACCAGTTCTTGTAGCTAGTTCTTTTAAATGGACTGCAATATAAAAGGAATAATACTTTGCTCTTATATGTAAGAAACTATTTAGAAACAAATCTTTCGGTGCAAAAAAAAGTTAACACCAGTTCTATGAGAGTAGATCAACACCGGTTATCATGGAAGTCAAAATAGTGAAGCCATAATTTTTGTTCTACAACACTAGTTCCAAGTACATTTCTATGAGCTTGGTAGTTAATTAGTTTGGTCTGGACCATGTGTGCATGGAGCTATTTTTGGTTGTGATCTAACTAGCTACTACTTATGTGAATTGGCTTTCTATATTTGTTTATATACTTGTAATTTGTTCATAAATAAATGTTAGAATATTTGCTTTGTGGAAGGCATAACTAGATTCCATTTTTGTAGAATAAAATTACTACAAGTGGCTTGGTTAGGTGCGTATCATTGTGGCAAATGGAAAATAGGAATCTTGATGCTATTATTTTCTCTCTTGCATATTTGTGCCATGTTTTCTCATTGTCATGCAAATGATGCAGATGTGGTAATTATGAATTAGTAGATATATTTCTTGCTATCTACTAACTTTAAAATTTCATATAACAACAATAAAGATTTTAATTTCCATAGACAACATAGACATAAATATTATTTTTAATGTAAACTTCTATTAATTTTGAAAGGATACTTTCCTTTGGTTGACCTTTATGTTTGGTCGCATCTTTCTAAGCGTAGCTTTAGTTTTCTTTGACATATGACATTCACTAATTGCACAATATCAATAATATGAATTAGATAGATGGCACTACTATAGCTCATTAATTATTGATTATGATTGCCTTTTTCTTTTATTTTCTTACATTTGATGGACCTTAACTAGAATGAAATGTTGCTATATGGGTTGAATATTTTCAGTAATAGCAATACTCGTGCATTCTTTGCTCATGTGTGTTTCTTTTTCTTGAAATAGATAGTTTCTCATGACAAGTAGTGACAAAGGATCATCTTGGAAAGAATAGATAGGTTCGACCTTTGGACATGCCTTATACATACCCCCTCGTTTTTCCTTCTTTTTTTGGAACCCCCCTCCGTCCTTCTTTTTTTGGGAAAAAAATAATTGAGGAAATGTATTTTATAGTGAGATTCAAGTTTGGTTGTATTTTAATGTAATACTTACTTTTGTGAAGTAAATTTACTTTATTTATCACCATTAGGAAAACCAGCAGAAGATGAATGAACAAAGAGATTGTGGATGCCTTACTCAATTGGAATTTTGATTTTATTAATTCAACTCTTAGATGATTTAAATCATTGACTTTTTATTTGCACTAATAATTTGCTGATTTTTTCCTAATATTTGTTTGAAAACTAACAAATTGAAAAACATGACATTTGCTACTTTTGTGTGCGCTTGATACTTCTGTGTAAGCTTGGTGCTTAATTAGTTTGTTTTCAACCATTAGTGCATGGAGCTCTTTTTGTGTAAGCTTGTTTTTGGTGAAATTATTAATGATAATTAACCATTATTATTATTATTAGAAGAAGATTACCACATAAGTGGTAATCTAGATTTGAATTTTTTAAGCGACTATGTTAAAATTGATTGAATAAATAATTATGATGTAATAGTAGTATATTATAATTTTTAAGCTTAACATATGCAATAAGTGTCTTTTGCTTCATTTTTCAAAAAACAAAAAGTGCCTTTTTGTTTCTAAACATGTTTCTTGAAAAGTGTCATATGTCCTTTATTGTAATTTTATCGCAAAAAGAATCATTTTCATATTATTACATCCAAACAATTTACAATCACTTAAAATCACTTCCTAAGATAAAAAAGTGCTTTTTTTGTGGTTATATCCAAACACTTGTACCTTCTACTTTTCATAAAAATCTTTGAAAAGAAAAATCAATTTTTTTCTACCCTATAATTACTTTTTTTTAAAAGCTTATCTAAATATACTCTAGAACTCATGTATCTAGTACAATACTATAGTATGTACGAGGTATATTTCTGTATGCTATGGTTGTCTTATTTGTGGGTTGAGCTGACTAGTATGCTATAGACTTACTTTTGAGGCATAAAATTAGTCAAATGAAGGTAAAATAAGCAACTGTAAATGGCGAAAAAAATTTACCCTAAAAAAATAATTAAGGTATGAAGTTAATAATATTTTGTTAATTAATTATTATAAAAGTAAAATAAACAATAGTAGAATGGTTAGCTAGTAGGATATTACAATTCATGTTTTTTTCTTTGGTCAAAAACCCAATTCATATTTGACTGCATGGCTCATTGTGATCGGGCTTAGCTTAATTCAATCAAGTTAGTCCATTTAACAATCCTAGTTCTCAGCAATATATTTTTGTGTATTCAAATATATCTAAACCCTATATATAACAAGAGTGGTTTATGTAACGTCCGAAATTTTAAATGTCCAATTTGCATTATTAATCGATTTATTCAATTTTAATGCATAAGTAAGGTTAAATAGAAGTTAATTAAGGATTAATTAGGAGTTTATTAGAGAGATTAGACTTGAGAAAATTAGAATAGACATAGAAAATATCAACAAAATTGCTAGAGAAAGATTTGTCGGTTCAAAGGAAATCCGTAGAAGTTTGGTATTTTAAACTGCCAGAGCTGAATTAACCAAATTTAACATTTCAAAACTCTAGATTCAATGGCTGAAAACTCAGCCACTTCACCCACCAAAGTGGTGTAACGTCCGAAAAATCATATCATTTTTAATTGATTTATTCAATTTTAACAAATAAGTGAGATTAATAAGAAATCGACTAAATATTTAATTAGAGACCAACTAAAGGCTAATTATAAATTAATTATATATTAATTAGAGATATTTGGATTAGAAACAATTAGAATAGCAATATAAAAAGTCTCACAAAATTTTTCCAAACCGTTTTACCGATTTGAAGAAAATCGATAGAGATTCGGTATTTTAAATTGTCTGAACCGAATCAATAGAATTATACCAACACAATCCTAATTAGAGTAGTTAAAATTTCAGCCCATTAGCCCCTCAAAGTGGCATCGCATAGAACCACAAAAAGGGAAAAGACTTGGCTGAATTTTCAGCCAAGTGATCTTCAACCGTTGGGAAGTCACATTTTTACCAACCTTGGATTATAATAATTTAACAATTCTTACTTCCCCCACTTTGTAATTTCAGCCTCTCTCTCTCCCTTGCAGACCTCTCATCATTTTCTCTCATATTCCTTCCTCCTCACTTCACTTTTCTTCCATTTTCACCAAGCAACATCAACATAAAAAATCTTAACATAGTCAAGCTATCTTTTAATCTAGAGGTAGGATTTAACCCTTTTATTGGATTTTCTTGAGAATTGGGGCTACTATGAAACTCATTTAGATGCATGTATTTGATGTTATTATGAGTCTATATGAAGGTTTATGGCTGAATTGTTATGCATAAATTGAGTTTTGAATGATTATCTAATAAAGAGAAGCAAATTGAATATGAAAATTTGGATAGTGTACAGCCTTGTATCTAGCCAAAAAACTTGATGAACTTATTTTAGAAAATAGACATCTAGGACTTTCCAACCAAATAAATTATAAGACCATTGGATTAATATTGAGAAAGATATGAATTTTTGAAGTTTGCCCTAGTTTTATATTTCTGATTCTAACCAAAGTGAGTTGAGTAGGGGATAACTCGCCCTATACTCTATCACATTGAGTGAAATGAATTTTTCTAGAAAGTTAAGACCTATGGTAACATGCCAAAAAAATTTTAGAACTAAATTCAATCCCTGTTGTTCTCAATAATTCATTAAAGTTGCCCTAAGTCCTAACTGGGCTAGAATAGGGCAGTGCAGGTTACCCAAATTCAAGAGCTCATAAGTTGAGTTTTACTTATTCAAATGAGGTAAAACTTCTTGGAAATGAAAGTCAGTCTAGTTATCTTTAAGATGATGTATGTTTTGTATAATTACAACTAGCTTTCTACTTTTAGTGAATTTTTACTTTTCGGTGTAAAAATCTACCTAGTAACAGGATAGACCTAGGTAAAATTTTAATAAATTAAGTTATATATATCAAAACTTAATGAGACCAAAGAGGTTAGAAACTAGACAAATAATATTTTAACATATCCAAAATTTAGGTCTAAATGAATTAAACAGAATTTATAGTTGAATTTACAAAACCAGGTAGAATTGAAGAAGTTGGCCGAAAACCAATTTAAATGCAAAGGTTGCAAGATTTGTATGAGTATTGAAGTGGTTGATATATTATGTTGGTTTTCTGTATAAATGAATTGTCTGGCTAGCTGGCACTATTCATGAGGAAGCAGACCTGATCCATTATGCTGCCAAAATTTCAATAAAAACCCTGTATAAGGCATGATGCACTTGTACATGCATTGGATATCCAAGTCAAGTTGATATTCATTATGAGACTTATAAATCTTATGAAAAGTTCCATATTACTTGGGCCAACCCTGGAATAAAGTTATAAGGAATAGATCGGTGGGAAGGTCAGGGAAAGGAAACCTGACATTCTTGTATAGGATTAAGCTCGATCCTAAAGAGTAAACTATTACCAGAAGTTGTATTGCCAAAAACTCCCAGGGAACCAAGTAAGGAAAAGTTTATGATATTTGATTTAAAAATCAATAAAGTAAAGTGAGTCTGAGTACATGCCTTATTGCATTACGTAGACATATTATTTACTTGTGAGTTGAATGCTATACTCCTTTACGTATATTTCCCCTGTTTATTTTGCAGCTTAGTTCATTATGATATATTGATGCTTATTCTATTTTTACTGCCTTAAGTAAAATTGAACCTTGTTTCGTGTTATGTTTTTTTAAATCAAATAAATGAGGATAATGTATTATGTTATTCACCTTTTTCATAACTAAATAAAAACCAAAGCAACTAGGAATGAATACGATGTTAGTATCTTATAGTTATGGGAATCCTACGGAGAATTTTTTTAAATTCTCACCCTACTATGTATGCCCATGTCATTCTTAGACTATGGACTAGGACAGGCATTCTCTTCATTGAGTTTCCTGACCTGTACATCTCCGGCACCTGTCGTTTTCGTTTTTACTTCTTCTTCCACCAAGACTTTGTTGTTCCTCTTGCTCACCCACAGTTTGATCCCCCTGCTTCCCATATTGCTATCCCATTATATATGCCACACCTATTCCTGCCTCCAGTAGCAGCAGTAATAGCAACTCCAACGGGACCACCAGTACCTACATCACCACCTCAGGTGGTTCTTTCTCTTTCTCTTGACGATGAGGAGGACGCCTCTCAGTCCTAAGCATCATTCCATGGTTCTTCTTTAGGGCTCAGCAACGGTTACACCCCAACGGGGCCGAGCATGGTGAACGGGCTCCTCTCATCTACTTCTGAATAGAGACTCTAGCCTTTCACCTACCAGCAGTGTATAGTGTGGCCCTATTTTGGTGCTTACATGATCTTGGGCCATAGGTTTAGCTTCTTTTTGTATGTCGCAGTGATATAGTATATGCAATGTCCTCTAAGGACCATAGGAGGTTACGTTTCATGTAGACGGGCTAGTTTTGTTTTGTTTTGTTTCGACAGCCCCACTTTTGTACTCTCTATCATACATGTATATCATGATGTAGCAAATTACTTATATATATATATATATATATATATATATATATATGATGTAGTTTCTGTCCATTTTACTGAATTTCCTATCATGACGCGAAATGAATTACTACGTATCTGATAAAAATTTACTTAAGTCAATAACTAACTTTAAGGTAAAAATGAAATTTATAATTTCTTACACGTGACAAATTATCGTGTGAAATACTATGACTTAAGCATAGTATTACATCTAGTAAGGTGTTACATTTTTGGTATCAGAGCAGTTTGTCCTAGCACAAGCATGAGTGTTAGAGTGACTATGCTTCGCGTATACTCTGCAATTCTTAGATAATAGCATGCATTGAATCTTGTCTGTATGGAAAAGGTATAGAATGCATATGTACAAATTTTCTTTACCATATAAGCTGTTATTTACTAGCACACTAAACTTAGTATTAAGTCTGATCAACTCAATAATTTTTGTTTTGTGTATTCAGAACTTGATAGCTTCTGGAAGGCGAGGTAGGTCACGAATAACACCTGCTCAAGAAGATCATGTTGAGTTCATGGATACAATATGATAAATGGCTTATGCAATGGCAAGAACAAGCAGTGGCAGCACACCAGATGATGGACCAACTAGGTAGGCGACCCGAAGTTGGTCATGGAGGAAATCCTAATGGCCCAAAAGTGGACCTAGAGTACCTCAAATTTGTTTAGTTCAAAAAGGCAAACCCGCCTAGTTTAGGGGAGTCTTTGATCCTGATAAGGCCAACGAGTGGATTAAAGCCATGGAGAAAGTCTTCTCCATCTTAGGCTGCACTAACCACCAGAAAGTGGCTTTTGCCACTTATATGCTTTAAGCAGATCCAGAGTTCTAGTGGAATGGCGTACGATGGTTATTGGAGGAATCCCAGACGGGGATTACCTGGGATGTATTTAGGGACGCATTTTACTAGAAGTATTTTCCTCCCTCAATTCAAAATTCCAATGAGCGGGAGTTTATGTAACTCCGTCAAGGAAACAATAGCATATCGGAGTATATTGCTAAATTTGAGGAGTTGTGTAAATTTTCTATAATCTATCAACAGAATCCCAATGAGGCTTGGAAGTGTGTGAAGTTTAAGGGTGGATTGCGAGAGGATATCCTCGCAACCATACGGCCTATGGAGATTAGAGATTTCCCCACCTCGGTGAACAAGTATCGATTGGTGGAAGATTGCAATAGGAAGTTGACTACTACTAGGTTGACTGGTAGTAACTTCAAGAGAGGATTGGAATCGCAGAGCCCAAGGTTTAAACCCAACTCTCAGCAGCAGAGAAGGTTTCAGTTGATGGGCAATAAAGGCAAGCAACCTCAGAGGCCTTTTGTGAACCAAACCTGCGCCCAGTGTGGAAAGAGTCATGGCAATCGCCCGTGCTTGGCCAGTCAAAATTTTTGTTTCGAATGTGGCAAGCTAAGCCACAAAATCTATGAATGCCCCGCCAGAAATCCTCAGCTAACTCCCAGGCCTCAACACCAAGGAAGAGTTTTCACCGTGGATGCACATGAAGTTAAAAGATCCGAAGATTTGATTTAAGGTACATATGAAGTGGATGGTAAGGTTTTGACTGTTTTATATGATTTTGGTGCTTCACACTTTTTTGTTTCTCGTGATTGTATGTCAGCTTTACAATTGCCTATCTCTGAATTACCCTATGATTTGTTAGTTTCTACTCCTATAAATAAGCCTATTAAGACCAATCATATTTTTATGGATGTATCCCTTCGGATTGAAGGCCGAGCTTTTAAAGCCAATTTAATCTGCCTTCCTTTGTCCAGACTTGATATAATTCTGGGCATGGATTAGCTCTCTGCTAATTGAGTCATGTTAAATTGTTCTAATAAGGCCATTTTGTTTCCCTCTGCTTCACCTCCTGAGTCTGTGATCCTTGAAAATCTTTATCTAAATTCCTTAGCAGTATACCACTATGGGGATAGGAGTCAAGGGTACATTCTTCTATTAACCAATGTGATAAAGGTTGATCAAAAATTGGATGATATTGTAGTTATTAAGATATATCCAAATGTATTCCCAGAAAATATTCTTGAATTCCCTCGCGAGAGGGAAATCGAGTTCACCATCGAGCTGGTATTAGTAACGGGACCGATATCTATAGCTCCATACTAGATGTCACCCTTGGAGTTAGCCGAACTCAAAAAGTAGATTGAAGAACTTCTGGAGAAGAAATTTATTCAGCCAAGTGCATTGCCATGGAGAGCTCCAATTTTGCTAGTTAAGAAGAAAGATGGGGGCATGCGACTGTGTGTGGATTACAGGCACCTAAATAAGGTAACAATTAAGAATAAATATCCATTGCCAAGGATCAATGACCTTATGGATTAGTAGCAAGGGGCAACCGTGTTTTCAAAAATTGACTTGTGCTCTGGATATCACCAGATTTTGGTTCGAGAAGAAGATATTCCCAAGAGAGCCTTTCGAACTCACTACTGACACTATAAATATATCGTGATATCTTTTGGACTGATAAATGCACCAGCAATATTTATGGATTATATGAATTGTATATTTCGACCACATTTAGACAAGTTTGTGGTGGTGTTCATCGACAACATACTCATCTACTCGAAGACGGAATAAGAGTATGCAGAGCACTTGAGGCTAGTATGGCAGACCTTAAGAGAAAGGAGGCTCTATGCCAAGCTATCCAAGTGTGAATTCTGGATGAAGGAAGTAAAATTTCTAGGGCATGTAGTGTCTCAGGGAGGAATTTCTGTAGATCCCAACAAGGTGGAAGCGGTGTTGAACTGGGAACGGCCGACCACAGTTATGGAAGTCAGGAGTTTCCTGGGTTTGGTACTACAGATGATTTGTTAAGAATTTCTCCCAAATAGCCTTACCCCTAACGAAGCTGATCGGGAAGAATGCTTCATTTGAATGGATGCCCGAATATGAACAGAGTTTTCAAGACTTGAAAGAAAAGTTGACGACAGCCCCAGTGCTCACTCTGCCAAATCCCCATGGACAATTTGAAGTTTATTGCGATGCCTCCAAGAAAGGGTTAGGATGTTTGTTAATGCAAAACAAGAATATGGTCGCATATGCTTCCAGACAATTGAAACCTCACAAAAGAAACTACCCAACGCATGATCTCGAATTAGCGGCGGTAGTATTTGCTCTAAAGATATGGACGCACCATCTCTATGGAGTAAAGTTTGAAGTATTTTTTTATCACAAGAGTTTGAAATACCTCTTTGATCAGAAGGAATTAAATATAAGGCATCGCAGATGGATGGAATTTCTCAAGGATTATGAGTTTGAGCTAAAATACCATCTTGGCAAGGCAAATGTAGTGGCAGATGCCCTGAGCAAGAAATCTTTAATTGTGGCGTGGATGATCATTAAAGAAATGGAACTTATAAAGAGTTTCTGAGACCTTAACTTGGGAATCTTTATAACTCCTCATACCATTCAGTTAAACTAGATCAAAATAACCAATGACTTCAAAGACCGAATTCGACACGCACAACAATGGGATGTCCACTTTCAGCATATAGTACAATTGGTGCATTTAGGAAAGCTAACAGGTTTTAGTTGGGATACAGAAAGTGTATGGCGATATCAGGGAAGGATATGCGTGCTTGAAATAGGTGATTTTCGGAAGAGAATTGTGGAAGAAGTCCACAGAAGTGAGTTCACTATACATCCTGGCATCACTAAGATGTACCAAGATCTCAAGAAAATGTTTTAATGAACAAATTTCTAGTTTGCCAGAAGGTAAAGATAGAACATCAGAAGCCAGTAGGGACACTGCAACCTTTAGATATTCCTGAATGAAAGTGAAAGAGCATTTCCATGGACTTTGTGATGGGTTTGCCAAGGACATCTTTTGGATATGGTGCTATATGGGTTATAGTGGATAGAATAACTAAGTTTGCTCACTTTTTACCTATCCGAGCAAATTATCCTTTAGAGAAATTAGCTCAATTATATATTTAGGAAATAGTGAGGTTACATGGCATCCCTTCAACTGTTGTCTCAGATCGAGACACAAGATTTACCATTTGATTTTGGGGAGCGTTTTAGAAAGCATTCAGTACTAGACTGTGGTTGCAACATACCCGTCCGGCACAACGTGACACGGAGGCAACTGAGAAAAAATAAATTAACCTTTCTAATTATTTGATGGATGGGATGATGAGAGAACTGTGTGTTAAGATTTGGAGTGGTTATCAATCAATTTTTTCATTAAAAATGAAATGGCAGATTGGATGCCAAAAAAGAAAAGTTCTGCGATGCCAGAGTTCAAGTTCGGGGGTTGATTATGGATAGGGAAGGTATTAGCACCCTACAACGTCCGTTCCAAGAATGGTTACTTGTTAGTCCAATATTATTTGAATCTTTGATTATATTGGTCCCATTTTTAATTAAAAAAAATTATTTGTTTTTCTTTTTTAAATGTCCCATTTTGTCAACATATTATCAAGGATGATAAATGCTTAAGACAGGGAATGGGTGGCTAAACAACCATTTTTGTGGAACAAAATTCAGGCACACAACATATTGCATAAAAATGGTGAATTAAGAATATAAAAATTTTTAAAATAATTTTTGCAAAAATATGTTTATTTATTAAAAAACATTTTTTTATAGAGAAATAAAATTAAAATTTAGAAACTAATTTTTTTATCGTAGTAATTATTTTTATTTTTATTGAGTTGTTTTCCTTTTCTTTTTTTTTTTTTTTTTTTTGAGCAAAAGGAAAATTCTAATTCACCATGATTATAATTGTGGCTATATAAATTTGTTCACCATTTTTTTTTATTTTTGAATAAATATGAAAATATTTTTAAATTATTTTTTAGTATTTTGATACTAAACTCTAATTTTGCTAGCGCCCTAGCAAAGCTGAATATAAAATTTCAGAAAGAGTTTATTTGTTCAATGCTCCGATCCTTTTATGATTTTTCTATCATCAACCAGTTTCAAATTATTATTATTATTATTATTATGAAATCCTAAATGAAATAATAAACTAAAGGAAACTATCATTTAATTTAAGTGGGCAAAAATAAATAAATAATATTGTCAGGATTATATAGATTGGTTCACACAAATTTACGAAAATGTTTTTCTTTATTTTATTGTTGAAGTCAAATCTCACCAACGTTCCTAGTAAGACCTGATATATAGCCTCAACAATTTCAGAAAGAGTTTATTTGATCGATGCTCCAATCCTCTCCTGATTTTTCCATCGTTGGCTTATTTCAATTTTTATAAGTATAAAATTCTAAATGAAATGATGAAGTTGAAGAAAGTTATTGTTGTAATATTTAATTAGGTGTTGAAATATTTCTATAATGACATCGAAACTATACAAATTTTATTTTGTGTATAAAAAGATATTAAAATATTTTATTTTAATTTTACTATTAAGATCAATTTTCACCAGCATTTATGATAAAATTTGAATTTTAGGAAGAGTTATTTTGATTGGCACTCCAATCCTCTCCTAATTTTTTTTATTGATTGATTATTTTAATAATACGAATACAAGTACAAAAAAAAAATGAAATAGAAAATATTCATGAATTAGAATAGATAAGTATCAAAATATAACATACAATATAATTGCAATAAGATTTGTTTTGAAAAAGTTCATAATCTCACTAACGCTCCTGTAAAATTATAGAAATTCTCATATTTCAGGGAAGTCAAAATATTATTACCATTGCAATTAGTTTTGATTATTCACCATTGAAATACAATAAAATTTATCTGATGAGAATTATAATTGTAAAAGGAAACAAAGAGAAGGAAGAAAAGAAAATAAATAAATAAATAAAGATACAAGAAGGAAACCAAACGCACAGCAGATGAAGGGTGGGTTTTCTTTTTGCTTTTTACTAAATTAGAGTTTAGAGGACATCACTAATAGAAATTGCGAGAAAAATAAATGGGCTTCACGAGACCTCAGCCCATGGGTTAACAATCCAAATCAATATCATTAAAAAGCAATAACTAAGACACACGAAAGAAAGAAGGAGTGTCTCAATTATTTGAAAGTCATTCACGGCAGGTTCCTTAGAAACTTCCAGCACATTTTGGGTTGAGATGCATGCAAATAAAGAGGGGTAGAGAGGAGGACAGCTGATCACAAGGAGTTCGATCATGGTTCCAGCACATTTTTATTTAGTCATGCTGTTGCGAGCGCAGTTCTGTGCGGTGCGGCTTGGCGCCGCTTTAACGACGGCGGCAACAGCAGGAAGAAGATGGTGGCGCTGTGGTGGTGATGATGGTGGTGGAGGTGACAATGGTTCACGGTGGGGAACGAGTTACAACGTGGGTGGATGGAGTAGCGATGCCGTGGAGCGGCGGAAGCGCGGCGGAGCACCGGTGACACAATGGAGGTGAGCGACTAATGGTGGTGTACTGTTCTCGGCGGTAGCGGACGGCGATTGTTGCTCCCTCTCTTTCTCTCTCTCTCTCTCTGGTTTTTTCTTTTTTTGTTTGGCGCTAAAAAATGTGATCTTGGTGGTGTGGTTTTGACTTTGCAGAGAGAGTTGATGATTTCTGATTTGGCTTGGGTTTGGATAGTGGAGAAATAATGGGGGTTGCTGTTTGGGTGTTTGATTTGCAATGGAAGAGAAAAAAAATTGCTGGGTTTGTATTATGGTGGTTGTTCTGTTTTCATTTTTTCTTATCTGATATGGTGATGAAGCTGTCTTTCTGTGAGCATTCTGTTGTTTTTGATTCACAGTTTGGGATTAGGTATGGTTGATGGGGTTGAGAATACGTGTTTCTGGACTCAATATCTTTAGATTATGTTAGAAGGAAATTTGTATTTAATTTTCTGGCTTGATTGCTTCTTTCCTGTCCCTGGGTTATGCTCAATAGCAATTTTTATTTTTATTTTTGTTCCTTTTTTATTTTATTTTTATTCTTTGAATGGTTTGCAAATGAGCAGACTGATCGAGTGTGTTGTGTGTGAAGATGAGAATGTGTTATATGTGTGAAAGTGTGACTGTTTGATGCATTTGAATAAATTGCAAAAGGAAGAAGTATAAAACAGAGATATTCGCAGTGCCATATCAAGAGTTACCGTTTAATTTGATAAAGGAGATGTAATAGAAGGATTAACTTGCTACACACATGGAAGAAGCAAGATAGCAGTAGAGTAGAGAAACAAAATTAACAATTAGTTCGTTGCACAAGAAAAGGAACAAAATAATAGCATAGCAAAGAAAGAAAAGTTAGAATTAGAATGAAGAAGTACGAAGATCATGTTAAAGTCTCACCTCTTTCAAGTATTAACAATAGCCTTCTCTCCTTAACTCCCTCTTTGATTTTTCTCTCTCACTAACTAGTTCTTTCTTCCTCTCCATGTGTGTTTATTTTTCCCTCTCTTCTGTATTTTTTTTCTTGTATGTGTATGCTTGCTCCCTCTTTTCCTTCTATATGTGTTTTTCCTCTTACCTTCTGTGTCTTTGTTTGTGAAGAGGCACCCTCCTTTTATAGCCAGTGGAGTCGAGCAACATTGCAGGATAAGAATTTTTTTTTTTTTTTTTGGGCTTTGGTTTTTGATGTGGCTTAAGCAAGTATACCAGATCGTATAAGTAATAAAGTGATGAAAAAGATATCATTCCCACGAGGATAGATCAATTACCGAGTAACTACCAGGAATGACTATTTGGACTGGAAAAATGGAATGAGTAAAGAAAACTAAAAGAAATCAAATAGAGCAAGGGAACAAAACTACACCTAAAGACAATTTAAATCACTGGGATGGACACTGGGGCTAACTGACTTCATCTAACTATGGGCTTAATTATCGTAGATCTCAATTATCTAGTTTTTACCTTAATTGATTAATGATCAGATTTCCTAAACTAATTTTAAGTTTTTCTCAAGGTGAAGAAATTCTCTTTACTCTAAATTAATTGCATAATCTCTTAGTTACAAATTAATTTAGGAAAAGGTTGAAGTTTTATGGATTCTTAAGATGATTACATGAGTTGCATTTATCTATTTCTAGTTTTCGTTCAAGAAACGGTATTTATAATGAAAAGCTTTGTTTACCAACCCTATCTCTAGTTATTGCAAACCAATAAATTAGTTGAATGATGGCGAATCACTCAAAAATATTAGGAACAATTATAAACACTTAATAATCCAAGATAAAAACATAAATAAAATCAATTCATGAGTAATATCATCACATAGTTGGATTCATCAACGCCTTAGAACGGGGTTTAGTTCATGATGGAATCATAAACAATAGAAAAAGTAAAAGAAAGAACAAAAGAAAGAGTAACCATGAAGAATAACAAGAATTCCAATATTTTGGGGGTGAATGATGTCTCCAACTCTTCACAAAACTTTCTACAATGCTTCTTGAATCTTCAAACCTCTCCTCTAGGGTTGCCTCCATTGTTAGAGTCTCAAAAGGCGTCAAAAAGGTCGTCCAAATCCTTTAAATAATGCTGCAAGATTTTCCCCTGCAAGGTTGCTTCGAAAAGTAGACTTTCCACATTTATCGTAGCCGCGCTCTAGCGCGCGATTCACGCTTAAGCGTTCTCCACTGCACCATAAACTTGTTCTCTTTGTTTCGGCCTGCGCTCGAGTACGGGGTCTTACGCTCGAGTGTGCATCTAAAACAACAATTCTGTATATTTACCTCTTTTGCTCACTTCCAAGCTTAATAGCGATCGGAATAGTTGGAATTTGCCCTCATAAGTAGCAATAGCAATTGTAGATCTTTGAGTAAGCTTTTCAACGCAACAAGAACCACCTCAATTAGAGTTCTGTAGCTCATGATATGAGCAAAATACTGATGACTAGTCAGGGTTGACAGCATCAGAGACAAAATGTAACTTCAATCTTGTTTTGTCGTTTTCTACTAGAAGACTTGAGAATCCTGAAAAGTGCTCAACAATAAAGTTGGAGATCTCCTTCTCACCTTTCCAAAGAGTCTTAAATCATGTCAATTTGACTTCCAAAGAGTTAGATATGAATTTTTTTTTGTGACGTGGTCTTGAAATCCAGTCAAATGGACTGGTTAAGACTCCGATTGAACTCCTCTTCCACTTTAGTGCTTGTACCTAATTGAAACATAATGACAACATAAATAACTAACAAAATATGAGACAATGACAAACAAATTAGAAAAGAATCTAAATCAAAGAAACCAACTAAAAACAACTAAAATACCCAAGTAAATTCATGTAACTAAAACCTAAATCTAAGTAAAACAAAACAAAAAAACTCACTATGGGGAGTTATCAGTTTTACTTTTTTTTTTTAATCTAGGTTTCTTCTTCTTCTTTTTTTTTTTTTTTTTTAAGAATTAGGGTGGCAGGCCTCTTCTAAATTGTGTTGAGTTTTTTTTTTCATTTTTATTTTTTTATTTTTTTGTCATGATATAAAAGGAGACTTGGCAAAGATATCTAGTCTTTTATTATTTTTTTAAATTTTGGGTTTGAAATAAGGAAACAAATGTAATAATAAAAATGTAATTGCAGCCAATAAGACAATTTGCACAAAATTGTAGTGCTTGAAATATTGCTTATTACAAACACTAAATTATTTGGGACAAGTTTATATAAACATAGACAAATTTGGATATCAACAACTATATTTATGCACTACATATCATCCACAAACAGATGGTCAGACTGAATGAACTATTCAGACTTTGGAGGATATGCTACGAGCGTATATTTTGGAGCTGTATGGAAACTGGGATCGGTATTTACCACTAGCCGAGTTTGCATACAAAATAGTTACCATGCTAGTATCGGCATGGCTCCGTACGAAAGCGTTATATGGACGGAAATATCAATCTCTGCTATGTTGGTATGAATCTGTTAGGACTGAAATTGATCAGGCAGACCACAGAGCAAATTAAGAAGATCCGTAGCAAGATACTCACAGCCCAGAGTAGAAAAGCTATGTGGATGTCAGGAGAAAGCTATTAGAATTTCAAGAGGAAGTCCACATGTTTCTAAAGATTATGCCTATACTCGGAATAGGTAGAGCCATTAAGGTCAAAAAACTAAGCCCTCGCTTTATCGGTCCTTTCCAAATCTTGAAGCGAATCAAGCCAGTTGTATATTAAGTCGTTTTATGTAACACCCTACTAATTTAATGTTATGCTTAAGTCATAGCATGTAACTTAGTAGTTGTGTTACCGTGTTAGTATTCCATTTGTCTTTTTACCTTGACGAAATATACCTTAGGGCGTAAGGAGTATCTAAACAGAAGATACAGTGCTTCATATATTAGAAACATGATCGGCATTGCAAAGCAGTATAAATAAATAACATAACATAACATAACATAACAAAAAAGATGGGGAAAAGTAGTATAACATTCACTATACATATATATATATTAGAAGCTAAAGCTTCAGTTTTTGTACATGTACAAAAGATGGATACAAATGCTAGGCCAGTACACACAAAAAGACATATGGCTCGTGTCGGTGAAGTACAATCCTATCTGGTCCCCAAGGGACGTTTCAAGCTAGTGTACATACTAAACTGCTACTCTCGTGGCCCAGTGTCAAGTACTACCAAAAGAGGGCCATGCTATACAACATAGTCTACAAATTAGAGTCTACTTCGTCATATAGCCGTTGGCCATACCAAGCCCAGTCAAAGCGTAATCTGCGTTAGGTCCAGAGGAGGAGGAGGGTGAATCAGTAGTCTTGGAGGGGTCACTCTCAGAGTTGAGCAAAATATCCGAGACCATCTATGGAGAGGAAGCTAGTGGAGGAGCTACTGGGGCTGCAGGTGTTGTGGGTGATGGAGGAGGTGCAAGGTGTGCTACATGCAGAGGGATGGCAAAATATGGAATAGCAGGGTAAAACGTGGGGTGAAATAGGGGAATCGCAAAGTCTCTATGACTAAAAAGGTAAAGATGGAAACTGCAAGAGCTAACTATGTACAATGAGTCGAACATTGGATCATAATACAGCTGTATATCAAGCATCTCAAGGAAAAGTACGGCCGTCATGTCCATTGCCAGAGTTTGAGAATGACGTGGAAATACGAAATAAAGTGAGAATTTGAAGAAATTCTCAGTAGGATTTGTGTGCTGTGTTATACTGACGTCACATTTATTCTCAGTTGTTTTGATTTTTATTTAATTATAAAAAATTAATATCAAAGTAAACTGCCTTCATTTATTAAGTTTAAGAAATACCTGGTCCGAAGCAAGATTTAATTTTACTTAAGACAGTAAAAACAAAGTAAGCAATTATATGACAAAATATAGTATAGAGAGTAGAATGAATAAGCAGGTAGTAGTAAAAGAACGTAATATTCAACTCATAAACAACTAACATAACTATGAAATGTAATCATGTATGTGCTCATGAGTCCTCTTTTTCTCTTTAGTTCTTAAACTTGGTATCATAAACTTTTCTGTTACTTGGTCCCCTAGAAGTTCTTGGCCATACAACTCCTAGGTAATAGTTTGCTTTTCAAGACTGAGCTCGTTCCTATACAGGAGTGTTGGATTTGTTTTACCCAACCTTTCCACTAATCTATTCCCCTTTACTTTAATCCAAGGCTAGCCCAAGTAGTATAGAACCTTTCTCATGACATAACCCATATAAGAATTCATGCTAGTAGCACATGCATCAAAGTATATTTCATGATTTATGCATAATTTCTGCTAAAATTCGACAACATGCCGGATTGTGTCTACTTCTCCATGAATAGTGCTAGTACCATCGACAATCAATTATTCATAAAATCACAAGAGTACATTCACATATCAATGTCAATCTCATAGAGATAATATTTGCACTTGAATTTAAGTTACTATCTATGTACCTTCATTCTGCTCGATTTTTGTAAAATAAGCTATAACTTCTATTTAATTCATTTGGACATAAATTTTGAATGTTAGAGTATTATTTGTATAGTTTCCAACCCTTTTAGTCCCATTTCATTTTGATACAGGTAGTTCAAGTTATTGGAAATTTACCTCGGACTGCCTTGCAACTAGCCAGAATTGCACACTCAAAAGTAAAAATCCACTAAAAATCGAAACTTACTTGGATTCTTATCAAACCTATATCAATTTAAAACTTATTGATCAAATTTTCATATCCAAAATGTTTAACTTCATTTGACTAAGGAGAGCTCAAGCTATGAGCTCACAAACTTGATAGACTCGGATTGCCCTGTCTCTATTCCAATAGAACAAAGGGCAACTTCAATAATTTATTGGGAATTATAAAAAATGAATTTAACCATGAAATTTTTATAGCATGTTCTTCTATGTCTTACCTTTCTAAAAAATTTTGTTTCACTTCATTCCAAGTTGTCTAGGGCAAGTTTTTCCCTAAACAACCTCCCCTGCCCAGAATAAAACTCAGAAACCTAGGGCAAATTTCCAAAATTCATATCTCCCTCAATACTAACCCAATGGCCTTATAATTTATATGTATGGAAAGCCCTAATATCTAGTTTCAATAAAAATAGATTCATTAGGTTTTGGTGGCTATAGGCAAGTCCGTACAGTGTGCAAGTACGGACGCCAATGTGTTTTCTACTTAAACAAATCCTATGTTTCTTCTCCTTGTGTTTTTCATTCAAGTTTCAAGCCTATCCTAACAATTTCATGTAAATCCAATCCCAAATCATCACATACATACAGCATATCATGAAATGAATAAAGTGAAACAAGAGCTCATGCAACCACCAGCCAATAGAAATCATATGAGAAAGTTGAATCCTACCTCTAGCAAGTAAGTTTCTTAATCAAAATGGGTGTTTGTGGGCAAGAAAGTGGATGAGAGCTTGAGAAGAAGTAATATGAAGTAGGAGAAGAAGAAGAAAATAAAGAAGGGAAGAAAAAGGAGAAGTAACCGTGGCAACCAAGGAGAAAGGAAGAAAAAGGGCTCTTTGAATTAATGATGGTGGTTGGAAACTTTAGCATTTGATTGGAGGAAAAATGGGTGGTTAAAATGAAGCCAAGACCAACTCTTTGGGTAGCAACTAGGCGTCTAATACCATGGTGAGTGAGAGTGGCTAAATTTTAGGCACTCATTTTAGGGTCATAGGTGCATAATTTGATTGATTTGGTTCCGTCAGTTTAAAATACCGAATCTCTATCAGTTTCCTTTAAATCGGTAAAATATTTTGGAAAAAATTTTTGTAAGGGTTTCTATGTGTTTATTCTAATTCCCTAAAGTCTAATCCATTTAATTAATTTCTAATTAGCCTGTAATTGACTTTTAATTAAATATCTAATTGATTTCTAATTAATTTCACTGATTCGTTAAAACTGAATAAATTGATTAAAACTATAACATTTTTACCTCCACATCTATCAAATCTTAACGATGCTTTTCATGTTTCTCAACTCAGGAAGTATTAGCTTGACTCCACACATTTCTTAGTACTTGAATCAATGCAGTTGAGGGACGATTTGACTTTTCATGTACCCCCAGCGTGGATAGTAAACAGGAGCACCAAGCACCTTTGGAACAAAGCCGTGCAATTAGTGAAGGCAGCATGGGGAAACGAAGGCAGAGAAGACTATGCATGGGAATTAGAGTCAGATATGAGGAAAGAGTACTCTGAATTATTCTCAGGTACTAAATTTTGAGGACAATTTTTTCTTTTAAGGAGGATAGTAATGTAACATCCGAAAAATCTTATCATTTTTAATCGATTTATTCCGCTTTAACGAATAAGGGAGATTGATAAGAAATCTACTAAATATTTAATTAGAGGCCAACTAAAGGCTAATTAGAAATTAATTATATGTCAACTAGAGAGATTTGGATTAGAAGCAATTAGAATAGCAACATAGAAAGTTTCACAAAATATTTCCAAACCATTTTGCCGCTTTGAAGGAAATCGGTAGAGATTCGGCCGAATCAATAGAATTACACCAACACAATCCTAATTAGAGTAGTTGAAATTTCAGCCCATGAGTCCTTCAAAGTGGCATCCCATAGAACCACAAAAAAGGGGAAGACTTGGCTGAATTTTCAACCAAGTGATCTTCAATCAATGGGAAGCCATATTTTCATCAACCTTGGATTATAATAATTTAACAATTCTTACCTCCCCCACTTTGTAATTTTGACCTCTCTCTCTCTCTCTCCCTTGTAGACCTCTCATCATTTGCTCTCATCTTCCTTCCTCCTCACTTCACTTCTCTTCCATTTTCAAATTCCAAGCAACCCCAACATAAAAAATCTTCACCTAGTCAAGCTATCTTTTAATCTAAAGGTAGGATTCAACCCTTTTATTGGATTTTCTTGAGAATTGGGCCTGCTATGAAACTCATTTAGATGCATGTATTTGATGTTATTATGAGTCTATATGAAGGTTTATGGCTGAATTGTTATGCATAAATTGAGTTTTGAATAATTATCTAGTGAAGAGAAGCAAACAGAATATGAAAATCTAGAAACCCTATGGTGTCCATACGTTCGAAGCCTATGACCCCATATCCAGCCATCAAAACTTGATGAACATATTTTTACATGAAACTAGACATCTAGGGCTTTCCAACCAAATGAATCAAAAGACCATTGGATTAATATTGAGAGAGATATTAATTTTTGAAATTTAACATAGTTTTTTTATTTTAGATTCTGACTAGATAAGTTGAGTAGGGCATAACTTGCCCTATACTCCTTCAAATTGAGTAAAACTAATTTTTTTAGAAATTTAAGACATATTGTAACATGACATAAAAATTTCAGAACTAAATTCAATCCCTGTTGTTCCCAGTAATTTATGAAAGTTTCCTTAAGTCCCAATTAAGCTAGAACAGGGCAGTGCGGGTTACCCAAATTCAAGAGCTCATAACTCCAGTTTTACTTACTCAAATGAGGTGAAACTTGTTGGAAATGAAAGTTAGTCCAGTTATCTTTAAGATGATGTATGTTTCGTACAATTCCAACCAAGTTTCTATTTTTAGTGAATTTTTACTTTTCGATGTGAAAATTTGCTTAGTAATAGGACAGACCTAGGTAAAATGTTAATAACTTGAGTTATATATATATCAAAACTTAATGGGACTAAAGAGGTTAGAAACTAGACAAATAACATTTTAACATATCCAAAATTTAGGTCTAAATGAATTAAACAGAATTTATGGCTGAATTTATGAAGCCAAGTAGAATTGAAGAAGTTGGCCGAAAACCAATTTAAATGCAAAGGTTGCAAGATTTGAATGAGTATTGAAATAGTTGATATATTATGTTGGTTTTTTGTATAAATGAAATGCCTAGCTAGCTGGTACTATTCACCGAAAAGCGGCTTTGATCCGTTATGCTGCCAAAATTTCGGCAGAAATCCTGTATAAGGCATGATGCACTTCTAAATGCATGAGATATCCAAGTCAAGTTGATATTCATTATGAGACTTATAAAGCTTATGGAAAGTTCTATATTATTTGGGCCAACCCCGAAACAAAGTTAAGGGGAATAGATCGGTTGGAAGGTCAGGGAAAGCAAACTCGGCATTCCTGTATAGGAACGAGCTCGGTCTTGAAAAGCAGACAATTACCCAAGAGTTACATAGCCAAAAACTCCTAAGGAAACAAGTAAGGAAAAGTTTGTGTTATATGATTTAAAGATCAATGAAGTAAAGTGAGTCTGAGTACATGCATTACTGCATCACATAGACATATTATTTACTTGTGAGTTGAATGCTATAATCTTTTACGTACATTTTCCCTATTTATTCAACAACTTAGTTCATTATGATATATTGATACTTATTCTATTTTTACTACCTTAAGTAAAATTGAACCTTGCATCGTGTTATGTTTTCTTAAATCAAATAAATGAAGATAATGTATTCTATTATTCACCATTTTCATAATTAAATAAAAACCGAAGCAACTGGGAATGAATACGATGTTAATATCTTATAGTTATAGGAATCCTATTGAGAATTTATTTAAATTCTCACCCTACTGTGTATGCCCGCGTCATTCTTAGACTATGGACTAGGCGGTGACAAGTGTTCTCTTCATTGAATTTTCTGACCTGTACTTCCACATTAACCCTTACTTGGATTCTATATACATCTCCGGCACTTGCCGTTTCCGTTTTTACTTTTTCTTCAACCGAGACTTCGCTGTTCCTCTCGCTCACCCACAGTTTGATCCCTCTGCCCCCTATATTGCTATCTCATTATATATGGCACACCTATTCCCATCTCCAATAGTAGTAGCAGTAGCAGCTCCAGCCGCATCACCACCAGCACCACCAATACCCACATTAGCACCTCAGGTGGTTCCTTCTCTCTCTCTCGATGAGGAGGAGGACCCCTTTGAGGCCTTAGCATCATCCCACGGCTCTTCTTCAGGGCCCAGCGATGGTTACACACCAATGGAGCCCCGCATGGCGAACGGGTTCCTCTTATCTACTTCTAACTAGAGACTCCAGCCTCTCACTTTCCAGCAGTGTACAGCGTCGCCCTATTTTGGTGCTTACATGATCTTAGGCCATAGGTTTAGCTTCTTTTTGTTTGTCTCAATGATATGGTAGATGCAATGTCCTCTAAAGACCATAGGAGGTTACGTTTCATGTAGACGGGCCAGTTTTGTTTTGTTTCGATGACCCCACTTTTGTACTCTCTGTAATACATGTATATCATATATATATATATATATATATATATATATATATATATATATATATATATATATGCAGTTTCTATCTATTTTACTGAATTTCCCATCATGATGCGAAACGAATTACTATGTATCTGACAAAAATTTACTTAAGGCGGTAATTAACTTTGAGGTAAAAATGAAAGTTATAATTTCTTACTACGTGAAATACCATGACTTTAGCATACTATTACATTTGGTAAGCTGCTACAAATGGCACCTAGCAGCCACAAGACGGGAGGAGAGTTGGCCCACTCCTAGCTATTCATGTCAAGGACCAATGGGGAGCCAAATTGTCACCTAACTTGGCCCCAAAAATCCTTTTCTCTCCTTGATGTTTTGGCCCCTCCATTTTGCTGATGACCTCTTCATTTTCTCTTCTTTTCTTCCTCCATTTTCACTTCTTCTTCCCCTCGACTCCAAGTTCCATCCATATCCCTCACTACAAACTCAATCTTAGCTAGTTTTCACATCAAATTGAGGTAGGATTCAAGTTATTGTTTGATTTTTGTGAATTTGTTGGTGTTGAGAAAGCTTGCTCTACTCATCTAATTGAAGATATATGATGTGATTGTGATGACTTATGGTAGGTTTAGCAAGTATTTGGTTGGACTGGGATCGAATCTTGCATGAAAATAAGAAAGATAGCAACACAGAATATGAAAGCCTAGAAGATCTTATGGCATTCGAATCTTTGGAGTGTACGGCTCTGCCTACAACTAGCAAAACTTGATGAACCTATTTTTATGTGAAACTAGACATATAGAGCTTTCCAACCATATAAATTGTAAGACCATTGGATTAGTATTGAGGGAGATATGATTTTTTGAAGTTTGCCCTAGGTTTTTACTTCTGAATTTAACCAGAGTGAGTTAAGCAGGGCATAATTCACCCTATACTCTTTCAAATTGAGTACAACCAACTTTGTTAGAAAGCTAAGACATAGGGTAATATGCCATAAAAATTTCAGAACCAAATTCAATCCTTATTGTTCCAAGTAATTTATGTAAGTCGCCTTAAGTCCTAACAGCGCTAGAATAGGGTAGTTCAAGATAGCCAAATTGAAGAACTCATAAGTTGAGTTCTACTTATTCAAAAGCGATGAAACTTGTTGGAAATGAAAAACTATATAGGTTTTGTATAAGTTAGTTTTTCATTTTTTGTGAATTTTTACTTTTTAGGGCTAAAATATGTCTAGTACAAGACAGGCCGAGGTAAATCTTTATTAACTTGAGTTATATATATCAAAACTTAATGGGATAAAAAAGGTTAAAAACTAGACACATAACACTTCAACATATTCAAAATTTAGGTCTAAATGAGCTAAACAGAAATTATGACTTAATTTATAAATTGAGTAGAATTGAAGGAAATTGGTAGCAACTCAATTTAAGTTCAAAAGTTGTAAATTCTATATAAATATTGAAAGTTTGATGCATTCTATTGATTTTCTGTATGAATGACTGTCTGGTTGATTGACGCTATTCATAAGAAAGCGGACTTGATACGTTATGCTATCGAGCTATTGGCAGAAATATGTGAACGTTAAGCATGTTTATATGTTATTTCCAGGAATGCATGTCATGCAAGCATGAATGTTTGAAATCAAGGTATGGACATGTGCATAGGTTTCTGTTCATGCACGATATATATATATATATATATATATATATATATATATATATGAGCATCTGAATCATGAAAGAATATTAACAGACAAGATAAGATCCCTTCACTTGGAGGCAGTTATTTGGATCCCTCTCTGTGAAGGCAGTTAGGACTATGAGATCCCTCTATCTTGGAAGCAATTGGCCAAAATGAGATCCCTCTAATGTAGAGGCACGTGAATCGCTTTGTAGGTTAGTACTATATGATGACAGTCACGAGTTGAGCTCATTCCTATATTAGTTTACCCAAGGGTAGTCAAAACTAAAGATTAAGGGACACAGCAGACATCCTAGGGATGACGATACGTAACACCTAGGTATGTCAAGTAAAGGAAGTAAAGGAAGCATGAGTGCCTTTGCATGCTTTTGCATGATTTAATGATGAGCAATTGCATAAGCATAAGTTATGATCTTGTTATATTATTGAATTGTTTTCCCAAATGACAAGTGTGTGAATAAAATGAACCTGCTTTAGAAGGATATTTTTGAACTTTCTAAAATCGAAATTTATAAATTGTTTTGGCATTATCACTTTTTCATAATAAACCAAAGCAGCTGGAGATAATGATGATGACACTATTTATGATGGTTTAATGAATCCTATTGAGAATTTATAATTCTCACTCCTATATTTCAGTGTTATCTCCAGATAGTTTAAGAAATATTGAAGGTGGTTACCATAAGCAAAATTGACTAGAGATATTGAGGACGGCCGAAGAGCGCTGTCATGCAAGGTTTGTTTAAGCAATATTAACAACTCCTGAGTGTGGCACTGTGACTTAAGCATAGTATATGCTTGGGAGGGTGTTACAATTTATTATGAGAGTGAGAGGAATAAATTTGGGCCGCATGATCATACATGAATAATCAAAATTAAAAGTTATATAAAAATCAATAATCACTTGAAAAAAATTATAGAACTTTATGTTTTAATCTTGACCATCATATCAGATCTAATAGTGCATATTTTGCTCTTTTCATTATAATAATAAACCAATTATCTTATATATATATATATATTATTAAACTATTCATGAAGAGTGTATCATAGGAATTATCTATCATTGATTTTAATTCTTTAGGAGAAAAATCACCCCAAATAAATTTTCCATAATACATTCTTCATATTTTTCATAATACACTATCTCGAGGTGCGAGCATAGTGGCAAGTTGGTATGGCCTTTGTCAAAATTGCACCTGATTCAATACTCGAACCTCCACCCCTCCCTTCCCATATACCACTAACCCTCACCTAACAAATAAAAAAAAATATTAATTTTGCTTTTAGTTGGGTTTATTAGCCTAGTTCTCTCAACAATATGTTCTCTTGAGGTCAAGATAGTGTATTATGAAAAATATGAAGAATTTATTACGGAAAATTTATTTGAGGTGATTTTTTCCTAAAGAATTAAAATCAATGATAGATAATTCCTATAATACACTCTTCATGAATAGTTTAAGTTTTAATAATATCCAGAAAGTAATAAGTATTTGAGATTATTTCCATTGATCACCCCAATTATTTCATTAATAATCTTAATTCGCTTGATATCGATCTTCAATAGAACTGGAAACGTGCTCCATAAGTTAAATAAAATTAATTTTTGTATATAAAGAAAACAAATTAATTAAATATTTGATGCAACAGAATAATTAGGTTAATTTTGATATCCAAATTTATCCTCAGATCATTATCTTTGGTAAGTAGTAAGAAGAATGGATAGAGAGATAACTAATTTGATGGTTAGAGGAAGAAGACAAATAGTTAATGAGATAAGAGACAGGTATGGTTAAGATTAAAATAATAATAATAATAATTACGCAATCTTAATATGGTTACAAAGGTATCAACTCTAACCTATAAATAAAGGATAGTAGATGAGGAAGCATAAGTTTAACTTCGAACATGAAGGGAGATCGTGTTGGGATTGAAATAAAGAACAAGGTACGTCTTTTCTTTCTTTCTCTAACGCCATGTGAGTGTTTTTAGTTTGGATTAACGATCATAAACCTATGAACATTTTGGGTGCATCATATTCCCTATTACCAAGTTGCTTTTCACGACGAAAATTACATAAATCCCTTGCATCTTTTCGCAGTATTTTTACATATATCCCATGCATATTCTATCATTTTCTTTTCCTTCATATTTCTTATTTTCACAATGCGGAAAATAATACAATTTCTCTCTACATATAAGAAAATAACAATAAAACTGTTTCTTAAGATAAAGTTACATCATTTTCAACATAAAATAAGAAAAGTTTACATAAAACACTATATATTTGTCTGCGTGTTGGAACATGGAGGATGCCTCTATTTATATATGATACCCTCCTCTCATATGCTTCAAATTCAGTTGCTCCATTAAAAATAGGGGAAAAAAAGTTCCAATCATAACTCTATAAATGCATGTAAACCTCAAACTTTTTTCAGTCATTCTTATTCTACTTTTAAAGTTAACAAAAACGCTTTACCACTATTGTGCATTCACATATTCATCTTAATATAACGTATTCTATGGTTGTTTCAGCCTAAAAATTGAGTGACGATCACATTCTATCACAAGAAGGATTTCTCAAATTTAAAGAAAGCATAGCAAACATGCCTTCAACCAAGGTTATGAAAATTCTTGTCATTGCTTTGACAATGGTGTTGGCACTAGTTGAGGTTGGAGAAGCTCGTGTTGGGCATAAGGATGAAGACCCATACGTGTGCTATCCTTTGTGCATGAAACCATGCGTGGCAAGGGGAACTTCTATTAGGGATTGTTACAATGACTGTGTTAAGAAGTGCTTTGGTCATTCTGGGTTTGACGTTAAGTCCATTCCCAAAGATATCAAGAATCCACTAAATACTCCTCCGACTGCATGAAAGCATGCATTGGCCAAGACTGAGCTGCATTTTGCTAGACCAAGTGCTACAGAACATAACATCAGAGTATTTTGTTTCACCTCAAGAATCGCAATGCAGCTGTAAAAGTAATAACAAATAGAATAATAATTTTGTTTATTTTTATGATGTTAATTTCTTACTTGTTTTAATTTTGTTGCATATTGAAACTCTTCACTGCATGCTTGTCAAATTGGGCTTGAATTCAATTGACTGAAAAAGATCACTCAGACAATAAATTAACTTTCTATTAACATTTTTAGTAACCATGTCATGATGTACTCGGAGGGCGTCATGGCGACGAGAGGCGACTGGAAATTTATTGACAATTTGATGGAGTCAAACTAATTTTCTTTGGAAAACCATTGGAAAAATCTTTTGATTTTGCAAAACTTTTCTTTGAAAATGAGATTGAAATTTAGGGTTGAGAGTTTGATTATGCATTGTGCATCTTAATTAGTAACAAGGCAATTATTTTTCCCTTTAAAAAAGATTGAAATTTAGTGATTGTACATACAAAAAGCAAAAAATTGAACTTTGATTTGATAGGGGATATCTGCTTCTACATTTCCTCTTGTGCAATGAGTAACACAATGCCCCATCATTCCTTAGAAAATGATTGTGTGTTGGTTGCTTTTATTTACCATATCCATTATTCATAAATATAAAAGTTGATAAAGCATTTTTGAAGTAAAATCAGCTCTTGCATAGAGGTCAAGTTAACACTAGGCTATTTAATAAATCCTAATGATTTGAATTCAAATAGTAATGAAGATTGCACTCTCTAATCAACCACCATCATTAATCATTGCACGAATTAAAAAATGATTCTGAAAATAATTTTTGTTTAACTAATTGATGAAATTTTTTTTTTAAATTTTGTGATAAACATTAATAACAATGCAAACTGCAATAGTTTGTACACAGATGAGAGGAGCGGGTGTAACATCCTCAATTTTATCTAAACTAATTAGCTCAGTGTCCCTGGTTAATTAGAGTAGTTAGCGATTAACTAAGGACTAATCGGTTAATCTTGATGAGTAAGAGCTTAGTAAATTAGAGACAAGTCAACTAAAAATCAAAAGTCAATTAGAAAAAGTCAACAATTGAATTTTAATGCACTAAACGTTTTAATTAAAGCTTAATTATTCAAACCTCATTAATTCATGATTTAGAAACATAATTAAACTAATATAACCTTATTAATTAAGTACATGACAAATATTTTACCTTACTCAATTGTGATAAATTAATCCTTACATCCTCAATACATAATTAGTAAGAGCAATTTTTTTGGAAGAAAATGTCTCAAAAGTGTAATTAACCGAAATTGACTAAAGAGCAATTGAACTAATCAACTTAATTAACTACTTAGATAATTCTAATCGCTTGGAAAATTCAAAAATTTCCCCTAATTATTGCATGAAAATTTCGGCCAAGGAAGAATCAAATCCAACCCTCCATTTGTCTCCTAAATCTTGCATCCTTGAATCTAAGCTTGTGTTAGTGGCATCATCTTAGGCAAGACCAAAGAAGGGCTATCCACCACTTGGATCATGCCACATGGGTAAATCATACTCCATCAAATAAATCCTAAGAGTAGTGTCTTCCTTTAATCTCTTGAGAAAACACAAAAAGGTCATTGCTATGCACCAAGACTCACAGAAAACACAACCAACCCTTTTGCCTCAAGGTTTTTAACCCTCTTGCTTGTTGAAGGAGGCAAAAATCACCTAATGCCTACCCTCTTGTAAGGCGCCATTCAGCCCCCTCTCTCTCCTCATTTGCAAGTTTTCATTCTCTTATTACAAGCCCAAGCTCTCATCTCTCTCTAAACTTCATCCTAGCTCTTTTGTTCTTCCAACCTTTCTTGTTCTTTTTCCTATTTTCTCACCACATTCAACCCTCTTTCGTTTCACCACCATCACAAGCCCTTTAAGGACCGCCTTCTTTGGTCTTTGGATAAGCAAAGTAAATATACATTAGCCCCATTCTTTCAAGCTCTAAGGAACACTACTAGAATTTGTCGGAAATGCGATCGATTTTGCGATTGATTTTTTTTTATTGCTTAAAAAAATGGATTTGCAACGGATTTTGCGACCGATTTATAAAAGTCAACTAAACAAGGTGTTGAGAAAATTGCAACCAAAAAATTGGTCGCAAATTAAAAACCTTTACGTTAAAAAAAATCTTGAACTTTGCGACCGAATATTTGCGACCGATTTTTTGATCGCAAACTTAAAACCTGCATTAAAAAAATCTTGAACTTTGCGACCCAAAAAAATTGGTCGCAAATGTGAATAAAAAAAATTTGAAATTTGCGATTGAAAAATCGGTTGCAAATTTAAAACCTTTACATTAAAAAAAATCTTGAACTTTGTGACTAAAAAATTGGTCGCAAATGTGAATTAAAAAAACTTGAAATTTGTGACCGAAAAATCAGTTGCAAATCCTGAATTTTGCGACCAAAAAATTAGTCGCAAATTTAAAATCTTTACGTTAAAACAGTCTTGAACTTTGTGACTAAAAATCCTAAATTTTGCAACCAAATTTTCGATTGCAAATTTAAAAACTTTGAGTTAAAAAAATCTTGAACTTTGCAACTGAAAAATCGATCACAAATGTGAATAAAAAAAACTTGAAATTTGCGACCAAAAAATCGGTCGCAAATCCTAAATTTTGCAACAGAAAAATCAATTGCAAATTTAAAACCTTTGTGTTAAAAAATATTGAAATTTGTGACTAAAAAATCGATTGCAAATTCAAACACTTAATTTTGTGAAATAGAAGCCATTTTGCGACCAAAAAATCGGTCACAAATTCAAACACTTAAACTCAAAATTTCCCAAATCAGATTCATTCTGCGTCATTTCTTTCTTCTCTCTAACTCCTCTTCTCTCTCACTCTAACCCTTGCCCACCCTAACCTTCCCTTACCCCAAGCTGCTGCTTGTAATACTTTACCAGATAAGATACTATGCTTAAGTCATAATATATTACCTAGTAAGTTATTACGTGTAGTTGTCTACTTTAATTTAACTTCTGATTCAATTTTAATTACTCATATGGAGTTAGCTATTTATTTATTTATTTTCTTTTGACTGTAGAATAAACAGTGGAATTATATCGTGACAGAAATAAACCTGTGGAATATACAGAAACTAATGAGCCATTTCATATATATACATGTACATAGATGTTTGTTGCAAAGTTTGCCAAAAAGATACATAAACAGTACAGGGCATAAAAGAAAAATGACACTGCTAGAACAAAATAAACCGGCCTGTCGCTATGGAATGCAACCTTATAAGGTCCTTACGGGGCATTTCATATGCTACCCCCATCCACTAACCATCTACCCATAGCCCAAACTGCCAAAAGAGAGCCACTCTATACACCTCCTTTTGCTGCACTACGTAAGCTCCCTAGATGGATTCCGAGGAAAGGAATCCATTGGCCATGCTAGCATCTGCTGGGGCATAGCCGCCGCTGGGTGCAGAAGATGAGGATGATGAACTTGCCGCCTCAGAAGGGTCCTCCTCCTCAGAAAATGAGATAGAGGGAGCTTGCGGAGGTGATGCCACCGGTGGTGCCAGCAGGCTACTATCACAAGCACGCTGCAGGTAGGAAGGGATGTGCCATATAAAGCAAAATGGCAATATAAGGTGCAGAGGGGTCAAAAAGCGAGTGAATCAGTGGGATGGCAAAATCCCTACGGAAAAAGAAGTAGAAATAGAACAGATAGCTACCAGATATATATATATATATATATATATATAAATGGGTCAAGGTGGATATGCAGGTCAGGGAACTCAATGTAGAGAATGCCGGTCGCTGCATTCTCCATGATCTGAGAATGACGCGGAAATATACGGTAGGGTGAGAAATAAAAATTTCTCAGCAGGAATCTTAATTCTATACACATCTGTCATCACCGTCATTCCCAATTGTTTCAGTTTTTCTTAATTTTAAATGATAACATAATATTCAACTTAAATTAAATTATAGAAAATAGAACCTGAAACAAAGCTAAATTTTAGATTAGAGCAATACAAATATATTTAACAGGCACACTAACAAAGCTGAGACAGTAACCATAGGCAAACAGTAATATAACACAAGGAATATATACAATTAACTATGACCTTAACTTAGAAATTCATAAATAAAGCACATATATATATATATATATATATATATATATATATATATATATATATATATATATGAAATGGAAAAAAATGCATGTAGCCTTTGGAGATTTTCAACTTATGCAACTTATATTTTCCACTCTTGGTCCCCTAGGAGTCTTTGGACATATACTCATGGTTAATAGTTTGCTTTTCAAGACCGAGCTCATTCCTATACAGGATTGCTGAGTTTACTTTCCCTGACTTTTCCACTGATCTATTCCCCTTAAACTTATTCAGGGACTGGCCCAAGTAATATGGAATCCTTTAATAATCTTCACAAATTAACATGCATATCTAATTTATCAGGACTGTTTTATTACACATGTGAATATCTTGCTTAGTATAATAAATTTTCTGTCGAAATTTTGGCAGCATAACGGATCAATATGGGACAACAAACTTATAACCACAATGTCAATCATATGGTGTGTCAAAATCAACAAGAATATCAATAGAGTTTTCTGCTCACTTTATCCCCTTCTGCCCTAGTTTTATAAAACTCACCATTACTTCTATTCAACTCATTTAAACTTGAATTTTGAATATGTTATAGCTCAATGTGTCTAGTTTTGAACCCTCTTAGTCCCATCTCATTTTGGTTTGTGTAGCTCAAGCTATTTGAATTTTACTCCAGTCTGTTCTATTATCAACTAGAATTGCACCCTTAAAAGTAAAAATTCACTAAAAATTGAAACCTAAGTCAAATCATACAAAACTTATATAAAATTAAATCTAAAAAAACAAAATTTTATTTGAAAAAGTTTCACCTCATTTACATAAGACCCTTTTGGACTACCTTGTTCCAGTTTGGTTTGGACTTAAGGCAACTTCATCGATTTCCTGCAAACAATTGGGAATGAATCTAATTCTGAAAATTTTATAGAATGTTCATCTACATGTTAGCTTTCAAACACCACTGGTGGCACTCAATTTGGAGCTTTTTAGGGTGAGTTACACCCTTTTCAACTCATACTACCAAGAAAAGGGCCCAAAATTTTAGGCTAAACTACAAAAATTCATAACTCACTCAATACTAATCCAATGGCCTTATATTTTATATGGATAGAAAGCCCTAAATGTCTCGTTTCATGTAAAAATAGACCCATCAAGTTTGATGGCTGGATTTTAATCCACACAAGATGAACGTATGGATGCCATAGGGTTTTTCACCCAACATCACCTTGCTTCTTTCTATCTTCAAGTTCTCCTATCCCAACTTCAACCCAAATCATATCATACATACAAAATCAACCCTAACTCATCATCTCTACTCAAGATAACATCTAAATCATGAAAGAAAATGGAGCCCTAATAAGTTCCAATTCAAGAAAACAAGAAGAGAAGTTTAAATTCCTACCTCTCCTAGGTGTAATTCTTGCTAGATTTGTGCTTTGGGTTGGTGAAATCTTGGTGTAGCTTGAAGAGTTAATGGAGATGAAGTGAAGATGAGCTGGGATAGAAGGAAAAAGGATGAGGGTTTTGCTCCTAATATGGCCGAACTTGTTAAGGGAGAAGGAGGGAATTAATTGAAAACTTTTGAAGCAAGTTTACATGTGATTGGTGGATGTGTTTTATTAATTCAACTTGATGTAGCTGCCATTCTCCAAGGCTGATTATTGCGCCACATGTATGGATGAGTTGGCTGAATCTTGGCCATCTATCCTAGGGTTCTTATAGTATAATTTCTATTGATTCGATTCCAACAATTTAAAATACCGAAATCTTACCGATTTTTTTTAAATCGGTAAATCAGTTTTAGAAAAATCCTATGAGGTTTCCTATGTTTCTAATCTAATTCCATCATATCTAATCCTTCTAAATCACACTTAATTGGTTTTAAGTAAATACTAATCGAATTCTAATTAATCACAATCATTCGATAAAAAATCGAACAACTTGCTTAAAAATGATAAGGTTTGTTGGACGTTACACTGCTGCCGTCATTGTTGCTGCCGCTGCCTACACCGCTACCACCACTACTGTGTCCACCATCTTGGTTTTCTTCTTCCCTTTGCTTGTTTCTTTTTATTTTTTATTTCAAATCTGATTTTTTTAAAAAATAGAGGTTTAGATGTTGTTAGATTGTTGGTTTTGTTTAGTATTTTAAATTATATTGTTTTGGTATTTGTGTTATTAAATTAGTTGAAGTATTTGAGATTGATTTGTGATGTTATTAATTGTTTAAGAGAGTTTGTTGTTGTTAATGGTTGTTGTTTTAATGTTACGAGAGTATGAGAGTATGTTGTTTTATATTTGAGATTGATTTTTGATATTATTGGTTGTTTAAGAGAGTTTGTTGTTGTTAAGGGTGTGTGTTTTAATTGAAATTGAGTTTAATCATATTGTTAGTTAAGTATGAAAGTATGTTGTTATTTTTTGTTTCTGTTAGTTTGGATTACTAACTTGATCAAATACTTGATTTTAAGTTACATATGATAGTAGATAAAGGAAAGTACCATGTTATACACTGATGCCAAAATTTAGGAAGCAACTTGTAGGTA
Source organism: Pterocarpus macrocarpus (assembly GCA_031439585.1). Lineage (NCBI taxonomy): Eukaryota > Viridiplantae > Streptophyta > Magnoliopsida > Fabales > Fabaceae > Pterocarpus > Pterocarpus macrocarpus. Next base: position 45,925,828 of record CM062522.1, read on the forward strand.
TAAGTATGTATATCATATGCCTTTAGTTATCATTTGTTGATCTGCCATAAATCTTCCACCATTTATTAATTTTTATATATGTATTCAGATTTAATAAACCCAAAACACATCATAATTTACTAATAATTAATTATATGAAATATTGATTTCTTAGCTTATAGATTATTGGATTTACTTTTCTGGGCTGTTGTTAAATCTAGGTATATGAAATTTAGATTTCATAAAATTCAGGTTTTTCTCTTTTTTTTTTAGATTTAAAATTTGTGACCGATTATATTTGCGACCGAAAATATTTGGTAGGAGGGAACTCGAATTGAACATTTATGATTGATTTTCTGGTCACAAAAGTCAAAATTTACGACCAATTTTTCAATCGCAAATTTGTGACTGAAAAATCAGTCGCAAATTTGTAGTCAACAAGCGACCAAAATCAAGAGCGTCAAAGGATTGCTTAAATTTCGTCGCAAAGACCAAAAAAATCAGTCGCAAAGGATTTGCAACCTGCTTGTATATGACCGACAAAATCGGTCGCAAAATCGGTTGTAAATGATCTTTGCGACCGATTTTCTTCATATTGCGACTAAAAAATCGGTCATAACCAGACAAATTTCTAGTAGTGAAGGAGGTCATCTCCAACAACTTTCATCCTTCAAGCTTCCCAAGAAATATTTGTGGTAGTGACTTTAATCCTTTTCTTTTTATATGTGCTCAAGCTCTAGAACTCCTAAACTCTCTATAGCTAGGTGGTTCTAGGATTTGCTCTAAGGCCTCATAGCCATACTTCTTGTTATGAAGTGTTTTCCTTATGTTATGGCTCTTTCCTTGTAATATGTTTCTAGTTATACACATATGTTGCTTGAACCCAACTTTTTAGAATTCAAAATATTGATTTTTCATCAAGATCTCAAAGCATAAAAGTGATTTAGAAGAGAAAAGTGGTCATTTGAAGAAAAGACTTAACGTTTTTATAAGAAAATTAATGAAAACAAAAACTATTGAAATTGGAAATTCTAGCAGTTTGTTTTGCACAACCAATAACTCATTCAATACAACTCAAATGTAATGAAACTAATTTTAAATGAAAATAGACTCGTAGAGCTTTATATACATACAAAATATGCAAAATTCAGCCTTAAAACGAAGGAGATACGAATTTTCAAAGTGGGCTGTCCCCATATATGTTTCTGTTCGGGTAGTCTATACAAAAAGTTTAATATCTCGAGCTATACATAATATTTTTCAGTGAAATGAAGTTTGTTAGAAAGCTAAGACATAGAGGAACACTCCCATAAAACAGTTTTGGCAGATTCCTTATGAGGAATTCCCAGTAGAGCTTATAAGTTACTGTTTTGAAATAAAACTACAAGGCTGAATAGTATGAATAAAATGTGCATATCTCAAGTTATAAAATGAAATTTTAAGTGGGACTTATTTTGTTTAAAAATAGACTCAAATAAGTATAGTCACACAAAAATTCAAGTCAAAATAACAAATGATGAAATTATGGTGAATTTTTGAAGTTACTATTCCACTATAAAAGTTAATCTGGTTAAGGTAAATTTTTAAATGATAATGAAAAACAAACTTGAAGACCCCCAAAACCCCTAACTTAAGACTTTAAAACTTCATAGTTCAAATTAAGAGAATTGAAAAGAATAATAGAAGACACTTGCCCCATTTAAATATTAAAAGGATCGAGCAAAAAAATAGAAATTGAATTAAGAAACTTGCACCTAATTTACTAAGCTAAGCTCATAAGACTCTGTATGTTATGTATGCCTCTATGTGCCAACATGATAATGTTGATATGATGATGATAATGATGCTTAATGATATGTGAGATTGAACTCTTTGTTTGGCAATTTTGGGGAAGCTTCAATCTAGCCATCATGCTGCCGAAATTCTGCAAAATTATGGACTTAGAATAATATTACATCGTAAGTCTTAATAAGAAGAGATTGAACTAAGGGTATGATCCTTCAAAAAGGAAGGTAGCCCGTAATAAGAAAACCCCCCTGTAACACTCTAATGATAATACCATACTATGCTTAAGTCATCTTATGGCATTACTAGTTGTTACTCTTAACTAGCGGAAGTCCTTATCGTTGAAATTAGCATAATATATGAAAATAGCATGTAAATTTTTTTTTTTTTGTAAAACCTTTATGGTTGAAAACTGAGCCTTTAAGCGTTTACTTACTCGTATACATATGAACGTTGTTCTTCATATCACTGAGATACTAATAAGATATACGACAAAATGGAAACAACGTAACACAATACGTTAAACCAAGAACTTCATCATAGATAATCAAGGTCATCATTACACTTAATAAATATCACATATGTAATAGGTCAAATTAAGCAGCGTAACTTCCCATATGCTCTTAATTACACATAAACTGCCCAACTAGGGCTCTTGAGGAAATGAAAATGCTATGTTACTATCTCGATCCTCCTCAGCTAGGTGAAGAAACATGGCAGCTCCTCGTCTTATCCAGTCAGGTGCCATCAAAAGTGCTACCATGGATGCCATCGGCTCCATTTGAAGACGACATGGAAACGTAGGAGTGAGAAATACAAGATCTCTCAGTAGGATCGCGACTAGACAAATATAGTGTCATCGTCATCATCCCAGCCACTTCGAGTTTAATATAAAAACAGTGGACAGATATCGGTTCAATTTTAATAGTTTTCAAAAAACGTAAATCCTGAAGCGGGTTACTTTTAACTTTATCATCATATCTGTAATACCCTCTTGTAACACCCTACTAATTTAATGTTATGCTTAAGTCATAGCATGAAATTAAGTAGATTGTGTTATTGTGTTAATGCTCCCTTTACGTTTCCCCCCCCCTTTTTTTTGAACAAATAAAACGGCGCGCTACCTATGCTAAAAGTGAAACGAATTCAACGGAATACCATAAAGATGAAATTAATACAATAACATTACTGAATATGTGCCCCTATATATATTTATGTATATATTTATATATATGTCAGAAGCCTCTGCTTTAGTTTATATACAAAGTATCATAATAGGATACATGAGTGGGGCCGTGTACCAAAAAGACATAAGGCCCATGCAAGTCAACCTGATCCTATGTGGTCCTCAGAGGACATTTCAAAAAAACCTACCACTAGGCCTATGACCCAAGGCTGCATGCTACCAAAAGAGGGTCATGCTATACAATGCTGCTTATGGTCGACCCTATCTGTCAGGTAGCCGCGGCCATATCGAGCCCACTGGCGAGTAGTCGCGATCTTGGTCCTGAGGAGGAGGATGCTGAGCTGGTGGCCTCTGAAGGGTCGCTATCGGAGCTGAGCGGGATGTCAGGTATGACCTGCGGAGGTGACTGCAGGTGCAGGTGGCGGGCAGGCTGCAGTGCGGGTGCAGGAGGTGCTGGGGGAGGGTGTGCCGCATACAATGGAACCGCAAAGTAAGGGGAAGCAGGATCAAAAGCGGGATGGTGCAAAGGGACGGCGAAATTCCTATCACTAAAAAGGTAGAGACGGAACTAGCAAGAGCCGGCTATATACAGCGAACCCACTGCAGGGTCATGATGGAGCTACAAATCTGGCACCTCAATGAAGAGGGTAGCTATCGTGTCCATTGTCCACGTCTGAGAATGAGGCGGAAATGCAAACGAGGTGAGAATTTAAGGAAATTCTCAGTAGGGTTATGCATGGCGTTTAATTGACGTCGCTTTCATTCTCAGTTGCCTCGGGTTTCGTTTAATTATGAAAACATGAGATCAAATTTAACCATTCATATTTAATAAGGTTAAGAAAATGTCTGGTCCGAGGTAAGGTCCAGTTTTACTTAAAACAGCATAAGAAATCGTCTAAACTACTAACAGTAATATACAGAATAATGGGCAGGATAAGTGAACACATGCTATAAGTAAGCATAATAGTTAAACTGTAAAATAACTTGTAATCATGCACTTAATGCGATCATGCAACCTGCTCTTGAACTTTCCTTCATAAACTTTTCCTTTGCTCATATACTTTCTTTATTACTCATAAATTTTTCCATTACTTGGTCCCCTGGGAGTTCTTGGCCATTTTAGACTCCTGGGTAATAGTCTGCTTATCAGGATCGAGCTCGTTCCTATACAGGAATTGCCGGGTTTACTTTCCCCGACGTTCCCACCGATCTATTCCCCTTAACTTCTTATCCGGGGCTGGCCCAAGTAGCATGGAACTTTCATAGTGGCATAACCCTTTTCATAACTTTCATAACTTTCTTAAGAATGCACATGCATTAACATGGAATTCATAACTTGTGCATGGGTTCTACTGAATTTCGGCAAGATAACTAACGTGTCCGCTTCCCCATGAATAGTGCCAGCCAACCAATACATTTATACAATTTGCAATTTCAGTATAGAGCAGCAATTATACACATACATTCATAAATCCATTCATTAGTTTCAACAAGCTTCAATAGGGCTTTTGGCTGATTCTGCCTCATTCTGCCCGGTTATGGTATATCCCACCTTTATTTCAATTTAACTCCTTTAAACCTGATTTTTGGATATGTTGTAGCTTTATGTGTCTAGTTTCTAACATTTTTAGTCCCATCTAATTTCGACAACTATAACTCAGGTTATTCAGGTTTTATCCCGGCCTGCCTAGCAGCTAGCCAGAATTGCACACTTAAAAGTAAAAATCTACTAAAAATCGAAAATGGTTCAGAGGATACGAAATCGATCTCATATTAAAGCTTATAGAACCATCTTTCATTTGCAAAAAGTCCCATTCCATTTGACTCAGTAGGGCTCGAGTTATAAGCCCCGAAACTTAACCTTCCTGATCTGCTCTAGTTTGGCCCGGTTTGGACATAGGTTAACTTCTTCAAATCACTGGGAACAATTAGGATAGTAACAAACTCGAAATTTCTGGGTAGAATGTTCTCCTATGTGTAAGCTTTCCAACAAAATTAGTTTCACTCAATTTGGAGTTGTATAGGGTGAGTTACACCCTTTTCGACCCATACTGCCCGGGTGGATGTCTGGATTCCTAGGTCAAACTTCAAAAATTCATATCTCCCTCAATATTAATCCAATGGTCTTATGTATATATGTATGGAAAGCCCTAGATGTCTAGTTTCACATAAAAATGGTTTCATTAATTTTGAACGGCGAGAGGTGGAGCCGTACACTCCGCCGTACGGACTGCCGAGGGTTTTGAGTTTCCCAGCCTCTCAACTTCTCCAAATCTGCATCCTTTCTTATTTCCAATTCAACTTTAATTGCACAAACAGTCAATAAACCAGCCACAGTTCATTATGAATCACTTAGTCAATATATCATAATCGAAGAATCAAACCACCGATAATCATTCAAAATCAGAAAAAACCAAAATAGGAATTAAAACCTCTACCTCTTGCTTTGAGTTTGGAAATAAAGCTGGGCTGAACTTGAAGGCTGGATAGAGTGGGAGAGTTGAGAAGAGCAAAGAGAGCTGAAGTGAGGAAGGGAAGCAACGTAAGAAATGAGCTGAAGAGGCAGGAGGAGGATATGTATAGACAAAGCTCCGAAGTGGTAGTTAGAATGAGTGGCTTTGATTGGGTGAAATTTTTGTGGGTAAAGTTCAGCCATGTTTCTCTCTTCTATGTCAAATTTGCTCTCTACGTCGCCAGAAAAGTGAGACTCGCTCCAACAGATTCAACATGACGTCGGAACTCGCACCCTTCTCAAGGTTGGAATTCGTGCATTCAGATAAAGTCGGAACTCGGGAATATTATCTGGTTTATTCAAAACTTGAAAGCAAAGCCTGATGTGAAACCAAGCACTTAAAGTCGTAAATCGGGAATCATGGATCTCTATCTCGGAAATCGGGAGGATAGAGAAATGAGAAGCTCCTGCTAATAAACTCGAGATCAAAACTCAAAACTTAATATCGGAAATCGGAAGCATAAGCCACTACATTTGAACTAACGAAATCGGAAATCGGGATACCGTGTTTATTCTAACTTGAGCATAAGGTCGGAAATCGATATTTACGTGCATAAGGTCGGAAATCGGAAATTTATTATGATGAGGTCGGAATTCATACATGCTTTCATAAGGTCGGAAATCGGAAAATGCAAGGCAATTCGTTTGAGCCTTCCTAAGGTCGAAAATCGGAATTTTAGAATTCACTGAGGTCGGAAATCGGAAATCCTTGTCTGTCCAGCCTTGAAGATGAATTCAGAGGTCGGGAATAGTGATGGCTCGGAAGTCGGAAGTCGCGGACATTACACCTCTCAAGTATAGTATTATGCTTAAGTCATAGTACCACACTCTGGAGTTGTTACTTTTACCTGAATGGACCTTATCTGATAGGGACAGCAACTTCAGGCGTCTTCGAAAATTCTTGAACTATCTGGAGATAATATGGAAATAGGAGTGAGAATTATAAATTCTCAGTAGGATTCTCTAAGTATCATACATAATGTCATCGTTGTCATCTCCAGTTTGCTTCGGTTTATTATGAAAAAGGTGAACATGCTATATAAACTGTTTAATTTTATAGTTCAAAAATATATTATCCGAAGCAAAGTTTATTTTACTCATACACTTGACATTCGGGAGAGCCCATACAAAATCAATTCATGAATGATATCATGGATAATAACTGCAACATATTAAAATACACATAGCATCAATGTACTGGGGACATAACATCTGCACATAACTTTACTTGAACTTGAATTCATACCAATGCATAAAATTTACTTTTCTTTCTTTATCTTCCGTTTCATCATACAATCTTTACATGCCATATTCCAGAGTATGATCGCCATGTCATACCCCATCAGAGCGTGATCGCCATGTCACGTCCTTAGGAATATGGGATCTTCATTTGGTGCTTACACTAGCTAGGTCATGCCATGCCTCATGTAAGTCTTATCCCTTATACTCACACTAGCTGGGTCGATGCCATGCCTCCTGTGAGTGGGGTACCTGCATATGCTGTAATCTTTAGTCTTTAGCCTTTACTGCCCTTTGGTAGCCTGACCTTGGAGCGAGTTTGTCAGCTCAACTCGTGACCGTTGTCACGCCGGCTTACCTACAAGGGGATTCACGTGCCTCTAGTCTTGGAAGGATCTCATTTTGGTCACATGCCTCTAATTGAAGGGATCTCTTCTGGTCACGTGCCTCAAAATTAACGGATCTCATCTGATCACGTGCCTTCAATATAGAGGGATCTCATCTGACCATGTGCCTCGAAGGTAGAAGGTAGCTGTCTTTACAGGGAGGGATTCAATGTGCAACTGCCTCCAAGTGAAGGGACTCACATCTGTATCATTTAACTGCCTTCACCGGGAGGGATTCAATGTACAACTGCCTCCAGGTGAAGGGATTCACATTTGTTCTTAGGGATTCACATTTTGTCTTACTTAACTGCTTTCACAGGGAGGGATTCAAAGTGCAACTGCCTCCAAGTGAAGGGATTCACATCTTATCTTATTTAACTGCCTTCACAATGAGGGATTCAATGTGCAACTGCCTCCAGGTAAAGGGATTCACATTTAACATATTCATGTCTTTTCATTCTTATACATGATCATGCATAGACATGCTGAATGTACTCCTACATATGCTTCATCATTTATTTTTATATACGTCATAACTCGTATCATACTTAAATTCATCCTTGCATATAAACATTCATAAACTTGTGCTGTAAATTCGGCAGCATAACGGATCGTATCTGTTTCACCATGAATAGTGCTAGTTCTCACGGACAACTCAGTCATAACAGTATAATCAATCTAGCATATCTATCCATGTAAAACTTGTAACCATCACATCAAACCTCACATGTCCACTAACACTGTGAAATCATCAATTAGATCATTTCTGTCAATTCTACTCAATTCTGCCCAAATCTTGTATAATCCACCTTTACTTCTATTCAACTCATTTAAACCTAAATTTTGGATATGTCATAGCTCTATGGGTCTATTTTCTAATCTCTTTTGTCCCATCTCATTTTGATTTGTATAACTTAAGATATTTAACTTTTGCCTCAGCCTATTCGGTCACTGGCTGAATTACACTCTTGGAAGTAAAAATTCACTAAAAATTGAAAGTAAATCCAAATCATACAAAATTGGTCTCATATTGAAGCTAACAAGACAACCTTTCATTTGAAGAAGTTTCATTCCATTTGCTTTAGTATAGCTCGAGTTACAAGTCCTGAAATTCCACCTTTCTGAACTACTCTGTTTTGGCCTGGTTTGGATATAGGGTAACTTCCTCGAACCACTGGGATCAATTGGGGTCATAAAAAACTTGGAATTTCATATTGGGATGTTCCCCTAGGTGTAAGCTTTCTAAAAAAGTTGGTTTCACTCAATTTGGAGTTGTATAGGGTGAGTTATACCTCCTCAAGTCACACTGCCCGGATGAAAGTCCTGATTCCTAGGTCAAACTTCAAAAATTCATATCTCTCTCAATACTAATCCAATAACTCATATTATATATGTATGGAAAGCCCCAAATGTCTACTTTCATCTAAAAATAGTTTCTTTGGATTTAACTGGCTGTAGGCAAAGCTGTACACTCCGCCATTCGGACTGCCGTGGGATTCCTCACTTAGGCAGCATCCCAATTCTCCACTTCTCCTAGTTTTCTTCTTCTAACTCTAATTCCAACTCAAGATTTCATATTAATCCAATCATAATCCATCATATACATCCAATATATCATCAAATACATGAAGTAGAATAAATTTCATGCAACCATAGTGCCAAGGATTCAAGAACAAAAATAGAATCCTACCTCTTTGGAGTGTGATTTGAGCTAAGTGTTGAAGCTTGAATTGTTAGAATCTTATTAAGCTTGAAGGAGTGATGGAGTTGATTGAGAGAAGGGAAAAAAGGAGGTTGGAACAAGAGGGAGAGAGAGTGGCGTAAATCACCCTCAAATGAGAAGGAGAGTCTGACTTAAATATATAGGGGTAGTTGGAATTGTGAATGTTAATTGGTTGAAATTTTGTGATTGAAATTCGGCCATGTCTTCCAATTTTGTGGCCAAATAGCTCTCCACGTTGTCCCAAAAGTGGAACTCGCTTCCATTTATCTGAAATCGGAACTCGTCCCTATTATATGTAAAGTTGGAACCCGCGTCCCTTTTATTTGAGTCTGGAGCTAAAGCTGAATGTCGAAACTCGTCCAACCTTATTCGACACTTGGGAGTAAATTCGAATATCGGAAGTCATACAGCTTACCATCACCTAATCTTGAAACTGCACATTCAAACTCGGGAACACCAGCAGAAATGGAAGGCTTCTGGGAATAAGCTCGGATATTAGAACTCGTGTATGACTTAGAAATCAGCTCAAAGATCTGAACTCGTGTCCATTCTAGTTGAGTTCAACTCTAAGGCTAGAACTCATCACATTCAACTCGGAGGTCGATACTTGCATCATTGTGTTAAACTATCAAGTCGGAGGTCGGAAACTGTGTACACTATTTTGAAGCATGAGGTCTGAGGTCGGAACTCGGGTACATCTGCTGAAACTTGGAGATAAATTATGAGATCACAAACCAGGTACATTGTCTTTGAGACATGAAGTCGAATATCGGGAATCATGTTAATGTTGTTCGGACTTTGGTTAAGTCGGAAGTCGGGAATTATGCTGAAATTCGAAGACGAACTCGGAAGTCTGAAATTATCCCATTTTGTGTGGAATTCAAAGATGAAGTCGAAAATGGGAGTTGATCAAACTTGAAGATAAAGTCGGAACTCGAAAATCGGGGATGTTGCAATATCCATAGTGTCATACATAGGCATATAGGCTAATATACATAATAAACACTCACAGTGCACATAAGGAATATAATAGCATGCATGACTATGCAACTCATCAACTTGACCATGGCCCTACATTAACTTTCATTTTTAGCACGTGCTTAACATTCTTTACTTTCCTTTGAAATAGACTGCTTTTGGACATGAGCTCATTCCGTGACCATCGTTACGCAGTACTAAACCAAACCAGACTAAGCCGATATTGGTTACCTCTAACGTGGAGGGTCCTCCATGTCACCCTTGTCTCCCTCATAGAGGTTCCTTGTGGATCGCCGTCTCCCACTTCCCAGAAGTGATCGAGGGGTCATATCCCATTATTTCGTTTCTTATCATTATACTTTACATGCATAATACTTCTTTGACTAGACACATGCAATGATATGACTAAGTCCATAATTTTGACGGAAATTCGGCAGCATAACGGCTAGACCGGAGCTTCCCCAAAATGCCAATCATAAACTTTCAACCAACAGTTCATCATATCTATATCATATCATTACACTCATCATTCAATCATGAGACAAAGCTCAATCAAACTCATCATTCATCATGCCGAATGGCATCACCCATTCACACCCTAAAGAGGGTTCATAGTTGTGTTATTCTTTGTGAAGAATATTATGAATTATCATATGATTTCTCATGGTTACCCAAGAGAGAATCACATAGTTAATATACATGTATGTGGTCTTTTAGTTACTTAGCTCTCATGAAATTATTCTTTACTTTAGTTTATGTCTTATAGAACACTTGTTCAAATTAATTAAGTTAAATGATTGTTTCCTTTCCTTGAGATAGTGCACTTAGTGATTCCTAGGTTCATGGTATGCTTAGAGGCCCTAATCATACTTTTGTTCCCAAGGAGTTTGAGATCCCTCTAATCCTTGGGTCATGACAACGCATAACCACATCATGAACCCAACAACACCAATGTTTACTAATCACCAAGGGTGATTTTTAACTTATTCAACTTACAAAGTTTTAAGCTTTCATTAATAACATATCAAGGTTTTACCTTAAACATTATTAAAGTTATCATACTTTGTAAAGTAGTCATAAAATTTTATTCTTTATGAAAGTAAGTGCCTTTAATATTAAGCTCTTGTCTAAAAATTTAGATCTTTATGTAATAATGATACAAGTTACTAGCTTTTTAACTAAAATGTCTTGTTCTTTATGAAAGTTGACTCTTTTAATTATTCTAAGACCATCAAGATCTCAACTTTATGACTTGAAGTTGTCTCTACATTAAAAGGTTCCTACTTTATCAACTAGTGATATGAAACATCAACTCCAAGGTTAAAAAGTCTTGATCTTCATGAAAGTTAACACCTTTTAGCATTATTTTGGTTCAAGATCTAAACTTTATGGATTAAATGCTACAAAACAACACTTTTATGACTTAAATGTCTCATTTTTTACTAAAGTTCGAAACTTTATGAAAGGTCTTTTCTTTAAGGTTTGATTTCTAAGACATAATGTGGTAAGATATCATTTTATAACTCAAAAAGGCTTGTTATTCTAAAAAGTTTAGACTTTTACATGTATCTTTGCCTTCAAAATAAAACAAAAGAAGACTTTATGAGGGCACTAAAACTTGCGCCACTTTTTGTGCATCAAGAAGCAAACTTTCCAAAGTTTAAGGCTTTTAGAATGTTCATAGTCTTATCAAATCATGAAAACATAATAAGATGAAGCTTTTCTAATCATCAACTTATCATAAGAAAAGGAACAACTTTAAGCAAGGCACCATCAAGAGCATTCAAGAACATATTTTGCCAAAAGTAGAAACTTAAGAACACTTGAAGAACAACAAGAACATATTTTTCTAAAAATGGAAACTTTTGCTCTTGAAGAGTATGAAGGATCTTCTCAAGTTTTCACTTAGAGATCTTGGTCATGAAAGAACCAAGCTCCAAGCTTTCTTGAGCAAACAAAATGAAAAAGATGAAGATCACTACCTTTCTTAGAAATGGCGCAAAAACTAGAGAAGAAGAAGAAGATGATGGTGGTTCCTTTCCTTGTAGATGGTGGCTCCTTTCCTTGTAGATGGTGGCGGTTTGGCTTGGTGGAAAGAGAGCTCTTGAGATCTTGTGAAAATAGAGGTTGTAGTGTTTTGATCTTGTCTCCAAAGACCCAAAGATGAGGTCTTTGAAGGGCTAAGTGAGGAAGGTTTGGTTATGGAGGTGGAGAATGATGAAGAAGATGAAGAAGAAGAAGAGGAAATGTAGAGAGAGGTTGGAGAGTTGGAGAACTTTAGAGAGAGAATGAGAAGTTGAAAATGAAGTGAATGTGTGTGTGTGTGTGTGTGCATGAAGTGGCCGAAACTTGTAATGGCATGAGGAGAGATATTTTTGCTTCACTTTGTGTTATCTTGTGTTAATTAGTGATTAAGGGGACAAATGGGATGATGGGGAGACAAAGCATGGTCAAACTCTTACATAAAGTAGTCTTGTCTAATGCTTTTTACTTAAGTGACATCACTCTCTACTTTATTGTCTAGTTGACTAAATTTGAATTTAATCATGTGATTAAGTGCTCATACAACTTAATTAAGATGATTAAGCAAGGATTAGTGATTAACACACAAGAACACGATTAACAAAAATTAATCTTATGATTAAGCTTAATTAACCTTAATTAAACTCGATTAAGCTAATTAAAGGCGATTAGTGCTTAATTAAGCTATAAAGGCTCTGACTTGCTTAATTAGAGATTATCCAATCTCGATTAAGCATTTTCTTGACTCTTCCCATCCGAGTTAATCCCTTAATTAAGCCTTAATCTCATAATTTCTCCTGAAGTGCCTAATTACTCAGGGTTACTAAGGTAATTTAGCACGACATGAAATTGAGGTTGTTGCACCCCCACCCACGGACTCGCATGAGGCATGGCAATGGACCCAGGTAGTATGAGTATAAGGGAAAGGCTTACATAAAGCATGGCAAAGGACCCAGCTAGTGTAAGTGCCAAGAACTTATGGTGGCAACGGCCATGGTACGAGCTCATTACCAACTATGTTTAGTGGGTGGTAAATAAAAGACCTATGATAGAGTCAAGTCTAATGAAGAAAGGGACTTTGGTCCAACCCAAGTAAAGAATAAAACTCTTAAAATGTTCATGCATGATACGAATAGTTATATAAACTCTTATGTATACCATGATGTTATTGTTATAATGAGAATATGTACTTAAAATTGAATCTGCTTCTGGTATTCATGTTTTTAAAAACCTAATAATTGGAACTTTTGAAGGCTCACTATTTTCATTAATAAACCAAAGTGGCTGGGATGATAACGAATACACTTTCATGCTGGGTTCGAGTCCTACTAAGAAATGTTATTTCTCACCCTAGCTATTTTTCCATATCGTCATCAGATTTCGAGGGCGCATCAAATGGAGTGGAGCATGGATCCACCACACTATGAGTGGACGCATGACAAGATGTGACCAGAGTATGGATGCCAGACTATGCTGTTTTGGGCTTGTTGTTATCGCTCTGCATCTTCATGTATTCCTTTTTGTGATGAACTATGTCATTTTAATTTGTATTTGGTATCTAGTATTTGGGTCGTGGCACGACCATGAGCCCCTCATATGTATTTCTTAATTTTATGAACCCTTATGGATGAAATGACTAGCTATGTAATTGCAATGCGCAGGCAGCTGAGGAAAGGGTGGCATTGGTGTTGGCCGAGGAGAGTTGGTACATGAAGGTGGGTGTAAGGGAATGGCAAACGGGCCTAAAGATGTTCTGGGAAAGGATAATTCGAGAAAGCAATGGGTGACTCATAACATGGAAAGGGAAGATCATGGTGTATAATCAAATCCTTGTTCGTTTAAAGACAAGGTTATTGGTGGTGCACCTCCAGTTCAGGTGAATGTCCCCGATGACCTACTGGCATAGAAGCTGGCGGTGTTGGATTAGATGGATGGAGATAGGTTGGCCCCAAGGGTGTCTTTTGATGAGTCTATCATTAAAGAATTCTCGCAACCGTGGAAAGTCGCTTTGGTGGTTAAGCTACTCGGGAGGAGTATCGACTTCCTAGACCTGAAGGAGAGATTGCATCGGCTGTGGAAGGCATTTGCAGCCTTTGATGTGATGAGTGCTAGAAATGGCTTCTTCATGGTTAAATTTGATGATGCTAGTGATTGTGAGAAGGTAATATGAGGTGGTCTATGGCTAATTCAAGACCATTACCTTGTGATAAAAGAGTGGTTGCCAAATTTTAATCTTGTTGCTAGTTGCTTCAAACTAACCATGGTATAGGTGCGACTCTCTAGGCTGAACATGCTGCATCATGATTAGAGAGTACTCAAGGTGATTGCTGCTGGCATTGGGAGGCCTATTCGTGTTGATGTGGTGATAGAGCAAATGGGGGAGGTGAATTTGTAAGAATTTGTGTGGAAATGGACCTATCATTACCAGTGATTAAGAAGGTTTGGATCCAAGATCATTGGCATAAAGTAGAGTATGAGCATTTGAATTTCATCTGCTCTGTGTGTGGGTGCTATGAACACTTAGCTAGGAATTGTTCCTCTACCATGGAGGAGCCGTTAATATCTTCGGTGACCAAGGAGGGTGCAACGACGGCGATGAAGCAGAAAGAGGGGGTTGATGTAGGGCCTAATCTCAACTCAGAGGACATTACCGATGATTGTGGGAATACTTTTAATACGGGATCAATTTCGAATCCCTTAAAGCAGGTAACGGATAGTGCAAATGATTGGGTTGAAGTTATGAATAAGTAAATATCTCAGAATTTAAATGCTAGGAAAGGAGAGAATAAAGAGATGATAGCAAGAAGTTTTAATAACATGGCTAATTCGAAGGGATATATCCCATGTAAAACTACAATGCATGATTCGGCTAGGAGTAAGGAGTTTGGTGGTCCTATTGAAATTGGGCTTACGATGGTTCTAGATAACGTGGTTTTTTTAGTGGTCAAACTCGATTCCGTGGTCAAAGGGGGTGTGATGGTGTATCAACTAATGCCAAAGCCAAAGCCAAACCCACAGTTCTAATGGTGAGGAAAAGATTTCGCCTTGCTAGTTCTGAAACATCTCCATCAAATTGTGCGAAGAATATAACCAAGACTCCAACGATGGTGGGAAACAAGAGTGCTGAGAAGAATGTGGTTAGGCAAGTGGAAGAAGTGTCACGTGATGTCATGGAAGAAGGGAAGTTGGGTGATGCTAGGAAGGATACTTCCACGTCATTGGCTACAACATAATGCTGTATGGCAGGTTGCCTTCTCTTATCTCTATTTGGCGTTTATGGATCTCACAATATTAAGTTGGAATACAAGAGGGGCAACCAACAAGGTGGGACGTAGACTTGTCAAAGAATTGATGCATTGTTTTCATCCCACTGTGTTTGTAGTGTTGGAGACTCATGTGGCTTTTGCAAATTTAGAAACTTTTTGGAGAAGATTAGGCTCTGCAGTGGTGGGTATTTCAAAGGCTCAGTGGAGGAGTGGAGGGATTTGGGTTATGGAGAATATCAATAGCAATGTTTGTTCTTTGGTGGATGTGTTCCATCAAATGGTGATATTTAGGGTGAAACAAGGTCAGAAAGAATGGCTTTGCAGTGTTGTTTACACTAGTCCTACACCATCAACTTGTGAGAATCTCTGGCATTACATGATACAATATAAAGATGGTGTGAACATTCCTTGGTTTCTGATTGGTGACTTTAACCAGGTGCTTTCTCCTTCAGAGGTTAAGGGGTGCATTTTTTCTGCTGCCAAAGCGTATATTTTCGTCAAGTTTTGGATGTCTATACTTGATAAATATTGGTCTGATCGAAAATAGCTTTACTTGGGTTCATCGAGCAGTAGGTATGTCAACTATGATGAAGCGGTTAGATAGGGCGCTTGCATCTTTATCTTGGCATCACTTGTTTCTTGAGGCATATATAGAAGTTTTAGGGAAGTTGCACTCTGATCACTTTCCTCTTATTTAAGGTGTGGAGGTCAGCAGTTAATGAGAAAGGAGAGGCCATTTAGATTCATGGCGGCCTGGACTACCTATCCGGATTATGATGCAGTGGTTGATTCAGCTTGGTGCCAGGGAGACCAGATTGTTGCTGATTGTCTGGCTAAAGTTAGAGAAGATTCCTTGGCTTTCAACAAGAATGTGTTTGGCAATATTAGTTATAGAAAGAGGAAGCTTGAAGCTCGTTAACGAGGAATTCAACAAAGGTTAGAAGAAGTTGATTCAACTTCCTTGATTTCGTTGCAGGAAGAACTTCAAAGGGAGTATAATTTGGTACTTTACCAAGAGGAACTTCTCTGGTTGTAGAAATCAAGGGAGAAATGAGTTAAGTTAGGCGACAAAAATACAAGTTTCTTTCATAGCCAAATGATTGTTAGAATAAAGGGAAATCGGATACATGGGCTCTTTTTAGATGATGGAAGATGGGTTACTAATGATGTTGAGCTCAGAAAAGCTACTCTTATCTTCTACAAGAATCTTTTCTGTTCTTCTGAGCTTATTTGTTTGGATGCTCTCAATCTGGGCAATGTTCCTAGGTTAAGCTTGATGCTTGTAATGCCCTTGTTGCTCGAGTGACCTGTGAGGAGGTGAGAATTGTTGTGATAGGCATGAAGCCTTTTAACGCCCCTGGTCTTGATGGGTTTTAGCCGTATTTTTATAAGCACTATTAGGGAGTTGTTAGTGATGATCTTTGGCATTTAGTTTGTGATGCTTTTGTGGTGCGTGGGTTTGATCCGCTTTTTTCGAAAACTCTCATTACTTTGATTCCTAAAGGGGATTCCCCTTCTCATTTTAGGAATTTTAGACCAATCAGTTTGTGTAATGTGGCTTACAAAGTCCTCAGCAAGGTGCTTGTCAACCATCTCCACCCTTTTTTAGATGAGCTCATTGGCCCTTTACAGAGTAGTTTTATTCCTAACAGAGGCACATCCAATAATGCTATTATTGCCTAGGAAGCTATGCATTTCATGTAGAAGACTAAAGTCAAGAAAGGTTGTTTGGCTTTTAAGATTGATCTGGAGAAGGCGTATGACCAAGTTCATTGGGATTTTTTACAGCTTACTCTAAAGATTTTGGGTTCCCGGACAATATTGTGAGGTTAGCTATGTTCTGAGTTTCTGCTTCCTCTTTGTCAATTTTATGGAATGGTACTAGATTGAATAATTTTGCGCCTACGAGGGGTTTAAGACAAGGAGATCCCTTATCATCGTATCTTTTCGTGCTTTGCATGGAAAAACTCTTTCTTTATATTAATCAATTGGTTAAGAGTGGGCAGTGGCTTCCTATTCACTTGTCCAGAGGAGGCCTAGGCCTCTCCCACTTATTATTTGCTAATGATGTTATGCTTTTCCTTAAAGCCAAGAATTCACAGGTTCATTTGGTGATGAAGGTACTTAATGATTTTTGTGAAGCTTCTAGGCTCAAAGTTAATGTTGAGAAATCTAAAGCAATGTGCTCCAAGAATATTTCTTGTAGGCACCAGGATAATTTCACAGGTATCTTGTCAATTTGCTAATGACTTGGGAAAATATTTGGGTTTTCCTTTAATAAAAGAGAGAGTTTCTAGATTGATTTTTTTTTTCTTAAAATTTTGGGGAAAATCCAAACTCGGTTGGCATCTTGGAAGGGTAAACTTTTGAATAAGGATGGAGAATTTGCTTGGCTAAATCTGTTCTGACTTCCATTCCAATGCACGCCATGCAGGTTCTTTGGATACCTTCAAATGTCTGCCACACTATTGATGCGACCATTAGAAGTTTTGTTTAGAGTAGTCACAATGAATCCAAAGGCCTAAATTTGGTAAAATAGGATATTTTGACTCGCCCCAGACAGTCAGGTAGACAGTCAGGTGGACTTAGTATTAAAGATGCTAGATTATTGAATGTGGCCATGCTTCGTAAATTAGTGTGGTGGCTTATTCATGAACAACATAGGCCATGGGTTCAGAATCTTAGACACCTTTATGTCCACAATTCTAATCTTCTGGAGTTATGCCCAAGTCAGGCTCTTCTTATAGGTGGCTCAGTATCATGAAGGCTTTGTCTATGTTGCAAGATGGCTGGTGTTACTGTCTCTGAAATGGTTAGAGCTCCTTTTGGTATGATTATTGGTCTGGGGTAGGTAGATTATGTCAGAAAGTTCCTTTTGTTCATATTTCTGTTATAGAGGTCTCTGTCAAAGATGTGTGGATAGGGAGTTACTGGAATCTTGCTAACCTATATAAAAATGTTCCTCAGAGCATTCATGAAATTCTTTGCCATGTTACTAGTCCCAATACGGAAGAGTAGGATGGTTGGGCTTGGCTTCCTGATGGTAATGGTGTGTAGACAATTCATTTTGCTTACCATTGGCTTCTTCAGAACAATTGCCTTTGGAACTATGGTGAAAATTGGAACTGGATTTGGCGCCTACTGGTTCTTGAGAAAGTTCGCCTTCTAGTATGGCCGATTTGCCATCAAGCTTTGCCTACTAATGTGTTGTGGAACAAAATAGGTCTAGCTCTCTCTTCATCTTGTTCCCGTTGTAATGCTAATGCCGAGGACTTGCTTCATTGTCTTAGAGATTGCCATAATACCTTTCAAGTCTGGTGTTCTTTTGATTTTGCTAGTTCTTCGGAGTTCCTACTAAATAATGTTCATCTTTGGGTGAAGAAGATGTCTTTAGGTAGGAACAACCTACTATTTCTTGGGGGGTTGTGATGGGTGTGAAGATGGCATTGCATGGAAATTCTTGAAGTTGAGAATTGGAGTCTCCATTTCGTGTATAGACAAATTCTTCATTCGGTCAAAGATTTCCGAGTAGCTGGTGATATGGACATTCATAAGGAAGGGATGGGTCTGGTGTCGTGGCATGCTCTTTCTCCTGGTTGGATAAAACTAAATGTGGATGGTAGTGTAAATCCTATTAATGCTCTTTGTGGCTACAGAGGGGTGCTGCGGGATACTAATGGCAATTGGATAATAGGTTTCTCCATGAGGTCCTCCTTTAATGATATTTTATGTGTTGAGTTGGAAGCAATCAAGTAGGGCCTTGACTTAGCTTGGGTGCATGGAGTTAGATCTGTTTGGTGTGAAACAAATAGCCTTCAAGTGTTCTCTATCCTTCAAGATGTTCTTCCTTGTAGGGATTTGCATCTTCGCCAGCTTGTGATTGACATTCGTGAAAAGTTAGCCAGAGATTGGAGAGTGCAGGTGAGACACATCCTTCGTTCTACAAATATGGCTGCGGATTTTTTAGCTAAATTGGGTGCTAGAGATGTAGTTGGTCATAGAGTTTGGAACTTTCCTCTTGATGGCTTGAGTTTTATTTTATGTAGTGATATGACTACGTGGGGGCTTTCTTTGTTGTCTTTTGTTTCTTTCTCATACTCTACCAAAAAAAACAAAAACAATGCAAATTAATATGTGGGTAAGGCAAACATGCAATTAATTAAAATAAAATTAAAAGACGAAGATAATGAGATAATTTAAAAGATAAATGGTAAGCTAAATGTTTAAACTTACTAGGAACAAGTCAACATTTATGTCTATTTTTTATACCATTTGACTACTTTGATTATTTTACATTTTTATATTTTTTTATATTTTTTGCAAAAGGAAGCAAGCTCAGCTCAAAATCTCCACTCTCTTTTTGGTCTAAAACAAGAATCACTTAAAAGTCGTTTGAAAAACAAAAATTGGCCCGATGGCCTGGCCACCGAAATTGATTTTTTCATGAAGATCATCGGCATAAAAATAAATCAAGCACAACACAAATCATAGCAAACACACGTTTAAGAGAAACAAAATAAGCTCACAATAAAAGCCCACGAAATCATAAATACAAAATAATTTGAATAAAATAAAATAAACAACAAAAGACAATTGAGAAAGGGCAAGGAAACAAAGAAATAAAGGCAAGGGTGTGTAACACCCTTCCAATTACGGTATCATACTTAATCCATGATATCGTAATTAGAAGTTCCTACTAAAAATTAATGGACCTTGTTTAGCTAACTATTGTAGTCTGGGGGAAATAGCATGATAATTATTGTTATACTGACAAAAATATAAGCGTGCAAGTAAGGGAAGTGGAAACCTCAAGCACATAAATATTTCCATCACATAGTTGCACTTTGATAACTCCTTTTAGTGAGTTATATTTTTAGTTATTTTTTATTTAATTTAAGATGTAATTGTTTAGTTTAGTTAATATTTTGTTTTATTTTGGTTAAGCAGTTTAGATTAGGTGGTATTTTTATTTTCTATTATTTTCTTATATTTTAGATACTTATTTATGTTTTTGTTTGATTGACATTAGGTACAAGCACTCAAGTTAGAATTTGGAGCCATGAGCGAGCTTATCTTGCATGAAGTCAAGACCTTTAAGCATTAGAAATTTGATATCTAGCTCTCCAAAAGTCGGATTATGATGAATCAAGATTCTTTGAAAAGAAGAAAAAAAGATCTCCAACTTTGATGTTGGACAATTTTTCCGCTTCTCGAGTCTTCTAGGAGAAAAAGGTAAAATAAAATTGAAGCTTCATCTTGTCTCTGATGCTATCAAGTCTGACCTTTCATCACTATTTCAGTCATATATTGGGTTACAAAACTCCGATGTAGATGGTTCTTATTGCGTTGGAAAGCTTACTCAAAGACCTACAATTGCTATCTCTATCTCTGAGGGCAAATTCCAACTATTCTAACTGTTACAAAGCTTGGAAGTGTATAAAAGTGATCAGCACTGTCAGGCAAGCGCGGTATAGCGCAACTCAGTGTGCTGTAAGGTGCCCCCGTTTCACCAATCACACCAAATTTTGAGTGTTGTGCTATAGTACAACCCTTTGCCTATAGCACGACCTTGACTGCAGAATTAGTGGGCTTCGGCTGAATTTCGATAAAAGGGATCTGCGAACTATAAAAAGCATCACTTAAGGTCAGAAAACATATCCCCAGACACTCTTACACACTTTCAAAGATAGAAGACTTCTCCAGAGAGATTGAAGGAAAGATTCAAGGATTCCTAAACTTAACTTCAACAAGGAGAGATCCACACCTTCTGAGTCAATACTTTATGGCTTTTGTTTCTTCTATCTTCTTATCTTCATATTCTTCCGTTGTTTTTTTTTTTCTTAGTCATGAACTAAGTTTCTTTTGTTAGGGTGTTAATGGACCCTTTTTGCATAACAATTTTACTTATGGATTAATGTTAATCTTATTTCTATCCCAATTGCTTAGCAGTTTTGTTTGTACTTAATGCCTTTAATTGCTTGATCACCAATTAATTAATTTGGGAATTTACAAAAACTTGAGAGAGGGCTTGTGAATAAAGCCTCTTAACATAAACACCATGAGTTGAGCGAAAACTAGAGATAGACAAATGCGGTTCATGTGGTCAACATAGGAATCCATAGAGCTTCAACCTTTGCCTAAATTAGTTTGTGATAAGAGATTAGGCAATCAGTTTAGCATAAAGAGTATTGCTTGACCTCGAGAGAGGTTAGGAATAAATTAAGGGGAACCGACTGTGAGTCAATTATGATAGGAATAGATTAATAGAAATTCATAGTAAATGCGTCTACAATAGGTGAAATTGATTAGCCCTAGCATCCACTCCATTGCATTTGCCTACACCATTAGCATTTGTCTACTTTATTTTTTTTTCTGATTTATTTTATTTTATTTAAATTCTAATTTCTGCATTTGTGAATTAATTCCGTCCAAATAGTCATCGCTTAGATTTTTCGGTATTTGATCTATACTCATAGGAGCGATACTTTTCTCATCACTTTATTATTACTTATACGACCCGGTATACTTGCCGGAACCACATCAAGTTTTTGGCGCCGTTGCCGGGAAAAATATCAATATCATTCTTAGTTGACGAGATACTAGATTGGATTGTTTTTTTACTTTTATTTTTATTTTATTTTATTTTATATTTGTTTTTGTCTTTTTATTATTATTTATTTTTCCTTTTATTTTATTTTTATTTCTTTTTATTTTGTTATTTATTTTATTTAGCTCTTGTTGTATTTTATTTTATTCCGACTTTTACTTGTTCTTATGTTTTATTTTGAAGTTTATGCAAAGAAGCCAATCCACAGGAGATTTATTCTTTGATCTAGAGATTAAGCATTCTTTGCATCAACTCAGAAGAGAATGAAGAACAGTTGAAAGAGTTTCCAAAGTTACCATGACTGATGAAAACAAGCAGAATAACAAAGCCATGAAGGATTACTTGGCACCTACTCTTCCAGGGTGCTCATCTAGCATTGTGAGGCCGCCTGTCCAAACAAACAACTTTGAGCTGAAGACGTCACTCATTTAACTCGTATAACAGAAATGCCAATTTGCTGGACTACTTAATGAAGACCTTAATGAGCATCTTAGCAATTTTCTAGAGATATGTGATACCATAAAAATTAATGGTGCCACAGATGATGCTATTCGGCTGAGATTGTTTCACTTTTCATTGAGAGACAAGGCTAGAGCCTAGTTGAAGTCTCTGCCTCAGGGAACACTCACTACTTAGGAGATGGTGATCAGGAAATTCCTAGACAAATATTTTCCTCCTGCCAAGTCTGCCAAGATGAGGAATGACATCACTTCCTTTACCTAAGTGGATGGAGAATCCTTTTTTATGAGTCTTGGGAGAGGTACAAGGAGCTATTGGCTAAGTGCCCACACTATGGCATCCCATTGTGGATGCAAATCCAGACATTCTACAATGGTCTCCTTATGTCCACTCAGATCATGGTTGATGTAGCAGCTAGTGGCTCTCTAAACAATAAGACACTAGAGCAGTCTTGGGAGCTATTTGAAGTTTTGGCTAGCAACAATTACCAAAGGCCTAGTGAGAGAACTCAGAAGAGGGGAGTTCTGGAATTTGACACTACCACTACCTTTTTGGCCCAGATACAAGCCCTCTCCATCCAAAATGCAGCCATTCAGAAGCAATTGGACATGCTCAACAATGTCTCACCTACCCCAGTTTTACGCTATGATTTTTGCCAGGGGAACTATTCGAATAGAGAATGTGCTACTGAGCCTACACCTAATAAACAAGTCAACTACATGAACACTCAGAGGTAAAATTTCCATTCCAATAGCTATGGTCTTGGATATAGAGATCATCCCCACTCCAGTCAGTACCATGGGAATCAGGGTGCTCTTAGGCATTCATACAACCCATCAATTCAAGAGACTCAGTCTAACCTAGAAGATATGTTCTAGCAATTCATGCAGACCCACTCCAATTTTGTGGATAGAGCTGAGGCAAAATTCAAGTAATATGACGCCCATCTCAAGAATAATGAAGCCTCCATCGGGAACATTGAGATTCAATTGGGACAAATCTCTAAGCAACTATCTGAGTGACCACAAGGTTCCTTGCCTAGTAACATGATTACAAATCCTAGAGAGCAAGTGAACGCAATTACTTTAAGAAGCGGGAAAGAGATGGCAGAACCTGAGAAGCCAACAGAAGAGGAGCCATCTATTGAGACCAAGGAACAAACACCAAAAGGGGGAAAGTATGAGATCCCCATGAAGCGAAGCAAGGAGGTGAGAGATGAAGAGAAGAAGTCTACCTATGTGCCACCTCCTACTTATGACCCTCCAATTCCATATCCAAAAAGGGCGAAGCCGAAAAAGAAAGAGGAAACAGAGAGGCAATATTTCAAGTTCTTGGAGGTATTTAAGAGATTGCACATTAATATTCTCCTATTGGAAGCCCTTGAGCAGATACTAAGCTATGCCAGATTTATGAAGGATATCTTATCTAGGAAAAGGAAGCTCAACCATAATGAGACTATAGTGCTTACTGAGGAGTGCAGTGCTATTTTTCAAAACAAGCTACCTCCAAAGCTAAAAGAATTTTCTTATGTCTTTAAAAACTTTAATCGATTGAATTAATCCCCTAATATTTTTAATCGGTTGAAAAGTCCCTAAAACACAAAAACAAGAGATCTTATAATGAAAAAGAAAAATAAAAATGGCTACTTGATGGTGGAGATGGCTTCGACCATGCTTGTATTTTTAGAGAAGGAAAATGAATTTGAACTTTTAGATATTAGATTCGATTTCCTCATAAAATTTTAGGTAATTTAGCAACTGGAGAAATAAAAATCAAAACGTGTTCATAATGACCATATGCAATTCAGCCCTAATATGTCAATGAAGAAAGGAAGGTTCTTAATTTATAAAGATGAAGAATAATACTCTTATATTACCTAATCAAGTAAACAAGATAAGCTACTAAGAGAAAAATCAACAAAAACAGGTTAAAAAGCCCACACTATGGCTTCGGCCATACCATGTAAAAGGGAAGGGTAGGTCTTTAATTTATAATGGTTATGGATAACATTCCTAAAATGCTTAATTAGATGAAGTAGGTAACTAACTAGAAGAAGAATAAAACAAAAAGACTGGGGAAAACTTTAAAACTAGGAAATGGCCTAAGTAAATAAAAACACAAGAATAAGACTTTCAATTCGCATATAGATTAGATTAAGGTCCCATAATACATTAACTAAGAAAACTTATACATTTACTAGACAAAACCAAACAAAGAAACTCTTAAGAGAAATTAACATTTAAGGATAAATTTAAGTTAAAAGCATGCACTTAATTATCTAAGCTATGGTCAGAAGACTTTGTTACGAGGATTGTATATGATTGTCTATTACTAGTACATGAATGAACCTAGAAGTGATAATACCTATGTTTATATGTATCCTGATATCATGCTAATCATGCATGCATATGAAGTCTTGTATTGCTTACATTGGACTATATTAAATGTTGTGTTTGACTAGTAAACTTTGGAGAAGCTCTAGTGTAGCCATTATGCTACTCATTTCTATCAAAGTTTGGTACTTAGAGTAATTCTTAACCTGTTCATTGTGACATACCCATATGCTAAGTAAGAAGAAACAATTAAGTGACATGTCATACATGATGAGCATTAACCAAGAAAAGAAAGAATTGAGCATATGATCTTTCGATAAGGGAAGGTGAGCCTTAAGCTTTGGCACGATCCTTTGGTAAGGGAAAGTGATGCCTAGGATACAATTCTTTATTAAGGGAAGGTGACTCCCATTTCCTGCTCTCCCGTAAGGGAACCGCAAGGTGATGACAACCATGGTATGAACTCATTACCATCCAAGTTTAAAAGGGAGGACCAAGTAAAAGTCTATGATAAAGTTAAGTTTAAAAAAGTCAAATGGCTAATGCCTAAGATCAAGTTAAGAAAGAAAGTAAGAAAGTGCATAAGCATACATGTTATCTATAACATCCTTGTTTTTCTTAATATAGCATAATAAGAATTAGGTAGTGTGAGAATTTCTTAGGTAGCATTATGCCATGATGATCCTCACACTGAGAATTATAGGGCAGTATAACATTGTCATTGAAAATACAACACTACCATATACTAAAATTAAGAAATAATGAAAATAACCCGATAGTAGAAACTTTAGTTATTTATAGAATTGCCCTAACATTTTCAATAACTACATTTAGACCCTAGAAGCTATTTCCATTTACACCCCAAAACTTTTTAAAAAATCACTGCACTATTAGAATTAGCAAAATAGGAGTTTGAGCAGAGCAAAGTAACATAGTGGAGTTGTAGAAACCCAAATCCTAGCCAATTGACCCACAAAGGTATGCAAGTGCCAAATGAAATGAGATGCCCCTGAACTTACTCATAATTACAAAAATACCATTAGTTATAGAAAATAGAAAATACAATAGAAATTTCAACAGAAAACAAACAAAAAGCACAAAAGAGATTACAGAAGGCCGAAAACTACCTAAAAGACCTTGAAAAATTCCATAAAAATTACAAATATATTTTTAATATATTTTTAAAGATAAGTACCAATTTTTAGCAAATTTGAGTAATATTTACATAATTACATTAAAATAACATCACATGGTTTAAAACAGGCCATGAAAATCCTATAAGACCATTCTAACTTGCAATATAGCAAAGAATCAATAAAGTTCCGAGCCTAGGCTTGATGGACCACATGATTGGGCCTCTAAATAGGCCTTAACAGCTACTGGAATAGTAGTGGCCTTTTCGAAGACAATTCTTAAGTCAATTACCCAAAAAAGGTAAAGAAATAAAACAAAAAATATACATAAATCAAAATAAAAATTAATAAAATCCTAACTCTAACCCTAACCCTAACCCTCAGGATGCCTTGGTTCAATTTCAACCAGAATAGGAAATGGAATAAAAATACTTAATAGCATGGTGATACATTTATATAAAACTTCTACCCTAAGCACACGCAATGGAGCCGTAGACAGTCAAGTCAAATCCAATCCACGAAATAATTCGTGTAGGGGATTTTGGTTTATTATTAGGCATTTTAGGTCTTTATCGGATAACGGGTAGCATGAAATGGATTGGATTAATATTTGTCTGGATACAACAAAATAATTTAATTCAATATAATGTACCTATTCGATCTAATAAGTACATTATATCAGAATTTCGAATTTCTATGTCTCAAATCTTTATTGTTTTTTAATGTCTAATTCGAAATTAATAGAATGATTATTTATAGCCGTTAGATTAGTTTTAGCTATTCTAAATTAATAAATAGATTTTGAATTTAATAAAAAAGAGAGATTTCCATTTTCATTTTTTTAGTTAGGTTTTTTTTAGTTATAGTATATAGATAGGGTCTGGGTCTGTCCGCTCTAAGGAAAAAAGAGAATAGAGTCTGGGATAGATCAACCGGAAGAGGTATGCATAAAGGTATATGTCCCAAGGAAAAATCCCCGAATTCCTTCTATTTTCTGTCATGATTCTCTTTGGTTTGCACAACCAATCAATTATTAAGAGAATCTACAAGAAGATAAAAAAATATGAGATTGTATCAAGAATTATATACAAAAGATCCTGATTCAAGATAAATTCATGAGGAAGTGGGATCTCTTTTGGATCTACTCCAGCATTTTAAATTTTAAGCAAATGTCATTATCAAGTCAACAGTTCATTAATTAACTTTTACTAAATCCTTTAACTTTTCACCTAATCTTTTACTAAGTAAATTTTGTCCCCTAATCAGATAGGAATAGGTGCAACATGCACATAGAATGTTGTAGATTTTATTTATTTTAATTTTAGATAATTTAATTATGTTAATTAACTCAAAATAGGCTTAATTAAGGTAAAAATGCACTAAAATATATTAAAAATTGTAGAAAGAATTCTATAAATTTTGAGATATTATATTACACATATTAATATGTGGTTTTGATGATAGATTAAAGAAATTTAATTGTTTGCTAATTCTTTTTTTAATTAAAGATGAAATTGCCTAATCTAGTTTTGAGTGGTTGTTAAATTAACTAATTGTTGGTGACCTAATTAACTAAATAAAGTATATAATTAGGACAAAACTAATCATATAATTAACTCTAACTAATCCTAGCCTTTTTCTATAAACAAAATCTCACCCTATACACTTTCACACTTTAGAAACATAGCTCATCCTCTCCAAACTCAGCCCCTTGGCCGTAGCCTCTTCAACCTTTATTTTCTTCCAAAATCTCCAAGAAAACTCCATCAAATCACCACCAAACTTCATCAACTCTCAACACCTTCAAGTACCATCAATCTCCATCCCTTTAACTCTAGTTTCAGCCCTTAGAAGTGAGTTAGAAAAGCTGCTGCCCTAGCCTTGCACAAATCGACTTTCAAGAGCTCAAGCCATGTAGGGTTTTCTTTTTCACTTCTTAGGTCTCATGCATTTGATTTATGTGTTTCTTTGAGTTGTTTGAGGTCTTGAACATATATTTCCATAGTATGAACTCTTCTTTAAAGGTTCTCAAAGTTTAGGGATGGTTTGGTTATTAATAATTTCTTGTAAGTATTTCAAGCTCTAATCTTGTATTTATTCATCTTGTTGCTTAAAAACATATTTCTTTATACTTTTGTTAATTAAATTTTCATGTTCCTATGTATATAGTTATGGCCATGTTAGGGTTTGTATAGAACCCTATGATTTTTGCGAGCTTGATGATGACTCTTATGTTTTTCTTTGTATTCTCTACATAAATATCCATGATCTATGTGTTTTTGATCAAAAAGCTTGAATTTACCTCCACATTAGCTCTATGAAGCCCATGGTTTCTATATGGATTAAGCATTATTATTTTGTTTTATAAACTTATGGTGTTGCATTAATGTGAACTTGAGTGTTTATTAAGTATATGTTGGAGTTTGGTTAATTATAGCTTGAAAAACATGCAAAACTCTCACTCAAGGCTTTGTGCAAGACACGGCCATATGATGGGCTGAACGGGTTCATGAGCTTTTCTATATGTTTAAGGGTTTGAAGATGGTAATACATGACCTTGATATGTTGGCTTTGCTTTATAAGAGCATGATTCTTAAGTAGTTTCAAGTTTTAACACTAAACTTGTAGTTTTTAAATAATTATCATGTGCTACCCTATTTTTGTAAATAAATTCCAGCATGCTATCTATGTGTTTCAAGTGTGCAAAAATGCTATTTTGAAGCCATGAAACCATTATCTTGATGCTATAAGCTTATATGTTGATTATACTTGAGTTTGAAGCATTAAACATGTAACACCCTAATAATACCATACTATGTTTAAGCCATTTTATAGCATTACTAGTTGTTACTCTTAACTAGCGGAAGTTCTCATAGTTGAAATTAGCATAATATACGAAAATAGCATGTCATTTTTTTTGGGGTAAAACCTTTATGCTTGAAAAATGAGCCTTTAAGCGCTTACTTACTCGTGTCGTATGGATGTTGTTCTTCATATCGCGGAGTTACTAGAAAGACGTATGACAAAATTGAAATAACATAACACAATACCTTAAGCCAATAAGGTAATCATAGATAATCAAGAGTTATTATTACACTTAATAATTATCATATATATAATAGCTCAAATTAAGTAGCATGACTTCCTACATACTCTTAATTACACATAAATTGCCCAACTAGGGCTCTTAAATAAGTGAAAACGCTATGCTACTATCTCGATCCTCCTTAGCTTGGTGAAGAAACATGACAGTTCTTTGTCTTATCCAGTCAGGTACCAACGAAAGTGCTGCCGAGGATGCTACCAGCTCCGTCTGAAGACAACACGAAAACGTAGGAGTGAGAAATACAAGATTGCTCAGTATGATCCCGACTAGACCATTAATATGTCATCATCATCATCCCAGCCACTTCGGGTTTAATTATAAAAGCAGTGGATAGATATAAGCTCAATTTTAATAATTTCTGAAAATATAAATCCCGAAGTGGATTGCTTTTAAACTTATCATCATATTCATAACATCATACATAGGCATACATGCTAACACATGGGATAAACATTCATAATGCATATGAGAAATGTAGAAACATGCATGACTATGCAACTCATCAACTTGACAATAGTTCTATTTTGATTTTATTTTCATTTTTAGCACGTGCTTAACATTCTTTACTTTTTCTTTGAAATAGACTGCTTTTGGACATGAGCTCATTCTGTGACCATCGTCAAGCAGTACTAACCAAATCAAACTAAGCTGATATTAGTTACCTCTAAGTTGGAGGGTCCTCCATGTCACCCTTGCCTCCCCCATAGAGGTTCCTTGAGTCTTTGTAGATCACCATCTCTCACTTCCCTGAAGTGATTAAAGGGTCATATCCCATTCTTCCTTTTCTTATTATTATACTTTACTGGTATAGTACTTCTTTGACTAGACACATGCAATGATATGACTAAGTCCATAATTTTGACAAAAATCCAGCAGCATGATGGCTAGACCGGAGCTTCTCCAAAATGCCAATCATAAAGCTTTCAACTAGTAGTCGATCATATCCATATCATATCATCACACTAATCATTCAATCATGAGACAATACTCAATCAAACTTGTCATTCATCATGCCAAATGGCATCATACATTCATATCATAAAGGAGTTTATAGTTGTATTATTCATTGTGAGACGTCTTATGAGTCATCATATGATTTCTCATGGTTACCCATGGGAGAATCACATAGTTAAAATGAATGTATATGAAATCTTCTAGTTATTTAGTCATTATAGGAATTTACTTTTTACTGGGTATATGTCTTATGGAACATCTGTTCGTATTATCTAAGTTAGGTGATTGTTTCCTTTTCTTGAGATAGTGCACTTAATGATTCCTAGGTTCATGGTATGCTCAGAGGCCCTAATCATACTTTTGTTCCCAAGGAGTTCGAGATCCCTCTTATAATGTCTATGATGTAATTTTAGGTTCTTTCCTTCCAGTATGTTCTTGTTGCTGCATTTTTCCCTATTGTAATCAATTACAAGGCCTTGTAATCGATTACTAGAGACCATGATATACAAAGATCAAGCTTTTTCTTCAAGTAATCGATTACATAAGGCTGAATGGGTTTCCAAGATTCCGCACACTTTCTGGTAATTGATTACACAGGCTTGTAATTGTTACCAATTTCGGGTGTCAGGTAATCAATTACAAAGGATTGTAATCGATTACCATGCATCTATAAAACCACCTACGACGTTTTCTCTCTCATTTCTTTGACACTCTTTCTCTCCTCTCCCCCGAACTCATCTCTCTCTCCCTCTAAACTCACCCAATCTTCATCCTAATCCTTCCACATCAACTTATTTCACTTCAAACCACTCATAAACACTCATTAAACACAAAAATCAACTCTAACCATCATCAAATCCGTCTTTTTCTCTCTCTACAAACTCCATTAAAGACTTTGAAGCTTGAAGGGAATGAATCCATGGATTTACCCTCCCCCTCACCCTCATTGGCTTCCCTAGGGTAATTTGTAACATCTTTCCTCCTTCCTTTCCTTAAGATTTCGAATTCTTATTGGATTGGGGGTTCAATCTTAAACCCTAGGTTAGATAATTTGGGGATTTGGGAGTTTGAGTATGGTTAAGATGAATCCTCCATGTTAGAAGCTAATCTACAATTATATGATTATGGTTGTGGTGCTAGATTATTCTATGGAACACCCTTCTTGCTTTGTGGCTCCAGAGGGTTAAGATCTTTCCGTGGGCTGGTGATCTGTGAGTAGAGAGAATTCCATTTGTCTTGTTTATTGCCTTAAATTCCTGTTATCTATATAAATTTTTATGTTGAAATTCTTTTAGAAACTTCACATGAGTCAATGATGATTATTTTTGGGAAATATTCAAAACTGGATGCCTGTTATATGATGAAAAGGGATTAGGTCTATACAGGATCTGCCTGCTAATGGCAGTATATGTTAGCCCTGGTGCACCTTGGATTATGAATTACACAGCCACACACATAGTGTGGTCTATGATGGATTTACATAGCCACTCTAATAGTGGTGCGTGATGGATTACGAGATTCACACGAAGGAAAGGCCACCTAAGTGTGAATCTTGACGGATTATCCTATTAGATAGTTCCTATGGTTGTTAAATTGAATCAAAACTATAGTTTTCAAATGTGCATTGACTCATGAACACAAAGGTGTACCTCGCTTGTTTTCTCTTGTGTGGCCTAAATTGGCTTCTAATTCAATGATCGTTCCTTTAAGAGCAATGCTACCTAGGACTCGAATCTGTGTCGCAAGGATAGAAGTCATGAGGCTTCTGATGCTAAATCTGACCAAGCCCCCTCTCCTTCCTAGAGAGGGAAGGGTCGTGGTTGGAAGGGAGGCCGAGGGAGACCAGCCAGGCAACCTGAAAGAGAACCAGCTCTTAAAGGAGAGCCAATCAACTTAGCAGCTGAAATGAGAGGGGTTCACCAGACCCTTAATATTCTGGTAGAACTCCTAGCTCATCAAAGGAGGAATGAACCATAGCCCCATGCGGAACCAGCTCCACCTGTCAAAGAGCCTCGTCCTCAACGTGAAAGGATGGAAGTGTCGATTAAATCGTTCCTCAGATTGAATCCGCCAAGTTTATCTGGAAATCCTTTGATGGATGATCCTCAACAATTCCTCGACCGTACTAACAAGGTCCTCAGGTGTCCGAGTGAGAGGACGGTGGAATTAGTGACCTATAATTTAAATGTTCTTGCATAATAGTGGTAGGCAACCCTCCTTGGAGGAAGGGATGCTTCTAGCCTGCCTCCCCTTACTTGGGAGGAATTCACTAACATTTTTATGATGATGTTCCTTCTTGGCAATAAGAGGGAGAAATTAGCTACTAACTTTGAGAGACTGAGGCAAACCCCGGGAATGTCTGTGGTAGAGTATGACGAGCAGTTTACTAATTTGTCCCCCTATGCAAATCATCTTATCTCCACTAATACCATGAGGGCAAGGAAATTTGATCGAGACCTACTCGACCCTCTATTCTCTAACTTACTTCCTATGGTTAGGAGAATGTCGTATGCTGAGGTAGTGGATGCTGCCTACGATCTTGAGATTGGGAGAGAAGAATGAAGAGCTACAAAAAAGTCAGGCCAAAAAGTAGAAAATGAAGGGAAATTTCTCCGGAGGATCTAGCTCCGGAGGAGCCCAGAGTTACCAAGGTCGACGCCAGGCACCATCGAGCAGGGCCACTTGCTCTGGACGCATTTTGATAAGTGTGTCTGCTTCCAGGTCCTAAGCTGGCAGTGTATCCCAGCCGGGTCTGCAAGGATTTGGACAATCGAATCTCCCCAAGCAGTCATGTCAATTTTGTGGGAATTATCACTCAAGGCAGTGTCATAGGGCCACTGGAGCTTGCTTTGAGTATGGCCAGCCAGGGCACTTTAAGAAGGACTGTCCCTATTCAAAAGGGGCTTTTGACCCGAGTTTTGCACGTCCTGCAGTGCCTGTGCCATCATATTCAGCTTTATCTCCCGATGGTTCATCTAAACCCGTAGGCAGAGGTTCGAGTAGGGGAGCCAGTGGTAAAGGTCCTAGAGGTAGAAGGACAGGTAGAGGTTAGCCCCGAGTTTTTGCCTTAATGAGACAAGATGCTCAAGCATCGAATGCGGTGGTTATAGGTACTTTACATGTCTATTCCTTAGAGGCTTATGTATTAATTGATCCGGGTTCAACTCACTCTTATGTGTCACCATATTTTGCCCCTCGGTTTGGCGAACAACCGATGATATTGGATCACCCATACCCCTATGGGGGAATCTTTGAATGTTCAACTAATGTTTCCATCATGCGTAGTCAGTGTAAATGGTGTGGATACTTTGGCCAATTTAATGCTACTAGAGATAGTGGATTTTGACATTATCCTGGGTATGGATTGGTTATCCTGATACAATGCCACAGTGGATTGCTACTCTAAGTCAATGAAGTTCGAGGTTACAGATGACCCATCCTTTGTATTCTATGGGAATAATTGCTAAACTCCTGCCAATTTAATCTCTTCCATGAGTGCTATGCACTTAATGAACAAAAGGAATGAAGGTTATCTCGCTATGGTAAGGGACGTTGAGGCTGCTGTCTTGAGCCTTGGCCAGGTCCCTATGGTTAAGGAATTTCCCGATGTATTTCCTGAGGAATTACCCGGAATGCCTCTCGATAGGGAGATTGAATTTTGTATTGATTTAGCTCCAAATGTCTAACCCATATCCATTCCTCCCTATCGTATGGCTCCGATCGAGTTATGAGTGTTAAAGGTTCAATTGCAAGATATGCTGGAAAAGTGCATTATCCACCCAAGTACCTCCATGTGGGGTGCTCCCGTACTATTTATGAAGAAAAAGGATGGAACAATGCGGTTATGTGTAGATTATCGACAATTAAATCGATTGACCGCTCATAATAAATACCTTTTACCTAGAATTGATGATTTGTTTGATTAGCTCCAAGGAGCATCCTATTTCTCTAAGATAAACCTCCATTCCGGATATCATCAGCTGAGGATTTGGGAAGAAGATGTTCCCAAAATTGCCTTTCGAACCCATTACAGACATTATGAGTTCTTAGTAATGTCCTTCGGATTGACCAATGCTCCAGCTGCTTTTATGGATTTGATGAACTGAGTATTCAAGCCATTCCTAGATCACTTCGTGATTGTCTTTATTGATGATATTTTGGTATATTCCAAGAGTCAGGAAGAACATGAGTATCATCTAAGAATCGCTCTGCAAACCCTGAGGAATCACCAACTTTATGCGAAGTTCTCTAAATGTGAGTTTTGACTGGACCGGGTAACCTTTCTAGGCCACGTGGTATCTAAAGAAGGGATTAAGGTAGATCCTAGGAAGGTGGAGGCTATTCAAAAGTGGTTAAGGCCCACAACCGTGACAGAAATCCATAGCTTCTTGGGTTTTGCAGGTTACTACCGAAGGTTTGTTAAGGATTTTTCGAAGATCTCCACCCTTTTGACCAAATTGACTCAAAAGGGAGTACTATTCCATTGGTCCGACACTTGTGAAAAGAGCTTCCAAAGCCTTAAGGTTTGTTTGACCTCAGCCCCAGTGCTCGTTTTGCCCTCAGGGACTGGGGGGTACTTAGTCTATTGCGATGCATCTCAGGTAGGACTCGGATATGTTCTTATGCAACACGGCAAAGTCATTGCCTATGCTTCACGTCAATTAAAGAGACATAAGCAAAATTACCTGACCTATGAAATGGCAACTGTTGTTTTTGCATTGAAAATCTGGAGACATTATCTCTACGGTGAAATATGTGAAATCTACATCGACCATAAAAAGCTTGAAGTACATTTTTCAATAGAAAGATTTAAACATGAGGCAACCCAGGTGGATAGAGCTGCTCAAGGATTATGATTGTACTATCTTGTACCATCCGGGCAAGGCTAATGTTGTGGCGGATGCCTTGAGTAGAAAGTCTATGGATAGTTTGGCGCACATTGCTCCTGTAAGGAGGCCTTTAGTGGAGGAAATCCACAAATTAGAAGCTGAGGGTGTGCACTTTGAGCTTGGAGGTTCCGGGCTGCTTTTAGCCCGTATTCAGGCTCATTCTTCCTTAATTGAGCGAATCAAGGCGGTGTAGTATGAAGACCTAAAGTTACGCAGAAAGAGAAGAGACATATATAGTGGGAAGAAATATGAGTTTTCTCTTGACCAAGTAGGAGTATTGAGGGATGGTAACCGGTTGTGTGTACCCGAAGTAGGTAATTTGAGGAGATCTATCTTGGAAGAAGCTCACAACTCTAGGTATACGATTCATTCGGGTTCCACCAAGATGTACAAGGACTTGAAATAATTGTTTTGGTAGGAAGGCATGAAAAAGGACATAAGGAACTTTGTGTCTCATTGTTTAGTGTGTCAGCAGGTCAAGGCTGAATATCACAGACCGGCCGGATTACTACAATAGATAGAGATACTTGAGTGGAAATGGGAAAGAATTACCATGGACTTCGAGACTGGGCTACCTCACTGTTCTAGAGGTTTTGATTCCATTTAGGTTATAGTGGAAAGGATGACCAAGTCAGCTCATTTTCTATCGATCAAGACTACTTATAGTGCTTCTCGGTATGCCAAACTCTACGTAGATGAAATCGTTCAACTTCATGGGGTTCCAATATCGATTATCTCGAATTGGGGATCTCAATTCACCTCTCATTTTTGGAGGGCCTTCCAACAGGCGTTAGGGACTCGACTTGACCTTAGTATAGCATTTCACCCTCAGACTGATGGGCAATCTGAGAAGACCATCCAGATACTAGAAGATATGCTGAGATCCTGTGTTCTTGACTTTGATCGAAATTGGGACAGTTACGTACCCTTGGTGGAATTCTCCTATAATAACAGTTATCAAGCTAGCATCCAGATGGTGCCTTTTGAAGCACTTTATGGGAGGTGTTGCAGGTCTCCCATTGGATGGTTTTAGATTGGTGAAGTCAAACTTTTAGGACCCGATCTTGTACAAGATTCCACTAAAAGGGTTCATCTAATCAGGGAGCAGCTTCTAGCAGCCCAAAGTAGGCAGAAGGCCTATGTTGACCACATGAGACGTGATCTAGAATTCTCTATGGGGAACCATGTGTTTATTCAGGTGTCACCTATGAAAGACATGATAAGGTTTAGGAAGAAAGGCAAACTCAGCCCCCGCTACATTGGTCCTTTTGAGATTCTAGATAGAGTAGGTGCAGTGGCCTACCATCTCGCACTGCCACCTGACCTGTCATGGTCTATCCGGTATTTCACCTATTAATATTGCGGAAGTACCTCCCCAATCCATCCCATGTGCTCGCTCAGCATACTATTCAACTAAAAGAAGATTTAACCTATGAAGAAGAACTTATAGCCATAATTGACTGTTAGGTGAAAAAGCTTTGTACCAAAGAAGTGGCCTCAGTCAAGGTGACCTGGAGGAATCACTCAAGAGAGGAAGCGACTTGGGAAGTTGAAGAAGCAATGAGCTCAAAGTACCCCCACCTCTTTGACTCTTGAGGTAATTCCTGTTTGTTTAGAATTCGAGGACGAATTCTTTTCAGAGGGGAAGAATGTAATGTCTATGATGTAATTTTAGGTTCTTTCTTTCCAGTATGTTCTTGCTGCTGCATTTTTCCCCGTTGTAATCGATTACAAGGTATTGTAATCGATTACCAGAAACCATGATATACGAAGATCAAGCTTTTTCTTCAAATAATCGATTACGTAATTGATTACATAAGGCTGAATAGGTTTCCAAGGTTTCGCACGCTCTCTGGTAATCGATTATATAGGCTTGTAATCGATTACCAATTCTGGGTGCCAGGTAATCAATTACAAAGGATTGTCATCGATTACCAGACGTCTATAAAACCACCTGCAACATTTTCTCTCTCATTTCTTTGACACTCTCTCTTTCATCTCCCCCGAACTCATCTTTCTCTCCCTCCAAACTCACCCAATCTTCATCCTAATCCTTCTCCATCAACTTATTTCACTTAAATCACTCATAAACACGCATTAAACACGAAAATCAACTCCAACCATTATCAAATCCATCACTTTCTTTCTTTACAAACTCCATTGAAGACTTTGAAGCTTGAAGGGGATGAATCCATGGATCTACCCTCCCCTTCACCCTCATTGGCTTCCCTAAGGTAATTTCTAACATCTTTCCTCCTTCCTTTCCTTAAGATTTCAAATTCTTGTTGGATTAGGGGTTCAATCTTAAACCTTCGGGTAGATAATTTGGGGATTTGGGAGTTTGAGTATGGTTAGGATGAATCCTCCATGTTAGAAGCTAATATACAATTATATGATTGTGGTTGTGATGCTAGATTGTTCTAAGGAACACCCTTCTTGCCCTATGGCTCCAGAGGGTTAAGATCTTTCCGTGGGCTGGTGATCCGTCAGTAAATAAAATTCCATTTGTCTTATTTATTACCTTAAATTCCTATTATCTATATAAATTTTTATGTTGAAATTGTTTTAGAAACTTCACGTGTGTCAATGATGATTATTTTTGAGAAATATTCGAAATTGGATGCATGTTATATGATGAAAAGGGATTAGGAAGGTCTATACAGGATCTACCTACTAACGGCAATAGACATTAACCCTAGTGCACATTGAATTATGAATTGCACAGCCACTCAACGGAGTGGTGCATGATGGATATACACAGCTGTACACATAGTGTGGTGCGTGACGGATTTACACAGCCACTCTAATAGTGGTGCGTGATGGATTACGGGATTCACACGAAGGAAATGCCACCTAAGTGTAAATCCTGACGGATTATCCTGTTAGATAGTGCCTATGGTTGTTAAATTGAATCGAAACTATAGTTTTCAAATGTGCATTGACTCATGAACACAAAGGTTTCCTATCTCTCACTGAGTTTCATAAACTCACCCCGCGGCATATTCTATCTTTTTCGTATACAAGTTCAGACTTGGGAGTTGATCCCCCTGCTCAGCAGTAATTGAACTCCACTCTTGGTGAGCCCTCATAAATAAGGGCCTGGATTGGTTATTCTGTATTGTTTTGAAATCTTAGAAATGTAGCTCTATAGTACTGTAGGCAGGGTCCGACCCTTGCTAGTTTGTAATAGTCTTTGTGCTAAAGAATTATGTAGACTGAATTGTCTGGATGAGTTTGTGTTAGAATTCTGTATATAATGTTATGCATGTTGAGGTATTGAATTATGCCTGATAGATAAACATATTGTGTGCTGAGGGGTGCATTCTAAGAATGCCTGGATCCTCGATGGAAGAGTGTGTTTGTTGATTGTGCTAGAGAAGTACTCGTATTTGGGAATTATCCTAAATACAGAGGACACTCTGTTCGATTTTCATGAAATTTTCCTGTGAAAGGCTTGCTAGGGAACTTGTTCTCTAAGCGCCGGTCACAACCTGAGTTGGGTGATGACACCTCTAATCCTTGGGTCATGATAATGCATAACCACACTCATGACCCAACAACACCATGTTCACTAATCATCAGGGGTGATTTTTAACTTTTTCATGTTGCAAAGTTTCAAGCTTTTACTACTAACACAACAAGGTCTTACCTTGAATATTATCAAAGTTATCATTCTTTATAATAAGGTTATAAAGTTTCATTCTTTAAGAAAGTAAGTGCATTTCAAATTAAGTTCTTGTCTTAAAGTTAATTCTTTATGAAATAATAATACAAGATACTAGCTTTTGAACTAAAATGTTTGTTCTTTATGAAAGTTGACACTTTTAGTTATTCTAAAACCATCAAGGCCTCAACTTTATGATTTAAAGTTGTCTTAAAGTCTGAAAGATTCCTACTTTATGAACTAATGATATAAAACATTAGTTTTAAAGTTAGAAAA
Organism: Pterocarpus macrocarpus; assembly: GCA_031439585.1. Taxonomy (NCBI): domain Eukaryota; kingdom Viridiplantae; phylum Streptophyta; class Magnoliopsida; order Fabales; family Fabaceae; genus Pterocarpus; species Pterocarpus macrocarpus. The sequence continues at coordinate 45,964,325 of CM062522.1, forward strand.
TCTTGAAAGTCTGAAACATTCCTACTTTTATGATCCAAAAGTGACATTCTTGCTTAAAGCTTAAAACTTTACTAATGTATTCATCTCAAGGTTCAACCTTTACAAGATTAAAGTGCAAATCTACAACTTTATGACTTAAAAGTTATATTCTTGATTAAAGTTTGAAACTTTATAAAAAGGTCTTGTCTTCAAGATTCAATCTTTAAAACACAAAGTGACAAGTTCTCATTTTTATGACTTAAAGAGCTTCATGCTCCAAAAAGTTTAGACTTTTACACATATTCTTGTCTTCAAGAAACAAAATGAAATCTTGTGGAACCCATAAAAATAGCGCCACTTTTTAAGCATCAAGAAGCAAACTTTTTAAAGTTTTAAGCTTTTAGAATGTTCATAGTCTTATCAAACCATGAAAAATATGTAAAGATGAAATTTTTCTAATCATAAGCTCATCATAAGAAAAGGAACAAACTTTAAACAAAATAACACCAAGAGCATCATTCTTTTTCAAGCAACTCACAAGAAGCATCAAGAAAGATAAATAGAAACTTTGAAACACTTAAAGAAAGGAACTTAAAAAGAATCAAGAATACTCATGAACAAGACCTTGAACATAGTTTTCCAAAAATAGAAACTTTTGCTCATGAAGAGCATAGAAGATTTTCTCAAGCTTTCACTTGAAGATCTTGGTCATGAGAGGAAGCAAGCTTCAATCTTTCTTGAGTAAACAAAATAGAAGAGTGAAGATCACTACCTAGTGATGAGTTTAGCGCCTCCAAGAAGAAGAAAATGAAGAAGATGGTGGCTCCTCAAGGTGGTGAAGGTTGGAAGAACAGTGAAAAAGCTCTTGAGTTCTTATGAAAATGAGTCTTGTAATGTTTAGATATTGTCTCCAAAGACCAAAAGATGTGATCTTTGAAGGGCTAAGTGAGAGTTTTGGTTATGGTGAGGTTGGAGAAAGGAAGAAGAAGATGAAGAAAAAGAAGAGAGAATGTAGAAAGAAGTAGGAGGATTTGAGAGTTTAGAGAGAGAATGAAAGTGTGAAAATGAAAAATGTGTGTGTGTGTGTGTGTGTGTGTGTGTGTGTGTGTTCATGAATAGTGGCCGTAAGTCATTAAGGGGTAGGGGGAGATATTTTTGTGTTAATTAGTGATTAAGGAGACAAAGTGGATGATGAGGAGACAAAACATGGTCAAACTCTTACATAAAGCACTCTTGTTTAATACTCTATGCTTTTATGATATCACTTTTTACTCTATTGTCTAGTTGACTAAATTTGAATTTAATGATGTGATTAAGTGGTCTTGCAACTTAATTAACATGGTTAAGTAAGGATTAGTGATTAACACACAAGAACATAATTAACAAAAATGAATCTTGCGATTAAGTTTAATTATCCTTAATTAAACTCGATTAAGCTAGTTAAGGGTGATTAGTGCTTAATTAAGCTATTAAGTGTCTGACTTGCTTAATTAGATATTATCTAGTCTCGATTAAGTATTCTCTTGACTTTTCTCATCAGAGTTAACTCATAAACACTTCATTGGTCCCTTAATTAAGTCTTAATCTCATAATTTCTCATTAAGTACCTAATTACTCAGGGTTACTGAGGTAATTTAGCATGATAAGAAATTGATAATGTTACAAAAACATGCAATTAAAATGGATTTTTGGGGCTGCCCTATTTTGGGCAGCATCTTAGCTCGATTTATTTCACTTACTTTAAGCATTTAAATTGTTGGTTTTGAGTCTTAGATGATGAACTTTCACTTGATCAAGCTCTTGAACTTATACATGCAAGACCTATGCTTTTTTCTTAATTTAAGCACTTGAAACATATGAACAAGTTTGATTCTTAATTCTACCCCCTTTGAGCCGTGACCTTATGGCATGGTTTTTAATTGTTTTCATGCTCTTGAAATGATGATTTAAAGCTTGAGAATCTATATTATCATGTTGTGGTTGTGTGGTTGTTTGTCAAGTTTCTTGAATTTTAGAATTGATTTCATATATTAAAAGTTGAGTTTTCAAATCTGCCCTATTTTGGGCAGCAAACTATTCCATATTATTTCTCTCATTTACATGTTTTATAAACTTGATTTGATGGCCCATATCATGTATTTTTACTTGATGAAGCTTTATGCATAAGTTTGAGAAATTTTGAAGCAAAAAGACTTGGTTTTGCTATGTTTGTGTATTTGGCCAGGAGCCTTTTGAAAGTATGGAAGTTTTTTTATTCAAATTGCTTTGAAGAAATCTTTTCAAACCTTTGATCATGTTTCAGTTGGCTTAGTCTATGTGATTGTTTCTCTTGGGACCATTAAAACTTCACAAACGCCTAAAAGACAGTTAAAACTTGTTAAAATGAACCATGGCCTATGCTTTGAAGTTTATGACTTTATGCACTTGTACCTAGGCATATGGACCTTGTACGGACTATGTTTGGACTATTATGAGTCTTTGAGACTCACTTCAACATATTTGTGACCTCTTATGGTCACACCTATGCTTTGGATTTGGACTATGGACTTTGGACTATAGACATTGGACATAATTACACTTCTACTCACCTTGATAAACATTATTCATAAAGATTTAAGCTAAGGTCCCATTAGAAATTTCATGTAAGCTAGTCAGTTCCTTGCTTAAAGTGATTTTTCTGAGGCTTTGGTTTATGAACAAGTGGTTTTCCTAAAGGTTTTGACTTATGACTATTCGTAAGCGGTTATAAGACTTTTGTTTGATCTATAATTGCATGTCTAAATTTGTATGAGAATTTTTCATAACCATGTTTTGAATTTGGACATAAAGGTTGACTTGAGATATGTGTTACTACATGTGCACTTGTGACATGAATTATTAGTGAAAGATATCCTATGTTTAAATGCCTTGGAATTGTGTATGTTATGGCAAGTGGTGAGATTTGCCATGGATTGAATTTGATATGAAATTAGTGAGTGTGCACATGGATATGGTTATGACTTGAATTTAGAAATTGATAATATGTGCCCTTTGATGAGATTGGAGTTTCTTGATTGATGGTATAATAAGATAAGCATGAAAATTTATGTGCACTATGTGAAATGGATGCTATGTGAAAGTAAATAAATAAATGACACCTTGGGCCCCGCCATACTAGTGGACAAGGACTTGGTGGTTGTTCTATGACACCTTGGGCCCTATCTTGTAGCGGATAAGGACTTGATGATCACATGGTCTTGTAGAGAAATGGGATTCTGTGATTTTTAATCTTATTACGTGCACCTGATGATTTATATATGATGAGTTCTTTGAAATAAGTATGTACATGATATGTTTGATGAAAAATTTATGGTAAGACTAGGTGGAAAATGGAGCTATGAGTGAATATATTGGCCTAACCTTATAGTGGACAAGTGGTATATTCACGTGGAGCTGAAAAGTGAATGTATTAGCCCCACCTCGTAGTGGACAAGTGGTATGTTCATAGAGTGGTGCATTAGCTCCACCTCGGAGTGAATAAGTGGTGCATTTACCCAAGGTGACATGTCGATCCCCACCTCATAGTGGCTAAAGGATATGTTTATCATCTAGCAAAGGTCATGGTAATGCATTGGCCCCACTATGGAATGGACAAGTGGTGCATTTACCTTGGCGATGTCTTGGCCCCACCTAGAAGTGAATAAGTGGAACATTTTCCTAGTGACATCTTGGCCCCATCTCTAAATGGATTGGTGGGATGTTCACTAATTTGACTAGGGGATGCCCTAGCAATGAGAGCTCTTGCAAATATGAATTTACTATGGAAGGCCTTGCTATATAACTAGCCATCAGGAAAGATTAGTAAGCAACAAAAAGGAAATTGATAGTATACTTGTCATTAACTTTGAGTGATATTAATGATGATGATAATTATATTGCTTCTTTACTATTCATGCTTATTACTATGCATAGCTATCTTGCTTGACATTATGAAATGGCTGGAAATGATAGTTTATCTTATTTACTGCTTGTGACTTAATTTATCATTTTGCTACTAAATGTTCTAATGATTTTATATATGACTTGAATTATTATGTGTTGTGTGTATAACTACATTACCACCTTATTCTTAGCATTCACTCTCCTGGAAAAACCACCCTATTGGGACACTTCTCTCCCCTTGTTTTTCTTCATGTTTCCAGATAGCAGGGATCGTTGTGATATTGGAAATAGAAGTGGTACAAAACCAAGTTCTTATTTAGGAGGAATTAGATTATGAAGCTGAGTTGTTTTCTTTATGGGCATCTATCCTTTGGCTTGTAACTCAAGTGTCCCCATTGTAATTTTAGAAATGTATTTGAACAATAAATATTTATTATGGTTAGTTGTTTAAAGCTTAGGCTAATTATGGGGTATAATGTAAAGTAGCTATTCAATTTATGTTTAAAATTGATAAATGGATTTAATATATAATGGGTAAACCATGTGAATGAAGAAAAGAGTTTTGTAGCTTCCACAAATTAAAAAAGAAAATTTGCTGAAATTTTGCTTAAGGATTAGGGTTTAATAGGGTTTAAGCTCTTTTGTAAGATTAAGCCCAAAATTAACACAAAAAGCAAATAAATTTTCAGATACTATTCATGGCCTATTAATGAGGCCCAATTTCGTGATCCTCAAGACCAAGCCCAAAATTCAACTAATAAATTCTCCTATTGTAATAAAAAGTGGTTTTATAGGTTTTAGGTGCCTTTTATGTGCCTAAAAATTGTTATTTATATGTGATTATGTTAAATATTGCTTAGAATTGCTAAATTTTATTAATTATACTCTAAATTATGTTTAAAATGTATTTACAATTTTTTCCATAATTTTTTCTGGAATTTTCTATAAGCTTTCGGATAATTTTTAGCTTGCCAACATATTTATGGATGGAAACAGACCAAGCCAAGTCAAGCCCTAAATAAGCCAGGCTAGTGTCATAAATACTGGGGCTAAGCTTGGCCTATTACCTATCAAAGACCTCATTTTTGTTCTGGCCTGGCTTGTTAAAAGGTCTGGCTTGACCTAAAGCCTATTTCCAAAGCTTGTCAAAAAAAAAAAAAAAAAAAAAAGATCAAGCCTAAGCTTTTCCTTCAATCCATCCACTGGTAAACCAGTAATCTAAATCCCAATCAAAACAAAAGGAAGAACAATATAAATCTGAATCATACTAATAATTTTTATGGTCACAAAAGCATGAATAAATGGAAATTTCCATAATAACACACATAATAGAAAAAAAAAAATTCTACATTGTTTCAAATCACCACTAACACCACACTATCAACCATTCTCATTCAAAATTTCCGTAAAAACACATAATAAAAAAATAAAAAAATAAACATAAAGAAGAAGAATTGTAAAAGGAAAAAAGATCTTCAAGAATGTATCAATCAAGGAATGTACAAAAAAAACCACCTCATCCACAGTTGATGGTGACCCTGGGATAGTGATGTTGTGACATGGGTGAGGCACTACAGTGGTGGACAATATGGATAGTGGCAGTAGGGGACACGAATGACGATGGTGTGGTGGTGGACTGCATGGATGGCAACGGTGAGGAAGTGGATGGCGTGGGCATGGAGTGGACTTAGAGATTGATATGCGACATGTGACTATCGGGCGCTCTTCTTTCAATCGATGACAATCATCAATGATCCATAGGGTTAGCAATTTTCTTTAATAACATTTTTGAAAAATTATATTCATAATAATTAATAAATAAATATATTAAATAGGCAATAATTAACACAAGAGCTAGTTTGGCTTAATGGTGGAAGGTGATGTTTAGTGACTTTGAAGACGTCAATTCAGCTCATACGGGAAAACAAAGTAGACTTTTAGATTATTATATATACTTACAAATAGGCTGGGCTGACAGGCTTAATAGGCTTTCCAAAGAGCCTGGGCTTGGCCTCTTTAAGTAAAGAAACCTTTAGAAAGGGCTAAGCCTGGCTTATTTATTGACAAGACTAGGCCAAAGCAGGCTATAAACAAGCCAGCATGCAGGTGTAACACCCTATCAATTTAATGTTATGCTTAAGTCATAGCATGAAATTAGGTAGATTGTGTTACCGTGTTGATACTCTGCTTACATTTCATTTATCATATCACGTCTCTTCTCTTTTTTTTTTTTTTTTTGTAAACAGAAGAAACGGTGCGCTGTACATAATAAACGTGATCAATATTATAAAACGTAACAAAATTTAAATAAAAGCACTACAGAAGGGAATAAGGACAGGTAGTATATCATCAGTCGTATACATACATATGTAAGTTGGAAGCCAACGCTTCAGTTTATATATAGGTCCAAAAGCGGGTGGAATAAAGGAACAGCAAAATTCCTATTGCTAAAAAGGTAGAGACAGAAATGGCAGCAGCCGGCTGTGTACAGCGAGTCCACTACGGGATCATGGTGGAGCTGCAGGTCTGGAATTTCAATAAAAAGAGTGGCCGTCGAGTCCATCACCAGCGTCTGAGAATGATGCAGAAATACAAAGCGAGGTGAGAATTTAAGAAAATTCTCAGTAGGGTTCGCATATGGTATTTAACTGACGTCATATTCATTCTCAGTTGCCTCGATTTTTATTTAATTGTAAAAACATGGGATCAAATTGAACTATCCGTATTTAATAAGTTTAAGAAAACGTCTGGTCCGAGGCAAGGTTTAGTTTTACTTAGGACAGTATAAGAAACAGAATAAACTACTAATAGTAATACACAGAATAATGAGCAGAATAAATGAACATACAGCAGTAAGTAAACATGACAGACAAACTGTAAACAACTTGTAAGGACTATTCAATATGATCATGCAAAACTCATTCTTGAATTTATCTTCATAAACTTTTCCATTACTTGGTCCCCTGGGAATTCTTGGCCATTTAGACTCCTGGCTAATAGTTTGTTTTTCAGGATCGAGCTTGTTCCTATATAGGAATGCTGAGTTTACTTTCCCTGACTTTCCTATCGATCTATTCCCATTAACTTTAATCTGGGGCTGGCCCAAGTATTATAGAACTTTCATCATAATATAACCTTTAGGTTTATCATATCATCATAACATGATCTTTATGACTTTCTTGAAAATGCACATGTATCTGAACGTATATTATAACTCATGCATAGACTTTACCGAAATTTCGGTGGCATAACGAAACGTGTCCGCTTCCCCATAAACAGTGCCAGTACTCAAAACACCAATTTCTCCTAAAAGTCATAACATTTCATTCATAATTCAAACATCAAATTCAGAGGAGCATTAGTTACATTTAAGACAGGGTTGTTGCCTCAGCACATTCATTCAACCCGATTTTTGTAAATCAAGCCAAAATTTCTATTTAACTCATATGGACCTAAATTTTGGATATGTTAAAGTGTTATGTGTCTATTTTCTAACCTCTTTAGTCCCATCTAATTTTGATAAATATAGCTCAAGTTATTTAAATTTTATCCCGGCCTGCCTTGTAGATGGCCAGAATTATATGCTTAAAAGTAAAAATCTGGTAAAAATCGAAAACTAGTTCAAATCATACGACATTGGTCTCATATTAAATTTAACAGGACAATATTTCATTTTCAAGAAGTTCCATTTCATTTTCTTTAGTAGAGCTTGAGTTATAAGCCCCGAAATTTGACCTTCTTAAACTGCCCTGTTTTGGCCTGGTTTGGACATAAGGCAACTTCTTTGAACCACTGGGAGCAAACGGGACCTTATCTGATATTAAAATTTTTATGGGACATTCTCCTATGTTTAAGCTTTCTAACAAAGTTATTTTCATTCAATTCTAAGTTATATAGGGCAAGTTTTACTCTGAACAACCTAGTCTGCCCATAATCAAACTCAAAAACCTAGTCAAATTTCCAAAATTCATATCTCTCTCAATACTAATCCAATGACCTTATATGGTATATGTATGGAAAGCGCTAAATATTTAATTTCATATAAAAATGGTTTGATCAAATTTAAATGGTGGTAGGTGGAGCTGTACACTCTGCCGTACGGACTACCGAGGGATTTTGGTTTTCCAGCTCCTTACATCTTTCTACTTTCACCCTTTCTTACTTCCTAATCGATTTTAACCTCAACAACAGCTAACAAACCAGCCAAAGATCATATATTCATTCAATCATCACATCAAGAATTGAGAAAATAAAGCCACAATCAGCCACCCACAACCAGAATAGTAAGAACAAAATTAAACCTCTACTTTTATCTTGAAGCAACAACTAGCTAGTCTTAAGTTTTAGTGAAGGATATAGATGCTTAGTGAAGGATATGGATGTAAGAGGCTTGATGGAGGCTGAAAAGGGAGGAAGGAGATGAAGAGGATGAAGAAAAGAAGAGAGGAAGGCTGCTAGAAGGGGTCGAAGTCAACAAGGAATGAGGGAGGAAAATCCGATTCAAATAATAAAAGAGTAGTTGGAATTGTGAATTGTGATTGGTTGAAATTTTGTAGTTAGACTTTAGCCATGCTTCCTTCTTATTGTGGCCTTGGTGGCGCCACACTTAGGGGTTTAAATCGCTGAGTATTCAGCCTTAAGTCATAGGGTTTTGGGCATGTGATTCTATTGGTTCGGTTCCGATAGTTTAAAATATCGTAATCTTACCGATTTTCTTTAAATCTATAAATCGGTTTCAAGAAAATTTCTATGAAATCTTCTATACTTCTAACCTAATTCCCTCATATCTAAACTCAATTAATTGCTAATTAATTGATCCTAAATAAATATTTAATCGAATTTTACTTAATCTTAATCATTCGATAAAAACCAAACAATTAGACGAAAAATAATAAGAAAATTCCGGTGGATATTACAGCAGGCGCCGGGTAGACGGCATGGCCTTGTTCGATCCTTAACCGTATTGAATTTAACGATTTAATGTAATTTATTTCGCTATAAATTTATTTATTTATTTACTTGTAACTAATTTCATTTCTGTAATTTTTATCAACCCCCAAGAGCAGTTATGTCATTTCACACTTAGGTACCTCTAGGTCCTAATAGTAAAGCTCTAGGTCCTTATGACAATTCTACCTTACAGTATCCACTAAAACACGCATTTTGTAAATTTTAAAGATGCCAAGACATAAATATAATTTTCTAAAAGTTTAGGGATCCATTGTAAATAAATTTTGGGCTCTAACTATAATTAATAAAAATATTGGGGTGCTTCTGTAACTTCTTAAAGTATATGAATCTTTCTCAAATATTTTACTAAGGGCATTTGTATCATTTAACTTTAAAAGTATAAGTGTAATAATTTCAAAAGAAAGGTTATTCCACCCTATAGTTCTTAGAATGACGATTAGTATATTGCAAACTGAGCAATTCTAACTTTATTCATTAAAATACACTAATGATTCTAATATGTTATATTAAAGAAATTTGATGTTACATTTTTCCCCTCCTCCAAAAGATTTTGTCCTTGAAATTTGGTTAGGCTTTTACTACACTATAGTGCTCTAGTATTTACCATTCCACTTTATTTTAGGGTTCTTTATTTCTTTCTAACTTTGAAGAGTCTGCAGAAGCTAATATGAATTATGTATCCTATAAATTGATCTACTTTCATAATCTTTCTAGGTCAATGTACTTGGGAAATAGTAAAAAGGTTTGTGTTTCCAAATTTTCTTTGATAAGTTTTCTTACTTTTATTTGCCTTATGTTTCTATAGTTAATTCTTATCTCAGTGTTCCTTATCATATTTTGTTGTCCTATGATAATCCATTCTAGTTTTATCATTTCTGGGAGCCTACAAGCTCTAATCCATTATATCAAATTACTTAAGGTTCTCAAAATAAGCTCCCATTACCTATAAATGGTTAGATTGGATCTATACTTGATCCTTGCATAATGTTCCACAATTTAACCTAAAATTTTTCAAGGGTTCCATTTTCCCAATTATAAGATCCAAGTCTCCTAATCATCTTAAACTTATTAATGCTAAACCAATGGAAGAATAAACCGAAACACTAATCAAGAAACAATTTACTTTTGTCAAGCATCACAAGTTTCATATTGATCAAGCAAGTCCAAACTAAGCCAATCATCCAAAATTCAAAAATCAAGAGCAAGTCCAAGATTAACCAAGGCACACAATGATCTTAATTTAATCACAAAGGTTCAAAGGGTTCAAAGCTAAGCTTGCATCGATTTTACTACAGACACTTTATTTCTTTTTAATTCATAAGAAGTTACCTATTATTCATCGCTTAGTTAAAGCTTTGATTCCTTCTAAAAATCTTTCAATTCCTAACCAATTGTCTTGATTTCTTGTACACTTAGAGCAAAACTCTTCCTTTAGCCTAGTGTTTATGGCCGGAATTCTCTCCTCTTTGCTATGGGCATTCACATGACAAGTGCCTAGGTTTGCCACAAATGAAGTTCCCCATCATAGAGGGCTTGTCTCCATGGCTCTTGCCACATTTTAAACAAGGGGCAATAGGTGTAAATGTCCTATGCGAAGGTAGAGGTGACTTACCTCTATTCTAATTCCCTTGGAATCGAATGTTGTTCATCCTGTCCCCCTCATTTTTCTCGCTTCCTTTTGAACATATTAAGGCATCCAGCTTCGAAATCATTCAGACTCTGCTCCATAATCGTGCATGTAACATCCCGGTTTTCTTTAATATAGCGTAATAGGAATTTTGAATTATTTCACTTAGCTAGTGTGAGAATTTTTCTGGTAGCATTATGTCATACGATCCTCACACTTAAAACTATACGGTAGTATGACATTGCCATTGAAATTACTGCACTGCTGTATACTAAAAATTAGGAAAAGATGAAAATGTCCCTGTAATGTAAACTTTTGGTTATTTGTAGTTTTGCCCAGAACTTTTTTAATTACACTTTGATCCCAGATGATAATTCCATATTCATCCCAAGACTTTAGAAAATGACATTTAGGTCCCCGCATTCGTAGAATTAGTAGAATAGGGTTTTAAATGAAGCAGAACCACATAGCGGAACCGTAGAAACTTGAGACTTAGCCTACTGAGCCATAGAGGTATCCAAGTGTGAAATGATATGGGATGCCCCTAAAATTGGTAAAAATTATGAAAATGCCATTAGTTATAAAAAAAATAGAAAATACAGAGGAAACTCCGATAGAAAACAGACAAAAAACACTAAAGGGCTTACAGAAGGCCAAAAACTACTCAGAAGGCCCTGAAAAATTCTCAAAAATATTACAAATACATTTTTAACATAATTTTGAAGATAAATATCAAATTTGAATAAATTTGAACAATATTTACATAATTATACAAAAATAACCTTACCGGGGTACAAAACGGGCACCGAAAACCATATAAGACCACTTTAACTTGCAGTACAGCAAAGAATCACTAGAGTTCCGGGCTTGGGCTTGAAGAACCACGTGAATGGGCCTCAAATTGGGCCTTGGCAGCTGCAACCTTGGGCCAAATAGTTTTTGAATTTATTTTGGACTTAATTATACTTAATTACATCAAAAAGGCCTTAAATAAGTCATAAATCATAAAACAAATTAAATAAATTGAATAAAAAATCAAGTAAGCCTAACCCTCAGCCCTAGGATGCCCCCAACAGTCCTCCAGCCCCTAGAGTTAGTTTCAAACAAAATGTGAACAAGGATTAGCAAAATTCTAACCAAGACATCAAATAGTCAATAATTCATTAAATTACTTTTACTAATTTACCTTACCTTTTTGACTTAACCATGTTATAACAGATTTCGTCACCCAAAATCTGATACATAGGCGCAGCACTTCACATGGATCAGCAGAGATTTTTTTCATTTAATTATTAGATAATTAATTAGGCTAATTAACCCAAAATAGGCATATTTAAGACTAAAATTCACTAAAAATAGTAAAAATTATACAAAAATTCTGAAAAAATTCTGAGTATCATCTAACACATAATTAAACATAGATTTAATGGTGGATTAAATAAATTTAGTTATTTGCTAAGTATTTTACTAATTAAATCTTGAATTGCAAAAACTAGTTTTTAGCAAAAACACTAACTATGCACTAATTAAGGGTTAAACTATTTTAATCTTTTCTTAAACCTTAATCACCATATAGTATGAGTATTATATCATGTCTAAATAAGTTTGTTGTGGTGGTTAGAATAATTAACCATTGTTGTCTTAATTAACTAACAAAACTACCTAATTAAGTCAATAACTAATTAAATGATTAAAACTAACTAAAACCACCATTTTTCTATAAGACTCACCCCATCAGACCTACACACACTTTAGAACCCTTCACCTCAGCCCCAATCACCTCCAAAATGTGCAGCCTTCCTCTCCCCCTTCCTCCTCCATTTTCTCTGAAGTTCTTCACAAAAACACCTTCAAAACACCAAAACACCACCAAATCTTCACCCTTTCCAACCAGCCTCATACACCATCAATCTTCATCATTGAAACACACATTAAAGCCCTCAAAAAGAAGCAAGAACCACGTGGTTAGCTGCTGCTCAACACTTGGTGCAGTTGGAGTTTTCAATAGCTAACTCAAGTAGGGTTTTTCTTTCACTCTTTTAAGTTCATGCATGAGTTTCTTGCTAACTTGTAATGTTATTTGAAGCTTTGGGTGTTTATTTTCAGAATAGATGATGTTATTTTGAACTTCTAATAGTTAGTGATTGTTTGGGTTTAAGATGAATTTTTGAAAGAATTTGTGTTTGTAATGATGTTTACTTGTGTTTTCATGCAACTTGTGATTTTTATTTAAAGATGTTGCTGTCCTGTTTTGGATAGAATATATTCTCATTCTTTCTCATTATTTTATGATATTGAAGTGTTGGTTTGATGCCTTAGATGTTGTATTTTTATGTGTAGAAGCCTTGTGTGCTTTGCTTTGAAGTTTAGAGGCTAAATGACCATAACTTGTCACAAAACTCAATCTCAGCCATGTACAGGGCAGCCACTATAAGTTATGTTCTTGAGATGTTATGAGTTGTATATTTATGAAATTTAAGTGTTGGATCCATATAGATATATATCCCTTTGTTTGTGAAGCATAAGAACATGAAAATACATGATTCTGGTGATATTTTGTAAGGTTTATGCATGCTATACATGAAAGAGTTAGGCTGTCCTATTTTGTGCCTAATGTTCCAACATGTTTCTTGAATGATTTAAGTGAGAAAATTTGTTATATTGGTGTCACATAACCTATAATTTAATTATATGTGCTTATGTGCTAATTTTACATGACTTTGGTGCATGAAAGTTTGTGTTTCAATGGGTTTCATAGGCTGCCCTGTTTTGGGTAGCAGTTTAAGTTAATTTATATCTTGTATCTAAAGCATCTAAATGGTTGATTTTATGTCTTGATTAATGAGTTTTCATTGGAGTAAATTTTGAGTTAGTGTATGTAAGATTACAAGCTATTTTCCTACCTATATAACTTGATGATCTTGAAAATGTTTGAGTTCAAAATTCTGCACCCATTCGCTGTGCACTTCCAGCAGGTTTTTGAAAGTGGTTTTAAGACCTTAAATGTTGTATTGATGTTAGAGAATCTATGTGATCATATTAAGTAATTGTATGATAACTTTCTTGTGTTTTGAGTTGGTTTTCTAAGTAAAAGTTAGATTTTATTTTCTGCCCTATTTTGGACAGCATGTTTATCATTTCTATTTCTCTTGATTTCATGTTTTATAAACTTCATTTGATGCCTTAAATCATGTAATTTCACTTAATTAAGCTTTGTGCAAAAGCATGAAAAGTTTTGAATCAAATGCTTTGGCCATGCATTACCTTTCTATAAGTAAGCTATTTTAATTAGTTTGTTACATTGAAGTGTTTTCAAACCATTGAGCATGATTGAATTAGGGTAGTTATGTGATACTTTCTTTTTGGGACCAATAAGGCACTATAAGCTACGTAAAACTTAATAAAATGAATCATTACCTTTGCTTGGAGTTCATGACCCTAACCTATGTTATTGGAGTTTAGATGAACTCATTTGAGTTTCTATGAGACTATGAGACTTATATGATACTTATTTGAGACCTCCTTGGGTCATACCTATGCATGGAGTACCTTTACTTGAACATGAACCATGGACCTTGAACTATGGAGCATTGTACTATGACGGTGGACTTTGTGTAACATCCCGATTTCCGAGTTCCGACTTCATCTTCAAGTTTGATTAATTCCCATTTCCGACTTCATCTTCGAATTCCACATAAAATGGGAACATTTCCGATTTCCGAGTTTGTCACACGTTAACCTACGACCTTCGACTTCATCTGGAATAATTTCCACGACTTCCGACTTAACCTTCAAGTCCGAACAACATGGATGTGATTCCCGATGTCGGACTTCATGTTAGAAAACGTACCGACTTCAGATCTCATAATTTATCTGATCAAGTTTCAAGTGATGTACTCGATTTCCGACTTAATATTTCATGTTTCAAAATAGTATACATGGTTTCCAACCTCCAACTTAGAGTCTCAAACATACAATATATAATTCTCGAGTTCCGATCTTAACCGTACCAACATCCTCATTCCGACTTCCAACTTGACTCCAAGTTGATAGTTTAACACAATTGTACAAGTACCGATATCCGATTTTAATGTAACGAGTTTCGGCCTTAGAGTCACACTCAATGGACATGAGTTCGAATCTTCGGGTTGATTTCCAAGTCATACTCGAGTTCTGATCTCCAAGTTTATTTCCAGGAGCCTTCCATTTCTGCTGGCGTTCCCGAGTTTGAATGGGGAGTTCCGAGATTAGGTGATTGTAAACTGTATGACTTCCGATATCCAAATTTACTCCCAAGTGTCAAATAAGAATTGGACGAGTTCCAACGTCCGTCTTCAGCTCCAAGCTCAAATAAAAGGATGCGGGTTCCGACATTACACAATAAAGACGAGTTCCGATTTCATCTGACTGGATGTACACGAGTTCCAAGTTTAAGAAGCGTACAAATTCCGATGTCATTTTTCAGAATACAGTGGAAACGAGTTCCACTTTTAGGCGACGCGGAGAGCACTTTTGTCACAAAAAGAAGGCGACGTTGAGAGCAATTTTGCCACAGAAAGAGAACAATGTGGAGAGCAATTTTAGGGGAAGGTTGGCTGAAATTCAGCCTTGTATTTTTAGGCCAATCGAAGCCCTCCAAGTTAACCACCACCTCAAGCTCATAAACTCATTTCTTTCTTTCCTTTAGCCTTATCTTTACGTTGCCTTCTCCCTGGTTCAGCCCTCTTTTCTCTTCTCCACTCACCGAACTCCATCACTCCTTCAAGCTTAACAAGGTTCTAATAACTCAAGCTTCAACACTTAGCTCAAATCACACTCCAAAGAGGTAGGATTCCATTTCTGTTATTGAATTCTTTGGACTATGATTGCATGAACTTTTATTCTTCTTCATATATTTGATGAATTATTGGATGTATTATGATGGATTTTGATTGGATTAATATGAAATATTGAGTTAGAATTAAAGTTAGAAGGAGAAAACTAGAAGGAATGGAGGACTAGTATGCTGTCTGGGTGAAGAGTCCTCGGCAGTCCAGATGGCAGAGTGTACAGCTCTACTTACAGCTGGTTAAATTAGATGGAACTATTTTTATATGAAAGTAGACATTCAGGACTTTCCATACATGTATCATATAAGGTTATTGGATTAATATTGAGGGAGATATGAATTTTTGAAGTTTGACCTAGGAATTAGGACTTTCATCCGGGCAGAGTGACTTGAGAAGGGTATAACTCACCCTATACAAGTCCAAATTGAGTGAAACTAACTTTGTTAGAAAGCTTACACATAGGGGAATATCCCAATATGAAATTTTGAGTTTGTTATGGTCCCAATTATTCCCAGTGATTCGAGGAAGTTGCCCTATGTCCAATCCAGGCCAAAATAGGGTAGTTCAGGAAGGTCGAATTTCAGGACTTATAACTCGAGGTATACTTAAGCTAATCAAGTGAAACTTATTGCAAATGAAAGTTTGTCCTGTTAGCTTTGATGGCACAAATTTCGTATGATTTGAGCTTAGTTTCTATTTTTAGTGAATTTATTCTTCCAAGAGTGTAATTCGGGCCAGTGACTGAATAGGCTGAGGTAAAATTTGAATATCTTGAGTTATATAAATCAAAATGATATGAGACCAAAGAGGTTAGAAAATAGACACATAGAGCTATAACATATCCAAAATTGAGGTTTAAATGAGTTGGATAGAGATAAAGTTGGATTACACAAAATTCAACCAGAATTGAATAGAAGTGACAGAATGACCAAGTTGATGGTTTCATAAGTGTTAGCAGACATATAAGGTTTGAGTTGAGGATTACAAGTTTAACATTAAGAAATATGTTAGATTGATTATACTTGAGTCGAGGATTACAAGTTTTACATTAAGAAATATGTTAGATTGATTATACTACTATAACTTATTTATCTGTGAGAGCTGGCACTATTCATAGGGAGACGGATCTGATCCGTTATGCTGCCAAATTTATGGCAGAAATCTATGAGACTATGAATGGTCATATGTGAGGATGAATTAAAGTATGAATATGTATATGGAAACTCTGTATTCAAGAATGACATAAATATGATATGAGGTTTATGAGGGTAAATGATGTAGTATATGTATAAGTGCCAGTAG
This sequence comes from Pterocarpus macrocarpus, assembly GCA_031439585.1. Classification (NCBI taxonomy): domain Eukaryota; kingdom Viridiplantae; phylum Streptophyta; class Magnoliopsida; order Fabales; family Fabaceae; genus Pterocarpus; species Pterocarpus macrocarpus. The sequence continues at coordinate 45,980,954 of CM062522.1, forward strand.
AATGGTAAAGAGGCTACGAGCCTTTATATGTTATGAATATGTACGTGAATATCATGTGTGCAATACTATATGAAAATAAATGAAGTATATATACGAGCACATTCAGCATGGCGATCACGCTCTGATGAGGTATGACATAGCGATCATATTCTGGAATGTGGCATGTAAAGATATGATGATGAACCTATATTCCTAAGGAACGTGACATGACGATCACGCTCTGATGGGGTATGACATGGCGATCATACTTTGGAATATAGCATGATGATCCCACACCCTAAGGAATGTGATATGGCGATCATACTCTGGGACGTGGCAAAAAGAACATATTCCTAAGGAATGTGACATGGCGATCACATCCCGATGGGGTATGACATGGCGATCATACTCTGGAATATGTGTAACAAGTAAAGGAAGATAAAGAAAGAGAAGCAAATTTTATGTATATGCATAAGTTTAAGTACAAGTAAAGGCATGTGCAGATGCTATGTATATTTTAATATGTTGCAGTTATTATTTATGGTATCGTTCATGAATTGATTTTTATGGGTTCTCCTAAATTCTAAGTGTATGATAAAAATAAGCTATGCTTCAAACAATATATTTTCGAACTATAAAATTAAACAGTTTGTAAAGCATGTTTACCTTTTTCAGAATAAATCGAAGCAAACTAGAGATGATAACAATGACATTATGTATGATAATTAGATAATCCTACTGAGAATTTTATAATTCTCACTCCTATTTCCGTATTGTCTCCAAATAGTTTCAGAAGTTTTCGAAGATGGCTGAAGTTGCTGTCAGACAATGTCCATTCAGGTAACAGTAACAACTCCAAGGTGTGGTACTATGACTTAAGCATAGTACTGTGCTTGGGAGGGTGTTACACTTTGGACTATGACTATGGACTAAATCACACTATTAATCATATTAAATATCTTAAACATAAAGATTTAATTTAAGGGTCCCATTAGAAATGTCACATGAACTATCTAGCTCCTTGCTTGAAGAGGTTTTCTAAACTTTAGTTTAAAAATAAGAATTTTGAACTAGTCTTTGAAGTATTTGTGAAGTCTTTGATTGGCATATGAATATGATCATTTATATACGTGAATTTCGAAATTTATGCATGAATATGTATGTGAGTCATGTGTGTCCTTATGCACTTTGAACTTATGTGAATAAAGTGTTATAATATGTGCTCATGTGTAATTTATGATTAAGCTCCTTTTTGCTATGTATGATCAAGATTATGAGAATTTCTTACCATGAATTAAATATGCACAATATCATGCATATCCGCTAAGATATTATGTGCTTTTGGTGCAATTATAAGTTTTATGTGTGCACTGAAATATGCTCAAAATAGTTTGTGTTATGTGCACTCTGTGATAGAAATGAAACTATGCACCATTTGAATGGAAATTACATATGTGAACTTATGTATGGCTGTTATATATAACTCAATGAATAAGTGAGTGTGTGGGCCCCACCGTATAGTGGACAAGCCATACATTTCACTAAGTGACACCTTGGGCCCCGCCTTGTTAGCGGATCAAGACTTGGTGATCACCAAGTCTGGCAGTGGATTTGAAACGGTACCTTGAGCCCCGCCAAGTTAATGGACAAGGACTTGGTGTCCGTTATGTGAGTACCTTGGGCCCCGCCAAGGTAGTGGATAGGGACTTAGTAATTCACTGATCTGACTAGGGGACGCCCTAGCAAAGAGAGCTCTCGCAGATCCGGATTATTAATGCAAGCCCTACAGACTTCGGTCACCAGAAAAGGAAGCAGTAAAAGGATCGATAGTATACTTGTGATTATCAAATTTATATATTGCTTGATTATATTACTGCTTTACTGTTTTTAATATTATGACATACTTCCATCTTGTTTGACACTAATAGTAGCTGGGAATAATAATTTATCTTGTTAATTACTGTGCCTAGATATCTGTCATTTTTCTGCTAAATGTTCTGACAGTGTTGGTTTATATGGCTTACATATTGCTGCACTCCCGCCTTTGTTCTTAGCATTTTTGGGATGAAGCGGGATTCCCTTGGGAACACCACCCTACTGGGAGACTTCTCTCACCTCTTTTTCTTTGGTGTTTCCAGATGGTATGGATCATCCTCAATATTAAGATGGACGTTGTTTACGAGCCTGATATACTGAATAATAGAGTTATATTACATGTTGTGGATCGTGTCCTTACTATTACTATAATAAATGACTTGTTTTAGGATGCTATAATATAGCTTAGGACGCTCCTTTTTGGCATCTTCATTTGACATATTTATTTTGAGTATTGGTGGGCTGTATATGGGTTGGGTGAAGATGATTAGTAGTATAGGCATCCCGTCCCCTTTCGATATTTTGGGTCCTGTATTATGACTACATTATGTACTCTATGATGCAGTAGTTATGATATATGTTTTCTGTAAATGTAGTTTACCCTATAAGTGAATTTCTCAAACTAGTAAATCGTAGTAACTCCGACTAGTATGTGATAGCATTATCTCCGCCAAGCGAAATGATTAATCAATAAGTAAGATTAATGATAACAAACGAAAAAAAAAAAAAAAAAAATTTACCTGCGCTAAAATTAAACTAGTAAGTTTAGTAATACCTTACTGGCTAATTATTATCCAATTTAAGTAAAGGAAGTTAAAGCGGTATAATAATAGTTAGTAGTCGGGTGTTACACTACACTTATTCATCGAAAGTGCATAAATTTTGAATTTCCATTGTAGCAACAACATTCTTAATCCCAAGCCTTAATTAATATTTGAATTTCACTGCTTTCCAAGCCTCATTTGGTTTGTACTTCAAGTAGGGTAAGGACTTAGAATGCTCCTCAAATTTGGACACATATTGTCCAATAGTCATGTTTCTTGCTTTTGCTATAGGAACTCAGTCTCTTGCTAGATTTTGACGCTCACTGGAAATATTTTTCCCAAAAAAAAAAAGGTCTTGAAAAGCTCTTAGGTGAGTAGAGTTTGTTGTAACTCTAATAGAGCCTTAATACTCTTCCACCAATATTTCGCATTAACATATATGTGGCATGAGTTACCTTTTACTCATCGGTGCATACCATGGCCTCAAAAATTATTTTCTCCATCTGCATCAACCATCTTTCTACTATGACCAGGTTAATATTAGTTGTATAAGTAGTCTATATAACCTCACCCATTAGATCTTTGAGGTGTGTGGTACACCCATAATTATAAAGTGTACCACAGACACTGCATGTAAGCTTTTGCCATGGATGAAAATCCATCACCATACAAAATAAAAATGTGAACTTAAAGGCTGGAAGGAGGAAATTGCCTATAGTCCTCCCAACAAATTTGGGAGAATTCAGTCCTCATTAAATATTTTTTGTGTAAGTCGGTAATGAAAAATAATGTAAGTATTAAAAGATTAATTTTAAAGGACTTCTAGTTATATAAAAGGGCATAAAGAACATTTTTTCTCAAATGATAATTTATTTTCTCTTCAACTTTTCTATCATATTATTGATTGAATAGAGATTCATATATAAAACTTTGATGATTGTCAGCTAAAGAGTGCAGGTTTTTATCATGTACTAGAATGTGTTTTCAAGTACTAGCTTATTTATAAAAATTCTATTATGTGACTATAAATCCCAAAAATTTGAACATTAATCTTATTATCTATTCAAAATTTTATCTTTTTTTATATTTGAGAGAGAAAATACTAAAGAGAAAAATATTTTTTTATTCCTATTACATAACTAAAAATTTTTCAAAAGTTATTCATTAATTTCCAATATTACTATTCATATCAATCTTTGCAAAAAAAAAAAATTCTGTGAGAACCAAATACTCTGAATTGCGTCAAGAGAACCGCAGCCTCTTCCAAAAAGAATAGGTGAACAAGGTCAAATCTGTAGCATCATGATCCCCTTCTACTTGGGAGGAAAAATAAAAAGTAACCCATCTACGTGGACACGGCACAATATTCCTTGCCAATTAAGTGTCTGTTTTGTTGATCTCAAAATAATGGAACAAATACCAGATTCATTTCAAAAGATTTTTTTTTTATTATTTTAAAATGTAGACAAATAATAGAGATATGTTATTTATAGGCAGATTATCTCATATTTCACACTCATCTAATAATAGATGGATAGTATATCAACTCAAAATATAAAATTGACTATATCAAAATATCATTTCTCTAAATAATATAAATCGTGAAAGGAGGAAGAATTAAAATAATACGGATATATAAAGTTTTTGCATGGAGAAATTAAAGCATAATATATTTTTGAGAACTATCAGCATTATCTTGAGACTGATATTGTACCTAAGTTTTACGACAATATTATTTCCATAACTAAATCTACATAACTCCTTTTTATATTTAAATTAAATTTTTTAAATTATCTTTCATATGAAAAAAATGGAAAAATAATGAGAATCGGGAATTGATTTATATTTTTATTTAAAAATGTATGTATACCAAGCATTAAAAAATATTAAATATGAGAAATACATTTTCCTTATTTACAAACGAGACCAGTCCCATCACACTGGTCTAATCATCCAAACCCATCATACGACCGCGTCCACCTTAAAATTTAAGTTAATTAATGACTTTACATAAAATTTCCTCAACTACCAAGAAGAATAAAATTCCACAAAGACCAACATTTATATGTGCCCAACAAATTTTTTTTTTAAAATAATTACCAACATGCTATAATATATACCCACCCGTGATTTCGCCAAGTGTATGGTTATCAATGTTTGAACACAATTAAGGGAATGATTTTCACACGTTACATCCCGGCACTTGACACCTGGTCCTTACATATCATCTGTAAACTCTACCCCGTGTACAATCTCCAATGGTACAAGAGGAAAATCTTTCCCTTCCTATTTCAATCCCTTCGTCATTGTTCTGCCTTCGGTTTACCTTATCCCTTCACCCCCTCCGTTTCGTCTCAAACCTTTTTTGTGCCAGCCATCGCTATCACTACTCTCTCTCTCTCTCTCTCTCTCACTACATATTTATATATACACATCCATTCATAATCATCCACATATCTCCCTTCCATTTACTCATGGAGTTTCCGAGACCTCTCTGCCTCTTGCTGGTTTTCCTCAGTATTGTCTCAAGCTCCCATGCCTACAAATTCTACGTTGGTGGAAATTCAGGGTGGGTTCCCAACCCTTCCGAGAGTTACAGTCAATGGGCTGGGAGGAACAGGTTTAAAATCAATGACACTCTAGGTGAGTTATTATTGCAATTAGTACCTAATAGTTAATTCCAAGTCCCCATGTCAAAAGATCAAATTGTTATTCTCTGATCAATTTTTTGTTCTCTGATGAATGACACTCAAGGTGAGTTACTACTTACTCCCCATAAAAGATCAAATTTTTTTATTTTCTGATCGTAATTTCTGACTTACAGTCTTCTTGCAAATTGTTCTATGTAGTTTTCAAGTACCAGAAGGGCTCCGACTCTGTGTTGCAGGTGACGAAAGAGAACTACGACAAGTGCAACAAGACCAAACCCATCAAGAAATTCGAGGACGGTAACACGGAGTTCACGCTCGATCGATCGGGGCCATTCTACTTCATCAGTGGAAAAGATCAAAACTGTGAGAAAGGTCAAAAGTTGAACGTTGTGGTCTTAACCCCACGAGGATCAACACCAACACCACCACCACCACCACCACCACCAAAATCACCTTCACCATCACCTTCACCATCTGGGTCGCCGCCCCCGCCGGCACCGGCACCCACACCCTCCGGCCACCCTCCGTCGCCCTCGGTCTCGCCCTCTCCAACTGTTTCCCCGACACCGGCCAGCGGACCATCTCCGGCGACCTCACCTGCGCCGGCTGGAAAATCACCATCACCATCGCCGTCTCCGGCTCTTTCACCTGGACCGGTTAGTGGACCTCCGGCGCCGCCTCCGGCGACGCCGTCACCAGCAGCTGTTTCACCGGGACCGGCTAGTAGACCTCCGGCACCATCTCCGCCGGCGCCGACACCGCCTCCTCTTTCACCTGGTTCTTCGCCGTCGCCGGGAGCACAGACGCCTTCGTCTAACGTAACGACGCCGCCGCCGGCGGGAAGTGAAGGATGGGCTGCTGGTCCGTCAAGCCTGTTGGTGTATTCGGTGACGATTGTGGTTGGAGCTGTGCTGTTGCGTTGAAACGTTGAAAGCACCGTTTTGTGTTGAAAGTTCGAAACTGCTACAGATGACTGAGGAGTTCTCTGCTATTGGACACCTTGGAGTTATTGTTTTTACTTTTTCGGTTTCGTATATCATCGTTATTTTTCTGGTTTCGTCATTGTTATTTCACCTTGGAGGACATGATTTATTCGTAGCATGATTTTGTGATGTTTAGTTTTTGTTTATTCTGATTTATTTCGCCTTGGTGTTATTTGTTTGTGTAAGTTCTCAGATCATACTTTTAAACATTGTTATTGGTATATTTCTGTTTGCCATTCAATTAGCCTTTGGACTGCCGAATTCTTTGCTTCCTTATTTTAATTCTGGCTGATGAATTCAACAGTTTTCCTGCGGCGATTGGTACAGTACTCGGCCGCTTCGGCATGTTATTTGTATATCATTTGTTAAATATTAAAATTGAAAAACACACTTCTTAATAGTTTTCTTTTTGGATTTAAAAACAAAAAAACAAAAACTCAAAGAAGTAAATACAGACAAAATGAATGGAAGAAAAATATTTTTTCTTTATACTATTTACGATTCTCTATTTTTTTATTTTGTTTCTAAAGCTACTCAGCAAAAATGATAAATTATTAATTAGTGAAGGTATCTGGAAAAGATTTGTAATCTGATTTTGTTTATGTGTCACAATATTACCTTCCCGTGCAGGACATTTACCTGAGTGTAAAAAATTCAACTTTAAAATATTATTATATAAAATTTTTTAGATCATTAATTAATTATATATTTAAATATATGTAATGTTCAAAATAATTATTGTGAAAATTAAATATATTTAATAATATAAAAATATATAATTAAATAATAATATAATATTTTTATATCAATAATATATTAAAATTAAATAAAAAAAATAAAAAATTATAATGACCTTCTTAAAAATTTAATAATATATCATTAGGCAATTTTCTATTTATAAAGAGTTATGATAAGGGCATTTGTCATGGGATTGGGTGTCCATACTTAAATAAGATTCACATCTTATTAAATGATAAATGGGATGTAAATTAATACAATATCTCATAAAAAATAAATATATCAAATATTTCTCATTTATAAAATTATTGTAAAAGGTCTTTAAACTTTACAAAGTCTTACACCAATCTCCTTCATTGTTAACGGTCCACGAACTCATGCTCATTAAGAGCGAGTTAATAATATACTTGACATATTTACCCATAAAATGACAATAACACCCTTTTCTATGATGAGTTAAGAAAATGTCTCTCCCAGCTCACTTTGAGGCCGCGGTCCTGTGGTGGGTTTAGAGAAATCACCAGCATATTCCTTTTTCTATCACGTCTTTCTTTATTTTTGTTTGAGAAATATTTTTTGCACATCATATCAATTGACATATTTTGATACTCTGTATCTATCTCTCTTCTCTCTTCTCTTGCTTTTTCATTTTTTCTTTTTCTTTTATAAATTTTTTTTAATTTTGTCTCTAGATATCTGGGTGTCTACAATAAAAAGTGGTACAAATAACACTTCTATTCTTGTTTATAATAGTGAGTGTGCGCAAGCCTGTATCCTTCTTTCCTTCGTTTTAACTTTGATCAATACTTTTGATAGCATTTTTTTTTTTGGACTTGCATTTGACAGTCTTTATTATAACATGAAAATAATATTTTAACTCGAGTTGTGATACATGCTCGGGGGGTAATTTGATTATTCCAACATAGGAAAAGAGCTTGTTTCTAGCAAGTTAGTTTTGCCTTGGAGATCAAGTAATCCAAGAGCTCATTTCAAGTTATTTGGAGATCAAGGAATCAAATTTAATTAAAGTAACTTAGAGAGCAAGCAATTTGATTATATTAGAAATATATTTAGATTATGTCTAGATTCATTTTTGATTAATTTCGACTTAATCTAGATTTGTTTAAATTTAAATTGAATTGCTTTATCTTTTAAGATTTAAATTAAATCTGATCTAATCGATAAAGATCAAATTTGATTTAATTTTGTTAGGAATAAATCTTTTAGGATAGAATCATTTCTTTAATTTTAAAATTTTAGTTTCAAATCAGATTTTTTAGATAGAATTAGATAATTTCCAATTTTAGGATTTATGTATAAATAGGCAACTTGACCTATAGACAACAGAGAGATTATTATCATATAGTTTATCATAGTTTGACTACCGAATACAGTTGTGAGGTTTTTCTCATTTTGTTCTTTGTGATGCAGAATTTTCTATCTTTTCTCTGTTATCTATGTTTTCAATGATAGGTTTCTTGGGGTTTAGTAGGGAGAGTCTTTATCCTAAATTTTGTTTTCTATCAAAGTGTGTGCCTGGGGTTTCTTGATTTTTATATCCATGGGATTCCTCATCAAGTTGGCTCCCACCTTCAAGAAGAAAATTACTTTTTTTGTTTGCTAAAAAGAATCTCGTGAAATTTTTTATAATAAATTGCTTTTTTAAACTTTTTTTTTTTTTATAAAAAAGGAACAATCGCTAAATCTACTTTAGCATATTTAAACTAGATTTTTCTTGCATATAAGCGTGGTAATTAAGTTTATTACTTTCATTGTCTATTTTATATTATAAATAAGATAAAATAATGGTTGATGGTTGATGTGCTAGACTTCTTAAATGTTGAAAAAGTTGCACGCCGAGATGGATGAAAAATCTGAAACCAGATATAAACACAAGAAACACAACTCTCGAAGAAGATGACCTAATAATTAGAATGCATTCACTTCAAGGAAATAGATAGTCCTTCATTGCAGGAAGACTACCCGGAGACACATATAATGAAATAAAGAATTACTGGAATACTCATCTCAGTAAAAAGATGAGAAATCAAGGACCAGATCCAAACACACACAAGAAGTTAAAAGATCCTGTTCGGGAAACAGCCAAGAAGATCAACAGTAGTGGTATGAAGAATAAGCAAAACACTGACAACAATGAAGGCACACAAGTAGGAGAAATACTTATATGGTCCGAGAGCTGTGTTTAGGGTATGCTCCCCTCTTTTGATTTCAGGGAATAATGGACAAGGTGAGGTTAGTCAATGGGACTATGGAAGGGTGTTTAGTATGGGTGAATAAAAAGGGCAGTTTGGGCAAAACCCTCACTTCCCAAACAGCGTCCACATATGTTTGCCCGAGAAATGATATTTTGCCCACTCCCTTCTCGTCTTATACGGTTGACACCGTATAAAATAGTGGAAAAATGACAAAATTAGTATATGGAGGGATTAAGTTATAATGGACTAGTGAGTGTGGGTGTAGGGTGGAATAGCATTTAATTTGAAAAACAAAAATAGAACACACTATCTTCTCCTGCTCGCGACCTTCTTTGCATTCCTTGTAGCTGAAAAATTCCTCCATCCATGCAATTGTATGCCTAAACCGAGAGCTCTACCCTACCACACCACTACGAACAACTACCAAAAACCTTCCTACTTCTTGTAGCAAAAAAATAGAGTGGCTTTGGCTCTCACCATTGCCCAAATTTTTCTCTCAGCTTCTCCTGCTGTATGAGCAAGATGTCCAGCTCCTCTTCTTTCTTTCTTCATCTTATCTAAAGTGACCATTCCATGCTTTGCACCCCTAAGCAAAGGTAACTATATGTATATACTTTTTTCTTTTGTTGATTTTCATGTTTTGATGTGGATTTATGGACGTGGGTGTTTTTCATGGTTTGTTAGCTTTGTTTTTCCTCTTGTGTTTTTTGGCTAATGTGAGTAAGAGAAAAAGGTACTAAAATACTAATATAGAGAGTGTGTGGAAATGGATTTTTTTGGAAAATACAAAGGTAAAAAATGGTGGATGGTTGTTCTAGTCACAAAGGGTGAATAGGTATTGTATGAAGGAGTGGAAGAAGTATGGGTGCGGAAGAATTAGCAGTCCATTGGCTAAGTAACAACATAATTTGTTTTTATTTTTTTTTTTTCTGCACTAGGTTTGTAAGTTGGTGTGAAAGCTAGTATTTTTAGTTCAAAATATTGGTAACTTTCTAAGCATGCCAGTTATTTTTTAGATTTAGGATTTTTTTAAGTATTAGGTTTGTTAAGTAAATTTGTGTTACCAAACAAGTTAATCATGTTTTGGAAGTGTTGGAGTTATTAGGAGTGTTAAATAAATTAATGTTACAAAACATGCTAAGAGAAATAGGAGGAAGTGAGTTTAAATATAACATGGAATTAGAGGTACAATAGTAAAGGAACAACATTTTTTTTTTTCTGCAAAATGTTGGTAACTTGGTGCCAAATTTAGTAATTTAGTGCAAAACGTTGGCAACTTTCAAAGAATGCTAGTCATAACTTTTCAGGTTTAGGATATTTACAAGTATTATGTTTCTTAAATAAATTTGTGTTACTAAACAAGTTACAAGAACTCCTTGGCACAATATATATTGCTAAAGTGTCAATAAATGGAACATGGAATTAGAGGTATAATAGCTAAGTAACTTCATATTTTTCTGTACTAGGTTGGTAACTTGGTTCGAAAGGTTATTAACTTTAGCTCAAAATGCTGGTAAATTTTTAAGAATGCTAGTAACTTTTCAGGTTTAGGATAATTTGAAGTATTTGTATTATCAAGTTTTTTTATTATTCTAGGGTTTAGTAATAAGGGTTCGGAATGGTAGTGTGTTTGAAAAGGCACATCCCACTATGTACACGTGAAGTAGTTTTGTCCTTTTTAGAGTGATTATTGCCACCATTGATTGCTACTCCTTTGTTGACTTGGATCTTGTTCTAAATTGCTATACTTGGTAATAATATTTTTCGCTTTTTTATGTACTTTGCCTTCGTACCAGCACACCTTTTCTTTGGTAATTTCTTTGGGATTTCATAATGTACCAGTTAAGGCTAGTAATGTGATAGTTAAGGCCAGTAATACAATGGAAAATGGTTGCAGCTCAAAAAATTTTGCGTGATTTATTCGTGATCGTAAATCTAAACTCCTTCTAATTGTTGAAGTATCAAATTCAAATGCTTGACTTCAGTTAGTGATAAGTCATGAATTTCTATATTGGATTTGGTTGACGATTCATGTATACTTTCAGTGAGTTTGCTGCATCGCATTGGAGGGCATCGTTTGTGCTGTCACATCCTAATTCTGTCATATCTTTTTTGCATGAAAACTTCATCTAAAATGGTTTTGCGGGTGCTGTTGTTGATGCGTCATTTGGTAGTATATACACACATGCATACATATGTACATGTTCATATATAATTTTGGTTTTCTATTTTTTATCAGAAATATATTTATTTCTTTCCCATTTTCTTTATTTTGCTACTTCCACTCTTAGAGCCAAGTTACATCACTTTGGTTTTTATGTTTTACTTGATTCTTTTCAAATCCAATCTTTGCAATCAATTGCTTAAAGCAATTGTGTTATTGTTTTATACCTTTTTGGCTATGGACCAAAGTCATAGTGATTATACTAGTAGGAAAGGCATCTATTAGAGCTGCTTCATGTCTTTCTTGTTTTACTACTTCTACTTAATATTAAATGTCATCTCAAGCTACAATCTATTCATACCCTTGCTCTTGATGACAAAATTTTAATTTTGATAGTTGTCTGAGCATATTCTCAAGAAATTTTTATGTGAAATTTAGAGAAGCCATGTGTGAAATTATCTTGATCTAACTTAATTGCAGGTAATTGTCTAATGGATTGGTTAGGTCGCCTTATTTTTCTCCATCCTGAACAAAGCCAGAAATTCCCCATACCTCAGCCATTTTTGTATTATGAGTACGATTTCCTTAGTTTTGTGTGTAGTGTCCACTTTGAGTTTCCATTACTCACATTGATTCCATCTTGTCTTTACGGGCATTTTCCCATCCTTTGATAAGATTGCTGTTCCTAAACTAGTAATTATTGGTGATGATCCTTGTGAGTGCAACTAGCTTGCCATTAGCAACCATAGTGAACATGCCCAACTTTCTCCACAAAAACAATAGGCATTTTGACTATAACTTCCTCTGTAACAAAAGTGCTGTATAAATATGTAACAATCATCATGAGGATTCATTGGCCCAAGTTCTTTAGGAAGTCATTATAGTGTAGATATTACCATTTGCCGTTGATATTAGCTTTCTTTCACTACCTTGTGACCTAATTGGGTTAACACCAACAACATCTCTAGAAACCTCAGTATGGCCTACCAAGGCCATACTGAGGTTTCTAGAGATGTTGTTGGTGTTAACCCAATTAGGTCACAAGGCAGTGAAAGAAAGCCAATTTCAAAGGCAGAAAGGCAAAGGCAAATGATAGTATCTACACTGCAACTTCTCAAAGAACTTGAGCCCATGAATCCTCATGATGATTGTTACATATTTATACGACACTTTTGTTACAAAGGAAGTTATTGTCAAAATGCCTATTGTATTTTTGTCAAAAGATGTGTTAGGTGACTATGACAATAGACTTTACAAGTGGGAAAGAAAATCCCAATATTTTATAGGAGAAGGATTTGAAGGATTAAAATTTTCTGTTTTTCTTAGTTGTACTACTGGCATAGAATAGATGGTTTATTTGATGGTACATGTTTGGTTGACAATTATCTACCTTAGGCATTAGTATGTGATAGACAATATGAATGCATATGCCATTGTATAATCCACATGTGCCATGAAATATATTATTGACATTTTTTTATGTGCTAATCATGGATCAAAGATTAAAGTAGTCAATATAATCTTCATAAAGATTAAAGTTATGCAACAATCAGTTTCAGTTGCATATTTACAAGTAACTTGTGGTTTGTTGAACTTAAATACAATAGAGAATTAGTGCTACAACTAACTTTCCATTGTTATGCACTTGATTGTAATCTTGTCATAGATATTAGTAATTTTAGTTTAGAATGTTGGCAACTCATTGAGAACATTGGTAACTTGTCAGGTTTTTAAAATTTGGAAAGTATTAGGATTTTTTAACTAATTTTGTGTTAGGGAATAACTTAAGAGAACTCCTTAGCACTATAAATTAATGATGTAAGCCTAAATACAACATGCAATTAGTGATACAATGACTAAGTAGCTTCAAATATTTTTGCACTTGGTTGGTAACTTAGCATCAAAAGCTAGTAATTTTAGTTCAAAACATTGGTAGTTTCTCAAGGATGCTGGTAACTTTCAGGCTTTTGGTAACTCTGAAACTATTAGGTTCTAAAGTAACTTTATGTTAGGGAATAAGTTAAGAGGACTCTTTGATACTATGAATTGAAAAAATGAGCCCAAATATAATATGAAATTAGTTGGAATTAGTGATACAATGACTAATTAGCTTCAAATATTTCTGTACTTGCTTGGTAATTTGGCACCAAAAGCTAGTAAGTTTAGTTTAAAAAGTTGGCAACTTTTCAAGGATGCTAGTGACTTTTCAAGTTTTTGGTAACTTTGAAAGTATTAGGATTCTAAAGTAAATTTGTGTTAAGGAACAATGAAGAGGACTCCTTAGTACTATAAATTGATAAAGTCATCTTAAATACAACATGAAATTAGTTGGAATTAGTGATACAATGGCAAATTATCTTCAAATATTTTTGCACTTATTGATGGCACAAATTCGTTCGAGAAGCCCAATACGTCAAAATTTCCATGACATGAAAAGTTACCCGTTTTCTTCAAAAGTCACCAGCTTATTGAATTGAAGTTATCAGCTTTTTAGACCATGTTACCAACCAAGTGCAGGAAAAAAGATCACTCTCAACTTTGCAACCCTCTTTCCATGTTGTGTTTAGGCTCCTTTTGTCAATCCATAATCACAAGGAGTGTTTTTAACTTATGCAGTAACACAAATTTATTCCACACGCCAAATCATGGCGAAGTTTACGTGACCTAAGAAGTTACCAGTTTTCTCCAAAAGTTACCAGCTTATTGAACTGAATTTACCATTTTTTAAGGAGTTGTTACCAACCAAATGTAGAAATAAAATGGATATCTCTCAGGCACTGCACCTTTATTCCCATGTTTTGTTGTGGCTCACGTCATCAATCTGTAATGCCTTGGGAGTCCACACAACTTGTTTGGTAACACAAGTTTGTTGGACAAGCCAAGTTACCTCAAAAATTCGTATGACCTAAAAAGTTACCAGCTTACTGAGCAAATTTTACTAAGTTTTAGAGCCATTTTACCAATCACGGGCATTGGGTGCATCACGGGTGTGGTTGTGAATAGCACTATCCAGAAGAAAAGAGAATGACTCTTAGGCAATGCAACTCTCTTTCCATGTTGTGTCTAGGCTCCCTTTATTAATTTATAATCACAAGGACCCCTCTTAACCTGTTTGGTGGCACAAATTTTTCTAGAGGCCCAATGCTGCCAAGATTTCCAAAGACTTCAGAAGTTATTAGCTTTTTGAACTAAAGTTACTCACTTTTGTGCCCAAGTTACCAACCTAGTATAAGAGAAAAATGTATGCTTCTTAGTCTTGGCACCTCTATTTCCATGGTGTGTTTAGGCTTCCTTTATCAACCTATAATCACAGAAAGTCCTATAAAGTTATTTGGTGTATTACCTTTTTAACTATAGTACTATGCTTAAGCCATAATGCCATAATTAGAAGTATGTCATGTGTAGACATCTAATTTCTTAGTCCAATTTTATTTCTGCTCAAGTCTTGTTTGTGTTTGTTCTAATAAAGGCATACATGTAATAAAAATTTTCGATGTGCATTACATATATAAACTCATTTGTATAAAGATTAAATTACAAATAAAGTGCCAATGTAGGAAATCATTGTAGCAAATAATTTACATATCCCCGGTAACTCAAGGGTCCATGTAGGGACACCTATCAAAATACATGAGAGTAAAAGGAACCTATACCTATGCTCGTAGCCCAAATAACATATAGTTTCAAAAGAGGATCACCCTATACAAGTAACACTAGCTAATCCCTACAACAACTAAACAGCCTCCCAAGAAGTCTTGTATACTCCCCTAATCTAACTCAAGTTTATGGAAGCCATTTGCCAGGATGCCTACAACTTCGAAACTACCGGGTGGATGCTTGCTACCTTTAAAGAGGGGAGTTAAGGAAGAGGAGGAGCTCACTTTGAAAGGATCAGGCTCCATGGATGCTATTTAGAGGATTTGGATGACCTTTTTCACACCTTTTGACACACTAGACACTGGAGGCAACCCTAAAAGAGAGGCTTGGAGATTTACAGAGCTTTGTGGAGCACTTTGTGAAGAGTTAGAGACATCCTTCACCCTCAAAACATTGGAATCCTTGTTTTTCTTCGTGGCTACTCTTTCTTATGTTCTTTCTTTTACTTTTTCTATTGTTTGTGATTTTATCATGAACTAAACCCTATTTTAAGGTGTTGATGGATCCAACTATGTGGTGATAACACTTATGGATTGATTTTATTTATATTTTTATCTTAATTAAGTGTTTATGATTGTTCTTAATGCTTTTGAGTGATTGGCCACCATTCAATTGACTTGTTGGTTTGAAATAACTAGGGATAAACTTTGTAAAAAAAGCTTTTCATAATAAACATCGTGAGTTGAGCGAAAACTAGAGATAGACAAATGCCAGTCATGTGGTCATCTTCGAAATCCATAGAGCTTTAACTTTTTCCTAAATTAGTTTGTAACATAGAGATTAGGCAATCAATGTATATTCATAGTGACTTCTCTTAACTTGTTTGGTGGTACAAATTTGTTCGAGAAGCCCAATACGTCCAAAATTTTCGTACTTGAGAAGTTACCAGTTTACTGAACTAAAGTTACCAACTTTTTAAGCTATGTTACCAACCAAGTGCAGAAAAAAAAAGATCTCCTTTAGGCATTGCAACTCTCTTTCCATGTTGTGTTTAGGCTCCCTTTATTAATTTGTAATCACAGGGACTCCTCTTAACATGTTTGGTGTAACCCCTTTAATCGAGAAGCCTAATACTTCACAAATTTTCATGACCTAAGATATTATTAGCTTCACCAACTTCCCCAAATGGCCGCAAAATTTGGATTGCAAACTGGCCATAGGGCATGTTCGAATTAATTTTAACCTTTGCTTCCTATAGTCCTTTAATCGTATTTTTAATTGAAATGGGAATATAAGCATGTGATACTGAGAGTATTGAATAGTGACTCCTGGCTAACACCAAATAGCTACTGTAAGCTATTCTCAGACAAACAAATAATGGTATAAGTGCTATCACTAAAAATTTTAAAATATCCATTGAGTTACTTACATATTGAGACAGTTATCAACAATTGACAAAGAAGTTATTAACATATTGAACCAAGTTACTATTTCTTGTAGCTTGACTTCATTTTTTTTTTTTTCATGATCTTAGTTCCAAATAATTAGTATATTCTCAAACAAAAAATAATGCTACAAGTGCTATTACTAAAAATTTAAAAATATAAACTAATTTACACCATTATAATATACTTGAATTATGCTAGAATGACTACAAAATTCCCCTGTTCCAAGATAGATTCATCACATAGACAAAATATGTCCTGCCACTAGCTAGTCTAATTCATAACAAAAAAAGAAAAAGAAAAAAGAAAAAATGATGATGAATAGCTCAGAATGGTAGCCAAAAAGTTTCCACTCAAACTTCTTCACGTGAATAAGCTACCTGCATTACAATGGAGAAATAACAAACGTAAATCAAAGAAACCCACAAGATGGTGCAAAAATCTTTCTTCAAAGATGAAACAATGCTGGTGTAAACATGGATAGTGTTCTTCAAATAATAATATGATATTTGAGCATATGTGCAAGAATTAAAGACATGTAGCATTGATATCATCATGCAACACCTTAATAACATTTAATTTCTTATGCTTCTCCACCAATAGAATAAATTCACATCTAATGATAATATGTGAGCCTTTGACTTGTTAGAAATCCACAAGTGGACCTAAGGATGACAATCACAAATACATAAACTAAACATTCAGAAGCAGGAGTAAGAAATAAAAGCATTATAACAATGTTCCTAAAACAATGCAATCACAAAATTCATAGTTCATGTGCAAACATGGAAAGAGATCAACTCTAACCCTTTGCTTGGATGAAAAGAGAAAATAAGAAGAAAGAAAATAAAGAGAAGAAAAAATGAAGAGAAAAGTATATTTTCTTTCTTATTGATTGGTTAAGAAGAAAAGTGGGAAGAAAAAAAATGTAATTGTATATAAAAGACAATTTTACCAATATGTTTTATATGAGTAAAAAACATATTAAAGGAGTAAAGTGGACAATTCAAACCATAAACCTCCTCTTTCTCATTTTCTCACCAATGGAGGAGAGAAAACTTTTTTATGTTGGGCCCACACATTTTTTTTTTCTTTCTTCTTTGTTTTCTTTCTTATCCAAACAAGAGAAAACTCCCATTTTCTTTCTTTCCTACTTTTTTCCTCCTATTTTCATGCTATCCAAGCAAATGGTAAAGCGTCAAGCTTTTAGCATATTTGCAAAATATGATGCTACATTGAAATGTGGACATACATGGTACATCAAGAGAACTATTTCCACACATTTGATGTGGTTCAAGCAAATACATATAGAAGTTATAAAATACACCAAAAAATTTCACAAGGACATCTTAAAAATAATTGGCCTATTCTTTTGCGTAGTAGTCGAACTCCTTCACCCTCTCCTTTTTTCTCCCTTGAATGGATCCCCTCCTTCTCACTAACCCTAGGTTGCCACACACAGCTCCCTTTCCATTATCCCCTACACTGTGTCTACCTCGAGCCGTCGCCCCTTTGCCCTACAGGTCATGTTGTGCCATCGCTTGTAGTTCACATTGTGTCACCACCTAGCATCACATCCCGCCGCTGCCGGTCTGGATCCATCTAGTTGGGTTGCCATCGGACCTAGTCGCCACTGGCTAGGCCCCAATTATCCGCTACCCCTCCTATTCCTCTTCTTGAGATGTAGATCTAGGTGTCACGTTGTTGCAGTCTCGAAGGAGAGGTTGCACCTTTGGGCGGCGTGCTGGATGCTCCAACGGTTACAATGCTATCGCAAGTAGACTCATTGAGGCTCTATTCGAGTGGTGACAAATCTAAGGTGCGTGCTTTAAGCTTTAGTGTGCCAAAGTAGAGTCTCCCTTCGACCGACTATAACACCCTAATAGTCCCATACTATGCTTAAGTCATATTATAGAATTATTAGTTGTTACTTGTGCTCGTGAAACTAACATTAACTTTTGAAACTACTGTATAAATGAAAATAGGGTAAATTTTTTTTGAACAATAACAAGTAAACCATTTTGAAAACCAAGAGCCATGAACGCATCATGAACATGTAAAGTCGAACGTCTCTATATCATGAACATGTAAAGTCAAACGTCTCTATCTCAAATAAGCAGTGCGAATAAAATAAATAGAGGCGACATGAATAACAATTATCTTAGGTAAACATAACATTCATTCCACGGCCATCATAGTTAATATAATAATAGTAATGCCAAGAGTCATACATAAAGATGATGATGGGTCCGATATCTACTGTTGGCCCTACAAAATAACCTAATTGAATACATCAAAAAGAGAAGTACACCAGAAATCCCAAGCGCCCATACATGCTAAAAAGAAGTGATAACGCCACAATTACTAACCAAAAGGGGCTATCCTCATGCTCGGCTCCGCATGTGTTATCCGAATCAACCATCAGATGGGAGGAAACCATTCCCGAATCTATTGGGAGCAACATCGCCATGTCCTCCTCCCGACGCATGCCCACGTCCATGGGGCACAGCACGGGTGCGAATGAACCCGCGACCATGAACCGCCGGTAGTGAGTGATGAGGAGCTGCTAAAGAAGAAGATGAATCGGATGTTAGGCGAATAATTAAAAGGTAATAGGGCTCGGATGGCTCAGTCTCCACATGATAGCTAGGATAGGATGGCTCCGAAGGATCAGAATCCAAAAAAACAGTCGGCATCAAACGGGTATCTGAGTCAGACTCTCCATCATTGGGGTACCTTGGCGGTTGAAAGTAGAGGCAAATATCGTCCAGGGTAACCTTGCCGTATGACTGATGTGGGTGAAAAAACGGGCTCATCACTGGTACCTAAAATGGGCTGCTATGGAAGATGTAGACCCTCATAGCTATGCTCACAAATATCACAAAGGCATTCAGTACTGGGTCAAAGCACCAATGCCATATCAGAAACTCAATGAAGATCACCACTGTGCCTGATGCCGACATCCTCTAAAGACAACACAGAAGTATAAGAATGAGAAATACTAGATTTCTTAGTAGGATCGCGACTAGACAAACACTGTGTCATCATCATCATCCCAGCCACTTTAAGTTTAATTATAAAAGCAGTGGACATACATAAGTTCAATTTTAATGATTTTGAAAACATAAATCCCAAAGCGGGTTGCCTTTAAACTTAACATCATAATCATATCATCCTAAGTAAACATACCTACGAAAACATGGAATCAACATTCATAATGCATATGGACAATATAGCTACATACACTGACATGCAACCTCATAGACTAAACCATGGTTTTACTTTAACTTTACTTTCATTCTTAGCACATGCTTAACATTCTTTACTTTTCCTTTGAAATAGACTGCTTTTGGACATAAGCTCATTCCGTGACTATCGTCATGCAGTGTAACGTCCGAAAAATTTTATCATTAATAACCGAGTTGTTCATTTTTTTTAATAAGTGGGCTTAATCAGAATTCGATTAAGCATTTACTTTAAGCCAATTAAATGTGATTTAGAAGTGATTAGGTTTGATGGAATTAGATTAGGAACATAGGAAACCTCATAGAATTTTTCTAAAATCGGTTTGCCGATTTAAGAGAAATCGGTAAGATTTCGGTAATTTAAACTGTCAGAACCGGATCAATAGAAATTATACTGTGAGAACCCTAGAATGGATGGCCAAGATTTAGCCAACTTACCCATGCAAGTAGCACCATCTCAGCCCTCCTTATGGGCTGCCAAACCAAGTTGAATAACCTACTCAAATCCACCAATCGCATGTAACTTGCTTTAGAAGTTTTTAAATTTTTCCTTTTTTGCCCTTGCAAATTTCGGTCCCTATATACTGACCCCTCTCCATTCTTTTCTCCATCATCTCATCTCATCTCAACTCATAACATCTTCTTCTCCCACAACCTTCAAGCCACAACAAGATTTCTTCAACTCCAACCACAAATCTAATAAGAATCACACCTAGGCAAGGTAGGAATCCAACTTCTCTTCTTATTTTTTTTTGTTTTGGGGCTGTGTGGAAATCTTGTTTTCCTCATAATATTGATGTAATTTGGAGTGATGATGATGATTTATGACTGAATTTGCATATGTGTTTTGATTAGAGTTGGAATTGGTATAAAAGAACTTGAAGAGAAGAGAAAACTCAAGAAGCTGTTAGGGTTTTTCCTCGGCGGTCAGTATAGCGGAGTGTACGACTCTGGTTACAGCTATTTAAATTTCATGAATCTATTTTTATGAGAAACTAGACATTCATGGCTTTCCATACATATATAATATAAGGTCATTGGATCAGTATAGAGGTAGTTATAAATTTTTGAAGTTTCATCTAGAAATCAGGACTTTCATCTAGGTAGTGTGAGTTAAGAAAGGTGTAACTCACCCTACACAACTCCAAATTGAGTGAATCCAATGTTGTTTGAAAGCTAACATATGAGGGAACATCCCGTAAAAATTTTAGAGCCAGATTCATTGCCAATTATTCCCAGTACATCAATGAATTCACCTTAAGTTCAACCTGGGCTGGAACAGGGTAGTCCAGTAGGGTCAAGTTTCAGGGCTTATATCTCGAACTATACTTATTCATATAATATACAACTTCTTTTATTTGAAAGCTTGCTCCGTTAGCTTTACAGTGATATAAATTTCGTATGATTTTACCCAGATTTCTATTTTTGATGAATTTTCTCTTATAAGAGTGCAATTCTAGTTAGAAACATATATGAATACTAGATCAGGTTTAGTTAACATCGGAACTCGGAACTTAGCAAATAGAGAGCTAGATCTGGTATACTTAATGTTGAACTTGGAACTTAGTGTATAGGAAACTAGATCGGGTATAGTCAATGTCAGAAACTTGAAACTTAGAAAATACACTCATAAAAGTCTTGGAAGACCAATTGTGGATTAAGGTCACAGATAGGGATCACAAGCACATAGAACATTTTGAAATCGAAAGTCAAGGACAAGAATATAAAACCTAAACCCGGAAGTCGGGATTTTTCAATATAAACTTGGAAGTTGGTACCAGAATATAAAACCTTATACCCGCATCTCGGAAGTCGAGAACTAGGATGCTTAAAACTCTTATACCCGTAATTCCAAAACTCGACCCAGAATCAATCTCGGAGATCGAACATAACCCTGGAATTCAGAACTTATATAATATCGGAACTCAAACCCAATTCAATCTCGGAACTCTGTCCTAAGCTCAAACTCAGGAACATCAATAGAAGTTAAAAGCTTGCAAGATATATTAAGACTTAAGATTTTAAACTTGCACCTAACTACCTAAGTTTTGCTCATAAGACTTTGTTGTGTGTGACAACTAATGAAGATATGATGATGAGTCCATATTCCGAATGAACGTGACATGGTGATTATACTCTGAAATGCGGCATAATTGATTAGAGTGGGCAAAAAGCCCTTTTCTATATCACTTGTTGATATTGTTATACTCTTGGTATGAATATGATGTTCTATATTGGGTTTGTTGTTTAATTAAATTTCCTGGTTGCTTGGCACTATTCATGGGGAAGCGGACTTGATCCGTTATGCTGCCAAATTTTTGGCAAAAGTCTATGAAACTACGAGTGTTTATTTTACAAGAAATTTATGAATATGTTATGGTGATATGATCATGAATTATTCTTATGAGAGCATGCATATTTGCATATGAATGAAGGAAGAATATATGAGATCCCTTCACTTGGAGGCAGTTATTTGGGTCCCTCCAGGTGAAGGCAGTTAAAAGATTAAGATGTGGGTCCCTTCACTCGGAGGCAGTTGCACATTGGGTTCCTCCCTGTGAAAGCCGCTAAAACTTTTGGGTCCCTCTATGTTGGAGGTAGATGGCCAACTGAGTCCCTCCGACCAAGAGGCGTGTGGGTCCCCTTGCAGGTTAGAACTGTGTGACGACGGTCGCGATTTGAGCTCACTCCTAGATCAGACTACCCAAGGGCAGTAAAGACTAAAAATTAAACTATATGCAAGTACCCTAGGGACGGCAATACGTAACGCCTAGGTGTGCCAAGAAAAGAAAGCAAAGAAAGTTAAAGAAAAATACCAGTACATTTGTATGAATTCAAGTATGAGTATTTACATAATAATTATATTCCATGTTTTATTGATGCTGAGACTGTTCTATCTACTTCTACTGTGGATTATTCTACATATGAAATATTGCTAATGTGACTCAAGTGCGTGAATAAAATGAACTCTGTTTCGGACAATATATTTTCAAACTATAAAACTGAACAGTCTATTTAACATGTTCACATTTTCATAATAAACCGAAGCAGCTGGAGATAATAACGACAACACAACATATGGTAGTTTAATGAATCCTACTGAGAATTTATAATTCTCACTTCTATGTTTATTGCCGTATTATCTCAGATAGTTTAGAAGTTACAAAGAAGGTCCTCCAAGGCGGAGTTGACTAGTAAGATTGAAGGTGGCCAAAGGATTGCTGCCAAACAAGGTCCGATTAAGTGACAGTAATAACTCCTAGGTGAGGTATTATGACTTAAGCATAGTACCATACTTGGGAGGATATTACAATGCAGTACTAACCAAATCAGACTAAGTTGATAATGGTTACCTATAAGTTGGAGGGTCCTCCATGTCACCCTTGCCTCCTTCATAGAGGTCCTTGAGTCTTTGTGGATTATCATCTCTTACTTCCCTTATTGAAGTGACTGAAGGGTCATATCCCGTTCTTTCTTTACTTATCATTATACCTTACATGCATAATACTTCTTGACAAGACACATGTGGACATGCAATAATATGACTAAGTCCATAATTTTGATGGAAATCCGGCAGCATAACGACTAAACAAGAGTTTCCCTAAAATGCCAATCATGAAACTTTCAACCAACAGTCCATTATATCCATCTCATATCATCACACCAATCATTCAATCATAAGATAATGCTCAATCAAACTTGTCATACATCATGCCTAATGGCATCATACATTCTTATCCTAAGAGGGTTCATAGTTGTGTTATTCTTTGTGGAAAGTCTTATCAACTATCATATGATTTCCCGTGGTTACCCACGAGAGAATCACATAGTTAAAATAAATGTGTATGTAGTCCTTTAGTTACTCAGTCCTTATGTGAAATTACTCTTCACTTGTGTACATGTCTTATGGAACACTTGTTCAAATTAACTAATTTAGGTAATTATTTCCTTTCCTTGAGATAGTGCACTTAGTGATTCTTAGGTTCATGGTATGCTCAGAGGCCCTAATCATACTTCTATTTCCAAGAGTTTTGAAGGTCCTTCTAGTCCCTAGGGTTATGAAAACACATAACCACACTCATGAACCCAACAACACCATGTGCCCTCCATTCATCAAGGAATAATTTTTAACTTATTCAAGTTGCAAAGTTTCAAGCTTTTATAATTAACTCAACAAGATTCCACCTTTAATATTTAGTGTTTTCATTCTTTACAAAGTAATTATAAAGTTTCATTCTTTAAGAAAGTATGTGCCTGAAAATTACATTCTTCTCTTAATGGTTCAATCTTTGTGAAACAATGATACAAGATATTAGCTTTAGAACTAAAAAGTTTTATTCTTTATGAAAGTTGACACTTTTAATTATTTTAAGACCATCAATGTCTCAGCTTTATAAGTTAAAGTGGTCTCATGATTTAAAAGAATTTTTTCTAAAAGGAAGTTTAACACTTAATGCATTATGTTTACTCAAGATACAAACTTTATAAGTTAAAATTTTCAAGTTAACACTCTTATGACTAAAAAGTGACATTCTTGAAGAAAGCTTAGAACTTTTCTCAATATTTTCATTTCAAGGTTCAACCTTTACAAGATTAAAGTGCAAATATACAACTTTATGACTTAAGTTTGCTTTCTAGATTAAAGTTTGAAACTTTATGAAAGGTCTGGTAGTCAAGATTCTATTTTTAATACATGAAGTGACAAGTTCTGATTTTCATGACTTAAAAAGCTTCATGTTCCAAAGAGTTTAGACTTTTACATATACTCTTGTATTCAAGAAGGACAAAATAAAACTTTAGGGAGACACAAAACTTGTGCCACTTTTAAGGTTGCAAGAAATAAACTTTTTGAAGTTTTTATACATCAAGAATGTTTTTAGTCTTGTCAAATCAAGAGAAAATGAGAAAGATGACAACTTTCCAATCATAAGCATCATCATAAGAAAATAAACAACTTTTATCCCAAACACCACCAAGAGCATTATTCTTTTTCCAACAACTCACAAGAAACATCAAGATCTCATGCATCAAGAAAGGAAAATAGAAACTTTGAAGCATTTAAAGAAAGAAACTTTCCAAAAAATCAAGAACAACTCATGAACAAGAGCATGAACATATTTGACCAAAAATAGGAAATTTTGCTCATGAAGAGCATGAGAGTTTTTCTCAAGCTTTCACTTGAAGATTTTGGTCATGAGAGGAACTAAGCTTCAAGCTTCTTTAAGTAAACAAAAGAGATGAGTAGAGATCACTACCTAAGGCCAAAAAGTGGCATTTTTTGGAAGAGAAGAAGATAAAGAAGACTCCTCCTTTTTGGATGATGGTGGCGGCCTTGAATGAGGAAGGAGAGAACTTTTGAGATCTTGATGAAATGGAGTTTGTAGTGTGTAGATCTTACCTCCATAGATCAAAAGATGTGGTCTTTGAAGGGCTTAGTGAGAGTTTTTGGTTATGACGGTGATGGAGAAAAGAAGAAAAAGAAGAAGAAGAAGAGAGAATGTAGAGAGAAGTTGGAGTTTAGAGAGAGAATAAAAGTTGAAAAATAAAGTGAGAGTGTGTGTGTGTTGTTGTTGGCTATAGCCCTCTAAGAGGGTAGGGGGGAGATATTTTGCTTCATTTTGTGTTAATTAAGGTTTAAGGAAACAAATAGGATGTTGGAGGAGACAAAGAGTGGTCAACTCTTACATAAGGCACTCTTATCTCATGCTTTTGTACTTTAGTGATATCACTCTTACTCTATTGTCTAGTTGACTAAATTTGAATTTAATGATGTGATTAAGTACTCTTGCAACTTAATTAATATGATTAAGCAAAGATTAGTGATTAACTCATGTGATCATGATTGACAAAAATTAATCTTGCAATTAAACTTAATTACCCTTAATTAAACTCGATTAAGCTAGTTATGTGTGATTAATGCTTAATTAAGCTATTAAGGGTTTGACTTACTTAATTAGAGATTTTCTAATCTTAATTAAGTATTCTCTTAATTTTTCTTCTCAGAGTTGACTTATAGACACTTCGTTAATCCCTTAATTAAGTCTTAATCTCATAATTTCTCATTAATTACCTAATTACTCAGGGTTATTGAGATAATTTAGCACGACAAAAAATTGACGATGTT
Organism: Pterocarpus macrocarpus; assembly: GCA_031439585.1. Taxonomy (NCBI): domain Eukaryota; kingdom Viridiplantae; phylum Streptophyta; class Magnoliopsida; order Fabales; family Fabaceae; genus Pterocarpus; species Pterocarpus macrocarpus. Next base: position 46,006,735 of record CM062522.1, read on the forward strand.
ACACCAGCTGTGGTGTGTAACGTCCGAAAAATTCTATCGTTAACAACTGAGTTATTCGATTTTTATCAAATAAGTGGGTTTAATCAGAATTTGATTAAACACTTACTTAAAGTCAATTAAGGGTGAGTTGAAAAGATTAGGCTAGATGGAATTAGGTTAGGAGCGTAGAAAACCTCACAGAAAAATTTCAAACCAATTTACCGATTTAAGAGCAATCAGTAAGATTTCGGAGTTTTAAACTGTCGGAACTAAATCAGTAGAAATTATGCCATGAGTGCCCTAGGATCAATGGCTAAGATTTAGCCAAATAAACCACCCAAGTGGCGCCAAAGGCAGCCCTTGATGGTGGAAGCCAAACCAAAATGGATAGCATGGAGAGATCCACCAATCAACATACACTTTGCCTCAAAAATCTTTACCTTTTCTCTCCTTCTCTTATCCAAATTTCGGCCACTTCTCTTGCTAAAGCTCCCTTCCTTTTCTTCTCCTCACTTTCACCTCCACTCCATTTTCATCTCTTCTTCAAGCCTCATCACAAATTGCTTGCACCAAAGATACAAAATCAACACAAACTCAACTAGACAAGGTAGGAAATTCTACTCTTCTTCTCATTTTCTCTGGTTTGGGCTGAATGGTGATCATGGATAATCTGAGAATTTGATTTTAAGTAGAGTGATGATGATGGTTTATGATTAATTTTGCATGTGTGATGTGATTAAAATCGAAATTGATGGCAAATAGTTTGAAAAGGGGGGGCAAACCTAGAGGCAGGTTAGGTTTTCCCTCGGCATTCAGTACGGCGGAGTGTACGGCTCCGCCTACCGCCATTTAAATTTGATAAAACCATTTTTATATGAAACTAGACATCCAGGACTTTCCATACATATAAAATATAAGGCCATTGTATTAGTATAGAATTAGTTATGAATTTTTGAAGTTTAACCTAGAAATCTAGATTCTTACCCGGGCAGCATGAGTTGAGAAAGGTGTAACTTACCCTACATAACTCCAAATTGAGTGAAACTAAAGTTGTTTGAAAGCCAACATATAAAAGAATACCTCATAAAAATTTCAGAATTAGATTGGTTGTCATTTGTTCCCAGCACATCAATGAAATTGGCTTAGGTTTAAATTGGCCTAGAACAGGGCAGTCCAGTAGGGTAATATTTCGGGACTAATAACTATAAATCTACTGAGGAAAATGACATGAAACTTTATTCATTTGAAAGCTTGTTGTGTTAGATTTAATTTGATATAAAATTCGTAAGATTTAACCTAGTTTTCTATTTTTAGTGAATTTTCTTTTATAAGAACCCAAGTCTGGCTAAGAACAGGGCATGCTGAGGTAAAACATTCATATCTTGAGTTATACAAATTCAAATGAGATGGGACTAAAAGGGTTAGAAACTAGACACATAAGGCTACAACATATCCAAAAATTAGGTTTAAATGAGTTAAATTGAAATAAAGGTGGAGTATATAATAATCGGGCAGGACAAGAAAGAATGAACTGAAAGCCCTATTAATACTTGAGTTGAAACTAAGGAATGAATCTATGAATGTATATACATATTGGCTAGTTTATATTGAATTGTAAGTTATACAATTGTACTGGATGTCTGGCACTATTCATGGGAAAGCGGACTCGATCCGTTATTCTGCCGAAATTTCGGTAAGAGATTCATATGTTGTGTGATTTAAAATAGCATGAATATATGATACTTGAAGAATCAAGCTACATGTGCATTCAATTCATAATATTGTAAAGGATTCCATTTTACTTGGGCCAACCCTGGAACAAAATTAAGGGGAATAGATCAGTGGGAAGGTCAGGGAAAGTAAACCCGGCAATCCTGTATAGGAACGAGCTCGGTCCTGAAAAGCGGACTATTACCCAGGAGTATATGGCCAATGACTCCCAGGGAACCAAGAATGGAAATAAGTTCTAATAGGCGAAAGCCTTCAAAAATAAGCTGCATTCTTTAATTGCACATTCATATGTACAGTGTAATGCTTATTAAGTGACTGTCTTAGATACTTGCTTATTATTCTTAATATGCTATTGCTCCTTTACAATTGCTATTTTAATTGCATTAGTGTATCTGTTAATTAAAATTGAGCTTGTTTCGGTGTATGTTTTACAAATAAGTATTCAAGTTAAATGTTATTATTGTGTTATACCATTTGAACTTTTTGAAAGACCGAAACAACTGGGAATGACAGCGATGACAGATGTGTAGAAAACTAGGAATTTCCTACTGAGAAACTTTTATTTCTCACCCTACTGTGTATTTCCACATCATTCCCAGACTATGGAGAATGCCGCAACAGGAGTCCTATTCATTGAGTTTCCTAAGCTCCATATTCACATCGACCCATTCCTGAATTCTGTATATATATCTGGCAGGTGTCAGTTCCGTCTTTATTTCTTTTTCCAGAGAGACTTTGCTGTACTGTTGATGCACCCACTTTTTGATCCCGCTGTCCCGTATATTGTCATTCCTCTTCACATGGCCTATCCATTCCCACCTGCACCAACACCAGCACCAGTAGCCCCAGCCCCTATGGCCCCTCCTGCTTCACCACAGCAGCGGATGCTTTCCGCCTCGATGTCAGAAGAGGACCCATCTGAGGCAGCTAGTTCATCCTCGTCCTCTGCTCCTAGCGCGGGCCACCCTCCTGGAGACGCACCCATGGCGAATGGGTTTCTTTCTTCAGACTCCGTTTAGACAATGGGTATTCCGTAGCGATAGTAGATGTATAGAACGACCCTCTTTTGGCAGTCTAGGCCCTGGACAGATGGGTATAGATTAGGAGGAGTATATGAAATGTCCCATGGGGACCATCTAGGGTATTGTTCTTAGGGACTGGCCGTCTTATTTTGTGTTAGCGGCCTCATATTTTTATTTTTTTTTTACCCTGTATCATTTTGACAAACTTTGAAAGCAGACGTCTATGTATATATTTAAGATGTATGTTGTAGTAGTTCCGTCCTTATTGCTATTTTATTTATGTTATATTGCTTACAGTATACCAATTGACTAGTATTTATTCCAATGTCAAGCAGAAAATACTATTACGTGAATAGTCACCTTTATGCGAGTGATTAATAATGATACAGAAAATAGAATTTAATCAGCTCACTATATGTAATCACTTATCAGATAATCTATTATGACTTAAGCATAGTAATTGTCTGGTAAGGTGTTACATGGTGCATCCCAGGAAAGTTCATGATTGTGATGGCGTCAGACTTCTATGCCCTGAACTACAAGTTAGATGCTGACAGTGAGAACAGTGGGTTTTATGGATACTGAATACTCGAGATAACTATGCCCTATCAGGCTGTGATCATTGATTAATCTATGGCATGTGCTATATGGGTCTCATTATGTTATGGTTATGGCACGGCAAGATGAATCTAGTTAATTATTTTCTTTGCATCTTGCAGTTATGAGACCACAACTACTTGCATTGTAACTGAATAATCATAGGCATAGACTTAGTAAGATATGAGAATGAAGTATCTATCTATGCTACTCTATTTTTGAGGTAGGAGACATTGAGAAACTTTATTTATTTTTATTTTTTATTAGCATTTTGAGGATGTATATTGAGTTTCTAGTCTGACCTGGTTTATATGAAATTACTTTTGGGCAATAGTTGTAGTTTTCTTTTTTTTTAAACATCTTGCAAGTGGTTTGAGGAATTTAAAGAGATAGTTGCTAAAGTGTAACACCTAGTGAACATGGCTTTTCCCCTCCCCTTGTTTTGGACCATCAACCATCTTCTGGGTTGAGACATGGCTCACAGTCTCATACGTGTGAAGGTGGGATTATGGATGGTCGAAATGTGGGTGACAGGCAAATGGCCTTTGATGGGGTGTTTCCACTTTATGTTGGCAATCTCCCTCAACCACATAGTTCAATTGGAAGATTAAGAAACAAGAAGAAAATAGAGAGCTAGAGAGACAGAGAGAAGATTGAGAACTGTTGCTAGTATCCCTTGGCTTGTCTAGATTGAGGCTCATCTCCAAGATGTCCAGCTGGTCGGCCGGCGACTGTGGAAGCCGATGGGTCTTTTTGGGAAGCTTACTGAGAAGTTGAAGGGTGTAAGAGTTATTAGGTACAATCAAAATTGGTCTTGAGATCCCTTGGGCTCATGTACTGTGTTTCCGATTTCAAGTTTAGTGTGTTGTGTTGTGTTGTGTTGTCGTACTTTGAGTTTTGAGATGCATGAGCTGTGTTTTGTGCTTTTCCTTATGGATTATGTATCCGAATTGTTCCTCTTCTTTAAGAGTTGAACCTTATCCAATTATCAAAAAAAAATCTTTAAAATAGTTGCAAAAAAAATAATGATGCATCTAATTTCTCCTTCATTCAGCAAAGACAAATGCAGTTACTACATTTTAAATTGTGGATTTCACCTTCAGAGTGTTCCAAACAAAATTGGGAAATTAGTGTGCTAAACAAGAAGATACACACAGCACGACTGTGACTAAATTGAATTTGCCTTACTTCCTTGTGATCAATAATTGTATCTTCTTTCAAATGATTGCTTCCATCTAACTGCAAAGTATTTGCTAGTTGCTTAACTGGTTCAATATTGTCATGGATGATGAATTGCTCGCAGTTTTGGTGTCAATATTGCATTTTCCACCATGACTCTGGCTTTCTTTTTCTTTCTTCATTTCATCTTCATCATCTAGATTAAATATTGCCATAAAAAATGTCAAATCTGACAAGATCAAGATATGAGTTCAGTTTAGTCATTCTTTCAATTCATAACTTTAGGTCATTGCATCAGAACAACCCTTACAACATAAGAATATAAAATCGACAATAAAAACAAAAGGTTGATAGAAATCATGTTCTTTGAAGAATCAAATTGTCATTGATTATCCATTACAATATTAGAAGTTACCATGCAAGTAATAAATTAAATTTCACATGGTTGGCTTTTACATGCTTGTACAAGTTTCCTCATAAGAGCTAAAGATTATATCCCACAAGCATGAACTGCCAATTGAATCGAAGCTGGGACCATCGAGGCAATAAAATAGCCAATGAATCCAAGTTCAATAATAAGATTGACCAAACTACCATTAATGTAGAATATTTTCATAATGCTCAGTCATGAGGGCTGAAAAATAAAGAGAGCTTCTTAAAATTGTAAGACTCAACGTTGGAGGTCAAAAAATTAGTAGCAGAAACCAAAGCAATAACTCTAAGGGTTAAACACGTCATGCAACCATGGTTTCACATAACTATTCCTAAGATTTCTTAGAATATTTATCTACACCTTTGGAAAGTACATGAGAAGAAGCGACTGAACAAAGAAAACATCTAAAAACAAAAGCAATCAACTCTCTTAAGTCTTAATACAGCAAGATATGTACTGAACACAAAACGTTAAATATCAATGGGACTACGTGTGTGAGATGCATTACTATAATCATGATAAAAAGTGAAGTCATCAAACTCTGAATTTAAAAGCAATAACAGTATTCATATTGAACAACACTAGATCATAAAAGCAATTTGCATATTAGAAACATCAATTTAAATTGAAATCAAGAAACATTAAGAAACAATTTCAAATGACATATTCGAAAGTAACATTGATTACAGAAAATAATTGTTCCAGTTTTACATGAGACAAAGCCATAAAGTTATGGCTAAATACAAAAGTCAAACAACTAAAAAATTGGCTAGAGTACAACAAAAAATGTTAACAGAAAATATTTAAATAAGCAAAAGCAAAATGCCAAAAAAATTCTAGAGAGCAACAACTAGCAACACCTCATCCATGGGCAATTGACTTCAACATCATAATAGATACAATGATAGATATAATAGATTACAAATATTGACGTGTTTTTACCATTAGGAGCTTCTCAACTTTACGGATGCCGAAGAAGCCCAAGCTAAAGCCTATCAACTACCAAAATTGACAATAGAGGAGTATAATTTGTACATACCTTTAAGTATGTCTAATTAGACACCCACTTATAAAGTTGAAAAAAAAAATTATGAAAGAAAAAGAAAAAATGAAAAAGCAAGAGAGAAGAGAAGAGAAGAGAGATAAAAAGAGTGTGTTAAAGTATGTCAATGATAGATATATACAAATTATTTTTCTCAAAATCCCTAGAAAATAGGTGCATAAACCCATGTTCTGTATCTTCAATTTCAAATCACGTCCATTGACTCTCTTTCCATAATCCACGTTCGCATCCCAGCTTCTGAACTGTGAGTGGGCTCTTTAAACTTGAACTTCTTCTATGAGCCATGTTCCGTTTTTGCGAGTAACCCTCATTTATTCGATCCCAATTTGCTTGGATCCTTATATTTCTTCCATCAACAGTTCGATCAGCATTCCCTCACCCTTTTCGATCATCCTTTGGCAAGCTTACCTCCTGTCACTTTCAATTTCCTTTATGTTCGACACTCATTGAATTACATACTGATTAGTCCATCGATCTTCCTTCTATTTTTGTTCCAACACGAATTTATTTATTTATTGATGAAAAAAATTATAAAAAAAGGTTAAGTTATGTATTGTGAACTTGAGATCACTTTAACTATTCCAATTTTCTAATCCAACTAAAAATAAGGTATAAAAAAATAGCTAATTTTAAAAAATTATAAATTGAAATAGCCTTTTAGCTAGATTTTCAGTGCGGAAGTCGAATTCAGGACCCAATGGTGTGAGAGAATATCCATAAACCCAAGAAGCTATGGAAGTGTTTATTGGATTTTAAGTAGAGAGCTATGGAAGTGTTTACTGGATTTTAAGTCGACGAACAAATTAAATCGACCGTAATCAGTTCGCTTTACAGATCTCAATTCGGGGAACGGAAGCGGTTCCTCTAATGAGTTCCCATAAATTAAAGTGTCAAAATAAACAAATGACAGTACAAAAATTTAATGAAATTGAAATGATCAGAAATGTCAACAATGATAATGTATTAACAAACTAGAAGTTGATCCTGAATAATAAAGAAACAAACTAAAAAGGGTAACAAATGTAAAGGACTGTTACTTGAGTTCCTCCATACTCTTGAGTATCAATGTGAGCATCTTGATAGAGTGTGCTTAGAGATGATTCTCAATTGTGTAAAAAAGTCCCCCTTCTTCTTCATAAGGCGGCTATTTATAGTCTTCCTGATCCGCTGAAAATTGGGGTCCATTACCCCCAAGTTTTGAAATCCGTTCTTCCAAAACCCATTATTCCCTCATTCTGTAGTTCGTTACTTGGCAGCTCACGTTGCTTTCTTCATTATTTCATCACCACATTCTCTTATCACGTCTCAAGGTCATGTGTGGACCCTTCTATCCTTTCTAGAACCTATCCTATCTTGGATTTCCCTTTTGCCATTTATCATTCACATTTTTATGATATTCTGATCTAGTCGAAATATTTCCACAACTTTTCTGTTCAAACTAGATTCCTTAAAGTCTTCACGAGTTGATTCCGACTTTATATATTTTTCGACCCCGATCATCTAATTCTTTTCGACCCTCTGCCTGTGGTCTTTAGACTTCGACTCCCTTCCTTTGTCGAAAAATTTTCATCATGTGATGCCACATCTTTCCATGTTGATACATTTTAGGTCGAATATATCTCGACCTTGGGTCGAATATAACTCGATCTCTTTCTTTTATCTAACAGGAAGAACTAGGCTAAAGAAGTTAGACATGGTCAAAATTTAATGTATGATTGTGAAATACATTGGACACCAGTTGACCGTTAAGCCAACTTTTTAATTTTAAGTCGTCTAGGATTCAATGCTTTTTTTTTTTTTTTTGAGAATAAACAAAAGCAACGACCAAAATGAGCTTCGTTGATTATTTCGAAGTTGAAATCGACGTGGATGGCGCGTAATCCTCCGGTGACATCGACGTATCGACTACGCGGAGGGTTTAGAAGAAGAGCAACCGGCCCCATTCCAAGTTGACCAACACGTCAACCGCAAAATGCCAGTTTCTTATTAGTCGACAGACTTCGTGATTAACATACATAGGGTCAATCATTCTTCAAGTCTTTAACACACAACTCCCCTGTTATTGGGTTATTCATTATTTTTTTCTGCTCTTGAAAAGACTTTAAATTGCATTTCCTCAAAATGTATTTAATTTTGAGTTGGGATTACTGCTGCTCTTATGTATTTATTTATTTTTTTATTAACTATTTATAATTTTATTTTTAAAAATTATTTAAATTTAAACACTTTTTTTTATTAAAATACAAACATTAATCAAGTCTAATAATTTTTATCCATACTTATTATAATTATTTAATATTTTATAACAAATGTATTAAGTTGAAATTTCGGTCTTGGTTTTCTTTATGTGAAGATCGTAACTTTGCGGTTATTCCATGAATTAGATGCTAATTGGCATAAAATATATAAAAAAGAAATTTAGTGCTAATAGAAAATGTAAAACTTTATTTTTTATATATCATATGAAGGGCTTTTGCTTTGATTTTTTTGTTTTCTTTTGGTGAACTTAAAATTTAGATAAAGGAAAAAGTTTGTCTTGGTTTAAGATTAAGGTATATATATCTCTGAGCTTATTGAATATTTATAAAAATACTTATAGATCATTTAATAATAAAAAAAACTTAAAAATTGAACCTAATTCATAACAATATAAACACAGAAGACTAAGTAGGTGAGAACTCCATTGATGACATTGACGGATTAAGAGGGGGCAAGTGGGGTTCTTGACACCCCCCCTCCACCTCTTCTTTTATATATATATATATATATATATAGTGGTAATCAATTTGCACCAATGTTAGCAATTATCATTGAAAATTTAAAACTTTTATATGTTTATATGTTTTTCAAAATGAGTTTAATTGGTATATATTGATAGTGTAAAATTATTTTATATTATCAATTAATAAAAATAGAGAAAAATAAAAAATTATAATGGATTCCTCATTATAATGGGTAGTTATTTATATGAATTGGTACTTTTTACTATTTATATTGACTGATAATGTAAAACTATTTTACACTATCAGTGCATTTAATTTAAATTCTTTCAAAATATATAAATATAATAATAAGATATAATATTTAATGAAAAATATATCTTTAAAACTTTTACATATAATTATTAATTATTAATAAAATTATACATTTATTTGAAAAATATGAGATTAAAAGTAGGTATAATTAATTTAAAATTTTTATATTCCTATTGACTTTCGTCCCTGCAACATTTATCATTTGGATCTGTCCCCGGTTGGCGGGACTTCTGCTTTAATGACATGAAGCCCGATGAATGATGCTTAAAAATTGTGTAATTTTATTATATACTAATATAGTTAAGGTGAAAAAGTTTCTCGATATTATTGGAGTAAGAAAAAATATTATATATTAAATTTGACTTGCACAATACATTTTAAAGAGTAAAATATACTATTTTAATTCTTAATAAGAATTGGCGACATATAAATTACTATGCATATATAATTTTTCATGCTAAGTTTTATATTTTATAAAATATTAAATCATTAATTTTTTTTATCAACAGTTAAGATATGCATTTTGCTAAATTTTAAATTATAAAATTATATATTCACATAAAAGAAGCTCATAAAATTATATACATTATGTATATCAAACACATCAAGAATTCCCATCAGCATAACCGCTTGGATCCGTCAAAAAAAAAAAAAAAATAATCGCTTGGAGAGATAAGAGATTCCAAATAATTTACAATTTGTTGATAATGAAAACATACCTGCCAATGTTTGATGGTTTAGCCACTTAGAGTTAATGACGCGTAGTGACGTTGAAGTAACATATGCATACACATTTAACACTATGTGAGGATGAAGTTCCCACTATCAATTCTCTTTAAATAAAGGTAGACGTTGTAGTTTTTTGTTTTTTTTTTTTGGCCCAAAGAAAAAATTTATATCCTTCCAAAAATAAGTAAAAGAACGCGTAAGTGATGAATAATAATTTTTCATACATAAAGATAATATATGTTTAGCTATTAAAGTAGATACACTGTATAAAATATTTTATAAAGATAATCAATTATGAAAAATATTTTACACATCATTATTGTAAAATATATAACTTTTAAATTAATTATACTTTTAATCTAATAACATATAATTTTTCTTTTTTATGGACAGAAGAGGATGGTTAGGTTTTGTTATATGCTGTGTAGTTGGAACAATATAAAAAACCGAATTATAGAAACAAGACCTCAAGTCTTTTATAATCCAAAACAAGTAACTACAGAGTCTTAGTGTGTCTCGATGAAACAGTAAAAATGCAATTAAGAAAAAGGCAACAGTAATAGAGTAGTGATGAGGAATGACTAGGATAGGGTTATCTCCGTTTTGAAAGCTTTGATGAACCCGAATCAATGAAAAGAAGAAGACTCTAGGGAAGGCTGGAAGAGAGGAATCAGAAGGAGCAAGAAATATCAGAGAGAAGTTGGTTACCACAATCAGCTTAGTGCACAAATTCCCTCAGCCAAGTACTTGTCACCCTCTCCCTCGTGCTCCTTCTGACTGCCGAAGACCCAGGATCTGTTGACACCTGTCCTTTGGCCATAACAATTTTCCATTTTGTCCTGTTATCCAGCTCAGCCTCCACATCATTTTCCCTTGTGGCCCCATTAGTCTTATGTGTTACATTACCCCCTTCATTGAAAACAACCTTGTCCTCAAGGTTGAATTCTAGAAAATCTCTAATGAAATCCTTAGTGTCTTGCCAAGTAGTACCTGCTCCAGGACCCTCTCCCCATTGAACTGGAACTTGTGTAACTTGTTGTTGGTCTCGAATAATGGTTCTAGTAGCTATAATATCCTATGGTTGCAGAATTGGACCTTCATCAATGGTTGTAAGTGGCAAGGGAAGATACTACTCACTGTTGGCTCCTCTAAATTTCTTCAGCAAAGAAATATGAAACACTGGATGGATCCGTGCAGCAAGTGGTAACTCCAGTTTGTAAGCAATTATATTAATCTTAGCAATCACTTTAAATGGACCAAAATATCGCAAGCCTAGCTTCTGGTTCTTTCTTAGAGTTATGGAGTGTTGTCTATAAGGTTGAAGTTTGACTAGTACCAGATCTCCAACCTCTAATTCCCCTTATCTTCTTTTGCTATTAGCATGAGCTTTCATGTATTGTTGAGCCTTGGCCAAATTGGACTTCAATTGGTCAAGAAGCTTGTCTCTCTCTTGTAACAAGTCTTGCAATGAAGTTGCATCAGTAGGACTTAAGTCATAGCGAATAAGCTTAGGAGGATCCCTCCCATAAAGGGCTTTGAAGGGAGTCATGCAAATGCTATGATGGTATGATGTGTTATACCAATACTGTGCCCAAGGTAGCATTTTTAGCCAGCCCTTCGAATTATCAAAATAAAAGTAACATAAATACATCTCCAATGTCTTGTTTACCACCTCACTTTGCCCATCTGACTGTGGACGATAGGCAGAGGTCATAGACAATGTGGTGCCCTGTAGCTTGAATAATTGTTGCCAAAAATTGCTCATAAAAATCTTGTCACGATCTGAAACGATTGACTTAAGGAACCCGTGTAGTTTGATGATCTGATAAATAAAGGCTTCAGCTACTTGTTTGCTGTTGTAGTCAAACTTGAGAGGAATAAAATGAGCAAACTTGGATAATCAATCAACAACAACCATGATCACAGTATAAGAACTTGCAAGAGGTAAGGCTGTAATGAAGTCCATGCAGATGTCCTCCCAAATCTAATTTGGAATTGGTAGGGGTTGGAGTAGTCCTATTAGAAGTTTATTCTCCACTTTGGCTTGCTAACAAATTCTATAATTTAGGACAAATTCCTTAATTTGTTGCTGCATCTTCGACCAATAAAACTGAGAGCAGATTCTGCTAGTGGTTCAGGCTATACCAGCATGGCCACCCACCACGGACCCATGGAATTCTTGCATGATTTGCTGCACCAGGGAATGATCTTGAGGAACTACAATTCTCTTTTTCCAGTAAAGGATGTCATTATTAACTGTATAATTAGTATCCTATTGTTTATGTGATAGACACGGCTGCATTATCTGCCTTAATTTATCATCATTCGCTATAACCTCTATTAACTGATTCAGCCAATCTACTTGAGGTTCAGACCAAGCTGCCAGTAAGCTTCTTAAAAGTGCATCAGCTAGAATGTTTTCAACTCCTAGTTTGTACTGAATTTTGAAGTCATAGCCAATGAATTTGTGAAGCCACTTTTGCTGTTCTAATGTATTCAAGGATTGATCCATTAAGGATTTCAAACTCTTATGATCTATCTTGATAATGAACCTTCTTCCCAGTAAATAGTGCCTTAATTTGGCTAGTCCCTCAGTGATTGCATAAAGTTCTCTAGTATAGGCTAACTGTTTCTGCATCCTCGGAGTCATTTTCTTAGAAAAATAGGCAATTGGGTGTCCATGCTGACTCAAGACTGCACCTACCCTAATACCTGAGGCATTGATTTCTAGAATGAATGGTTGCAGAAAATTTGGGAGTGCCAACACAGGAGCTGATGTTATTGCTGATTTAAGCTTAGAGAAAGCATCCTTCGCTTGAGAATTCCATCCAAAGGAATCTTTTTTTAACAAATCCGTTAATGGTGTTGCTATGGTTACATATCCTCTAATGAATCTTCTATAATAGCCAATTAGGCCAAGAAATCCTTTGAGTTGTTTAAGGTTCTATGGTATTGGCCATTCTAGGACTGCACCTACCTTCTGTTTATCCATGCTGACCCTGTCACCCGAAATGGAATGGCCAAGATAATCAATCTCTGGAGTTCCAAATGAACATTTGGACAATTTGACAAACAAGCATTCCTTCTTCAGTATTGTTAAAACCAAGTCTAGATGCCTTAAGTGTTCTTGCCAAGAGGAGTTGTAAACTAGTATGTCATCAAAAAATACTAGTACAAAATTCCTTAATAACCTCCTGAAGATATCATTCATCAATGACTGAAATGTTGCTAGGGTGTTTGTTAACCCAAAAGGCATCACTAGCCACTCATAATGCCCTCGATGTGTTCTAAAAGCAGTCGTGAATCTTCTTCTTAGGTTTGACGAGAATTTGGTGGTAACTGGATCTCAAACCCAGTTTGGTGAAGTAAGTAGCTCCATACAACTCATCTGATAATTCATCAACAGTGGGAATTGGAAAGGAATCTTTAATGGTGATAGCATTTAAGGCTCTATAATCCGTGCAAAAATGCCAAGTACCATCCTTTTTCTTAACTAGTAAAATGGGAGAAGAGAAAGGACTTTTGCTTGGTTGTATAATTCCTTCATCAAGCATTTGTTGCACCATGATCTCAATTTGCTCTTTTTGGCTATGAGGATACCTATATGGTTTGACCTTCACAGGTCCCGAGCCTTCTATCAAGGGGATACAATGGTCATGTAATCTCAAAGGTGGCAACCCAGTTGGTTGCTGAAACACCCCTTGATAAGCATGTAACAACAAAGACAATTCTAGTTCCATGTCTTGTGGTAGATCTAATACTGGTTTCGATGGGGTTTCAACTAGTTTGAAATGCATTTTATAAGCTTCAGCAATGGCATTAGTGTTATCAGTCTCCTAATATGGGGAAATTGAGCAACTGCTGGAACTAAGCCAGATTCGCCTTGAAGAGTGATTAGTTTGCTTTTCTGCAAGAATTTCAGTTGTAAGGATTATAGCCAGCAAGGTATAGCCCTCGAGTGGCTAGCCAAGCTACCCCCAGTATGAGGTCCGCTCCTGAAACAAGTAACAAATAAACTGGCAGTTGTAGTGTATGACCTTGTACTTGCATAATTAATTCTCTGATAAGGCCCTCAGCAGTCATGTGATTACCATTCCCCACAATTACCTTGAACATAGGAGCTAGTTCAATAGGTAGTTTGAGAAATTTATCAATGCAAGGTTGCAAAAAATTATCCAAGCTTCTTCCATCGATCAAAACTTGAATAGGAACACCTTGAATATGAGCAGTAAAGCGAATGGTTGCAAGTCCTGGCATGCCTCTCATTACATTTAAGGAGAGGTGATGTTTAGTTTGGTTGTGTGGTTGCTGCTGCTCTATCATTAATTGTGAATCCGCATTGGTTGAGTTATCTTAATTAGCCCCTTGTGAGGACTCATCATCCTCAGCTTGTAGCAACATTAAATGTCTATTGGGGCATTTATGATTAAAAGAAAACTTCTCATCACACCAATAACAAAGACCCTTTTCCCTTTTTAACTGCAACTCAGCAGGTGTTATCCGTCTCACCGGGTTTGGTTTAGTTCGAGGTGTAGGTAATAATGGAGGTAATGTGGTTTTGGGTGGTGGTCTATTAGAAGTGTTGTAGAAATTTGGTTGATAGGAGGTTCTATTTATATTTGGGGCTATCACTAGTCTAAATGACAATTTGGCTAAGGAAACAACTCTCATAAAAGAAAAAAGGGCATTGAGACAGCACATCACGCTTCAGTTCTGGTTTTAGTCCACTTATAAAATAGTCTAACAGTGCCTCAGGGGTTTCCACTTGAACCCTGTTGGCCAATGCAGTAAACTCAGAGTAATAGTCACTCACAGAACCAGTTTGCATAAGCTTGAAAAGGGATGCCCAAGGATAATCAAACATTGAGGGCTTGAATTCAATCTCTATTGCTCGTTTTAAATCAGGCCAGGAATGAAAGGGTAAATTTCGCTACATCATTTGGAACCAAGGGACAACACCCTTGTCCATATGCATGGATGCTATAGAAATGCGTTCTAAATCAGGAATGTGATAGTAATCAAAGAACTTATCTGCGGTGAACATCTATTCTAAGGCACTGGTACCATCAAAACGTGGTAGATCAAAATTGAATTTCCTAACCTGAGAGGAACATGGAAATGGCTGATTTTCTATATTTGAGCTCGATCCATGGTTGTGCTGATTGTACTGCTGTTGGGTCTCCATGAAGGCCTCCCACTTCTGCTGAAATGCATCCATTCTTAGCTTGTTCTCTTCTGCAACACAAGCTGTTAGTGTGCGGTGTTATGAAGCATGAAGCTCCATCAGTTCATAGACTTTCTTAAATTCAGCATTAACCTCCTTCATTTTAGTAATGTCAGCCATGGTCAATGAAACCACCAGTTGGAACAATATAAAAAAATGAATTACAGAAACAAGACCTCAAGTCTTATATAATCCAGAACAAGTAACTACAGAGTCTCAATGTATCTCGATGAAACAGTAAAAATGCAATTAAGAAAAAGGCAACAATAATAGAGTAGTGATGAGGAATGACTAGGACAAGGTTATCTCCACTTTGAAAGCTTTGATGAACCTGAATCAGTGAGAAGAAGAAGAGGAAGGTTAGGGAAGGCTAGAAGAGAGGAATCAGAAGGAAGAAGAAATATCAGAGAGAAGTTGGTTACCACAATCAACTTAGCGCACAAATTCCCTCAGTCGAGTACTTGTTACCCTTTCCCTCATGCTCCTTCTGACACCTGAAGACCTAGGATCTCTTGACACCTGTCCTTTGGCCATAACAAAACTTCCATTTTGTCCTGTTATCCAGCTAAACCTCCACATCATTTTCCCTTGTGGCCCCATTAGTCTTATGTGTTACATGGAGTAAAATAATTCTTTTAAACCATTCATGTGCTTTTTTAATTATTTGCTGTTTCATTTTTTTTTTCATCTGATGGTTAGAATTTACCTAGAAGAAGAAAAGCACTTCCTTTACGAGTATATAAATAATTCTCTGTTAAGTTGCTTACGATACCAACACAATGAAGTATGTCTTGATTTATTTAATTTGATCAATTATTTTGGGTAAATTGATTTCCCATAATCATGCAAATTCATCTTATATGCTTAATGTTAATTGTCTATTATGCTCGCAACTACGGTAAAGATTATTTGATATTCTATATGATTGGTCTAACAATATAAATTCTGCTTCAAAATGTTAATTAAAAGAGATGGAGTGTTAATTTTTTGGAATTTTAAGTCAGAGTTGGGATCTTCCCTCTTTACTTTTTTTAATGTTCCATACACTTTTTTATTAGAGAATAAAATCATATGTTAATATATGAAGAATTCATTTTATTTGATCAGAAATAAGCAACTATATAGACTATTCCCTAATAAACATATTGAAATACACAGAAATTAGCACTCGTATTTATGGAAATATCATGACTAAAATAAAAAAACGTGGAAAGAGAATGTCTCGTGCTTTCGGTAAATGTATTCAAATTCTCAAATATTAACACTCAAATCCCAAATTAGTATCTTGGGGCCTGTTTGGCAATTATTTTTAAAAACTGTTTTTGATTTTTAAAAATGAAAGAACAGAAAAACCTATTTGGTAAGTTGTTTTGTGATATTGATTTTAAAACTTAAAAAATAGTTCTTGTTTTTTAAAAGCAAAAGACCAAAAATTTTAAAGATGTTTTTGCATTTTCGTTTTGAGATTGGGTGAAAAATACGGTGGCATTTTTGTAGATATGTTGTTTTATTATTTTCAGCATTCCTTCGAATCTCACAACGTCTAAGAAGAGAAGTTTTTTTTTTTTTTTTTTTTTTTTTCTATAAAGAAAGTGCAGAGGCTTCAACCCTTCTCTGGAATCATGGGGTCAAAGCTAGTGTTTTGCAATGGTGGCAACAGGAACGGTGGCAACTCACAGTAGCGGCAGTCACAGATCAATGAGAGGCGGATCTTGATGGTGGTGGCGGTGCGCGGTTCTAGGTCATATAGCGGCGCTACTCGTGTGCTAGAGGCTAGAAACAAAGGGGACCAATCGAGCTTATTGTGGGTGTGTGCTATCTATGAAGAGGGACCAATAGGTGGCTTCAAGGAATTATTTTTTCAAAATCTAAGGCGATGTACGTGGATGAAATTTACTTGAGGATTGTCGTCTTAATTTGTGTTGGTGGAAGCCGCACTTTGAATATTTTGATCTTTTTTTCTTTTCTTTTTGGGACGGAGGATTTGAAGGAAGTTGCGGTGTTAGCAAGAAGGAAGGAAAGGAGTCAGCCGAATAATGAAAGAAGAGTTACATCAATTCTAGTAATTAATTTCGGACCAACACTTTGATGCTCACCATTCAGATAGTCTTTCACATTTCTAGAGTAGTGAGAATATTGAATTGGCAGCATGGCATATGTGAGATGTGTTTGAAAGTATACAAAAGGAATTGTGAGATTGGAAGTCTATGGGTGCTGATGCAATTGGCTTTTGAGGATATGATAGATTGCAGCAATTGGATAAATTGTGGGAACATTTTGTATTGAGGCAAAGGGGATTTTACATTTTGTGTGAAGTGCAAGAGAGGATTGCAGATAGAGGGTGGTTGGCAGTTTTGCTTGAGCAATGTAGGAGTAATAAGGATTATGTTTTCTTTGTGTTAAATGTTTTGTTATTCGGTTTGCTTGTTCGCTACTCTCCTTTTTGGGAGAGTTTATTTTAACTTTCAAAAAAAAAAAAAAAAAGGGTGAAGAATGATGCTAATAGAATTGATGAACGAGTATACTAGTGTTTATAAGTATACTTTGTAGTTTGATTATTTATTTCAAGCCCTATTGAAGGAGATGTGTGAGGTTCGTATGCTGTCCAATCCTCATCACAATGTTCTATTTTATGTTTTTTTTTTAACATTTTTTTATATTGTTGTATTTTATCCAATTTGCTCCTCACTTGATTTTGTGAGTTGAGTAGCTTGGAGTAGTTTAGATCAAATGTAGTGGAGAAGTTATTAGATAAAAGATATTTTTTACAATTTTATTCCCCTTTTTTTGTTATTTGTATTTGGCTGACAAAAATATGTTTATGGACTTGAAAAAAAAATAGTTTTAATCTAATTAATAGAGACTAAAAAGTAGTTACAATGTGTAATTCTTTTTACATATAACTATAGTTTGCTACTTAAAAAAAAAAAAGTGTTTGCCAAACCAGATTAAGAAAACATAAATAGACTTATGAATATTTCAATATATCAAATTGTATTAGGACTTTGATTATTGAAACCTATACAAATATTATGTATCAAACTTAATATTATGTTAAATTTTATTTATAATAATGTATCTATATTATATTTATTTGCTACTTTTAAAAAACTATTTGTCATGTAGGTTTTTTACAACTTTTAAAACTTATTTTTAAAAATAAATGTCCAAATAGATTTTTTATTTTTCATCATTAAAAAATTGCTTTGAAAGTAAAGTTGCCAATTTGTTCTTTTATTTTCTAAAAAGAAATTTTAAACTTGTTTTTTAAAACTGTTTTGAAAAACACAAAAATAAAACCAATTGCAAACGAGCCCTTGGTTTGAAAATTTTTTTGTCCTGTCAGTATATTCCATAAAGATTAAGTCTTGTGAATATTATTCAAAACATATATAACAGGGGTAGCGTAACCTTCTCCTAAGGTTATATGTGTCACGTTTCTATCTATATTGTAAGGTCCCAGCTTTCCCCACATCGTGAAAACTACTACCGAAAAGTGTACACTTTCTGGATGGTCCAGCACCACAACACATGGCAACCATTCATCCTCAAGCCATCGTGTAATGCATGGTTACCTCACACACAATTAAATAATTGTTTTCATTTGCGTACAACTTTGAAGATGACGACAAGGCGAGAGACGAAAACGAGGATTGCAAGAACGAAAATGGTAAACGATTGTAAATACTGAATAATATGTGTTGGGTGGTCGAAAAGTTTACTTCGACTAATGGCGTAGAATGCTTGTTCATCAAATCTTAGTATAAGTTTCATTTGACAATGGATACAATGTAAGTTTTTCTCAAAAATATACATCAAAGTTTCAATAGTCGAAAGTTTGTCAATTGCCTTGGTTGACTCATTGTTGAGTTTGGAAGCTCGTAAGGTATATAGCGATACATAAAAGAGTGAGCCATGTTTTCAAAAGAGAATGTTTCGATCTGAGCAGGGAGCAGGAGACGAGGCCATGTTCAACACTTAATTATTGTCGAGAAAAGTATTGACTTCGGTCAATGAGATATAGCTGAGTAGAAAAAGAGAGCACAAATCCATGATTGAACGTGCCTGAGATTTGGGGAGTGGTTACTAAATCCAGATTAACACATCAGAACATGGGGATGGTTATATAAGTCAGTTAGAACGTGGAAAGAATCAACGACTAAGATATCAAAAAATTGATTTGCTTCCAAGGGTCATAAAGTATTTGCTGTCCACACGTCACCGTGACAATGGAGTCACAGGGAAACGCTGAGTACAAAACCATCGCCTTAGTCTAGTTTGCTTTTTCATTTCATCTCCTTTCAGTAAATTTACTTACTTTCGATTCTTTCATTTCATTTGAATTCTTGTAACTAATATTTATATTTCTGTTCAATCAAATTTCTCAATTTTAATTTTCGATTTCGAAATATTTTTGATGACTAAGCTCCTATGTCGAATTCTCCATATCACATAAATCCTACGTCCTTCTAAGAGGAAGTTATTCTCTTCCCCGAATTGCGATATGGAATCACAGTTGATCAGTCAAATATTTTTTTTGACATTAGAATTAGCATCTAACAATATGTTCAAGAAAAATTATATTAGTAATAATTTGCAGTAGAAAAATAAGGAGAATTATTGTCGATTTGACATTTTTCTTCATTGCAAAAGAAATAGGAACCATATAGTCTTGAAGTTTCTTGCGAACACACACCAAAGGATGGACGAATTCTTTTTGAAGATTGATTACATATTCTTTTTGTATTTTTTGATATAGAATTCTTTCATAAATCTTTCAAATGAAAATAATTAGCCTTAATTTTCACTTTTGTGCTATCATGTGACAATAATCAGATGGTCAGACGTAACGAACATCAGAACATTATGTGTAATCACTGTATGTCCGCCTTTTTCATTATTTTTCATAAACTGAATTTAATAATTATGTACTTCATTACTTGAATACTGAGCTTAAGAGATTAATTATAATTTATCCTGTTTTTTAGAAAATAACACACTTGTTGGGCATAAATTCCAAGTGTCAAGGAAGTCGAAAACGATGTCTGCTCGAGAATTAGTAGAAAGCTGAATTGAAAAGGGGCTTCGACGAAGATGGAAAGTCAAAGAAATATACCAATCAAAAATTGGAAGAAGAAAGTCGAGCCACGAGCTAGGGTCATAAGGGTTTAATCGAATATGAAGAATGCTAAATCAGAAATATGGAAGAAAAGGTTCAGGATAGATTAAGGTCGAATGAAGAAGATCAAGAGAGATGCAGATCATGGATCAATGAGGGGACCCACTAACTGCGTAAACTTGAGAAATGTGGATCGGTTAAAATCGAAACAAACGTGGGGCTAAGTGATGAACTTCCAGGATGTGGGCTTCAAGGATAGGCTGGAGAACGTGGGGCTAAGGGGCCTAGTTTTGAGTAATTCATTTGTCTATAAATAGTGAAAACTAGGTAGCAATGGGGGGATTTTGGCATATTTAAAACATCTACAGAAACTCTGTCAAAATGTTCATCTTAACATTAAGGAGTGCTGAGAAGTACATTTTATTCACTTATTTTATATTTTTTCCTATACTTGTTCATAGCTTTAATCTTGTAAATATAATACTTTTATTTTACTATTTTTGTTTTGTAGGAAAATAAAGCTTAAGGATGATTTTTGAGTTAAACAAGAGTAAAATGATTGAATTTGGAGCTAATTCAAAAAAATACTAAGAATTGAGTGCTGGACAGCATGAGCAGTATGTCTTTCCAAGGGCATAATTTTTTGGTCCGAAGTCAAAATGACATGATTCCACTTGGAAATGAAAGTAGACATCCAAAGCTTTAATTTGACACCAAGATCACTCAAAAATTCCAATAGACCAAAAGGATTGAAGCTGCCAAAGTTGGGCCTAACGCTGACCCATCACTGCATTCAATGCAGTTTTGCTCAATTCAGTTCTCCCTTGATATAAGCCCAAATGGGATGATTCCAGAGCCAAAAATGAAGCCCAAGATGTTAACTTTCCAATGGTGGTCGAATTACTCTCATCCAAGTCCATTTGATTAATGAAATTTACGTGTGAAGTAGAGCTGCCAGAAAAAATCGAAACTGTCAATTTTAATTAATGAATGGTGGGCCAATTGAGTTCAATTCATTTTTGGGTTTTCATTGTCTGATTATAAGCTGTTAAAAACTTAATTATTAGAATTATTTTTTATAATCACCAATGCTTTGTGAGAATGTAACCTATGAAGCTAGTTTAATGTGGAGTTACACTTGGAGCAGTTACAATTTGGAAGGCTGAGATTAAATTTTGACAAGAGACCAGCAGCCACAAGGGAGAAGGGAAACGGATGAGCATTTTGGCTCTTGCTAGAGAGAGAGAAATTTTCGTGGAGAGAGAGAGAGAGAGGTTTCAACCACTCATCCTTAGAAACCATGGTTACAATATTGGAGTTGGAAAAGTGATATTTTCATCAAGCTTGTAGCTGTGGACATCACTTTTTGTTGCTCTTTAGGGATTTAATTGAGGATAAGAAGAAGAGATAGGTGCTGAAGATTAGAGTTTGGGCAACTTTACTTTCACCCTTTAGTCTGCACATGTTTTCTTTCTTTCTTAACTTATGTCATGTATTCTTCAATTTGTGATATGGTATTCTTTAGAATGTTAGGCTAAGTTATTTTTATGATTATGGGTGAACTTTGAACCCTAAATTATCATGTAATTAAGTTGATTTTCAGACCTCTATTTTCTTGAGAGTTGATTATATTCTCCTACCCACTTCATGATTATGGTAGTAATGTGACATGTTTAGATTGACCACCTTTATATTTCATGTTATGGCTGATTGCTAGATTTAGGATTATGATGTTCATTATCCTTTATCCATATGTAGTAACTTGTGTGCAAACTTAATGGTCAAGTTTTGATTGTATGCAAGGGAGAATATAACCTAAGTCACTTAGTCCTATGTTAGAGACCAAAACTTAGATCAATCTGTCCTTCTAATTGCAATTGTTAATTGAACTTAGTGGATGTTCCCTATGTCAATTAGTGATTAGAATAGGTTAATGGATGTTCCTTAATCCATTTAAAAGAAGATAGGTAATAGAATGTTTCATTGCTTAAGATTGATAACTATAAAAGGAGAATTGAAGGCTGAAATTGAGAACTAATTGCATGATATAATTTAGTGGGGAAAAGGGATCCCATAACCAGTTTTTAATTGATTTCAACAAAACAGCATAATTTGTTCTTGTTTATTTTTTTTATTTTCATATAATTTTTTTTATAAAATTTTGTTTTGATTTATAGAACCAACAAACCCCCCCATTGTGTTACTTTATCTTTTTAGAGTTTATTAGAATCAGAATCTAAAATAAGCTAAATAATTAAATTAATTCAATTCCTTGTGGATCGAGCCTTTGCTAATTACTATACTAATTTTTCCTAAACCAAGCAAAAGTTTTTAATTTGGTAGTTTAACGACATAACAAGTGCATAGGAACTCGAATAATAAGTCCTCACCTTTTCTATTTCATTTAGTTATTTGACTATGTTTTTGTACTTGATATTAATAATTTCTCATTTGTCCATACATCACTTTCCTGTTTTTGTTTCATTTTTATTCTTCTTTATTCACATTTCTTTCCATCTTTATTTTCTAATATTTCTTGAGTTTCTAAGAATCCATAAGAGGAACCGTTTCCATTCCCCGAATTAAGATTCATGAAGCAAATTGATAGCCATCGATTTATTTATTTTGTCGACTTAAAAATCAAGTAAACAAATTGGCATGCCCGGTGGGATGGAAAAAAGAAAAGGAGAATCAAAAAAGAAAAAATCTTATTAGTGCATGATTTTGAGAAGTGGCACTATTGTGTCTAGCATAGCAATATTAAAAATGCCATCATCTAGAAACTCTTCTTCTAGTGATGAGGTAAACAATGAGGGAGAGCACTCTCCCTCTGCTACTCAACCATTAGAGCCAATCTTGGCCCCAGTACCAACTACTGGACGAGCAAAAACTACTCAAGCTCCGAGTAGTATGAGCACAATGTCCATGTATGGCTTGCCACTTGGTTTCGTGTTGCTAATGGCTAACTAGCTCAAACACAATCAGGATTGGGGCAATTACAACAACTTTTCAAAATCCGTTATACACAAACACTATTATGGCTAATTTACCCCTTTTTGGGTCATTGCCAGGACCTTCAGCAAGCCTAGGACAGAATGCAGGGAACATTAATGGGCCCTATATACCCAACTATGCCTAAATCAATGCCGTTGGCAACACCCTCTTACACTAATGAATCCTTGGCAACGTTTCAATGATAGCTCGAAGAAAGCCATCATGAGTTAGTAAACATGTTGATTCACCAAATGGCCATAGTCATAACACCCTTGCTAGAGTCGAATAACACTAGGTATCAGTAGTTAGCTCGACAGGTCAATCGAATAGCCTTAATAGTTAATGCTGTAGATGAACCTATAAATCAACCTAGGGTAAGGCCAAATGTGTAACATCCTCAATTTCTTGTCATGCTAAATTACCTCAGTAACCTTGAGTAATTAGGCACTTAATGAGAAATTAGGAGATTAAGGCTTAATTAAGGGGTTAACGAAGAGTTTATGGGTTGACTCGGATGAGAAAAGTCAAGAGAATGTTTAATCGAGATTAGATAATCTCTAATTAAGCAAGTCAGAGCCTTTATAGCTTAATTAAGCACTAATCGCCCTTAATTAGCTTAATCGAGTTTAATCAAGGTTAATTAAATTTAATCGCAAGATTAATTTTTGTTAATCATGTTCTTGTGTGTTAATCACTAAACCTTACTTAATCATCTTAATTAAGTTGCAAGAGCACTTAATCATATGATTAAATTCAAATTTAGTCAACTAGGCAATAAAGTAAAAAGTGATGTCATTAAAGTATAAAACATAAGACAAGGTTGCTTTTTGTAAGAGATTGTACATGCTTTGTTCCCCCATTATCCAATATGTCCCCCTAAACCTTAATTATCACAAAATTAAGAAAATATCTCCCTCCTTCCCTTTATGTTTGGACGCCACTTTCTCTCGCCCCAACCTCATTCATTTTAATTTTCACTCATCCCATTCTCTCTCTTGAAAACAAATCCTCCAACTTTTCTCTAAACACTTCTTCATCTTCTTCTTCTTCTTTCTTTCTTCACCACCACCACCAAAATCTCTCACTTAACCCTAAGTAAACCCGACGATCTTGTGTAGAAACGAGCTCGATCCTGAGAAACAGATTATTACCCAAAGTTATATGGCCAAAAAACTCCCAGGAGACCAAGTATGGAAAATTTTATAAGTTAAAGAATTAATGAGGCAAAGTGCATTGCATTCTGATGCATTAATGCATTTATATAGACGTGCTAATTAATTGTGATTTGAATGCAGTTTTACATATATGTTCTTTTATCATCCTTTCTCTTATTTACACCTCATCTTATTATATGTGATATTATGTCTGATATCTTTTCTGTATCTTACTACCTTAAGTAAAATTGAACCTTGCGTTGGGCTATGCTTTCTTAAATCCAAGTGAATAGGAATAATGTATCTAATATCCACCATTTTATAATTAAATAAAAATCAAAGCAAATGGGAATGAACACGATGCCAGTATAGTGTAGTTATAGGAATCTTACTGAGAATTTTATAAATTCTCACCCTATTGTAATTCCGCATCATTCTCAGACCATGGACTAGGCGGCAATAGGTATCCTGCTCATCGAGTTCCCTGACCTGCAGATTCACATAGATTCAGTGATAGACTCTGTATATATCATCGGCACCTGCCACTTCCATCTATACTTCTTTTTCCACAGAGATTTTGCTGTTATTCTTTTCCACCCTCTGTTTGATGCCGCTACACCCTTTTTAGCTATTACCCCTACATATGGTGCATCTCACATCACCTCCAACACCTCCAGTAGCTACACCACTTGCCTCACCACCCCAGATAGTTCCCTCTCTCTCCCTTGACAATGATGACGACCCCTCAGAGGCCTCAGCATCATCCCCTAGCTCATTCTCCGGACCCAGCGATAGCTACACCCCGGCGGAGCTCGGCATGGCTAACGAGTTCTTATCTTCTGCATTTGACCAGAGGCATCAGCCACCCAGCTAACTGTAGTGTATAATGTGGCCCTATTTTGGCACGTTTATGACCTTGAGCCATAGATTTAGTTTCTTTCAGAGGGGTGGTAGACGAAATGTCCTTTAAGGACCATAGGTGATAGTACTTCATGATCGCGGGTCGGGTTATTTCGCTTGACAGTTCCGCCATTTTGTACCCACTATTTTATATGTACATGTACTGCTAAATGCTCTGACTATATATGTATGTATATAAAGATGGTTCAGTGAGGTCATGAGTTTATTTTTGGCCCGAATTACTGATCTTTCTATTATTACACCATGATATATACACATAACACCAACACAAACTAACGCCAAACTAGTTACTATGTGTTATGATAAAAACTTACTCGACCTAGTCAGTAAATTAAAGATAAACAAATTAAAGAAATATCCGCGCGTAACAAACTACCGGGTAAAATATTATGACTTAAGCATAGTATTATATCTGGTAGAGTGTTACAGGAAGATTGGTGGCCATAGTTGAACAACACAAAGAAAAGAAAGGGAAGGATTGGCTAAATGAACAAGAGGAATGTAAGAATCACAAAAGCAGTGAAAGAAGGGATGAATAAGATTTAGAGAATGCAAAAAATGAGAAGATGAATAGTTGATGGAGAAGGAAACGTAAACAAGAGAAATAAAGAGAGTAAGAGGTTATTTATAAAAGAAGAAGATGAAGAGAGATAGGGAAACAGAGGATTTTGAAAAGATGGTTAAGAAGATTAGAAGTGAAAGGGTTTTTTTGCCACGTGTGAAAGAATAATGAGAAATGTGTTGGAAACATGCGAAGAAAGAAGAATTCAATAAAATTAAGAAAAGTGAAGTATTAATGGTAAAAAAGCTAATTAGAAAAGAAGTTCTAATCGAACAACTAAGATTTGAAGTTTCGTATCGAAATTCAGATCTTGGGGGGCATCATGTTGGAACAAAAATATAAGGAAGATTGATGGATTAATCAGTATGTAATTTGATGAGTTTCGAATGTAAAGGAATCCAAAAGTGATAGGATCATTGATTAGAAAAGCATGAAAGGAGGTAAGCTTGCCAAAGAAGGATCGAAAAAGGCAAGAGAATATTGATTGAATTGTTTATGGAAGATATGTAAGGATCCAAGCAAATTGAGATCAAATAAATGAAGGTTACTTGCAAACAGGGAACATGGATCATGGAAGAAGTTTAAGCCTAAAGGGCCCACTCATAGTTCAGAACATGGGATGAGAATGTGGATTATGAAAAGAGAAAAAGTTAATGGACGTGATTTGAAGCTGAAGATACATAATGTATGCACATATTTTCGAGGGACTTTTGTGTCTATAAATACTAAGAGTAGGATTTAGTTTAAGGTAGGATTTACACACTTGAAATACCTCAAAACTTTGTCAAAATGTCCACTCTAACATTGAAGAGCATCCAAGAACTCAAGTAAATGTCCTTTGTTTTTCCATTCTTGTTTGTTATTTGATTCATTTCTCATTTGTTACATTATCATTTACTGTTTGTGAATATTTCATTAATCTATTACTGTTTATTTTATATCATTAATCTTTGCTCTTTATTCTTTAACTTGACATTTTAAATATCTGAGAACTCATCAGAGAAACTGCATTTGTTCCTTGAATTGAGATCCGTTAATCAAATTGATTTGTCGATTTGTTTGCTTTATCGACAAAAATCAAGAAACCAACTCAATAACAACACCAATTTACTTCTTGATCTCAATTCAAGGAATGAAAATGATTTCTCTAATAAATTCTCAAGTTAAGAGCTTTTCTAATTGTTGACAATATGGTAATTTGTGCCGAGAAACACAAAAGTCAAATAATATGCATGCAACTGGATCAAAGATAGTTTTAGAGCAAATGAACAACTTTTTAGAACAATCACAGATAATTAAAATGAAATTAACTGTACAATGCTCTAAGGTGGCATTTGGCACATTATTTAACAAGATTACTAGTAATCTGGATTACCACTTTGAAATATTGCAACCTTTTAAATTACTAGTAATGCTACAATATACTATTTGATATGCATAGGTAATTTAACTGACAATTCACTTTGGTTTGTTTGGCATATCAAAAAAAAATTACTAAGTAACATATGTCTTTTACTAATACAATAATAATAATACTAATAATAACAATAATAATAATAATAATGAGATGATTATCATATAGCTAATAATCCATGTAAACATCCCCTACGGGGCAATCCACATTGCCATATTGAAGGTAATGTGGATTACTAGTAATCTGGATCAACTAAATAAAATAATATTATGAGTCCAGATAATTTAATCTAATATTATCAATAATCCAAATGTATTACCTTATACCACATGTCCTCTAAAGCACAAGAGCATGACCAAAGAAAAAAAAAACAACATAAAACAATCTAAAAAGAAATCAAAACTAAAAATGAAAACAAAAATAAGAGGAAATTACTTGAGTTCCTCGCAACTGCCAATATGACTTAAAGAGTGTGCCTAAGGTGTTTACAAGTGTGTTCCTAAATATTTGTAGTCCTTAATCCTTCTTATTTATAGACATTCCCCACTTTCTAAATATTGGGCACACGATCGTCATCCCTCAAGTTTACTCGCATCGTGACCTGATTATTCAGCTTGGACCTATGCAACGTTCTCCATTAAGTGCTTTACATCATGCTCAAGTTTTTGTTGATGAGTCCCCAACATTCGGATTCTAATCACATTTAGAACAATATGGGCCCACTCATGTTCTTTGACATCATGTGGACTCAATCGTCAAGGTTTTCTATAAGTCATTCTTTGATATTGACACCTTTTGCTAACAGGCTCATGGTTATGGATTTTCGATCTATAACCCATCGATCAATTTTTCCATCGACTATTTGTTGAATTCGTAAACTACATCACCGATCGACATTCCCATGTTAGTCATCACTGCTTAATATTCTTCGTACGTGAACTTTTGTCGACTCTTTTTTGCTAGTTTCAATAGGACCTTTGGTATTGTTATCCCGAGATGATGGCCCCAAAATTTTTCCTTTGACGTTATAAGGGAGAAAGAAAAATCTTTGTTGTTTACCTTGTCCGCTGAGATTCTTCTTTTAACATTCTGTTGATTTCATTTTCTTTATTTCTTGAATTTAAAAATTCAAAATGAGAATCTTAATAGCCATAATAATTTTTTGCATCTTTCCAATGTAGCCATCATCATTGCCTCTGCCACAGTATCAAATCCGTATCACATCTATTTTCAACAGGCTTTTCAAATTAATTTAAAAAACTTTTGCTTTCCCCGTCTCTTTCTTGTTACAAATACATTTTCTTCTTTTTTCTATGTTTCTTTTGGAGCCAATTCTGCCATGTACCAGATTAATTGTAGTATATGGTACATCATTTTAAAACAAGGTAGTTTACCGTGTTCTATGATAGTCTATCATGTTCCACCTTCTACTCTCCTATCCAGCTCCCATCATCAGCATCACTTGTTTCTTAGGAGGATTTGTAATAGAGATTTGATTGAGCTATGATGAAATATACATCAAAGGTCACAGTCGCTTTTAAATATTAGAGAGCCTTGCATGGTAGCATCTCTTTGTAGCACCCATGGTGGAGCTCTTCAGTGGGGGATACACCGAGTTGACTCAATTGCTATTCGAACACTCCCTCTATTTTAAGGTTGCGTTCATAGTCGCAAGCCACGCACTTCTCGAAACCGTGTTCAAGGACAAAATGAAAAACAACATCATCAAGTTCTGCGAGGTAGATTTTGACATCGGGCATGGGAAGCAACACTTGAGTGCTACTTTTTTCAAAGTAATCGGGAATGCTCGACACCTAACGGGGTTCGAGACTCTGGCTAGCGCCGTCCTTGACTTGAAAGCATCTATGTGCTCCTAGGGATCAGTGCTCCTATCATAAGACTCCATGTCAAATGGAGGCTTGAAACCTTTCAGTTGCTGAATTCCCATAACGTAGTCGGAGAATGGCCTGTCGTTACCATCCTCGGGGTCCTCGTAATGCCCTAAGCCACGCCTCGAACGCCTATCAGCGTACCCAAATAGAGGTCGGGATTTGGGGTGTTTGGGGTGGTGTCAAGCATTTTCCACCCGAGGCTCTCTATTATTGTCGGCGTTCGACGATGTGGCTATGTTCTCTCAGACTTCGGCCTCTGTAGTGCTCTGGGCTTCTGTCATGTCGACAATGCCGTTCTCGATGTCATTTTCGATCGGCATCTTTCATGCGGTCCAAATTCTATTCTAGCTTCTGAATGCGGGTGGCTTGCTCCCGCATCAAGGTTATCATCTCGGCGAGCGGGTTGGTGTTGGCCTACGGGTAGAGCCGTCAAAGTGGCTCGCAATCCGTGAGCCAGCCCGGCTCGACCCACCAAAATGGTGGGTGGAGCCAACAAAATTTCAGCTCATATAAAAGTGGGCTCGTGCTAGGTTGAAAGCGGGTTGGCCCATTTTTTTTTTTTGTACAATTTTTTTTTTTAAAAAAGGTTAGCACTAATAAGAAGTGATGGGTAACACTAACAAGTAATAACTATACTCTATGATGTATAGTATATAGTACTTTATGTGGTTGCTTAATTATTATGTTTGATCAATCTTAACCACTACTTGATAGGATCATAGGTTATTAGTTGTTACTACTTTGGTGAACTTTTGCTTGTTGTGTTGAATTCTGTATGTTGTTTCCCTTGTTTTGCATAATTTCTTTTGATTTTTGTATAGTTAAAGTTTTTGATACCAATATATATTTAAGTCGTTTAATTTTTTAACCTTTTTTGGTATTTTTTAATTAATTTTAAGGCTTTTTATTATTTTTCTTATTTTTTTAATTTTTTATTATTTTTTTGTGAGCCAACCCGTTTAACTCACCAACTCGGGTGGGTTGAGCTGGGTTAGTATTGTTATAGCTCACCAGAAAAGTGAGACAGCTCGTATAACTAGTCCTGACCCGTGACTTGTGAACCGGGTTGGCCCACTTTGACATCTCTACCTGAGGGCAGAGTTTCACCCTCGAGGTGACCACATTTCTTGCGGCTCGGATGAGAGAGCGGTGAGCCATCGAGTTCTGCTCGTGGCAACGGTCTCTGGCATTTGAAGCTGAATTAGAAGTTGTCCAACCATCTATTAGTGGTTGGTGGTTACTCGCGGTGTCATGTGTCGCCGCATTTTCTTGTCTTGGGTGTGAAGACATTGGTATGATTTTTGCCGTGGAACAATTTGGGAAAGAGCGTTTGGGTTCCCACAAATGACGCCAATGTTCGGAAGTGGGTTACTTAACAGAAATCCAAACAGTAATTAGAACCTCAAACTGCTCCGATATGATTGATAGGCTATTGAAGCTGGAATTCCACGGTGGTGGGGGTACCTACAAGGACTCTGACGCTCAAGTCAGTGAATACAGGAGTGTATGTGAAGGTAGGAAAAAAGCACCCGAGGTCCATAAATGGACTCGTATTTACATAAATAGGTTTGAGAAGATTGGGGTTTGGTTCTGTAATAGTAAGGGATAATCGGGGACGTCCAGTAGCTGGAGGTTAGTGGATAGTTTCGAGTATATCAGCAACACGCAAGGTGAATACCGCTCCGCCATATTAGGGAACTCTATTACACATAATTCGGATTTGGGCCTTAGCAAGCATGTGGGCCTGAACTGTGCATCAGGTAGTGATCCATCTGACCTCGTATTTGTTGGGCTCGCTCATTCTAGTCCGGAACACTGCACAACTCCAATTAAGAAAAATTAACCTTCCTTTCAAATCCAAGTTTTACAAAAACTCGAAAAATTAGCAAAGATGAGCACAAGAGCTCATCACTTTCTCTTCCTTCTCCCTAGAATATTCGGCCACCATCTCCATCCCTTCATATTCAATTTCTTCTTCCTTTTCATCCCCAAAATCTTTGCTTTTTCTTGAACCTCTTGGTTTCCACTTGCAACTTAAGCTTTATTCTCTTAATTCAACCAAAACAAGCCAAAAACTCTCTCCTTTTAGACCATATATCTTCAACCATCACAAGGAAGAAGTGTGGCTGGTTGTCAATTTGGTGTTTGATGGGAGTTTAGAGCTCA
The DNA here is from genome assembly GCA_031439585.1 of Pterocarpus macrocarpus. Classification (NCBI taxonomy): domain Eukaryota; kingdom Viridiplantae; phylum Streptophyta; class Magnoliopsida; order Fabales; family Fabaceae; genus Pterocarpus; species Pterocarpus macrocarpus. Next base: position 46,037,949 of record CM062522.1, read on the forward strand.
AAAAAGCAAGATTAGAAGAGCTTGGAGCTTTGGAAATAAGATAGGCTCCTAGAACTTGTTTATATTCTAGAACTTGTTTATATTCTAAGGTTTCTTAGAGTTAGGGTTTTTCTTGATTCACTTTACTCTACCCATTTAGTGGTTGGTATGGTGTTAATAGGACTTGTTCTATTGATTTAAGGCTATGGAAACTTGATTAGTGCTGAGAAATAAGCTAGAGAATCAACATAGCTCCAAAACTGAAAATTGCTGCAACGGACAGTATGTACTATGAAGGGCATATCTCAAGCTATAAAATTCAATTTGAAGTGAAACTAATTTTAAATGAACTTTGACTCAAAGATGAATCCAACCATATAAAGTATAGGCCCATTGGACTTAGGATGAGAAAGTTATGAATTTTTCAATTTGGCTGAAAACTACAAACCACAAACCTAAGCAGTACATGTTGGGATGGGCATAACTCGCCCTATACAATTTGAATTTGAGTGTAACCACCTTTGTTAAAAAGCTAACACATAGATAATCACGACTATAAAATTTTATATTCAGATTGTAAGTGGATTGCTCCCAGTAAATCAATGAATTTTCCCTATGCTCTATATACGTTGAAATAGGGCAACCCTAATATGGAACTCATAACTCGAGTTCTAACTACTCAAATTGAGTGAGACTTGTTTGGTTTGAAAGAAGGTTCTATATCTCGGTAGGCTTTTGGAACAAAATAACATAAGATTGATTTTTAGTGATTTTCTAATTTTAGGAGTGCAAGTCTGCCCTGAAATAGGGTAGTAGTGAGTAAAATTTTAATAACTTAAGCTATACATATCAAAATTGCAACTAAAGAGGTTTAAAAGTGGACTAATAGAGCTACATCCCAAAACCATGTGGGGACTAAATTGAATAAACATTTATGCAATTACATACCAGCATGATGTCATGTTGACACATTATTTATGATAATGATTATACTCAAACTCCTATTGGTTTTATGCTGAGATCATTATTTTTGTGACTGGTTAGCTATTATTTCTATTGTCCATTTTGGAAGTCTTCATATTACAGATGTCATACTGCCAAATTTTCAATAGAAATTTTTTAAAAGTAGTATATGGCATGAGCATATGAATTCAGGAAATATGCGAACAGATAATGCATGTTAAGAACATAAGAAGATGCGATCCTTTCACTTAGAGGCAGCTATGAGATCCCTCTACTTGAAGATGGTTATATTAAGATTATGTGTGATCCCTTCACTTGGAGGCAATTATCAGATCCCTCCACTTGAAGGCTGTTATATTATAATTATGATATCCCTTTACTTTGGAGGTAGTTGGCCAAAATGAAATCCTTCCAATTAGAGGCACATTTAAGCTTGCATCCTGGCGATGGCAATATGTAATGCTTAGGTATGTAAAAGGCTGCACTTTGAGGACGGTGGTACATAACGCTCAAGTGCAGATACATATAGGCACCCTAGGGATGTCGAGATGTAATGTCTAGGTGTGTTATCGATGATTACGAGATCCCTCTCATAGGAGGAATTTAATTAAAGATGAGATCCCTCTAATTAGAGGCAAGTCTAAGATTGCATTCTGAGAATGGCGATACATAATGCTCAAGTGGAGGTACATGTTGACACCCTAGGAATGACGAGATGTAATGGTTACATGTGTTATTATCAAGGAATGAACCTGACTAGTAACTAGATCCCTTTGCTTAAGTCAGAGAAAGATGTTTGACCTAAGTTAAAGCACGATAAGTTTACAATAAGTGTTAAAGTCAAGAAAGTAAGGAAGACTAAGAAAGAAAAGAAGTCATTTAAATTAAGGAAGTACAATAAGGAAAAGGGTATAGGGAAAAGTATCAAGAGAAATATTTCATTTATTCATTTCTAGCCTTATGTTCTATTTTAATTATGTACTGATGTAAATTATGTGAATATTTCGAGTCTTGGGTTAAGTGCTTGAATAAAATAAACCCACTTCGGAAGGATAGTTTTGAATTTTATAAAATGAAATCTTTATTAATTTTTTTTTTTATGATATGACGACCTTTTTATAATAAACCGAAGTGGCTGAGGCGACGACAATATCATGGATTGCCTAATAGCTTAAGATGCCTACTGAGAATGTTAAATTCACACTCCTTTGTCGTCTCTAGACAACTCAAAGGACCATCACAGTGATTTTCCCGATAGAGTTGAAGCGAGGCTAAGTTAGTTACTGAAGATTTGCTGGCAGGAATGTATACTCACACTAGAGGGCTATTTCACTAGTGGAAGCTCTTAGTAGAGCTCTTTTATATATTTTGAGATACTATTAAGCAAGACTACAAGCCTTGTTACATAATTTGGCGAGCACTACTTTAATGTAAATGTTGGGGTGTGTGTGTGTGTGTGTGTGTGTAAAAGGAAGTTTATATTCCCTTTACTCTTTTGCATATATTTGCTCAAGTCTACAAAATAGATATCACGTTATTTTCCCAAAAATAAAGTAAATAACCAATGCAAGGTCTGCTAATTTACTAGTAACAACTCTTAAGTGTAATATTATGATTTAAGTATAGTATTGTACTTAAGAGGGTGTTACAATATACATAGCATAAGAGATATTATATATATATATATATATATACATATATTACATAAGTAATGGTTTAACTACCTTACCATTTTTATCAATTCATATAAAGTTTCAATTAATAAATAATATTTACATATTTTTTAATATTATAATAAATAATTTTTCAAAATTTTACAACACATTAATTGTAGATCTATATCTTATAATTATATGTATTAGATTAGATACTTTAATTTTTTTTTTCCTAAGAAAGAATAATTTTGAAATTTTTGCAACTAATACTACAAGTTCTTATTAAATTTTTATTTAAGATAATGATGATCACATGGTGAAAGAAAATAGTCATAGAGCAATTTTCTCACAAAAAGTGATACCTCAAATGATACTTCTATATATATATATATATATGTCACACGGGTGATACTAACATATACAATATGAATTTATTGATTTACCTATCTTATAATTATTATAATTTTATATTAAATTTAAATTAATAAGTTATATTTATATATGTTGTTAATCTTATAATAAATATTTTTGTTAAATTTGGATAATAAAATATAAATAAATTAATTTATTATTAATAATTTTTTTCATGCTTACAGTACTCTAATTGTATGTCTATATATTATATTTATATTTATTATGTTAGGTACTTTTAAGTTTTAATAAACAATGTCATTTACTTTTTGTTTAATACAAATATCATGGATTTTATATTTCGAAGAAATAGCATTGGGAAGTATTAGAATGACTTGAAAAAGTAGGAGATGAAGGTAATAATAGTTAAATATACTTCATTTTATAGGTGATTGTTTGTTATATACTTCATTTTAATACTCAACCTATATTAAGTGATCATATACCATATATATGTATATAAAAGAAGGTTATGAGAAAGTGAATTTGATGATGTGGCAACATGAGGGGCCATTTGGTTTTCCTCCAAAAAATCATCCTCCCTCATCCAATTCAAATCTTTTATTCTGACCAATCAAATATTTATTATATTAATCAATTATATTCAGCCTTCTTATATACCAATTATAACTTTCAGCTATCTTCTCTACTAATCATGACTATCAATCACTTTCTCTATCAATCATGTGTTTCAGTCACGCTTTTTAGTTAATCATAATTTATTTATTTATTTATTATTCTTTTTAAAATATTGATACTTACTTGAGAAGTTTATTAAATTTTTTTTAAAAAAAAAAGTTTTCATGAGAATCTTTGCTTTTTTTTTTTTTACATATTTTCTCTTCTAACACTATCTTTTCATCTGTCTTATCATTTTAATCAATTATGATTTACATGTACTTTTTAATTATTAAAATTAAATTAATAAATAGTATTTATATTTTTTTATCAAATAATAAATAATTTTTTAGCTTTGTTAAAAAAATACAAATATTTTAATATATTATTAATTATTTTTTAATCTTATATATAACATTGCAATTTTAGATCTATATATTACAATTAAATCCATAAGATTAGATATTACAATTATACTAGGATCTATATATAATAATATTATTTACTTTTAATTAATAAAAATGCTATAAATTTAATGACTTGAAACAGTACGGGATGGGCTTTTTATATGGTCTTTACAACTTATACTACAAGTTTATAATGGTCGCATTAAAAAAAAAATCATGAAATATTTCTTTTAAAAATGAGAATACCTCAAACGAGTGAAACAAAGTATATATATCGTATATGTGATACCAAACGCATTCATTACTCGAATATTGATTTACCTACTATATAAGTATTATCAATTTATGTTAGATTTAAATTAAGAAATTATATTAATTTGTTGTTAATCTTATAATAAGAATTTTTTTAAAATTTGGTAATATAATATAAATAATAAGAAATTATTATTAATTATTTTTTTAATCTTACAACATTTTAATTATATATTTATATTTTACAACTATATTTGTTATTTAGGTACTTTGAGTTTTAATAAATAATGTTATTTAATTTTGCTTAATAAAAATACAATGAATTTAGTATTTTAGTTTTTTAATTAGAAATTTGAATTTTATATATATATAATATTATTTACATTTTTATTAATAAAAATGTCACATATTTAATGGCTCAAAAAGTAGGAAATGAAAAAATTTTTAAGTTTTTTTAAAACTTATTGATAATTGGTTTTATGACCAACATTGATACCTTAAATAGGTGATATTAAATATATATTACATAGATAATACAAACAAAAAAATGTATTTTGAAATAATACTAAGCATATATTACATGAGTGATACAAACATATAAATTGTGCAAATAATGATTAATATAAATTGCAATTATTCACAATTAAACACAAACTTTAAATTAAATATTTGGACTATGAAGCTAATAGCACATTATAAATTATATCAATTCAGTTTTTTAATTAGCGATTTGAATTACTATTAATCAATTTTTCAAATCTTATAACACGCAAAATTATACATGTATATAATATATTAATATCTATAAGATTAGATATTTAAAGTTTTATTACATAATATTTAAAACTTTTTATATTTAATATCTTGAAAAGCAAGGGATAAAGAATTTTATAACCTTTTTTCAGGAAATTTTATAAATTTTTTAACACTTACTCATAGAGTGGAATTTTAAAAGTTCCTTAAATAACTTAAGAAATTTTAATGACACAAAAAAGAAAAGAAGATATAGATTGATTTTCTAACTAATATTGATATCAAATAAGTGATGTTAAACATATGTTCCACAAGTGATGTGAATATAAAAACTACACTTTGAAGTGATACAATACATATATTATATGGGTGATACAAATTGCATAATTAATGATTAATATACATTATAATTAATAGAAATTAAACCAAAATTTAAAATTACATATTTGAACTTTAAAACTTATAATACACACGAAAGTTTTACAAATTATGTTTTTTTAATTAGCGACTTAGAATACTGTTAATTAATTTTTCTAATCTTATAACACTCAAATCATATAGTTATATTTATAATCTACAAGATTAGATATTTGAAATTTTAATATGTAATATTATTTATTTTTTATTAATAAAAATACCACAGATTTAATGGTTCAAAAAGCAGACATTGAAGAATATTTTAAATTCTTTAAAATTTACTCTAAATTGACTGACACGATAAGATCCTTAAATAATCTAAGAAATTTTAATGATACCAAAAAAATCCATAAATTGGTTTTCGAACAAATACTGGTAACTTAAATAGGTAATATTAAATATATATTATATGGGTGATGCAAACATTAAAATTCCACTTTAAAATGATACTAAAAATATATTACTCGAATGATGCCATTATAGAAATTGTATAAATAACAATTAATATATATTATAATTATAAATGATTAAAATTAAATTTAAAATTAAATATTTAAACTCTAAAATTTATAGCACACTCTAAAATTATATCAATTCAATTTTTCAATTAGAGATCTAAATTACTGTTAATTAATTTTTCTAATCTATTCATGATATGGACGAAAAATTTTTAACAGAGTTTTAATGAAGCTACTTTTATAATACGATAGTTTCTTCATTAAAATTTCTATTAAACACAATATATTTCATTAGCTAATGCTAAAAAAACTTAATTTTAAGATTCATATAACTTTAATAATTTATGAAAAAAATACTATTGATCAAATTTATTTACTCTATACAGTTATAATTACAATAATCTTATTATTTTAAACATATATAATTTTATTTAAAACTTAAATTATATAAAATAAATATAAATAATGATTATATATTTAAATTAATTTAATATTTTAATTATATAAATCTTTTTATATTTAAATTGTGTAACTTTTGTATGCATCGTCACTTAGCTAGCATATACAAGTAACTATTATAAGAACCAAAGAAAGTGCCAATTTAACTACAGCTGATTGCCTGATTGGCACTCAAGCTGACATTTTTGACACGGAATGTGTGGGCAGCATGCATCTAATCTGAAGTCTTTTTTTTTTTTTTTTGAGTTAGTTTATTTGTATTTGGGGCGCATATGTGTGGCGTGGTACTAACCTTTTTTTTTTTTTTTATTTACTAATTTTTTGAGTTAAAGTTACTAATTTTTTAATTAAATTATCAAGTAATTGTAGCATATAAATATTAAATTTTTTTTCACTTATCAATTTTTTAAATTAAAATTATCAATTTATTTGATTGAGTTACTAATTAGTTATATATAAAATATTTTATAATATTATGCTACAATTAGTTAATAATTCAATCAAATAAATTTATTGTTAACTAAAAAAAAATATTAATAATACGTCAAACACGTATCTATTTTTTCATGTTCCAATAATATAACTCTTTTTTTTTTTTGTTTTTTTGGTCGAACTAGTCTGACGTTTTTAAGATGATTCCTCTTGATGTGGAATCACATGTTCATCCAACCCTAACCATAGCATCTGGCCCAATACCACGAGTTGTCTTAACCCTAACCAGAGTATCTGGCCCAATACCACGACATTTCTTATTTCATACGGGTAAATTATTCACAACATCCCAGACCCAAAATAAACACTACTCACATGCCCTTGCATCCAATTGCCGATCAATCATGACCGAAGAAGAAAATTAGGTGGTTGAGGCTGTGGACGAAGTGGCATATTTGCCAACCTCCAAGAACTACATCCAGAGGGACGCGGCTTCGAGCCATGGGGCAGAGCCCCAGTTCCTCAAATCTCTCTCCCCCCCCCCCCCCAACCCAAAAACAAAAAACGACCAAAAAAAAAAAAAAAAGAAAATTAGGGATCAATGGTTCTTTTTTATAATTGACGCTCATTGTGTGAAGTCACTGTTTTTGGTGAGTGATAATATGGTCCGACCCCTCTATTGGACTTTCTCACGGTCCATTCAAAAACAAAAAAATTATCAAATTGAATCTTACTCCAATTTCAATTTTCATTTCCATGCATTTACTCTCTTCCCATTCTCACCTACCACCGCATCCGACAGCCACACTGATCACCTCGTCAGTGACTTGCTTTCCTCCCTATCATCTGGGTTCATGACGGAGCCACAGCTGCGCCTCGCTCCATCGCGGCCCACGTCAGTAACAAGGGCCCTCCACCACCACGATGTAATGTACACCCACATCGCCAGTTACCATCGCGATTCCACCCTGCTTCATGGCCCCAAAACCAATCGCTTCATCCTCCTTTCCCCTGCGGCCAGCTTCTTCCCCGAACCATCACAGCTACGGTGAAAACCATTGCATGCAACTTGTCATAGATTTGAGATCTCTGCTGCTGGTTGTGTTGCCTAACTTTGATTTATGTTTTTTTTTTCTAAAAAAAAAAACCTAGTTAATGTAAATAGTTATTGATTGTCTCTAGTCTTCCTCTGGATGTTGCTTGTGTTGTTTCTTCTGAAATGGAGTTTAATCCTCGACCAAAAAAAAAATTGGATTTAATCTGTTTCTTCATCTTCTTGATCTTTCTTTTTAATTTTAGAATATGTAAAATTTAACTTTTCTTTTTATTTATTTATTTGGTAACAGATTTCGTGACTTAAGCTAATGATCATAATTGCTATGAGTAACAAGATGGTAGAGGGGAAGCTGTTGCGGGAGGGAGAAGTGGACTTCCAGCTGCTGAGAGGGGAGGGGTGGGATTGAGGGATAATGTTGTATTATATTTTTAATAAACTATTCGTGATATCTTTAATTATTAATCTTGACCATTGATTCAAATTTTTTGTTAATCTAATTGCTAATGGTTAAGGAGCATCAGAAAATCCCAAACATATGTAGGACCAACGTAACATTCACCCACTTTTATTGAATTCATTAACTATGTGCAGCGTCCCCACTGTCCAATTTCTTATAGTAAAAAGAAAAAGGGAAGATGGTATCTTCAGCAAGGGGATGAGAATTTTTGTGTTAGACAAATTTTTTTTTTCGCTGTTTCATAAATATGACATGATTTGGATAGTTGAAGGTTGAGGCAGAAAAAACTGGTCCGGAAACATGTATCCCTTTCATATACCCAATTTTATAACTCATTAAATTAGAAACTCAAATCCCCTTCATACAGGTGTGTTCATGTTGAATTTCAATGTAAGAAACCTAGAACTTTAAATTTTCGCCATTTTGGGATCATTTCAGTGCAAACCAAATCAAGAAAAAGCACACGAATGAAGACAATGCAAATCCCCTTCATACAGGTGTGTGCATGTCAATGCAAATCAAGAAATTGACCATTTCAATGATGACATATCCAACCAAAGATTGAAGACAAGTTTAATCAAGCTTCTTTTCTTTCCTGGAGCTCCTAATAATAAAATGTAAAAGCACACGAATAAAATGAATAAATTGACCAGTCAGGTATTTGTTGCTTCGTATGAGTTCCTCTAGAGTGTAGGCTTACTTATACCTTGCTTTCCGATTCATAAATTCATACATTTCTTCTGTGTCACTGACAAATTTTAACAATCCAAGCAGAAAAATCAATGAGAAGTGTCACAATGCGGTTGGAGGGTGCCACGACGAGAGACAATAAAAATTATTGAAAATTTTTTTATCTGATTATTGTAACATCCCCACTTTCATAAATAACACGTAATGAAAACTTTGAATTAATTCCCTTAGACAGTGTAAAAATTTCTCAGGCAGCGCTATGCCATGACGATCCTCACACTTGGAATTATAGAATAGTGTAACACAACCGTTGAAAATATGGCACTGCCATATATTAAAAATTAAGAAATGACAAAAGTGCCCTTGCAAACTTTTGTTAATCTTAGGGATATCCTGAACTTTTAGAAATTATGTTTTGACCCCAAAAACTTATTTCCACAATAACCCTAGAATTTTTTATAAAATAACCTTTATGTCCCCACATCTGTAAAATTAGCAGAATGGAGTTTTAAACGAAGCAAAATCACGTCATGAAACCGTAAAAGTTTAAATCTCTGCCGATTGGGCCATGGAGGCAGTCGGATGTAAAATGACGTGGGGTTCCGCTGGACTTGCTCAAAATTACAGAATTGCCATTAGATGTGGAAAATAGAAGAAAAATACGACAGAAAATACTAAAGAGCTTCTGGAAGGCAAAAAGGAATGTAACATCCCGAACCTTGAGGATAAGCTAGGATAGGAGTAAGTTTGGGTCTGATACAAGGGCAAAATAGCAATTAGATAATGCGTAGAGAAACCAAGGGCGAGGTCGTCATCATTGGACTATAGTGGCAAGGTCGAAATAAGGGGCTTTATGGTTGTCAGGAAGGGCAACCGTAGAGAATTTTTGTTTTCAGAAATTTTGTGGGTTTCAAGACACTGGTAGGTAACTAAAATACTTATAATAACCTTAAATTGAGATCTTCTACCCAAAATTTCAAATAAGAATGTGAGATTACTCACACAATATTTTAGAAATTCACGTAGTTTGAATACCCGAATTGATATTTGGACACCTTGAATTAATCTTCACAGGTCTCATATTGTCTACCAGCATGAGCATCAATTAGAAGTCCTTTTAGCAGTAGCTCAAGATGAGCCACTCAAAATTCAAGTTTAGTAGAATTTAAATTGTGTTCCAAACCCACCAATAAAAATTTACCCACAAAGCTTCCTAAACAAGCTAACCAAGCTTAATGAGTAAGTCACTCTTGCTTTTACTAAAATGCCCTCAAGCCCTAGACTTTTCTACACACTTTCCTTCCCCTCATCATTTACGCCACCACCACCATCATCTTCTCATCTTCATTCTCTTCTTCACCACCTCCATGGCTATGAGCTTCAAGCTCATAGTTCATGCCCTTCTTGACCTTAAATCCTCTCACTCCTTTTATGAAAATTGATCCTTATCTTCTCCTCTACAAAACCCCTCTAACAATTTCATGATTTAGCATCAAGTGGTGTCCCTCCACCACTATTTATGGTGCTGCCATGAAAGGGGAAGAAGGTTAGGATGTTGCTCTCACCTTCCTTTCATCCATGGTTTCAAGGATTTTGAGGTAGGTAGCTCAAATTCTTAGTTATTTGATGCATCATGTGACTATGTGGCTGCTCTGTTCCTCTTATGCCATACTTGTATGATGGTGCTTTGATGTTCTTTTAATGACTTGAGGTGAGGAAACTTGGTTTAAGATGAGGAATTTATCAAAAACTCAAAAAGGAGCTATGCAGAATCAGTTTTTGGTGAGAAAACCCTACGACGTCAGTACTGGCGGAGTGTACGGCTCTATCTACAGCAATAGAAAGTGGATGAATCCATTTTTATATGAAACTAGACATCCAGAGCTTTCCATACATATAAAATATAAGTCCATTGGATTAATATTGAATTAGTTATGAATTTTTGAAGTTTGACTTAGAAATCTGGATTCTTACCCGGGCAGTATGAGTTGAGAAAGGTATAACTCACCCTATACAACTCCAAATTGAGTGAAACTAAAGTTGTTTGAAAGCTAACATATAATAGAACAACCCATAAAAATTTCAGAACCAGATTCGTTGCCATTTGTTCCAGCACACCAATGAAGTTGACTTAAGTTTAACATAGGCTGGAACAGAGTAGTCCAGTAGGGTCACGTTTCGAAACTCATAACTCAAAATATGCTTAGGAAAATAACATGAAACTTAGCTCATTTGAAAGCTTGTCCTGTTAGCTTTAATTTGATATAAAATTCGTAGGATTTCACTTAGTTTTCTATTTTTAGTGAATTTTCTTTTATAAGAACCCAATTCTGGCTAAAGACAGGGCATGCTGAGGTAAAATATTTATATCTTGAGTTACACAAATCAAAATGAGATTGGACTAAAAGGGTTAGAAACTAGACATATAATGCTATGACATATCCAAAAATTAGATTCAAATGAGTTGAATTACAATAACGGTGGAGTATACCAAACTCAGACAGAACAGGAGAGAATAAATCGAAAACCCAATTGGTGCTTGAATTGAAATTGATGAATGATGCTATGATTATATATATATTTGCTGGTCCATACTAAATTGCAAGTTTGTACATTTGTACTGGTTGCCTGGCACTATTCATGAGGAAGCGAAATCGATCTGTTATGCTGCCGAAATTCCGGCAGAAATATATGAATTATGTAACTGTTATGAACATTTATATGTTATGCTCATTAGATTCATATATGCAAGAATGATGTGAGTATAATATGAAGTATATGAATGAATGCATGTAGCATATGTATGTATAATCATGTCCAAAGAAGAATAAGACTTATGAAAATTTGCAAGAAAGACGTACCAAGCTACCACGTGAGGTATGGCATAGACCCAGTTAGCGTGGGCCAGAGCGGTACTATCTAAGACTTGGGCCAACTCTCGACCAGATTTAAGGGGAATAAACCGGTGTGAGGGTCGGGAAAAGTAAACTCGTCACTCATGTATAGGTACAAGCTTGGACCTGAAAAGTAGGCTATCACCCAGGGGTGAGAGAGGCCATTCACCTCTGGGGGACCAAATACAGAATGGCAAGGTTAAGTTGCAAGTTAAAGAAGAGATAAATTAAGTCAAGTGCACTTGCATACATTCAAGTATAAGCATCTATATGTGCATCTTCAATTATCTAGTTAAGTCATAAAGCTATTATGATCCTTGTTGAAGCATATTATACTATCCGTATTTCTATGTCTGTCATATGATATGGCAAGTGGTTGTTAAAATATAACCTGCTTCGAGAAAGGTGTTTTCAACTTAAAATTGAATCACTATTTGTTTATATGTACTCATATTTTCATAATAAACCGAAGCGGCTGGAATGTTTATGATGGCACTGTAAGATTGGTTTGAGTTTACCTACTGAGAACCTTAGGTTCTCACTACCTGCTTGTATATTTCTCTTTTCCGTAAACATTCTAGCACCCAAGTTGGAAATCAAGTGCGAGGCGGAGTACAGGACCATTCATTGAGTGTAACATCCACCAAAATTCTTTTATCATTTTTCGCCTAATTATTCGGTTTTATCGAATAATTGAGAATAATTAGAATTCAGTTAAATAATTATTTAGAATCAATTGATTAGCATTACTTGAGTTTAGATATGAGGGAATTAAGTTAGAAGTATAGGAGATTTCATAAAATTTTATTGAAAACCGATTTACCGATTTAAAGGAAATCGGTAAAATTACGGTATTTTAAACTGTCGGAACTGAACTAATAGAATTTCAATTCTTTTACCCTACCTTGAGTGGCTGATAACTCAGCCACTTAACACCAAGAGTGGCGCCACTTTGGCCACAAAACATGGGGAGTCTTGGCTGAATTTCAGCCATACAAGAAGCCACCAATCACAAGCCAAGAAGCCACCTATATATATACTCCTTCAATCAGATTTTTCTACTCCTTTTTCACCCATTAGACTGCGCCTCTTCTCTTCTCCTTTCAGCCCTCTTCTTCTCTTATTCACTCACATAACTCCAGCCAACCATCAAGCCTAATCAAGTCTTGCACATCGTCTTGCACATCCAAGCCCCAAAAATCAAGCAAAAATCACATATAACAAAGGTAGAGGTTTGATTCTTGCATCAATTTTATGGCCTTGGCTGGCTGAGGTTGGATTATTTTCACAATCTTTGATGTGTTAAATGAATGATTATGATGATATGTGACTGGTTTTGGGCTGTTTGTTTGGTTAAAACCGAATTGGAAGCAAGAAAGAATGGAAATAAGAAGAGCCGAGGGGCTGGAGAACCAAAACCCTCGGCAGTCCGTACGGCGGAGTGTACGGCTTTGCCTACAGCCGATTAAATTTGATGAAACCAATTTTAAATGAAACTAGACATCCAGGGCTTTCCATACATATATCATATAAGGCTTTTAGATTATTATTGAGAGAGATATGAATTTTTGAATTTCGATCTAGGTTTCTGACTCTGATTCTGGGCAGACTGGGTTGTTCAGGATAGAACTCGCCCTATACTACTTGAAAATGAGTGAAACTAACTTTTTTAGAAATATTACACATAGGAGAATGTCCATAAAAATTTCAGAATTAGATAAGGTCCCGTTTGCTCCCAGTGATCCAAGAAAGTTGCCCTATGTCCAAACCGGGCCAGAACAGGGCAGTTTAGGAAGGTCAGAATTCAGGGCTTATAACTCGAGCCCTACTTAGTCAAATGGAATGAAACTTTTTGCAAATGAAACTTTACCCTGTTAGCTTTAATATGAGTCTAATTTTGTATAATTTGAGTCAGTTTTCGATTTTTAGTTGATTTTTACTTTTAGGTGTCTGATTCTGGCCAGTTGCTGGGCAGGCCGGGATAAAATCTAAATATCTTGTGCTATAAATATCAAAATTAGATGAGACCAAAGAGGTTAGAAAATAGATACATAAAACTTTAACATACCCAAATTTGAGGTCCAAATGAGTTAAATAGAAATAATGGCTTGAATTATAAAACCGGGTTGGTTGACTATGCTGAGGCAGAAACTTTGCCTTGATGAGTTTAATATTATTATGAGTTCCATATTGAAATATGTGTGTGATAAATTGATGTTCTGATGTACTGGCACTATTCATGGGGAAGCGGACAAGTTCCGTTATGTTGCCAAAATTTCGATAGAACTCATGTATAAGTTATGAATTACATGTTAATGTATGTGTAGTTTCAAGAAAGCTATGAAAGTTATGATAAGAATTATGTTACTATGGAAGTTCCATGCTACTTGGGCCAGCCCCAGATAAGAAGTTAAGGGGAATAGATCGTTGGGAAGGTCGAGGAAAGTAAACCTGGCATTCATGTATAGGAACGAGCTCGATCCTGGAAAGCAGACTATTACCCAGGAGTCTAAATGGCCAAGAACTCCTAGGAGACCAAGAGATGGAAAATGATGAAAAGTAATGGGGAAGCTTATGAAGAAAGGTTCATGATTAAGTCTGCATGATTACATGAATGCATGATTTCATGAAATAAATTATGTCAGGATGGATGCAGTGCCTATTATGTTTATTAAATGCCGTTATTCATTCATTCTGTTTATTATTCTGTGAATTATTATTAACAATTCTACTCTGTTTCTTGTGCCACCTAAAGTAAAACTGAACTTTGTCTCGGACCAGACATTTTCTTAAACTCATTAAAAATGGATAGTCTAGTTTGAACACATGTTTTTATAATTAAATAAAAAAATCGAGGCAACTGAGAATGAATGTGACGTCAGATGAACGCTATACATGAACTCTACTGAGAATTTCCTTAAATTCTCATCTCGTGTTGTATTTCCGCATCATTCTCAAACGCTGGCGAAGGGCTCAATGGCCACTCTTTTCATTGAGATCCCAGACCTGCTGCTTCACCATGACTCCGAGTTGAACTCGTTGCATACAGCCTGCTCCTGCTATTTCTGCCTTTACTTTTTAGCAATAGGAATTTTGCTGTTCCTTTATTTCGTCTATTGTTTACATATATATATATATGTATGTATAGACTGAAGTGTTGGCTTCTGACCTACATATGTACATATACAGTTGATAATATATCACTTATTCGTATCTTCTCTGTTATGTTATATTAAACTTTATTACGTTTTATAATGCTATTCACGTCTATCATATGACCGCCATTGCTGTAGATTTATTTGTTTTGTGATACTAATCACGAAATTTAAGCAGAATGTTAATACGGTAACACAGACTACCTAATTTCATGCTATGACTTAAGCATAATATCAAATTAGTAGGGTGTTACATTGAGCAAGAACCTGGTGTAAGCCAGACCAAGAGACTGTTGAAACTAGCTAACGTCGTGCAGCGGAAGTAAACGCTGTGTATTATGTCAGTCATAATTTCCTTTAAAGTGTAATTATTTTATTATCTATGTATCAGAGACTATTAGTCAGTAATAAAGTGAGCAGTTAAAGGGCCATGTATTATATTTTTCATATTTTAAAGCTTTCTTAGCACATTGACAACCTTTTAATATAACTCCATGACTCGAGCATGGCTTATACAATAAAGGGTGTTACATTTATCAAAGCATAAGTAAAGTAGGAATAGTTGAAGATAAATATCAAAGCAAAAATAAATGATTAAAACTAAAAACATAATAATCCATTCAACCAAACCAAAAGAAATTGTTCTAAAAATGCTATGAATGGAAAAATATGAAATTTATGCTTTAAAGGTTTTAAATTGAAGCTCTAGCTACTACGGATGGCAAAAAAAGCCCGTCAAATCAAGTATCCACGAGAATTACCCACGGGGATGGGTACCGGGACTAGTTTAGTCCCCATGGGGATGTAGACTAAACTTTTTACCAAAATTAAATTTACAATAATTGACTAACTTTGATCAAAATAAAATTTACAATAATTTGGATTTGCATTAGGTATTTTTATTTTTAATTTAGATTGTGTTGTGTTACTAATATTATAATAGAGTATGGATATTTGTTAATGCTTTATTCAAGTTTAAGATTTTTTTATATATAATATTTCTCTTTTTTGAATTTTTGAATTTTGTTTTTGTTTTTTTTTGCATAGACTCGCTGATATTGACGAGAATTTATATCCCCATGGGGGGTAAAATTTCTAAAAGGGAACGGAGGGCGAGAGGCATGTCCCCGCTGATATGGGTACCCATTACCATCCTTACTAGCTCCCCCTCAACTAAAGTTTTTCTCTTCTTCTGCCTCTTTTGACGTTAATAAAAGATGAGTAAGGATCATAGAATACCATCACTGATTGCTCTTTGTGTCTCTTTTTAGAAGAGCCCATATCAATTGTGTAACGTCCGAATTTTTTTGAACGTTTAAATTGTGCTGCAAATCGATTTATTCAATTTTATTAAAATATGAAAAGGTAATTAGGAATGAATTATAAAGAGATTAATGAATGAAGAATTTGAAATAGTTGTGTAGAAAATTTTAGATTGTTACTAGCAACATTTTACTGATTTGCGTTATTAATCGATTTATTCGATTTTAGTGCATAAGTAAGGTTAAATAGAAGTTAATTAAGGATTAATTAGGTGTTAATTAGATATTAATTAGAGAGATTAAAATTAGAAATAATTAGAATAGAAACATAGAAAACCTCACAAAATTCTTCAAGATCATTTGGCCGATTTGAAGGAAATCAGTAAAAATTCGGTATTTTAAATTTCAAGAACCAAATCAGTAGAATTTTATGTAGTTAAAAACCTAAAATTGATGGCTAGAATTTAACCACCGCCACCCCACTAAGTGGAGCCACTAGCAGCCACAAGAATGGGGAGAAGTGGCCAAAGAAATACCGTACAAACAACAACCAATCACAATCTAAGATTCCGACTACCAAATCCTTATAAAATTTCCTTAAATCCCTTCAAATCCCCTCATTTTCGTGCTGCCCTCTTCAGCTAACTTTCCTCCCTTCATTCTTCTTCTTCCTCAAATCTCCAAGCACCACCCACTTCCTCCACCAAGAGCTCAAATCTAGCTAGTTTCTACACCAATTTGAGGTAGGATTCAACTTCTTTGCTTGATTTTATTAAATTAATGACTCTTAGGAATACTTTCTTCTCTCATATAATTGATGATATATGGTGATGGTGTGATGATTTATGGCTGGTTTAGCATGTATTTTCTTGGGTTGATTTAGATTTGAATGAGAAAACACAAAGAGCCACAAAACAGAATTTGTTAGGTTGAGAAACCCCACGGCGTCTATACTTACACACTGTACGGACTTGCCTATAGACACCAAACTGAGATGAAACTAATTTTAATTGAAACTAGACATCTAGGGTTTTCCAATCATATAAAGTATAAGGCTATTAGATTAGTATTGTATGAATTTTTTAAATTAACCCGAGGATTCTGACCCTGATTCTAAGTAGACTGGATTTCGAGGGGGCCTAACTTGCCCTATACTTCTTCAAATTGAGTGAAACTAATTTTTTTTAGAAATTTAAGACATAGGTAATATGCCATAAAAATTTCAGAACCAAATTCAACACCTGTTTTTCCAGTAAATTCATAAAGTTGCCCCATGTCTTGGCTGGACTAGAGTAGGGCAGTTTAGATTAGCCAACTTTGCAAAGTTACAACTTGAGCTCTATTTACTCAAATGACATAGGACTTATTCGATGTGAAAATTGAATCAATAAGATTTAAAACGACATAGGTTTGGTAGGAATCCAAGTAGATTTCGAATTTTGGTGGATATTTACTTTTGAAGGTGCAAATCTGCCTAGCTACAGGGCAGGTCGAGGTAAATCCTTAATAACTAGAGCTATACTTATCAAAATCAAATGGGACCAAAGAGGTTAGAAACTAGACATATAGCATTTTATTATATCCAAAATTCAGGTCCAAAGGAGTTAAGCAGAATTTATGGTATGATTTATAAATTTGGGCAAATTTGGGTGCTATAGGTAGAATTGTTATTTGAGTGTTGGCTACTCTATTGCATGAATGAAATTCAATTAGAACTTGATGGTTGTAAATCTATAATATTTACTTAGAGACTAATGTATGATGTTAACTCTACTATTGTGACTGAATGTCTATGTGAGCTAGCACTATTCATGGGGAGGCGGACTCGATCCGTTATGCTGCCGAGATTTCGGCAGGAATGTGTGAATGATAAACATGTTTATATGATATGTCCATCGATACATATCATGCAAGCATAAAATGTTTGAAATCCAGATACAGAAAATGTACATAAATATCTCATACATAAAAATATGAGCATGAACTATGAAAGCACATGAAAGATAAGATGAGATCCCTTCGCTTGGAGGCAGTTAATGGGTCCCTCCTTGTGAAGGCAATTAAAGCTATGAGATCCCTCTACCTTGAAGGCATGTGGCCAAAATGAGATCCCTCCAAGACTAGAGGCACATGGATCCCCTTGTAGGTTAGTTCTGTGTGACGACGGTCACGAGTTGAGCTCACTCCTAGGTTAGACTACCCAAGGGCAGTGAAGATTAAAGACAAAGATATATGCATGTAGACACCCTAGGGATTGCGATACGTAACACCTAGGCATATCAAGTAAAGAAAGAAAAGAAAGTATAATTGCATTCGCATGATATTCATGGTGAGCCATTGTACATGCACAATCTACTATTGTTATTATTACAAAATCACTCACAATTTGCTATGCTTATGCTTTAATTCTTGCTCTATTTATCAAGTGTTTGAATAAAATGAACTTTGCTTTGAATAATATAATTTCAAACTATAAAACTGAATATATTTATATAACATGCTCACCTTTTATAATGAACCGAAGCAGCTAGAGATAATAACGATGACACAGAATGTAATTTTTTTGTGAATCCTATTGAGAATTTATAATTCTCACTCCTATGTACATTTCTGTGTTATCTCCAGATAGCTCAGGACATACCAAAGGCAGCCACCTACAGTTGGCTAGAGATATTGAAGACGGCTGAAGAGCGCTGTCATACAAGGTTCGTTAAAGCAACAGTAACAACTTCCAAGTGTGGTACTATGACTTAAGTATAGTACTGTACTTAGAAGAATATTACAAATTGCAGCATCAGATTCTCCATTTTGTCTATCCTTCTTTTAAAAGCATGTTGATTGGCCATTATTGTCTATTGGTTGGCTAGAATGAGATCCATTTGAACTTCAGCAGCATTAAGGAGGACATTGGTAATAGGTAGTTCTTCAGAAGGCAACTTCTCAATGTGTGCAGCTAAAGACTTTGCAGAATCAGAAGCAGCTTCAGTTGCTGTTTTGTCAAACTTTGGGCTAGTAGTCAACAACAGGAGAGTTTTAGCAGTAGATAAGGTAGCAACAATGTCTCAAGAGGTTGGAGCAGTGGAGTGGAGTGGAGATGAGAGCAGTCTTAGCAACATGGATAACATCTTGAGCTTCTGTTACCATAGTTCCTTCTCGTGCAACAGCTTCTGTTCCAATTTTAGTCTTTTCAACCACAATTCCTTCTGGACTTGTAGGGACCAATTGCAGGTTTTGAGGTTGGATTGCAGCTTGTCTAATTTGTTGCTCAGATAACACAACTACCCTTCTCATCTCAGAATGAGGATTTGCCTCTTCTATTACTACAAAATACTATTCTACCTCTTGGGAGATAGAAGAGCTTCTTGGTTCTGATACACCAACTCCAATGGCTCTATTTCTTTGTCTCTAGAGTCAAGCCTCTTCTCTCAACTTGTTGTCCTCTGCTTCCATTCTTGCTCTTCTGATGGGAAAGGGATTGGAATTTCTAGAAAGAGCAATAGAGGCTCTTTTCACTTTCTTCCTTCCCTTTCCTTCTAGAATCTCTTGTTATGTCAACTCTTGTGGCGCAGGTTCCCTTATAACAATCCTCTTTTGAGCAAGTCTTGTAGTTTAAGAGGCAAGAAGGGTAGCAAATGTTGTGAGTGTCAGCCATGTTGATAGGTTTTTTAGCTATTACAGAAACCTCATTATCAACTTTTGAGGAGTAAGAAGACTCCTTAATAAGTCTCATCAATCTTCTTTTGTTGGTCCTTCTTTCCTTAGGAATGGGTAAGAGGCTCTTTTCTCTTATTTTCTTCTTTTCCTTGCCTTCCTGAAAAGGCTTGGACTTGGACTTTTTGGTGTTGGGCACCACAGTAATAGCAGTAACTATATCTTTCTTCTTTTTGTTCTCCTCTTCTTTCTCCTTTCCTTGAGCTTAGGGTTTCAATCCTAGTGTAGAGAAGGTTTTCATGGTTGTTGTGGGTCTCTCATTGTCAGCTTTATGCCCATCCAAAGGCAACTGAGCCCTAATAAATACTGTAGTGAGAAACATGTCGTAGGGCAGTGTAGGATGTCTTCTCTTTTCAACATTAATAGTAGCAAGAATAAAATCCAAAATCAGCCTCATAAGGTTGATCCTTCTTCTAATCATGAGGTAGAACACCACCATTTGGTCTACCTCTGTCATTATATCTGTGTTCCCACTCCTAGGCAACACAGTGTTCTAAACAACAGAATATTCATCTCTAAAGGAACTAGTAAAAGAGAGTTTCAAATATCTCTTGCTCTTATATTCCTTTTTCCTATAAGATTTTCTGCAACTTCTTCCTCGGCAGCACCAAGTTCTTTACACTAGTTTTCTCCACCACGACACAGGATACTATCATTGGGGGTGTTGGTTATCTCGGCAATATTAGAAGATAGAACCTGGCATTCAAAACTTCCAACAATGCTCCTGTGTAAAGTGTTGTCTTCATCAAAGCCGACAAGAGTGCTATAAAAAGTACGAACCACCCCTGTGTAGATGTCCTCTAAAATCCTCAGGAAATTGTTCCACGGTTGAAAGTAAAAAATGTTAAAAAATTTAGGAAGAGAAGTGAAGTTCTCCAAGTAGAAACTTCTCCCTTTGGTATAGGTCTTTTGAAGAAATTTTTTTGGAAGTTGGCTTGTATTTCTTCATCTTAAAAAAATGTAGGGAGCACTTTGATAACCCTTGTCAGCCTTCACAGTACAAAAGTTGGAACTTGAAAAAAATAGGGAACATGTTTTGTTTGATGTTGAAGGTGAAGGCAGAGAGCTGTTTGAAAGCTTGAATCTTAGAATCAAGGTGAATAGTACAGGAGGGTTTCAATAACTTGAAAGAGAAGGAGGATTTACAGAGTAAGTAAATGAGTTTGGTGGTTAAAAGAAACAACCAAGTGTAATGGAAATATGAAGGGTTTGAGGTTAAAACGATGACATTTTGTGAAGGATTATGCCATGACTTTCGGATTCATTGAGATGTGCAATGTGGCATAGTGGGAAGTTACAAAACTAACCCACATTCTAAAAACTCTGTTCACTCTTCACATTCATCTTTCTGATAAGAAGCTTCAGCTAACTTTCTGAGGGAATCTTTTTTTTGAATTCAAAACCTAAAGCACCTTTCTAATTTGCTCTTTCTGAATCAACATTCTGAACACATCTTTCTGAACAATTCCTATAGGCTATTCTGAACTGATCTTTTTGAGCAACTCTTGAGATGCTTCAGAAGGAGACACACTTGACTATTGTAATCTCAACTTAAAGCTCTTTTAGAGGCTTGGGTGGATAGGATCCATGTGTGATGAATGCATGCTCAGAAACTAATCATATCCAGAAGATTCTTGATATAACAAAAATGATCTTTTGTCAGAGGTTTTGTAAATATATCAGCTAGTTGATCTTCTGTATTTACAAAATTTAGTTCAATATCTCCTTTTTGAACATGATCTCTTATAAAATGATGGTTAATATCTATATGCTTTCACCTAAAATGCTGAATGGATTTTTAGCCAGGCTAATAGCACTAATATTATCATACAAAATAGGGATTTTGGAATACCTCAAGTTAAAATCTTCCAACTGATGCTTAATCTACAGAATCTGAGCATATAATTTGCTGTAGATACATATTCAGCTTTAGTAGTTGAGAGAGCAATTGTATTTTGCTTCTTGCTTCACCATGTTATCAATGATTTTCTAAGAAAGCAATAGCAGCCACTTGTGCTCTTTCTCTCAACTTTATCTCCAGCAAAATCAGCATCACAGTAACCTGTAACATCATAGAAAGTACCTTTTGTCATACCAGAGTCCAAGATTACTAGTACCTACTAAATATCTCAAAATTCTCTTGATAGAATTTAAATGTGATTGGTTTGGGTTGGACTGAAATCTAGAACAAATACCCACACTTAATTATATGTCAGGTCTACTAGCTGTAAGATAAAGTAATGAGCCAATCATACCTCGATAAAGTTTATCAAAAACTTTACCTCCATCTTTATTAGCTTCCAAAACTTGAGAAGGATGCATGGGAGTTGTAATATCCTCCTCTGTACAGTACTATGCTTAAGTCATAGCACCCAACTCTAGAGTTATTACTGTTACCTGAGCAGACCTTAGTTGGTAGCAACTTCAGCCGTCTTTGAATCTTCTTGAGCTATCTGGAGATAACATGGAAACAGGAGTGAGAATTTTAAATTCTCAGTAGAATCCACTAAGAAATTTCATACCGTGTCATCGTTATCATCTCCAGCTGCTTCGGTTTATTATGAAAAAGGTGAGCGTGTTATATAGACTGTTCAGTTTTATAGTCCGAAAATATATTATCCAAAGTAGAGTTCATTTTATTCACATACTTGAGTCACATTGGCAATGCTTCATATTTGAAATAATAGTCACAGCATAGTAGATAGAACAGTTTTAGCATCAATGAAACATAGGATATAATTATGCAAATACTCATACTTGAATTCATGCGAATACCCTGGGGTTTTTCTTAATTCCCTTTACTTGTCATGCACATTCCAGAGTATGATCGCTATGTCATACTCTATCGGAGTGTGATCGCCATGTCACATTCCTTAGGATGTGCTCATCAGGCCATATTTCAGAGTATGATCGCCTTGTCATACCCCATCTGGGTGTGATCGCCATGTCACACTCCTTATGATGTGCTTATCATACCATATTCCAGAGTACGATCGCCATGTCATACCCTATTGGGGTGTGATCACCATGTCACACTCCTTAAAATATATTCATCCTGCCACGTCCCAAAGTATGATCGCCATGTCATACTCCCTCGGGGGTGTGATCACCATGTCACATTCCTTAGGGGGTGGGATCATTATGCCACATTCCAAAGTACGATCGCCATGTCATACCCTATCAGAGTGTGATCGCTATGTCACATTCCTTCCGAATATGGACTCATCATCATATCTTTTATCATAGAATCATAAATACATAAGCTTCGTACCTTATTCTCAAATAATAATACTTGCTTAATATTTATACATGTCGCATAACAATATTAAAACACCAACGTTTAGAACTACCACTAATTTCTGCCGGAAATTTGGTAGCATAACGGATCGAGTCCGCTTCCTCATAAATAGTGCCAGGCTACCAATAAAACCAATCAAGCAAAAGTTCAACATAGAGTAGCAAACATATCACAATAATGTCAATCATGTAGGGGTTGGGCTCTTATATATCACAATAATGCCAATTATGTAGAGATTGGACCCTTATGTTCAATTCTGCCCGTTATATCAATTCTGCTCGATTTTCATAAAGTTCACCATAATTTCTATTCAATTCAGTTGGACCTAAATTTTCGATACGTTAGAGTGTTATGTGTCTATTTTCTAACCTCTTTTGTCCCATCTAATTTGATACGTATAACTCAAGTTATTTAAGTTTTATCCCGGCCTGCCCTGAAGCTAGCCAGAATTAGTTCAAATCATACGAAATTGGTCTCATATTAAAGCTAACAGGATAAGATTTCATTTGAAAAAAGTTCCATTTCATTTGCCTTAGTAGGGCTCGAGTTATAAGCACCGAAATTTGACCTTCCTGAACTACCTGTTTTGGCCGGGTTTCGACATAGGGCAACTTTCTCGAACCACTGGGAACAAACGAGACCTTATCTAACTCTAAAATTTTTATGGGATATTCTCCTATGTGTAATATTTCTAACAAAGTTAGTTTCATTCAATTCCAAGTAGTATAGGGCAAGTTTTGCCCTGAACAACCTAGTCTGCCCAGAATCAAACTCAAAAACCTAGGTCGAACTTCCAAAATTCATATCTTTCTCAATACTAATCCAATGGCCTTATATGATATATGTATGGAAAGCCCTAGATGTCTAGTTTTATATAAAAATTGTTTCATCAAATTTAAATGGCGGTAGGCATAGCTGTACACTCCGCCGTATGGACTGCCGAGAGATTTTGGATTTCTAGCTCCTCACATCTTCCTACTTTCACCTGTTCTTACTTCCTAATCGATTTTAACATCAACAACAACCAACAAACCAGCCAAATATCATCATATTTATTCAATCATCACATCAAGAAGTGAGGAAATAAAACCCCAATCAGCCACCCATACCCAAGAAAACAAGAACAAGTTGAATCTCTACCTTATATTGATGCAAAACTAGCTAGTCTTGAGTTCTAGTGAAAGATATGGGTACAAGAGACTTGAGGGAGGCTGAAAATGGAAGAAGGAGATGAAGAAGATGAAGAGAAGAAGGAGAGAAGCCTGCTGGAAGAGGGAGGATGAAATTCTGCTTGTGGAGAAGGAGAAAAATCTGATCAAGCTTTAATGAAGTGGATAGCTTGCTAAATATTGATTGGCTCTTGAATGGGTGGTAGCAAATTAACCAAGTCTCTCCACCCATTTGTTTAAGCATGTGGCACCATAATCCAAGGGCTAGGTGGCTGAATTTTCAGCCTCATAATTCAGGTCTTCATATGTGGAATTCAGTTGTTTCGGTTCCGACAGTTTAAAATACCGAAATTCTACCGATTTCCTTTAAATCGGTAAAATAGTTTAAGAAAATTTCTATGAAATCGTCTATACTTTTAACCTAATTCCCTCATATCTAAACTCAATTAATTGCTAATCAATTGATCCTAAATAAATATTTAGTCGAATTTTAATTAACCTCAATTATTCAATAAAAATCGAACAACTAAACAAAAAACGATAAAACAATAAAAAAAAATCCGGTGGATGTTACAGGAGTGCTAATGCTCTTAGCTTTGTCCATATCAAATCTTTTGAGCAGATTCTTGGCATATTTTTCTTGATGAATAAGAATCCCCTTTTTTGGTTGTTTCATTTACAAACCTAGAAAGTATTTGAGCTCTCCCATCATGCTCATCTCAAATTCTCCCTACATAAGCTCAAAAAAATTCTTACACAAATTTTGATCAGTAGCACCAAAAATAATATCATCTACATAAATATGAACAATAAGAAAATTATCTTTTTCATGCATGATAAACAATGTTGTATCAACTTTTTCTTTTTTAAAGCCATTTTTAAGCAGAAAAAAGCTAATTATTTCATACTAAGCTCTTGGAGCTTGTTTCAGACCATATAAAGCTTTTGACAGCTTAAAAACATGATGAGGAAATGTTCCATTTTCAAAACCAGAAGGTTATTTAACACACACTTCTTCAGAAATAAAGCCATTTAAAATAGCAAATTTAACATCCATCTAGTAGAGAACAAAACCTTTGTATGCTGCAAAAGCAAGCAGCATTCTGATGGCTTCTAGCCTTGCTGCAAAAGCAAAAGTCTCGCCAAAGTCAATTCCTTCTTGCCAATGATATCCTTGAGCAACCAACCTTGCCCTGTTTTTGAATACTTTTCCACTTTTAGCTTGTTTTTGAACATCCATCTTATGCCAATGACAGAATGTCCTTTAGGAAATGGAACCAGAGTCCAAACTTTATTTTTCCTAAACTGATTAAGCTCTTCTTGCATGGCTTCTATCCAACTTTGATCTTGAAGTGCTTCATTAATATATTCAGGCTGTATTTCTGAAATCAAAGCCATGTTGGATTTTGTTTTGAAGGAGGATCTGGTTCTGATTCCTTGAGAAGGTTCACCAATGATTTGATTTTGAGAGACAGCTCTCAAATCTCTTATGCCTATATATCTTCTCTTAATGAAAGACCCTCTAAATCTCTTGGATTATCATCAGAAACATGTTAAAGGTGAAAAGGTTCAGACATGGTAGTCATATTATCATTATTTTATCTTGTGACTATCTGAAGGGATTGCTAATTCTAAAAATCATTGTTCAGATACAAATTCTTCATGTGCTCTTACATGTAATGAACATTTTGGTCTATATCCTTCTTCTTCTCTTTGAAAGATATATGTATGGTCTCCTCCACAGTCTGAGTCTTCTTGTTGTATACCCTATAAGCTTTAGACATAGACGAATATCCTAGGAATACACTAGACTTAGGATCAAACTTTGACAGCTTATTCTTTGTATTAAGTGTAAAATATTCAGATCCAAATATATGAAAGTAAGAAATGTTGGGCTTCCTTCCTTTCCATAATTCATAGGGCTCTCCTTGATTATTGGCCTTAGGAAAACACAGTTTTGAATGCAGCAGGTAGTGTTAACTACTTCTGTCCAAAAGTCTTTTGATAAACCACTTTCTAAAAGCATGGTTCTAGCCATTTATTGCAAGAATCTATTCTTCTTTTCAACAACCTCATTTTGTTGAGGAGTTCTAGGAGAAGAGAAATTATGACAAATCCCATTTTCATTGCAAAAATTTTCAAAAGCGTGATTTTGAATTTCACCATCATGATCAAATCTGATGGACAAAATACAAAAGCCTTTTTTCATTTTGAGCTCTTTTTGAAAATACTTTAAAGGCCTCACAAGCTTCATCCTTATGGACGAGTAACATAATCCATGTGAATTTAGAAAAGTCATCCATTATGAGCAAACTATATTTCTTATCACCTAGACTGGCAATTCTAGTTGGTCCAAAAAGATCAAGACATAAAAAGTCAAGTGGTCTAGTAGTTGATATTATATTCTTACGGTGGAAAGAACTCTTGATCTATTTATCCCTTTAGTAGAACTCACAAGTCAAGTCATTCTTAGGTAAACATTTAACAAGATCTTTTTGAGAAATCTCAGAGATTAATCTCATATGAGCATGACCAAGTTTCTTGTGCCACATTTACTTCTCATCTACAAAGGATGCTAAGCATTTTACATTTTGATCTAAAAGGTCAGCTAGATATAATACATAAATATTATCATGCCTTTCAGTAGTGAGAATGATTTTATCTGATGTGGAGTCTTTTATGATGCAGCAAGAAGATTCAAATATAACTCTATAGCCTTGGTCACAAAGTTGACTAATGCTCAAAAGGTTGTGAGTCAATCCTTCAAGTAACATAACATTAGTAATCAAGTCAGAGTTGTTCTTACCAATATTACCTATACTAATGATCTTTGACTTGATGCCATCAGCAAATTTCATGATTATCCATCCTTGGGTCTGAGGTTTCTGAATCAAGACTTGTTCCCAATCATATGTCTGGAATAACCACTGCCAGATACCACTTTATCTCCTTCTGATAACGTGATTTAAGACACACCTGCATCTAAATCAACCTTTACTTTAGGTACCCACATCTTCTTGGACCCTTTTAGATTAGTAACCTTTTTGGGAGTTTTCATCTTCTGTTTCTTTGCTTTTCTTCTCAAAAAACACTTCTCAAAAGAGTGCCCCTTGTTGAAACAATAAATACAAGTAGGAACTTTGTTTTGAGAACTTTTGGGTGGATCCTCATTTTCTTTCTTCTCGTACCCAAGTCCCAATTTTCCAAAGAATGGTCTTTGACTACTAAGCATCAAGTCAAGACTCTTGGAGCCATTCATCATTTTCTTAAGATCATATTTGAAAAGCTTAACTATTTTATGTAGTTTAGAAACATTAGAAGATGTGTTCTAAGCAGATTCCGAAACTTCAGTTTTTAGGGCACTTACATCCTTTTGGAGAAATGTGTTTTCTTTTAAAAGTTCATCTTTCTCATGCCTTAACTTCTCTTTCTCTGACTTAAGGTCTTCAAATTCAAGGAACAATTTTTTAAAACATTTCTTTAGAGAAGCATAATGTAAAGAAAGTGTTTGAGAGTCATCTAAAAGCTTAGCATAAGCTTTTTGAAGTTCATCATAGGAAAATTCAGGTTCAGAGTCCATTACCTCATTCTCTTCATTAGAGACTGTATCTATCATGAAGTAGAGATTTGCAAGTATCTCCTCTTCTTCTTAAGATTCTGCACCTTCTTATTCCTCATCTAGATCTTCCCATGTAGCCATTATAGCCTTCTTATTAGGTGCCTTGCTTTTGTAATTCTTCTATAGCTCTGGACATTCTGATCTCAAGTGTCTAAGCTTCTTGCATTCAAAGTAGATGATTTCACTCTACTTAGCATTTCCCTTCTTGTCCATTTTAGGGAGAAATCCTTTCTTTTTCTTCCTTTTGATCCAAGCCTTAGAGATCCTTTCAACCAGATGAGCAATCTCATCTTTCTTATCATCATCCTTATCATCAGAAGGTTCTTCTTCTTCTTCTTCTTCTAATTCTACTAAAGTCTTCATGGCCTTAGAAGAACTAGATCTTCTATGAGTAGATTTTAAGGTAATGGACTTTCCTCTTTTATTAGTCTCCTCTGAGGCTTCATTTAACTCAATTTCATGAGTCTTTAGAGACCCAATGAGAGCAGCGAGACTAAGAACATTCAAGTCTTTAGCTTCTTGAATGACTATAACTTTGGGGCACCAAGCCTTGAACAGGCTTCTCAAGATCTTCCTGACCATTTTAGCATTAGAATATCTTTTTCCTAATGCCTCTAGCTAATTTATGATTGATAACTCCTTGTAGTGAGTTATATTTTTGGTTAGTTTTTGTTTAATTTAGGATATAGTTGTTTAGTTTAGTTAATATTTTACTTTATTTTTATTAAGTAGTTTAGATTAGGTGGTACTTTTATTTTCTATTATTTTCTTATATTTTAGATACTTATTTATGCTTTTTGTCTACTTGTTATTAGGTAGAAGCACTCAAGTTAGAATTTGGAGCCGTGAGAGAGCTTTTCTTGCATAAAATCAAGATCTTTCAGCATTGGAAATTCGATATCTAGCTCTCCAGACGTCAAATTGTGATGATTCAAGATTCTTTGGAAAGAAGAGAAGAAGATCTTCAACTTTGTTGTTGGACACTTTTTCTAGTTCTCGAGTTTTCTAGGAGAAAAAGGTTGAAGCTTCATCTTGTTTTTTATGCTATCAAGTCTGACCTTTCATCACTCTTTCACTTGTATCTTGAGCTGCAAAACTCCGATTGACATGATTCTTGTTGCGTTAGAAAGCTTACTCAAACATCTACAATCTCTAGTTCCTCCGAGGCCAAATTCCAACTATTCTGACTGCTAAAGAGCTTGGAAGTATGTAAAAATGGTTAGCGCTGTCAGGCAGGCGTGCTATAGCGCGTTGCCTTGCGTTATAGTGCGACGTCGTTTGCAGCAAATTGCTGGTTCGGGCCAAAATTCGAGAAAATGATCCGTAGACTATAAAAGGCAACACATAAGGTCAGAAAGATCCCTAAACACTTCCAAACACCTCCCAAGATAGAAGACTTCTTCTAGAGAGATTGAAGATGAAGATTCAAGGATTCCAGAGCTCAAGTTCAGCACGAAGAGATCAACATTCTTTCGAATATCTTGTTTCTAGCTTCAATACTTTATGGCTTTTGTTTCTTCTATCCTCTCATCTTCATACTCTTTCATTGTTTTCTTTTCTTTAGTTATGAACTAATTTTCTTTTGCTAGGGCGTTAATGGACCCTTTTTGTATGGCAAGTTTACTCATGGATTAATGTTAATCTTGTTTTCTATCTATATTGCTTAGTGTTTTTGTTTGTTCTTAATGCTTTTAATTGCTTGATCACCAATTAATTGATTTGGGGATTTACAATAACTCGAGAGAGGGTTTGTGAATAGAGCCTCTTAACATAAACACCGTGAGCTGAGCAAAAACTAGAAATAGACAAACGCAGTTCATGCAGTCAATATAGGAACCCATAGAGCTTCAACCTTTACCTAGATTAGTTTATGCTAAGGCATTAGGCAATCAGTTTAGGATAAAGAGTATTGCTTGACCTCGAGAGATGCTGGGAGTAAATTAAGGGGAACCGATTGTGAGTCAATTAGGATAGGAACTGATTAACAGAAATTCATAGTAAATGTGTCTGCAATAGGTGAAATTAATTAGCCCTAGCATCCATCCCATTGCATTTATCCATACTATTAGAATTTTTTGCATTAGTATTTTTCTTATTTATTTTATTTTATTTAAATTTTAATTTCCTCATCAGTAATTCCATTCTATCCAAATAATTATTCCCTTAGACTATTTCGGTATTTAATCTATCCTCGTGGGAATGATACTTTACTTATCACTTTATTACTTGTACAATCCGGTATACTTGTCGGAGTCGCATCAAGTTTTTTGCGCTATTGTTGGGGATAGTATCAATATGATTCTTAGTTGACGGGATACTAGATTAAATTTTTTTAATTTTAATTTTTTTTATTTTCTATTTATTTTTGTCTTTTTATTTATTTATTTATTTTTCCTTTTATTTTATTTTGCTTTTGCTTTTGTTTTATTTTATTTTATTCCTACTTTCACTTGTTCTTGTGTTTTATTTTGCAGTTTATGCGAAGAAGCCAATGCACAGGAGATTTATTCTTTGATTAAGAGATTAAGCGTTCTTTACGTCAACTTAGAAAAGAACGAAGAGCAGTTGAAAGAGTCTCTAAAGCTACCATGGCAGATGAAAACAAACAAAATGACAAGGCCATGAAGGATTATTTGGCAACCACTCTTCAAGGGTGCTCATCCAACATTGTGAGGCCAGCCGTCCAAGCAAACAGCTTTGAGCTGAAGATGTCACTCATTCAGTTCATGCAACAAAATTGTCAATTTACTGGACTGCCTAGTGAAGACCCTAATGAGCATCTTAGCAATTTTCTGGAGATTTGTGACACCATAAAAATTAATGGTGCCACGGATGATGCTATTCGGCTGAGATTGTTTCACTTCTCATTGAGGGACAAGGCTAGAGCCTGGTTAAAGTCTCTACCACAAGAGACACTCACAACTTGGGATATGGTGGCCAAAAAATTCTTGGAGAAGTACTTTCCTCCTGCCAAGTCTGCAAAGATGAGGAATGACATCACCTCCTTCACCCAAGCAAATGGTGAATCATTTTATGAATCATGGGAGAAGTACAAGGAGCTGCTGGCTAAGTGCCCACATCGTGGTATACCACTCTGGATGCAAATCCAGACATTCTACAATGGTCTTCTTATGTCTACTCAGATCATGGTTAATGCAGCAGCTAGTGGTTCTCTGAACAATAAGACACCCGAGTAGTCTTGGGAGCTATTTGAGGTATTGGCTAGCAATAATTATCAGAGGCCTGGTAAGAACACCCAGTAGGTTGATACTACCATTGTCCTCTTAGCCCAGATGCAAGCCCTTTCTATCTAAAATGCAACCATTTAGAAGCAATTGGACTTGCTTAGCACTACTTCACCAACACATGTCATGCGTTGTGATTTTTGCCATAGGAACCATCTGAATGGAGAGTGCACTACACCTCCTTCTTCTAATGAGCAGGTTAACTACATGAGTGCCCAGAAGCACAACTTCTACTCCAACACCTATGTTCTTGGGCAACAGTTCAATCAACATCCACAAGAGAAGAAGCCTATCTTGGAAGACATGTTTCAGTAGTTCATGAGGAGTCATATGTCTTTTGTAAAGAAGACTAAAGCTTTTATAGAGAGGACAGAGGCTCAATTTAGAGCTCATGATGCTGCAATGAAAAACTTAGAGCATCAAGTGGGGAAAATTTCCCAGTAGTTAGCTGAGATGCCACCAGGTTCCTTACCTAGCAATATCACTAAAAATCCGAGGAAGCATGTGAATGCAATCATACTGAGAAGTGGTAAAGAATTAGTTGAGTCTGAAAAGGAAGAAGTAAGGGTAGAAGAAAAGCCTGCTAAAGATTCCAATATGGCACCACTTGAGGAGAAAGGATATGTGGCACCTCCTGCTTATGACCCTCCAATTCCTTATCCTCAAAGGGTGAAGCAACAAAAGAAGGAACCAAAAAGGCAACAATTTCTTAAGGTTCTTGATGTGCTTAAAAACCTCCACATCAATATTCTGTTTGCTAAGGCATTGGAGCGAATGCCAAACTATGCCAAGTTTATGAAGGAGCTACTCTCTAAGAAAGGAAATTGGATGCTCATGAGACTATACCATTCACTAAAGAGTGTTTGGCAATCATTCAGAGGAAACTGCCACCTAAGTTGAAGGACCCTGGGAGCTTCACTATTCCATACACTATTGATGATTTGAGGATTGACAAGGCACTATGTGACCTTGGAGCAAGTATCAATCTGATGCCTTTGTCACTTGTGCATAGATTGGGCATTACTAAAGTGAAGCCTACAAGGGTATCTCTGCAGTTGGCTAATAGATCTGTCAAACTTCCTTATGGTATTATTGAAGATGTTTTGGTGAAGGTAGACCGTTTCTTCTTTCCCAATGATTTTTTTATTCTTGATATGGAGGAAAATGTCAATCTCCCTCTAATTCTCAGGCGTCCATTCTTGGCCACTAGCAGAGCCTTGATAGATGTAGAATAGGGGGAGTTAACTCTGAGATTTCAGAATAATAAAGTGAAGTTCAAAATTTTCCAAGTAATAGACTCTACCACAAAGATAGCTCAATGCTATAAAGTGGATGTAATAGAAGCTAACTTGAGTACTTCAATCCCCGCATCACATGCCATACCTCCTTGGGAGCATCCATTGAGGAAGAGCAAAACAAAGAAGAAGAAAAAAAATAGTGGGGGATGATTATCTTAAGCCACCTAAGAAGCCACCAGAAGCTCTCCACTTGCCATTCGAGCCTAATTTTATCTCATTAGTTTTTGGGAAGAAGAACCACTATCCTGGTGACAAGTCACCAAAGAAAGGGAGGAAGAAACCACCATGAGTGACAGAACTATGTCTAACTTAGGGATATTAAACCAAAGTATTTGTTGGGAGATAACCTAACTTTTCTAACCTTTCTTTGATTTTAATTTTTCTTATTTAGGATCTTTTTAGTTTTTTATTTTATATAGATAAAATTTTAGTTTTGATTAATTTTAATTTATTTAATTTTATTTTGTAGGTTTACTAGAGCAATTAGGAAGTGCATAAGTGGAGGAAAAAGCCACATAGGGCGTGTAGCAGATATACATGCGCTGGGGAGTAACTTTCCTTTCCTTTCCCTTCCCTTTTGATTTTATTTCATGCATTAGGGACAATGCATACTTTTTAGTTAGAGTTGGGAAAATCCATTATTGCTCTTTCTTATTTGTTCCTATTTCCTTTTGTTACTTTTGTTCATTAGGTTGTTAGTGTTTTTAGTTTCAATTTTTTGCAAAAAAAAAAAAAAAAACCAAAAGAATAAATTTTTAGTCCAATTTTTTTAATTTATTTATTTATTTTTTGTTGGTCAATTGGGTGTTGTTGCCTGTGCCTATGATAAGAAATATTGCTCTAGTTGTCGACTCTTACGTAACTTTGGATCCAAATTTAAGTCTTGAAAATCTTCTTGTGCTTTTACTTTTGAATTGAGAAGGATTATTTTCTTGCACTTTGATAAGAGTTAACAACTTAGGATAGGTGACCTTTATGCTTTTTATGCTTTATTTAGGTTCAGACATGCATTCTTATTCATGTAAATCTCTCTTGAAACATATGTGAGTGAATCTTAGCCTTAGAAGTTATTTGGGCCATGTTTGGTAGCCATAATTGAGCCTCATTGCCCACCCTCGATCATTGATCCTTGGTCACCCTATTTGAGCCTTAAAACCTATTCTTGGATTGAATCACGTTATGAGCCTAATGCCCTTCCTTGGTTTTCCTTTTTGATCCCATGGTTGATCCTCAAGCCTTAACTTCTAAACTCATTTGAATAGGGTAATACCTCCACTACACCAACCTCATGCTTTTTAAAGTCAAAAGTGGAGTGGGTGAATATTTGAAAAAAATAAAGAAAAAGAAAAGGGAAGGAGGAATGAAGAAAAGAAAAAAAAAAGAAAAGAAAAAAAATAAAGAAAACTTGGCAATACAAGGAAAATATAATGCCAAGGTTCAACAAGAAAAGCATGATGGTTGCCAAGCAACTAAGTTGGGGGTACCCCAAGGAGAATGAATTAGGGGTGAGGGTTCCTTAAGTTAAGGGGATTAATTGAGCTTAAATAACTATTTCATCATACCCCTTACCTTGGCCTACCGTTACAAGCTAAGAGAAGTCCTTTTGATCTTTGGCTAAGTGACGTTCATGTAGAAACAAGAGAGAGGATTGTGGATAGTGTGATGTTTTTGTCTTTTCTTAAACATGGCATAACCATAGGGTGAGTCAATTCTTTGTTACGTTTCTCTTGCACACACACACTTGATCCATTCTTTTGACAATGTGATTGCACAATTAGATGGTCTTAGTACTTAGACTTGGATCCTTGATAACTTTTGAGTTAAGTTATGGAGCAGTGATAAGGAATTCCATAGATAACAACTTCTATCTTGACCATTTTGTCCAGTGAGTCCTTCTATTTTAAGTGTTTTTGTTCGAGTCTTTTGTTTTTCTATTTTTGAGTCTTTGATTTGAGTCTTGCTTGGGGACAAATAAGTTCTTAAGTTGGGGATTGTGATAACTCCTTATAGTAAGTTATAATTTAAATTAGTTTTTATTTAATTTAGGATATAGTTGTTTAGTTTAGTTAATATTTTGTTTTATTTTCGTTAAGTAGTTTAGATTAGGTGGTACTTTTATTTTCTATTATTTTCTTATATTTTAGATACTTATTTATGCTTTTTGTCTACTTGTTATCAGGTAGAAGCACTCAAGTTAGAATTTGGAGCCATGAGAGAGCTTTTCTTACATAAAATCAAGACCTTTCAGCATTGGAAATTTGATATCTAGATCTCTAGAAGTCGGATTATGATGATTCAAGATTCTTTGGAAAGAAGAGAAGAAGATCTCCAACTATTTTTTTGGATACTTTTTCTAGTTCTCGAGTCTTTTAAGAGAAAAAGGCAAAACAAGATTGAAGCTTCATCTTGTTTTTTATGCTATCAAGTCTGACCTTTCATCACTCTTTCACTTGTATCTTGAGTTGCAGAACTTCGATTGAGGTGATTCTTGTTGCGTTAGAAAGCTTACTCAAAGATCTACAATATCTATACCAGCCTTCGAGGCCAAATTTCAACTATTCTGACCGCTAAAGAGCTTGGAAGTATGTAAAAATGGTTAGAGCTGTCAGGCAGGTGTACTATAGCGCGATGCCATTTGCAGCAAGTTGCTGGTTTGGGCCAAAATTCGAGAAAAGGATACGTAGACTATAAAAGGCAACACATAAGGTCAGAAAAGGATCCGTAGACTATAAAAGGCAACACATAAGGTCAAAAAGGATCCCTAGACACTTCCAAACACCTCCCAAGATAGAAGACTTCTTCTAGAGAGATTGAAGATGAAGATTCAAGGATTCCATAGCTCAAGTTTAACATGGAGAGATCCACATTCTTCCGAATATCTTGTTTCTAGCTTCAATACTTTATGGCTTTTGTTTCTTCTATTCTCTCATCTTGATACTCTTTCATTGTTTTCTTTTTTGTAGTTATGAACTAATTTTCTTTTGCTAGGGCGTTAATCGACCCTTTTTGTATGGCAAGTTTACTCATGGATTAATGTTAATCTTGTTTTCTATCTCTATTGCTTAGTGTTTTTGTTTGTTCTTAATGCTTTTAATTGCTTGATCACCAATTAATTGATTTAGGTATTTACAATAACTCAAAAGAGGGTTTGTGAATAAAGCCTCTTAACATAAATACCGTGAGCTAAGCGAAAACTAGAAATAGACAAACACGGTTTGTGCGGTCAACATAGGAACCCATAGAGCTTCAACTTTTACCTAGATTAGTTTGTGCTAAGAGATTAGACAATCAGTTTAGGATAAAGAGTATTGCTTGACCTCGAGAGAGACTGGGAATAAATTAAGGGGAACCAACCATGAGTCAATTAGGATAGGAACTGATTAACATAAATTCATATTAAATGTGTCTGTAATAGGTGAAATTAATTAGCCCTAGCATCCATCCCATTACATTTATCCATACTGTTAGAATTTTTTGCATTAGTATTTTTCTTATTTATTTTATTTTATTTAAATTTTAATTTCCTCATTAGTAATTCCATTCTGTCCAAATAGTTATTCCCTTAGACTATTTCGGTATTTGATTTATCCTCGTGGGAATGATACTTTACTTATCACTTTATTATTTGTATGATCTGGTATACTTACCAGAGCCGCATCAATGATGTGAATAAATCTTGTGGTCATTTCATCAATATTTTGACGGTCCAGCATTTTAAATATTTCACATTGATGTTCAAGCATGCTAATCTTTATTGTTTCACCTGATTAGTCCCTTCATGAAGAGTTTGGAGTTTGTCACAAATCTCTTTGGTAGAGTCATATGAAATAACTTTGTCATATTCACTCTTGCTCAAATCATAGGTGAGAAGATATTTGGCCTTAGCATTCATCTACACCTTGGCTTTGTGTTGGTTAGTCTATTGGTTTCTGGGCACCAATTGACTATCACTGGAGGTGGTTGGTCAAGATCAGCAGTCACTTGAGGCACAAGTTGTTCCATGGCTAAAACATAATCTCTATTTTCAATAATCTCCCGCACATCTATGTTAATAGACTCAATGAAGAGTCTCATTCCATCCTTGAAATAAGGATAATCTTCTTTATTGAAATATAGAGGGTGGATGATGGAGTATTCTTCAGCAATGTGATTAATTTATTATGCCATTTCTTGGGATCTTTAACCTTTGCAGCTATTCGGAAGCTTAATGCCAAAGGTCGAGCTTTAATGACAATTAAAGGTGGAAGTAGCACAAAAAGGGGGGTTGAATCGTGCTTTTTAAAAACTTTTTGTTCTTGAAAACTTAAACAAATTTTTTCAAGTCTTTGGACTTTGAACACAAAAGCAATTTTTGTTAGATATAGAAGTTATTGTACTCACAATAACTGTGTTAGGTAATGAAAAAGATTAAACACTCAGAATAAGACACAAGTTATAAAAACTATAAAAGTGTAAAGGATAGAAGTTCATATGAAGAAATTTTATACTGGTTCAACCAAACCACTTGCCTACGTGCAATCCCTAACAAACTAGTTGAGATTTATAGCCATGAATATTCTTTAGTACAAGCTTCTCCAAGCTTACAATCGAGTATTTTTTTCCTAGCCTCTCCAAGCTAACAAAACAGAGTAATATTGACCGAGCCTCTTCAAGCTAACAAGACAAGTAGTATTTTTTTCTCTATCCTCTCTAAGCTCATAACGACTACTAAAGGGTCAAGTTACAACAATAAATTCTATGGTTTGTGTTTGAACAACACTCATACTAAACCACTCAAGGTGTATGAACCTATAAAGTACAGAGTGGAATGACTTCTCATGAATCTCACAAAGAGGATATTAGCTATTACAAAGCAAACAAGAAGATTTTCTTCAAGAGAAGTTACAAAAAGTAACTTGCTAGACTTTCAGAAGGTTAAGAAAAATGAAAGCTTGATAAGATATTCAATACATAGAATTCTAGCATTTGCTTCTTCATCTTCAAAGTTTATATAGACTTCAAAATCTACTCATTAAGACTTTAGACTTGAGCCCAAAGCTTTTTGATCCACTGGTCAAAGATTGGAGAGAGAAGTAGAATGTTTTCTTTCTTAGCAAGCAAGCATATTATCAAAGAGGAAACCAACGATTTGGGTCCACTAGCTTTTCAGAGTATCAATGCTTCTTTTGGATCTTGTCTTGTCAACTTTGACCTTTAGGAATGATCCATGAATCGTGCAGAGCAAGCTTTTGAAAGTAAGGTACTTCATGTAGATAAACTTTCTAAAGATCACCTTTCTGGGCAGATCTTCCTTTTGATGCACTCGTGATCCTTCTGATGGCTTGATATCCTTCTATTAACATAGATACATCTTTCTGAAGCTTTTGATTCAATTTTTGTTGTGAGAGAAATTTTTGAATTATAGATTCTCTTGTGAAAAAGTTCTTTTCTTAGGATTATACATACGAGATATATAAGAACTTTTAGAGAATTTGTTTAAAGAAGGAAATTCATATGATTCATTTCTCTTCAACATGCATATATTGTGATCTAGTGCAAAATGAGAACAAACTGTTGGTCCTTAAAAAAAATTATTAAAAATTGATTTTTTATCCATCAAAACCCTTAACTCGATATAACTCAGACTACTTAGTGGCTTTCTAAAGGGTATTGAAGCTTATAGTTCTTACCAACATTACCTATATCAATGATCTTTGACTTGACACCACTAGCAAATTTCACAACTCCTCCATCCTTGGGTCTGACATTTTCCGAACCAAGATCTATTTCTAGTCATGTGTTTAGAATAGCTACTATCTAGATAACATTTCATCTCCTTCTGATGATGTGATTTAAGACACACTTGCATCAAAAGTAACCTTTACTTTAGGTATCCATATCTTCTTGGGTCCTTTTGTGTTAATTACCTTTTTCGGGATTTTTTATCTTCTATTTCTTTGTTTTTCTTCTTGAAAAGCACTTCTCAGAAGAATGTCACTTTTTAAAGTAGTAAATACAAGTAGGAACTTTACTTTGAGAACTTGTAGGTAGTTTCTCATTTTCTTCCTTCTTATACCCAAGTCCCAACTTTTCAAAATATGGTCTTTGACTGCCAAGCATCAAGTGAAGATTCTTGGAGCTATTCACCATCTTCTCAAGATTAGATTTGAGAAGCTTAACTATTTTCAATAGTTCAGAAACATCAAAAGATGCGTTCTAAGTATATTCAAAAACTTCAGTTTTCAAGGCGCTTATATCCTTTTAGAGAATGGTGTTTTCAAGGCGCTTATATCCTTTTCATGCCTCGGCTCCTTTTTTTCTAACTTAAGATTTTTCAAATTCAAGGGACAATTTTTGAAAAATTTTCTTTAAAGAAGCATAATGAAAAGAAAGTACTTGAGAATCATCCAAAAGCTCATCATAGGCTTTTTGAAGATCATAATTGGAAAGTTCTGGTTAAGAATTTATTACCTCAAACTCATCATCAGAGACTATATCTGCCATGAAGCAGAGATTTGCAACTATCTCCTCCTCTTCTTGAGATTCTGCACCATCTTATTCTTCATCCAGATCTTCCAATGTTACCATTACAGCCTTCTTCTTATGTGCTTTCTTTTTGGAGCTCTTCTTTAGCTTTGGACATTTTGATCTCAAATGTCCAGGCTCCTTGTATTCAAAGCAGATGATTTCTCTCTGCTTTGTTATTCCCTTCTTGTCCATTTTTGGGACAAATCCTTTCTTTTTCTTCCTTCTGATCTAGGCCTTAGTGATTCTTTCAGCGAGATGAAGAATGGAATGAGTAGAGAAAACTAAAAAAATCAAATAGAGCAAAAGAACAAACTACACTTAAAGACAACTTAAATCATTGGGATGGACACTAGGGCTAACTGACTTCACCTAACTATGGACTCAATTACCATGAATCTCAATTATCTACTTTTTACCTCAATTGATTAATGGTCGGATTCCCTAAACTAATTCCAAGCCTTTCTCAAGGTGAAAAAATTCTCTTTATCCTAAATTGATTGCCTAATCTTTTAGTTACAAACTAATTTAAGAAAAGGTTGAAGCTTTATAGATTCTTAAGATGAGCACATGAGTCGCGTTTGTCTATCTTTAGTTTTTGCTCAACTCACGGTATTTATGACGACAAGCTTTGTTTACAAACCCTATATCTAGTTATTGCAAACCAACAAATCAATTGAATAGTGGCCAATCACTCAAAAGCATTAGGAATAATCATAAATAAACACTTAATAATCAAGATAAAAAAATAAATAAAATCATTCCATTAATAATATCATCACATAGTTGGATCCATCAATGCCCTAGAACGGAGTTTAATTCATGATGGAATCATAAACCACAAAAAAAGTAAAAGAAAGAATAAAAGAAAGAGTAGCCATAATGAAGAACAAGGATTCCAATGTCTTGAGGGTGAAGGATGTCTCCAACTCTTCACAAAACTCTCCACAATGCCCCTTGAATCTTCAAGCCTCTCCTTTAGGGTTGCCTCTAGTGTTTAGAGTGTCAAAAGATGTCAAAAAGGTCGTCCAAATCCTTAAAATAGTATCCCAAGATCTTCTCCTACGAGATTGCTTCGAAAAACAAACTTTCCACATTTATCGCAGCTGCGCTTAAGCACGCTATGCATGCTCAAGCGTGCTCCACTGTACCATAAACTTGTTCTTTCTGTCTCGGATGTGCTCGAGCACAGGGTCGCATGCTGGAGTGCAGTCCATGCTCGAGCGCGGGGTCTCATGCTCAAGCATGCATCTGAAACAGTAACTCTACAGATTTGCCTTTTTTGCTCACTTCCAAGCTCAATAACGATCAAAATAGTTGGAATTTGCCCTTGGAGGTAGAAATAGCAATTGTAGATCTTTGAGTGATATTTCTAACGCAACGAGAACCACTTCAATTGGATTTTGTAGCTCAAGATATGGGCGAAATACTGATGACTAGTCAGGTTTGATAGCATCAGAGACAAGATGCAACTTCAATCTTGTTTTGCCTTTTTCTCCTAGAGGACTTGAGAATTCGGAAAAGTGCTCAACATTAAAGTTGGAGATCTCATTCTCATCTTTCCAAAAAGTCCGATATCATGTCAAGTTGACTTCCAAAGGGTTAGATATGAATTTTCTCTTGTGATATAGTCTTGAAATCCGGCAAAATGGACTGCTTAAGACTCCAATTGAGCTCCTCTTACACTTGAATGGTTGTACCTCATTGAAACATAATGAAAACATAAATAACTAATAAAAATATGAGAAAATGACAAACAAACTAGAAAAGAACCTAAATCAAAGAAACTAACTTAAAACAACTAAAATACTCAAATAAATTTATGTAACTAAAGCCTAAATATAAATAAGACAGAGCAAAAATAACTCACTATGGGAAGTTATCAATGAGCAATCTCATCTTTCTCTTTATCATCCTCATCATCAGAGGGCTTTTCTTCTTCTTCATCAATTTCTTTTGAAGCCTTCATGGCTTTAGAAGAACTAGATCTTCTTTGAGTTGATTTTAAGGCAATGGACTTGCCTTTTTTGTTGGTTTCCTTAGATGCTTCATTTAACTCAATCTCATGAGTTAGAGACCCAATGAGAGAGTTGAGACTAAGAATTTTCAAGTCCTTGACTTCTTAAATGGCTACCACTTTGGTTTGCCAAGCCTTTGACAGGCTTATCAGGATCTTCCTTACCAATTCAACATTGGAATATCTTTTTCCTAATGCCTTCAACTAGTTTATGATGTGCATAAATCTAGTTATTATATCATCAATATTTTCATGTTTTAACATCTTGAACATTTCATATTGATGCACTAACATACTGATCTTAGTTTCTTTGACTTGATCAGTTCCTTTATGAAGAGTTTGAAGTTTGTCCCTTATCTCTTTAGCTGAATCACACGAGATGATCTTATCATACTCACTTTTACTCAGAGTACAAATGAGAAGATATTTGGCCTTGGCATTCATCTGCACCTTAATTTTGTGTTGATCAGTCCAGTGATTTCTAGGAATCACTCCAATTATGAATGGTTGCAGCGATCTAGATCAACAACCACATGATGCACAGGTTGCTCAATAGTTGGAACATAGTCTCCATTCTCAATGATTTCCCACATGTCTAGGCTAGTAGACTTAATAAAGAGTTTCATTCTATCCTTTTAGCAGGGGTAATCTTCTCTATTAAAATACAAAGGATGGTTAATAAAGTGTCCTTCAACCATGTGATTTATCTATTATGCCATCTCTCAAGATCTTTTACCTCTGCGATTGTTAGGAAGCTCAATCATAGAGGCCGAGCTCTAATGCCAATTGAAGGTGGAAGTAGCACCAGAAGGGGGGTTCAATCATGCTTTCAAAAAACTTTTTAATACTTGAAAACTCAAACAAACTTTCTCAAGTCTCTGAACTTGGATTTGCAGAAGTATTTTATGTTAGAAATAGAAGTTATTGTATTCACAATAACTTTGCTAACCAATAAAAAGATTAAGCACTTAGAATGAAACACAAGTTATTAAAACTGTAAAAAAAGATAGAGCTAGAAGATCACACAAGGAAATATATACTGGTTTGGCAAAACTACTTACCTATGTCTAGTCCTCAATAAACTAGTTGAGATTTAAAAAAAATCAAGTATTTTTTTTGTATAAGCTTCTTCAAGCTTACAACCGAGTAGTCCTTTCCCAGCCTCTCCAAGCTAACAAATTGATCAGTATCGACCTAGCCTCTCCAAGCTAACAAGACCAGTAGCATTGTCCTAACCTGTCCAAGCTAACAATGACCACTACCAAGTCAGATTACAATTAAGGATTTGAAGGTTTATGTTTGATCAACACTTACACTAAATCGCTCAAAGTGTAGGAAACTATTAAGTATAGAGCGGAGTGACTTCTCACAAATCTCACTAAGAGGATATTAGGTTATACAAAGCAATGAGAAGATTTTTCTCTCACGATAAGTTATAGAAAGTAACTTTCTAGACATTCAGAAGGTTAAGAAAGATGAAAACTCATAAAGATTTTCAATTAGTAAAGTTCCAACACTTCTTCTTCATCTTCAAGGTTTATATAGACTTCAAAATCTAATCGTTGAGACTTCAAACCTTTAGCCCAGACCCTTTTTGATCCATTGGTCGTAGATTGGAGAGAGAAGTAGGTTACTTTCTTTCTCAACAAGTAAGTATATCATCAAAGAGGAAAACTAGTTGTTTGGGTCCACTAGCCTTTCAGAGTGTCAGCACTCCTTTTGGATCTCTATCTTGTCAAGTTTAACCTTTACAAAATATCTGAGTCATGTAGAGTAAGCTTTGAAAGTGGGGTCTTCTTTATGCAGATCATTTGCCTAAAGATCACCCTTCTAGTCAAGCCTTTTGAACAGATCATCCTTTTGACGTGCTTGTGATCCTTTTGATGACTTACGAATATGCTTTTGAAGCTTCTTCATATGCCTTTAGTGAGAGAAGTTTTTAATACCATAGCCTCTTTTGTAAAATGGGTTCTTTCCTTCGGATTATATATACGAGATATATAAGAGCCTTTAGAAAGCTTATTTAAAATGAAATACTGTATGATCTAATTCTCTTTAACGAGGATTCAGCATGATTTAGTGCTAATATAAACAAATACTTGAACAAACCATTAGTCCTCACAAAAGATTTTATTATGGATTCATTTGTTATCCATCAAAACCTATAGCTCGAGATATCTCAGACCACTTAGTGGCTTCTAAAGAGTATTGGAGCTTACAGTCTGGTAGAAATGGAGATCCTTTAGTCTACGCAACCATGTTTAGGTCAATGATGTTAGTTAATGGAGCAAGTAATCATTTCCTCTACAAAACATTTCTAACCTTCTTGGAGGCCCTATCGTGGTTCTCATCTCTACCTGCCAGAATGATATACAACTTTGCTAAATTGTCACAAGCCTTTGTGAACAGGTTCTCCCTAACCCGAGTTTACTAGAAAACCTCTAACTCTTTAAATGCCATACGGCAAGGACCACAGGAACCACTGAGGGAGTACTTAGATCAGTTTAATACTGTAGCGATGCAAATATAGGATCTCGACCTTACTGTTGCATTCCATAAAGAAAGTACTATGGGCAGGTCCTTTTGTTGACTCATTAGCAATCAGTCCCCCAAGGTCTCTAACTGAGTTTAGGGAATGAGCTGTGGGGTACATCAACATGGAGGAGATCCCAGAAACAAGAAAAATGGAAGCTTGGATGAAGAATGGAATGGCTGAAGAGTCAAAGCAAAGTCAAAGACAGGAAAAAAGGAGCCAGAGAAGATCAGAACCTGCGTTAACGGAAAAGAGCCGAGACAAAGGAAGATGCAATTTTTATCTCCCTCAATCTCGTTACGATGAATACACTAATCTCACTGCCAAAAGGGAGACCATACTAAAGGAAGTATACAATGCTTGGTTGATCCAATTGCCACGCAATACGAAGAAGTAATAAGTCCCTTCCAGAGCTAATAGGAATAAAAGGTGTGAATTCCATAGGAATTATGGTCACACCATGAAAGATTGTACCATTCTAAGGGACCAAATTGAGCACCTAGTCAAGCAAGTATTATTGGACAAGTACATAGCTCGGCAGAGAAGAAGCCATAACAAAGATAAGGATACAAGGAAGAAATCGCAAAGGAGTTGTAAGCGAGGAAAACAAACACTTGAGATGAGCAATGAAGAGGATCCCAAAAAATCAACAACCACAAAAGGTCCAGGGCGCAATTGATTAGATCATGGGAGGATTTGCCAGAGGAGAAAAAACAAGCTTGGCGAGGAAAAGACACCTC
The DNA here is from genome assembly GCA_031439585.1 of Pterocarpus macrocarpus. NCBI lineage: Eukaryota > Viridiplantae > Streptophyta > Magnoliopsida > Fabales > Fabaceae > Pterocarpus > Pterocarpus macrocarpus. The sequence goes on from CM062522.1 coordinate 46,082,402, forward strand.
CGAGTTATTATGGCTATGGAATCAAATCCCCCTCGACCACCCAAAACACTGAACCCGATAATCTCATTCTCTGATCTTGATTTTAAGGAAACTGATCAGAATCTATATGATCCCAAGGTTATTTCTATGGTTGCAGGAAATTATATAATCCAGAAAGTGTTAGTCGATTAGGGAAGCTTGACTAACATCCTATATGCTTCCACCTTATAGAAAATACAAATACCTTAATTGAGTCTCAGTCCATACCATGGAGATTTGGTAGGATTTTTGGAGAGCAGGTCAATGTTCTGGGAGTTATTAAATTAAGGACCACTTTCATAATTGAGCCAAATATCATAACCATAGATGTTCAGTACTTGGTGATTAATGCCTAAGCCCCATATTATAAGATACTGGGGAGACCATCCTTGAATATCCTAGGAGCCGTGGTGTCAACTCCATACCTGTCACTAAAGTTCCCAATTTCACTTACCGAAGTTGGAGTCATACACGCTGACCAGAAGGAAGCTCAGAAATGTTACCATGAGTCATTGAGAAAAAATGGGAAAAGAACTAGGAAAAGGAGAAACATAGGAAGTCCATATGGTTGAAATTGACCAGTCTAGGAAAATGAACATGAGGGAGTTGGACCTTAGGGAAAAAGGAAAGGCAAGACCTGAGTACAATGATGAGCTCCAGAAAATTCAAATTGGAATGGAGCCCAAGAAGTTTATGTTCATTGGACAGGAACTACCGAAAGCTATGAAAGTCAAACTCATAGATCTGCTAAGCAGAAATGCAGACCTTTTTGCGTGGGCACCTGAGGATATGCCCCGAGTTGACAGGAGGGTCATTTGCCATAAACTAGCAATAGATCCAAAGATTTTACCTGTGCTGCAGAAGAAGAGGAAATTAGGAATGGAAAAACAAAAGGCGGCAATACAGGAAATGATGAATTTGTTGAAAGCCGAATTCATAAAGGAAATACATCTCACGACCTGGTTAGCTACTGTAGTCATGGCCCGTAAGTCCTCAAGCAAATGGAGGATGTGTATGGACTTCACATATCTGAACAAGGCGTACCCAAAAGATGCCTACCCACTACTAAGTATTGATAAGCTAGTTGATAGAGCATTGGAGGCGAAGTTTCTCAACTTCATGGATGTTTATTTCGGTTATAACCAGATTAAGATGCATCCCATGGATGAGGAAAAGATGGCCTTCATAACGAAAAATGAAACTTACTATTATAAAGTAATGTCGTTTGGATTGAAGAATGCTGGAGCCACCTATTAGAGACTTATGAACAAGTCTTTGCCGATCAAATTGGAAGAATTATGGAGGTCTATGTGGATGACATGGTCATTAAGACTATGGGAGATAAAGACCATTGCAAGGACCTACGAGAGATCTTTGCCCAGATAAGGAAGTTCAACATGAGCCTAAACCCAAAGAAATGCACATTTGGAGTCTGAAGAGAAAATTTCCTCAGATTTTGCTCACTAGCCAAGGAATTGAAGCGAATCCGAAGAAGTGCCTAGCAATATTGGAGATGAGGAGTTCAGGCACCCTCAAAGAGGTACAATGTAACACCCTACCAACTTATGTTATGCTTAAGTCATAGCATGAAATTGGATAGGTCGTGTTACCGTATTGGTTCTTCGTCTAAAGCTGTATTCATTATATTATATTCTCTTTTTCTTTGATATATATGTATATGTTTGATGAATATACCTACGAAACAGGGTGCTTTATGTAATAAGCGTGATCAGTATTGTAAAACGTAACAAAATTGAACAAAAAGCACAATAGAAAGGAAAACAGACAGTATATCATTAGTCATATACATACATATGTGAGTTGAAAGCCCACACTTTAGTTTATATATGGGTTCAAAAGCAGGTAAAACAAAGAAATAGCTAAATTCCTATTGCTGAAAAGGTAGAGACAGAAATGGCAGGAGCCAGCTATGTGCAACGAGTCCACTATTGGATCATCGTGGAGCTACAGGTCCAGAAATCTCAATAAGCAGAGTGGCTATTGAATCCATTGCCAGCATTTGAGAATAATGCGGAAATACAAAGCGAGGTGAGAATTTAAAGAAATTCTCAGTAGGGTTCGAATACGGCATTCAACTGACATCATATTCATTCTCAATTGCCTCGGTTTTTATTTACTTATAAAAACATGGGATTAAACTGAACTATCTATATTCAATAAGTTTAAGAAAATTTCTGGTCCGAGGCAAGGTTCAATTTTACTTAAGACAGCATAAGAAACAGAATAAATTCTTAACAATAATACATACAATAATGAGCAGAATAAATGAATATACAGCAGTAAATAAACATGACGGACAATTGTAAACAACTTGTAATGACTGTTCAACGTAATCATGCATTCAATGTAATCATGCAAACTTATTCTTGAACCTTTCTTCATAAACTTTCCATTATTTGGTCCCCTAGGAGTTCTTGGCCATTTTAGACTCCTGGATAATAGTCTGCTTTTCAGGATCGAGCTCGTTCCTATTCAGGAATGCCAGTTTTACTTTCCCCGACCTCTCCACCGATCTATTCCCCTTAACTTTAATCCGGGGCTGGCCCAAGTTTCAAGGAACTTTCATCATAACATAGTCTTTAAATTCATCATAACATAACTTTCATAACTTTCTTGAAAATGCACATGTATTTGCATGTATATCATAACTCATGCATAGGTCTTACCGAAATTTCGGCGGCATAACAGGATGTGTCTGCTTCCCCATGAATAGTGCCAGTACTCACCATATCAACTTATCAAAGAAATCATATCATTCCATTCATAATGCAACATATTTCATTCATGTCTCAATCATCAAATTTAAGGCACAAGTATTGCAATTAAAACATGTTTACTGTCTCACTACTTGCATTCAACCCGATTTTTGTAAATTAGCCCATAATCTCTATTTAACTCATCTGGACCTCAATTTTGGATATGTTAAAGTGTTATGTGTCTACTTTCTAACCTCTTTGCTACCATCTAATTTTGATAAGTATAACTCAAGTTATTTAGGTTTTATCCCGGCCTGCCCTGTGGCTAGCCAGAATTGCACACTTAAAAGTAAAAATCCACTAAAAATCGAAAACTAATTCAAATCATACGAAATTGGTCTCATATTAAATCTAACAGGACAACCTTTCATTTTCAAAAATTTCCATTCCATTTGACTTATTAGGGCTTGAGTTATAGGCCCCAAAATCTGACCTTCCTGAACTGCGCTGTTTTGGCCCGGTTAAGACATAGGGAAACTTTCTTGGAACACTGGGAGCAAACGGGATCTTATCTAACTCTGAAATTTTTATGGGATATTTTCCTATGTGTAAGCTTTCTAAAACAGTTTGTTTCACTCAATTTCAATGGTATAGGCCGAGTTCTACCCTGAAAAATCCAGTCTGCCCAGAATCAAAATCAAAAACCTAGGTCAAACTTCCAAAATTCATATCTCACCCAATACTAATCCAATGGCCTTATTGGATGTCTATTTCATTTAAAAATGGTTTCATCAAATTTAATTGGCTGTAGGCAGAGCCATACACTCCACCATACGGACTATCGAGGGTTTTTGGTTCTCTAGCCCCTCAGCTCTTCTTATTTTCATCCTTTCTTGCTTCCAATTCGAATTTAATCTCACAAACAGCCAATAAACCAACCATATATCATCATATTCATTCAATCAATATATCAAAAATTGAGAAAATAAACCACCGCCAGCCATCCAAGATTAGAAAAATCAAGACAAGAATTAAATCTCTACCTCTTGTTATGTTGTGATTTGGCTTGATTTTGGAACTTGGATGAACAAAACTTGGTTAGGCTTGATGGTTTGATGGAGTTGAGTGAGGGAAGAAGAGAAGAAGAGAGCTGAGCAAGGGAGAGGAGAAAGTGGCGCAGAATTGGCTGAAGGAAAGAAAGGAATTGTGTTATAAAGCATGGAGGAGGTAGGTAGAATGAAGGCTTTTGATTGGTCTAACCACACAAGGCTGAAATTCAACCAGGCCTCTTCATTCTTTGTGGCCTTCTTTGCGCCACTTTGAGGGATTAAGTGGCTGAGTTCTCAGCCACTTAAAGTAGGGTTAATGAGTTGAAATTCTATTGGTTTGGTTCCGACAGTTTAAAATACCGTAATCTTGCCGATTTCCTTTAAATCAGTAAATCGGTTTCAAGAAAATTTTTACGAAATCTTCTATACTTCTAACCTAATTAACTCATATCTAAACTCAATTAATTGCTAATTAATTGATCCTAAATAATTATTTAGTCAAATTTTAGTTAATCTCAACTATTCGATAAAAACCGAACAATCGGACGAAAAACGATAAGAAAATTCCGGTGGATGTTACATACAACAATTGGTAGGGCGCATAGCCGCCCTATCCAGGTTCTTGGTAAGGTCAGCTGAAAAAGCACACCGATTTTTTCGCCTTTTGAAAATGCAAGTGGACTTCAAATGGACAAAGGAGTATGAAAGAGCTTTCTAGTGTTTGAAGAGGTTCCTAGTAGAACCCCCAGTGTTGAGCAAGCCCAAGGTTGGAGAACCTCTTTACATATGCTTATCAGTAACCGAGAAAGTTGTAAGCTCAACAGTGGTAAAGGAAGAAGAAAAACAATTGTAGCCGATGTATTATGTCAGCAAGGCACTACAAGGAGCCAAGGTCATATATCAAAAGATTAAGGAGTTAGCATTTGCTCTGGTTATCAGCGTTAGGAAGCTACGACTCTATTTTTAGGGCCATCATATTGTCATCAAGATCGAGCACCCTATCTAGCAAGTACTAAGGAGACCTGATTTGGCTGGAAGGATGATAGCCTAGTTGGTGGAACTTTCCAAGTTTAGCATAGAGTATAGACCTAGGGGGCCAATAAAAGCCCAAGTACTTGCTAATTTCATTGTGGAGCTATCATCACCCATTACCAAGAGGAGGAAAAGTGGACATGGAGGTTATATGTAGACAGATTGTCCAAGAATAAGAGAAGTGTAGCTGGAATAATTCTAGAAGACCGGAATAGAGTATCCATTGAATAATCTCTAAGGTTTATGTTTAAAACCATTAACAACTAGGTTGACTATGAAGCCTTATTAGCTAGTTTAAAACTGGCCAAGGAATTGAGAATTTGAAGGCTAGTTATCAAAGGGGACTCTCAGCTCATAATTGGCCAAGTCAAAGAAGAATTTCAGGCCAAGGAACTCCAACTACAACAATATTTAGCCAAGTAAAGCAACTTGTTGGAAAATTTGAAGAGTGTAACATGGAGTACATTCTAAGGGAGCAAAACACCCGAGCCAACCCATTGTTAAAGTTGGTGAGCACAAGAACAGTGGTGAACAATTGATCAATCATCTAGGAGGTAGTCAATGACTCGAGCATATCTGTGCTTCCCCCCCCCCCAATATATGCTCGGCAGGGTAGGAATAGGGTTGGCAACAACTTATCATGGAGTATTTGACTTCTAGAAAATTACTTAAAGGAGAAGAGGAAGCCAAGGCGATGAGGCGAATGGCGTGTTTTTACACTATAGTAGCAAGTGAACTCTATCATCGAGGATATTCTTAGCTACTATTAAAGTGTATGAATGGAAGATATGCCCAAGCAATGATAAAAGAAATGCATGAGGGCATATATGGGAACCACACCGAGAGCAGAGCCTTAACGGCCAAGATGCTTTAGGCAGGTTATTTTTGGTCCACCATGAAACAATACTGTTTGAGATTTGTAAGAAAATGAGACAAATATCAGAGATTCGGAGAACTGAAGCACACACCTTCCAAGGAATTGAATTGCTCATAAATTAGTTAGCTGTTTCACAAATGGGGAATAGATTTCCTCGGCCCCTTTCCATAAGCGTTGGGATAGTTGAAATATTTGGTAGTAGCTATTAACTACTCTGCCAAGTGGATTGAGGCTAAGCCCTTGCCTATGATCACCACAGAGAAGGTGAGAAAGTTTGTATAAAAGAGAATAATATGCAAATATGGAATACCTCGCCAATTGGTTAGCAATAATGAAACCTAGTTTATAAACTGGAGATTTGAAGACTTCTACAGGGAGTTAGGAATTGTTCAGCTTTTCTTATTAGTGGAGCACCTGCAGACTAATGGGTTAGCAGAGGCTGCCAATAAAATTATTTTGGCAGGATTAAAGAAAAGACTAGAATAGGCCTATAGGCTGATGAGTTGTATGCTGTATTGTGGACCTACCACATTACACCCCACTCATCAACCCAAGAGGCACCTTATAGATTGGTGTATGGAGCTAATGCAGTAATACCCATTGAACTCTTGAAACTGACTCCAAGGATTATAATTATGATGGAAGAATCTGATGGGGATGCATGGAAAGTCAAGCTGGACCTGGTAGAGGAAGAAAGGGAAAAGGCCATGATAAAAAGGGAGGCCATTAAGCAACAAATGGCAAAGAAATACAATAAGAAAGTCGACTCGCAAGAGTTTGAAGAGGGAGATCTAGTATTGAGGAAAGTGGAACTTGTTAGGAGGCCCCAAGGAGAAGGAAAGCTAGCACCAAATTGGAAAGGCCTTATCGGGTCATCCGGAAGATAGGAAGATGAGCTTATTGAGGACGTGGAATGTGTCATCGCTCTGAAAATACTTTAGTTAGAAATCCTTAAATTATATAGGTAGGTGCACTCTTTTCCCTCTTATGCATTTTTTCCATAGGTTTTTTATGCATAAGGTTTTAATGAGCTGTGACCTACATAAGCCAAGCATGTGCAAGCCTCGATGGTAGGAATAAAAGTGAGTATTTCCTAAATAGCTCATCATTGTAAACTTTTCAATTTAATAAAGTTTATTTGAATTATTTGAATACTTATGGAATTGTATTTGGAATAGAAGGTACAAAAACTACTCGAATAAGAGTAAACAAAATGAAAATAAGTCCAATGAAGAAATTAGAATCCTCACCTATAGACAAAGACCTATCAAAATGTTAAATAGAGATAAGTCCAGAGAGGGACTTAGAGTCCTCACTTATAGGTCCAAGAAAGGACTTAAGCTCCTCACCTATAGGCAAGGATCTTTTGGAAAATAAAAGGGAAATATGTCCAAAGAAAGATCTTGACTTTTCACTTGTAGGTGATAACTTGTTAGGAAAGAGAATGGGAATAAACCTAGAGGAAGGCTTATAGCCCACATGACCTACTTGGAACTTTAATTGGAAATGAGGTTGGAAAAATGCTCATAATAAACTTATGGGGGAACACCCCTCAAAGCTTTAATATTTGTATACATGAATTCTAAGTTATACAATCCAAGGAAAGGATTTTGGGAAAGAAGTTGATGGTTAAGCAGAGGAGAAGTTGTTTGCTTATTAACAAATCTAGAATTGAAAGGAATACTTAGTGCGAAAAGGAAATGTATTGGAAACAAAACTATTAGCTAGCCAAGGATAACTTGGAACTACCAACTTGGGAAGCATGGAATAAAACTTAAACAACCAACATGAAATGAAATGTACAGAAGATACATTCAAAATTCACAAAAGGAAGTGAAAATATTATTCAACTATGGAATATATATACATACATACATACATATATATATATATATATAAAAACTAGATGGCAGCTGGAGAGTCATCCACTTGCTCCTCATCTTGGCTTCCAGGGGAAAAGACATCCACGGAAGCCTTCGTCTGATTGCCCATGGCGACGTTGGCTCTAGAAAGAGGCTTGTCTACCAACTGCCCATCCTAGATCTCTTTAAAATAGCTGTAGGAGGAAACTTCCAAATGAGCATAGAGGAATATGACTTGTTTAAGGGTTTCATCAAAACCCTTAGCACATTGCTCGATCACCGTCCTTCCAAGGCCTTCGGCATACTTGGTCTTGGCCTCAAGCATGCCTTTGAGCTTAGCCACTTCAGTGGCATCGAAGTTTTCATGCTCTTTGAATTTTTTCTCTAAGGAAGTGATCTTGTCTAAGTTTCTTCTCCTGGGGCTCTCACTCCTTCTCCTTGGCTTAGCACTTGTCTTCAGCCTTCTTGACCTTGCCTCAAGGGAATGGATCTCCCCGACATGAGTCTCCTTTAGCTTCATAAGCTCCTCCTTTAGCTTGAAAATGGCATTGGCATCAGAACACTCCCATAGCTTTAAATGGTGAGCTATTATGCAAGAGCACAAGCTCATTGCTTGAATCCACGCTACATTCTCGTGGCATAAGCAGCCTCAAACATATTAAGGTCAAAAGAGGACTTGAGGAGTTTGTCCCCCTTTTTGTTAAGGTAGGAAGCTAGGGCTCCAAAAAGAAAAGGGCTGAGTATCTACAAGGAGGTAGGAGCGCTCAGAAGGACCAAAACAGACCCTCTTTAGCTGAAAGGGTGCATCTGCAACCATTGGAGGAGTGGCTTGGCATGCCGAAGTGGTCTCTAAGTCAACCACATCAGCAAGAGTTCTTTTCTTTCCATGCTTCATGATGAGAGAAGTGGTGTCGGAAGCTGTCTTTGAAAGGTCTCTAGCAGACTTAGAACTGGTCGCTAGAGCACCACCTTGAGTAGCAAGAGCTTGGCGGTGAGCAAGTGCAACCTAAAGGGAATCTTTGGAGAGTTTGGGGGCCATTTCTCCTACAAAAGAAATGAACCAAGAGAATGAAGTAAGAAAAATAATTATAATGAGAAATAACAGGGAAAGAAATCACAAAAGAAACTTACTAAGGTATTTGAGCACCTCGGCCCTCTTAGTGTCCAACTTTAAGAGTTCAGTGTATGACAAAAATCTTTTCTAACTTGACAAATGCTTAGAGAGATAGTCGAGGATAACTTAGTCGCACTGGGAAAGATTATGGGTATCTATGCTAAGAACCCTCTTTGGGAACCTATTCTAGTACAAAGGAAATTTAGCATGGCCCTTCTCATCCAAAAAGAAGGGGTATTTATGCTCGAAGGCTCTGACCCTAAAGAATTGGTCTTTGAAATGCTTGAAATTGGAGGTAAAAAGGTAAAAAATCTTCCTCCTAGGCTAACCACACAAGGAAATCCATTTTCCCTTTTTAGCATCCTTAACCTAGAACAAGGAGAATAAAATTCCTATGCTCAAAACGGCATCTAAAAGCTCCATCAAAATTTCAAAAGCTTGGATAAAAGCCTAACCATTGGGATAAAGCTAGGTTAGGGCTGTGTTACTGAATTCTAGGCATTCAACCTCAAATGGAGTAAAAGGAAGCCTAACACCTAAAGTGGAAAAAAGGATGTCATAGACAAAGAAAAAAGCAGGTTCTTTGCCATCGGAAAGCTTGGCTATATGGCAAGCTCGATTGCTAGGTTTGCAAGGAAGACACTCAACAGAATGCTCTAATTCAGGGTGAGCTACCCTATAATCTCTAAGAAAATGATCTAGTATTTGCTAGTTGGTATAAAGTGAATAGGAGTTTTTGACTGCATCTACAACCTAGAAGTAGTAATCCAATGGCCTTTTCTTCTTTGAGAAACCTCCAACATTCTTAATAATTTCATGAGAACCTTTTTCCTTCTTTAACAACGGAGGAACCGAGGGCTCAAGATAACCTTTAGAAATGAGAAAGTAAAAGAAAAATCAGTGAATGGAGGATGGAGAAAGAGACTAATCATCTACTACCCTAGAATTCTCAATGGAAAGTTACAAGAAACTTAAAGAATGAAAATTAGAAAGAGAGGAGAATGAAGTACTTACTAGAAAGACTATGGAAAAATAGGAAGTGATGTCAAGATATTGGAATTGGAGAAAAACTTGAAGAAAGCAATAGGAATTGAGAAGAATAGAGAAAATGAAAAAGATGGGAGTTTTAGGAAATGTGAATGAATCCATAAGAAAGGAAACAATTAAAAGAATGAGTTTTTAACTCCTTCTCAGAATATTAGGAATGATCCAATGAATCATAAAGTTTCCCATCATTAAAAAAAATCTCCACCATTCAAGGAATCAATGGTTGGGGGCCTAATCTAACACTAGAATTCAAAGTAAGTATTATATTGATAATTGCACAGTAACAACATGATAGTAGGGGCTTCATAGCATGACATGACATGTGTCCATGCATGTTTCCCCATAACCCCTAAAGGAGTTGGAGCATTTCCAAAATATTGTGAAATACATGAGCCTACAGTATAAGTTCAGAAAGAAAGTCGGAAGGCTTAAGCTCGGTCATAAAGCTCGCATATAGGAATTGTAAATATAAGCTCTAATCATTATTGATAATAAAAACCAAGCTTGGGGGTTGTAGACTGAACAAATATGCTAGGCCCTAAACCTCAGCCTTGAGAAGCTTAGCAAGGGCTTTTTAGAATAAACTTCCTCCGAATAGACTCAAACTGAGTTAACGCCCGCAAGTAGCTAACCCATTAAAGGTAGTTGTCGAACTTAAGGGAATCCCACGAGAATAGGAAACTACAAGTTACCAGGGAATGGGGGAAGAGGAATTCAAAGCTTGGATATAAATAAAGGTCCTCATCAGAGGCTATGCTAAGTAATTAATCCCTTTTACTCACACTTGAGTGGAACGGAGTTTTGACTTGAGCATCAGAGTCTCTTGCAAGTACCCTATCGGAGGAGTATACGAAGAGCTCGGACTTGCAAAGGCCAACATCGGACGACCTCAAAAAATAAGTCAGAACAAATTTAATTGTTAATAATTATAGTGTATATTAATAATTATTTGTGCAATTTATATGTTTGCATCACCCATATAATATATGTTTAGTATCATCTTAAAGTGAAATTTTTATGTTTGCATCACCTATGTAGTACATGTTTAGTATCATCTATTTGAGGTATCAATATTAGTTAGAAAACCAATTTATGGATTTTTTTGGTGGCATTAAAATTTCTTAGGTTATTTAGGGATCTAGCCATGTCACCCAATCTATGAGTAAGTTTTAAAGAACTTATAAAATTCTTCAGTATTTACTTTCCAAACTATTAAATCTATGGCATTTTTATTAATAAAAAAGACATTAGAAAAATTAATTAACAATAATCTAAGCGCTAATTAAAAAAAATAATTCATATAACTTTAGAGTTTATTATAAACTTTAAAGTTTAAATATGTAGTTTTAAATTTGATTTTAATTTCTAATAATTATCATATATATTAATCATTATCCATGCAATTTATATGCTTACATCACCCAAGTAATATATATTTTGTATCACCTAAAGTGCAATTTTTATATTTACATTACTCGTACAATACATATTTAGTATATCACCTATTTGACATATCAATATTAGTTAAAAAATCAATCTATGAATATTTTTTTGTGTCATTAAAATTCCTTAAGTTACTTAAAGGTTTTATAAAAATCTCCATCCCTTGCTATTCAAGCCATTAAATATATAGCATTTTTATTAATAAAAAATAATAATATTGCATATTAAAACTTCAAATATCTAATCTTATAGCTATTAATATATGATATAGATATACAATTTGAAAGTTGTAGGATTAGAAAAATTAATTAACAAAAATTTAAATAGCTAATTAAAAAACAAAATTGATATAAGTTAGAATGTGTTATAAGCTTCATAGTTCAAATATTTAATTTAATGTTTGTTTTTAATTATGAATAATTATAATTTATATTAATTATTATTTGTTCAATTTATATGTTTGCATCACTCATGTGATATATATTTAGTATCACTTCAAAATACAATTCTTTTTGTTTGTATCACCCATATAATATATGTATCGCCTATTTGAAATATCAACGTGTATGTATGTGTGTGTGTGTGTATAATTGGTAGTTAAAAAATTGAAACACAAAATTCATGGTATTTTTATTAATCAAAACTATTGAAACTCAAAGTACCTAATATAATAGATTTAGTTGTAAAATAAAAATAGCGATTAAAGTGCTGTAAGATTCAAAAAAAATTATTAATAATAATTTAAATTATTTATATTGTATTGCCAAAGTTTTAAAAAACATTTATTATAAGATTAACAACATATTAATATAATTTCTGAATTTAAATCTAATATAAATTGATAATAAATATATGGTAGGCAAATCAATACTCGAGTAAAGAATGTGCTTAGTATTACACATACAATATATATGTTTTGTTTCACTTATTGGAGGTGTCATCATTTGTAAAAGAAATATTTCATAACAATTATTTTTAATGTGAGCATCATAAACATTGTAATATAAGTTATAAAGACCTTATAAAAAGCCTACCCTTTACTTTTTCAAGTCATTAAATTTATAGCATTTTTATTAATCCAAAAGTAAATAATATTATAATATATAGATCTCAGTACAATTGTAATATCTAATCTTATAGATTTAATTGTAATATATAGATCTACAATTGAAGTATTACATATAAGATTAAAATATAATTAATAATATATTAAAATATTTATAATTTTTATCAAACTTAAAAAATTATTTATTATTTGATAAAAATATATAAATCTAATTTATTAATTTAAATTTAATAATGAAAAAGTACCAGTAAATCATAATTGATCAAAATGATGAGAAAGATGAAAAGATAGTGTTAGGAGAGAAAATGTGTAAAAAAAAGCTTCTCATAAAAGCTTGCTTTTTTATTTTTAAGAAGATTCTCAAATAAGCATCAATATTTAAAAAAAGAATAATAAATAAATTATAATTGGCTAAAAATGGTAGCTGAAACACATGATTGGTAGATAAAGTGGCTGGGAGTCACGATTGATAGATAATGTGGCTGAAAGTTATGATTAGTAGATAAGAATATTGAATATGATTGGCTGATATGATAAATATTTGATTGGAAGAAATGAAAGATTAGGATTGGATAAGAGAGGATGAATTTTTAGTGGGAAACCAAAGGACTCTCATGCTGCCACATCATTAAATCCACTATGAGAAGGCTGAATGTGATTGGCTCACATGATAAATATTTGATTAACCAGAATGAAAGATTTGGATTGGATAAGGGAGGGTTAATTTTTGGAGGGAAAGCAAAGGACTCTCATGCTTCCACATCATCAAATCCACTTTCTCTTAACCTTCTTTTATATATATATATATATATATATATAGTGTGTGTGTGTGTGTGTGTGTTTGGTTCTGCTTTTATAGAATTAATTTTGAGGTAAAGTGATTTATATTTGGTAGTTTCTCTAAAAGTGATTTTAATATAACGTAAAAAATTTTCACTTTTTCTAGAATCAATTCTAAAGGCAAGAATTGATTTTGGGAGTTAACAACCAAATATCATCAAAATTTGATAGAATCCATTCTTAGTGGCCAAAATTGATTTTAGAGACAGCAAACATGCTCCCAAATACACTAATAATATAATATATGATATATGATATATGATTCACATATAATATAAAAGAGCATTTTTAAAGTTAGCACCATAACATCTTCAAAGTTTAACAATAGCATAAACACTAAGCTTCATGAGATTCACAATAATAAAACTATAGACTCATAAGGTTTACAAAACACAATGACAAAAGGAAAACTTTTCTTCCTAAACCAAATCAACAAGCAATTGCAAGTAGAGGCAGAGCAATAGACTTGGGCAGCACTAGCAATGGTTTAATGGATGTTGTGAATGGTTGACAGCCAAACTAAGTTTCTCTCCAAAATGGGTCAAACCGCAAGCTAAAAACAGATTAAGTCCACATTTTTAGTCCGTTTGGGGTTTAATCATAAAATCTTAGCTTTTATGATTAATATGTTATTTTAAAACTTTTATCGCTTTAAAGTGTCAAACATTTTGCTTTTACTATATTAGATTTTAGATTACACGCAAAGCATTTTTAATTGAGATTCAACTTGGCCTAACTTAGCTGAAAACTAGCTCAAGGAAGGAGAATTGTCCATGTTATTATAAGAGATTATTGGGTCAACAATACACATCTAATGTGTGACTTGACACACATACACACTCACACTCACACTCAAGAGGGGACATATGGAGTGTGAAGTTTATAAGATTGGATATCTTTGAGTAGCTCTACGTTAAGAATAGCATATACTCTAATATTATATTAGAATTGAGATCTAGCTTAGGCTTAACTCAAAACCAAAAACAATATCAAGCAAGGAGAATTGTCCAAGTTATTATAAAAGATAATTGGGTCAACAATACTCATCTAATGTCCAATGTGGGACTTAACATTCACTCACACTTGGAAGGAGACATATGGAGTGTAAAGTTTGCAAGATTGGATATCTTCGAGTAGCTCAACATAAGACTAGGATACATTTTGATATGTTAGAAGAAGCGCTTACCATTAGGCCACAAGCTATAGCTGTTGGCAAGTGTTCAATTTTATTTCCTTATAGTTTCTTAGAACTGCATCAAGTATAAAGGGTTACACCCATTACTGGCGCCATGGGCCAGGATGTTAAGTCTATCAAATCATGAGAGTGATTTTAGCTAAATAAAGCCAACGATCTCCCCCCAATGTCAGCCGGGGGATTCGAACCCATGACCTTGCTCTGATACCACTTGCATTGGAATTGACAAATCAAATGTAGTGGTGCGCCAAACAACCTACAAATCTATCCCTCTATTGTGAAAATTTTCAACACCATTACCTACACCCTCTCTTTTTGTTAGAGTCTGGGTCCTTGAGGTATTTAAAGTTTACAAAAGGAAGAAGTATAGAGGCTTGGTGGGGAATATGGAGAAATTAGTTGCTAAGGTGTCAAGTAGGCCTAGTGAAGCCTAACTAATTTTTTGAGTGCCTAACTAACTTGTTGAGTGCTAATAGGGTGTGTGCACCTGGGATTCTGTTATGGGAAGGGTTATTTGTATGGAAGTGGGTAAGGAATGAGGTATGGAAGAAATTATTTAGGCTATTGGGAGAGGTTGAGTTGCTAGAGTTCTCAGAACCTTTCTTTCTTTTTCTGCATTACACTTTCTGTTTCCTTCTTCCTTGACTGATTTCACTCTAATATCAGTATAAGGAGGTGTTAAGAATACATCTATCTTCCTTTATTCTTTTTTTTTCCTTGTAGTTCCTAACATTTTGGCATTAGAGCCTCATTCTTGAGGCTGTGGGGGCCAACTGCAGAAGATGCTATGGATGCTCATTTGGAAGATTTGGAAAGGAGACTGGATGATGTGGTACAGCTCTTGAGGGAATAACACCGAGCTCGACCCAAAGGACGCTCTCCACCCAAGAGAGGGCACCGCCACACAAAGCAAGATGACTGATGGGATAGGGGTTCAAGAAGGGAGAGGGGAACTTCGCATTCCCCTCCTTTTCGCAAGGAGCACTGTGAATCTCGATCTCACCACCAGGAAGATCAGTACTCCCCCGATTTGCAAGATGGTTCTTTATACCATCACAATGGGTACTCCTGGGGGAGTAAACCTATGAACTCCTCGGGTCAAGGTTCCCCTAATTGGCATCAAGATCGCGACTGGAAAATGGAGTTACCTATTTTTTCTAATGACAATTTGCCAAGTTGGTTGCTGCACATCAAATGATACTGCACCATGAACGGGATCGAGGGTGATGAGCATATCGAGCTTGACTCGTGGCCTTAGAAGGAAAAGCCCTTCGCCAGTACCAGTCGTAGGAGGAGCTAGTAATCTTCCCTTCATGTAATCAGTTTCACAAGGCTTTGCTAAGTATATTCCAACCAAGGGTGGTGAAAGATTCCTTTGGGCCATTATTGAGGGTGAAGCAAGTGGGATCTATGATGGATTACATCAAACAATTTGAGAGAGTTTCAGGGCCTATGAGAAATGTGGACAAGAAGATTTTGAAGGGAATATTTGTAAATGGGTTGAAAACGGAGTTCCAAGATGAGGTGAAGAGTTTGAAGTTGGACACCTTAGTAAAGATGAAAGATATGGCCTTGATGTTGGAGGCAAGGAATAAGGAATGGAGAGGTGGTGGGGTGAACCTGGTAGAGAGGGTTTAGGCTATCACGAGGGCCCAAATTCTCTCAAAGCTAGGTAGACGGTGAATAGGACTTTGGGAAGTAAGGAGAGGTTAGGAATCAAGCCCATAGTAAGGAGTTTAGGAGAAAATAATTGGAATCAGGGTAGGAGGCTTACCCAAGGGGAACGACAAGAACGTAGTAGGAGAGGTTTATGCTTTAAATGTGGGAATTGATGGGGTCATGACCACGTTTGCAAGATGAAACACTTCAGGCTGATGTTGTTAGAGGGTTCTAAAGAGGAATCCCAAGAGGAAGACATGGAGGAAGTGACAAAAGAGAACCTAAGGCTTAGGATGAAGACTTTACAAACTTCCTTCCATAGCCTCAAGAGGTTGACTTCCAATAAGTCATTCAAGCCGTGGGCAGGATTGGAGGGAAGGAGTTAGTGATGTTGGTTGACACCGGAGCTACGAACAACTTTATTTCCAAAATCTTAGCTCAAAAGCTAAAGTTATCTATCACCGACACCCCAAGTTATACAGTGTAAGTGGGAACTGGTCAAAAAGCAGCCAGTAAAGGGGTGTGCAAGAAGGTGGCCATCGAAGTGCAGGGGATTTTGATTGAGCAATCATTCTTCTTATTGGAATTGGGAGGTGTAGACATGGTGTTGGGCATGGATTGGCTCTCTAGTTTGGGAAACATAAGAGCCAACTTCCAAAAGTTGTTCATCAGTTGAAAGCAAGGTGGCAAGGTGCAAAGAATTCAGGGTGATCCAACCCTTTGTAGAGTTGTAACATCTCTGAGGGTAGCATTTAAGGCCCTCTAAGATGATGGGGAAAGGTATCTCATCACTAACATGGGAACCATAAAGGTCCAACAAGAGGAGAGGGACTTTCAGCAGCAACCTAATAGCTCCTATAAGAATTTGAAGATCTATGCTAGCCACCAATGGGATTACAGCCACCTAGGGAACATGACCATGCAATCAACCTGAAGGAAGGGGCTGCCATACCTCATGTGAGGCCTTACGAGTACCCATATTCTCAGAAGAATGAGACACAGAAAATTATAGAAGAAATGTTATGAACTGGCATTAGTAGGCCTAGTACAAGTCCCTATTCAAGTCTAGTAATTCTAGTTAAGAAAAAGGATGGCAGATGGCAATTTTGTGTAGATTATAGAGCCTTGAACAAAGTGACCATTCTCGATAAGTTTCCCACACCAATGATTAATGAATTGCTTGACCAATTAGGTAGGGCAAAGATCTTTTCTAAATTGGACCTAAAATCTAGATATCACCAGATAAGAATTAAGGAGAGGGATATGGAGAAGACTGCATTTTAGACACACGAAGGGCATTAAGAATTCCTAGTAATGCCCTTCAGTTTGACAAAGGCACCCTCAACTTTCCAAGCCTTGATACATAAAGTTCTATGGCCATATTTGAGGAGGTTTGTGCTGGTTTCTTTTTACGACATACTAGTTTTCAGCAAAACAGTGGAAGATCATAGGGGACATTTGAGGAGGGTGCTAGAACTTTTGAGAGAGCACAGCCTATACATCAATAAAAAGAAATGCAATTTTGAATAGCAACAACTAGAATACCTTCATTAGATCCGGAGAGGGTGTGCTTGCTGATCCCCTGGTAAATAGATGCAATGCTCACTTGGCCTTTTCCCACTGATTTGAAATGATTAAGAGGATTTTTGGGA
Organism: Pterocarpus macrocarpus; assembly: GCA_031439585.1. NCBI lineage: Eukaryota > Viridiplantae > Streptophyta > Magnoliopsida > Fabales > Fabaceae > Pterocarpus > Pterocarpus macrocarpus. The sequence goes on from CM062522.1 coordinate 46,099,973, forward strand.
TTAGCCGGATATTACCGGCGGCTCGTGAAGGGGTATGGAAAGATTGCATGGCCACTCATCCAACTCTTGAAGAATGATAGGTTCCGATGAGGAATGGAGGCACAGTTAGCATTCGATAGGCTCAAGTAAGCAATGACCATGGTTCCCATATTAGTTATTCCTTGTTTTGATAAGGAATTTATGCCAGAGACCGATGCGTCGGGAAAGGGTCTTGGAGTGGTGTTAATGGAAGAGTGTAAGCCAATGGTATATATGAGCCAAACTCTTTCAGATTGGGCTTAGCAAAAATCAGTCTATGAAAAAGAATTAATGGTCATAGTCCTTGCTATCCAAAATAGAAGACATTACCTATTGGGGAGAAAGTTTGTGGTTCTCATTGACCAAAAGAGTTTGAGATTCTTGGTTGATCAACAAATAATGGCTGAAGGTCGGTGGAAATGGGTAACCAAGCTCCTTGGGTTTAATTTTGATATTAAATACAAGGTTGAAAAGGAGAATAGAGTCGTTGATGCTCTCTCTAGGAAGCTCTATTACAATACAATGTCAGCAATAACTTTCCATGATTAGGAAGGGTTACAAGAGGAAACCCAATGTGATGGGAAGTTAAGGAGCATTATGCAATCCCTACTCCAAGGGGAGCAATTGCAACAAGGGTATGAACTAAGACGGGGGAGGCCATATTATAAGAATCGGTTGGTGATTGTAACGTCCAAAAAATTTTACCATTTTTAAATAAGTTATTTGATTTTTATTGAATAATTGTGATTACTTAGGATTCGATTTAGTATTCACTTAAATCTAATTAAGTGTGATTTAGAAGGATTAGAATTTAGAAAATTAGATTAGGAACATAGGAAACCTCATAGAATTTTTCTAAAACCGGTTTACTGATTTAAGATAAATCAGTAAGATTTTGGTATTTTAAACTGTCGGAACCGGATCAATAGAAATTATACTATGAAAACCCTAGGATGGATGGCCAAGATTCAGCCACCACACCCTCACAAGTGGCGCCACCAACAGCCATGAAGAGGGAAGCCAAGCCAAGTTTGAATGAGGATTGAAGTCCACCAATCAAAAGTTAGCTTCCTTCAAAAGTTTTTATCTTTTTTCTTTCCTTCTCCCCCTTGAATTTTCGGCCAATAAAGCTGCTGAGCTCTCATCATTTCTCTTCTATTCACACTAATCTTCACTCCATCTTCATCATCTCTTCAAGCTTCATCAAAATTTTATTGAATCCAATCCACCAATTCAACCAGATTTCACCTTAGAAAGGTAGGAATCCAACTTCTCTTTTTATTTTCCTTGATTTGGGGCTGTGTGGGGATCCTATTTTTCTCATGATACTGATGTGATTTAGAGTGATGATGATGGATTATGGTTGATTTTGCATGTATGTGGTGATTAGAATTGAAATTAGTATGAAAGAACTTGAAGATAGAGAGAATTCAATAAGTTGTTAAGGTTTTTCCCTCGACGGTTGGTACGGCAGAGTGTGCGACTCTGCCTATAGCCATTTAAATTTGATGAATCCATTTTTATATGAAACTAGGCATTCAGGACTTTCCATACATATAAATTATAAGTCCATTGGATTAATATAGAATTAGTTATGAATTTTTGAAGTTTGACCTAGAAATCTGGATTTTCATCTAGGCAGTATGAGTTGAGAAAGTGTAATTCACCCTACACAAATCTAAATTGAGTGAAACTAACACTGTTTGAAAGCTAACATGTAAGGAAACATTTTATAAAAATTTCAGAGTCAAATTCATTGCCATCTGTTCTTAGCACATCAATGAAATTACCTTAAGTTCAAATCGGGCTAGAATAGGGTAGTCTAATAAGGTCAATTTACAGGGCTTATATCTCAAGATATACTTATTCAAATGATATGCAACTTATTTCATTTGAAAGTTTGTTTTGTTAACTTTAATTTGATATACATTTCGCATGATTTCACTCAGATTTCTATTTTTAGTAAATTTTCACTTATAAGAGTGCATTTCTAGCTAAGTACAGAGCAGTCTAAGGTAAAATGCTAACAACTTGAGCTATACAAATCAAAATAAGATGGAACAAAACGGGTTGGAAACTAGACACATAGAGCTATGACATAACCAAAATTCAGGTTTAAATGAGTTGAATAGAAGTAAAGGTGGATTTTACAAAATTCAGACGGAAGGGGATAGAGTGAGCAAAAAGCTTTGTTGATATTCCTATTGATTTTGACACACCATATGATTGATATTGTGGTTATAAATTTGTTGTCCCATATTGATTTGAATGCCTGATTGGTTTTACTGATAACTTGGCACTATTCATGAGGAAATAGACATGATCCGTCATGCTGCCGAATTTTCGGCAGAAATTAGAGATAGTTCTAAATGTTGGTGTGTTAATATTGTTATGCAACGTGTATGAATACCATGCAAGTATTATCATTTGAGAATAAGGTATGAAGCCTATGTAATTATGCATCTATGATGAAAGATATGGTGATGAATTCATATTCCGAAGGAACGTGACATGGCGATCATGCTCTGATAGGGTATGACAGGGCAATCATACTCTGGAATGTGGCATAATGATCCCAGACCCTAAGAAATGTGATACAGCGATCATACCTCAATGGAGTATGATATGGTGATCATACTCTAAGACGTGGCAGGATGAACATATTCCTAAGGAGTGCGACATGGTGATCACACCCCTACGGAGTATTACATGGTGATGATCATACTCTGGAATATGTATAACAAGTAAAGGAAGATAAAGGAAGAAAAGAAAATTATGTGTATCTGCATAAATTCAAATACAAGTAAAGGCATATGCAGATTTTAAGTTTCCAGTATATTGATGCTATTATATTTTAATACATTACAGTTATTGTTCATAGTATGATTCATGACTTTATTTTTTATTGGCTCACCCAAATGACGAGTGTATGAATAAATGGACTCTGCTTCGAACAATATGTTTTTGAACTATAAAATTAAACAGTTTATATAACATGTCCACCTTTTCCATACTAAATCGAAGCAGCTGTAGATAATAACGATGACATGGTATGAAATTTCTTAGTGAATCCTACTGAGAATTTAAAATTCTCACTCCTGCTTCCGTGTTATCTCCAGATAGCTCGAGAAGTTTCAAAGACGGCTGAAGTTGATGTCAAATAAGGTCTGCTCAAGTAACAGTAACAACTCCAGAATGTGGTACTATGACTTAAGCATAATACTGTACAGAGGAGGACGTTACAGTGATTCCTAAGGATTTAGCTAGGATACTCCTCATCTTACAAGAGTTTCATGATTCTGTTTTGCGGGGTCACTCCGGGTTCTTTAGAACATACGAAAGAGTTTCGAGACTGCTATGGTGGGAAGAAATGAAGAAGACCATTCAACAGTATATACAGCAATATGATGTTTGCAATAGAAACAAGTACCAGACCTTATCTCTAGTTGGATTACTTTTGCCCCTGTCGATTCCCTCACAGGTTTGGGAAGAATTACTGATGGATTTTATTGGGGGACTCCCAAAGGCCAAAGGAATGAATACCATCTTAGTGGTTGTTGATAGACTCACTAAGTATTTGCATTTTATTGGCCTCTCACGTCCTTATACAACTAGGGAGGTTGCTATTGTATTTGTTAAGGAAATCGTGAGACTTCATGGCTTCCCACTTACCATTGTGACTAACCAAGACAAAGTATTTATGCGCACCTTCTGGTCCGAACTGTTTAACCAAGCAGGGAGTAAGCTGAAGCATAGCTTAGTATATCCCCCCCCCCCCCAAATTGATGGGCAGACGGAGGTGGTAAATAGATGCATGGAAACTTACCTCAAGTGCTTTATGGGAACTAAACCTAAGAAATGGCCCAAATGGTTGTGTTGGGCAGAGCTATGGTTCAACATTACGTACAATGCCTCCGCACAAACAACCCCTTTAAGGCTTTGTATGGTTGGGATCCTCCCATCTTTCTCAAGGGTGACATACAAACTTCAGCTATTGAGGAAGTAAAATCACCTGATTGCTGAAAGAAATATAGTCCTAGACGAGCTGAAATGGCAACTCAATAAGGCCGAAGATCACATGAGGAACTAGGTGAATAAAAAAAGAAAGGAGGTGGAATACATGGTTTACCTCAAGATTCAGCCATATAGGCTGAAATCCCTTGCAACTCATACAAATTAAAAGTTAAGCCCCAAGTTTTACGGGCCTTTGGAGGTGTTGGAGCATATTGGAGCTGTTGCTTACAAGTTGAAGCTCCCTCCTGAATCAATGGTGCATCCAATCTTCCACTTTTCCCTGCTCAAGAAGTGTCTAGCACCCAATGTGGCTTGTCAGTCATTAATCGTGAGACTCACAGAAGACTGGTAATTAAGGGTTTAGCCTTCAAAGGTGCTAGTAGTAAGGAGGAATGCCCAATGGGAGTTGGAAGTATTGATCAAATGGCTAGATATGCCTGAGTTCGAAAGTACATGGGAACTAGCTAAAGATATCAAAATCGGTTTCCCAAATTTCCACCTTAAGGACAAGTTGGTAGTCTAAAAGGAAGGCATTGTTACAAACCAGGTCCCTAAGAGAATTAAAGTTTATGAAAAGAAGAAGTACAGAGGCATCGTGGGGAATATAGAGAAATTAGCTGCTAAGATGTCGAGTGGGCCTAGTGAGGCCTAACTAACTTGCTGTGTGCTAGTTGGGTGTGTGATTGTGGCATTCTATTATGAGAAAGGTTATTTGTATGGGGGTGAGTAAGGAATGAAGTAGGGAAGAAATTGTTTAGGCTAGTGGGGGAGGCTGAGCTGCTAGAGTACTCAGAACTTTTTTCTTTCTTTTTCTGCATTACACTTTTTATTTCCTTCTTCCTTGATTGATTTCACTTTGATGTTAGTACAAGGCGTTAATAATACATCTATCTTCCATTATTCTTGTCTTTTTCCTTGTGGTTCCTAACACTTTCTCTCCTACTACCACGCATTCCCCCAACCCTTCTCTGCCACCACCTCAAACACCCCACATTCCTAAGCCGGGTGGCTCAAGACCCAAAAAGAAAAAAGCATGAGACCAAGAATAATACCAATCGAGTCATAGAAAATACTATGTGGGTGGCTATTGTCGAAGTTGTTATAAAAGAAACCATGTGGGTGCTCATTTTTTAAGTTGTTGTTGGAGTCGTTGCCAGAGTCATTGTCGGTGAAAAAAACCACACCAATGGGCTGCTGGTTTGGGTTTTTGTTGGTTTGCTTGTGCCGTCGCAGATGGTGCCCCATGGGAGGAGCTAATATTGTGGTTGAAGGGTCACGGTTATTGTCGAAGTCGTGGTCGAGGAAAAAGGGTGCTAATGGAGTCAATCCTGTGTTGAAAATTTAGGATTAAGGTTTTTTTTTTTGTGGTTTTTAATCCACCTCATATTCATTTTTTAGCCATGTCAATTGACTAACGGATAAACCAAATAGGAATGAAAATGATTTTTAAGGGACTTAACAAATACCTTTTATAAAAAGGGGACCCATTGGAAAAAAAAAGTGATATATTGGAGGACCAAAAACATAGTTAAGCCGATGCATTCAGGAGATTTTGGACCACCGGCTTCCTTCAATTGTGACTACAGTTCAAAGTGATCTTGAACAGGGGGTTGCAGGTGCAGTGCCTATTCCCCCATATGGTGCTGAGAAAGAAGAAGTCATTGCTGCTTTAGTAACTAATGTAGAAGCTATGATTAAAGCTGATAGAAAGATCACTTCCTTGAAAGAGTTGCAGGTAGGTAACTAAACCTATTTTAGCAAAACTCTACCCTTTAGTGAATTTACATTATTTGTGATATAACTGAGATTTAGCTATGCAGGGTCGTATATGGCACGCTGGTTATGGGATTAATGAATTGAAGGGAATAGTTTTTGATGATGTACCAGAAGCTCTAGAAAAGTGGCTTGCCTTGGGCATAAAGGTTGCTATTTCTTTTTCAAAGCTCTGTTCTTTGTTACAAATTGCTAATTATTTTCCTGTTCTCTTCATTTGGAAGTGTATTTCCGTTTCTTTCTCGTTTAACTGCAAAAATTTTTCAACTAACCTCAGCTGAAGTTTGTTGAGGTTAAAGGGAATTGTTTTTGTTCTTTTCCTGTTGACCAATAATGTAACAAAAAGAGCAATCACATTTTGGATGCATTTGTTGTATGATGTTCTGAAGAAATGTTTTCTTGCATCTTACTTGCTAGTTCTAATCTATGCAACTGGTATACGTATATTTTAGTGGTAGCAGGTTGGCACAAAGGCTAATATTTGGACATACAAACCATGGGGACCCGAGAAAATATTTATCTGGGTTTTTTGACGCCACAGTGTGGTAATGTTAACTTAACGATGCTTTTTGACAATACCTGTCTAAAGTTACCTATTTTCATGCAAAATTTCCCCTTTTGTAGGAACAAAAGAGAGGCGCGCAGTTATGTTAAAATTTCTGAATCACTTGGCGTTGATAAGCCTTTAGATATTTTATTTGTGATCTATGAAATACAGACACACCAAGTTGATATTTTGTCCATATGTATGATATAAGTGGGACATTGATATGCATTAGATACTATTATGATATATGGTCTTATACATCTCATTTAAAAAATATTATTTTTTGGCTTGTACATACGTCGAATATGGCTGGATATGGCTCGAACACGCATCAGATATGGCTCAGATGCGTGTCGGACATGACAAGACACGGCTTTGATACGGCCAGAATACTACCTAGTACTTTTTTTCCGATTATTTGACGGATAAAAAAAAATTCAAAGGTCCAAAAATCCTAATTTATTTAGGAATTTTATTTGAGATATCAATAAAAATAATACCTTATTTTTTAGAAGGAGTATAGGAAGTGACATATATTAAGGATATTCTATTTTTTTGGGGAGATATTTAGAAAATAATAAAAATTAGTAGTTTGTTATCTATAAATATCCAAAAATATTATAATATAATATTATAAATTATAAAATTTTCTTTTATATATATAAATATATATATATCTAAGTGTATTTCCATGTCCATGTCATATCAAGTAACGGTCTGGCGTCTACGCTTCTTAATTTGTGACCGATGTTTTTCAAGAGGCTACAGCTGCAAAGGCAGCACGTATGTGCTTTTTGACTTATTTATATAAATTCTGAGTACATATATAATAGCTACTTTGGGAGCTATTCAATTTCTTCTATACGTTGTTGCCCTTCCTTGGGGCTTCTGAAAACCAAAACTTTTGCTGATTCGGCATTGCGCGAGTCTAATTTTTTCTTAAAGGACCATGAGTCAAACTATAGTCTTCACTGGGCTTAGTGTAGACGTGCAATACAAAGGTGAATTATGATCACTGTTACGACCGAATTATCTGTTTTGTTTTTACATCTGAGCATTGTCTTTTCTATTGGCAAATAATTGCGTAAAAATCATCACTTTACAAGATGTAAATATTTCTGTTGTGATATTTATAATTAAGAAGAATTGACAAGACAGCATCTTCCATCCCGATTGAGGAAACTTGAAAAATATGAACATGATATCTATTTCGGCTCAGTAACTGCAATACAGCCCTTTCATGTTCTTAAACCATTTACACGTACATGTCACACTTGTGCTGTGTGGCAGATTTGATTCTTTTGCATTGTTTGCCATAGTACACAAGTGCCAAGGGTCTAAGGAGAAAATCTCCAACTTTATATAGGATTCCAGTTATACTCTGTATGCACATTGACAGTTGTCCTTGTTTCAGGCTTCGAGGTGATAATTTCTATTCGACCTGGAAATGCACCTCTCCCTGAAAATCATGGGTTCAAGACAATCAATTCCTTCTTTGGGATCTGAGAGTAGATGGAGTAATCTGCGATTATGTTAAACGAGGCATGATAACTATGGACATTGTAACATTTACTTCTGAAAATGAAATGTTCATGTAATATATTTGCTGGAACTAATCCAAGTTAGATTTTAACATTCGTTGTTTTTATTTTTATTTTTTAATGATAAAAACCTAGTTAATTTACATTTTACGTTAGTATGATAGGGCATATTCAAGTTGATTTTACAGCATTCCAAATTTTCTTGCTGCCAATTTTTGAATTGTTAACGCAACTGTCTCGGAAGTCAATTAGTCTAATCAGTATGGGGTACAGAACAGAACGTGAATGGGCCATTTTTGTTTTGAGTTTTGGGATCAACATAAGAGATTTGCTTATGTCTAACGATAATTGAGGCACGTTTCAGTGACTTGGTGATGGTTAAGCAAGTTAGTGAGTAGGTCATGGGTCAGAAATTATTATCAATCATTATATTGGATAAAATTCTTGGATGGTAGGTTCATTCAAACAAGTCATATTGGTTCTTTTCAATGACAACTAGTGAACTTTTTGAGTGGCACCAAACATATATGAACAACTTGAATTAACCCAATTATTGTAAAGGGCACGATGGAGCTGATTTTATGATATGGATATTGAAAGAACTATTAACTGGTCTTTTTGCGACGTTTAGGTTCGTAGTATGTGATTCTTCTCAGTCATATTAGGTGTGCTTTCTCTTTCCTTTATAGCATTTAACGCGGAGAGATATAAGACATTTTGCTACAATCGAGCTTTAGCTGTTTACACTTATAACCTAAAGAAAAAATGCACACCACTTATACACTTAAAGCATATGAATTTAAATAAATTTATATGGATTTAATTTGAATACACTGTAAGTATAAAAATTTTTTACACAAACATCCAATTATATATTGCTATATCAATAAAAGCTTTTGACATAACCACCCGCTACTTGAATGGTCATGTAAATAGAATATTTTAATTGAATGACAATGTAAAAAAATTACACTGTCAATGCACTCCAATTAAACTCAATTTATATCGTGTTTACATTTTTTTTTTAGGGTACATGAGTTTACTTATTTTAACTCAAGTTTTGATGTGTATGAAGTGAAATGATAAAATACTCTTTGTCTATTCTAAAACTTGCAAGATGATATCGATGAAGAATCTCCTAAAGTTACTCAAAAAACTGCTAGAGAGCCAAAGTTTTTGCCAAAAATAAATCAAATGATATGCCAGAATGTTGTGGCATCACTAATAACCTTTAAATAAATAAGATGATTCTACCATTACCTTAATCTAACCACCGCCATGTACTCTATCAAAAATTTTGGTTAAATCATTCTAACTATGTAGCAATGCTCCGTTACTAATGAATGGCTTCCATTTATATAAAGCATCAAATCACAAAGTATCCTACAACATCAAACCAAAACATATATATACCAAATGGCTTTGTTTTGCCTAGATAAAAATAGAAAGAGCAAGCCAACGAAGTTGACTCACATGATTGATAATTTTTTGCGAGATTTGAGTTTGATTACCGAATATTTCCATTGATAGGTTATATAAAAGTATCCTTGTAAATACTGTTAATTCCTGAGTTCTGTCTTGACTGGAACTAATCTTTTCCTCAACCAAAACCTTCTATTACCATAAAAAGATAGAAAGAGAAGGGACAAAAAAACAAAGGAGAACATCCCATTATTGACATGAGTATTGAGTAAGATGCGTAGTTTCAGTAACGTTGAGCGTGACGCAACTTTATATAACATAATGGGGTGATCTAGCTTGCGCACTAGTGACAAGGTCCTGGAAGTTGGTTTCTTGTTTTTATCATGCTTTATCATGTCGTCTTAGCAGCTTGATCCTTTATCAAACAACCTAATATCTTTGTCAAAAAGTGATGTCTGAAACCCCGGAACCAAAAGATGTTCCTAGTTAGTAGTTGCATATAAACTGGGAGAAAGGAAGACTGAAAAAAAAAAAAAAAAAAGGCTTTAGCGGTTTTTGTTTAATGTACCAGCAGTTGGGTCCAACCTAGATGTACCTAAATGACAAAACAAAGCCTAAAAAGTGGAAGAGAAGAAAAAGGCAGTCTTCACATTTTCTCTGCTCATTATTTACATATGGTTTCTTTTCTTTTATACCTTACTTTCTCTAAGTATGATGATTATGACAAAAGTCCCACTTTCTCTTTCTTCACTTTTAGACTTTACTCTCCTCATTTTGTCAATCCTACTTGATTCAATGCCCCCCCTTACAATCTAAATCATAATCAAGTAAACAGGAAAAAGTAAAGACAAACGGGAAAAATGATAAAGCGACAAAGATGGGTGGTTTAAATTCAGCTGTGAAATATGGTTTATAACTTAAATTGTAACCTTAATATTGTAGATTTTAGTAATTCTCGTGATTGCCTTGAACGGTTACTTAAGTTTGCTATTCAACTTATGTTTGGACAGAATCACAAAAATATGAATGGAGCTCATGAAATTTTATTGATTTATAAAAATATCCCTCTTTCGCTATATTCTTTTTTCAACGTCTTTGAGCCACTGCTGCAAATTTGATGGCATTGCAAGTTCAATTCAAAACCTTATTGTCACATTTGAGAAAGAATTAGTAACTCGTCTCTTCAGTACCTTTTTATGTTGATTTCCTTGTTTCATTTCTCTATATTCATACCATATGAATTACCTTCTTTAAACATGCTTCGAAATTAATGCACGGTATCAGAATTTTGGCTTTATATTTGCGTAATATTAGTTCTCCACAGTCCAAGAAACAGAGCACTCACTCTGGAAAATCCTCGATCATAAGATGGCAGCATGAATTCATAAGCACAACTTGGTCGAACAATTTTAATTATCACTATTGTAACAATTCAATTTTGAGTAATGCTATTATCTATTTATGCATTTAAAAACTAAAGAAAAAAAAAAAGGGGGTTTTGCCTTACTTGTTGATCTGAAAGGGAATTCGACAATTGATATAGGAATTGCTTCTTACAGTAGGAGTCAGGAAAATAAAGAATCAAAACTAAAAAGTAATCATCATATAAGGAAATGAGTCTCTTAGAAAATTAACCAAACTAAAATTTGCATCACCATGAAGAGGGACCCCCTGTTCCCCTCTCTCTTCTCTCCTTTTCTTCCTTTCCTCTTCTCAACCTTCATTGAGTTGACCCACCCACCATTCCTCTTGGGCAGCTTTCTTTGATGATAGACATAGGATACGGTTAAGTCCTTCTTAGTACAGACACTGCTTTCCAGTAACATGTGTCCCAATCAATCATCCTCATTTCCTAGCAACCTCCTTTTGCCTTCTTCTGAGTCTTCTTTAAACTCAACTCCTCTTTGGTTGTTGGTGTGAAATTGAACTGATTCAAACGATCACAATATGGAAGACCCTCTATGGCTCATGATTATTCCCGTAAGACGTGGTTTTTCTAACAGAAATGAGAAATCCATGAATAGCCGTTCATGGAACATGAAGAGAAAAATAAAAATTCACCTAAGACTATGAGGAAAGAGATAGTAATACTCCAAAGTAGAAGAAGATAAACACTAAGAGAGGGCTTTGACAGTACACGGAAGGAACAAGGAATCAAATTTTACAATTTGAGCAAGCTATGTACCTGTCTGAAAAATCAAATCAAAACCCATTAACTATTCTCTAATAAATCATAGCCTGATGATACACAACAACACAACTTAATTTTCCTCCTCAAGAGGGTGACTCTGAAACTCTAGGTGAAGTCACAGGGAAGAGAGGCAAGAGCCGTGGCTCTAAGTCTCTGGGGGTTGACATGGAAGATGGATGCAAATAGAATCCCTTCTCAGCTATGGCTTTCTCTTCCTCTGATGAAGAGCTTCCCAATGAAGGTGAGGACTTGTCAAAAGGGTCATCGTTCAAAGGAGTGACAGGACTGAGAGTGAGAGAAGGGAAGGGAAGCAAGCTTGGGGAGAGGATCTCTGGCTTGCGGGGAGAGAACCCAGAATTGTAGTGTGCAAAATTGGGCATGAGGGTGTTGATCATGAGGCTGTTCTTGAGGTTGCCGTTCCTCCTCTCATAGAGCTTAAACCCTTGCTGCTTCTTTGGTGCTGTCTTGATGGGTGGGATGCTGAAGTTTCTGGATGATGATGGTGGTGGTGGTGGAATTGGATCTTGTTGTGTGTGTGGCTTGGATGATGATGATGATGGTGGTGCTGGCTTTGTATTGGTCTCTGATGAGCCAGTGAGCATTTGAACCACTTGCTTGAAAGTGGAAGTGTCAGCTTGGACAAAGGTGGTAGGGTAAGGGTTTGTGTCAGATCTGGGGATGGTCTTTGGGGTGAGAGGTGGTGTTGGGATTTGGAGGCCAATGCTATTGTTGTTGTTGCTGCTGCTGCTCATGCAGTTGCTGAGATTGCTTCTTGGAGAGTTCATGTGAGATGGGTTCTCTCTGTCTTGGAGCCTTGAGCTGATTTCCATTGATGGGGGTGATGAAGGGTCTGTGCCTAGCACTAAGACCAACAAACCTTCTGCCTGCAAGGGAAGAGGAAGAGAAAAGGGTTGGGGGAATGGTTTGAGGTGAAGATTGAAGAAGCTATATGGAAGAGTGAAAACTGAAAAACCAGTCTTGATGAGAAGAAAAGTAAGAGGATTTGCCTGCTTGCTTGCTTGTTTTGCTTGCGTTTTGGTTGTGGCTCCATTCTTTCTTTATAATACTATTTTTTTTATTTTCTTCTATTATTATTATTATTATTTTCTTTTTCTTAAATTAAAAATTAGTTCATTTAAGTAATTTAATATTAATTTTTTTCATTAAAATTTTTAATTAAGTCTTATGAATAAAAATAATTAATATTAAAAGAATTTTATTTTTATTATAAATCAATTCAGTTTCCATTAAATTATAAAGTTTTAGTTTTGAATAATAGTCGTTTGAAGGAAAAAAAAAAAAAAAAACTCTCTTCAAAATTGAAACTACTGTGCTCTCCTTCTGAGACTGGCTTGGGAGTGTGGTTGGCAGCAGAGAGAAATGGCCCACAATGGTTTTGGGATTTACAAAATCACAAAGGAACAAGGCCAATGGCAGGGGAGAAATTCTTGTCCAGACAGTACATATAGGCATTATTATTCATATAATTTGTAGTAAACTTATTTTCACTGAAATTATTTAGATTAAAGCTTTAGTCAAAGAAATTTCTCTTAAAAGTCACGTATTCATAAAAAATAAATAAATCCAAATTTTAGCATATTACTATTCCTTTTCTAAATAATCAGTATTTAGAGTGCGCTTAAATCAATATTATTTTAAATATAGAACAATAACATAAAGTTATATTTATTTAATATAAAATTATAATATCTCAATTATTGATTCTAGACTACGTCCCTCATGCTTATGTAACTCAAGAATCTTTGATGGCAGAATTAGGAGAAAATTTTACACGATTCAAGAGTATTATGTGATTGTATTTTTGATTAATTATATATATATAATTTTTATGAAATTATGTATATATAATAAATTTTATATAAAATATATTTATATAATTAATTCAAAGATCCAATTATATGATACTCCCAAATCATGTAAGTGATATCCGGAATTAGGAATTTTTTGGCAACGGGCATCGGTGCCACACCACTGGCAATAAGGCAAAGTCATGATTGTGGAGTTAAAATATACGAGTGGCATTGACTTCGGAGCGCCACCACAGAGACTCTTGCAATGGTGATGGGATTTGGAACGATAGCTACATGTTTGATCAGAACACCCATCCAATTGTTAGATTGTGCTCTCTGCGCTTTCAATCAGAGAGTGCATTACACGTACCAATCATCTCAGACCCAAACCCAACTCTGCCATACACAACCTAGCTACCTAACCAAGTTCTGAAGTGATGTACGCAACCTCATCATCTCACACCTCACACCTCGCACAGACAAAAACACAAACTAAAGGGCGCAAAATTCAACACATACCCCAAAAAAATAAAAAAATAAAAAATAATTTAGATAGTCCTTTTTTCCCTCCTCCCCGCAACAATAATATCGTTATATTGTTGTTTGTATTTATGGTTTTGTTTAATTATTAAGTTGCCTCTTAAATTTTTTTTTTTTTTGATTAAGTTGTCTCTTTAATATTCTCTCATTGAAAAGGTTGACAAAAAGTTAATTCTTCATTTTCTTTTCCAAGAGATCATTATCACACTAACACTATATATCGATGGTTGGGCTATGCTAAAAGTCAAATATTCATCACCAAAAATCCGGCAAAATGCTTCAAGCAAGAGGCAAGTCAAGTTTTGCTTTTGATTTTCTCTATGCCACCAGGACAGGAATTGAAACAGGTCATTTATTTATTTATTTTTATATTAATAATAATAAGATTTGAATATAAGATATTATATAAATTATTTAAATTTTTTATTACTAGTCTAATAACTTAAATTAGGTCATTATTATACCCCTGTTTGTATAACCATTATAGATAGAAGATAAATAAGAGTAAATATTAGTTATTTAAATGTTAAATATGATTTCACTTCCATACTTATCCAACTGTTGTAGCAAATATGAATTGCTGGCTCCGTTTAGAAAAAGGTTATTGCATTTATTTGGCCATTCCCCCTTATAGATGACATTCTGATATTTGATCTTGTTACAACTAGAGGTTTGATTGGTTTAAATTTTTATGTATAAGTCTCAAATTAATCAAGTGTATAACTGATTTTTTTCTTAGATTGACGATATTTATGCCCGATAAAATATTATGGCAAAGCCATGATTATAAAAAGAACTAATCAATGTTTCTTTTTCACAGAGTTGTCTGAAAGGAAATTTTCGAAAAAATACATAAATAAATAAAAGTTTATAAATAAAATTTTGTTTCATGAACTTTCAAAAATAATTGACAACTGAAATATTATCATATAAAAAATTCTTTCTTATTTTCTCATTCTCATAAACGGCAACTTATGTGCATTTATCACATACTAGTCAGGACTACGGGTGTTAACAAACAACCTACTTCTAAAAATCATAACTCCTTCATCTCAAGTCCAAACCTATATTTTATATGGGTGGATTCATTTTTGAGTCATATTTTATCTAAAATTAGTTTCACTTCAAATTGAACTTTTTAGGTTGAGATATACCCTTTGCTGTATGGATTGCTCTTGAGTTCCCCTAAAATAGCTTTTTTGTTGTGACTATTTTGTTTTTCTAATCTATTATTCAACTCTAATCAAGTTTCCCTAACATTAAATCACTAAAAAGAGTCCTATTAACATCATACAAACTCTACATGAATAGATAAAAAATGATACAAGAAAACCCTAGAATACAAGTCTTAGGAATCCTACCTCAAATTCAAAATTTTTAGCTCTATGGCTTGGATCTTTTGATGCCTTTACTTCTCTAAAGCCTCAAGATGAGTACAAATCCCTCCTTACTCGTTGCTTGATTGAATTTATATGACTCAAAGGAAGGAGTTTTTGCCTTGTATTAGGGCTTCTTGATGATAAACAAGTGAAAGATGTTGGATATTTGGGCAAAAACAAGCAAAACTCAGGAGTTTATGTGAGTTGAAAAAGAAAAATGGATTTAGAGAGACGGGGGAGGGCTGCACGAAAATAGGGAGGAAAGGAAAGAAAAATGATGATGAGTCTTCTTCTTTTCTAAGTCATCTTGCCTTGTGTTCACTTATTATTGAAGTGGACTTGAAATAAAACTTAAATATTCTTAAGTGCATCTTGAGTGGTCATCTTTTGTCCACCAAGATAATCAATGTGACTAATTTCTAGCCACGCATCCAATGGTTTTCAATAGATATTTATGTTATTTGACAGTATAGCGATCTTGAGTGTCGAGCTCGATCAAATTGTAAAACCGAATCACAATACCTTGTAGTTTAGGATGCAACTCGGGTCGTCTCCCAAACGATGCTAATGCTATATGATCAAAAAATTACGGGGGGTTGTTTATAAATTGAAAACGAAAGAAAGAAACAGAAATACGAATACAAGTTAATAGAATTTGGAACTCCAATTCAAGAACCAAGAAAGACAGTGGCTATTCTATCACCTGATTCTAAAATAATCATTCAAACCAAATTAGTGACTGACATCGAATCCGAATGAAACCTCAATTCGAATACAACATTGCACATGAAAACCTTCATGCATTCAATTAACAGATAAATGATTAAATTTAGAAACCTCTAGAACCTAACCAATTCGTGTTAATTTTCAAGAACCAATGTAGTCAATCTCAATTTCAAAACTGAAAATGATTCTATTCACGCAATTGCATTACAACATTAGTCAACTGAATAATATGCAAGCAAGCAAGCAATCAATCAAATATAATCAACCACAATTCCGAATCAAAAACCTTCAAACCCGAAATTGGATTAATAACAATGAAAGAAAAGGGAGTTGAAAACTTATTTGAATTGATGTAGTTCGGTTGCACTAATCCTCAAGATAGGCAATGCTTCTTTGAATCCTTGGATTAGATAGAAGTCTACTCCTCCATGTATGGAGGAGAACGAAAGTTCAGAGTTGAGGGGGGCATGAGAGAGAGAGGGATAAGAGAGAAAATCGAAAAATTTTCTTTTAAAATCTGTCCAAGGGTTACAAAAGTTTTGTCCCCTTTACTAAACTCGGCCAATTCAGAATCAAAAACATCTAAACTAATTCCATAACAGTTATTACATTAATCCCTTGTCTCTAAGATGAATCTGGACACTTTATTTGCTAAATTCCGAATTATAGAAAGAAAGTTACACTAAAAAAATGTAACAAAGTTCCATGGTAAATCAATAATGTTCTTCCACAGATTAGGTAGAGAATGTGCATCCGTTGGATTTGTATTCTGAAGGTGATGTCAGCTTCAAAACGCAGCTGGAACGGGCTCAATCGGGCTTCTGTGGACCGAGATAAGGCCCAAATACTACACCCTGCTTAGAATCTGTGACTGCACCTCTTCAGCTCACTTCTAGGCCCAATTTTGGCTCACTTAACACTAGAATTGGCCTTTGAGCTCTTCATAAAATTGTAGGCCTACCTCTCAGCTTTGCTACAAATGAAAGATCATGATCAAATGAGCTCTACAACTCAAGATATGGCCCAAAAACCAAAGTAATGTGAGAATTAGCCTAATGCTGGAAAAATTAAATCAAGCCCAAACAAAATCCAAACAACATAAAATGGTCCAATTCACACCAATTAGGCACAAAAGATGATTAATGAGTGAGGAATGAGGGAAAATAAGTATATAAAAATCCAATTGAATCATATAGATTGCTATTGGATCAATTTATTGTGTTACAGGAAACCGTTCTTAGTACTTGGGTGGTGTGGCTTTTCTAAGCCACTCAATTTACCTAACTTAGGGTGTGAGTAACCCCACTCTTTTACTTAAAACCATGTGTATAAAACATTATTTATAAGGTTGTTACATGTATATTGTTTAACTTTCAGTATCCTGGGGCCCACATATTCCTGAAATCGGCAATTTTCTTCTAACGCCCCTCCTGACAACCATAATCTATTATTTACAGTTTTGCCACTTGTCACTATAATCAAACTATTTCCTGTTCTACCCCTAACTGAAGACTGACTTCCCTACCTTGGGACTAGCTCCCTTCTATACCAAGCTATCCTCAGAATTGGGGATGTTACAAGTTTAAACCTCAAACTTCACACCATATAGATAATGCATCCATATTTTAAGAGCAAACATTATGGCCGCTAATTCCAAGTCATGGGTAGGGTAGTTCTCCTCGTGTGGTCTCAACTACCTAGAAGCATAAGCAAACTACCTTTCCATCTTGCACTAAGACACAACATAATCCTTCCTAGAAGCATCACTATATACCACAAATCCTTGTTTGGGTCAACAATTACTAACATTGGGGTAAACGTGGGCTTATGTTTCAGCTCCTGGAAATTGTCTTCACACTTGGGTGTCTACACAAATGGTTTTCCTCTTTGAGTCAACCTAGTCAGAGGCAAAGGTAATTGGGAAAATGCCTGAATAAACTTTCGGTAATAACTAGCAAGCCCTAGGAAACTCCTAATCTTAGTCACAGTCTTAGGTCTTTCCCAAGATAATATAGCTTCTACCTTACTAGGGTCAACAGGCACACCATTCTCATCGATTGCATGACCTAGGAATTTTACTTCATTCAACTAGAAATCACACTTTTCTAGTTTTGTATACAACTGATTTTCCTTCAAAATTTGAAAAACTATTCTTAGATGTTCTTCATTGTAGCACCCTCTTTCATATAAGCCATGCTCGAGTTATGGTATTATATTAAGAGGTTGCTATTATGCTATAGAATGTTTAGTATAAAGAAAGTATTGCATCTAGGGGTCATTACCGATGCTGTAAAGCAGCCTTAAACAGGAAAGTATAATATATGACCCTTAAACATGCATGCTTCATTACTAAATAAAATTTTATAATCACTAATTTCTGATACATACCGAGGAAAATAGCTACAGTTTAAAGGGACTTAGCTACCATCATATATAAATGTTGGCTTCAAATTCTTGGTCATTCCTTTGTGGTCCTTGGGCGCTTATCGTAGCTTCTTGAACTGGCTCAAGTTTCAATCTTGAACTTTATAGCTTTTCCATGAACATCTATTGTAGACTTGGGATCTATTCTATACACTGGAATATTTACGAGAACAACAAACAAGTAAGGAGTGAGAACCTAGGGTTCCTAGTAGGTACAGACATAAGGTGGCATCATAAACATTCCAGCTGCTTTGGTTTATCATAAAAACATGAATGCATACTAGAATAGGTTCAATTTTAAGTTTAAAATCACCTTTTTCAAAGTGGGTTATATTTTAGCAAACACTTAGCATATTTCAAGACAGATAAGGTAATAACGACAGAATAATACATCATTCATAATCATAAAACATTACAAAGTCATGAGATGCTCCAATATGCACATGAACTTGACTTAATGTAAGTGCACTTGACTTTATGTGTTTCTTTCTTTAACTTGCAACTTAATCTTGCCCTTCCGTACTTGATCCCCTAGAGGTGATGGCCTCTCTCACCTTCAAGTAATAGCTTACTTTTCAGGATTGAAATCATTCCTATACAGGATTGCCTGGTTTACTTTCCCCGACGCTCCCACTGACTTATTCCCCTTAAATTTGTTTAGGGCTGGCCTAAGTCTTAGATAGTATGGCTTTGGCCCATGGTAGCTGGGTCTTGCCATGCCTCACATGCTCACGCTAGCTGGGTCTATGCCATGCCTCACATGATCATATATGCATATGCTATATGCATTCATCCATATACTTCATATCATACTTAAATCATTCTTGCATACATAAATCTTATGAGCATAACATATAAATGTTTATAACATTCATATAATTCACATATTTCTGTCATAATTTTGGCAGCATAACAGATCGGGTCTGCTTCCCTGTAAATAGTGCCAGCTCACACAAACATTCAGTTGCAATAATAAGGTTAACATCATATATTCATCATTCAGCACTTGATTTGCAATGCATTTAGGCTCAAATTGAAACTTATACTTATAGTAAGGTGACTAAATACTCAATGGGCAATTCTGACTATGGTGTCTAGATCTACCTGGTTTTGTATTTTGTGCTATAAATTCTACTTAATTTATTAAATTCTAAATTTTTAGTATGTTCAAGCATTATTTGTCTAGTTTTTAATCTCTTTAGTCCCATTAAGTTTTGATAAGTATAACTCAAGTTATTAGGGATTTACCTAGGTCTATCCTGTACTAGGCAGATTTAAGCCTTGAAAAGTAAAAATTTCTTAAAAATAGAAAACTAGTTGGAATTATATGAAACCTATATTATTTTAAATATTTTCATTTCCAACAAGTTTCATTCCTTTTGAATAAGTAGAACTCAAGTTATGAACTCTTGAAGTTGGCTAACTTGAACTACTCTATTCTAGTCGGGTTAGGACATGGGGCAACTTCAATGAATTACTGGGAGCAACAGGGATTGAATTTGACTCTGAAATTTTTAAAGGATGTTGCTCTATGTATAAGCTTTCTAAAAAAATTAGTTACACTCAGTCTGAGCTTGTATAGTGCAATTCATTCCCTACACAAGCCACTCTAGTCGGATCCAGAGGCAGAAATCTATAGTAAACTTCAAAAAATCATATCTCATTCAATACTATTCCAATAACCTTATAATTTATATGGTTGGAAACCTCTAAATGTCTAGCTTCATTTAAAATTAGTTTTATTGAATTTTGATGGCTAGCTGAGAGTCCGTACACTTCACAAGTGTGGACGCCATAGGGTTTCTTGGTTAAACTCACTCTGGTTGCCTCCTTCTTTGATTCTTTCATCAATCAATCCACCAAAACCCAATAAACATTCAATAACCCAGCCAAGAACACTTATATACTCTCAATAAAACATCAATTACATGCATATAAATGAATTTTCCAGCAGCCACCAGTTACAAGAAATCAATTAAAAGAGGTGAATCCTACCTCAAATTGAAGCTTAAACTAGTGAAGAATCAAGTCTTAAGTGAAAACATGGGAGAAGGGTGAAGAATTAGGGATGAAGAGAGGGAGATGAGGAAGAAAATGAGGGAGAGAGAACTCAGCTTTCTCATGCACGAAAATGAGAAGGAGAAATGAGAAATGTGTTTGAATCATAATATGTACGGTGGTTGGTGGCTTGGGCGGTTAAGGTTTGGCCACTCCTCCCCTATTTGTGTGGCTCCTAATAGTGCCACTTTGTGAGGTTAAATGGCTGAAGTCTTAGCGACTCCAATGAGGGTTATATTAGTATAAATTTCTATTGACTTGGCTCTTACAGTTTAAAATACTGAATCTTTACCAATTTCCTTCAAACTGGCGACACATTACTCGTAACCATTTTGAAATTTTCTACATGTTTATTTTAAATTTTCCTAATTCTAATCTTTATATAATTTACCTCTAATTAACTTTTGATTAACTCTAGATATCTAATAAAATCGAATAAATCAATTAACGACGTAAATTAAATGTTTTGCCAAATTTCGGACATTACAATAACCTTATTTAATTTTCCATATAACAGACTCAATTTTTTCTAACCCTAATGTTTATATTTAAATCCTAATTGCTCTAAATTGTCTAATGTAACCAATAGATTAGAAAACAGTGAAATTCAAACATATCATGTTTTGGAATGTCACAATTTTGGCTTTCTATAAGCCTAGGAGTATTTATTGTCTATTTTCTGTAACTAATGATATTTTCATAATTTTAAGAAAGTCTAGGGGCATCCCATGTTATTTCACACTTGAATACCTTTATGGCTCAATCGGCTGAGTTTTAAGCTTTTAAGGTTCCGCCACGTGATTCTGCTCCATTTAAAGTCCTATTCCGCTAACTCTCCAGATGCGGGGACATATGTCATTTTCTAAAAAGTTCTAGGGTTATTATGGAAATAACCTTGTGGGGTCAAAGCATAATTTCTAAAAATTCTGGGCAACACTGTAAATAACAAAAGTTCATAAGGGCACTTTTGTCATTTTTTAATTTTTAACATATGGCAGTGCCATATTTTCAATGGTAGTGTTACACTATCTTATAGTTCTGAGTGTGAGGATCGTCATGGCATAGAGCTGCTTGAGAAATTCTCACACTGTCTAGGGGGAATAATTCAAAGTTCCCATTATGCTATTTTTTAAGAAAATCGGGATGTTACTCTCATGTTCCTTCTCAATCTTTCAACAAATCAAAATATCATCAATAAACATAACAACAAATTTATCTAAGAATGCTCTAAATATCCTGTTCATATAATCCATGAAGACAGTAGGAGCTTTAGTCAACCCAAAAGGATTTATGAGAAACTTATAATGTCCATACCTAGACCTAAAAGTAGTCTTAGGTTGTCTTCTCCTTCACTCTAATTTGGTGACAACTTGACCTAAAATATACTTAGAGAACGCGATGGCTCCTCTTAATTGTTCTAATAGGTCATCTATCCTAGGGAGGGGATATTTGTTCTTAATGGTAACTTTATTCAACTGACGGTAATCTATACACAATCTCAAGCTACCATCCTTCTTCTTCACAAATGACAATAGTGCTCCCCAAGGTGAGGTAATAGGTTTGATGAATCTTTTTCCTAAATGGTTCTCTATCTATTTCTTTAACTCATTCAACTCGAGCTGATATCCTATGAAGTGCTATGGATATAGGATCGGTACCAAGTAAAAGGTCAATAGAAAACTTTATTTCTCTCTTGGGAAGTAAACTCTCAAGCTTAGGTGGAAATGCCTTAGAGAATTCTCACTATAGGGATATCCACAATCTTTAACTGATCAAGATAAGGTTACAAAATTGACTAATGCTCAAGAGATTGTGAGCTAATCCCTCTACTAACATAACATCATTTATCAGGTTTGAATTGTTCTTACCAACATTACCTATACCAACAACTTTGGATTTGATTCCGTCGGCAAATTTGACTATTCCACCATCCTTGGGTTTGACTTTTTCTGAACTAGGATTTATTTCCAACCATGTGTCTGGAGTATCCACTGTCCAGATACCACTTCTTTTCCTTTTGATGAATTGATTTAAGGCACACCTACATCAGAAGCAGTTTTAACTTTAGGTACCCATATCTTCTTAGGTCCTTTTGGGTTAGCAGGTTTCTTAGCCTTTTCAATATCTGTCATTTTGCCTTCCTTTTGGAGAAGCATCTTACAAAAGTGTGACCCTTTTTGAAACAGTAGATAAAAGTGGGAATCAAACTTGAAAGATCTTTAGATGATTTTTCATCATCTTCCTTCTCATAGCCTAAACCAATTTTATCAAGATAAGGTTTTTGACCACCAAGCATCAAGTCCAGATTTTTGGAGCCATTCACCATTTTCTCAAGATTAGATTTGAGAAGTTTGACTAATTTCTGAAGCTCAGAAACATTAGAAGATGTCTTATTTTGAGTTTCAGAAACTTTGCCTTTTAGGGCTGCTACTTCCTTCTGAAGAGCAATATTTTCATTTTGCATTTCGTTTTTTTCATGTCCAACCTTCTCATTCTCAGTCTTGAGTTTCTCAAACTCTAAAGATAGTTTTCGAAAATCTTTTCTCAAAGATGCATAATAAGAAGTAAGAGACTTGGAATCATCCAAGAGTTCATCATAAGCCTTTTGAAGATTTTCATAAGTAAGTTCAAGTTCAGACTCATGTACCTTAGTTTCTTCATCTGAGATGATATCAGCTATGAAATAGAGGTTCGCAACAATCTCTTCTTCCTCTTGAGATTCATCATTTTTTTGCTTTCCATCTAGATGTTCCCCAGTGGCTGTCATAGCCTTTTTCTTTGAAGTCTTTTTCTTTCCAGCTTTCTTCAGTCTGGGACGTTCTGTCTGATGTGCCCCAGTTCCTTGCACTCGAAGTGTAATACCCTACCAATTTAATGTTATGCTTATGTCATAGCATGAAATTAAGTAGATTGTGTTACCGTGTTAATACTCTGCTTACGTTTCGTTCATCATATCATTTTTTTTTATAACAGAAGAAATGGAGCATTGTATATAATGAACGTGACAGAGTTTAATACATCACAACAGAAAAGATAAGAACAAATAACGTATATACCGTCAACTGTATATGTGCATATATATATCGGAAGCCACTGCTTCAATTTATGTACAAGTTTCAAAATAGGATACATAAGTGGGGCCGGTGTATCAAAAAGACCTAAGGCCCGTGTCAGTCAAAATGATCCTATGGGGTCCTCAGAGGACATTTCAAACCTACTGCTAAGTCTATGACCCAAAGCTGCATACTGCCAAAAGAGGGCCATGCTGTACAATATCATCTGCGACTAACCTACTCGGTCAAATAGCCGTTAGCCACGCCAGGCCCGGCCGGAGAGTAGTCTACACTGGATCTTGAAGAGGAGGATGATGAGCTGGTGGCCTCCGAAGGGTCACTCTCGGAGCTAAGTGGAACGTCGGGTACCACCTGCGGGGTGACTCTGGCGCAGGATCAGTAGGAGCTACAAGGGCTGCGGGTGCAGGAGGAGGGTGTGCCACGTGCAGAGGAACCGCAAAGTAAGGGGTGGCAGGGTTGAAAGCAGGATGGAATAAAGGAACAGTAAAGTTCCTATTACTAAAAAGGTAAAGACGGAAATGGCATGAGCCGGCTATATACAGTGAGCCTACTGCCAGATCATGGTGGAGCTGCGGGTTGGGAATCTCAATAAAGAGAGTGGCCGTTGAGTCCATCCTCAGCATCTGAGAATGATGCAGAAATGCAAAACAAGGTGAGAATTTGAAGAAATTCTCAGTAGGGCTCACGTACGGTATTTGCTGACATCACATTCATTCTCAGTTGCGTTGGTTTTTATTTAATTATAAAAACATGGGATTAAACTAAACTATCCATATTCAATAAGTTTAAGAAAACGTCTGGTCCGAGGCAAGGTTCAGTTTTACTTAAGACATCATAAGAAATAGAATAAACTAGTAACAGTAATACATAGAATAATGAGCAAAATAAATGAACATACAGCAATAAGTGAACATGATAGACAAACTGTAAACAACATGAAATGACTATTTAACACAACCATGCAAAACTTATTCTTGAACTTTTCTTCATAAACTTTTCCATTACTTGGTCCCCTGGGAGTTCTTGGCCATTTTAGACTCCTGGGTAATAGTCTGCTTTTCAGGTTCGAGCTCGTTCCTATACAGGAATGACGGGTCTACTTTCCCCAACCTTTCCACTGATCTATTCCCCTTAACTTTAATCCGAGGCTGGCCCAAGTATCATGGAACTTTCATCATAACATAATCTTTATGTTCATTATAACATAACCTTTATGACTTTTTTGAAATGCATAGGCATCTGAATGTAGAATATAACTCATGCATAGACTTTATCAAAATTTCGACGGTATAACGGAACGTGTCCGCTTCCCCATGAATAGTGTTAGTACTCAAGACACCAATTTCTCATAGAAATCAACACATTTCATTCATATTTCAATCATCAAATTTATGGCACAATTATTGCAATTAAAACATGGTTTCTATCCCAATACTTACATTCAACCCGATTTTTGTAAATCAGGCCATAATTTCTATTTAACTCATCTGGACCTCGATTTTGGATATGTTAAAGTGTTATGTGTCTATTTTCTAATCTCTTTGGTCCCATCTAATTTTGATAAATATAACTCAAGTTATTTAGGTTTTATCCCGGCCTGCAGCGGGCCAGAATTATATACTTGAAAGTAAAAATCCACTAAAAATCGAAAACTGATTCAAATCATAAAAAATTGGTCTCATATTAAATCTAACAGGACAACCTTTCCTTTTCAAAAAGTTCCATTTCATTTGCCGTAGTAGGGCTCGAGTTATAAGCCCTAAAAGTTGACCTTCCTGAACTGTCCTGTTTTGACCCGGTTTGGACATAGGGCAACTTTATTGGACCACTGGGAGCAAACGGAATCTTATCTAACTCTGAAATTTTTATGAGATATTCTAATATGTGTAAGATTTCTAAAAAGGTTAGCTTGATTCAATTCCAAGTAATATAGGGCGAGTTCTACTTTGAACAACTCAGTCTGCCCAGAATCAAAATAAAAAACCTAGGTTGAATTTCCAAAATTCATATCTCTCTCAATATTAATCCATGGCCTTATATGATACATGTATGGAAAGCGCTGAATGTTTAGTTTCATTTAAAAATGGTTTCATCAAATTTAAATGGCGGTAGGATGAGCCGCACACTCTGCCATACGGATTGCAGAGGGTTTTTGGTTCTCCAGCCCCTCAGCTCTCCCTATGCTCATCCTTTCTTGCTTCCTATTTGAATTCAACATCACAAACAGCCAACAAACCAGCCAAATATCACCATATTCACTCAATCATCACATCAAGAATTGGGAAAATAAACCACTACCAGCCACCCACAATTAGAAAATCAAGACAAGAATTAAACCTCTACCTCTTGTTATGTGTGATTTGGATTGATTTTAGAGTTTGGATGAATAAAACTTGGTTAGGCTTGATGATTTGATGGAGTTGGGTGAGTGGAGAAGAGAAGAAGAGAGCTGAAACAAGGGAGAAGAGTGGCGCAGAAATTGGCCGAAGGAAGAAAAGGAATAAGGTATTAAAGCTTTGAGGAGGTAGTTAGAATGGAGGATTTTAATTGGTTGAAGCACGTAAGGCTGAAATTTAGCCAACCTTCCTCATTTCTTGTGGCCAAAGTGGCGCCACTTTCATGGGTTAAGTGGCTGAGTTCTCAGCCACTTAAGGTAGGGTTAATGAGTTGAAAATCCTATTGGTTCGGTTCTGAGAGTTTAAAATACCGTAATCTTACCGATTTCCTTTAAATCGGTAAATCGGTTTCAAGAAAATTTTTATGAAAAATTCTATACTTCTAACCTAATTCTCTCATATCTAAACTCAATTAGTTGCTAATTAATTAATTCTAAATAAATATTTAGTCGATTTTTAATTAATCGCAATTATTCGATAAAAATCGAACAATTAGGTGAAAAACGATAAGAAATTTTCGAGGGATGTTACATGAAGTATATTACTTCATCTGCTTTGACTTTGCTCTTTTCCCTTTTTGGAATAAATTTTTTCTTTTTCCTTCTGAGCCATGCTTTTAAGATTCTTCTCGCCAAGTAAGCTATTTCATCATTTTCATCATCAGAATCAGAGGAGTTTTCATCTTCTTTGTTTGATTCTTCTGAGGCCTTCATGCTTTTGGAGGAGTTGAGTCTCTTCTGAGTGCTCTTAAGGGCAATGAATTTTCCCTTCTTGTTAGATTCCTCAAAGATTTCCTTCAATTCTATCTCATGGGTCTTTAAGGACCCAATGAAAGCATCCAAGCTAAGTACATTCAGATCTTTAGCTTCTTGGATGGCAGTAACTTTGGGACATCAGGCCTTTGAAAGACTCCTTAGGATCTTTCTTACCATTTCTGCATTTGAGTACCTTTTACCCAAAGCTTTCAGTTGATTTATGATATGCATAAATCTAGTTGTCATTTCATTAATATTCTCATGCTCTAGCATCTTGAACATTTCATATTTATGAACTAATATGTTGATTTTTATTTCTTTAACTGAATCTATTCCTTCATGAAGTACTTGAAGTCTATCCTAGATTTCTTTGGCAGAATCATAGGATATGATTTTGTCATACTCGCTTTAGCTCAATGCACATGTGAGCAAGTATTTTGCCTTGGCATTCGTTTGAACTTTTATTTTGTGCTGATCAGTCCATTTATTTCTAGGAATGATTCTGACTACAACTAGTGGAGGATGTTTTGGATCAGCTACTATGTGTGGTGCTGGTTGTTCCATAGTGGGTACATAGTCGCCATTCTCCATTTTTTCCCACATATCCAAACTTGTGGACTCAATGAAAAGTCTCGTTCTATCCTTCTAATATGGATAGTCTTCACCATTGAAGTAAGGAGGAAGATTTATGGAGTGACCTTCTACGATGTGATGAGTTTGTTGGGCCATTTGATAGGATCTTTAACCTCTGCAACTGTTAGGAAGCTTAATCCTAGAGTTAGGCTTTGATACCAATTATTGGAAGAGATAACACGAGAAGGGGGGATTGAATCGTGTTCTTTTCAACTTTTAAAAATAACCTGAAAAGTTGAAATTGAAAATCTCTCTTAAGTCCTAGACTTAGATTGTGGAAGCATTGTGTTAGTTAATAAAAACTTATTTGTTTGAATTAAAAAAAAGGGAATGAACAGATTGATGTAAAAACGCAGATAGAATAACTTATGCGATCAAGATAAAAGGCTAAATAGCTAAGAAAGAAATACACAAGAGATTTTTATACTGGTTCGGCCAACCACTTGTCTACTTCCAGTCCCTAACTCTTTGTTGAGATTTTATTAAACCTGAGTATTCTTTGTCCAAGCCTCTCCAAGCTTCTTACAACAGAGTAGTCTTTTCTCAAGCCTCTCCAAGCTTTACCTCTAGTATTCTTTATCCTAGCCTCTCCAAGCTCTACCTGACCATTACCGGGTCTGTGTATAAGTTTTGAGATTTGAAAACAATTTGTGAACACTCACACTAACTCTCTTTACAGAAGATAAATAATATTTTTTCAGTGTATGTGACTTCTCTAAATTCTCAAAGAGAAAATCATATCAAATACAAAGCAGAAGA
This sequence comes from Pterocarpus macrocarpus, assembly GCA_031439585.1. Taxonomy (NCBI): domain Eukaryota; kingdom Viridiplantae; phylum Streptophyta; class Magnoliopsida; order Fabales; family Fabaceae; genus Pterocarpus; species Pterocarpus macrocarpus. The sequence goes on from CM062522.1 coordinate 46,128,034, forward strand.
GAAGATTTTCTATTGAACAGAAGTTACGATAAGTAACTTTTTGGAAGTTTAGAAAGTTGAAAAAGTTGACAATGAAGCTCTACAAGCGAAGAAGATATTTAGTCATTCTAACTATTCTTTCTACGACTTCCAGCCTTTTATAGACATTGAAATATATCCATCGAAGGTTGCAGGCCTTGACTTTTGTAGTTCTCTTTAAACTACTAGCCTATGACTGGACAGAGAGGCAATAGTCTTCCTTTTTCTCACTCTTCGAAGCTTGTGCAGGGATTGAAAAGTAGCCATTTGTTGATATACTAACTGTGCAGACTTGTCAGTGCTTCTTCTGCGATTTGTCAAATTACCTTTTTGACTTTTCGAATTTGTCTATGAAGCATGCTGAGGAAGCTTTGAAGGTATAACACTTCAGGAGAAGTATGTTTCTGGTGATATCCCTTCTATATAGGATCATCCTTCTAGACAGAGTCATCTTTCTGAATTGGTATAATTTAGCTTTCTAGTCGCGTCTTTCCTTTTTGAAGTGTAGCTTCAACCATCTGGAATTCTTCTTTTCTGTCACTAATCAAAATAGCTCGAGAGACACAAAGCATATATTCCATATAAAGCATATTCTAGTATAAAGCTATGGACAACGATGCTTTGATGACTTTTAAGTGCTTAAGCCATTTGATTAAATTCTTTTTTACAGAAGAAATTGTTATTCGAATCAACTTTTTCATGGTCAAAAAGATTTGCTTGTATTCTGATTTGATATTCATCAAAACCTTAAAATTCAATTTGGTTCATAGCCTCGGAATAGCTTCTAAGAGGCATTGGAGTTAACAGAGCTCACTCCCAGATTAGACTACTCAAGGGCAATAAAGATTAAAAAAAGCTAAAGAGAGACAAGCAAAGATAGATGCACTTGCATGATTTAGTTTATGTGCATCTGCATATACTTATTCCATTATATTATTGTGCTACACAGCTACCAATACTATGGTTAGAAATTTTATTATTACTGGTCTTGCGCCTGCTCGAGAAAGTGCCAAGTGATTGCTAAAAGTAACCCGCTTTGAGAAATACATTTTCAAGCTTAAAATTGAACCTATGTGTGTTTGTCCACCTTTTCATAATAAATCAAAGCGGCTGGAATACTTACAATGACACTTGTATGCTTAGTGGATTGAGTATACCTACTGAGAATCTTAGATTCTCATTACCTATTTGTGTGTTCCCGTAAATATTCCATTACAAAGAATAGGCTTCAAGTGATAGCAGAGCTTTGGGTCTTCTATGAATTGTAAAGTGTGGATTACTTGAGCCTAGTACTAAGAACTCCAAGTCAAGTGTAAAGCGAAGGATGCAGAATGAGACCTATTCTGTGTATAATGGTGTTTATGTCTTGTAAAGCATTGTATTTTTAAATTATAAATGTATTTTTCAAATACCTAGAATTGTAATCCTTATTTAGCAATAAAATATGATGTTGTTAGGGCCATATATTATATTTTTATCAAGGTATAAGTTTTCATGGCACTATTGCAACCTCCAAATATAACTCTATGGCTCGAGCATGACTTATATAATAGAGGGTGTTACAAGTTATAACTTTAAAAGTTTATAAATCAAATTAGTCACCTTCGGCCCATATTGAACCAGTGATCTTCATGGAGTTCAAGAAGAAGTTTTTCAAGCTTTCAAGTTCAATTAACATTAAAGCAAGATTATTCATGTTATGAGCACAAAGAGAAACACAAGTATCATCATCAAACCATCAAAAACCATATAGTTCCATGACAACCCTAATATGGCTGTGAGACATATGCTTATGAACATGAAGAGAAATTGCACAAACATGCAAGAATACATGAATTTAGGCTTCAAAACACAAGTATATATGATTAGTGCTTCAAATCCTTAAAGGAAACTATTGATACCCCAATCTTTCATGGACTTGTAAAAGCTTAAAAATGTATGCATATTTGTTCAAGCTTTTCTTTTCTTTTAAGGCATGAATATGAGGCTTAAGGATAAGAGATGGTAGTGTTTGAGAGTTGTGAAGTTTGGTGAAAGTTTGAAGGTGTTTCAATGGAGGTTGCTTGGAGTTTTTAAGAGAAAATGATGGCAGATGATAAAGAAGCAAGTCTCGACCAAGGGAGGGTGCGTAGGGCTGAAGCTAAGTCTTCTAAAGTGTGAGGGTGTGCAGGGGGTGTGGTTCTATTTACAGAAAAAGGCTAGGATTAGTTAGAGTTAATCATATGTTTAGTTTTGTCTTAATTAGGCAGTTAAATTAGTTAATTGTCTCAGTTTTAGTTAATTATTCCAATGACCAATCAAAATTGATTTAGAGTCATTATAATACTTATCTTATGTGTCTAATAATATATTATAAAATACTGAAGTGGTTTAGTGCATAATTAGCATTTTTGCTTAAAACTAGATTAGGTAATTTATCCTTTAATTAACAACATAATTAACAAACAATTAATTTTCTTTAATCTATCATCAAAATTATGTTTATATATGTATAATATATTATCACTGAATTTTCAGAATTTACTCTACAATTTTAAATATTTTTAGTGCATTTTTACCTTAATTAAGCTTATTTTTAGGTTAATTAACATAATTAACTATCTATAATTAAAATAAAAATTCTGTTGCCTTAACCCATGAGATTCCATGCCATTTTCAATGGGACAAAAAATGCTTAGTAAAATATTTGAGTCAAAATTAGCTTGATTTAGTGAAAGTTAATTAATGTTAAAGTAAGTTGATGTTGACACTTTAGTTACATTTCAACCAAATTTCATTCTCATCTAGTTACAACTGAACTAAGGGGTTAGAGGGTTTAGTTGACAACCATGGGGTCTTGGGTTAGGGTTTTACTATTTTTTGTTTGATTTATTTGGTGTTTATGATGTAATTTTGGCCTTTTGTGTAATTTGGTCCAAGAATAGTTTCAAAAATGTTAGGCCCAACCTCAGCCACTGCCAAGACCTAATTAGAGGCCCAAATTCATGGCCCAACAAGCTTAGGCCCGGAACCCCATTGATTCATTGTTGTACTGCAAGTTATAGTGGTCTTATAGGAGTTTTCAGGACCCGTTTTGCATCTCGGTGATGTTACTTTTGTGTAATCATGCATATATTGCTCAAATTTGTTAAAAATTGGTATTTATCTTGAAAATTATATAAAAAAATGTATTTATAATTTTCATAAAATTTTTTGAGGACTTTCGGGTAGTTTTTGGCCTTCTGCAAACCTTTTAATATTTTCTGTTGGAGTTTCTACTGTATTTTCTATTTTTTGTAAATAAAGGCATTTTTGTAATTATGGACAAGTCTAGAGGCATCCAAAGTTATTCCACACTTGGATAAATTCTCACATTACCTAAGTGAAATAAATCAAAGTTCCTATTATACTTTATTAGAAAAAACAGGGATGATGCACCTTGTGTCTAGAAACATGAAAAAAAGTTCTCTTTAAATCTTTTGGTTAGCAAAAAAAGTTAATCTCAAACCAACATAGATTGGGCTAGTCTCCTACAATATAGCTATCCACGATTCAAACTCGGATGCAGAAAGGTACTTACATTTAGAGCTTTACAATGCCTTGAATAGAATTACCTCCAAATAAAAATAAAAAAGAGGTTGACCACAAAATGCAGAACCTGCGCATGTTGATCATCGTCTATACCACATTAGGTTTTACTTGATATTTCACACATATAAGCATATATTTTCTTACCTATTATTTAGTTTATTAACATCGGTTTTCATACAACCCCGCATATAAGCTGAAAGGCTTAAACACATTGTGGGGACCGGTGTGGAGCGGAGGAAATAGTTGAGCAGGAAAAGCTTTAGAATAAACTGGATTACACACGAAAATAGCACTAATGTGTTCCTCAAAATACATCATAGAATTAGTTTTTGGACTATGACCATAGAACATAATTAAAGTGGCCTAAGGTTTTTATATACTTATGTGAATCAATGTTTCAAATTGACATGCCAGGGACAAGGGCATGTTGGCGAGAGTTAGGATTTGATAACCGTTGCATTGTGGATGAGCGGCAAAAAAATATAAATAAAAAAAATATGTTCTTATAAAATACTTTTGATCTTTTTCCTTAAATAATATTTAATAGGTCTTATTTAATAATTTTAATATAAATAATTCTTTTTCTTAAGAAAAATTATTAGAAAAATTAACATTAATATTAATGTTAACAATCCTTAATATTCAATTTTCCGATAATTTCTCTTAAGAGATTGTCTACAGTCTTCCCAACAAGTTTGGGAGGATTTGGTCTTCACTAATTTTTTTTTTTGGCATAAGTTGATAACGAACAATAATATGTGGATTAAAGATCATTTTTAGGGACTTCTAGTTATATAATGGGGAGTAAAAAAATATTCTCTCTTCAATGATGGTTTATTCTTTCTCCAACTTTTCTATCACATCATTAGTTGAATGAGAATTCATATATAAAATTTGGGAGATTTTCAGTTGAAAAATAGAGATTTTTACCATATACTCGAATGTGTACTCGAATACAGCCTTGTATATAAAAATGCTCATTGCATAATTATAAATCCTAAAATTTTGAATGTTGATCCCCTATTATATACTCAAATATAAGCTTCAAAATATTATCTTTGTCCATGTTTAAGAGAAAAAAATGTTGATCCTGTTACATAACTAAAAATCTCCCAAAAATTATTCATTAATCTCTAGTATTACTATTCATATCAATTTTTGCAAAAATTTTTTTGTGAGAATCGAATCCTCCCAATTGATTTGAGAGGATTGTGGCCTCTTCCTTTTCTTAATCATGTCTCTAAGTATTTTAGTTAAGTAACCACAATGAGATAGAAACAACTAACAAAGCCAGTTGATTGGTCATAATAACCCATCACGAAAGCAAGCCAATTGGAGTATGTTAGGTTATCGACGATGATCAACCTCGATTAGGCCAAAGAAGCTGAGTGTATATGAATGTAGATTTTGTGTGGAAATTGGTTGGCAGCCAAAGAGAGAGAAAGGAGAGGAAGATGAAAATGAAAGCATCGTCATTTCTTGGTAGATGAGAGTCCTGGTAGTAATCGAGACAGTGTGAGTGTGAATGTGAAGTGAAATGAAGAGATTGGTATCTTTCATCACTGCAAACTTGATATTAACATATAAAATATTAAGTTCCAATATTTCAAAATATATGTATAGAGAGGGACATATGGATTTTCTTTTGTCATTGAATATGCTTTATATATTAAAAGAGGCTCTCCACGAAAAAATAGACTTATAGTTTAGACAAAGAAAACAAAAGGGAATAGGAGAAATAATTGAACTCATGATTAAGTGCTTCCTTTCCTCAAGCAGTGAATACCTCTCTCTATCAAGCGAAAGAAGCAGAACGGTCGTTTTAGTCAAACTGTGTGACCTTACACAGGTTATTGCTTTCAATAATGACATAAATGAAACCCCACCTTAAAGGAAATTTGCTGAAACATGCATACCCATGAAATATTCTTGGCTTCTTGCTCAGGAGTCCTAGTCCTAGTCCCAATGATCTTCCGATCCCAATAGAAAAGTTTTAGCTATGAATTTTCCATCAAGCCAGTTACTTCTCTACTTTGTAACTTGTCCAATGCTTTATTATACTATTGCAGTGCAAATCAATTCTTATTCAGTGGCTTAAGTTGTTTCCACCTCACCTGGTTGGGGAAATAATAATAATAATAATAATAATAATAATAATAGTGGGAGAGAGAAATGAAGGAAGAAAGAAGAAAAATAAATGATTTTGACTCCTGTTATCGATATGAGAATTCTATTCTAAGCGATTCCATAAGTTTTTTATAAATATTTTCTAAATTCGGAAGTCATATCCCAACTTTGGTGGGATAATTAATATTAAATTCATCTAAATTTTTAATTAATAAAAAAAGAAAAAAAATAAAGAAGTGAATATCATAAGAAAAGTAAATAAATAAATAAATTCAAAAAATGTTAGTGGGAGCCATCAACCCCAGTGGCGGATATGGCCGAACGGACAGCTACAGTGGATAGCGAGTGAACGACGTACTTCACACAGTACAGAATTCAACTTGCGTTTTTATTTTCCCTATTTCAAATACGGCTGCAGTTTGACCTGCATATTGGGTAGGAACCAGTAACTATCACACCATGACGTTTGTTTCTTTTCTCTTTGTGGACTTGTATTTGTTTTCGGATCATGCAAGGAAGTTGCAATCATAAAATCAAGTTCAAAAAGACCTTGTCAGAGAACAAATTCCAATACTAATAACACAAAAGAAAACAGAACATTTTCCCCACGCTGGGTGTGTCATTCAACCATAATTGGTTACCCAAGAAATTAACGACAAACTAAATGTAAATTAAACATAATTGCGTCGCTTTTGTTTTTTTTTTTAAAACGAGACGGTTGGTTAAAGTACCGATTTCAGTACTTTTGCAATTGAAAACTTAATTCTGCTTAATCACTGTCCGATGACGAAGCTGATAATTTGTTCCAAATGCTAGTTAAATAATAATAAAACATAAATAAACTTATCGTTAACTTAATAAATTTTAACATGAGCTCCCATTAGGCATGCACTATTGTGATATTTTGAGCTGACCCTAATATAATTATATAACGGCCCTGCCCCAGCGTCAAAGAAAACTTTAATGAGTATTTAATATTATAGGTCTCTAAATTTTCATGCATATCCCGAAAAATGGGGGTAAATGATTTGTTTGCAGATCTAGAAAAGCAAATATAGCAAATGACTAGTGGTTCGGATAACCAAAGCATATGACATGACAAAAGCGGTCAGAGCTGGAGTGATTGCAGTCTACAGTAAGGCTGACATTGTTATTATGATTGGATTGTTTTTTTTTTATTTTTTACTTTTATATCAGTAATAATGAAATTTAGATTTTTGATTTTATAAATATTATCCAAATCTTTTAATATTAAGGATGTATTTTAATAGAGAAAAGAAATTGAATAAAAAAAATTGAAAAAAAAAAGTTGAGTGAAAAGAAATAAAATAAATTTTTATTTTCTATAAATATGTTTGGATAAAAAAAAATAAGAAAGAAAAAAATAATTTTCTTTTATTTATTTATATGAATAAATAAAGAAAAAGAAAGAGGTAATGTTAGTATATAATAATTTTATTTTTATATTATTAAAAGAGGCATTTCAACTGTATTAATTAATATTAAATAAAAAATTTTATTATTTTTAATTTAATAATTAAAAATAATATCAACATGTTAAATCAAATTAATATTAATAAAAATAAATTATTCAAAATTATTAAAAATAAAATTAATATTTTTAATTAACTTAATATTTTAAAAATATTACTTAAAAATATATTTTACTAATCGAATAATATCAAAAATATTATTAAAAAATATCTATCAAAGTTATTTAAAATAAAATAATTATTTTAAATTAATTTAATATTTCAAAAATATTATTTAAATATATATTTTATTAACTAAATAATATTAAAAATATTATTTAGTTATTATTTAAACTTTTAATATGATATAAAAGAAAATAAAAAATTATGTAATATGTCATTTAAAATAAAATATTTGTCTAAAATAAAATATTGATAATTAAAAAATTTAAAAATTTTATATAATTTATGCTTTAGATTTTTTTATTATTTATTTTTAATAATATAGTAGTAAAAAATTTAAAATTATTTAGATGAAATTTTTAGGAATATTGATTTGAAAGGAAAAAGAAGAGAAGGATCATGCAATATCTTAAATGGTGTTACCCACCGTATGCCCATCACCTCCATGTCTCTTTGCTCTCGTTCACTCTCCTGGATCTGCGTAAGGAAACAGGGCAAAGTTGGAAAACCAAAATGACCTTCCTCCGTCCTCTTTTCTGCCCTGCTAGGAGAGAAAAAAAAAAAAACTGTTTATATGGGTCCATCCACTATTTTGTATTGTTTAAATTTTCTTTCCGTATTTTTCCTTTCATCCAAATAAGGGAAAATTATTCCTTTCTTCTTATTTTTTTCTCCTCCCAATTTGTTTTTCTAAAATTTCTCCAACCAAACATACTCTGCTGCGTTTGGTTCGATTGATTTGGGATGGAAGAGATGAGGGGAAGGAAATGAGAAGGAAAAGGCTCTATTTCTACTGAACAGAAAAATCAGACATGAAGGAATAAATAGCGGTGGGGATCACGTGAACAGTGAACAAATTTTTTCCTCCCACCTCCGGGCGGAAATTCACGGAGGAAGGGATGAGATTTTTGGTTTTACCATATTACCCCTCTCACTGCGACGGGAGATGCGCATAGAGTGATGTGATGAAGTGGGGGGAGGGTTCTACGGTGGACAAAACCAGTTAAGGTGTTGCGTGGTCTCTCTTATTTATTTATTTATTTTTTAAATTAATACTTTTAAAATTGTTATCTAAATAATTTTAATTTCTTTATCATTATATCATTAAAAATAAATACAAAAAAAAAATTCAAAGTAGAAGTTAAGTAAAATTTTAAAATTTCTTGATTATTAATATTTTATTTCAAACAGATATTTTAATTTAAATAGGATATTAAATAATATTTGAATAATATTTGAATAATATTTTTGAAATATTATATTAATTAAAAATATTAATTTTATTTTAAATAATTTTGAATAATTTATTTTTATTAATATTAGTTTAATTTAATAGATTGATATCATTTTTCATTGTTAAATTAAAAATAATAAAAAAATTTATTTGATATTAATTAATATAATTAAAATACCTTTTATAATAACATAAAGATAAAATTATCATTTGGTAATATTAACTTTTTCTTTTCTTTTACTTTTCTACATAAATAAATAAGGGAAAATCATTTTTCTTCTCCCTCATTTTCCTTTCATCAAAACATATCTATAAAAAATACAAATTCACTCTATTTCTTTCCACTCAACTTCCTTCCATCCAATTTCTTTTCTCCTTTCAAATACACCCTTAATGACTTACATACATGTTTGATTTATCTTTTGAAATCCCAAAATTATAATTTAAGCAATAATCTACAGTCGATGACCTTTATTTCAAACTATGACTGAAGACTACTCAAAAATCAAACCAAACATGGTATAGGTCTCTAGTAACGGGGAGAAGGAGAAAGAAGAGGCAGGGACCACTGATATTAACTTTGGTATTGACATTTCGGAGGTTCCTGAATAGTGTTGAAAGCGTGCTTAAATTATAGATGTCTTTTCCTTTCTTTAGTGCTGCTTTGGCTTGTTTTCTGTTTGTAGTCATGAATTGATGTGATTATCATGACATGAGTAACATAGAAGAAAATACCCAAAATTCCAAATGGTCATTGGCTTCTAGAAGCGTGGTCTTGTATCTTACATTTTCTTCCGTTTTTTTTCCTCCCCCATCGGAAGCATTAGCTCTCATTCACATAATCCGCAATACAAGCCGAAAGGGCACTAGCCCCATATAATTTCACAAACAAACGCCTTCCTGAGGGTGAATGTGACTAAACCTAACCAATCATTGTAACCCTCTAATTACAGGTTAACAAGCCAGTCTCTCTCATTTACGTGAATGCTTTCCACAAGGTAGAGACAGGCCTTGCCCAAGTTGCATTCATTAATCATTAGTAACACCATATTAGGGAGGGTCTCCACAGCAATTGGGGTACCACACAATACAGGTAAAGAGCGGCTTTCTCTGAATATACATTGGAATGATGAAATTATCCAATTGGTTGGCAACAACTACGTCATCAACCCACAAGCATCAATAAATTCCAGAAATTAGAGCAAATATCTTGGTACATGGGGAAGCTGCTAACCCTGATCAAAGAGCCCGAGCAACATTTTTAAACTCATTCAAGCAAGAATGGACTATCTTCTGACGCTTCTGGAGAGACTCTCGTTTATTTTGCAGCACATCTATGGCACCAGGAGCAACAAACACGTCCATGAATTTCTTAACGTTCACAGCAAACAAATCTAACCCAAGAGCCACGACAAGCCGATCTCGGCTGCACAAAGTAAGAAGAACAAAGAAGGTATTAAATTAAAAGAAAAATGATAGTTGTACTTGAACATGTAATGTGAAGAATTTGTACGGTGTACCGTATGGAACATTTATAAAAAGTTACATTAAATATACAATGTCAGTTAAATATGTAATGATAGTGAATGTAAACAAAATATAAATCACTACTCTTGCTAAAATCAGGCTACCGTCTGAAATTAGATGAATATAAAGTATGACAAAATTCGAATGAAGAAACATGATCAATACCAGCTACCATGACTAGGAAGAAGCAATTCGCAGAGTTAAAAATCTAATTTTGGTAAAACAACAACGACCTACTCTTTTTTCCATTCGGCTACATACATCAAGCAATGCCATTGTGCCTTTTCATAACTTACATCTATAGACAAACCATTTAAGCCTAATTTTTGTTCAACAATTAAACAAAACGACTTTGATGCCTCCAGGTAATATGCAACTGCTAGGTAATCGGCCAGAAGCAGCTCTATGCTCTTGAATGGAAAATATGGCATTAGACATCTTGAAATTGGACAGAGAGATATGGGTTGGAGAATTTCCAAAAGTCAAAACATTATGCCTATCACGTTATCAGCTATAACTAAGGACTTGTTTTAAGTGTCACATTTCCAATATCTGGCTTGCATTAACCGCTTTAAAAAAAGACTAAAGCTTACCAAGGGGTTAGGAATCCAGAATTTAATGTCGATGTCACGCCTCTCTCAACAAGAACTTCACGTATACGTGCAAAATGCTGGGCAGCTGATAAACAGATTTCTGAGTAAGCTGAACCTGCTCTATCCCCATTTCCAACTAAAATGCCACCATTCTGCACTCTAATATAGTCAGAATTTTTGCTATTTTCTGCCATTTTGGACACTGTTTTTCTTGGTCTACTGTCATTGCAAATCCCAAGCTCCTTTTTAGCCCCTCCATAAACTGGATCACCTGGCTGATCAGGAGATTGGGTCTCAGGGATAGTCATGTGGCTTTCTCTCAAAGCATCTTTAGTTTCTGCAGCTTTGCCCGGTGTAGTTTCCTGCATGTTATTTTCTGGAGGCATGTTTTCCTGATCCCTCAGTGCATGATGGGAAGCTGAACTAGTATCACTCAACTCAAGAAAAAACGACGAGGCTGAGGCCTGACTGAATTTGTTAAACGAGGCAGCATTTAGGCCAGAACATGGTTGAAAGTCATTAAAATAGCAGACCTGAGTATGGACTAGTAACTGAATCAAGGTGATGCCTAACTAGCTGCTTGCACTGCCTGGCAAGATCCCTTATGAAGCGATTGCAAGCGCACCTTAATGCAGCATGGAAACCTACGTAGCTATCCATATTTCCCGTTTTAATTCCATTTGCATAGAAAATAAGCAACATTCAGCTTTTCTAATTAGTTGAAAGAAATTAAACTATACATAAGAGATGCAACTTCGCAAAATCATCATTCAGTTCTAGCAGTGCCCCGCAAGGGACTGTATGCTTTATATCATATAAAACAAAATACTTCCCCATCAAAATAGACAACATAACCTATAAAACTGTTAAAATAATAGATTAGCAAAGGCAATCTGATCATTATCTTTAATATGAAGAATCAGACACCTTAAGGCAATACATTGATGCCTTTAAGCTGGAAACAGGAAAAGAAATTATCGAAGAATTATTCAACGTTTAAGTAGTGAATGCAAAGAATCTAGTAACTAATACATCAATAGAAGAAAGGTGTGCAAGACAAGGGGTTTCACTTACATTCTGACTCACAACTGTGGTTTCTTTCCAAAGCCAAAGCAAATAAATTCCCTAAAACAAAAGTAAGCCGATTGCAAGCAGTGTCAAGAAGAGGCGCAAGCCATGATTTAGCAGCAGCACGTGCAATCTCTGCAGCAGCCTCTGTTATTCCTCTTCTTCCTTCACCTCGGCAAGCATGGGCAAGTAATATATTTGCAACCAGTTGAAGTGATACCAAAAAGCTCAAATTAAAAAGGAAAACATCGAATGTCCCCAAAACGAGAATACTGAAAGAGTAAATCACCTTCTCCCTTGACACTGGGGGGCATTCAATGGAATATGCGGCACAGCGAAATTCATGCATCACCCTCTCAAATGCTGCTCCTTCATAAAGTCGAAGGGTAGCATTGGAGGGATTTACGTCTGCAATGACACCAGACCAAGCCCCAATTACTCTTTGTGACTGCTCTTCTGTGGTTGTTTTCCCCTGCTGCTCAGGGGAAGGATCCACTGCACCATCAATCAATGCACCCTGGACCATTGCAAAAGAATAGTTATTAATCTGAGATAAATGTCCATAAATCTTCAAAACCAATTGTTTAAACTAAGACTAAAGTTGCAGCCCATTTGTGTAAGTGAACTGCAAAGAAACTTAGGTTACATGCTAACAGTACAAACCAAACCAACAGAAGTAAGTGAAAGGTGTAACTAGTATTCATGATCCATCATTAATCGGAAGAGAACAGAGCTAAATAAACATAGTCCTGTGCAGAAGAAAAAGTTTCAATAGTCAAATATAATTTTGTTATAATGATTACCCACCACATGGCTGTTGATGGAAGCTGCATACATCATTGCGAATTTCCTAAGGTGAGAAATGTCTGAAGTAGCCTGTATTTTTGAATCCATTCTAGCAAGTTCAGAAGTCACTTCACTGCATCTTTGCTCAAGCAAAGTTGGTGGAGCAGCTTCTTTGTATTTCTTCTGAAGCTCAGACTCCAAGTAATCTCTCAGAGGGCCAAAACCAATATAGGACTTGAACTTCTCTTCACCAAACCCTCCCTCGACACCCTCATGGAGATGACAGACAACCTCTGAGTCAACCTGAGAAATCTGCTTGCGGAACTCATCATTTGAAATATTGCCCCTTCCTTCAGCAGGGCCACGAGAAAAGGGCGAGTGCTATCTCCAAGATAACCACTTGCACTCAAATAGCGATCCACTTCCCACCGGTCACTAAATTCCCGCATGCATTAGATGGCTGACTGTTAAAACCAGCCCTTAAGAAAAATATTATACCATGTGCTATTCTAATTATATTATATATACTTCTACTGCCTAAAGGCGACAAAACCACAAGGCCTACAGTGATTACTGTTGGTGGTATAGCTTGATTAATAGAGTGATTTAGCAAGCTTCCAACCAAAGAAGTAGACAACCAAATTTAACTATTGCAATAAACCAACACATTTCATACCTTGAGACGATTATCGAATTTGGAGACAACAATTACTGTCCGTCTAAATGTTGGATCAATTTCGCGAATGGCATCCAACCACAATGAGGAGCACCACTCTACACTACTTTGCTGAAGGAACAAGAGTAAGCGGTGTGGTGGTAATATAAACCTTCAACTAATGTAAGTGGTAAACAAATGGAACCACAGTTCTGAGTGGAAATAATCTTTCACTGATGTATATTGAATAGCAGTAAAGAAAAACAACAACCTGATATATGAGTTGAGTCAAACAAATGAACAAACAATTGGAAGGGATGAGATGTATTCAATGGCGGCAGTATAAACTACACAGTGTGGTAATACAGTCATAGATCTATAATATGTGATGGGGAAGACAATTTCAACCCGTGCAGGGAATTCACTTGAGAAGGAAGATATGAGAAGAGATTAGCTCAAGAAGTCACAGAAGGAGAGGAACAAACAGAGGGAAAAACTAGATGGGAGAAGGAACTCATATAACATGCCTAAAGCTCCCTTGCGGTTGCTAATGGATATAATCCCTTAGCCACTTTGGTTCTGTGCGTTTCCTGCTCTCCTTTTTCTCATTTCTGCTCCAAGTTTGTTAGCTATCATGTTCTCTGGATCGTGCGCCATGTGTCCCTCTCGCAAATATTTTTTTGGGCTTTCGCCTGTATCATGGCTCCCTGCATTGACATTGACCTTGCCCTCAAGTTCAGAGTTCTACTCTTGTTGACCAGTGTCAATATTCAATAAGGCTATGGGAATCACCTACTATTGTGGCTGGCCAACACATTTCTTCAGCAAGGAAATATGAAAAATCAGATGAATTCTAGTTGTGTCAGGCAAGTGTAACCTATATGCAACTAGTCCAATTCTCTCAATAATCTTAAATGGGCCAAAATAACGCATGCTCAATTTTTGATTCTTGCGCAGAGCCAATGAATTTTGTCTATATGACTATAATTTGATATACACCAAATCTCCTATACCAAATTCCACTTGTCTTCGCTTACCATCCGCTATCTCCTTCATTCTTTGCTGAGCTTTACTGAGATAGTGTTTCAACTGTGCCAAAAGCATATCTCTTTCCTGTAGCTACTATTAGACAGAATTACTATCAGCTGATGAGGGTTCATATCTCAAGATTTGAGAAGGATCTCTGCCAAAAATAGCCTTATACGGTGTCATGCCTATAGCAAATTGGAAGGATGTGTTGTACCAGTAATTAGCCCACGGTAACAGCTTGAACCAATCCTTTGGATTCTCTTAAGTGTAACAATGCAGGTACATTTCAATGCATCTATTCAGAACCTCAGACTGACCGTCTGTTTGGGGGTGATAAGAAGAGTTCATTGCTAATGTTGTTCCCTGACTTCTAAATATCTGTTGCTAGAATTGAATTGTAAAGATTTTGTCCCTATCAGAGACAATGGATTGAGGTATGCCATGGATTTTAACTACTTGTTGAATGAAAGCATCCGCTACTATCTTGGCTGTGAAATCTGCTGGAAGTGGAATAAAATAAGCAAATTTGGATAATCGGTCGATCACCACCATGATAACAGAGCAATAATTGGATGGAGAAAGCCTAATAATGAAATCCATAGCTATATCTTGCCAAATCTGATTAGGTATTGGCAACGGTTGCATGAATCCAATTGGGGGTTGTGTCATGTATTTTGCTTGATGACTAGTGGAACAATTGCTCACATAATCTTTAACATCGAGGGACATTCCTTTCCAGAAAAATTGGGTTGCAATCCTAGCCAAAGTCCTCTGCACACAAGCATGGCCCCCAATAGAAGAATCATGAAACTTTGTCAAAATTCGTTGCTTAATATCTGAAGCCGACGGTATGAGAATTCTTTCTTTCCAAAACCACAAACCATCCTTGTGCTGAAGATGATGCATGGTGGCTGGTGTGATGGACATTTCCAATTTAGGATCAAAATTCACCAACTGCCATTGCAATTCATTCAAGATGCTGAATTGGGGTTCTGAAATTGCCATAAAGGATCGAGATAAGGCATCCACTGCTTGGTTTTCGGATCCTTTCTTATATTCAATAATGAAATCAAAACCTAGTAATTTTGGTAACCAGGCTTGCTGTTCCGGTGTCTGAATAACCTGTCCTTGCATCTCTTTTAAACTCTTATGGTTTGTCTTGATGATGAATTTATGCCCCAACAAGTAATGTCTGAATTTGCTCACAGCTTCAGTTATTGCGTACATTTCTCTAGCATATGCAGATTGTTTTTGCATCCGTAGTGAGATTTTCTTTGAACAATAGGCAATGGGATAGTTGTCTGGGCTTAGAACTGCTCTTATCCCAGTGCCTGATGCATCTGCTTCTAGCACAAAAGGTTTATCAAAATTGGGGAGTGCTAAAATAGGTGCCTCAGTCAAGGCTAATTTCAGGGTGACAAATGCATCATGAGCTCTTTGCGACCATTGAAATGCATCTTTTTTGAGTAGATCGGTAAGTGGTGCAGCCACCATAGTAAAGCCACAGATAAACCTTCTATAATAGCTTGCTAACTCAAGGAATGCTCGGAGTTGCTTAGCTTATTTAGGGAATGGCCACTATCTTATTGCTTCAACCTTGCAGCCATCTACTTTCACCCCCTCTCTTGAAACTAAATGTCCTAGATATTCTATTTGTTGCTACCCAAATGAGCGCTTAGAGATTTGGCAAATAGTGAGTGTTGTCGCATTGTGTGTAGGACCATAGAGAGATGTTCAACATGTGCATTCCAAGTGGGACTATATACTAGTATGTCATCAAAGAAAACGAGTACAAATTTGCGGAGGAATTCAGCAAATACCGCATTCATGAGTGATTGGAAAGTAGCCGATGCGTTCGTGAGTCCGAAAGGCATGACTAGTCATTCATACAGTCCTTGATGAGTTCCGAATGCTGTCTTGTGTCTATCTTCTAGTTTCACCAAGATTTGATGGTAATCGGAATGCAAGTCCAGTTTTGAAAAATATTGGGCACCAAAAAGTTCATCAAGAAGTTCATCCACCGTAGGCATTGGGAATGAATCCTTGACTGTCACTGCATTAAGTGCACGGTAGTCTATGCAAAAACGCCATGTGCCATCCTTTTTCTTGACCAATAATACCGGTGAAGAGAAAAGGCTAGAACTAGGTTGTATGATTACCTCTTACAACATCTCAACAACAATATTTTCGATTTCTGACTTTTGGCTATGTGGATGCGGTAAGGCCTAACTTTGACTAGTGCTGCATTGGGTAAAAGAGGGATACTGTGATCATGTGTATAGTGGGGTGGTAGCCCATGAGGCTGAGCAAATACATCATGATATGATTGTAACAGCATGGCCATTTCCAGTTCAATAATATCTGGCAGTTCCAGCAATGGTGAGTTTGAAGTTTCAAGTACTTGAAGTTGAAGAGTGTATAATTCGACTATTGCATCTGTGGCAGCTAGGCATTTCATATGATTAAACTGAGCTTGGCTTGGTATATTCTGTGTTTCTCCCTGCAATGTATACATGTGGTCATTCAACAAGAAAGTTATGAATCTCGTTTTGTAATTGACCAAGTAAGTATCTAATGTGGCTAGCCATTACGTTCCTAATACAAGTTTAGCAGCGGCTATGGGTAAGACATACGCGAAGACTGACAATGAATGCCCCTGGATATGAACCGAAACTTGCTTGACTCTACCTTCACACTCCAGCAAATCACCATTTCCCATAATCACATTTAGTCTTGGTGTAGATTCAGTTGGAAGCTATAAAAATTTGGCAATTCTTGGCTGAATGAAATTGTCTGAACTTCCACCATTTATCAAAATCTGAATTTTCGTTCCATTTATGCTGCCCATAAATCTGATTGTCCCCCTCCCATGAGTGCCATCCATTGCATGGTAAGAAAGGTGATGTGATTGATCATCAATTATTCCACTCAATGCAGCAGCTTCTTCTTGAATTGATACTGAATCTTGTTCTTCCTCCTGTTGGTCCTCACATTAGATCAAATAGTAGTGTTTATTTGTGCATCGGTGGTTAGGTGAGTATTTTTCATCACATGTGAAACATATGCCTGTCTCTTCTGAACTAAATATCGGCAGGAGTCAGTTTCTTAAGGCTATTTGGCTTAGGAGGTGAGGGTAATAATGGTGTGCTGTTTGTGTTTTGGTTTGTGGCGGTTGTAATGGTCTTATGTGCTGAAGGGCTGAATTTTGGTGATGGTGGGGTTGGGGTATAGGATTTTTGCGGAAATTGGTTAAGTGGTCTGGGGTTAAAATTTGGTGATGGTATTCGGTTTGGTAAAGTGAATGGCTAAACTTTCTCTTCAAACAGTTTGGCCAGGGCAACCGCATGTACCAGGGAGTGGGGACATCTAGATATCACTTCCTTCTTCAATTCTGGATTCAATCCCCAAAGAAAATAGTCAAGTAGCAAGGTATCATCTAAACCATAGGATCGATTGGCCAAATCCATAAAAGCTTCATGATATTCATCAACAGAATAGGTCTGAGTTAATTTAAGTAACTAAGCCCGTGGATTTTCAAACTGAGAAGGTCCAAATTGAACTAAAGCAGTAGAGAGAGCTACCCAATTTGGTACTTGGTTAGATCTCTCGAGCAATTGTAGTCAAGGTAGTGTTTTGCCTTCAAAATGCACCGATGCAAAGGACACCTTCTGGTCCTTAGGAATTAAATAAATTCGAAAAAATCTTTCAGCCTTGTAGATCCATTGCACTAGATCATCACCATAGAATTTGGGAAAATCAATCTTGATTGAATGCGGGTGGAAAGTTATTGCTGGATTGGTCTGTGCAGTTGAGTTCTACTCATCCCAATGATTTGGCCATGGAGTAGAATGCTCCGAGTGTTGGGTTAACAGCTGTAGGATCTCACTTATCTGTTGCTCGATGCGCTCAAACCGAGCCCCGGACTGTTGGATTTCGTTAGTATGAACACCCAGTGTCTCGTTGACCGGTTTCAATTCCGCCTGCCAATTCTCCTTTGTGCGGCTGTTGTCTGCCATGGATGAGTTAATGAAAGCACCAGTAATATAAACCTTCAACTAATGTAAATGGTAAACAAATGGAACCACAGTTCTGAGTGAAAATAATCTTTCACTAATGTATATTGAATAGCAGTAAAGAAAAACAATAATATGATATATGAGTTGAGTCAAACAAATGAACACACAATTGGAAGGGATAAGATGTATTCAGTGGCGGCAATATAAGAAATGATGAACCACACAGTGTGGTAATACAGTCACAGATTTATAGCATGTGATGGGTAAGACAATTTCAACCCGTGCAGGGAATTCACCTGAGAAGGAAGATATGAGAAGAATTAGCTCAAGAAGTCATAGAAGGGGAGGAACAAACAGAGGGAAAAACCAGATGGGAGAAGGAACTCAAATAACATGCCCAAAGCTCCCTTGCAGTTGCTAATGGATATAATCCCTTAGCCACTTTGGTTTTGTGCGATTCCTGCTCTCCGTTTTCTCATTTCCCGCTCCAAGTTTGTTAGCTATCGTGTTCTTTGGATTGTGAGCCACATGTCCCTCTCGCAAATATTTTTGGGCCTTCGCCTGTATCAGGTGGACTAGCCAATGACTTCACCATTGAAAGAATCTCTTCCGGGCATGTTCTTCGTTTGACCCTTCTTTGCCTGCTAAACAAGTCTTGCGCCATGAATATAATTTAGCAGAAAGAAAAGAGTTAAGTACCATAAATGTCAAACCTTCAGTGCTCACTTCTCATAAACTCCAAACACCTACCTTCAGAACTAACCCTGGCGTATCAATAATAGTAAGGTTGGGACAATGCGCATACTTGGCTCTCATTACAATTGGCTTAGGAGAAACTACTGTCTTGGTTTTCTTCAAGAGCATTTCAATTCGGGACTTTATAATATCTGCAATGGTAGATGCCAAAACCACATGAATCCTCCTCCTATGTTTCCATTCCAATACTCAAGTTTCAGGTTCTTGTACAACAATCAAGCATATTAGCACACACATAGTCATACCAAAGCATAAATAAAAACAAGCTGAAAAAATGGTGAATTTAAAAATAGTGTTGTCAAAGCCAGACCATGAACCAAACACTTAACTGGCTATACTTCAATTTCATAACTAAATCAATCATTAGCCAGCTAAAGCCCATGAAAACCAAGTTGAACCAACAAATTTTTTTTTTTTTCTAAAAGAAATCAATATATTTTACATTATTATACTTGAATTATTTTTTATGACATTATCTAGTTTGATCAAATGATTTAAACAGTTGAACCTCAACCCATTTTTCAGGTAGTTTTAACAACATTGTTTGAAATATGTTGGATAAAAAATGTAATTAGCTAAATTTCTCTAAGAAAACTTATCTAAAAACAAGCTTCCAAAGGTTATCAGTGTTCAGAGAATCTAGCTAAGGAGGATACTCTACCCGTTAGCAAATTAATTTCTCAATTGACTTATAAGAGCAAACCTTTGAGCAAGATCAATCAATAAAATATTAAAATGGTAATTGAACTTGCATTAATCAACTTAAGAGTTTATACAAACTTGAATCTCAATAATGGAAATAAGGAAATAACATAATGCTGAAAGTAAAATCGATAGAGAGACATAAAAGTTAACAATCAAAGTGGCATGATGTATGGATCCCCTTTTTCTACTTTGTATGCATGAGCTTTTGCATCCCTCCTAACATTTTGCCACTTCCCAGTTGCATGCACATAGTGGTCCTCGACTCAATTTTATGCACCCACATTCTCTATTAGTGGTAACCATCACTCACCTGTGGCTCTAGTCTTTAACTACCTCTTTTTCTCAATAATTGAGCTTAATCATTCTTCTTGGTCCATCATTCCCTTCAGCTGATGAATATTTGCCTTAGACCCAAATGCTTCCTTTGGCCCATTTTAGCCTCTAGCTAAGCCCCATTTTGGTCACTTGTCAACCCATAGCTAATCACACATTAACCTCCAATTAATTATGGTGCCAATATATGCCTCCTACATTACCTAGCTAATGGCTATTTACTCAACTAGGTAATGTATTTAAGATTATTAACGTTATTGTTCTTTCACTTTCACCAAGTGAAACCCTTTCTTGCTTCTTGCTCACCGATTCAGCTTCTTCTCCCTTTGTTCCTCAACAACCTTTCAAATCCTCTTTTTGATTTCAAGCTTCCATATTTTCTTGCTCACATTTAACTCTTCATTCCTTAAAGTGTCTTTGGAATGCTCAGACTCGCAAAACCCTAGCAGCTCGGCCGCTCACATCCTGTCGGAGCTCTTTTTTGAGCTCCAAAAGCTCCTCAACTAACCTATTAGTTGACTCTCTTTAGTAATTAGCTGACAAGGTTGCGCAATCGACAAAGACTCTGTAATCGCTTGGTGGCAAATCGAAATCAACCCAAGGGGCTTCTTTGTCTTGTCGAGCAAGGAACCCTTTATTAGAAGATGAACCTGGGGGCTGAGAACTTGATTCCTTATGATCGGGCTCACTGTACCTTCATCTTGTGTCCTCTTTGCACAGAACCTTCTTTGTTTCCACACATTACCAAATCCTTCATCCTTCTTGACAATTTCAAGCTCCCAATAGCCGAAAATTGGCTCTCTATTTCTCGATTCCCAAAGGAACTTCGCAGTTGGCCAAAGTGTAACACCCTAATAATCTCATACTATACTTAAGTCATATTATGTCCGATTATCAATTGTTACTTATGCTCTTGGAAAACTTAAGCTCCTTTGGAAAATACATTTCGTGGAAAATGGGGTAAAATCTTTTTTTTGAAATACGTAGTTGCTTTTGGTGCATTAAAACTTGAGCATCGAGCATTAGAAAAAGTCATGTAAGCATTGCACATAACAAATCCCATCACAACAAAATAAAGCATAAAGGTAGTAAATGAAACATAACATATAACAGAGCTTGAGATTCTCATTCCATAAAATATAAAACATAAAATAATGAAGTATAATTAGTGACACATGACTAAGTGATAGAGCATTCATTTATACATTATTCTAGTGTTATTCCTAGCTTGTTTACATCATAATTGTGTTTTAATTGATGCAAATAAATGAGTTTGATGACATTGACCTTCATTGAGAATTTGTATAAATGTGTGCTAATTTTCGGATTTCATACTTATTTTGACGTTTCTATCTTCTGCAGCCCATATCTTGAGGTACAAGTACCGGAATTAAGCAATCTTTAGCTCGTTGGAAAGATAACGAAAAATCCTACAACTTTGCTGAAGACCTCAAGACCGAAATCTGTCAGATTCTAGACGTAATTTTCATTACAAAGAGGTTGTAGTAAACGGGCCCAGAATTGAGTCTTTCTTGGGCCTATTTGTTTTAGATGGGCTTGGCCCTCTTTTGAGGTTTTTGGAGTTCTTTGAAAATACTATTAGAGAAAGGGGTGGAATTTTAAGGAGTTTAGGTTTTTCATTAGAGAGTAAGTTTTTATTATTTTTTTTCGATTTTGATTTCTTTTTGGTTGGACGTTTCGTTTTTGTTTTATTTGTCCATGGCGATGGAAGGCTGAATTTTTCTTTCAGCTTAGGAGGTTCATTTCTCAATGCATGGATTCTGAGGTGTAGTGTTTAATTATATTCAATTTTTGTCTCTATTCTTCCCTCTTTTTCTACAATTCTGATTTTCATTTATTCTCTCAAACATTGATCAATGGTTGATGAAGCTATTCTGATTAGAATAGAATTGTTTGTTTCAGAATTGAACCCTAATTAGATTTGGATTGATTAATTCGAATTGGATTAGATTAAAATAGAGGGCTGATCTCAGATTTGGGAATTAGGTTAAAATCGAATTAAACACTTGAAGATCTTCTTATTTTTAGTTCGAAATTAACAGAATGGAGCTGAATGCGAAATGCTTCTTGTGAACCTATGACGAATCCTAATTGTTGTGAATGAATTTCTTAAGTTGATCCTTAATCAAGTGATTTTTTTGCAACTGTTTTAAATTCAATTAGATTTCTGAGTTCTTGTTAATGAAACCCCCACCCCATTTTAGTTATCCTAATGTATTCACGAAATTTAGAGTAATTCCTTGGGAAACGATCTAGGTTTGCACCTACTACTACATTGTTTTGTTCAAAACCTAGTCTATTTGAGTGCATTGTGACAGTGCGCGTAAAATTTAGATAGAACATTTCATAGACTCATTAGGCTTCAAGGTAGTGTGCATAGTCATTTGCATAGTAGTACTAGAGATACTTTTAGTGAGTTTGCATCTGAGTTTGCATCTGAATTTGCTGCTTCAAGTTCTGAAACTGAACATTCACATATAGAAAACATGGACAATAATCAGTATGAGAGAACCCTTAAGGAGTTGGCTGCACCTGATGTGACATATCAGCCATTAGGCATTTAATATCCTGAAATTGAAGTCCCTTTTGAATTAAAGTCTGGACTAATCCATTTGCTGCCTAAGTTCAATGGTTCTGCAAGTGAAGATCCTCATAACCATTTGAAAGAGTTCCATATAGTCTGCTCAACCATGAGACCCCAAGGAGTTCCTGAAGATCACATCAAGCTGAAGGCATTTCCATTCTCTTTAGATGGTGCAGCAAAGGACTAGCTATACTACCTCCAACCAGGATCAGTTACTTGCTGGAATGACATGAAGAGGCTCTTCCTGGAGAAGTTTTTCCGTGCATCCAGAGCTGCAACAATCAAGAAGGAGATCAGTCGCATTAGACAACTTCCTCAAGAGAGTTTGTATGAGTACTGGGAAAGATTCAAGAAGCTGTGTGCAACCTGTCCACACCACCAAATCAGTGATCAATTGCTCATCCAGTATTTCTATGAAGGACTTGCTCCAATGGAGAGGAGTATGCTTGATGCAGCCAGTGGAGGAGCTCTCATGGATAAAACTCCTATCGCAGCCAGAGCATTGATTGATAATATGGCAGAGAATTCTCAACAATTCAGCACAAGAGCCATGATGCCAATAAGAGAAGTCCATCAGTTAGGCCATCCAATTCCACCTGCACCTAGTAATTCATGGCCTCAAGTAATAGTGGAGAGAAATTCTGGAAAAACCCAATCTGGTGGTTCTGCTCCTGATCAAGTGATAGTGCAGAGTAGGCTAGAGAGCAGGATTGATGAGCTGACCACCTTTGTAAGGCAATTGGCTATTTGCACAACAAGATGCTCCAAAAAAGATGATGGTGAGAGATTGTCTCATTTGCTGTTCCCAAGAGCATACCTCTGATTGTTGCCCTATGTTTCAAGGAAATAATCAGCAAGCTTCTGTCCAAGGAGTTTATAGTGGAGGTCAGCAACAATATAGGCAGCAGTAACGACAGCCACAGAATTTTCAGCAATCTCCAAAGCAATGGTACCAATACCAGTATCAGTCTCATGATCCTGCATTAAGGAACCATTCGAATATGAGATATGTTCAACCTCCTCAAGAGTAACAAAGAATAAAGAACTGGCTGGGCAAAGATAGTAACAAATACTAGCCACCATTCAGGCAGCAGCAGCAGCAACAAAACATGCAACCAACTCAGCCAAGCCAAAATTCTGAACCATCATTGGAGGATTTGATGAAGCAAATGGCCAAAAATAATCTGCAGTTCCAGCAAAATGTGAATGCTTCTATCCAAGACTTGCAGACACAAATTGGTCAGTTAGCTACTACTGTGAACCAGCTAAAATCTCAAGGAAGTGGTCAGTTGCCTTCTCAACCAGAAATTAACCCTCAAGGAAATATGAGTGCAATAGCCTTGAGGAGTGGCAAGGAACTGCCTACAAGAGAGCCAACTAAGAAGCTGCAAAATGAGCATGAGAAGCTTAACAATTTGCTGCAGAATCAGTCTGATAAGCTACAGAAAGATCCTGCAGATGATGATGCTGTACAGAAAATGGATTTTGCCCCAAGCACTTTAGATAATGCTGCACAAAAAC
The DNA here is from genome assembly GCA_031439585.1 of Pterocarpus macrocarpus. Taxonomy (NCBI): domain Eukaryota; kingdom Viridiplantae; phylum Streptophyta; class Magnoliopsida; order Fabales; family Fabaceae; genus Pterocarpus; species Pterocarpus macrocarpus. The sequence goes on from CM062522.1 coordinate 46,152,232, forward strand.
CACCTCTTCCTTTTCCAAACAGAGTTGCTAAACAAAAACTAGTAGCTACAGATTCTGATAAGGAGCTTCTTGAGACTTTTAGAAGAATTGAAGTGAATATTCCTTTGCTGGATGCGATCAAACAGGTTCCCAAGTATGCCAAATTCCTCAAGGAGTTGTGTACCAACAAGAGGAAACTGAAGGGAGATGAGAGGATTACCATGGGAAGAAATGTGTCAGCCCTCATTCAACCCAATACGCCAGAGAAATGCAAGGATCCAGGAATGTTCACTGTCCCTTGCACCATTGGGAATTCCACCTTCCAGAATGCATTGCTTGACCTTGGTGCTTCCATCAATGTGATGCCTACATCCATTTACAAGTCTTTGAACCTTGGTCCTTTGCAGCCAAGTCGTGTGATCATTACTCTAGCAAATAGAAGCATAGCACACCCTATTGGAGTTGTGGAAGATGTATTGGTCAGAGTGGACAAGCTGATATTTCCAGCAGATTTCTACATCCTAGACATGGAAGAGGAATCTTCTCCACGCAGTCCTACCTTGATCCTTGGGAGGCCATTTCTGAAAACAGCAAGGACAAAAATTGATGTGTATTCCGGCATTCTATCGATGGAGTTTGGTGATGATGTGGTGTAGTTCAACATTTTTGAGGCCATGAAACACCCCATGGAAGATCATAGTGCATTTCAGTTAAATGTTATTGAGTTGTTGGTTGATGAAACTTGCTCAGAATTGTTCTTGGATGTGCTGCAGTCAGAGTTTCTAGAATTTCTCATTGATGCACCTTCACTTGTCCTGATTGCACAAAAATAGAATTGTGTAGTGTGTGTGTAGAAATTGAGGCATGTTTGTAGAATAAAGATGACGATTCTGATGCTATTTTAGAGGATGATGTAGCAAGTACCTCTAATTCTGATCTTGTTGCAGAATTAAATTCTTCCTCTAGACTACCTCCCTCCATTGTGCAGCCACCCGACTAGGAGCTCAAGCCTTTGCCCAAGCATCTGAAGTATGCAATTTTTAGAAGCCAATGACAAGCTACCAGTGATAATTTCAGCAGAGCTAGATGCTGAACAAGAGGAAAAGTTACTGTAGACGTTAAAGACTCATAAGCAGGCAATAGGTTGGACTTTAGCGGACATTCCAGGAATTAGTCCTTCCACATGCATGCATAGGATCCTGTTGAATGAGGATGCCAAGCCTATTAGGCAGCCCCAAAGAAGACTTAACCCCACCATGCTGGAAGTGGTTAAGAAGGAAGTGAGCAAATTGCTAGCGACTGGCATGATTTACCCCATTTCAGACAGTGAATGGGTGAGTCCAGTCCATGTAGTTCCAAAAAAGACCGAGGTGACAGTGATAAAGAACCAACATGATGAGCTAGTTCCCACCAGAATTCAGAATGGCTGGTCAGTATGCATAGACTACAGGAAGTTAAATCAGGTGACTCGCAAGGACCATTTTCCCCTTCCTTTCATTGATCAAGTTTTGGAGCGAGTAACGGGAAAGTCACGTTACTGTTTTCTGGATGGATTCTCTGGTTATTTCCAGATTCACATAGCCCTAGAGGACCAGCACAAGACCACTTTCACCTGTCCCTTCGGCACATTTGCCTACCGGAGGATGCCATTTGGTTTGTGCAATGCACCTGGCACCTTCCAGAGGTGTATGATGAGCATCTTTGCTGACTTTCTAGGGACTTCATTTGAGGTATTCATGGATAACTTTACTATTTATGGTTCCTCATTTGATGCATGTTTAGAGAGTCTATCTAGAGTTTTAGATAGGTGCATACAGTCTAACTTGGTTTTGAACTATGAAAAGTGTCATTTTATGGTAACTGAGGGGATTGATTAGGGCATGTTGTATCTAGTAGGGGCATTGAGATAGAGCTAAGATTAATGTGATTGTATCTTACCTTACCCCACCTGTGTGCGGGAAGTGCGCTCTTTTCTTGGACATGCAGGTTTTTACAGGAGGTTCATCAGAGACTTTAGTAAGATTGCCCTGCCGCTGTCCAGCCTTTTGCAGAAAGATATGGAGTTTCTGTTTGATTAGGCCTGCAAGGATGCATTTGATAAGCTAAAGAGATGCCTGACCTCCACACCTGTCATTTAGCCTCCGAGATGGGATGTTCCATTTGAGCTCATGTGCGACGCCTCCAACTATGCTGTTGGCGCAGTCCTTGGTCAGAGAGTGGATAGACAGCCTTATGTTATTCCATATGCTTGTTGTACCTTGGATAAAGCACAGGCGAACTACACCACTACAGAGAATGAGCTTTTAGCTATTGTTTTTGCATTATATAAATTTCGTTCATATTTGCTAGGCTCTAAAGTTATTGTTTTCTCTGATCATGCAGCGTTGAGATACTTGCTTAAGAAGTCAGATTCTAAGCCACGACTGATTCATTGGATGCTTCTTTTGCAGGAGTTCGATATTGAGATTAGAGATAGAAGTGGTGTAGAAAACTTGGTGGCAGATCACTTGAGTAGAATTCAACTGCCACTCGAGGATTTCCCCATTCATGATACATTTCCAGATGAGCAGCTGTACCAGATAGGAGGGCAGGATCCTTGATATGCAGACTTAGTGAATTATCTTGTTGCCAAAGAGATCCCAACACACTTTTCGAGAGCCCAGGCTGCTAAGTTAAAGAATGATTCCAAGTACTACATATAGGATGATCCTTACTTATGGAAGATGTGTAGTGACCAGATCATTAGACGATGTGTGCCAGACCATGAATTTCAATCCGTACTCAGATTTTGTCATTCCTTGGCTTGTGGTGGTCATTTCGGGCCCCAACGCACAGCCTGGAAAGTCTTGGACTCTAGATTGCATTGGCCTACCTTGTTCAAAGATACGCACAGCTTCTGCAAGACATGTGAGTGATGCCAGTGGACCGGGAATATTTCGCGCAGAAATGAGATGCCTCAACAACCTCTCCTTTTCTGTGAGGTATTTGATGTATGGGGTATAGATTTTATGGGTCCATTTCCTGTTTCATTTGGCTTTGCTTATATACTGTTAGCTGTGGACTATGTCTCCAAGTAGGTGGAGGCAAAGGCCACTCGTACTGATCATGCTCGAGTTGTTGTAGATTTTGTTAGGTCACACATTTTTTGCAGGTTTGGATTTCCTAGAGTTTTGATCAGTGACTAGGGATCACATTTCTGCAACCGCACCATGGATGCCTTACTGTGTAAGTTTGGGGTCATCCATAGAGTTTCTACACCATACCACCCCCAAACGAACGGGCAAGCAGAGATCTCCAACCGGGAAATTAAGCAGATCCTGTAGAAGGTAGTCTAGCCTAACAGGAAGGATTGGAGTTTTCGCTTAGAGGATGCTCTGTGGGCATACAGGACTGCTTACAAAACGTCGATAGGGATGTCCCCTTATCAAGTTGTTTTTGGTAAGGCATGTCATCTTCCGGTGGAAGTAGAGCACAAGGCATTTTGGGTAGTAAAGCAGTGCAATATGAATTTGGAAGCATGCGGTTCGCATAGGAAGCTTCAGTTGCAAGAGTTGGAGGAGATTCGTAAGGAAGCATATGAGAACTCCAATATCTATAAGGAGCGGACCAGAGCATTTCATGACAAGATGATAGGGCGCAAAGAGTTCAAAATTGGTGAAAAAGTTCTTTTATACAATTCTTGATGCCTGGTAAATTAAGATCTAGGTGGGATGGTCCTTTTCTTGTTGTTAACATTTTTCCTTATGGTGTAGTGGAGCTTCAAGACATAGGAACCAAGAAGCGGTTCAAGGTTAATGGGCATCGACTCAAGCACTTTCATGAGGACTTAAAGGAGCAAGCGCCAGAGGAAGCCACCTTTGGGTTGGCTATTTAACCTGATTGATCATAGGGGAGTGTTCTTACCCCACTTTCATTTTGATTGTTCTACATTGTCCATTATATCTCATGTTGTTTACATTGAGGGCAATGTAATCTTTAAAGTGTGGGGGGAGGCAACACAATTTTTTTTTTTGGTTGCTATTTTTGTGGTTACATTTTGCTTTGCATATTGTTTTGCATGTTGTCTATTGGTTTTTAAGTGTTTTCAAGGTTATGAGCACATATCAAGTGAGTGAAAAAGTTCATTGTTTGAATGGATTGAATGACTTGCATTTTGGATTCAATAAGTGAGCTTTAAGAGTCAGTTGTGTGGATCATTGTGAGATTTTTTTTGGGCCTATTGTATAGATGACAACATCTTGTCATTCTTTCTTCCCTTCTTGTGTGTTTCATTCATGATTGTATGTCACACGAGAACTTGCCTTGAGTTTTCTTTGAGGTCACATTTTTGCATGCATACATAAATATGATTAAGGCATTGTTTCTTGAATAAGCTACTTGGCCAAATAGCCAACCTTGCATTACATCCTTTGTTGAGCCCCTTTGAGCATATTTTAACCAATTCCAGTTCTATTAGCTCATTACAAGCCAAAGTGGAAAACCATGAGTTGACCTTACCATTGAGGATAAATGAGCTTTGGAATTGTTTTGGGAATGATTTAAGAACAAGTGTGGGGGTGGCCTTGAAGTTATGTCAAGCGTAAAAAAAAAAAAACAAGAGTAGTAGCATATGTTAAAAATAAATAAATAAATTTCAGTCTCAAAAAAAAAAAAAAGAAATTAAGGATTGATATCTAACATTGGTATTCTTTGGGGTAACTTTCATGCTAGCTTCTGTGATCATTCCCCATTGTTCTTTTATACTTCTTTGGTATTGCCTTGTTTATCCTTACATATCCTTACCTTTTCCCTTAGCCTCATTACAACCCATTAAAGTCCTCTTGATTTTTGTGTACATGTACATGTATTTTGAGTGGTGGATAAGTAAAACAATAGGCAAGCTTATGGTTGTGCATGCTTCATGATGTACATTTGAGTGATATATAGTAACCTAAACACTTGAGAATTGAGAGTATGACTTGTGACGTTTCCTACTTTTGATCCATTCATTTGACTTGATTAGTTTCTCTTGTTCGGACTTAAGTGTGAGAAATGATATCTATGATTACTTTGTTCTCTTGACCTTGCTTGGTTTTTTTCATAGTTCTACAACCTTGATTTCCATAGAAAGTGTTATTTAGTGCATGTTTTGATTTCTATTTCCTTAGTTTTTCATTTTAGCCTTGCCCGAGGACGTGCAAAAGATAAGTGTGGGGGGATTTGATATATCATTCATTTATACATTATTCTAGTGTTATTCCTAGCTTGTTTACATCATAATTGTGTTTTAATTGATGCAAATAAATGAGCTTGATGACATTGACCTTCATTGAGAATTTGTATAAATGTGTGCTAATTTTCGGATTTCATACTTATTTTGACGTTTCTATCTTCTGCAGCCCATATCTTGAGCTACAAGTACCGGAATTAAGCAATCTTTAGCTCGTTGGAAAGATAACGAAAATCCTACAACTTTGCTGAAGACCTCAAGACCGAAATCTGTCAGATTCTAGACGTAATTTTCATTGCAAAGAGGCTATAGTAAACGGGTCCAAAATTGAGTCTTTCTTGGGCCTATTTGTTTTAGATGGGCTTGGCCCTCTTTTGAGGTTTTTGGAGTTCTCTGAAAATACTATTAGAGAGAGCGGTGGAATTTGAAGGAGTTTAGGTTTTTTATTAGAGAGTAAGTTTTTATTATTTTTTTTCGATTTTGATTTCTTTTTGGCTGGACGTTTTGTTTCTGTTTTATTTGTCCATGGTGATGGAAGGCTGAATTTTTCTTTCAACTTAGGAGGTTCATCTCTCAATGCATGGATTCTAAGGTATAGTGTTTAATTATATTCAATTTCCGTCTCTATTCTTCCCTCTCTTTCTACAATTCTGATTTTCGTTTATTCTCTCAAACATTGATCAATGGTTGATGAAGCTATTCTGATTAGAATAGAATTGTTTGTTTCAGAATTGAACCCTAATTAGATTTGGATTGATTAATTCAAATTGGATTAGATTAAAATAGAAGGCTAATCTCATATTTGGAAATTAGGTTAAAATCGAATTAAACACTTGAAGATCTTCTTGTTTTTAGTTCGAAATTGACAGAATGGAGCTGAATGCGAAATGCTTCTTGTGAACCTATGATGAATCCTAATTGTTGTGAATTAATTTTCTAAGTTGATCCTCAATCAAGTGATTTTTCTGCAACTGTTTTAAATTCAATTAGATTTCTGAGTTCTTGTTAATGAAACCCCTCCCATTTTGGTTATCCTAATGTATTCACGAAATTTAGAGTAATTCCTTGGGAAACGATCTAGGTTTGCACCTACTACTACATTGTTTTGTTCAAAACCTAGTCTATTTGAGTGCATTGCGACAGTGCGCATCACTAAGCCATGGACTACATAATACATGCACTAATACAACAGAGTTCCAACATAATCTGAAAATACATGAGGAAAACAGAAACTAGATCAGACTAATAGTCTACCGTAATCATAACCTTAGCGGCTAACTTCCATAAACATGTCCCTCGGTCCTACAAAAATTGTGCGAATAATGTGAAGGTGCCTACTGAGTACCTCTATGCGGGAAGCAACTGGACTCGGCCACAAGTAGGGCATGGCTTACAGCTATGGAAGTCTCCTCCGAGGGGTCCTCCTCATACGTGGGGCTGGCGCCTGGATGTTACTCAAGAATCAGAGGCGAAGCTGCTATCAGGATCAGGGTGGCAGTGGAGCTCAACTTTATAATTGGAACGGCAGGCTGGGCAATATCTCCACAGAAGGCAATTCAGGAGACATAGGCTCCATCTTGATATCCAATAAAGAAGACAGTGGAAAATCCCAAGGAGCTAATGGCTGAGCAGAAGGTGCCCTGAGAATGATGGCAGGGGTTAGCGAAAGATCTGGCTCTACTACCTTGTATATACGACCAAGGTGGAAATATGTATCAATAATCGTGGTGATTGTCGCCGCGATTGCATTTGCACCTGCGTCATAGAACCACTCATACTTCAGTGGATCCATGATCCACTACATAGGGTGCACCATCAAGATCTAGTCATGATGTGGAAAATAAATAAAAGTGAGAAATAATATTTCTCAATAGAACTCTAACTCCACACAAAAATGTCGTCATTATCGTCCTAGCCACTTCGGGTTTTGCCAAAAGAATTAGTGAGCATTCATATGGTTCATTTATTAGGTTTTTGAAAACATAGTTATCCGAAGTGGGCTCTATTTTTAAACATGCATTCTTATCATGGCAATTACATTAGCATGGACATCAAGAGGAAATATAGATAGATGCATCGTACATAAACATCTTTACACTTTTTTCTTTTCTTGGGTTGGACCAAAGCCCTTTTCTTTCATTAGACTTAAATTTATCATAAGACTTTTATTTACCACCCTCTAAACTTAAATGTTAATGAGCTCATTGTAACACCCTTTATTAATAAGCCATGCTCGAGTCATGGAGTTATATTAAAAGATTGTCACTATGTTAAGAAATCTTTAAAATATGGAAAATATAATACATGACCCTTTAACTGCTCTCTTTATTATTGACTAATAGTCTCTGATACATAGAGAATAAAATAATTACACTTTAAAAGAAATTGTGACTGACTCAATATATAGCTTCTACTTCTGACTGGTTGTTAGCTAGCTTCAATAGTCTCTTGATCTGGCTTATGCCCGATTCTTGCTCAATGAATGGCTCTGTACTCCGCCTCGTACTTGGTTTCCAACTTGGGTGCTGGAATATTTACGGAAAAGAGAAACATACAAGTAGGCAGTGAGAACCTAAGGTTCTCAGTAGGTAAACTCAAACCAATCTTACAGTGCCATCGTAAACATTCTAGCAGCTTCGGTTTATTATGAACATATGAGCACATATAAACAAATAGTGGTTCAATTTTAAGTTGAAAACATCTTTCTCGAAGCGGGTCATATTTTAACAGCCACTTGCCATATCATATGACAGACATAGAAATACGGATAGTATAATATGCTTCAACAAGGATCATAATAGCATTATGACTTAACTAGATAATTGATGATGCACATATAGATGCTTATACTTGAATATATGCAAGTGCACTTAATTTAATTTATCTCTTCTTTAACTTGCAACTTAACCTTGCCATTCTATACTTGGTCCCCCGGAGGTAAATGGCCTCTCTCACCCCTGGGTGATAGCCTACTTTTCAGGTACGAGCTGGTACCTATACATGAGTGACGGGTTTACTTTCCTCGACCCTCACACCGGTCTATTCCCCTTAAATCTGGTTGAGGGCTGGCCCAAGTCTTAGACAGTACCGCTTTGGCCCATGCTAGCTGAGTCTATGCCATGCCTCGCGTGGTAGCTTGGTACGTCTTTCTTGCAAGTTCTTATAAATCTTATTCTTCTTTGGACATGATTATATATGCATATGCTACATGCATTCATTCATATACTTCATATTATACTTAAATTATTCTTGCATATATGAATCTAATGAGCATAACATATAAATGTTCATAACAGTCAAATAATTCACATATTCCTGCCGGAATTTTGGCAGCATAATGGATTGAGTTTGCTTCCCCATGAATAGTGCCAGACTACCAGAAGGATCAATCAAGCAGAAAAACTAACATAGGGTATCAAGCTTTCTAACAACAATATCAATCATATAACATGTCAACATAAATACATAACTAAGGTTTTCTGTTCATTCTACTCAATTCTGCCCGATTTTGTAAAATTCACCATAATTTCTATTCAATTCAGTTGGACCTAAATTTTGAATATGTTATAGGTCTATGTGTCTAGTTTCCAACCCTTTTAGTTCCATCTCATTTTGATTTATGTAGCTCAAGTTATTCAAAGTTTACTTCTGTCTGCCTTACAACTAACTAGAATTGCACTCTTAGAAGTAAAAATTCACTAAAAATAGAACACTATGTGAAATCAAACGAAATTTATATCAAATTAAAGCTAACAGGACAAGATTTCTAATGAAATAAGTTTCATCTCATTTGCATAAGTATAATTTGAGATATAAGCCCCAAAACTTGACCCTACTAGACTACCCTGTTCCAGCCCAGTTTGAACTTAAGTCAATTTCATTGATGTGCTAGGAACAAATGGCAACGAATTTGATGCTGAAATTTTTATGGGATGTTTCCTTACATGTTATCTTTCAAAAAGCATTAGTTTCACTCAATTTGGAATTGTGTAGGGTGAGTTATACCCTTCCAAACTCATACTGCCCAGATGAGAATCCAAATTTCTGGGTCAAATTTCAAAAATTCATAACTAATTCTATACTAATCCAATGGCCTTATATTTTATATTTATGGAAAGCCCTAAATTTTTAGTTTCATATAAAAATAGTTTCATCAAATTTAATCGACTGCAGGCGGAGCCGTACACTCCGCCGTACAGACCGTCGAGGGGATAACCCTAACAGTTTCTTGAATTCTTCTTAGATTCAAGTTTTTCTCTAATCAATCCATCCAATATTCAATTCAAACTCACATATACACCTTAAACCAACCTTAATTCATCATCATCACTCAAGATAGCTTCATAATCTTGCAAGAAATTGGGAAGAAACTGGAGTCCTAATCAGCCCAATTTAAAGAAAACAAGAAAAGAAGTTGGAATTCCTACCTTGTCTAGTTGAAATCTTGTTAGTTTGATGTCCTAGATTGAAGAAACTCTTGATGAGACTTGAAGAGGGGTTGAAGATGGAGTGAAGATGAGTGTGAATAGAAGGAAAAGGATGATAGTTCAGCAGGTTGTATGCACGAAAATTCAAGGGGAGCAGAAAGGAATTATTTCAAGACTTTTGAAGGAAGTTAGATTATGATTGGTGGATTTCATCTCACATTCAAACTCAACTTGGCTGCCCTCTTTCATGGCTGATTGAGGCGCCACTTGTAGGGATGTTTTGGCTAAATCTTGGCCATCCATCCTAGAGTTTTCACAGTATAATTTCTATTAGTTCGATTCCGACAGTTTAAAAAACCGAAATCTTACCGATTTCCTTTAAATCGGTAAACCGGTTTTAGGAAAATCCTATGAAGTTTCCTATGGTTCTAATCTAATTCCATTATACCTAATCATTCTAAACCACACTTAATTGGCTTTAAGTGAATGCTTAATCGAATCCTAATTAATCCCAATTATCCAATGAAAACCAAAAACTCGGTTAATAACGATAGAATTTTTCGGACGTTACACTCTCCACTCACCTGGCAGCCAATTGGCGCCATCCATTAGGTTAGAAGTGGCTCAATTTTTAGCCACTCAAACTAGTGGTGTTAGTGTGAAATTCTATTGATTCGGTTCTGGCGATTTAAAGTACCGAATCTTCGCCGATTTTCTTTAAATCGGCAAAACTTTACTAAATGACTCTGAGAGAATTTTTATATCTCTATCCTAATTGTTCCTAAGCCTCATCCCTCTAATTAACATCTAATTAACTCCTAATTAATATTTAATTAACTCCTAATTGTCCTTACATAACTATTGAAACCGAATAAACAGATTAACGGCGTAAATTTGACATTTTCACAAATTCGGAGCCTTTTTATTTTCTGTTTTCTATAACTAATGGCATTTTCATTATTTTGAGTAAGTCGAGGGGCACCCCATGTCATTTCACACTTGATTGCCTCCATGGCCCAATCGACAGAGATTTAAACTTCTTCGGTTTCACCACGTGATTCTGCTCCGTTTAAAACCCCATTCTGCTAATCTTATAGATGTGGGGATATAAAGGTCATTTTATGAAAAGTTCTAGGGTTATTGTGGAAATAAGTTTTTGGGGTCAAAACATAATTTCTAAAAATTCAGGGTATCACTGCGATTAACAAAAGTTTGTAGGGGCACTTTTGTCATTTCTTAATTTTTAACATATGGCAGTGCCATATTTTCAATGGTAGTGTTGCACCACCCTATAATTCCAAGTGTGAGGATCATCATGGCATAACGCTGCCTGAGAAATTCTCACACTGCCTAAGGGAAATAATTCAAAGTTTTCTTTATGTTCTATTTACGAAAGTGGGGATGTTACACTCATACCATGGTCGTCGCTACCATAAATTCCTGGAACCTTGGTAGGAGAAGGGGAAAATAGGTTTCACCTTCCTTTACCAAAGAATCACCCAAAGCTTAAGGTGTTGGAAAAGATAACACGAGAAGGGGGGTTGAATTGTATTGTTTCAACTTTAAACAATAACCTAAAAAGTTGAAATTGAAAATCTATCTCAAGTCCTAGACTTGGATTGCGGAAGCTTTGTGTTAGTTAATAAAAACTTATTTGTTTAAATTATAGAAGGTAATGAATAGATTGAAGTTAAAAACGCAGGTAGTATAACTTATGTGATCAAGATACAAGACTAAATAATTATGGAAGAAACACACGAGATTTTATACTCGTTCAGCCAACCACTTGCCTACTTCCAGTCCCCAACTCTTTGTTGGGATTTTATAAAACCTAAGTATTCTTTGTTCAAGCTTCTCCAAGCTTCTTACAATAGAGTAGTCTTTTCTCAAGCCTCTCCAAACTTTAATTCGAGTGTTCTTTGTCCTAGCCTTTCCAAGCTCTACCTGAGTACTACTGGGTCTGTGTACAAATTTTGAGATATGAAAATAATTTTGTGAACACTCACACTAACTCTCTTTATAGAGGATAAACAATATTTTCTCAATGTGTGTGACTTCTCTAAATTCTCAAAGAGAGAATCTTATCAAATAGAAAGTAGAAGAAAAGATTTTCTATTGAATAAAAGTTACAATGAGTAACTTTCTGGAGGTTCAGAAGGTTGAGAAAGTTGACAATGAAGCTCTACAAGCGAAGAAGATATTTAGTTGTTCTAACCATTCTTTCTTCGACATCTAGTCTTTAATAGACACTGAAATATATCCGTTGAAGCTTAGAGTTCTTGACTTTTGAAGTTCTCTTTGAACTGTTAGTCTAAAATTGGATAGAGAAGTAATAATCTTCCTTTTTCTCATTCTTTGAAGCTTGTGCAGAGATAGAAAAGTAGCCATTTGTTGATACACTAACTGTGCAGACTTGTCAATGCTTCTTCTGTATCTTGTCAAATCACCTTTTTTAACTTTTTGAATTTGTCTATGAAGCGTGCTGAGGAAGCTTTGAAGGTATGACACACATGAGAAGTATGTTTCTGTTGATATCCCTTCTGGATAGGGTCATCCCTTTGGACAGAGTCATCTTTCTGAATTTGTAGAATTTAGCTTTCTAGGCTCGTCTTTCCTTTCTGAAGTGTAGCTTCAACCTTCTGGAATTCTTTCTTTTTGTTTCTAAACAAAATAGCTCAAGAGACACAAAGCATATATTCCATATAAAGTATATTCTAGTATAAAGCTATGGACAGCGATGCTTTGATGACTTTTTAAATGCTTAAGCCATTTGTTTAAATTTATTCTCATAGAAGAATTTGTTATTCGAATAAGCTTTTTCATGGTCAAAATGATTTGCGTATATTCTGATTTGGTATCCATCAAAACCTTAAAAAAATCAATTTTGTTCATAGCCTCGGAATAGCGTTTGAGAGGCATTGGAGCTAACATAAGGATCAACTACCCTTTTGAAGGATCATATCCTCTTATCTTGTCTTTGAGGATCACTTTGCCTTTTGAAGGATCATACCCTTAGTTCCTTCTTTCTTAACTAATGCATATGAAGCTAAAAATTTTGCTAAGTTTATAATTTTTACAGACATCTAGCAGTATAATGGCTAGGCCGGAGCTTCCCCAAAATTTTCCAAATAGAGAATTCTAATCACAAGACATCATTATACATCCCACAACATCATAATCATCACACTTACTATAATCTTCATCATCATCATTGTGATCATACTTGCACACAAAGACATATATCACAAGCAAAGTCTTATGACCTTAACTTAGTAATTTAGGTGCAAGCTTTTCGTTAGATTTTCATCTTGTGCCATTCTTTTATCATTCTTGGAGACAAGTTTCTGCTATTTCTCTTTTAAGTCTTTTAAGTTAAATTATGAAGTCTCAATATTTTAAGTTAAGGGCCTTTGAGGTCTTCAAGTTTGCTTTTCACTTTACCTCAACCAAATTTATGTTTTCATTGTGGGGCAATAATTTAGAAATTTCACCATAATTTTATCTTTTATTATTTTCATTTGATTTTTTGTATAATTATACTTCTCTGAACCCTCTTTAAAACAAAACAAACCTTACTCAAAAATTCAAAGTTTAACTTGAGTTATGCACTAAAAAATATTACTATCCAATTTTTAAGTTCACCTAAGTAACAGTAACTTCCTGACTTTACTGGGAGTTCCACAAAAGGATCTGACCGAGATATTTTATGGGGTTGTTCCGTATGTCTTAGCATTCTTACAAATTTGGACCCAAAATGTTTTATATAACTTGATTAAAAAGATTTTAGTGCAGGTTGTTCAGACATAAACACCACTAGGTACAACCCACTTACAAAATTCATATCTCTCTCATTTTAAGTCTAATACTCACATGTTTTATATGTATGGAAAGCTCTGTAAGTCTATTTTCATTTAAAATTAGTCCTGTTGCATTTTGAGTTGTATAAAATGAGTTATTGCATTCGCCATATAGATTGCTAGAGTTTCAGCATATCCAAATTTCAATTTCTTAGCTTGTTTTGTAGAAACATTGAGATTCTTCCTCAAATGACCATTTTTATCTTTCATTTTGATTTCATATTTTAAGGTTTCAGTAATCAAATAGTATTTAAAGTTTAAATAAAGTTTGATTCATAAAAGTATTCATACAACATAATCACATTTTAAGAAAATGCTTTAACACTAGGAAAGACTTTGTAGAGAAAGAGTGTGGTCATGAGACCTAAGAGCAAGTCCTAGAACCGCCTAGCTATGAGAAGCTTAGGGGTTCTAGTGCTTGGAGACATACAAAGAAGAAGAGATAGAGTCATTACCACAATAAACTTTTTCAAGTGCTTGAAGAGTAGAAAGGTTAGAGATGGTCTCCCTCCCTTGGAACTTGTAAATGGAGCTAAGTGTGCGTTGGATTATGTTCTTCAAAGACCAAAGGGGGTAGCTAAGTGTGTGATGGGAAATGAGGTGGGTTGGAGTACGGAATATAGGAAGAATAAGAGGAATAAGAAGAACAAAGAGGGGGTAGTGTGGAGTTTTAAAGAGAAGTGAGAGCTTTGATTTTTTAGTGAGAGAATAGAAGTTGTATAATGAGAGTGAATGGGACTATTTGGGACATAAACCTCATAGTATAGCTGAGTGCTTTGTTGCCTCTTTCACTTGGGAAAAGGCTTAATGACCATGGGCTGAAAGAATGGTTATTCTATCATTGAGTCTTGGGTGCATAACTCAAACCCTTTTGTGTTTTCTAAGGTGGTTAATGGCTAACTCCATGCTATTAATGGGTTAATCCACTTTGATAGTTAATTCCAAATCAAGTGTGATCCATGTGTAGGATTATCCCACTTTTGGTTAATCGATCTTTAAGTTAATTAACCACATTAAGCCTTGATCTAATGGTGTTAGGAGGCAAATGGATGGTTGATGATGAGTTTGCTTGGCTCAAATTTTCATCTTGATTAAGGGAAAAAATTTTGAATTTTCATTGTTATTAAAATTATCTAAGGGTTATTTAATTAGATTAGTTTAATTGCTCCTTAAGCAATTTTGATTAATTACACTTTTAAGAGTTCTTTCTCTAAAAGAAATAATTTTCACTAATTATGTATTTAGTGTGTGAGAATTAATTTATCACATTGATTAAGATAGAACATTTGTTATATGCTTAATTAATAAGATTATATTACCTTAATTATGTTCTTAATCATGAATTGGCAAGATTTGATGATTAAGCCTTAATTATTTCATTAGTGTGTCATTATTCAATTTTTGACTTTTCTAATTGATCATTGACTTTTAGTTGACTTGTTGACTTTTCCCTAATTATTAAGCTTTTACTCTTGAAATTAGTTGATTAATTATTGACTAATGTTAATCTCTCTAATTCGTCAGTAATGCTGAGCTAATTAGTTTAGGCAAAATTGGGGATGATACACAAAGTCGAGTAAAGAGTACTTGCAAGGGCTTGACAGGGTGTCCGATTAATAGGGGGAAGAATGGAAAACGTAGTGGATATGCAACATCATTATGTTTTCAAGATTAAGTTTCTCCCCCAACAATAATATGTTCCTTATTTTCCTCGGCTTTTGGAGCTCTACAATCAACGCTTTTGTCTTTCCATTTGGGATTATGTCTCTTTCTCTGTTTGATGTAGCTGTCATGTTGGGCCTGCCAATTGTCAAAGATGACATCCCTACCCTTTATGATGAAAGATTCGAGGAACTCAGCTATCCTATTTCTAAGAAGAATGGTACTTACGGCAAATACACGGAAGAACATTGGTGTGAGCAAGGGGCTGTGATTAAAATTGAACACAATGCCTTCCTCTTCTTTTAGCTTTGCAAAATTTTCCTTTATAGCAAATCTTTATATATGGTGAGCGAGTTTTCCTACAATGTCTCGGCCATAATTTCTGGTAGGCCAATGAACTTAGGAGCCCTGTTCCTTTCTTCATTCTATGAGGGTATAACGCTGTGGATAGATTAGCTAAAGAAAACAAAGCTATTCCCATAAATTGTCTTAAAATCGGAAGTCAAGGGCAAGAATATAGAACCTAAACCTGGAAGTCAGGTATCTTTAGTCCAAACTCGGAAGTTGGTACCAGACCATGAAACCATATACTTGAACCTCGGAATTCGAGAACTAGGACACTTTAAAACTCATACATGTAATTCCAAACTTGCTATCTTTTTGAACATATAATCTCGAAACTCAGTCCAGAATCAATCCCGGAGATCAATACTAAACATAACCCCGGAAATCGAGAAACAAAACATCAACCTTATATAATCGGAAGTCGGGATATTATCTCGGAACTCAGACATAATTCAATATCGGAAATCGGTCCTAAGCTCAAGCAAAATGGACAAGAGTTCTGATTTCCGAATTGATCACTGCGTTCAAAGAAAATGGACATGAGTTCCGACTTCAAGCAGAATGGAGGCGAGTCTCGATTTCATACAGAATGAAAATGAGTTTCCAATTTTTAGGCAAAATGGAATAATTTAGCACAAGGAAAATTGGGGATGTTATACTTTTGTTCAGAAGGATGGTGCTTAGAAGAAAGGATCTAAGCCTTCTCATAAGAAGAAACAAAACAAGAGAACAAAGAGAAGTCTCTCTCCCATCTCTGAAAGAAAGGCAAGAAAAGACAAACCACCTTCTCTACAGTTGAAGATGAAACATCTACTGTTGCTCTAGACATGACTCGAGTACCGAGCTCGGTTAAATTATAAAACCGAATTACCTAAACTTGTAGTGTAGTGTGTGCAACTCAGATCGTTTCCCAAAGATGTTAATGCTAAGTGACCAAAATTTTGGGGGTTTTTTTTTGTTTATAAATTAAAAATGATGTAAACAAAAAATGGAATGAAATTGAATAGAATTTGAATCTCCGATCCAAGAATCAAGAAAAACAGTGGCTACTCTATTATCGGATTCTAAAAATAATTCTACAAACCAAATCAGTGATTAACATTGAATCCGAATGAAACCTCAATTCGAATATAGCATTACACATGAAAACCTTTCATGCATTCAATTAACACATAAGTGATTAAATTTAGAAACCTCTAGAACCTAACCAATTCGTATTAACTTCAAGCACCAATGCAGTTAATCTCAATTTCAAACCTGAAACATGATTATACTCATCAAGTAATTGCATTACAACATTAGTCAACCGAGTAATATGCAAACAATATGGTAATCAACCACAGTTTCGGATTGAAAACCTTCAAACTCAAAATTGGATCAAGAACAAAGAAAGAAAGGGAGTAGAAAACCGATTGGATTTGATGAAATTCGAAAGCACCAATCCTCAAGATAGCCAATGCTTCTTTGAGTCCTTGGATTAGATGTCAACTTACTCCTCCATAGATGGAGGTGAAAACAAATTCAAAGATGAAGAGGAAGGGAGTTCGTGGAGAGAGAAGGCAAAGAAAAAAAAAACCAGAAAAAAATTCTATTCCCAAAATCTATTTTTGTTACAAGGTTCTAGCCTCTCTTTTTCTCAGCCATCTACCATCCAAAACGTAAAAAATTAATTCAATAATATTTAACCACATTAATCCTCTTTCTCTTAGCTGTATCTGGACACCTTATTTGCCAAATTCTAAATTTTGGAGAGAAAGTTATGCATGAAACACTCAATTAAGTTCTGTAGGTCAATTAGTAATGTTCTTCCATAGTTTTTGCAAAGGAGATGCATCTGTTTGGATTTGTGGTCTAAAGGAGAGTTAAAGCCCTAGATGTCAGCTTTCAAATGCCACTGGAATGGGCTCAATTGGGCTTTTGTGGATTAAGATATGACCCAAAAACTTTACTCTACTCAGAATCCACAACTGCATCTCTTGAGTTCACTTCCAAGGCTAGTTGCGGCTCCAAAACGTCAGAATTGGCCTCTGGCCTCTTCATAAGAGTTGTAGGTCTGGCTCTTAGCTTTCCTACAAATCAAGAATCACAATGAAATGAGTTTGTAGCTAAAGTTATGGTCCATAAACCAAAGTAGTGTTAGAATTAGCCTAATGCTGGAAAAATTAAATCAAGCCCAACCAAAATCCAATCAACATAAAATGGTCCAAATTAATCCAATTAAGTACAAAAGAGGATTGATAAACTAAATATGAGGGAAAATAAATATATAAAAATCCATTCTATTAAATTCCCTTACACTTAGCTCTTGCATGTCCGCATGCAAGACTCAACTAAAGACTAATCAAAAGGAAATACTAACAACTAACTCATAACCTAAAAATCATGGAATCAACCAAAATGAACAAGCTTATTCTCCAATGAATCAAAAGTGCTAAGCACAGGAACAAAAGAACATACAAGGCACCAAGGATTTCCAACAATCAAGTCATTCAACTCCCCACCTCTCAAGAGTGTAAACCAAGCAAAATTACTCAAAATGCATAGACCAAGTATGATGGTCCTCACAAGATTGTGTATGAAGCTCTCAACTCTCAAGTGTGTGGTTTAAAGTGTTTCACTCAAGTCACCTCAATAGACAATGCATTACCATGAGCTTGCTAGTTTTCTACTTCTCCATTACAAGAAATCACATGCAAACATAAATCATGAGGACTTTATTCATGGTTGCAATAGGGCCAAGGTAAAGGTAGGTAAATATAAGGATGTGGTCAGGTAAAACCTAAGAGAATAGAAATAGCATTGGTGTAACATCCTCAATTTCATGTCGTGCTAAATTACCTCAGTAACCCTAAGTAATTAGGCACTTAATGAGAAATTATGATATTTAAGGCTTAATTAAGGGGTTAACTCGGATGAGAAGAGTTAAGAGAATGCTTAATGGAGATTAGATAATATCTAATTAAGCAAGTCAGAGACTTTGTAGCTTAATTAAGTACTAATCGCCCTTAATTAGCTTAATCGAGTTTAATTAAGGTTATTTAAGCTTAATCACAAGATAAATTTTTGTTAATCATGTTCTTATGTGTTAATCACTAATCCTTGCTTAATCATCTTAATTAAGTTGTATGAGCACTTAAATCACATGATTAAATTCAAATTTAGTCAACTAGACAATAAAATAAAGAGTGATGTCATTAAAGCAGAAAGCATTAGACAAGAGCGCTTTATGTAAGAGTTTGACCATGCTTTGTCTCCCTATCATCCAATTTGTCCCCTTAAACCTTAATTAACACAAGATAACACAAAGTGAAGCAAAAATATCTCTCCTCATGCCATTACAAGTTTCGGCCACTTCATGCACACACACACACATTCACTTCATTTTCAACTTCTCATTTTCTCTCTAAAGTTCTCAAACTCTCTAACCTCTCTTTACATTTCCTCTTCTTTTTCTTCACCTTCTTCATCATTCTCCACCTCCATAACCAAACCTTCCTCACTTAGCCCTTCAAAAACCTCATCTTTGGGTCTTTGGAGACAAGATCAAAACACTACAACCTCCATTTTCAGAAGATCTCAAGAGCTTCTCCTTCCACCAAGCCAAACTGCCACCATCTACAAGGAAAGGAACCACCATCATCTTCTTCTTCTTCTTCTCTAGTTTTTGTGCCATTTCTAAGAAAGGTAGTGGTGATCTTTATCTTTTTCATTTTGTTTGCTCAAGAAAGCTTGGAGCTTGGTTCTTTCATGACCAAGATCTCTAAGTGAAAACTTGAGAAGATCCTTCACGCTCTTCAAGAGCAAAAGTTTCCATTTTTGGAAAAATATGTTCTTATTGTTCTTCAAGTGTTCTTAAGTTTCTACTTTTTGCAAAATATGTTCTTGAATGTTTTTGATGGTGCCTTGCTTAAAGTTGTTTCTTTTCTTATGATGAGTTGATGATTAGAAAAGTTTTATCTTATTATGTTTTCATGATGTGATAAGACTATGAACATTCTAAAAGCTTTAAACTTTAAAAAGTTTGCTTCTTGATACACAAAAGTGGCACAAGTTTTAGTGCCATCATAAAGTCTTGTTTTGTTTTATTTTGAAGACAAAGATACATGTAAAAGTCTAAGCTTTTTAGAATAAGAAGCCTTTTTGAGTTATAAAATGATATCTTGTTACTTTATGTCTTAGAAATCAAACCTTAAAGAAAAGACCTTTCATAAAGTTTCAAACTTTAATCAAGAATGAAACCTTTAAGTCATAAAAGTGTTGTTTTGCAGCATTTAATCCATAAAGTTTAGATCTTGAACCAAAATAATGCCAAAAGGTGTTAACTTTTATAAAGATCAAGACTTTTAACCTTAAAGTTGATATTTCATATCATTAGTTGATAAAGTGGGAACCTTTTTAATGTAGAGACAACTTTAAGTCATAAAGTTGAGACCTTGGTGGTCTTAGAATAGTTAAATGAGTCAACTTTCATAAGAACAAGCCTTTTTAGTTAAAAAGCTAGTAACTTGTATCATTATTTTATAAAGATCTAATCTTTAAGATAAGAGCTTAATGTTTAAGGCACTTACTTTCATAAAGAATAAAACTTTATGACTACTTTATAAATAATGATAACTTTAATAATGTTTAAGGTAAAACCTTGATATGTTATTAATGAAAGCTTAAAACTTTGTAAGTTGAATAAGTTAAAAATCACCCTTGGTGATTAGTGAATATTGGTGTTATTGGGTTCATGATGTGGTTATGCATTGTCATGACCCAAGGATTAGAGGGATCTCGAACTCCTTGGGAACAGAAGTATGATTAGGGCCTCTAAGTATACCATAAACCTAGGAATCACTAAGTGCACTATCTCAAAGAAAGGAAACAATCACTTAACTTAATTAATTTGAACAAGTGTTCCATAAGACATGTACTTAAGTAAAGAATACTTTCATACGGGAACTAAGTAACTAAAAGACCACAAACACATATCCTAACCATGTGATTCTCTCATGGGTAACCACGAGAAATCATATGATGATTCATAATATTCTTCGCAAAGAAAAACAAAACTATAAACCCCTTTAGGGTATGAATGTGTGATGCCATCCGGCATGATGAATGATGAGTTTGATTGAGCTTTGTCTCATAATTGAATGATGAGTATGATGATGTGATATAGATATGATGAACTGTTAGTTGAAAGTTTATGATTGGCATTTTGGGGAAGCTCCGGTCTAGCTGTTATGCTGCCGGATTTCCGTCAAAATTATGGACTTAGTCATATCATTGCATGTATCTAATCAAAGAAGTATTATGCATGTAAAGTAAAATGATAAGAAATGAAAGAATGGGACATGATCCCTCGATCACTTCTGGGAAGTGGGAGACGGCGATCACACAAGGAACCTTTATGAGGGAGGCAAGGGTGACATGGAGGACCCTCCAACTTAGAGGTAACCCATATCGGCTTAGTCTAATTTGGTTAGTACTGCGTGACGATGGTCATGGAATGAGTTCATGTCCAAAAGCAGTCTATTTCAAAGGAAAGTAAAGAATGTTATGCACATACTAAAAATGAAAGTTAAAGTAGGACCATGGTCAAGTTGATGAGTTGCATAGTCATGCATGCTATTATATTCCTTATGTGCATTATGAATGTTTATTATATATATTAGCCTGTATGCCTATGTATGACACTATGGATGT
This sequence comes from Pterocarpus macrocarpus, assembly GCA_031439585.1. Taxonomy (NCBI): domain Eukaryota; kingdom Viridiplantae; phylum Streptophyta; class Magnoliopsida; order Fabales; family Fabaceae; genus Pterocarpus; species Pterocarpus macrocarpus. Next base: position 46,173,402 of record CM062522.1, read on the forward strand.
GATGATAAAGTTAAAAGTAACCCACTTCGGGATTTACGTTTTCTGAAACTATTAAAATTGAACCGATATCTGCCCACTATTTTTATATTAAAACCGAAGTGGCTGGGATGATGACGATGACACTGTGTTTGTCTAGTCGCGATCCTACTGAGAAATTTAGTATTTCTCACTCCTACATTTCCAATTCGTCTTCTTCTTCTATAGCCCCTCGTCACACACTACCCCCGGTTCGCGGTCGTGGGTTCATTCACATCTGTGCCGTGCCTCGTGGGAGTGGCTTTGCTTGAGGTGGGGGATATGGTGACATTTCTCCTGGTGGATTCGGGAACGGCTACCTCCCCCAGATGAGTGAGATATTGATTTGCATGCAAAGTTGAGCATGATGATAACCCCTTTTTGGTTGTAGTAAGGGTTATTATTTTCATTCGGCATGTATGGATGGATTGAGATTTCTTATGTATTTCCTTTTATCATGTATTTCGTTAGGGTATTTGGTAGAGCCGACAGTAGGTATCGGACCCATTATTATCATTGTGTATGACTGCTGCTATTACTACTATTATATTAACTATGGGATGGCTATGGAATGAATGTTATCTTTATCTAAGATTGTGATTATTCTCAATGCTTCATTCATGCTAAATGTGATGTATAAATGAGATAGCGATGTTTGTATTATATGTTCACGATGCGCTCATGGCTCTCGATTTCAAAAACGGTTTACTTGTTTTATTCAAAAAAAAAAATTTATCCCTATTTTCGTTAAAAAGTAATTTCTAAAAGGTAATATTACTTCCGCGAGCAAAAAGTAACAACTAATAATTCCACAATATGACTTAAGCATAGAATGGAACTATTAGGGTGTTACAATTGGTCATTAGACAAGCCAAGTTCACAAATGTAAGGGTTTCCCTAAGTCATGCCATAACACACTTGACTCTCTTTGATCCCTCTTTTCCCTTTATCAAAACTCCCTATTTTATTCATTCTTTTTTTTTTCAAAGTTTTTTTTTCTTTCTTCTTTTTTTTTTTCATTTTTTTTTCTCTTGCATCCTTGCACCCCCACACTTGATCCTAAGCACAACAATAATGATGAAACCAATGCATTCCCTAATCCCTAAGGTTGGGTACAACATGGTTTTCTACTTAATGCTTGTAATGTGTTAGAAATCAAAGAATGATCAATAAGGCTAAAAAGGGCTAAACAAAGGGGAAAATGCAAGGTAGACTATACAGCCAAGTGGCTAAAATGAAAAGAATGCCTCTATCATGCTCATGAATGCATATAAAAAATATAGCTTCAAAGAAGAATCAAAGCAAGTTCTAGAATGACAAAATGTATGAGGGAAGAATACACAAGAAAGAAGAGAATGACATGAAATGCAACCACTCAAAATATAGCTTAAAAGCTTACAAGGGTCAAGTCCAACATACTCAATCATAGCAAATCAAGATCAATCATCTAACTAACACACTTCAAGAAAGGAAAAAAACATGAAGTCATGTTGGAGCTTTATCTCCCCTAATGAATAATGCCTTAATTGAACAACTTCTAATTAATCAATGAAGAACAAGAAAAAAAACAAAATAGATAATTTTTTTTCAACAAACCATAAACAACAACTCCTAAAACTAGTGCAACAACTCCAATTCAACAAAACAAGAAAACAGCAATAAAGGAAGAACCAGAATTTCCAGGACACCAATAATGCAAGAACGAAAATGTATCTACAAAGCACAAGAAGAACTACCTAAAACTGATCCAATCCCCCCCACACTTACACTTTACATTGCCCTCAATGTAATGCAAGAGTGAAAATGTAAGGCAAGTAAACGAGGAGAGGGATAAGAAAAAAGGGACTCCCCTATCAAGAGTAGGTGGCCGCCAGTAAGTGGACCTCCTCTATGGTCTCTAAGGGTGTCTCCTCATGAAATGGCTTTAAACGGTAGCCATTCACTGTGAAAGCTTTATCCGTCCCAAGCTCCAAAATCTGCACAGCACCATAAGGGAAAATCTTAGTCACAATATAAGGGCCAAACCACATAGAATGAAGCTTACTAGAAAAGAGCTTGAGGTGAGAATTGTAGAGGAGCACTTTCTGACCAATGGAGAACTCCTTCTGTAGCAACATCTTATCATAGATGAGTTTGGTCTTCTCTTTGTTTAAGCGGGAGTTCTCATAACCGGATCTCTTTTAACTCGTAGAGCTAGAACTTCCTGTGAAGTTCGGACTGGCTCAAATCGAAGCTGCAGTTCTTGACTACCCAAGCCCTGTGCTCAATCTCGACTGGAAGGTGCCATGCCTTACCAAAGACAATCCTATAGGGGGACATCCCCAAAGGAGTCTTATGGGCAATGCGATAGGCCCATAATGCATTCTCAAGCCTCTTGCTCCAATCTTTCTTGTTGGCCTGGACTGTTTTCTCCAAGATTTGCTTTAACTCCTTATTTGACACCTTTGCTTGTCCATTGGTCTATGGGTACTAGGGGATTAAGACCTTGTGGGTGACACTATATTTCTTCAGTAGGGTCGCCATGCTCCTATTACAGAAGTGGCTACCCTGGCCACTGATGATAGCCCTGGGTATTCCGAACCTGTAAAAAATGTGTGATTTGACAAAATCTACAGTAACATGAAAATCATCAGTTTGGGTGGCCTTAGCCTCTACCCACTTGGACACATAATCAATAGCTAGCAGAATGTAAACAAATTCAAAAGAAACAGGAAATGGACCCATAAAATCAATACCCCAGACATCAAATATCTCACAAAACAATAAAGGCTATTGAGGCATCTCATTCCTATGGGAAATACTACCACTCTTCTAGCATTGTTCACAATTCTTACAATAGGTGTAAGCATCACTAAACAACATGGGCTACTAAAATCTAGAATGTAAAACTTTCATAGCAGTGCGCTATAGGCCAAAGTAGCCATCGCAAGTAAGAGTGTGACAGAAATGCAAAATAGAATGAATCTCAAGCTCATGCACCTGTGCCTAATGACCTGGTCACTACACATATGCCACAAGTAAGGATCATCCTAGACATAATACTTAGCCTCACTCTTAAGTTTATCTATCTAGTACTTTTTAAAATAAGTTGGCAACTCAAAAGTAACCAAATAATTAACCAAATTAGCATAACATGGTTCCTTACCTCGCAGCTCTAAAAGTTGCCCATCTGGGAAAGTCTCATGGATGGGCAGAGGCTCTAGTGTCTATGGAATCCGACTCATGTGGTCTGCTACTAGGTTCTCAGCTCCACTCATGACCCTGATATCAATGTCAAACTCCTACAATAGCATCATCCACCTGATGAGTCTGGGCTTTGCATCCGGCTTCTTCAATAGGAACTTCAATATTGCATGATCAGAAAAAACAATTACTTTAGTTCCTAATAAATAAGCATGAAATTTATCTAAAGCAAAAATAATAGCCAACAGCCTTTTTTCAGTGATGGTGTAATTAGCCTATGCAGAGTCTAGGGTCCGGGAAGCATATGCTATGACATAGGGAATTTTTCCAACCCTTTGGGAAACGACAGCACCAATTGCAAAGTTTGATGCATCACACATAAGCTCGAACAGGTACTCCCAATTTGGTGGCTAAAGTATAGGGCAGAAATCAGATGCCGCTTTAACTGGTTAAAAGCTCTCCTACAATCATCATCAAACTGGAAGTCTACATCTTTCTGGAGCAGCTTGGATAGTGGAAGGGCAATCTTGCTAAAGTCTTGGATGAATCGCCTATAGAAACTTGCATGTCCAAGAAAGGAACGTACTTCCCGCACGCATGTAGGGTGAGGTAAAGAAGCAATAACATCAATCTTGGACCTATCAACAACAATACCCTCACTAGAAATAACATATCCTAAGACTACACCCTGCCTAACCATAAAATGACATTTTTCAAAATTCAAAACAAGGTGTGCGTCAACATATCTACCTAATACCCTAGCAAGGCTATCCAAGCATGCATCAAATGAAGAACCATAAATAGTAAAATCATCCATAAAGACTTCTACATAATCCTCTAGCAAATAAAAAAAGACTCACCATGCACCTCTAAAATGTATTCGAGGCATTGCATAAATCGAAAGGCATCCTTTGGTATCCAAATGTGCTAAATGGATGGGTGAAAGTTGTCCTCTCTCGATCTTCTAGTGCAATTTGAATCTGGAAGTAGCCAAAAAATCCATTAAGGAAACAAAAATGTGACTGACCTGCCAAATGATCCAGCATCTGGTCAATGAAAGGTAAAGGAAAATGATCCTTCCTATTGGCCTAATTCAGCTTCCTATAATCTATGCAAACTCTCCAGCTATTCTTCACTCTTGTGGGCACTAATTCATCGTTGGAGTTCTTTACCACTATAATGCTAGTCTTCTTAAGAACAACGTGCACTAGGCTCACCTATGTGCTATCGGAGATTGGATAAATAATTCTTGCAGCTAGTAGCTTGCTAACTTCTTCCTTCACTACATCCAAAATTAGAGGGTTCGGTCTTCTCTTCGGTTGCCTTACTGGTTTCGCTCCTTCCTCCATCTATATTCTGTACATGCATGTAGAGGGTCTAATTCCAAGAATGTCTGCAAGTGTCCAGCCTATAGCCTTCATGTTTTACCTTAGGACATTCAACAACTTCGCTTCTTGTTCAGGTTGCAAATCTTTGGCGATAATGACTAGCAGTTTCTCATTTGTTGCCAAGAATGCATACTTTAGATTTTCTGGTAGTGGCTTTAGCTCCAATATTGGTGGCTCTATCATGGAAGGTGCTAATCTTGTACCACCTCTGCTAGTTTGGCTTCAGCACCTGCAATCTGTGAAAAGTTCTGCACAACAGCATCATCATCTCCTATGGAAACAAAATCAATAGAAGTAGCATGATGTGCAGAAATCATAGAATGATCAAAATTATTTGAACCAAAAACTATAAAATTAGAACTTTCAGAAATTAAAACTGCAAAATTTAAAACTGGAAAAATAGAATCAGCATATGCGGAATCATAACAAACAGAATCAAAAAATGTAATAAGAGAATTAGATTTATTAGAAATAGCACATGCAGAAATAGAAAATGCAGAATCTGTACAAACAGAATCAAAAACTACACAAACAAAATCAGATTTAACAGACTTAGAACCTGTAGAGTTTAAATCAACAAAAACATAATTGATTGAATTTGAATCAGAAACTGTAGAATTTAAAATTTCAGAAGTAGAATCAGTTATGACAGCAATAGAATCGACAGAAATAGATACTGCAAAATTTAAATCAGAATTCACAGCATTAAATTTATCAAAACCAGAATTCACAGCATGTAAGTCAATAGAATAAAATTTTTTAGAATATGAACCATGTAGGCATGCATCAATCTTAGCAAAAATAGCACATACATCATGAATTCCATCACAATCAGAACATTGAAATTTATCTCTAATGCTACAATTTCAGAGGAGTCAACCAACAAATTTTCATGCACATCATCAACCAATGAATCAATAAAGTCTAAATGAAAAATAGGGTGCTCCTTTGGTGGATATCTCATGGCATTAAACAAATTGAAATGCACTTTACTATCTCCAAACTCCATGGATAATGTACCAGACTGCACATCAATCTTAGTCTTAGTAGTTTTAAAAAATGGCCTACCTAAGGTCAATGTAGGTTGACGAGCATGCATGTCATCTTCCATATTTAGAACATAAAAATCTGCAGGGAAGATTAAATTATTTACTCTTACCAAAACATCTTTTAACACTCCCTTAAGATGAGTTGTGCTTTGGTTAGCCAGTTGGATCACCACTCCTGTTGGCTTGAGCTCTCCAATGTGCAAGGATTGATAAATTGATTTGGGCATCACATTGATTGAAGCCCCAAGGTCTAGCATGCCTTAACTGAATTACTTGCTGCCTATGATACATGGAATGGTGAAAATGCCAGGATCTTTACACTTTGGAGGAATACTTGGCTGAATGATAGTAGACACATTTCTGCTTATGCTCATCTTCTCATTTCCCTCCAGCTTCCTTCTATGAGTGCACAAGTCTTCGAGGAACTTCGCATATTTTGGAATCTACTTGACTGCTTCCAGAAGTGGGATATTGACCTCCATTTTCCTAAAAGTCCCTATAATCTCTTTGTCCAATTCTACCTCAACCACCTTGTTCTGTGTCACTCCATTTGGGAAAGGCAGTAGGATGCTTGGGGAAATTTGCTTTCTGCTACTGTTCTTGGATGGTTTTGCTTTATCTTTAACTGGTTCTGCATCATCTAGTTTTTCTATAAAATCCGCTTGGTCTTTGCCACTTCTCAAAGTAATGACACTAACATTCCTTGGATTATTCACGATTTAGGATGGAAGTTGGCCAGAACCTTGTGATTTCAGCTCACTAGTAGTGGTGGATAATTAACTAATCTGTGTTTGTAGATTTTGTATACTAGCTTCTGTTCTCTGCTGGAACTAAATAATGCTAGTTGCCATCTGCTTCAATAATTTGGCCAAGCTTAGTTCTGCATTGCTAGTCTATGGCTTGTCATGCTTCATTGGTTGCTGATATTGTCCTTTGCTTGGTTCTACAAAATTTTGCCTAAACTGTTGGTGAGGCTGCTGCTGATGAACCTGGCCAGGATTACCATATCTCAAGTTTGGGTTATCTCTCCAGCCAAGGTTGTATGTGTTAGAGAATGGATTGTAATTTTACTACCGCTACTACTACTACTGCTAGTAAGGTTTGCCAGGAAAAATTCCAATAGTTGTCTCATTACTCTCTTGTTGTTCTGGACATTGGTCTGTTAGATAGCTTGGTAATGAACAAAATCCATAAATACTAGGTGCTGGTGGCATGGCTTGCTGGGGCTGTTACTGCTTTTGACCAAGAGCCATTTGCCTGACCAATGACATTAACTCCTTTGTTCTATTCTCCATTCTCAGCTGGTTGGCATTAAAGGTTTGCATCTCATTAACTCCTCTAGTTGAGACTATAACTCGAGTACCAAATTGTTGTCCATTGGCAGCCATATTAGCTATTAAATCTCAGGCTACAGCAAGAGTTTTATTAACCAAAGCACTTCCAAAGGCAGCATCCACCATGCTTCTATCCATTGGCAAAAGGCCTTCATAGAAGTATTGGATTAAAAGCTGGTCACTTATTTGATGGTGTGGACAGCTAGCACATAACTTCTTAAATCTCTCCCAATACTCATATAATGTCTCACCACTAATCTGCCTTATGGCACAAATGTCTTTCCTTATGGCAGCAACTCTTGAGGCAAGAAAGAATTTCTCCAGAAATAGCCTCTTCATGTCTTGCCAGCAAGTAATGGAACTAGGATGTAGGTAGTACAACCAATCTTTGGCAGATCCATCCAATAAGAAAGGAAATGCTCTCAACTTGATGTGATCTTCATCCACTCCTTGTGGCTTCATGGTTGAACATACCGTATGGAATTCTTTCAAATGCTTGTGAGGATCCTCTCCAGTTAGACCATGAAACTTTGGTAGTGGGTGAATCAATCCAGGCTTCAGCTCAAAATCCACATCCAAATCAGGATATTGAATGGCTAGAGCTTGGTAATTAACATTAAGCGCTACAAACTCCTTCAATGTCCTGTTAGCCATATTTTCTGCAAAAACATAATTGTTAGCATAGTTAGGATTAGAATTAGAAACAAGTAAATTTAAAGCAGAATTGTCAACAGAACTATCCTCAACAAAACTGATGTCAAACAACCTCCTTCTAGCCATTCTAATCAATCTAAGAATCCTCTCTATTTCAGGATCAAATGCAGCTAAATTAGGATTTAAATTTGACCTAGTCATGCACTAAAGGACAGCAAATAGAACAATATCACCTATCATGTCACTACCTTGCACAAAACATTAAAAAATGCAAACAAACACTCAAAATTATTCAAAAAAATTTAAAAACACTACCAAATGATTTTTAAAAGTTATGAGACCACCACAACTCAAATATTTGACCATCAAGAAGTCTAAAAATGCAAAGAAAAATATTTAAAATTAAAAAAGTGGTCTAAACAATGGAAATTGGCTTCCAAATATAGAGCTTTCAGCAACTCAGAAAGTCATTTTCTTTCAACATACCAAAAATTAGATTAATCGTAGCACAAAAACTTTTGTAAAAATACCGGTGACATCCCGAAACAACCAAAAAATCTCAAAAACTCTATTAAAACGAAGGAATTTGGCAAAAACAAAGGAGGCTCAATCTGCACCCTCCAGAGGATTGAGTTTTTCTCAAAATATGGTTTTCCTTTAGGATGAGGTCTCCTTGGATTGATATGAAAAGAGTTAGTGGTCAAAACTGTAAAATCGAACAACTAATAAACTAACTAGCACACAAAACATGCAACCAAAAGCAAAGATACACACAAATAGAGATAGCAATTGTATTCACATATATTTACATAATCAAATATTATCAATCGTCCATGACAACGGTGCCAAAATTTGACTCCAGTGCCGAGCTTGGTCAAATTATAAAATTGAATTACCTAAACTTACAGTGTAGTGTGTGTAACTTGGATCATTTCCCAAAGATGTTAATGCTAAGTGATAAAAAATTTGGGGGTTTTTTTTGTTTATAAATTAAAAATGAAGTAAATAGAAATTGGAATGAAATTGAATAGAATTTGAAACTCCGATCCAAGAATCAAGAAAAATAGTGGCTACTCTATCACTGAATTCTAAATATAATCCTACAAACCAAATCAGTGATTAACATTGAATCTGAATGAAATCTCAATTTGAATAAAACATTACACACAAAAATCTTTCATGCATTCAATCAACACATAAGTGATTAAATTCAGAAACCTCTAAAACCTAACCAATTCGTGTTAACTTCAAGCACTAATGTAGTTAATATCAATTTCAAACCTAAAACATGATTTTACTCATCAAGTAATTGCATTACAACATTAGTCAATTGAGTAATATGCAAGCAATCTGGTAATCAACCACAATTTCAAATTGAAAACCTTCAAACTCGAAATTGGATCAAGAACATAGAAAGAAAAGGAGTAGAAAACTTATTGGACTTGATGAAATTCGGAAGCACCAATCCTAAAGATAGCCAATGCTTCTTTGAATCCTTAGATCAGATGTCAATTTACTCCTCCATAGATGGAGGTGAAAGCAAATTCAGAGATGAAAAGGGAGGGAGTTCGTGGAGAGAGAAGGTAAAGAAAAAAAAATCGGAAAAAAAATTCTATTCCCAAAATTTGTCTTACAAGGTTCTAGTCTCTCTTTTCTTAGTCATCTACCTTCCAAAATGTGAAAAATTAATTTAATAATATTTAATTACATTAATCCTCTATTTCTCAATTATATCTGGACAGCTTATTTGCCAAATTCTGAATTTGGGAGAGAAAGTTATGCATGAAACACTTAATTGAGTTCCCTTGATCAATTAGTAACATTCTTCGATAGTTTTGGCAAAGGAGATGCATCTATTTGGATTTGTGGTCTTAAGGAGAGTTAAAACCTTAGATGACAGCTTTCAAATGCCACTAGAACGAGCTCAATTGGGCTTTATGGACTAAGATATGGCCTAAATACTTCACCCTGCTCAAAATCTACGACTGCATCCCTTGAGTTCACTTCTAACCCCATGTGGCTCCAAGACGTTAGAATTAGCCTCTAATAACTTCATAAAAGTTGTAGGTCTAGCTCTTAGCTTTCCTACGAATGAATAATCATAATGGAACAAAGTCTATAGCTCAAGTTATAGTCTAAAAATCAAAGCAATGTCAAAATTAGCCTAATACTAGAAAAATTAAATCAAGCCCAACCAAAATCCAATCAACATAAAATGGTCCAAATCAATCCAATTAAGTGCAAAAGAGGATTAATCAATTAAATATGAGGGAAAATGAGTATATAAAAATCCACTCTATCAAGACTCCATAGATATTACTCTCGTTAGGCCTACAACCAGAACCTCAAAACATTGAGAAAGAGGTATTATAATAAGGGAATCCTCCCCTCAAGATCATCATAGAAAACATACTAAAATAGAAGCCTCTGGTAATAATGAGGACCCTGATTATAGGAGAAAAAGGAAAAAGAAGCTGGACAAGGCCTCTAAAGAGTCCACTAGAGACTGGACTCCTTTACTTTTGAGAAAAGTAATAAGCGAAGCTACTGAGCACAAGTTTAGAGAAGAAGCATGGCTACAAAAGCAAAGAAATGCAGCTATAGGAATTGACACTTCTGCTAGAGGCCCTGAATGCTCCTTTGACTCGTTGGAAGTGGACCACCAGCTTGTGGTCATTGAAAACACAAATCCACCTCTAGAAATGAGAAGGGTTATCGTACCCTCAGAACATCATGAGCAAATTCCAAAAAGGCTAGAAAGAGATACTATACCAGAAAGATCAGAGCTGGAAAGAATAATTACTCTGGTGTTAGAATCTAAATCTATAGAAGCTATAGCTGAGACTGCTCCTCTTCTAATTTCAACACCTAATCCAATACCAGCTCTTCCTACCCAAGAAATACCTGCTAACACATCAGCTAGTCAAGGCCACCATTCTGGTCATGAACTTTTTGGGGCCATATCCATTGCAGAAGATGTTCCAGACCTTATTCAAACTTAGATCGAATTGATTCAAGAAAATCATATCATTATCCTAGCCAATCAAAGTAATCTGCAGAGATGGTTAGAATCGAGTAACTCATGCTATAGATTTTGAAGGCTCTTAAGAAAGGAAAGGCCAATCAGTGATGGCTCTTCTATGATCCCACATCTACATTTTTTGATGATGTCAAAGGGGGAAAAGATTGGATAATTAAAGAAAAGCTTATGCTGAGGGGAGCACATTTTTAGGGAGAGTTAGGATTAAAGTTAATGTTTTGTTTAGGATTTATGTTAAAGTTTTTTTTATGGTTGCTGCATATCACTCATACTAGTATTGGGACTTCATTCTTTGCATTTTAGGAACATATTTTACTATGTTTAAATTTTCAAGTTATTATTCTAAATAATTCATATTTGTTTATATCATTTCAGCTATGCAATAATATCAAATTAATGCTCTGATATAAATTATGCTCTAATACATTATCTCTATTAGTATATTATTGCTCTGATATCATAGTTATCATTGTGAACTTTTTAGTTCTTATGAGTGCTTCTTTTACTTTAACTTAAATTATTTACTCTAACAGTTTATGATGATTCTATGCTAATAATCTTAATTCTTGAATCACATATTCTGTTAATTATTACTTATCTCTGATAGATTATGAAATATGTTCTATTTATTATAAACTGTATGCATGACTGTTTAAGAGTCCTTAACTCCGATACTTAAACAATCTGCTTTGTTTTTTTAAGTTTGAACTTATATTTCTCTATCTTCACTCTGATACTCTTTGTTCATCTTTTGAAGAAAGTTTTATAGCAAAAATTGTGGCTTTATTTGTAATGTCCAAAAAATTTTATCAATTTTAACCAAGTTATTCGATTTTTATGAAATGATTGAGATTAATTAGAATTCGATCTAGTATTCACTTAAAGCTAATTAAGTGTGATTTAGAAGGATTAGATATGATGGAATTAGATTAGAAATATAGGAAAATTCATAGAATTTTTCTAAAAACTGATTTACTGATTTAAAAGAAATCGGTAAGATTTTGGTATTTTAAACTGTGAGAACCGAACTGTGAGAACCCTAGGATGGATGGCCAAGATTTAGCCAACACACCCTCGCAAGTGGTGCCACAAACAACCATGAATAGGGCAGCCAAGCCAAGTTTAAATGAGGATTGAAGTCCACTAATCATACGATAACTTCCTTCAAAAGTTTTCAATTTTCCCTTCCTACCCCTTGCAATTTTCGACCACTATATGCTACTGACCTCTCATCCTTTTTCTTCTATCTCAACTCATCTTCACTCCATCTCCATCAACTCTTCAAGCTACATCAAGATTCCTTCGACTCACAACAAAAATCTAGTAAGAATCACACCTAGTGAAGGTAAGGATTCAATTTATCTTCTTGTTTTCTTTAGATTGAGGCTGATTGGAACTCCTCCTTCTATCATGATTCTAATGTTATCTTGAGTAGAGATGATGAATTAGGGTTGATTTTGTATGTGTGATATGATTTGGATTGAAGTTGGAATGGAAGAACATGAAGATAGAAAGAAGCCAGGTGCTGTTGGGTGAAAAACCCTACCGCGTCTGTACGTTCGTCTTGTACGAACTAAAATCCAGCCATCAAAACTTGATGGATCTATTTTTACATGAAACTAGACATCTAGGGATTTTCAACCATTTAAAATATAAGGCCTTTGGATTAGTATTGAATGAGCTAAGAATTTTTGAAGTTTAGCTTGAAATTCTAGGTCCTTTTCTAGGCAATATGAGTTGGGAAAGTGTAACTCACCCTACAAAAAGCCAAATTGAGTGCCACTAGCACTGTTTGAAAGCTAACATGTAGTGAACATTCCATAAAAATTTCAAAGTTAGATTCATTCCCAGTTGTTCCCAGTAAATCAATGAAATTGCCTTAAGTCCAAACCAGACTGGAACAAAGTAGTCCAGAAGGGTCTACTTAAGAGGCTTATATCTCGAGTTATACTTATGCAAATGAGGTACAACTTCTTTCAAATAAAATTTTGTTCAGTCAGCTTTAATTTATATAAGTTTTGTATGATTTGCCCTAGGTTTCTATTTTTAGTGAATTTTTTACTTTTAAGGGTACAATTCTAGCTAATAGTAGAACAGACTGGAGTAAAATTCAAATAACTTAAGCTACACAAACCAAAATGAGATGGGACTAAAAGGGTTGGAAACTAGACACATAGAACTATAGCATATCCAAAAATTTAGGTCCAAATGAGTTGAATAGAAAAAATGGTGAATTTCACAAAATTGGGCAGAAAACCTTATTGATGTTAGCACACTACATATTTGATATTATTGTTATAGATTTGTTGCTCTATGTTGATCTTTTTGCTTGATTGATTCTACTGGTAGCTTGACACTATTCATGGGGAAGTAGACTCGATCCGTTATGCTGCCAAAATTTCGGCAAGGAATTCACATAGTATGTGAAATATTTGTTTGAATATATGATGCTTAAGTAAGATAATGATAATTATGCATGAAATTTATGAAGATTATAAAGGATTCCATATTACCTGGGCCAGCCCCTGAATAAGCTTAAGGGGAATAGATTAGTGGGAAAGTCGGGGAAAGTAAACCCAGCAATCCTATATAGGAACGAGCTCGATTCTAAAAAATCGACTATTACCCAGGAGTATATGGCCAAAGACTCCCAGGGGACCAAGAGTGGAAAATATAAGTTGCATAAGTTGAAAATCTCCAAAGGCTACATGCATTTTTCCATTTCACATATATATGCTCTATTTATGAATTTCTAAGTTAAGGTCATCGTTAACTGTATATTCCTTGTATTATATTACTGTTTGCCTATGGTTACTGTTTCAGCTTTGTTAGTGTGCCTGTTAAATATATTTGTATTGCACTAATTTAAAATTTAGCTTTGTTTCGAGTTCTATTTTCTACAATTTAAGTTAAGTTGAATATTATGTTATCATTTAAAATCAAGAAAAGCTGAAACAACTGGGAATGACGGCGATGATAGATGTGTATAGAATTAGGATTCCTACAGAGAAATTTTTATTTCTCACCCTACTGTACGTTTCCACATCATTCTCAGAGCATGGCGAGCGTGGCGACCGGCATTCTCTACATTGAGTTCCCTGGCCTGCATATCCAGCTCGATCCATTTTTAGACTCTATATATATATCTGGTAGCTGTCAGTTCCATTTCTACTTCTTTTTTTGTAGGGATTTTGCTATCCCACTGGCTCATCCACTTTTCGACCCCTCCGCACCTTATATTGCCATTTCGCTCTATATGGCACATCCCTTCCCACCTCCAAAGAAGAATCAAGCAAAGAAGAACTCCCGCAAAGACTATCGACGGCATCACCTCCATAGGCTCCTTCTCATTTTCTGAGGAGAAGGACCCTTCTGAGGCGGCGAGTTCATCATCATCGTCTTCTGCACCCAACGGCGATTATGCCCCAGCAGATGCCAGCATGGCTAATGGATTCCTTTCCTCGAAATCCATCTAAGGAGCTTACGTAGTGCAGCAGGAGGAGGTGTATAGAGTGGCCCTCTTTTGGTAGTTTGAGCTATAGGTAGATGGTTAGTGGATGTTCCGTGGGGACCATATAGGGTTTGTTTTATAGAGACGACTGGATTATTTTGTTTTGGCGACCTCATCTGTTATATGCCTTGTACTATTTACATATCTTTTTGGCAAACTTTGGAACAGACATCTATGTACATATAGATTATGCAGTCAGATAGTTTTGTTTACTCCGCAGATTTTATTTATTTATTTATTTATTTTATTATTTCTGTTCGGCATTTTACCCATTATCTATTCTACAGCCAAAGGAAATTAAAAAGTGAACAGTTAACCCTTTGCGGGTAATTAACATTGAATAAAAAATGAAATTTAATTAGATAGTGACACGTAATAACTTATCAGGTAATATATTATGACTTAAGCATAGTATTTTATCTGGTAAGGTGTTAGATTATTAGTCTCTGTAATTCTATGCAATTTTGTTTAAAATTACTGAAGTTTCTGAATTTCATGTCTATTTCTCACTCGCTTTAGTAAGTAATTTAAATTCATACAATAAATTGTATTCTTCTGAAATGAATTTGTTAACAAAAGCTTCTCTTAAATATTGATTTGCCATCATCAAAAAAGGGGAGATTGAAATCTCTAATGCCCTTCTGAAACTGTCTCATAACCTAAGATGTTTCAAGCTTCAAGGTTTTGATTAATACCAAATCAAGCTTTAAGTTAAACTTTTGTCTGTCAATGACTTGTTTTATTGAAATGTATTCTTTCATGAGCAAAATCATTTATCTTGTACTTGAACAGGTTTTGAACCAAACAAAGTGTCTTAATCCATAGTACTTTTCTTGAATATGCATATATTGGATCAAACGCTTTATGGTTTATATGATTTCTCATTTAAGAAGCAGACAGAAAGTTCAAAAAGGATGAGATTATAGGATCAGAAAGGAAAATGTGTCATGAGGAGGATAACTGTTCATTTAGAAGGATGACTTCATCTAGAAGTGCAATCATCATAAACATGCTTCTCATGAAGTACTTCAACTTCAAAGCTTATTCTGCATGCTTCATTGATAAATTCAAAAGGTCAAATATAATTTGACAAGATGCGAAAAAAGCGCTGACAAATCTGAAAAGTTGGTGAACACTTCAACGGCTATTTTTCCTCTTCTGTGTAAAGTCTACTTGTTGAAGAAGAAAACTGCATTTCTCTCTTTCTAGTCATAGACTAGTGGATCAAAGAGGCACAAGGCTCAAGATCTTCAAACTTCAACGGTCATGTCTTGAGGTCTATATAAAGCTGGAAAACGATGAAGAAATGTTTAGACTGATTGAATAATTTTCTGCGTTTAAGAGACCTTCTTCATCAACCTTCTCAATCTTTCGAATCACTAGAAAGTTACTTATTGTAACTTCTGTTTGAAAATCTCTCTATTGATTTGTAATAAATAATATTCTCCTATTAAGAATTTAGAGAAGTCACACACACAGTTCATTATTGATCATACTCTTAAAAGAGATTAATGTGAGTGCTCAAACACAAACCTTCTTTTCAATTTCTTGTAACTAGACTTAATAATGGTCAGAGTGAGTTTGGAGAGGCTAGGAAAAATACTACTCATTTAGCTTGAAGAGGCTAGCACAAATACTACTTGTTTGCAAAAGCTTGGAGAAACTTAAGAAAGACTACTTAGTTGTAAAAGCTTGGAGAGGTTTGGGCAAAAGAATACTCATGATATAAATCTCAACAAAGAGTTAGGAACTGGACGTAGGCATTTGTTTGGCCAAACTAAGATAAATTCTGCTGTGTGATCTCTCTATCTCCTCTATTTTATTTACTATCTTCACTTAGAATATAACTCTGTGTGTTTATTATAATCATACTTAAACATATTTTAGTAAGGTAGACTACTTTTATTTCTAACCAAATTGCTTCCACACTCCAAGCCTTGGACTTGAGAAAGCTGTTTTGCAAAAAGTTGAGGTATAGATTTCTTATCTAAAACATGATTCAACCCTTCTTCTCGTGTTACCATTTCCAACATACTGGTCATTGGATGGGCTTCGACCCACTTAGTGAAATAGTTAATAGCTACTATAAAAAAGGTGTGCCTTTTAGAAAATGGGGGGTATATTTTGCTGATGAGGTCTATTGCCCAACCTCTAAATGGCTAAGGTTGAACAATAGCATGCAATTTGTAACATTCTCAAATTCATGCTGTGCTAAATTACCTCAATGACCTTGAGTAATTAGGCACTTAATGAGAAATTGAGATTAAGACTTAATTAAGGGATTAACGAAGTGTTTATGAGTTAATTTTGATGAGAAAAGTCAAGCGAATGCTTAATCGAGATTAGATAATCTCTAATTAAGCAAGTCAGAGCCTTAATAGATTAATTAAGTACTAATCGCCTTTAATTAGCTTAATTGAGTTTAATTAAGAATAATTAAGCTTAATTGCAAGATTAATTTTTTTTTAATCATATTCTTGTATGTTAATTACTAATCCTTACTTAATCATGTTAATTAAGTTGTAAAAGCACTTAATCACATGATTAAATTCAAATTTAGTTAACTAGACAATAAAGTAAAGAGTGATGTCACTAAAGCATAAAGCATTAGACGAGAGTGCTTTATGTAAGAGTTGACTTTGTCTTTGTCCCCCCATCATCTATTTTGTCCCCTTAATCACAAGATAACACAAAATTAAGCAAAATATCTTACTCTCCTCCCTTAATAGTGACGCCAGCCTCTCTCTCTCTCCCACACTCAACCATTTTCATTTTCACTCTTCTCATTCTCTCTCTTGAAACCAAATCCTCCTACTTCTTTTTTAACACTTCTTCTTCTTCTTCTTCTTCCATTCTCCACCTCCATCACCAAACCTTCTTCACTTAGCCCTTCAAAAACCACATCTTTTGGTCTTTGGAGACAAGATCTAAACACTATAAGCTTCATTTTCAAGAGATCTCAAGAGTTCTCTCACCTTCCAAGATCAAACTGCCAATCTTCAAGGAAGGAACCACCATCATCTTCTTCTTCTTCTCTTGTTGTAGCGCCATTTTTAAGTAGAGGTAGTGATCTTCACTCTTTTATTTTGTTTACTCAAGAAAGCTTGAAGCTTGGTTCTTCTCATGACCAAGATCTTCAAGTGAAAACTTGAGAAAATCTTTCATGCTCTTCATGAGAAAAAGTTTCTATTTTTGGTAAAATATGTTCATGTTCTTGTTCATGAGTGTTCTTGAGTTCTTGAGAAGTTCCTTTCTTTAAGTGCTTCAAAGTTTCTATTTTTCTTTCTTGATGTATGAGATCTTGATGTTTCTTGTGAGATGCTTGAAAGAGAATGATGTTCTTGGTGGTATTTTGTTTAAAGTTTGTTCCTTTTCTTATGATGAGTTTATGAATAGAAAAGTTTCATCTTTACATGTTTTTCATGATTTGATAAGACTATGAACATTCCAAGAGTTTAAAGCTCAAAAATTTTGCTTCTTGATGCATGAAAAGTGGCGTAAGTTTTGGTGCCTTCATAAAGTTTTATTTTGTTTTGTTTTGAAGACAAGACTGCATGTAAAAGTTTAAGCTTTTTGAAATATGAAGCCTTTCTAAATTATAAAAATGATATCTTATCACTTTATATCTTAGAAATCAAATCTTGAAAATAAGACCTTTCATAAAGTTTCAAACTTTAGTCAAGAATGAAATCTTTAGTCATAAAAGTGTTATTTTGCAACCTTTAATCCATAAAGTTTAGATCTTGAGTCAAAACAATGCTTAAAAGTGTTAACTTTTATAAAGATCTGAGACTTTCTAACTTTAAAGTTAATGTTTTATATCCCTAGTTCATAAAGTAGGAACCTTTTTGACTTTAAGATAACTTTAAATCATAAAGTTGAGACTTTGATGGTTTTAGAATAAATAAAAGTGTCAACTTTCATAAAGAACAAAACTTTTTAATTCAAAAGCTAATATCTTATATCATTATTTTATAAAGTTTAATCTTTAAGACAAGAATATAATTTTAGAGGCACTTACTTTCATAAAGAATAAAACTTTATGACTACTTTATAAAGAATGATAACTTTAATAATACTTAAGGTAAGATCTTGCTATATGTAACTTGGATAAGTTAAAAATCACCCTTGGTGATTAGTGAACATGGTGTTGTTGGGTTTATGAGTGTGGTTATGCGTTGTCATGACCCAAGAATTAGAGGGATCTCGAACCCCTTGGGAAAAGAAGTATGATTAGGGCCTCTGAGCGAGCTATGAACCTAGGAATCACTAAGTGCACTATCTCAAGGAAAGGAAACAATCATTTAACTTAATTAATTTGAACAAGTGTTCCATGTAACACCCTAATAAACCCATACTACGCTTAAGTCGGATTACGGCGTTTTATTAGTTGTTACTTATGCTCGTGGAAAACTAAACTTCATATGAAATTAAATTATGCGGAAAATACAGTAAGATTTCTTTTTTTTTTTTTTTGAAATATGTCGTCGCTTTGCAGTGTTTTGAAAAGTAAAGCCTTGAGCAAGAAGCTAGATAGAGAAAGAGCATGTCGCATAAAATACATATCCCAAATTTGTAAAACATGAGAAAGGTAAACAAATAATAATTCACAAATACATTGCATTATATAGCAAATCATTACATCGATATGAGTTCATAATATATATATACATACATATCAGCATTACAGCGAAGGAGGCTCATGTCGTACCATGATCCAAATACTAGATACAAACTAAAATCGACATCGTCCGTCACACAAGAAATGAATGAAGATGCAGAGCTACAGTGACTACAAGTCCACATCAGCATTGTCTGACATCCCACGTTATACGTCCGCTCACAATGTAGAGGACCCATGCTCCGCTCCACCGGATGCGCCATCGAGATTTGGTGACGATACGGAAGAATAACTAGGGTGAGAAATGGAATTTCTTAGTAGGACTCGAACCCGACACAAAATGTCATCGTCATCGTCCCAGCCACTTCGGTTTTATTAATGAAAATAGTGAGCATTCATAAGGTTCCATTCTTAGGTTTTCGAAAACATGAATATCCGAAGCGGATTCAATTTTTAACATACCTTCTAATCATTCGTTTCATAATAAACATAAGCACAAGTGTAATCACATAAAACATGCATGTCCAAGCTATAAGATTCTCTTAACTCCTTCCCCTTTTAGGGTTTTGGACCGAAGTCCCTTTTCTTTTCTTAACTTGACTTTATCTTTTCACCCACTAAACATAAGTGGTAATGAGCTCATACCGTGGTCGTCGCCACCATAGAATTTCGGTACTTACACTAGCTGGGTCATGCCATGCCTCATATAAGACCTATCCCCTATACTCACACTAGCTGGGTCATGTCATGCCTCATGTGAGTCGTAGGTGAGGGGAGCTTAAATTAGGTCATCTTTCCTTTTGAAGGATCACACCCTTAGTTCATCTTCTTCTTATTAAGGCTTATGATGCAAAATTATTCTGATTCTTTTCCATATTTAGGCGTTACGTATCGCCGTCCCCAAATGTGGTTCCTTTATGAATCACCTCTGGGCGTTATGTATCGCCGTCCCCAGGGTGTTCATATTTATTAATCCTTTCATGTATATCATTAAGTATCATATCATCAACATATCATATTCATATCATCATCATTCATTATCATATCGTCATCATATCATTATCATTCTTATCATCATCATATCACTATCATAATCATCATCATCATATCATATCATCATCATCATGATCATCATCATATCAAATCATCATCATCATGTCATCGTCATTATATTGACGCATAGAGGCATACATATCACACAAAAGTCTTATGAAATTTTTAAGAAACTCAAGATGCTTTTAATTGATTTGCTTCTTGCATAAATTCTTTTATTAGGCATAGGGCCAATTTCAATCCATTACCCTTTTTGAAACTTTTAAGTTAAATTATGAAGGTTTTCCAATATTTAATGTAAGGGTCTTAATGTCTTAAAGCTTATTTCTCATTAACCTTTAAAACTTTACCATATCCAGTTTTACTTTTACGGTGGGGCAGTAACTTAAAAAATTCACCATAATTTCATCTTTTACTCTTTTATTTCGAATTTTTGTGTGGATGTACTGCTCTGAGTCTATTTTTAAACAAAATAAGCCCCACTCAAAAATTCATTTTGTAGCTTGAGTTATGCATATTTTATTTTGACTATTCAGACTTGAAAGTTCAACTCGGGTCAGTGGCTTGTCCACTTCACTGGGAGTTCCTCACATAGAATCTGACAAAACTGTTTTATGGGGGTGTTCCTCTATGTCTTATATTTCTAACAAACTTGGTCCCACTCAAAAATGATTTTTGTAGCTCGAGTTATAAGGTTTTTAGTGAAGACTGCCCGAACAGAAACCCATCCGGGAACAACCAACTTTGAAAAATCATATCTCCCTCATTTTAAATCCAAATTTCACGAATTTTATATGTGTGGAAAGATATTTGAGTATACTTTCACAAAAAATTAGTTTCATTAAATTCTAAGTTTTTTAAAATGATTTATATCGCACACATTACAGACTGCCAGAATTCCAGCTTAACTAGTTTTTAAGTTTTACATATCAAACTTATAGAGATGTTGTTATAACACTTCAAATCACCATTTTTATGTTTTATCTCATCATTATATTCAAGGTTTTAGTCACCAAATCAGTATTTTAAAACAAAATAGAGCAAGATACATAAAACCATAATGCCACATATTCTCACTTCAAGACAATATTTTTCAACAAGACAAGAAAACTCATAGAGCAAGAAATGGTCATGAGACCTTGAAGCAAGTCCTAAAACCACCTAGCTATGAAGAGCTTAGGAGTTCTAGAGCTTGAAAAATACATGAAAAAGAGAAGGTTAGAGTCACTACCAAAGAGAGCTTTCTTGAAAGATTTTGAAGGTGGAGAAGGTTGGAGAGAGCCTTCCTCTTTGAATGCTTGGAAATGGGGCTTGTGTATGAGTGATCTTGTTTCTTCAAAGACCAAAAATGGTGGTCCTTGAAGGGATGGTGAGGGTGGTGATGGAGATGAGGTAGGAAGTAGTAAGAAGGTTGGAAGAAGAACAAGGAAGGTTGAAAGAAGAAGAGAGTGGGTATGAGACTTGAAGAGAGGAGAGAGCTTTGTGTGTGTCTTGAGAGAGGAAGTGAAAAATGAAATGAGGGGGAGAGAGGGGGCTGAAGTGGCGCAAAATGAGGGGGAGAAAATGATGTGATTTTGCTTCTTACAACAAGCAAGAGAGTGGGAAAAACCTTGGGGCAAAAGAGGGAGTTGTGTTTCCTTTGAGTCTTGGCACTTGGGTAAAGACCTTGTAGTGTTTCTTTTCAAGTGGTTAAAAGCATGATCTATCTTAGGATTGGCATTGGATGATTGTGATCACTCCAAGTGTCACAATCTTGATGGAGGAGAGTAGATCTTTTGTCTTGACTCAAGGAATCTACTAACATGGACTCTTGATCTAGTGATGTATGATGAGAAGGCAAATGGATGGTTGGATATGGCTCTTGCTTTGACCAAACTTTCAAACAATAATTAAAGGGAAGTTTCTAAAATTTTACCATTGTTACAATTATCTAAATGCTAATTAATTCAATTGGTTTAATTACACATTAGCACATTTTCAATAAAAAGGATTTTCCTCATTAATTATGTAAAGAAGAGGTGAGGGTTAATCTTCATGTAATTAAGATGTGATACTTATATGCTCTTAGTAATTCGATCACCTTGAGTTTTGTGTCTAAATCATGAATTAATAAGGATTGGGCAATTAGGCTTTTAATTGTAACTTTTAATGCATTATGCTTCAATTGTTGACTTGCCTTTAATTTACTAAGCCCTTGCTCTCGAGATTAGCCGATTAGTTCTTAATTAATCGCTAACCCCTCTAATTAGCCAGAGACACCGAGCTAATTAGCTTAGACAAAAATTGGGGATGTTACATTCCATAAGACATGTACTCAAGTAAAGAGTAATTCCACATGAGAATTAAGTAACTAAAAGACCACATACATATATTTTAACTATGTGATTCTCTTATGGGTAACCACGGGAAATCATATGATGACTCATAAGATTCTTCACAAAGAATAACACAATTATAAACCCCCTTAGGGTATGAATGTATGATGCCATTCGGCATGATGAATGACAAGTTTGATTGAGCTTTGTCTCATGATTTAATGATTAGTGTGATGATATGATATGGATATGATGGACTGTTGCTTGAATGTTTATGATTGGCATTTTGGGGAAGCTCTGGTCTAGCCGTTATACTGCTGGATTTCCGTCAAGATTATGGACTTAGTCATATCATTACATGAGTCTAGTCAAAGAAGTATTATGCATGTAAAATATAATGATAAGAAAAGAAATAATGGGATATGACCCCTTGATTACTTCAGGGAAGTGAGAGACGATGATCTATAAAGACCCAAGGAACCTCTTTGGGGGAGGCAAAGGTGACATGGAGGACCCTCCAACTTAGAGGTAACCAATATCGGCTTAGTCTGATTTGGTTAATACTACGTGGTGATAGTCATGAAATGAGCTCATGTCCAAAAGTAAATAATGTTAAGCACGTGCTAAAAACGAAAGTGAAGTCAAGTATAACCATGGTTAAGTCTATGAGGTTGCATGTCTTTGCATGTATTTATATTGTCCATTTGCATTATGAATATTTATTCTATGTTTTCGTATGCATGTTTAGTTACGATGATATAGTTATGATGTTAAGCTTAAAAACAACCCGCTTCGGGGCTTAAGTTTTCAAAATCATTAAAATTGAATCTATACCTGCCCACTATTTTTATAATTAAACCCAAAGTGGCTGGGACGATGACAATGACACAGTGTTTGTCTAGTCGCGATCCTACTGAGAAATCTAGTATTTCTCACTCCTACGTTTCCGTGTCGTCTTCAAAAGATGTCAATGTCGGGCATGGTGGTTATCTTCATTGAGTTTCCAGTATGGCATTGGCGCTTCGACCCGGTGCTGAATGCCTCAGTGATGTCTATGAGCGCAGCGATGAGGTCTATATCTTCCACAACCGTCCGTTTCAGATTCTAGTGATGAGCCCATTTTTCTGATCACATCTTGTAACATCCCAATTTCCAAGTTCGTTTCACATTAATCAACGATTTCCAACCTCATCTCAGCGAAATGGTCACAGCTCCGACCTCCGACTTCATCTCCAAATCCCAAATGAAATGGCATAACTTACGATTTCCGATCTTATGCTTCAAACACAAAGGGATACGATTTCCGACTTCATGGTTGATTGTTCAAACCAGAATGACACTCGATTCCTGACCTACGAGTTAATGGACGCGAGATCGGATGTCGAGTTGGTCTCCAAGTTCGACCAAAATCTATATGGGTCCCGACCTCATACTTTACTTCTAAGGTTCAAATAAAATGGATATGATTTCCGATCTCCAAATTTTTGTCCAGGTCTCAAATAAGAGGAGCACGAGGTCGTACATCCGATTTCACCTTCGAATTTCAGGCAAAATGGTATAAATTCCGACTTCTGAGTTGGTTTGCATAATTCCCAACTTCATCTGGTATTAACTTCCCGATTTCCGACTTAACTCTGCACTGACGTGATTCCCGATATCCGACTTCATGTTTCAAGGAAAATGTACCCTCTTTCTGATCTCATAATTTATCTCCAAGTTTCAGCGAGATGTACCCGAATTCTGACCTCAGTCCTCATGTTTCAAAATTGTGTACACGGTTTCTGACATCCGAAGTCATAGGTTAACGCAATGATGCAATTACCGACCTCCGAGTTGAATGTAACGAGTTCCCGCCTTAGAGTTGAACTTAATGGACATGAGTTCAAATCTTCGAGTTGATTCCAAGTCATACACTATTTCCGATCTCCGAGCTTATTCCAGGAGCCCTCTATTTCTGCTGGCGTTCCCGAGTTTGAATGGGGAATTCCGAGATTATATGATTGTAAGCTGGAAGACTTCCGACCTCCGACCTTACTTCCAAGTTTCGAAATAAACCAGACAAGATTTCCTCAAGTCACAAACAAGAGGGGACGAGTTCCGACATCCGGCTTCAGCTTCGAGTTCAAGTAAAATGGCACGAGTTCTGACATCCGGCTTCAGCTTTGAGCTCAAGTAAAATGGAGACGAGTTTCGATTTTAGTCAGACGGAAGCATATCCCACTTTTGGGATGACGTGGAGAGCAGCTTGTGGGACGACGTGGAGAGCAATTTCGCCACAAAAGTGAGAGACATGGCCGAATTTCAACCACAAAACTCCAACCAATTAACACCACAACTCTCATGTATTTAAATCAGACTCTTCTCTCCATTTTGGTCTGATTTACGTTCTCCCTTTCCCCCTTGCTCTAGCCTTCTTTTTCCCTTCCTCTCTCAACCAACTCCATCAAATCTCCAAGCTTGGTCAAGGTTCCATCAATCCAAAACTCAAATTCAGCAATATCACACTCCAAAGAGGTAGGATTCTACTTCTATTCTTGAATTTCTTGTACGATGGTTGTATTAAATTGTACTCTTCTTCATGTATTGGATGTATATGATAGATTATGATAGGATTAATAAGAAATCTTGAGTTGAAATTATGGTTAGAAGGAGAAAAATTAGAAGGAGAGAAGAATCAGGATACTGTTTTAGTGGAGATTCCACGGCAGTCAGTACGGCGGAGTGTACGACTCCGCCTACAACCAGTTAAATATGATAAAACTATTTTTAGATGAAAGTAGACATTCAGGGATTTCCATAGATATATAATATACGGTCATTGGATTAGTATTGAGAGAGATATGAATTTTTGAAGTTTGACCTAGGAACCAGGACTTTCATCCGGGCAGGGTGACTTGAGGAGGGTATAACTCACCCTATTCAACTCCAAATTGAGTGAAACTAACTTTTTTGGAAAGCTTACACATAGGGGAACATCCTAATATAAAATTTCGAGTTTGTTATCGTCCCAATTGTTCCCAGTGATTTGAGGAAGTTGCCCTATATCCAATCCAGGCCAAAATAGGGTAGTTCAGGAAGGTCGACTTTCAGGACTTATAACTCGAGCTATACTATAGCAAATGGAATGAAACTTTGGTAAATGAAAGGTTATCCTGTTAGCTTCAATATGAGACCAATTTTGTATAATTTGAGCTTAATTTCGATTTTTAGTAGATTTATATCTCCAAGAGTGTAATTCGGGCTAGTGACCGAATAGGCTGAGGCAAAAATTAAATATCTTGAGCTATATAAATCAAAATGAGATGGGACTAAAGAGGTTAGAAAGTAGACATATAAAGCTATGACATACCCAAAATTCAGGTTTAAAAGAGTTGAATAGAGATAAAGGTGGATTATACAAAATTCGGGCAGAACTGAGTAAGATTAGCAGAATGGCCAAATTGATAATTTTACAAGTGTTAGTGCATATATAAGATTTGAGTGAGGATTGCCAGTTTTATATTGATATATATATATATATATATGTTAGATTGATTATATTGTTATGACAGAACTGTCTGTGAGAACTAGCACTATTCATGGGGGACGGATCGGATCCATTATGCTGCCGAATTTATGGCAGAAATCTATAAGACTATGAATGTTTATGTGTAAGGATGAATTAAAGTATGAATATGTATATGGAAACTCTATACTCAAGAATGACATAAGTATGTTATGAGGTATGTGAAGGTAAATGATGTAGCATATATATGAGTGCCGGTAGAATGGTAAAGAGGCTACGGGCCTTTATATGTCATGAATATATATGTGAAGATCATGTGTGCAATGATATATGAAAATAAATGAAGTATATGTACGAGCACACTCAGTATGACTATGCTTGAATATGCATGAGAATGAAAGAATGTGAATATATTGAATGTGAGTCCCTTCACTTGGAGACAGTTATTTGAGGTCCCTCCTTGTGAAGGCAGCTAAATAACATAAAATGTGGGTCCCTTCACCGGGAGGCAGTTATTTGAGGTCCCTTCTTGTGAAGGCAGCTAAATAACATAAAATGTGGGTCCCTTCACCGGGAGGCAGTTATTTGAGGTCCTTCCTTGTGAAGGCAGCTAAAACTTGGGTCCCTCTATGTTGGAGGCAGTTGCACATTGGGTCCCTCCAACCTAGAGGCAGTGGGTCCCCTTGCGGGAGAGTCGGTGTGACGACGGTCATGGATGAAGCTGACGAGCTCACTCTAAGGCCAGGTTACCCAAGGGCAGTAACAGTACCCTAGGGACGGCGATACGTAATTCCTAGGTGTGCCAAGTAAAGGCTAAAGACTAAAGACTAAAGACTAAAGGTTAAAGTATATGTAGACACCCCACTCACATGAGGCATGGCATCGACCCAGCTAGTGTGAGCATAGGAGCCAGAACTTACATAAGGCATGGCATGACCCAGCTAGTGTAAGTATCAAAGGAAGATCCCATATTCCTAAGAAACGTGACATGGCAATCACGCTCTGACGGGGTATGACATGGCGATCATACTCTGGAATGCGGCATGTAAAGATTTTATGATGAAAAAGAAAGATGAAGGAAGAAAAGCAAGTTTTATGTATATGTATACGTTCAAATTCAAGTAAAGACAAGTACAGACATTATGTTTCCAGTGTATTGATGTGTGTTTTAATATGTGCAATTGTTATTCATAGTATATTTCATAAGTTGGTGTCGTATGGGCTCTCCCAGATACAAGTCTATAAGTAAAACTGAACTTTGCTTCAAATAGTATATTTTTTGAACTGTAAAATTAAACAGTCTACATAATATGTTCACTTTTTTCATAATAAACCGAAGCAAACTGGAGATGACAACTATGTCATTATGTATGATGATTAGAGAATCCTATTGAGAATTTATGATTCTCACTCCTATTTCCGTGTTGTCTCCAAATAGTTTCAGAAATTTTCGAAGACGGCTGAAGCTGCTGTCAAATAAGGTCCGTTCAGGTAACAGTAGCAACTCCAAGGTGTGGTACTATGACTTAAGCATGGTACTGTACTGAGGAGGGTGTTACACATCTGCCATATGGCAAGGTTACCTTGGACGACATCCGTCCTTACTTTCAGCCGTTGAGATACCCCACTGACGATGAGACCGACTCGGACACCCATTTGACTCTGACCGTTTCATTAGATTCTGACCCTTTGGAGCCTTCCTACCAGAGTTATCATGTGGAGACTGACCCATCTGAGCCTTTTTACCCATCGGTGGTACGTCTGACATCTGACTCATCTTCTTCAGCAACTCCTTGTCACACTCCACCCCGGTTCGTGGTCACAGGTTTATTTGTACCCGTGCTGTGCCTCATGGGTGTGGGCGTGCTCGAGGAGGAGGACGCGGTAATGTTGCTCCTGGTGTATTTAGGAACAGTTTCCTCCCACCTGATGAGTGATGTGGTGATTGCATGCGGAGCCGAGCACGGGGATAGCCCTTTTTTGTTGTAGTTACAGGGTTATCATGTTGTTGTATGGTATGCTTGGGCAGTAGAGATTTCCTATATGCTTTCATTTATGATGTATTTGGTATGTTTCTTTTGTAGGGCCGACAATAGGTATCGGACCCATCATTATCTTTATGTATGACTTGTAGTATCACTATTATTATATTAGCTATAAATGGCCGTGGAATGAATGTTATGTTTATCTAAGCTATTGTTACTCTTGTCACTTCTGTTTCTTTTATTCGCACTGTATGTATGAGATAGTGATGTTTATATTATACGTTCATGATGCGCTCATGGCTCTTGGTTTTCAAATCATTTTATTCGTTATTGTTCAAAAAAAAAAATTACCCCCTCTTTTCATTACAAAGTATTTCCAAATGGTAATATTAGTTTCACGAGCAAAAGTAACAACTAGTAATTCCATAATATGACTTCAGCATAGTATGGGGCTATTAGGGTGTTACACAATTCCTCAGCTGGCACTCTTTGAATTATTCCATGTCGTTGATAGGCTTCGAAGGCCTTAGCATAAGCAAAGCAATCGACTGTAATAGTTGGCCAATAATATCCATATCGATAAATTACTCATTTCATATTAGAGCCAAATTAATGAGCTCCACAAACACCTTCATGAACCTCCCCCATTATCTCTTCCTTGCTCAAGCACTTTCATAAAATATTTTCTTGGCTTCTTCTAAACAACTCACCATTAATCAACACATATTTTAATGCTTTTTATTTAAGCTTGAAATCAACCCAAGCTGATGGATTAGCCAAATATTAGGTCAATTCTTACCTCCAATTGGCCAATGGCTAATTGTCGTTAAATTACCATTTTCTATAGTATTGACATCTGGTATCATGAGTTTATATCCGAAGGCATACTGTGCTAAATCATTTGCTACTTCATCAGAAGTTCTGGGGTTATGTGATATTATGATATCGGCAAAGTGTTCTAATAAACCCTTAGCTTCCTCAAGGTATTCTATCAATACTGGGTTGTTGCACTTATATTCTCCCAGCAATTGGTTGATCACCAATTGTGAGTCTCCCATAATTTGCACAGTTTTCACATCCAAGTACTTCAATAATTTTAAGCCAATTATGAAAGCCTTATATTCTACTTCATTGTTGGAATATTGGACATCCAACTGATACATAAATTTCTTATCCACTCCTTCAAGACTAGTGATCATCACGCTTGCACCAACCCCTTTTTGATGTTTTGAACCATCGAAAGCCAGAGTCCACGATTTAATTTGCACATAACCTTAGCACTCGGCTAATGGGTTCTGCACTTCTATACAAGGGTGTTATGCTAGAAAATTGGCCAACACCTGTCCCTTCATGGCCTTGAATGGCACACATTTTAGAGCAAATGCATTTAGTTTAATGGTCCATTTCATCAATCTTCCTCAAAGGATCGGCCGATATAGCCCTTGTTTAATGTCCCTTGACTATATCTATTTTGCAAATAACTAACACCTCCCTAGGTAGTAGATAGTACTCTAGTTTCGTACATGTATAAAACAATGATAAACACAACTTTTCTATTAGAGTATATCTAGTTTCAGCATCATTTAGTAACCTACTCAAATAATACATTACCCGTTCAGTCCCATCCTCTATGTCTTGAGCTAACAAGCTTCCAGTGGAATCCTCAGTGGCTGATATATATAATTTAAAAGGTCTTCCCAGCGTTGGTGGTACTTGCACTGAAGGTGTTGCTAGACATTGCTTGATTTGGTCCAATGCCTTTTGCTACTTGCTACCCTAGATGAATTCCCCGGCTTGCTTAAGCCTTAGCAAAGGTTAAAAGGCCTTCAGCTTACCAGCCGAGTTTGCAATAAACTCCTTTATCAAATTTATTTGCCTATTAAACTTTGTATTTCTTTTTTATTGACTGGAGTCTTACTTCCAACACGGCTCTCACTTTATTCTTATCGACCTCAATTCTCTTCTAATGGACTAGGAATCCAAGGAAGTTACTAGCCAAGACTCCGAAAGCACACTTGGCACAGTTCATTTTTAGAGAATGTTTCCTTATTTTAAGGAATGCTTTCTCTAAATTAGCCAAATGGTTTTGGAAATCAACTGACTTCACAACCACTTCATCAATATAGACCTCCATGCATTGTCCAATCAAACCATGAAAAATTAAATTCATTGCTCTTTGATAAGTAGCCCCAGTATTCTTGAGACCAAATGGCATGACCACCCACTCAAAAGTGCCAATGGCTCTAAGGCAACGAAATGCAATTTTATGTACATCTTTCTCAACTAAATAGATCTAATTATATCCAGAATAACCATCAATAAATGATAAAATTCTATTATTAGCTACAGCATCCACTAACATATTCATAATAGGCATAACATACTCATGAAAATCTATACATATCAAAATTCAAATTATGAAACTCTATACATATCCTAACTTGACCATTCTTTTTAATTATAGGGACAATATTTGGAAGCCACTGTACATATATCGCAATTCTAATAAAACCTGCTTTCACTAACCTCTCAATCTCCTATTTTATCTTGGCCAACAATTCTGGATTAAACCTTCTGGGCAGTTGCTTGAATGGCTTGTATCCTTTTTTAATAGGCAATCAGTGCTCAACTAGCTCTTTAAACAATCTAGACATTTCATCATAATCCCGAGCAAAACAATCTTTATATTTGGTTATCATAACTAGTTGATCTCATTCACCCTGGCCAAGTAAGCCACTGATTTTAGTCTACCTCGG
This sequence comes from Pterocarpus macrocarpus, assembly GCA_031439585.1. Lineage (NCBI taxonomy): Eukaryota > Viridiplantae > Streptophyta > Magnoliopsida > Fabales > Fabaceae > Pterocarpus > Pterocarpus macrocarpus. The sequence goes on from CM062522.1 coordinate 46,203,811, forward strand.
CACATCAACTGTCCCAAGGTTGACTTTAATTAGTGGGTCTTGAGATTCAAAACTCGGAACTTCCCTTTGGATAGGTGGCATGACCATATCTACTACTTGATCTTTCCCATCTCCTTTTCCTGTTAGCAGATCATTGCCCTCTATCAATCCTATCAACTCAATTCTTGCTAAAATAGGCATTCCTCAAGTCTAGCTGAATGTAGGGCTAGCCATTGTAGGACATCTTTTGCCACTATCTCATGGCTATTCATTGACAATTCCTTGCTCAGGCCGTGTCTTGGCCTTTCCCTCAACCTTAAATCCTTGATTGGTAAAATTCAAAGCCTAAATAGCATCTTGAGGGATCTCTAAAGGCCATGTTATTGGCTAGAATTTGGGGCTATAGTACATAGCTTTAACCACCTTCACATCAATTGAAAAAGGTTTTTGGTCAGCTAACACAACTTCTACTTTGCCATCATTCTGAAACATCAGCTACTGATGCAACATAGATGGAAGACACATGTTCGAATGGATACAGTCTCTCTTTAAAAGCAGAGAATACCCTGGTCTTGCATCCATAACAAAAAATATAGTGTTGGATGTTTTGGTTCCCACTGTTAGTTTAGCAATGTAGAATCCTAAAGCATCTATGCTTTCTCCTACAAAGTTGGTCATTTTCACATTGGTCTTTCTAAGGTCCCTCTAAGTTTTGCCCTACTTTCTCAAGATTGCTAATGGCATGATATTCATGATGGTGCCATCATCTATCAGCACTTGGTTGATCAGTCTACCATCAATATAAGCCTTTATATAGAGAGGTCTCAAATGCCTCGCCAACTGGGACTTTTCAAACCTAATGACCTCCTCTGTGTCATCTGATTTCTCCTTTTCCAAATCATTTCTTGCCACATCTGTATTAACAGGTAAAGTAGCCTATATAGTTTCCTCGACCAAGACATCACCTTCTAACTGTATTGGCTGATCTTCTTTCACAGCAAATTTAGAAAGCAAAACTCCTATGGCAGCCACTAACTTGACATCATCTTAAAGATCGTCTATTGGAATAAGCAGATCATCATCATTGAGGATTTGGTTAATCAAAGTTTTTGACAACTCAACTTCTATCATCTGGACTCTCTTGGCTGATATTTCAACCATTTGAGTTTGATCCAAAATTTGGATATGCTCTTTGATTTCTTGTAAGATTTTGCCTTTGGGCAGGAGACTTCCTCTCTTTCTACATGTTTGGTTTGATCTACCATAGCTACTATGTTTCTCATCTTTTGAATGGATCTCTTCCTCTGCATTCTTCTCTCTAAGTCCTAGTCCATTGAATTGATTGTGGTTCTACTTGCTTTCATTTACAATACTTGCTCCAGAACCACTCTCTTTTGTTGGATTCTATCTTGGTTTAATTATCCTAACACTTTTTGACACTTCCTCATTCTTCATAGTAATTCTGAGAATGGATTTTCCTTAGCTACAATTGACTTCTATGGTTCGCTTAGAATCTTCATGCATTGGGTAGTTTAAGATCCCTGGGACCTATTTTCGTTCATACCTTCCTTCCCTCGGTTAAACCTTTTTATTGAGGAAAGTGTAACCTTTTAAATACACTCTATCAAGGTGGCTTAGATTGCCTCCCAGTCTCTCACCTTCTTTCAAGTTTAGGTGTAACATCCCCATATATCATAATAGGAAATAATAACAACAAACTTTTATTATTCACCACCTTGCCCCTAAACTTTTTAGAAAATGACATTTAGGTCCCTATATCAATAGAATTAGCAGAATAAGGTTTTAAACGAAGCAAAATCATGTAGCAAAAATGTAGAAACCTAAACCTTGGCCGATTGAGCCACGGAGGTATCCATATGTGAAATGACATGGGATGCCCCTAGAAGTACCTATAATTACGAAAATGCCATTAGCCATGAAAAACAGAAAATAGAAAGGCCATCAATTTGCAAAACGATTAATTTACATCCTTAATTGATTAATTTGATTTTAATGGATAATTAAAGCTAATTAGAAATTAATTAGAGATTAATTAGGAGCTAATTAAGTGTTAATTAGAGATATTAGGATTAGAAATAATTAGAATAGAAACATATAAAACTTCACAAATTTCTTCAAAATCGATTTACCGATTTAAAGAAAATCGGTAAGATTACAGTATTTTAAACTGTCGGAACCGAACCAATAGAATTTCAACTCATTAACCCTACTTTAAGTGGCTGAGAACTCAGCCACTTAACCCCTAAAAGTGGCGCAAATAAGGCCACAAGAAAGGAGGAAGCTTGGCTGAATTTCAGCCTCTTGTGCTCCAACCAATCATATTGCAAGAAGCCAACTACTATCATCATTAAATCAGATTTTTCCTTCCTTCTCCACCCAATTTTCGAGCTCCCTCTTCCAGCAGCCTTCCTTTCCTCTTTTCTTCATCCTCTTCATCTCATTCTTCCACTTTGAGCCTCCCTCAAGCTTCTTGCATCCAAATCCTTCACTAGAACTCAAGACTAGCTAGTTGTTACATCAAAATAAAGGTAGGATTCCAATTCTTGTCTTGATTTTCTGATTTGGGTGGCTGGTGGTGGTTTATTTTCTCAATTTTTGATGTATTTATTGAATGATTATGATGATATATGGCTGGTTTATTGGCTGTTTGTGAGGTTAATTGATAACTCCATTTGGTGAGTTATATTTTTAGTTAGTTTTTATTTAATTTAGGACGTAGTTGTTTAGTTTTGTTGCTACTTTGTTTTATTTTAGTTAAGTAGTTTAGATTTGGTGCTATTTTCATTTTATGTTATTTTCTTATAATTTGGATAGTTATTTTGGGCTTATGTTGATTGTCATTGGGTAGAAGCACTCAAGTTGGAATTTGGATCCATGATAGAGCTTATCTTGCATAAAATCAAGACCTTTCAGCATTGGAAATTCGATATCTAGCTCTCCAGAAATCGGATTATGATGATTTAAGGTTATTTGGAAAGAAGAGAAGAAGATCTTCAACTTTGTTGTTGGATACTTTTTCCAGTTCTCGAGTTTTCTAGGAGAAAAAGGCGAAACGAGATTGAAGCTTCATCTCGTTTTTGATGCTGTCAAGTCTGACCTTTCATCACTATTTCACTTATATCTTGAGCTACAGAACTCCGATTGAGGTGATCCTTGTTGCGTTGGAAAGCTTACTCAAAGATCTACAATTGCTATTTCTACCGCCAAGGCCAAATTCCAATTATTCTGACTGCTACAGAGCTTGGAAGTGTGTAAAAATAGTTGGCATTGTCAGGCAGGCGCGCTATAGCGCGCTGCCTTGCGCTATAGCGCAATGCCGTTTGCAGCAAGTTGCTGGTTCGGGCCAAAATTCGAGAAAAGGATCCGTAGACTATAAAAGGCAACACATAAGGTCAGAAAAAAGAGCCCTAGAGACACACACACCCTTCCCAAGATAGAAGACTTCTTCTAGAGAGATTGAAGGTGAAGATTCAAGGATTCCAGAGCTCAAGTTCAACACGGAGAGATCCGCATTCTTTCGAATCTTTGTCTCTAGCCAGAATTCTCCATGGCTTTTGCTTCTTCTATCTTCTCATCTTCATACTCTTTCATTGTTTTCTTTTTTTTAGTTATGAACTAGTTTTCTTTTGCTAGGGCGTTAATGGACCCTTTTCGTATGGCAAGTTTACTTATGGATTAATGTTAATCTTGTTTTCTATCTCTATTGCTTAGTGTTTTTGTTTGTTCTTATTGCTTTTAATTGCTTGATCACCAATTAATTGATTTGGGGATTTACAATAACTCGAGAGAGGGTTTGTGAATAGAGCCTCTTAACATAAACACCGTGAGCTGAGCGAAAACTAGAGATAGACAAACGCGGTTCATGCGGTCAACATAGGAACCCATCGAGCTTCAACCTTTTCCTAGATTAGTTTATGCTAAGAGATTAGGCAATCAGTTTAGGATAAAGAGTATTGCTTGACCTCGAGAGAGGCTAGGAATAAATTAAGGGGAATCGACCATGAGTCAATTAAGATAGGAACTGATTAACAGAAATTCATAGTAAATGTGTCTGCAATAGGTGAAATTAATTAGCCCTAGCATCCATCCCATTGCATTTGTTTACCCAGTTAGCATCCGTCTACATTATTAATTTTCTTATTTATTTTATTTTGTTTGAATTTTAATTTCTTTATCCGTGAATTCATTCCATCCAAATAGTCATCCCTTAAACTATCCGGTATTTGATCTATCCTCGTGGGAACGATACTTTTCTCATCACTTTATTACTTGTACGACCTGGTATACTTGCCGGAGCCGCATCATTAATTTCGAATTGGAAGCAAGAAAGGATGAAATTAGGAAGAGCTGAGGGGTTGGAGAACCAAAAACCTTACGGCATCCGTACTGGCGAAGTGTACGGCTCCGCCTCCCACTATTTAAATTTGATGAAACCATTTTTAGATGAAACTATGCATCTAGGGCTTTCCATACATATATCATATAAGGCCATTGGATTAGTATTATGTAAGATATGAATTTTGGAAGTTCGACCTAGGTTTTTGATTCTGATTCTAGGCAGACTGGGTTGTTCAAGGTAAATCTCGCCCTATACTACTTGAAATTGAATGAAACTAACTTTTTTAGAAAGCTTACACATATTAGAATTTCCCATAAAAATTTCAGAGTTAGATAAGGTCCCGTTTGTTCCCAGTTATTCAAGAAAGTTGCCCTATGTCCAAACCGGGCCAAAACAGTGTAGTTCAGGAAGGTCAGATTTCGGGGCCTATAACTCGAGCCCTAATAGGTCAAATGGAATGGAACTTTTGTCAAATAAAAGGTGTCCTGTCGGCTTTAATATGAGACTAATTTCGTATGATTTGAATCAGTTTTCGATTTTTAGTGGATTTTTACTTTTAGGTGTCTAATTTTGGCCAACCACTGGGCAGGCCAGGATAAAACCTAAATATCTTGAGCTATAGATATCAAAATTAGATGGGACTAAAGAGGTTAGAAAATAGACACATAACACTTTAACATATCTAAAATTTAGGTCCAGATGACTTAAATAGGAAATTTGGCTTGATTTACAAAAATCGGGCAGAATTGATATAATGGGTAGAGTTGAAGAATATGAGCAGGATTTCCCAAAATTATAGGATTTGGCACCTTAAGGCATATATGAGTCCAATTAAAGTCTAAGTGTTGCAATTCCATGTTGGTGCTTGAAAAATTTATGCATTATATTTGATTTCTTACTATGACTGATTGTCTGTTGAAACTGGCACTATTCATGAGGAAACGGATCTGATCCGTTATGCTGCCGAATTTTCGGTAGAATTGTAAAGAAGTTATGAGCCTTTATATGTTACGAATAAACTCATGTATGCAAGGATATGAATATATTAAATGTGGATCCCTTCACCTGGAGGCAGTTGCACTTTGAATCCCTCCCCGTGAAGACAGTCAAAAGATATAATGAAGGCCCCATATTCCTAAGGAACGTGACATGGCGATCACGCTCTGATGGGGCATGACATGGCGATCATACCCTGGAATGTGGCATGATGATCCCACACCCTAAGGAATGTGACATGGCGATCACATTCCGATGGAGTATGACATGGCGATCATACTCTAGGATGTGGCAGGATGGATATATTCCTAAGAAGTGTGACATGGTGATCACACCCCAATGGAGTATGACATGGCGATCGTACTCTAGAATATATGTGACAAGTAACCCTCGCCCACATAAGGCATGGCATGACCCAGCTAGTGTAAGTACTGAGAAGTTATGGTGGCAACAAGTTAAGAGAAGTCTATAGCACAGCCATACATGTGTTATGTAACTGTAATTGTACCTATGCTCATTATGATATAAATGACTAGAGAATATGTGAAATTTGAATCCGCATCGGATAATCATGTTTTCGAAAACCTAAGAAACCATTATTATATACCATGTTTTATTGATGCTGAACCTGTTATATCTATTTATGTAGTAATGTTTATTCTAGATATGGGATATTGTCAATGTGACCCAAGTGCATGAATAAAATGAACACTACTTCGGACAATATGTTTTCAAACAATAAAATTAAATAGTTTGTATAATATGTTCACCTTTTTCATAATAAACCGAAGTAGCTGAGATAATAACGACGACATAGCATATGGTAATTAAATGAATCCTACTGAGAATTTAAAAATTCTCACTCTTTTTCCGTGTTATCTCCAGATAGTTCAGAAGTTTCTGAAGAGGGCCCTCCAAGGCAAAGGTGGCCGAAGGTTGCTGCCAGACAAGGTCCAATTGAGTGACAGTAACTACTCCTAGGTGAGGTATTATGACTTAAGCATAGTACTATACTTGGGAGGATGTTACATTAGGCCTCCACTCTTTCCTTTCATTCTTCCTCAAGGTGTCATGACTAAAGGTTCTAGTATTTTCCTTGACCACTATTGACTTTGGCCTCTAAACTATATTGATAGTATCTAAAGAAAATGGTTGGTATCTATGGTCATACTAGCCCCCTTTATATCTACAAGTTTAAACCTTCCTTCTTTCAAGGCCTTCTTAATAATGTTACGAAAAATGGTATAATTATTCATATAGTGTGAATACGAATTGTGCCACTTGTGGTACTTCATATTTTGAATTTGATCCGTTGGGGGTAGCTTATGTCCTTCTGGAAGCTTAATCTGTTTGTCTTTGACTAAGAAGTCAAATATCTAATCTCCTTTTGAAATGTCAAATGGATATGCCTCTTTCTCCTTAATTTTGATTTTTTCTTTTTCTTTAGCTAGGATGAGTATAGGATAAGTATATAACTTGCCCCCCAACAACTCAACGGCTATAAGTTCTCCCTGCATAGTCCTTTCCTCATCCCCTACTTCCTCTTCAGCTAAGTCGTAATCGACTACAACAACCAATTAAGAGCCTCTAGGCCTTACTCTATTAGCTCTCCTTTGTTCCTTCTCTACTATGAGCTATTTTACTCGAGATGTTCTCCAAAAAAGTTAGGCCAAATCACAATACTCTAAGATAATCAGCTTTTCCTTCAGCTGAGGATTCATATTATTCACGATAATAGAGGCACATTCGGCCTCTACATTTCCCTTTAACTCTTCTAAATCTTTCCAAAAATTCTGCATAGGCTTATTAGGTTGTTGTTTAATACCCAACAAGTCTACCACAGAAGCCTCTAGTTGGGGCTTGTAGAATTTGTCATGGTATAGTCAATCCATATCGGCCCAACTTTGTATCAAATTTGGGGGCAATGATTAGTACCAGGTGAATGCTACCCCAATTAGAGACAAAAGGAACAATTGTAGCCTTAAGAAATCATTATGGCTAGCCTCAGCACACTGAGCTATAAACCGATTGATGTGCTCCATTGTATATTTGCCATCTTCTCCAGAAAATGTAGTAAAACTTGGAGTTTTGAAGTCTCTTGGGAATTAAACCTTATCCGCCCATTCTGGATGTGGTTTCCTATATATTAGCCTCTCCAAAAATCTCAATTATACACCAAAATGCCTCCTTATAGCCTCGGCTATCATATTTGGGTCAATTAGCTGAAGTGTAGCCCTTCTCGGCTTAGCATATAGCTAGGGTTGAATAAGTACTGCTTGCCAATTTAGGCACCTTATTCTGGGGCTACATATACAATGAAGGATATATCAGCTGTTGGGGTGTATTCATCAATTATGACACATAAACTACTGCTAGTCTATACATAGACAAAATGATCTTGTAGATTAAGCCACATATCCCCAATCAGCTCAGTATTGGCTCCTGATTGTGACTCTTCCATTGTATATCTCCCTGAGGCCAACTCGTTTGAACCACTGGATTAAATATTAGAATAGAATTGGTATATGCAGGTTGGTCCTAGTTGTTATTAAAGCTACTCCAAGAACTTGTATTGCTACAAAGGAGTTTTAAGTTCTCTGATGCATTGGGGGGTCTTTTGATTAACTACACTTGACCAAGTTGAAGCCCTTGATGGCCCCTAGTGTAGGCCATTGCTTCACTAACCATTTCAAGCCCATTCCCATGTATTTCCTCAGTTGAATGACCATAGACTTATGACATCTCCTTTTGCTGTTGCTAAACTAATTGCATCTTAATTTGCACTATTGGCTTCACTATCTCAGCTAGTTGCTTAAACACTTCATGCATCAGATCATTTATTCCTGCTTCAATCTATTGTCTAATGAAGGATGCAGACATTACAAATAATGGCCTTTCCTTGAGTCCAGTCTGAGTTTAGCTTGACACATCACGAGATCCTGCTGAGGCCTTAGGCGGTAGGGAAATAGCAGTTGTGCTTGGCTACTCTAAAATCACCCCTTGGCGTGTAGTCAAGGTAGTTGTGTACATAGCCGGTTGCCTTTTTGCTTTCTGCTTTGAGGCCGATCTTGGATTTGCTGAACTCATGTTAATTAAGGGTGTCGCGGTCCGGTTTGGTTCGGTTTTGGGAGAAATCCCAACCAAACCAAACCAATCGGTTCTTACACATCAACATCCAATCGATTTTTAGTAGGCCTAATTGAACCAAACTGAACCAAAATTTATTAGTTCGATTTTTGGTTTTGTACAGTAACAACATATACTATATTTTTACCTTTTTTTTTGGATAATTACAAATAATGATTACACCCTTTATCGGGAATAAATCAACAAACGCTCCAGGGACTTACATAACATACAAGAGGGAGCCAAAGAAATAAGAAATATATATCAAAACATTACAACTGGGAAAACACAGAGAGAACTAACCATCCCATTATTAGATCATTCCAATATCTATACTATCCAAAAAAGAATATGAAACACCGAACATAAGACTCTCTAAACAACAATTTCAGGTACAGAAGACAGTAATGTGATTTGCTCTAGCAACAAACTTTGTTCCACTGCAAAAGAAACATTCCCGGAAGCAAGAAAACAATCCACCCCACCAGCACATAAGACAGTAATGTGATCTGCTCACTGCTCAACTACTAGAAGCCTTTTCAAACACATTATAGGTAGCTCATTCGAGTTATACACCAACTCAATCCCATAAGAAAAAGGAACAACAGGGCACTACCCCTTCATCTAGCAACTCAATCCTCATTTTTTGGTGAAATCAAAACACTAGAAAAGGCTTATAAACCCCTTCAACAATAGAGTATAATAGCCAACAATCACAACACCACCCTGATTCTGACAGGTGATAAGCTAGCACCATTACTATTTAGGATCATTGATCATAACCACATATGACAGCATGCATCAGATGACAAAAAAACTAAGATCACCACTACATTCTTAATCAAAGTCAACTTGCTCCAAATGAAAATTTCTTAATCAAATTCAACATACTGCAAACCATAGCTATATTGGTAATGCAAACTAAGAAGTTATGAGACAAGAGCAAAATCCAGAGATACAAGAACATAATCCAAATCCAAATTACAATGAAACTCAATATAATTGTCCAAACTTAGTAACAAACTAATCCAAACTCTAAAATGAAAATACATAACAACAACCAAATTCCAAACTACATTCCAAGTCTAAGACATTATCAACTAAGATAAAAACTACAATTCCTGCCACATGAAATTAAAATTCCAAACAAATGATTTTTCATATTTGTTGTGCCATTTCTAAGTATCACAAGCATAATTAGCCCCACACCAATTACATTTAACTCTAGGAGTTGATGACTTAGAATTAGGATCCCTTGTAAAGTGATCCCATGTCCAAGATCTAGGTCTAGAGGGTTTTCTCTTACCTGGATCATCAGTGCTGTCATCAATAGAAGCTTCTCCAGCAGGAGAAGGAGCCTTCATTTTCTTATCAACTTTGGGAATTTTAGGTCTAGCTTGTGCCTCACTATTCTCTACTGGGGATCTTATAGAATCAACATTTTCAGCGATGTTTCTTTTAGTACTTGGAGTGTTACTTGATTGCACAAGGTAAAATAACACAAATAAGTAAATAGAAAAAACACAAAATACACAAAGCAGACGAGCTACTTTATTTGCTGAAAAATAAGAATATGAAGTAACTGAGTTAAGAACTGAAAATTGAGTTACCTCAACCATTTGGGAAGCACTTGGTGATGGAGGCACCTAGACAAGGCAAAGCAGGGATAGGGATTAAGAAGCAGTTCAATCTACAATACAAACAGAAACCAATAAACCATAAAAATTAAAAATACATTAGAAACCATCAAATATTCCACTAGTTAAACCATGAGAAACGATAACATAGACACATTAACTGAAAAGTGAAAACTGGAAACTATTCACTCAAAACACATTCACTAAAAACCAAAGAAAATCCATCGAAAATAGAAATAATCAAAGAAGCAAAATAATAAAACATCAAATAAATTAGAAAATTTTGAATGAGAGAAGCAAAGAGAAGAAAGCTACCTGTATTGGAGAAAGAACCGAGATTGGCTGCACGATGGTGGAGGATGCACAAAACTAGTGGCCTCGGCCCTCGGGATGGTGGTGCTCCTGCGACACTAGCTTTGCACGATGGTGGTGGTTCTGCGACGGTGATAGGACACGATGGAAGCCAAGGGTGGGGGTGGTCGGTGGAGCATCACAAGGAGAAGGGGTAGGAGCGTGGGGTTGCGCTAGGGGTCACTAGTTCATTTCAGATTGGAAAGGAGTGGAGATGTTGAAGTGTGTGAGAGTGTGAGGAATGGTAAAGTGAGAGTGTTTGAGGGTTCCTCACACGTGCCGCACTAACGTGGCTACCGAGGGGCATTTTTGGATTAATAGAAAGTTATAAGGGTATTATAGGACATGTATCTCGGTTTGGTTTAGTTTGGTTCGATTCGGTTCGGTTCTGAAACCTAGAACCGAAAACTAAACCGAAACTGTCTGCTTTTTTTTTTGTTTCAATTTTTTTTGTTCAGTTTTTTTCGGTTATTGATTTTTTTGGTTCGGTTTCGATTTTTTATTCGGGTCATTAGGGGGTCTTTTGATTAACTACACTTGACCAAGTTGAGGCCCATGATGGCCCCTAGTGTAGGCTATTGCTTCACTAACCATTTCAAGCCCATTCCCATGTATGTCCTCAGCTGAATGACCATAGACTTATGACATCTCCTTCGGCTATTGCTAAACTAATTGCATCTTAGTTTGCACTATTGGCTTTACTATCTCAGCTAGTTGCTTAGACACTTCATGCATCTAATCATTTATTCTTGCTTTAATCTGCTGTCTAATGAAGGATACAGACATTACGAATAATGGCCTTTCTTTACGTCCAGTCTGAATTTAGCTTGACACATCAGGAGATGCTGCTGAGGCCTTAGGCAGCGGGGAAATAGCAGTTGTGCTTGGCTACTCTAAAATCACCCTTTGGGGTGTAGTCAAGGTAGTTGTGTACATAGCTGGTTGCCCTTTTGCTTTCTCCTTTGAGGCCGAAGTTGGATTTGCTAAACTCATGTTAATGACCTTTCTGGATCTTAGATTCATATGCCAAGTATGATCTAGGCCTAGAATAAGAAATTTTCGCTAATCTAACCTTGGCGGTCCCATCAGGCGTGCCAAATTTCATGTTGGATAAAAAATGTAATCGGCTAAATTTCTATAAGAAAACTTATTCGAAAACAAGCTCCCAAACATTAACAGTGTTCAGACAATTTAGGCTAAGGAGAGTACTCTGCCCCTTAGCAAATGGATTCCCAAATTCACTCACAAGAGCAAATTTTTGAGCAAGATTAATCAACGAAAATTAAAATGGGAATTGAACTTGCATTAATCAACTTAAAAGTTCATACAAGCTTGAATCTCAACAATGGAAATAAGGAAATAACATAATGCTGAAAGAAAAATCGACAGAGAGAAATAAAAGTTAACAACCAAAGTGGCATGGCATATGGATTCCTTTTTTCTATTCTATATACATTATAACACCCTACCAAATATAGTGTTATACTTAAGTCATAGTATTCTATCGGTAGTTTGTTATGTGTGAATAACTCTTAATTTATTTCAACTTTAATTTACTGACTAGATCAAGCAAATTATTATATTGAAACAAGGCATACTGACTTGGTGTAGGTTTATTATATGTATATTCGGGGCGGTGTGGTGCAACAAAAGAAATTTGCTAGATCAGGCAGAATTACATCATCACATCTTTGAAAATATATATATATATATATATATAACCAGAGTTTTCATAGGTAAATGTACATATAGAAGTAGTGGATACAAAAGTTGGATCGTCAAACAAAATAAACCGGCCAACACTCATGAAGTACATCCCTATATGGTCCTTAAGGGACATTCTATCTAGTGTCACTCCCTGCGAAACACAAAAAAGAAATTAAGCCTATGGCCTAAGGTCGTAAAAATCCCAAAAAAGGGCCACATTGTACACTATAGTCAGCTGGCTGGAGACTCCTCTAAATGGACTCCGAAAAAAGGAACCCATTTGCCATGTTAAGGTCTACTGGAACATAGTTGTCGCCAGGTGCAAAGGACAAAGAGGATGAAGCTGCCTCCTCCGATGGGTCACTCTTAGAGGAAAGGGAAGGAACTATCTAGGGTGGTGAGGTAGGTGGTGTTGCAAGTGCTGTGGCTGCTGATGCGCCTGGATGGGCCATATGTAAAGGAAGGACTAAGAAAGAAGCGGCAGGGTCAAATAATGGGCTGAAAAGAGGTACAGCTAAGGCACGGCAGAAGAATATGTACAATCGAACATGGCAGGTGGTGATAATATATATAGAGTCTAGCACGAGGTCAAAGTGTAGCTATAGCTCTGGTAGTTTAGCAAAGAGGACGACCGTCGCTGCTATATGCATGATCTAAGAATAACGCAAACCCACAATAGGATAAGAATTTTGAAAATTCCCAGTAGGATTCTCAACTATGCTATACTAACCTCGCAGTCATTCTCAGTTGCTTTGATTTTTGTTTTTAAAAAGGTGAATACCAAACTAAATAACCCCTTTTTTCATCGTTTAAAAATATAATCCGAAATAAGGTTCAATTTTACTTAAGGTAGTAAGAGGCAGAGTAACCATAAAACAAAATATCATACAAATTAAAACGCAGTGCAATTAAAGGATAAGAATCATAACGAAATATCTATTTAGTGCAATTACATCACAATCAACCATCTAATTTACATAAATGCATTAATGCATGAAATTTGAATGCACTTTATACTCATTGGTTCTTGAACTTGTACATCATAAGTATTCCATACTTAGTCCCTTGGGAGTTTTAAGTCATATAATTCCTGGATAATAGTCTGCTTTTCAAGATTGAGCTCGTTCCTATATAGAATTGTCAGGTTTACTTTCCCCAACTCTCCCACCGATCTATTCCCGTTAACTTTATTCTAGGGCTGGCCTAAGTAAATGGAATTCATGCAGTCTTTAGGAAGTATGTAATCATGGGTAAATCATCTCGGATAACATAAGTATATTTACATGTATAATGTATCATATGCATAAGTTCTGCCGGAATTTTGGCAGCATAACAGATCAGGTCCGCTTTTCCATGAATAGTGCCAGCTTATATAGGCAATTAGTCACAGCAACTGAGCCAATATAATAGATAAATCTTTCAATATCAGCATAGATTTGCAACCTTCACACCTTAATTGAAACTCATACATGCATTAAGGTGCCTAAACCCTGAATTTGGCAATTTTACTTACATCATTCAATTCTGCCTTGTTTTGTTATTTATGCCACAAATTCTACTTAACTTATTAATTTCTGAATTTTTATATGTAAAAGTATTGATTGTCTAGTTTTTAATCTCTTTGGTCCCATTAAGTTTTGATAAGTACAAATTGGGTTATTGAAGTTTAACCTAGGTCTGCCATAGTGTTAGACAGAATTAGGGTCTAACATGTGAAAATTCTCCAAAAATAGAAATCTTATTAGATTTGTTTGAAACTTATATCATTTTAAATATAACAGAACAACTTTAATTCACAAGTTTCATTTCATTTGAATAGACAGAGCTCAAATCATAAGCTCTCAAAATTAGTTCAATTGGTCTGCCTTGTTTCAGTCCAATCAGGGCAAAGGGCAACTTTGATGAATTATTGGGAGCAAACTACTTAAGGTTTGAATCTAAAATTTTTATGGTATAAACATTTATGTGTTAGCTTTCTAACAAAATTAGTTGCACTTAATTTGAAGTTATATAAGGCGAGTTATGCCTTTCACAACCCAAACTAGTCAAAATAGTGACTAAATTCTAGAGTTAAATTCAAAAATTCATATCTCACTCATCTCAGATAAAATGGCCTTATAATTTATATGTTTGGAAAGCTCTAGATGTCTTTCCTTAAATTCTGATGGTCGTAGGTGAAGTCGTACACTTCGCAATATCAACAGTTTATGGTTTTTCAACTGAATCAGATTCTAGTTAGTTCCTCTTGGGATTTTTCACTAAAGTTTCAATCCAAACCCAACATATACATACTAATCTAGCCATAAAACTCAGAAAAACTCAGTATAACTTCAATCAAATGAGTAAGGATCAAAATCTAATCAGCCACCAAACCATAGAAACAAGTAAAGATGTTGAATCCTACCTCCAAGTTAATGCAAAAACTAGCTAGATCTGAGTTCTTGTTGAAGGAAATGGATGAAACTTAATGATGGAAGGAAGAGGATAAAGTGAGGTAGAAGAAGAAGAGAAAGAAAGCTCAGCAGATTGGAGCCAAAAATAATGAGGGAGTGAGGAGGAATTTGTAAGATTTTAAAAGCATGGTGATAAGGATAGGTTATTTCTTATTGGTGGCTTCATGGGTGGTTAGAATTTGGCCAAATCTCTCCCATTTTATCGTTGAATATGGGGCCATACTGAGGGATAAAGATGGCCGAATCTCAGTTATTAAATTTAGGTTTTCACATTGTGAAATTCTACTAATTCGGTTCTTACAGTATAAAATACCAAATTTCACCCAATTTCCTTCAAATTTGCGAAACATTGCTAGTATTCTTCTCATGTTTTGTACATGATTATGCCAATTCCTCCTAGCCCAAATCTCTTTAATTAACTTCTAATTACTCTTACATAACTATTAAAATCGAATAAATTGATTAATGGCGTAAATTAAACGTTTTGCAAAATTCAAGACGTTACATACATGAGCTTTTATATCCCTCCTAAGTTTTCACCACTTCCTAGTTGCATGCACGAAGTGGTCGTTGGCTCAATTTTATGCACCCACATTCTCTATTAGTGGTAATAGTGGCTCACTTATGGCTCTAGTCTCCAACTACTTCCTTTCCTCAACAATTGAGCTTAATCATTCTTCTTGGTTCGTCCTTCCCTTTAGCTAATGAACATTTGCCTTGGACCTGAATGCTTCCTTTGGCCCATTTTAGCCTCCAACTAAGCCTAATTTTGGTCACTTGTCAACCCATAGTTATTCACACATTAACCTCCAATAAATTATGGTGCTAACGAAATCCTAAACAATACTGCCACACAGGCTAATGTGGTGTGCCAAAATGATGTGTCAAGACTATAGTAGAAGAGTGAATTCGAGGAATTCAATAGTGGAATAATGTGTGCAAGACAAAGTTTAGAGCGTTATAGAATTTTTAAACCCTAAATTTAGGACAGAATTCAAATCTAGCATCCGAGTAACTGACAACAACTCCAAAACTTTCCGACAGATCTGATTATTCATAAAAGCACCACATTCAACTTGACATTCTTCATGAAAAATACAAAAAAGCATTAATCTGAAGAACGATAGAAGGAACCTAGAAGCAGTAGCGAGGTTCGAGGGCGGAGAGATCGTGAACCATCTACAAGATGAAGGGCCTTCGAGTGCCCATCTCGACCTTGCAGACATTGAAGTGGAAGTTGAGGAGGGCTTTTAGGAGTGAGCTCTTGCCATCGGACTGCTCGCCAAGAGCAACGATCTTAAAGGGAAAGGAAGGGTAAGGAAAAGAGGGGTTTGGAGAGTTTTACTTTACCCTTGTTTATAAGTGTATACAATAGATAAGGCAAAGAAAATAAAGGATTAATAATATGAGTTTAATTTATATTCATTAACATTATAAAATAACTTCACATTGTCAACCAATAGAAATAGAAGAAAGTGTCAAATCATGGTAGGTCATTTATCATAATAGGTAGTTACCTAGTATGATTTGATACTTTCTTGCATTTTTATTAGATGATAGTGTAAAGTTATTTTATACTATCAATGCATATAAATTAATCTCAATATAATAAATTTTTATTAAAATAGTTAAATTCAATTAATATGGTTCATAAGATATGTTAAAATAAGATTTCAACATTTTAATAAAGATAAGATAGTAAATAATATTATAATCTCATTAAAAACAACCTAATTTGGGGAAATCATGAAATAAGGGAAACTTAGAATTTTGAGAGATTAAAAAAAAACCCTCAAAAGCCTTTTCCTTCAAAACAAAAAAAAAAAAACTCACAAAGAAGGATAAAGCCATAAACCTCTCCTTTCCTTCCATCTCCCTCCAAAAGAAGACTTATGGCCGTACCAGAGTAGTCCATATCAACCATGCAGCTAGCAAGTCCTTGTGGTGGCACAGTATAGGCAATTGCTTGCTACACATGTTACTATTGTTAATAAGTTCATCACAACATGCTTTGGACAATTCTCCTCTCTTATAAAATATGTAATTACACATCTCTCTCCCACATTTGTTTGTCAATTCATTGATACAATGCTCCAAGTGTCCGTAATACCCATCAAGAGGTTTTGGAGCTAAATTATGGCCATGCCAACAGTATGAGCGGTTCACTTGCTTAGGATGAATCCTTAGACATGTGCCAAATTGAATTATTGCACACACAATTAACATGATCACGAGTGACCCCAAATTGTTTTTCATCACTTTTGACAGATATAGTCGATACTGTAGTGTATCTTTTAGCAGAAGAGTGAATATGCTGTAGTTTTATGGTTCCCTAGATCCAAGGATAAAGTAAGTTTTTTATTTATATAGAATTGCGTTAAGAGAAAAAAAAAAGTTACTCTCAAATTTAATAGAGCACCATTTTTATTTTGTTATTAGTTTTCAGGAGTTACTTGCAACGTCAACGAATTGTTTATTACAACTTGGAAATAATCGATCTCATTTCAGTTTTTTATTTTGTCGACGCTTTGAATGCCTTTCGTAGCTGGAACAACTTAAATCCATCGCACTAAGAACTACTGCATATTCGCAAAGAAAATTTCTTGAATGCTTATGGAGGAAGAAAATATCTTCCTCTTCCACCTTGTATACTCTAATAGATATTACTTTTTGTTTTGATTATGAAGTTATATTAGAGAATTTTGTGATTATCCAATGAAAGCTTTTGCATTGTTAATATATTTATTTTTCTTATTTCGTGATCTTATTTCTAATAAATATCTTCTGTTATTTTGTTATGCAAATTTGTATCTTCATCATTAAAATTTCTATTAGATAAAACATAGTTAATATAGGGAAAATATTACACACCGTCGCATTTTTATCTATTGTATGTTTTTTATTTTTTATATTTAGATAATTTATATATTTCTGATTTATTTAATATTGATTTTTGAATTCGTTAATTTAAACAAACATCAAATATTACCAAATCTCTTATATAAAGGGGGCACCAAATATCATCAAATCCATTAATTTAAAGTTTAATAATCGTACCCATCTTATCAATATCAATAATCAATAATCAATCAATAATTAATCAAAAAATAATAATCAATATCCGATAATCAATAGTACATTCAAATTTGTATCATGCCACGTCTAATTTTCTTAAATTTTTATGAAAAATAAAAATGTCGACTACATGACATATATCACATTTAATGATATATTATCTTTAATTGATAAATTGTCTTTCAATAAAAAAAATTGATATATTATCTATAATTTAGGGCATTACATTTAATTTATAATTAATGTTACCTTTAATTGATATTGATATTGACATCAATCAATAATACATACATATAAGTTGCCCTTTAATTCTAATTGATCGTTGTTAGGAGGTGGGTTGCCGGAATCTGGATAATTGGAAGGCTTCAAACGAAACTAGGACTCCGAGGCTGCTCTAGCTCTATTGCTGGAAGGTTGAGATCAGGTTTCCATGGCGGCGAGGAGTGTACTTGCAAGAACTCCGACGCTCAAGTCAGAAAGTGTAAGAAATATGGTGTATTATGTGCACCTAATTTTAGAGGTTCTACCTCCTATTTATAGATGAAAGTGGATAAAGGTTGGTACATCTGAATTTTGCAATCTGAGGAGACCACTTCAAGACTCTCAACAGCTCCATTCACGTTAAAGAGTCCGAGATACACGGCGACATGGACTACATGTAAAGCTGCACACTGCTCGTAAGTGGAGTCTGAGATCTCCGGCCACACATCACAAGTACACTATTCTCTTTTGCAGGTTCTGAGTTAGGTCTTGTGTGAGTTCCGACTTGGACCACTTGGCCCAAGAGTAGTAAGGGCTTTGGTGAGTGGGCTGCAACAAGGGCCATAGGATTCTAATCTAGAATAATGCCCCTAACACTATTTCGAGGTGATAACCTCAATTGCTGAGTTTAAACGGTTTGGCGCAGTCACTCAAGTAGGAACAAATCCGACTTTGGATTATCGCTATCTTGGATTTCGTATTTTTTGCTAATGGCCATCCAAAGAAGCTTCATGCAGACACGACCTTTCCCTTTTTGTGAGGAACTCTAATCATAGGTCACATCGTTCGCTTCCAAAGAGATGCATGGCATTTGGCACCGCAATTCTTGTGCAATCGTTAATCGAATCGACTTGATTTGACTTTTTTGCCCCCAAGCAGTGGGGGAAAAAAGACGTCCCATGCCCTTCTCAACCTTTGAGTGTCATAGTATATAACATCCTATCAGTTAATTATTATTTATTTTTTTAACTAGTAAGTGTTACTACTTTTTCTTTACTTTGTTGGTCATAATTTTTTTTCCTCTACTGGTGGAAGTTACTATTTAATTAATTACTAACTTAACTATTTTTATTCTTGTTATAATATATTATATAACGTAGGAATCAACTTCATTAGTTACGAGAACATATTGCCATAGGTAGCCTAAGCATAAAATAACTAACAATTATTATTAACTAGAAATTAAGTACATGATACTTAAAGGGTTTAGATACAGATTTAAAGTTATAATTCATTTCTAGTGGCTAGCATAATTTGACTCCTAATCAGCTTCAAGTCCCAAGTAATCTCAATCTTCTAGGTTGCTATTGTCCTCAATATAGGAGTACTCTGTAAACATCAGGGAATTAGGGGTGAGAGTCACACTCTCAGTAAGGGCACTATTCCTAAGGTATGTTGTAGTTGTTCAAAACCTTTTTACAAATAATGCAACAAATATATTCCAGCTAATATGCATTTTATCAAATAGCACACATACAAACCCATATGCATTTTCATCAATTCATGCAAGAGCATGATGCATGAATAGAGTTTATCCTTTTTTCCTCATATATATCATGGCAGTGTCAAATATCATCAATATCACGATGAGCAATGCTTAATCCTTATTCTTAGATATACTATTACAGTCAACACATCTCATCTTTCTCAAGCAATTGTGTATCTTTTACCTATAGGGTCCTTATCAATATATATGGATCTAAAAGAGCTCTTCTTGCTAGGGTGTCCCCTTGTTAGATCATGATCATCCCACCGATCCACTCTCAGGCGAGGCCAAGACATCATAGGTAATGTCCCACTAATCCACTCTAGGGTGGGGTCAAGATATTACCGACCCTACCAATTATTGTCCCACTAATCCATTCCAAGGTGGGGCCAAGACACTCACTTATTCCATTTCATCATTTCCATAAATTATATATCACAAGTTCACATAAATGCATTTAATTGGACAGTTGGCAGCAAGTTTTCAAAGAGATAATTATCAAGTTGTTGACATGCAAATATTTAAAGAGACATATTATCAAATAGTTGACATGCAACTTTTCAAGAAACACATTATCATATTATTGCCATGTAACTTTTCAATCATGAAATCAAATAATCCACATAAATGCTTTAAGAAATTATTCAAGCACATGAACTTCCAAGCAACATTTTAACAGGCATTATTTATGAAATCAACATGTATAGAAACTCTCCATGAATTCAATGTAATCAAAATATATATAAAGGGTCCAAATTATCATTAAAATTAGTAAGTTTTAAACATAGAGACCATATATCAATTTTAAATTATCAAGCTTCTTAAAGTCATGAAAATTACAACTAGAATCTGTAACGACCGAAAAATTTATCGTTAACAACTGAATTATTCGATTTTTAATCAAATAAGTGAGTTTAATCAGAACTTGATTAAACATTTATTTAAAGCCAATCAAGTGTAACTTAAAAGGATTAGGCTAGATAGAATTAGATTAGGAGCATAGAAAACTTCACAGAACAATTTCAAACCGATTTACCGATTTAAAGGAAATCGGTAAGATTTCGGTATTTCCAACTGTCGGAACCGGACTAGTAGAAATTAAACCATGAGTGCCCTAGAATCAATGGACAAGATTCATCCAAACACTCCCCCAAGTGGTGCCTAGATAGCCATGGATGAGGAGGATTGAATCAGATTTTATGACCAAGGAAGGTCCACTAATCAAATTCAAGCCACCTTGAAATATCTTCACTTTTCTCCTTGCATCCTCATCCAAAAATTCGGCCACTCTCCCAACTGAGCTCTCTTCATTCTTCTTTTCCTCATTCTCTCCTCCACTCCATTTTCATCTCTTCTTCAAGCCTCATCATAAACTACTTGCACCAAGAACACAAAATCAGCCTAAACTACTCAAGACAAGGTAGGAAATCCTACTTCTCCTTTTGTTTCTCTGAATTGGGGCTGTATGTTGGGCATGAACAATCTGAGATATGGATGTCTTATAGAGTGGTGATGATGTTTTATGACTGGTTTTGCATGTATGTTGTGATTGAAATTGAAATTGAGGGCAAATAGCTTGAAGAAGGCAATCAAATCTAGAAGCTGGTAGGGTTTTCCCTCGGCGGTCCGTACGGCGGAGTGTACGGCTCCGCCTCCCGCCGTTTAAATTGGATGAAACCATTTTTAAATGAAACTAAACATCTAGGGCTTTCCATACATATATCATAATAGCCATTGGATTAGTATAGAATTAGTTATGAATTTTTGAAGTTAGACCTAGAAATCTAGATTCTCATCCGGGCAGCATGGGTTGAGAAGGGTATATCTCACCCTATACAACTTCAAATTGAATGCAACTAAAGATGTTTGAAAGCTAACACATGAGAGAACATCACATAAAAATTTCAGAATTTAATTCGTTGTCATTTGTTCCTAGCACATCAATGAAGTTGGCTTAGGTTAAAACTGGCCTAGAACAGGACAGCCCAATAGGGTAATGTTTCGAGACTCATAACTCAAAATTCACTTAGGCAAATGACATGAAACTTAATTCATTTTAAAGCTTGTTGTGTTAGCTTCATTTTGATATAAAATTAGCATGATCTCATGTAGTTTTCGATTTTTAGTGAATTTTCTCCTATAGGAACCCAATTCTAGCTAAGAACAGGACATGCTGGAATAAAATGTTTATATCTAAAGTTATACAAGGCAAAATGAGATGGGACCAAAAGGGTTAGAATCTAGACATATGAGACTATGACATATCCAAAAATTTGATTTAAATGAGTTGAACTGAATGAGAAAAGAGGCACACCAAATTCGGGCAGAACAGAGGGGGTTAAATTGAAACTCTATTAATGTTTAAATTCAAATTGTTGATTGAGATTATGAATGTAAATGTATAATTGAGTTTGTTGATTGATGTTATGAATGTACATGTATACTTGTTGCTCTATACTGAAATTGTAAGTGTATAAATGTACTGGTTGTCTGGCACTATTCATGAGAAAGCGGACTCGATCCGTTATGCTGCCGGAATTTCGGTAAGAAGTTCCTATGTTATGAAATTTATGACAACTTGAGTACATCATATGTAAAGAGACAAGTTAGATTGTGCATTTATTTCATGACATTATAAAGAATTCCACATCACTTGGGCCAGCCTCAGAATAAATTAAGGGGAATAGATCAGTGGGAAGGTCGGGGAAAGTAAACCCGGCCATCCTGTATAGGAACGAGCTCGGTCCTGAAAAGTGGACTATTACTCAGGAGTATATGGCCAATGACTCCCAGGGGACCAAGGATGGAAATAAGTTATAAAAGGCGAAAGCCTCCAAGAATAAAATGCATCTTCTCATTACACATGCATATGTACAGTGTAATACTTTTCTATTGATTGTTCTAGATCTCTGCTTATTATTCATAACATGCTATTGTTCCGCTATGATTACTGTTTGAGTACATTACTATATCTGTTAATTAAAATTGAACTTGTTTCGGTATATGCTTTACAAATGAGTATTTAAGTTAAATATTATCATTTTACCGTACTATTTGAAAATTTTGCGCGACCGAAACAACTGAGAATGACAGCGATAACAGATGTATAGAAGTTAGGATTTTCTACTGAGAAATATTCATTTCTCACCATATTATATGTTCTGCGTCATTCTCAGACTATGGAGCACACCGCGACAGGAGTTCTCTTCATTGAGTTCCCCGAGCTTCACATACACCTCGACCCATTTCTAGACTCTGTATATATATCTGGCAGGTGCCAGTTTCGTTTATACTTCTTCTTCCAGAGAGATTTCTCCGTACCCCTAATGCACCCCCTGTTTGATCCCACTGTCCCGTATATCGCCATCCCACTTCATATGGCCCATCCATTTCCACCTCCTCCTGCAGCAGCACCAACACCAGCACACGTCCCTGCTCCTATGGCTCCTCCTGCTTCACCACCACATCCGATGCTTTCCGCCTCAACATCAGAGGAGGATCCATCGAAAGCAGCGAGTTCCTCCTCATCCTCCTCGCCTCCCAAAGATGGGCTACCTCCTCTGCAGATGCACCCATGGCGAATGGGTTTCTTTCTTCGGATTCTGCTTAGATAGTGTAGTGGTAGTAGATGTATAGAATGGCCCTCTTTTGATAGTCTGGGTCATGGGTAGATGGATAGATATTAGGAGATGTACATGAAATGTCCCATGGGGACCACTTAGGGAGCTGTTCGTAGAAACTGGCCGTTTCATTTTGCATTAGCGGCCTCATTTTGACACCTTGTACTTTTTGACAAACTTTAAAATCAGATATCTATGTACATGTCTATGATACCGTTTGTAGTTATTCTGTTCTTATTGTATTTTTATTTATATTAAGTTATTTACAGTTTACCGATTGATTAGTATTTATTCCGCCATCACGCAGAAAAAATTGTTATGAGATCAAGTATTCTTATGCGAGAAATTAATACTAATATAGAAAGAGAAACTTTATCAGTATTACACGTAATCTCTTATCAGATAAATTATTATGACTTAAGCATAGTACTTTATCTGGTAAGGTGTTACAGAATCCCTTTATGAACATATTATAGCTGAAGCATGAAATAAGCAATAACAATTAGTAGGTATTCTTTTGCTTAATCCAATAAGATTTAAGCATAGAAAGCAATATCATCAACAACATCTCATTGAAATAACTAATAACTGAAGAAAATGATATTTCTCAAAATTAACATATTAGCAAGGAGCACAGATCATCATACCAAACAAGGAACACAGAAACATTAGAAATTTAAGTTAGAAACACCTACTTGGACTGGTCTTGGTTGAATTTGAGGATGGAGGAAGGACGACTTCTTTTGTGCTTTGAGATCATTTCCAAGCTTGAATTGATATTTCTGCCAAACAAGAATTTTTTAGGAATTATTTTTGGAAAAGTAGAAACCTACTTTTTCTTTTTCTCTTTTATTTTCTCTAGCTTCTCTCTCTTGTTTCTTCAAGTGAGAGCGGCGACTTCTATTTATAGTGGTAGGAGGCTTGAGAGTGAAGTTTGTTACTAGTCCCATTTGGTTGGATTCTAACCAAATTTGCATAAAATAATGGGTTTAGTTAGAAAGAATCATGACATGGCACATGGTTTTTGTACCTTGTTTTCTAATCTAGTTGACTAAAAACTATGTGTAGCTATAGGTTTTTATGTAAACAAAGGGGTTAAGGTCATGATTTTATAGAAATACAAGAGGAGCACTTGGTTTACTAGACCAATGGTCTTGGCTCCTTGATTTTGGCTCTTGGTCTCTTAATTCAACTTGCCAAAAACCATCAAAGCCTCTTGGTTTCTAAGAAAACAAGGATTTTAGGTGGTTGTTTCATAGAATCAATGGTAATTAGCCTACGGTTTTCATAGAAAATCATGGGATGATATCATCTTGGTGACATAATCCTAATTAGGTCATCTTTCTAAAAAGTTATGTCATAATTAATTTTATTTCTTATTTTTTTTTCCTAATTGGTCTTACTTGGTACCAATATGTATAGTAATGGCCCGATTTATTTTTTCTCATGGCCCAGGCCTAGATTTCACTGTATTGGATTTTTACGATATAAGTTGGTATTATATGATTAGATACTCTTTTTTTATTCTTTTGAGAATTTTTTGTAAATTAAGTGAGAAAATTTCATATATGTTATAATTAAATTTTATATACTTTATGCTCATTAAATATTTAATTATAATTTCTCTATAATTTTTCTAGAGCCTTCAAACTATTTTACCGCTAACTTTTTCAAAATTCTAAAGTGTCCCTATAATTTAAATTATTATCTTTATTTTATTTTGGTTGTTTATTTCTATCATAAGGTGAACCTACAAAGTTTGTTATTACCATGGGGTTGCCTGACAAAGATTTGGCTTCAAATGCCTTTAATTATATTGGATTTGAGGTTTATGTCTTAAGGGGCTTTTTGTCTTAATACTGTTACAATTTTTATTAACTATTTTTTCTGGGATAGTACATTACTACCTATTTTTTTTAAAAAAAAATTGTCTTCAAAATTTTGTTAGATTACATAACTCTATTCTTATTTTTCTAATTTTTGTTTAGAGTGTTTTACCTTTTTCTTTTTTTTTTGGTTTGACTTTAATGACTTTGGCAATTTACACCATGCTAAGTACTTTGTTATAGTTCCTAAATTTTAAAAATCTTAGATTTTTTTTTCACATTATTATTAATATTTTTTATGATGATTTCTTCATTATCCTAGTTTCATAAATTTTTTTACTTTTTTTTTTTAAATTTTATCACAACAATATTCATATGCTACTAGTATTATTCATAACTTCTTAAGGTTTTCTGAATAATTGCTAGTCCTACTTCATACTAGCATAAGAGTGATCTAAATTTTCTACCATATAATGCTTCACATGATGCCATCTCAATACTAAAAATTTTATTGATGATAGGTAACAAAGAGGGTTCTAGATTACTGAATAAAATGGTTTTTCCTTCAAGCTTGCTTCACTCTCTTTACTTTGTTTGTTCATTAGTCAAGTTCTAGTAAGTAAACTCCAGGAATAAAAGCATAAGAGGAAATTCTAAAACTATGATACATAGCTTCAAAAATCATGATTATATAAGCAAATGTGGGTAAAGGATACAAAAAGATTGACTAGTATATGATACACTAAGTGGCAAAACGTCGTTCATATCAATATTCCAGTAAACATGACATAAAGTAGATCATGTAAAATAAGGCTATGTTGCACATGTTCTTATTCATGTATGAAGATCAATTGTTAGAATAATTCTCCCACATCCACATCTTAATTACTATTACTTATCAAAATAGTTATCCATGTACAAAATATCATAATCATTTTAAATTCAATATACACTTTATCTATCTACTCCATATGTTGATCCTTCAAGTGTCATTTAGCCTACTTTTTATACTTCAAATATCATCATAAACATGTGATAACTCAAATCTCCTTGCCTATCACCTCTGAATTATATAAGGATATCTTTAACCTCAAGTAATAATTAAAACCAATTAAATGAAACCTCTTATCAAACATTACTCAAAGCTCGATTCAATTTTTAGACATTATCCAAGCTTATATTATCTTCAATCATTTCAATTCCATGGTTCCTAATATTTCTAAGCCCGAGGATATACATGACATAGTAACCAAGAATATTTAAACCCTTTAAGTCATATGTTCAAGATCTAAGCCCAAATATTGGCATATCTTCGCCCATATCAACCTACCTTGGGGGTTACTCCCAACATTTTCAACAACCTCATACACATCAAAGAACATGACTTCTTCCTACCATTGAGCCATATAGCCAAGACCATACATGCATTTAAGGGAAGGGACTTTTCTTCCTAGTCACCACTAAACCTCGAGATTAATCCTCAGATCACTTCTTAACCATGGCTGAACTTTATGTACAATATAATTTTTATTTAAGGCATCAAGATCAAACTCAAAAATCATAGCCTAACCATCGCACTCTTATACCAAACTAACTCTACATTTTAAAAGTCGATCTTCAAAAAAATTCCTCATGGCCGAATTGACAATTACACAAACACAACCATTTTTATCTATGTGTAGCTATAGGTTTTTATGTAAACAAAGGGGTTAAGGTTTTATAGCAATACAAGAGGAGCACTTGGTTTACTAGACCGATGGTCTTGGCTTCTTGATTTTGGCACTTGGTTTCTTAATTCAACTTGCCAAAAACCATTAAAGCCTCTTGGTTTCTGAGAAAACAAGGATTTTAGGTGGTTGTTTCATAGAATCAATGGTAATTAGCCTATGGTTTTCATAGAAAACCATGGGATGATATAATCTTGGTGACATAATTCTAATTATGTCATCTGTAACATCCTAAACTCTGAGGGTAAATTAGGATAAAAGGAAGCTTGGGCTCGAGATAATGGCAAAATTGTAAATAGGTAAACTGTAGTAAAAGTAAGGACAAAATTATAATTATTAGGTTATAATGAAAAAATTGTAATTAACATTTTATGATTGTCGAGAAGGGCATTCGTAGAGAAAATTCAATGTTCAAGGCTATTTTTGGGCCCCACGACACTGGTAGATAACTAAAATATCTGTAATAACCTCCAATTGAGATTTTCTACCCATAGTCTTGAATAAAAATGTGAGACTACTTACATGATATTACAGTATGTCAAGTAATTTAGAATACCTGAATTGGTAATCGGACACCTTGAACTACTCCTCAAGGGTCCTAAGTATCAGTGTAAAGCCCTAGGACATGTGGTTAGAAACTAGCCACACAAAGCCTTTTGATGGCTAAAGATAAGCCGCTCAAATTTTAGCTTATAGAAATTTAAATTTTGTCTCAAATCTACCAATAGGATTCAAGCCACCAACTTAAAAAGTAAGACACACCAACTTAAGAAGGAAGACACACATTTTCTCTTTTTTCCTCACAATTTTCACGTAGCCCCCTCCCCCCACTCTTTCTACTTCCATTTTCATTCTCATATGACCCAAACTCACCCAAAAACTCTTGTTTCTTACTTGCCTTACTCAAATTTCCAACTCTTTCACTTGTTTATCACAAAAAATGCTCTACTACAAGCCATAAAGCTTCTTCCTTTGAGTCACATAACCTTAGCCAAGCAAGGAAATAGAAGTGATTTACAACCATCTTGAGGCTTTAAAGGAGGAAAGACACCAAAAGATCCAAGTAAAAAAGCTCCACATCTTGGATTTGAGGTAGGATTTCTTAGATTAATGAATTTCTATAGATTATATGGCTATTAGGGTTTCGTATGTCATCCTTTCTTTGATGATATTTAATATTAATGACTTGTTTTGAGTGATTTAAGATAGGAATCATTGGTTTAGATTAAAGATTTGATCAAACACCAAAAGAACACAAAAATAGAAATGTTGTGAGATAAACCCTAGGGGAGCCATCTGTACAATAAACAATATTCCTCATCCTATAGGTCTCAAATTTTAGTGAAAACAATTTTACTTAAAACTATACTTCCAGAGCTTTCCAACCATATAAATTATAGGTCCATTGGATTTAAAATAAGAGAGTTATGATATTTAGAAGTAAGGTGATAAACTTTAATTGATGTCCAGACCAATATGTGTTGTGAAGGGCATAACTCACCTTATACAACTTCAAATTAAGTGAAACTAATTTTATTAGGAAGATAACACATAAATAACCATTCGAAAAAAAAAAATTTAAAACTTAGATATTAAGTACATTGCTCCCAGTAATTCACCAAATTTGACTCATGTTCTATTTGGGTTGAAGTAGGGCATCCAATTTGAGGAGTTCATAATCCGAGCTCTACTTAACCAATTAAGATGAAAATTATTGAGATTGAAAGATAATCCAATTATCTATTATTTGTTATAAAATTCAGATAAAAATGATGAAATATGAAATTTTAGTGATTTTCTAAAATTAGGTTGGAAAACTATCCTAAAATAGGGTAGCCTAGAGTAAAACTTTAATAACTCAACTTATACACCTCAAAATTTAATAGGACCAAGGAGATTCAAAAGTAGACTAATAAGGCTATAATGTAATAAATTTAGATTAAAATGAGTTAAAATTAAATTTTAATGCAATTTAAAAAACAGGACAAATTTGAAGGAAGTTAGGAGCCCCATAAACCATAAGAAGCCAATGGCTAAGCTATTGCTACAATTCTTTATTATAATGATGTGCTATTGGTCTATAAATATACTACTTCTATTTACTATGACTGGCTGGCTGAAATATTATTGTCTATATGTGGGAAAGTCTCTTGTTTCGGCTGTTATGCTACTGGATTTCTGACGGAAATATATGAATCATGCATCATGATTATGTTTCCTTAAGCATAATCATTCATGAATATATGGGCATATAATATATGCATGTGAATTTGAATTCAGATAATATGTGAACAAATGAGATAAGATCCCTTCACTTAGAGGCAGTTATGAGATCCTTCCCTATGAAGGCAGTTAAACAAATAAGATGTGGGTCCTTTCACATGGAAGAGCTGGCGAGCTAAGTCCCTCCAATGTAGAGGCATGTGGGTCCCTTATGGGTCAATATTGTGTGATGACAATCACGAGTTGAGCTCACTCCTAGATCAAGCTACCCAAGGGCAATAAAGATTAAAGACACAGTAGACACCCTAGGGACGGTAATATGTTATACCTAGGTATGTCAAGTAAAGAAAGTAAAGAAAGTAAAGAAAATTAAAGAAAACAAAAGTGCATTTACAAGATTATATGATGTGCATCTATATATGCAAAAGTTTTATTCTTGATGTTACTATTATGAAACTGCTCTCTCAAATGACAAGTGTATGGATAAAATGAACCTATTTCAAAAGGACATTTTTTTTAACTTTATAAAATGATATTTTATATTTGATATGGCAAGATCAACTTTTTGTAAATAAACTAAAGCAGCTGGAAAAAATGACAATGACACAGTATATAGTAGTCTAGAAAATCCTACCAAGAATTTACATTCCCACCCCTATGTATGTTCCTATGTTATCTCCAGATAGTGAAGATTGTAACACCCTCCCAAGTATGGCACTATGCTTAAGTCATAGTACCACACTCAGGAGTTATTACGGTTACTTGAGCGGATCTTGACTGACAGTAACTTCAGCCGTCTTTGTAACTTCTCGAACTATCTGGAGATAACACGGAAAAAGGAGTGAGAATTTTGAATTCTTAATAGGATTTCTTAACTACATACATACTGTCATCGTTGTCATCTCCAGTTTGCTTCGGTTTATTATGAAAAATGTGAATATGTTATCTAAACTGTTATATTTTATAGTTCGAAAATATATTATCCAAAGAAAAGTTCAGTTTACTCATACACTTGGCATTTGGGAGAGCCCATACAAAGTCAATTCATAAATTATACTATGAATAATAACTGCAACATATTAAGATACTGTAGCATCAATATACTAGAGACATAACATCTATACATGACTTTACTTGTACTTGAAGTTATGCAGATACATAAAATTTACTTTCCTTTTTTCATCTTTTGCTTCTCATCCCATATTTCAGAGTATGATCGCCATGTCATACCCCATCAGGATGTGATCGCCATATCACATTCCTTAGGAATAAGTTCTTCCTACCACGTCCCAGATATGATCGCCATGTCATACTCCATCGAAATGTGATCGCCATGTCACATTCCTTAGGGTGTGGGATCATTATGCTATATTCTAGAGTATGATCGCCATATCATCCCCCATTAGAGTGTGATTGTCATGTCACGTTCCTTAGGAATATAGACTCATCATCATATCTTTCATCATAAAACATTTACATGCCACCATATATTTTTGGTACCTACACTAGCTGGGTCATGCCATGCCTCATGTAAGTCCCATCCCTTATACTCACACTAGCTGGGTCGATGCCATGCCTCATGTGAGTGCGGTGCTTGCATATGTTTTAATTTTTAGTCTTTAGTCTTTAGTCTTTAGCCTTTACTGCCCTTGGGTAGTCTGATCTGGGAGTGAACTCGTCAGCCCAACTCGTGACCATTGTCACACAAACTAACTCACAAAGGGACCCACTGCCTCTAGGTCAAAGGGACTCAGTTAGCCATCTGCCTCCAACATAGAGGGACCCAAGTTTTAGCTGCCTTCACAAAGAGGGACCCAATGTGCAATTGCCTCCAGGTAAAGGGACCCACATCTTTATCGTTTAACTGCTTCACAGGGAGGGATTCAATGTGCAACTACCTCCAAGTGGAGGGACCCACATCTTTATCTTTTACATGCCTTCACAAGGAGGAATTCAATGTGCAACTGCCTCCAAGTGAAGGGATTCACATTTAATGTATTTATGTCTTTTCATTCTCATGCATAATCAAGTATAGACATGCTGAATACACTCATACATATGCTTCATCATTTATTTTCATATACCTCATATCATACTTATATCATTCTTGCATATAGAATTTCCACATATATATTCATAATTGTATAGCTGTTCATATCATAAATTTCTTGTAACATAAACATTCATAGTTTCATAGACTTCTACCGTAAATTCGGCAGCATAACGAATCAGATTCGTTTCCCCATGAATAATGCCAGTTCTCACGGACAAATCAGTCATAGCAGTATAATCAATCTAACATATCTATCAAGGTAAAACTTACAACCATCAACTCAAGCCTTATGTATTCACTAACACTTGTGAAACCATCAATGTGGTCATTTCTGCTAATTCTATTCAATTCTGCTCGAATTTTGTCTAATCCACCTTTACTTCTATTCAACTCATTTAAACCTTGGATATGTCATAGCCTTATGTGTCTAGTTTTCAACCCTTTTAGTCTCATCTCATTTTGATATGTGTAGCTCAAGATATTTAAATTTTGCCTCAACCTATTCAGTCACTGGTCCGAATTATACTCTTGTAAGTAAAAATTCACTAAAAATCAAAAGCAATTCCAAATCATACGAAATTGGTGTCATATCAAAGCTAACAGGACACCTTTCATTTTCAAGAAGTTTCACTTCATTTGCTTCAGTATAGCTCAAGTTATAAGTCCTGAAATTTGACCTTCTTGAACTATCCTGTTTTGGCTTGGTTTGGATATGGGAAAAATTTCTCGAACCACTGGGAACAAATGGGATATAACAAACTCGGAACTTCATTATGGGATGTTCCTCTATGTGTAAGCTTTCTAACAAAGTTCGTTTCACTCAATTTGGAGTTGTGTAGGGTGAGTTACACCCTTCTCAAGTCACACTGCCTGGATGAAAGTCCTGATTCCTAGGTTAACCATCAAAAATTCATATCTCTCTCAATACTAATCCAATGGCCTTATATGATATATGTATAGAAAGCCCTGAATGTCTACTTTCATATAAAAATAGTTTCATCGGATTTAACAAGCTATAAGTGGAGCCGTACACTCCACCATTCAGACTATCATGGGGCTTCTCACTTAGGCAGCATCTCAATGCTCTACTTCTCCTAGTTTTCTTCTTCAAATTTTAATTCCAACTCAAGATTTCATATTAATCCAACCATAATCCATCATATACATCCAACATATCATCAAATACATGAAGAAGAGTAAAATTTCATGCAGCCACAGTTCAAAGAATTTAAGAATAGAAGTGGATTCCTACCTCCTTTAGGTGTGATCTTGCTGAATTTGAGTTTGGATTGATGGAACCTTGACAAAGCTTGGAGATTTGATGGAGTAGGCTGAGAGCAGAAGAGAAGAAGAGGGCTGAAGCAAGAGTGACAGGGAGGCGCAAGTCAATCAAAAATGAGAAGGAGAGCCTGACTTAAATACACGAGGGTAGTTGGAATTGTGAGTGTTGATTGGTTGAAATTTTGTGATTGAAGTTCGGCCATGTCTCCCTCTTTTGTGGCTAAACTATCCTCCACGTTGTCCCAGAAGTGGAACTCGCTTCCATTCTATCTGAAATCGGAACTCATCTCGATTCTGCTTAAAGTCGGAACTCGTGCCATTTATTTGACGCTCGAAGATGAAATCGGCTATCGGAAACCTTGTCTGGTTTATTCGAAGCTTGCAAACAAAGTCGGATGTTGGAAACCATGCAAAACTTATTTGAAATATAAGGTCGGATATCAGAAATCATATAGCACACAATCACCTTAAAATCGAAAGTCAAGGACAAGAATGTAAAACCTAAAATACTTAAACCCGGAAGTCGGGGGAAGTTACGTAAATTTGGAAGTCGAGAACTAGGATGCTTTCAAACTCTTATTACACGAAATTCTAAAACTCGGTCCGGGATCAATCTCAGAGATCGATTTTAAGCATAACACTGGAAATAGGAAATCAAACCTTAACTTATAGAATCTCGGAACTCCCAATTCAATCTCGGAAGTTGGTCATAGGTAAACTCAGGAACACCAATAGAAATGAAAAGCTCTTGGGAATAAACTCGAGGATCGGAGCTCGTGTAAAATTTTGATCGAACTTAGAGATCAACTCAAAGATCTGATCTCGCATACATTTCTGGTTGAGATAAACTCAGAGATCGAAATTCATGAACAATCTAAATCAAACCTAAGGTCGGAACTCATATCCTCTTTATTTCAAACATAAGGTCGGAAAATGGAAGTCATAGCCATTTCATTTGACACTTGGAATGAAGTCAGAGGTAGAACATCATGTAACATGAAGTCGAAAGTCAGAAATTATGTAATATATTTGGAACTCGAAGTCTTAGGTCGGAACTCGGAAACCACTCCATGTAATTTGAAACTTGAAGATGAAGTCGGAAATCGGGAATCGTGATGGATGTTACAAAGATGATCATCCTGGATGGAGTTGATTGAGTTTGGAGGATGACCAAAGGTTTCTATCAGATAAGGTCCGTATATGAGCTAGTAACAACTCCTAAGTGTGATACTATGATTTAAGCGTGGTACCATGCTTGGGAAGGTGTTCATCATCTTTCTAGAAAGTTATGTCATAATTAATTTTATTTATTATTTTTATTGTCTAATTGGACCTACTTGGTACCAATATGTATAGTAATGGCCCGATTTATTTTTTCTCATGGCTCAGGCCTAGAGTTCACTATAGTGGATTTTTACGGTAGAAGTTGGTATTATATGATTAGCTAAAATATAGCTTTTATACCCTTTTTTTTATTTTGAGATTTTTAGTAAATTAAGTAAGAAACCTTCATATATGTTAGAATTAAATTTTATACACCTTGTACTCATTAAATATTTCATTATAATTTCTCTATAATTTTTTTATAATTTTTTTGGAGTTTTTCGACTATTTTACCCTTAATTTTTTCAAAATTCCTAAAGTGTCCCTTTAGTTTAAATTACTATCTTTCTTTTATTAGTAGCACCAAATATGATATCATCTACATAAATCTAGATAATAAGAAAATCATCGTTCTCGTCCATCATAAACAAGGTTATGTCAACTTTTCCTCTTTTAAACTCATTTTAAAGCAGAAAAGAGCTAAGTCTTTCATACCAAACTTTTGGAGCTTGTTTCAAACCATACAGATCTTTTGACAACCTAAGAAAATTATGAGGAAAGGTTTCGCATTCAAAACTAGGAGGTTGTTTAACATATACTTCATCAAAAAGGAAACCATTAAGGAAAGCAAATTTTACATCCATTTGATAGACACAGAAGAATATCTTGTTGTATACCCTATAAGCTTTATACACCGAAAATATCCTAGAAATACACTAGGATCAGATTTAGAATTAAAGTTTGACAGCTTGTCCTCTATGTTAAGGATAAAACATTCATATCCAAATACATGAAAATAAGATATGTTGGGTTTCCTTCCCTTCCATAATTCATAGAGGGTTTTCTTAAGTATTGGCCTTAAGAAAATACTATTTTGAATGTAGCAAACAGTGTTAACTGCTTCTACTCTAAAACCTTTAAATAAACTACTTTCTAAAAGCATGGTTCTAGCAATTTCTTGCAAAGATCTTTTCTTCCTTTCAACAATGCCATTTTGTTAGGGAGTTCTAGGAGAATAGAAATTGTGAGAAATACCATTTTCATCACAAAAACTTTCAAAAACATGATTTTCAAACTCACCACCATGATCAAATCTCATGGATGAAATACAAAAGTCTTTTTCATTTTGAACTCTTTTTGAAAACCCTTTGAAGGCCTCACAAGCTTTATCCTTATGGACTAGGAATATAACCCATGTGAATCTAGTAGTTAACACTACATTCTTATTGTGGAAAGAACTCTTGGTTTGTTTACCCCTTTGGCAAGACTCACAGATTAAATCATTGTCAAAGCTAATCTTGGGTAATCATTTTACAAGCTCTTTTTGAGAAATCTCAGAGATTAATCTCATGTGAGCATAATCAAGTTTCTTATGCCACATCCACTTTTCATTCACAAAGGATGCCAAGCATTTTATATTCTGATCTAAAAGGTCATCTAAATATAATACATAAGTATTATCATGCCTTTTAGCAGTAAGAATGATTTTATCTTATGTGGAGTCTTTTTATGATACATCTAGAAAGTTCAAACACAACCTTGTAGCCTTGGTCACAAAACTGACTAATGCTCAAAAGGTTATAAGTTAATCCTTCAACCAACATAATATCAATAATCAAGTTAGAGTTGTTCTTATCAACATTACCTATACCAATGATCGTTGACTTGATTCCATCAGCAAATTTTACAACTCCTCCATCCTTGGGTCTGAGATCTCTAAACCAAGATCTATTTCGAATCATCTGCTTGGAATAACCACTGTCGAGATACCATTTCATCTCCTTCTGATGATGTAACTTAAGACATACCTGCATCAAAAACAATCTTCACCTTAACTACCCACATCTTCTTGGGTCCTTTTTAGTTAGTTGCCTTTTTAGGGTTTTTCACTTTCTATTTCCTTGCTTTTCTTTAAGAAAAGCATTTCTAAGAAATGTGACCCTTCTTGAAGCAGCGAATACAAACAGGAACTTTGTTTTGACAGCTCTTAGATGATTTTTCGTTTTCTTCCTCTCATATCCAAGTCCTGACTTTTCAAAATATGGTCTTTGACTTCCAAGCATCAAATCAAGATTCTTAGAGCCATTCACCATCTTCTCAAGATTAGATTTTAGAAGCATAACTATTTTCTGAAGTTTGGAAACATAAGATGATGTTTTTTAAATAGAGTCAGAAACTTCACCTTTTAAGGCATTAACATCATTCTAAAGAAGGCTCTTTTCTTTTAAAAGCATATCTCTTTCATGCATTAGCTTTTCTTTTTCTATCTTGAGATTTTCAAACTCAAGAGTTGATTTTTGAAAACTTTTCTTTAGAGAAGAGTAATGAGAAGAAAGCATTTAGGAATCATCCAGAAGCTCATTATAAGCTTTTTGAAGATCGTCATAAGAAGGTTCTGGTTCAGAACCCATTACCTCAGTCTCTTCGTCAAAGACTATATCTGCCATGAAGCAGAGATTTGCAACTATCTCCTCCTCTTCTTGGGATTCTGTGCCTTCTTGTTCCTTATCAAGGTCTTCCCATGTAGCCATCATGGCTTTCTTCTTAGGTGATTTCTTTCTGGAGCTTTTCCTCAACTTTGGACATTCAAATCTTAATTGTCCAGGTTCCTTACATTCAAAGCAAAGGATCTTATTCTACTTTGTCTTTCTTTTCTTGTCCACCTTGGGAGTTACCCTTTTCTTTTTCTTCCTTCTGATCCACGCTCTTATAATCTTTTCAGCTAAATGAGCAATCTCATCCTTTACTTCATCACCGTCATCATTAGAAGGTTCATCTTCTTCATCTATTTCTTTTGAATCCTTCACAGCTTTGGAAGAACTAGATCTTCTTTGAGTGGACTTCAAGGAAATTTATTTGCCTTTTTTATTGTTCAGCTCAGAGGCTTCATTAAGCCCAATCTTATAAGTCTTAAGAGATTGAATGACAGCATCGAGGCTAAGCATATTCAAGTCTTTAGCTTCTTGAATGGCTATTACCATAGGGTGCCAAGCCTTGGACAAGCTTTTCAAGATCTTTCTGACCATCTCAACATTGGAATATCATTTTCCTAATGCCTTCAACCGATTTATAATGTGCATAAACCTTGTTGTCATAGCATCAATGTCCTCATGATCCAGCATTTTAAACATCTCATATTGATGTAGCAACATACTGATCTTATTTCTTTAACCTGATCAATCCCTTCATGGAGACTTTGGAGCTTGTCCCAAATCTCCTTAGCAGAATCACATGATATGATTTTCTCATACTCACTTTTACTTAAAACACAAGTGACAAGATATTTAGCTTTAGCATTCATTTGGACTTTAACTTTGTATTTGTTTGTCCATCGGTTTCTAGGAATCACTCCAACCACTACTGGAGGAGGCTAGTCTGGATCAACAACCACAGAAGGCATTGGTTGCTCAATAGTTGGAACATAATCTCTACTCTCAATAATCTACCACATATCCAGACTTGTAGACTCAATAAAGAGTCTCATTCTATCCTTGCAATATGGGTAATCCTCTCCATTGAAATATGGAGGGCGATTAATGGAGTGTTCTTCAGCAATATGTGTGACCTATTGTGCCATGTCTTAGGATATTTTTCCTTTACAACCATTAGAAAGCTCAACTCCAGAGGCCGAGCTCTGATGCCAATTGAATGTGGAAGTAGCATAAGAAAAGTGTTAAATTGTGCCTTTTAAAACATTTTCAAAACCTGAAAACTTTAAACAAATATCTCAAGCATTTGGATTTGGACTGTAGAAGTGTTTAAGTGTTAGAATCAAAGGTTTTTGTATTCACAACAACTTTGTTAGATAACTAACAGAATAAGCACATAGAAGATAAAAAGAATAAAAGATAAGGATAAAGGATCACACAGAAAGGTTTATACTAGTTTAGTCAACCCACTTACCCATGACTAGTCCTCAACAATTAGTTGAAAATTTTATAATCATGAGTATTCTTTTACTACCTTCTCTAAGCTTATAATAAAGTAGTCTTTTCCTAGCCTCTCCAGACTAAAGAAGTTTAGTAGTATTATCATAGTCTCTCTAAGCTAACAATGACCACTATTAGGTCAGATTACAATAAAAGATTTTTAGTTTATGTTTAATAAACACTCATACTAGATCACTCAAGGTGTATAGATCAATTAAGTACAAAGTGGTGTGACTTCTCACAGATCTCACTAATAGAGTGTTTTCTATTACAAACTAATGAGAAGATTTTCTCTCAAGAAACTTCAGAAAGAAACTGTCTAGTTGTTCCGAAAGTTAAGAAAGATGAAAGCTCTTTAGGATCTTCAATCAGCAAAATTCCAACTACTTCTTTGTCTTCAAGATTTATATAGGCTTCAAAATCTAGTCGTTGAGACTTCAGATCTTAAGCCCAGAGCTTTTAGATCTAATGGTCTTAAACTAGAGATAGAAGTAGGTTGCTTTCTTTCTTAGCAAGTAAGTACATCGTCAAAAAGAAAAATTAGTCATTTGAGTCAGCTACCTTTTGAGTGTGTCAACACCCCTTTTGGATCTGTTTCTTGTCAAGTTTAACCTTTAAAAAATATCTATAAATTGTGCTGGGCAAACTTTAAGAGTGAGGTCTTCTTTACTTAGACCAACATTCTAGAGATTACCCTTCTGGTCAAACCTTTTGGATAGGTCATCCTTCTAATGTGCTTGTGTTCCTTTTGGAGACTTGGTATCCTTTTGATGATATAGCAATATCCTTCTGATGCTTCTAATCTACTTTTATGAGAGATAGGATCTCTCAAGCATGGATTCTCTTTCAAAAGACTCTTTCTTATTAGATTACATTCGAGATGTGCAAGAAACTTTAGAGAATTCATTTTGAAAGAAAAAAAAATGTTGCGTGATGCCATTATCTCCAACAAGCGTATAGAGTGATCTATGCTTTCTAAAACAAACACTCAATCAAACCGTTAATCCATATAAAAGATTTTCATTAAGAGTTGATTTGTTATCCATTAAAACCCTTAAAGATAAGCTTCAAAGACCACTTGGTGGCTTCTCAAAGGTATTGGAGCTTACATTTTCTTATTCTCTAGAGGGTCACTTTTCCTCCAAATCTTTCTTTTTAGCGTGGGACTGGATCCTGGAGGCCACCACCGACTTCAAGTACCAGCACACCGCTGCCAACTTTAGTAAAACTTGGCTAGCCCATTGGAGTTTTTCCACGAGGTCATCCTCATCCCTGTGGAACTGTTCGAGGGTGGCCAAGGTTATCAACACTTGGTCCATGAACTCCTGGTATGGGGTAACGTAGCATCGACCTAAACGACCTCTTTCTCTTTAGCTGCCACTTTCTTTCCCTTCTACTTCTTCTATGGCTAGACCTTAAGGGTAGAGGACTACGGAGCTGGTAAGAACTTTGGATCGTTGGATCCCACTGATCGAAGGCTATTACTCCCATCTTCCTCGAGTTGCCTTTACAGAATTTAGCAATTGCAATTTTTGGAGCCATCTTGTCTGTAAGAAAAGCAAAAGTCAGTAACAGAAAATAAATCGAAAAGTAAGACAAATCAGGAAAAATGGTTTTGGTAAAAAAGCAAACAACATAAAAGCCTCTTGGCTACCTTGGCACTGATGCTAATTATGTTCTTTAAATTAAGAGGTTCTTCCCAAAGCTCACTAAAGAACTCGGAAAGCCCTTTCTCCTTGGACATGAGATCTTCCTCATCTACCCGAGGTACTTCAAAACTCTTATTCCAATAAAATTTATTTTTAGCTCCCCTTCCTTGGTCTGCCATAAGGGAGTTATACCCAAAGCCCTACACACCTTAAAAAAAATGGGCTTGAAGTTATGGAAGGATTCTTCGTAAAGAAGGAAAACTTTTTGATTTACATGAGCTTAAAAAGATAGGTAGGTCATTGTCACTCCTCTGCCATTAGGGTGAGTTAGAGTAAAGATATAGAAGAATACATTCATAGAAGGCAAAATTCTAAGATACTCGCATATTATCTTGAAGCCCATTACCCAACTATTAGGATGAAGCTTGGAAAGGGCTACCAAGGTCTGCTCCAAGATTGTAAATTGAAAGTCTGTGAATGGAACCCGGATGCCAAACTTTGAGATAAGGATGTTATACATCCACATCCAATTTGACCCGCTCTCATGGTTGATGTAACAGACTATCTCGTCAACATCAAGAACTTCTAGGATGTAATCCTCCTCATACTCACACTCCAAGGTTATCAAGTTTTCTTCTGTAAGTGATCTTAGGAACTCAGATGTCACTCTCAATAGGGTCCATAGATCCTCCCGATCCACCCATTGATATATGAAGCTGATCGAAAGCAAAAACTAGAAAACCTTTAGGGCCTTTTTTTCCCATCTTCAAATCTATAGTATAACCTACACAAAGGGAAACTACCTCTAAGTATGATCTTGGAAGATGATTTGTCAGAGAAATGAAAATTCTTAATTTCTAAGAGCCTATGGTGTTTTCCCGTACTAGGAAACTCCTCTACTAGGGGCAAACAGTGGATAAAAGAAAGATATGGTTCTGAAACCATCGACATTGAAGGCGAAATTGAAGAAGCAAATTAAGCATAACAACAATCAACCAACAGAAGCAATAAGTAAGCAAAAAAGAATAGAAAATGCACCTTTGCTGGATAAGGAACTTGAATAAGATTCCAAATGCCTCTCGAAAGCCCTCTAAAAGCTCCTCTACTCCCTGTGGTTGGTCGAACCAATTTCAGAAAGTATGTGGGAAGAAAATAAAAAATGGGGAAGAAAGGGATAAGGGAGGTATTTAAATATGCTTACACGCCCCTTACCACATAGCCCCAAGGGTCGTAGGGGCAATATGTGTCTTTTCACATATCAAACTGGGGGCAAGTTTGGAAAAACACCTCTATTCAAATAATGAAAGCACAAGACTCGAGGCACCAAAACGCCACGCATCTGCTCAGGGGCAAGTGACATGACTTGTGATAAGACAACCTAACTATAACATCCGCAGTTCTGCCTAAGCTAATTAGTTCAATATTACTAACTAATTAGAGAGATTAATGATTGGTCAAGGATTAATTAACTAATCTCAAGAGTCAAAGCTTGGTAATTAGGGAAAAGTCAACAAGTCAACTAAATGTCAATAATCAACAAGAAAAGTCAACAATTGAACAATGACACACCGAATGATTTAATTAAGGCTTGATTACTCTAATTTCACTAACTCATGATTAAGAACATAATTAAGGTGATCTAATGTTATGTTCTACTAATGTTATGTTCTTCTTTAATCAAATGCAGTGAATTAATTCTTACACACTAAGTGCATAATTACTGAGAATTATCCCTTTTAAGGGAAAAGTCTTAAAAATGTATTTAACTAAATTTGTTTAAAGAACAATTAAATGAATCTGATTCATTAACACCTAGATAATTCTTACAATAAAGACAATTCAAAATTCTTCCCGATTATACAAGAATAAAATTCAACCACTTCACCTTCATTATCCACCATTCATTTGCTTCTTAACCTTACACCGTACGATCAAGACTTAATGTGGTTAATTAACTTAAAGATTAATGCGGCTTTGACAAGTATATCAAGTCGAATAAGTAATAAAGTGATGAAAAGAGTATTGTTTCCATGAAGATAGATCAAATACCAAATAGTTTAAGGGAGTAACTATTTGGACGGAATGAAATTACGGATGAAGAAATTTAAAATTGATAAAAATAAAATAAGCAAGAAAAATATTAATGTAAACGGATGCTAATGGTGTGGACAAATGCAATGGAATAGACACCAGGGCTTTAGATGTATTTACTATGAATTTCTGTTAATTAGTTCCTATCTTAATTGACTCGCAGTCGATTCCCCTTAATTTATACCGTCTCTGTCGAGGTCAGGCAATACTCTTTCTCCTAAACTAATTGCCTAATCTCTTAGTACAAACTAATCTAAGTAATGGTTGAAGCTTAATGGGTTCCTATGATGCCTTCTAGCAATAAGAATGATTTTATATGATGTGGAGTCTTTTATGATGCAACAAGAAGGTTCAAATATAACTCTGTTGCCTTGGTCACAGAGCTGACAAATGCTCGAAAGGTTGTAAGTCAATCCTTCAACAAACATAATATCAGTAAACAAGTTAGAGTTATTCTTACCAACACTACCTATACCAATGATCTTTGACTTGATACCATCAGCAAACTTCACGACTCCTTCATCTTTGGGTCTGAGGTTTCTAAAGCAGAACTTATTTCCAGTCATGTGTTTGGAGCAGCCATTATCTAGATACCACTTTATCTCCTTCTAATGGTGTGATTTAAGACACATTTGTATCAGAAACAATCTTCATTTTAGATACCCATATCTTTTTGGGTCCTTTTGGGTTAGTTGTCCTTTTGGGCTTTTTCACCTTTTGTCTTTTTGTTTTTCTTCTGAAAAAACATTTTTCAAAAGAGTATCCCTTTTTAAAGCAGTATATCTAGGTAGGAATTTTATTTTTAGAAATTTGGTTTGGTTTCTCATCATTTTCCTTCCCAAATCCGAGTCCCGTTTTATCAAAATACGGCCTTTGGCTTCCAAGCATCAAATCCAGATTTCTAAAGCCATTTACCATCTTCTCAAAATCTAATTTGAGAAGCTTAACTATTTTCTGAAGTTCAGAAACATCAGAAGATGTGTTCTAAGCAATTTCAAAGACTTCAACTCTCATGGCACTTACATCCTTCTGGATAAAGGTGTTGTCTTTTCAAAGCTTAGATTTTTC
Organism: Pterocarpus macrocarpus; assembly: GCA_031439585.1. Classification (NCBI taxonomy): domain Eukaryota; kingdom Viridiplantae; phylum Streptophyta; class Magnoliopsida; order Fabales; family Fabaceae; genus Pterocarpus; species Pterocarpus macrocarpus. The sequence goes on from CM062522.1 coordinate 46,246,032, forward strand.
ATGCCCCAGCTTCTTTTTCTCATTCTTGAGGTTTTCAAATTCAAGGGACAACTTTTGAAAATTTTTGTTTAAAGAAGTATAATGAGAAGCAATTGTTTGAGAATCATCCAAAAGTTCATCATATGTTTTTTGGAGATCATCATACGAGAGTTCAAGTTCAGAGTCTAATACCTCAGTCTCTTCCTCAGAGACTATGTCTGCCATGAAGCATAGATTTGCAACTATCTCCTCCTCTTCTTGAGATGTTCATTCTTACTAGTCCTCATCTAGATCTTCCTATGTGGCCATCATAACCTTCTTCTTAGGTGCCTTCTTCTTGGAGTTCTTTTTTAGCTTTGGACATTCTAATCTCAAATGTCTAGACTCTTTGCATTCAAAGCAGATTATTTCACTCTGCTTAGCCTTTCTTTTTTTGTCCTTTTTTGGGACACAAAGCCTTTCTTCTTTTTCCTTCTAATCCAGGCTTTGGATATACTTTTAGCTAAATGAGCAATTTCATCTTTCTTATCATCATCATTATCAAAGGAATTTTTTTCTTCTTCTAATTCTTCTGCAGCTTTCATGGCCTTAAAAGAGTTGGATTTTCTTTGAGTGGCTTTTGTAACACCTTACTAAACAAAGTACTATGCTTAAGTCATAATAATCTATCTGATAAGAGATTACGTGTAATACTGATTAAATTTCTCTTTTCTGTATTAGTATTAATTTCTCGCATAAGACTACCTGATCTCATAACAAAATTTTCTACGGGGTGGCGGAATAAATACTAATCAATCAGTAAACGGTAAATAACTTAACATAAATAAAAATACAATAAGAACAGAATAACTGCAAACTGCGTCATAGATTTGTACATAGATATCTGATTTTAAAGTTTGTCAAAAAGTACAAGGTGTCAAAATGAGGCCGTTAATACAAAATGAAACGGCCAGTATCTATGAACAGCACCCTAAGTGGTCCCCATGGGACATTTCATGTACATCTCCTAATATCTATCCATCTACCCAGGACCCAGACTATCAAAAGAAGGCCATTCTATACATCTACTGCCACTACAGTACGCCCACTATCTAAGCAGAATCCGAAGAAAGAAACCCATTCGCCATGGGTGCATCTGCAGGAAGGTGGCCCGTGCTGGGAGCAGAGGATGAGGAGGAACTTGCTGCCTCCGATGGATCCTCCTCTGATGTCGAGGCGGAAAACATCGAATGTGGTGGTGAAGCAAGAGGAGCCATAGGAGCGGGGCTGCTGCTGGTGCTGTTGCTACGGGAGGAGGTAGAAACGGATGGGCTATATGAAGTGGAATGGCAATGTATGGGATAGCGGGATCAAACAGTGGGTGCATTAAGGGTACTGCGAAGTCTCTCTGGAAGAAGAAATATAAACGAAACTGGCACCTGCCAGATATATATACAGAGTCTAAAAATAGGTCGAGGTGTATGTGAAGCTCAGGAAACTCAATGAAGAGAACTCCTGTCGCTGCGTGCTCCATAGTTTGAGAATGACGCGGAATATATAATATGGTGAGAAATGAATATTTCTCAGTAGAAAATCCTAACTTCTATGCATCCGTCATCGCTGTCATTCCTAGTTGTTTCGGTCGTGCAAGATTTTCAGATAGTACGGTAAAAAAAAAAAGATAATATTTAACTTAAATACTCATTTGTAAAGCATACACCGAAACAAGTTCAATTTTAATTAACAGATATACTAATGTACTCAAATAGTAATCACAGCGGAACAATAGCATGTTATGAATAATAAACAGAGATCTAGAACAATCAATAGAAAAGTATTACACTGTACATATGCATGTGCAATGAGAAGATGCATCTTATTCTTGGAGGCTTTCGTCTTTTATAACTTATTTCCATCTTTGGTCCCCTAAGAGTCATTGGCCATATACTCCTGGGTAATAGTATACTTTTCAGGACCAAGCTCGTTCCTATACAGGATGACCGGGTTTACTTTCCCCGACCTTCCCACTGATCTATTCCCCTTAATTTATTCCAGGGCTGGCCCAAGTGATGTGAACTTCTTTATAAATGTCATGAAGTGAATGTACATCTAACTTGTCTCTCTACTTCTAAAATACTCAAGTTGTCATGAATTTCATAATTTATGGATTTCTTACCGAAATTTTGGCGACATAACGGATCGAGTCCGCTTCCTGTGAATAGTGCCAGACAATCAGTACAGTTGCACAACTAATAATTTCAGTATAAACCAGCAAATATATATAAACACTTATAACATCATTCAACAATTGCAAATCAAGCATTAAGAGGGTTCCAACTTGTCCTTTCCTGCTCTGCCCGAGTTTGGCATGCTCCAATTTTTATTCAATTCAACTCATTAAATTCTCATTTTTGGATATGTTATAGCCTTATATGTCTACTTTCTACTCTCTTTAGTCCCATCTCGTTTTGATTTGTATAACTCTAGATATAAACATTTTATCTCAGCCTGTCCTGTTCCTAGCCAGAATGGGGTTCCTATAGAATAAAATTCACTAAAAATCGAAAACTAGATGAAATCATGCGAATTTTATATCAGAATGAAGCTAACACAACAATATTTAAAATGAATTAAGTTTCATTTCATTTTCCTAAGTGAATTTTGAGTTATGAGTCTCGAAACATTACCCTATTAGGCTGTCCTGTTCTAGGCCAGTTTTAACCTAAGCCAACTTCATTGATGTGCTGGCAACAAATGACAACGAATTAAATTCTGAAATTTTTATGAGATGTTCTCTCATGTGTTAGCTTTCAAACATCTTTAGTTGCATTCAATTTGAGGTTGTATAGGGTGAGATACACCCTTCTCAACCCATGCTGCCCGGGTGAGAACCCAGATTTCTAGGTCTAACTTCAAAAATTCATAACTAATTCTATACTAATCCAATGACCTATTATGATATATGTGTGGAAAGCCTGAATGTATAGTTTCATTTAAAAATGGTTTCATAAAATTTAAATGGTGTTATGCGGAGCCGTACGCTCCGCCGTACGGACCGCCGAGGAAAATCCTATCCTGCTTCTAGGTTTGTCTCCTCCTTTCAAGCTATTTGCCCCCAAATCCAATTTTTATCACAACACACATGCAAAATCAGTCATAAAACATCATCATCACTCTATAAAACATCCAAATCTCATATTAAACATGCTCCTCATACAGCCCCAAATCAGAGAGAATAAAAGAAGAAGTAGGATTTCCTACCTTGTCTTGAGTAGTTTAGGTTGATTTTGTGTTCTTGGATGGTGGTGGCTTGGGATGAGGCTTGAAGATGGATGGAAATAGAGTAGAAATGAGAACAAGGAGGAGAGAAAGAGAAAGGCTTCAGCTGCTTGGAACAGGTCGAAATTTCTGATGGGAAAAAGAGAGAAAAAGTGAGATATTTGGGTCCAACTTAGTCTTGATTGGTGGATCCAAGTTTTGTATTGATTTTGGTTGAGCTTCCCATCATCAAGGGCTCCTAAAGCGCCACTTGGTGGGTTGTTTGGCTAAATCCTAGCCGTTGATTCCAAGGCACTCATAGAAAAATTCTACTGATTCGGTTTCGACAGTTTGAATTACCGAAATCTTACCGATTTCTCTTAAATCGGCAAATCGGTTTGAAATTTTTCTGTAGGGGTTTCTATGCTCCTAATCTAACTCCATCAAGTCTAATCCATCTAAATCACACTTAATTTGACTTCGAGTAAATGTTTAATCAAGTTCTGATTAAACTCACTTATTTGATTAAAAACCGAATAATTCAGTTGTTAACAATAAATTTTTCGGTCGTTACAGATTTCAAGGCAATGGATTTGCCTCTTCTATTGGATTCCTCGGAGGCTCATTTTGCTCGATCTCATGGGTCTTTATGGACCCAATGAGAGCATCAAGACTAAGCACATTCAGGTCTTTGGCTTCTTGAATGGTTGTCACTTTAGGGCGCCAAGCCTTAAAAAGACTTCTTAGAATTCTTCTAACCATTTTAGCATTAGTGTATTTCTTGCCTAATGCTTTCAACTAATTTACAACGTGCATAAATCTAGTTGTCATTTCATCAATATTTTCATCTTCTACCATCTTGAACATTTCGTATTGATGTACCAACATGCTAATCTTGGTTTCTTTAACTTGATCAGTTCCTTCATGAAGAGTCTAGAGTCTATCCCAGATTTCTTTGATAGAGTCACAAGAAATGATCTTGTCATATTCACTTTTGCTCAAAGCACATGTGAAGAGGTATTTTGCTTTGGCATTCATTTGTACTTTGGCTTTATGTTGACCAATTCACTAGTTTCTTCAAATCGTTCTGACCACTACTGGTGGGGCCTGATCTAGATTAGCAACCACCTACAATACATGTTGCTTTGGGTTGGAATATAGTCACCATTTTATATGATCTCCCATATACGAATATTGGTAGACTCAATAAAGAGTCTCATTCTATCCTTCCAACAAGGGTAATCTTCATTGTTGAAGTATGGAGGGCAGTTAATGGAGTATCCTTCAACAATATGATAGATTTGTTATGCCATCATCAGGATCTTTTATCCTCTGCAATTGTTTGGAAGCTCAACCCCAGAGGCCGAACTCTGATGCTAATTCTAGGAAGAAGTAGCATGAAAAGGGGAGTTGAATCATGCTTCTAAAACTTTTGTTCCTAAAAACTTTTAAACAATTTTTTCTAAAGTCTTTTGACATGGAATGTGAAGGCATTTAAGTTAGAATCAAAAAGCTATTTTTTTCAAAGGTTTTGTTAGGCAATAAGTATATGTAGATGAGCACATAGAAGAAGAAACTAATTATGCAAAATAGTAAAAGTGATAAGGATAGAGAATCACATAGAAGAATTTTATACTGATTCGGCCAAACTACGTGCCTACGTCTAGTCCCAACAAATCCATTGAGATTTTATAAACGAAGTATTATTTGTCCAAGCTTCTCCAAGCTTTTACAATCGAGTAGTTCTTCTAGCTTCTCCAAGCTAACCAAATGAGTAGTGTTTACAAAGCTTCTCCAAGCTAACAAGTAATATTTTATCCTAGCCTTTCCAAACTCTCAAAAACCACTATCGGGTTAGGTTACAATATAAGGATTGAATGGTTTGTGTTTGGATAACACTCACACTAAATCATTCTGAAGTGTATAATCACTTAAGTACAGTATGAAGTGACTTCTCAATACTCTCAGTAAGAAGATATTGGCCAATACACAGCAAATGAGAAGATTTTCATTTTAGAAGTTACAACAAGTAACTTTCTTGACGCTCAGAAGGTTAAGAAAGATGAAGTCTTGAAAGATATTCAAATACATAGAATGCTTGACTAACCAACCAACTCTTAATCATCTTCCAAGTTTATATAGGTTTTAAAAATCTAGCCGTTAAGATATTTCGACCTTGAGCCCAGAGCATTTTGATCCACTGGTCTCAGACTAGAGAGAGAAGAGTTTGCTTTCTTTCTCAATAAATAGAAACATCACAGAAAAAGAAAACTAGTCGTTGATGTTCACCAGCTTTTCAGAGTTATCAACACTTCTTTTGGATCTTATCTTATCAAGTTTGACTTTTAGAAACAATCCATGAATCATGCAGAAGAAGCTTTAAGAGTGAGGTACTTCATGTGAATCAACTTTTTGGAGGTTACCCTTCTGGATATAGCCTTCTAGACAGTAGGGGTGTTCATGACCTGGCCCGGCCCGCTAATCCATCCCAGCCCGAAGCTTGTTGGGCCGGTTCGGGTTATGAAAATTGACCCGGTATATTTTTCGGGCCGGGTTCGGGTCATGCTTCGGGTTGGCCCAACCTGGCCCGAAGTTAAATAGTTATTTAAAAGTTTTATTTTTTAAAAAAAATTAGTGATAAATTATAATATTTTTGTATTTCAATCAATACATTTTACATAACATGATACTATTTTTATCTTGATATAATTTGTTTTGAAATATATATTGTAAAATATTTTTTGAATTTGTTTTTTACTTCTAGAATTTTATTATTTCACTATATATAATGTCTAAATCTTTATATGTTATATAAATGCCGGGTTGACCCGGTATAACCCGGTCATTAATCGGGTTGTTATCAGGTCGGGTTCGGGTTCAAAGAAATGACCCAGTCTTAAAATAGGGTCGGGTTCGGGTCTAACTTAAGCCGGCCCAACCCGTAGGGTCTAACTTAAGCTGGCCCAACCTGTCCTTTGTACACCCCTACTAGACAATTCTGAAGTGCTCGTGACCTTTCTAATGTCTTGATTTCCTTCTAAAGACATAAATGCATTCTTCTAATCTTCATGATATGCTCTTTGAGAGATAGATCATAGATTCTTTTGCTCAAAAAGTTCTTTCCATGGAAATATGTACGAGATACATAAGAACTGTTCCGGACTACAACGTAGGAGCCCAACTCGGCCCAATGGCTAGGCCCAAACACTTAACGGACTTATAGTCCGAGATTAACCCTGACCGTTTATCCGAGTTGGGGCCCGAACTTGGGCTGAACCCTGTGCCCTGGCATCGCGAAACGACTTTCCCTCGTACGGCTGGAAAACTCGGACCCATCCGATATCCCCAAGATAACGGACGTCCAGGGTCATCCCCCAAAAAGGTGGGATCAAATCCCCCTTTCCTCTCAACTACTCATCAGTATAAAAGAGGTCCAATTTCGAGCTACAGGTATCTTTTTTAACCTGCCTCTCACATATTCCTACACTCACTGACTTGAGCGTCAGAGTCCTTGCAGGTACACCCCCCACCGCCGTGGAACGCTCCTTCAAAGCAGCTTGAGATCCCATCCTCGGTTCGGAGATTCCTCAGGTAACCCACGTCCGAACATTGGCGCCGTCTGTGGAAACTCACGCTGCTCGCCACCATACCACGGCTGTGATTGCAACAATGTCTTCACTCACAACGAGAGAACGCACGGCGGGACACACCCCTGTAAGTCACAACCAACCACTCATCGAAGGGCGAACTGCCTCCGACTCGGCTTCACGTGCTGGAGAACGCCAGCACGACCAGAACTCAGCAGCAACCCGCACCATCGTCCAGGCCGCGGGAAACGTGGTTGCCTCTAGGGTCGAAATTCGCCCTCAAGCCAACACCAACCTCCTCGCCGAAATGTTAACCCTGATGCGGGAGCAGGCCACCCACATTCAAAGGCTGGAGGAAAATCTGGACCACATGAAGGACTCAGAACGAAGGCGACGTCGGGAACGACATAGGCGCCACCACGATAGGAGTCTGGATTATCAAAGAGGCCGGAGTCCGAGGGAGAGAAGTCGAAGCTCGGAACGTCATCACCATGGGGGCTCGCAGTGTGGGAATGCATCCCACGGCCGTAAAGAGCCTCGGGTGGGAAGTACACGCTGCCACGACGAACATTCTGACACTCGACCTCTCCCTCGATACAACGACGAACGAGATAGACGCGGTTCCGAGCGACACAAGGACCCCGAAGACAGCGTGGACACACCATTCTCCGACTCCATTATGAGAACGCTGCCTCCCAAGGGGTTCAAGTCCCCATCCGACATGGAACCATACGATGGGAGCACGGACCCCCAGGAACATATGGACACCTTCAGGTCCAGAATGGCACTAGCCGGAGCTTCGAATCCCATCAAATGCTGAGCCTTCCCAATAACCCTGAAGAAAGCCGCGTTGAAGTGGTTCAACTCTCTTCCTCCTAGGTCGATCAATCGATTTTCCGACCTTGCTTCAGCTTTCTTGGCCCACTTCACTACCAAAAATTTCAAGCCGAAGCCAGTCTCCAACCTCCTCGGAATTCACCAGCGGCAAAATGAGTCGCTCCGAGACTTTCTCGAACGATACAACGCCGAATCTTTGCTTGTCAATGAGGTGCAGACTCAAGCCCCCATTCTGACACTACTAAACGGATTACGACCGGGACGGTTTAAAACTTCGCTGTCCAAAAGACCACCAGAGTCCCCGGAAGAAATACAAACAAGGGCCGAGAAGTATATCTTTCTCGAAGAAACGGAGGAGGCCACTGCCAACGCCGCACGGAACCAACCCGACAAGAAAACCGGCGGGCAAGATGAACACCCGAGGAAGGACATACGTTCCAAGGCCGATAAGTACAATGACTGCACCCTCCTCAACGTATCCCTATCCGAGCTGTTTCGAGAGGTCGGCCAAGTCGAGAGGTTCCCCAAGCCAAAGGTCCTGAAGATAAGAGCCAACACTAACAAGTCCTTATTTTGCGAGTATCACAACGGTTTTGGACATAAAATCGAAGATTGCTACAACCTCCGAGATGTTGTGGAACTGTTGACAAGAGAAGGTAGATTGGCGAAGTACGTGGCTTTCCAAAGAAGTCCACGAAGAAGACGAGCTCCCAATCACGGGGACGAAGAAAGAAGGAATCTGAGGAGCAGGAGGACCTCGGAGCCGGAAGCAAGTCAAGGCAATGACGTGGAACAGATCACAAGGACTATCAACGTCATCGCTGGAGGCTTTGAAAGTGGCGAGACGACGAAGTCAGCCCGGAAGAAGCATTTGCAAGAGGTTCTTAACATTTCTTCTGGAAAGATCAAAAAGCCAGCGCCGACATCTCGGCTAATACTAGACTTCGTTTTCTCAAGTTCCGATTTCGAGGGCGTAATCTCGGGCCACGACGACCCAATGGTAATATCCGCAGTCATGGTCAATGCCGAGGTAAAGAGGGTATTCGTTGATCAAGGAAGCTCGGCCGATATTCTGTTCCGAGATGCATTTGATAAACTCGGATTATGTAACACCGACCTCCAAACACACGTGGAGGAGCTGATCGGGTTCTCCGGAGAAAAGGTCCACCCCCAAGGTTACGTCACCCTCCACCTAACCTTGGGGGTTCGACCAAAAACTCGTACGATCAAAGTCAACTTCCTAGTTATCGACTGCCCCTCGGCCTACAACGCCATACTCAGAAGACCGACGTTGAACAAGATAAGCGCTATTATCTCAACGGCATCCCTGACCATGAAGTTCCTTACCGACCAAGGGGAAATTGCCACTGTGAAAGCCGATCAGGCCTCGGCTCGGCGATGTTATAACGCTAGCTTGGAAATAGAAAAAAAGCAAAAGGTGGTATCCCAGGCCGATGCCAGACCCCCCAACTCTTCGAATGTCATGATGGTAGACTTGGAAGCAAGGAAAGTCGAAGGAGAGAGACCCGAGCCGGATGGTGAGTTAGAAGAAATCCAAATCGGGCAAGACCACTGGAAAGTAATTCGGATAAATAAAAAACTTCCGATATCGCTGAAGCAAGGTTTAATCAATCTCCTCAAGTCCAATGCAGACCTGTTCGCTTGGTCCGCCGCCGACATGCCGGGAATCAACCCAGAATTCGTCTCCCATCGACTCTCCGTTTTCCCCGGCTCAAAACTGGTTACCCAGAAGAGGAGAAGGATGAGCCCAGATAGGGCCCTAGCAGTCCAAGAGCAAGTCCAGAGCCTCCTGGAAGCCGGTTTCATACGCGAAATCGAGTATCCGACATGGTTGTCCAATGTCGTGATGGTAAAAAAGTCCAATGGGAAATGGCGAATGTGCGTCGACTACACCGACCTAAACAAAGCCTGCCCAAAGGACCCGTATCCCCTACCAAGCATTGATGGATTAGTGGACGCTGCTTCCGGGTTCAAACTGCTCACCTTCATGGACGCTTACTCGAGCTATAACCAAATTCCGATGTTCGAACTCGACGAAGAAAAAACGGCATTCATAACCCCGACAGCCAATTATTGCTACAAGGTCATGTCCTTCGGATTGAAGAATACGGGAGCAACGTACCAAAGGCTTATGAATAAGGTGTTCGCAGAGTTGGTCGGGGACCTGATGGAAGTATACATCGACGACATGTTGGTCAAGTCTCGCCAGGAAGAAAATCTTTTACCCGACCTAAAAGTCGTATTTGATCGAGTCCGACAGCACAATATGAGACTCAACCCACACAAATGCGCTTTTGCAGTAGAAGCCGGCAAATTCCTGGGATTCATGCTTATACATCGGGGGATCGAGGCAAACCCCGACAAATGCAGAGCAATACTCGAAATGGGAAGTCCAACTACAATAAAAGAAGTACAATGCCTCACGGGAAGAATTGCCTCTCTTTCGAGATTCATGGCTGCATCGGCCAGGAAAGCTATCCCCTTCTTTTCCCTCCTGAAAAAGGGCAATACTTTCGAATGGACGCCAAAATGCAAAGTTGCCTTCACCAACGTCAAGGACCATCTATCCCGCCCGCCAATACTAAGTAAGCCTGAAAGCGGAAAACCCTTATTCCTATATCTGTCTGTTAGTGACACTGCTGTCACTGGTCCGGGAGGATTCCCGACAACAGCTCCCGGTGTATTTCATTAGTAAAGTGCTTCAAGGACCAGAGACCAGATATCGGAAGATTGAAAAGGTCGCCTTAGCCCTAGTCACTGCAGCGCGAAAGCTTCGCAGTATTTCCAAGCCCACACCCTAAACCATAGTCATCCGAAACCAACCAGCCAATCCAGCAAATCCTTCAAAACCGGACTTGGCAAGGAGGATGGTATCATGGTCTGTGGAGCTTTCGAAGTTCGACATCCAATATGAACCTAGGACCGCCATAAAATCTCAAGCATTGGCAGACTTCTTAGTTGAAATGGTAGGCGAGGCGAACACCCTGGAACCTGGTTGGACACTACACGTGGATGGAGCCTCCAGCCCGAAGGAGAGCGGAGCTGGGGCCATTCTCGAAAAAGAAGGTGAAATAATCCTCGAGCTCTCCATTAAATTCGACTTCTCGGTTTCCAACAACTAGGCCGAGTATGAAGCCCTCATCGCAGGTCTCAAGCTGGAAGGGGACGTCGGAGCATCCCGACTTCTGGTATGCAATGACTCTCAAGTCGTGACCTCCCAAGTCACCGGGGCTTATCAAGCCAAAGACGTTCTACTGCAGAAGTACCTGGCAAAAGTGAAAGAACTTGTTGAAAAATTCCCTCAGATAGAGTTCTGACATGTTCCAAGGGAAGAGAACGTCAGGGCCGACATCCTCTCCAAGCTGGCGAGCACTAAGCCCGGAGGGAATAATCAGAGTTTGATCCAAGAGACCTTGAAACTACCCTCAATATCAGATATCCTCCCGACATTGTCCGTCGACGGAGTTCCAAACTGGATGACTCCGATTATTCAGTACTTGAGGAATGGAACCAAACCAGAAAATTCCGTCGACGCCAAGAGGCTAGCCAAAGAAGCCTCCTATTACACTATCATCAATGACCAACTATTCAGAAGGGGGTTGTCCCAGCCACTGCTAAAGTGCGTGGGACCAGATCGGGCTCCCCCCATTCTTGAGGAAGTCCATGAAGGATCTTGCGGCCATCACCTTGGAGGAAAGTCGCTTGCATTAAAAGTTTTACGGACTGGATTCTATTGGCCGTCGATGATAAAGGATTCAATAAAGTATGCACGAAAGTGCCCCAGCTGCCAAAAACACGCCGCTTTCCACCTCGCCCCCTCCGACGAACTAACGTCGATCATGTCCCCCTGGCCTTTCAGCAAGTGGGGACTCGACCTCCTAGGTCCCTTCCCACTCGCCTCAGGACAAGTGAAATACCTAATTGTGGCAATAGATTACTTCACGAAGTGGATAGAAGCGGAGCCGCTTTCCACCATCACTGCCACCCAAGCTCGGAAATTCGTGTGGAGGAATATCTTCACTCACTTCGGACTACCTGACTCGATCGTCACGGACAACGGAACCCAGTTTACAGATCAGAAGTTCCGTGGATTTCTCTCTAGCCACAAGGTCAAGCATCACTTTACCTCAGTCAAGCACCCCCAAGTAAACGGCTAAGCTGAAGCTGCCAACAAAGTCATCCTTCTAGGATTGAAGAAGAGACTCAACGAGGCAAAGGGGGCGTGGGCAGATGAACTCGGGAGCGTTCTATGGTCCTACAGAACCACCCCGCACTCAACAACGGGGGAAACTCCTTTCAAGCTAACTTACGGGATGGACGCAATGATATCAATTGAAGTCGAGGAGATAAGCCCGTGCATCGCTTCCGACCTACAGACCACCACGTACTTCGAGAGATATCCGATTTGTCAAACGAAGCAAGGGAAATGGCTCATCTAAGGGAGAAGGCACTAAAACACCGAATCTCCCAAAGGTACAATGCCAAAGTAGTACCCCGGACTTTCGAAAAAGGAGATCTGGTTCTCCGACGAGCTGATATCGGAAAACCTCCCGCAGGCCAGGGGAAATTAGCTGCAAACTGGGAAGGACCATACAGAGTGATCGACGTCTTGGGAAAAGGAGCATACAAACTCTCCACATTGTTGAGCACAGAGATTCCGAGGTCATGGAACTCTTCCAACCTCCGGAAATTTTTTATTTGATGTATATACCACGTGAGATAGCCGTACTCTTTTCCCTACCTCGGGTTTTGTCCCACTGGGTTTTCCCGAGGAGGTTTTAACGAGGCGGGACTCCGTGGGCCGAGCTGTAGCTAGAAGATCCCTCTCGGTATTTACCTTTAGTATTTGCTTTTACATGTCACTTTTATCTAATGTTACTTCATTATTATGTCATCGGTTCTCTCTTTCATTTCCATTACTTCCATTATTACGCTCGCATTATCCTTATTACACATTACGATTGACGATTTCAACCCGCCTTAATTCTCCTAAGGGACTGATCACCCCATAGTCGAGGAAAAAAGGACCCTGGTACGATAACTCGGACACGTAATCTCGAATACGATTAAAAGTCCGGAATCAAACCTCGGGTCAGTTTACACAGCGCTAACTTGAGCAAACAAAATCTCAAGTTCTAGCTAAATCCAACTCGGAAAAAATCCAGTTCGGTAAAGCAATTAAGATGCCGCCAATTTTCCCTTCAAGGTTTAACTTAGGTGAATGACCGGCGCATAAATTAACAATGCAGGCAACAAAAAAACATCACAGCAAATTTCATTGAAGGTTCCAAATATCGGACAATATTCGAAATAAGCCTAACAAGGCGATACAAAACAAACGCATCTAAGGTCGGAAGTCTAGTCCTTCGAATCAGTTTCAAGGTCGTCGGTGCCGTTGTCCTCTTCGGGAGCTACCACGATACGACCGTCAACTACAACTTTGTCCAGTCCAACCTCACTGAAATCAGCGTCAGGACAAATAACCTGGCATTGCTCTAGGAGGGACACCTTAATCTCTCCGGCCGACCTAGCCCACAGCTGCTCCACCCGAGCCACCTTGTCCTCCGCTCTTGCAGCAGCCTTTGAAAAATCGGCGCACTCCCTCTGGAGTTCCAATACCCGAGAACAAGAATCCTCCAATTCCCGGTCCCTCGACTTAAGCGCCGCTTTCAACCTGTTGATTTCATCTTCCTTGGACTTCTCCAAAGCCGACTTCTCGGCTTGAAGAACGGAGAGCTGGGACTTCAACACCTTCACCTCCTCCATGGCTCGGACACCCGAGGTTATGACCGGTTCCGAGTATCTGAGTAAGGCCGCCGACTTCAGCATGGCACGCCCCGCCCATTGGAATTTTGCAGCCAAATTCTCATCATCACCCTGCAAGCGCTCGAGAAGGGCGAGAACCATCAATTCCTTATCCATGAAGTCAGGATAAGGAAAATCCTTGTCCATCACATGGACGTCAGACCGACCCTTAGGTGAAGGAAGGGTCTCGGGGTCGGCAACCATGGACTTCCCTTTGGCCGCTTTCTTCGACTTCGGCTTCTTGGAAGGATGGGCCTCTGGAGCCGCCTTATCGGGGACGGAGGCGAACACCGGTTCTCCGGACCCCACTGACCTCGTACTGTTACTCCCATCACCCTCGTGTGACCTCTTCAATATCCTCCGGTGAAACTCAGCAAGGGCGGACTTCGGAGCCATCTCGTCTGCAAAAGAAACAACAGTAAGCATCCGATAAAGAAGGCATAAGACAGTGCAATGACAGAAAAATGACAACCTAAATACTGCCTGGCCTCCCTAGGATCTACGTCGACTATGTTCTTTAAGTTTAGATGATTCTTCCCGAAGCATTCAAAAAGGAAGTCAACAACAGCTCCCTCCTCGGGCTTAAGAGAATCCTCCTCTATCTGGGGAGCACTAAAATGCTTACACCAGAAGACGTTAAAGCGGAGCTCCCCTTCCAAGGTTTCCCAAAAGGGGATCGAATTCGGACATCCGAAAATCTTGAAGAAAACAGGCTTGAAATTATGGAAGGATTTCTCGTATAGAAGGAATATCTTCCGATTGGCGTGAGCTCGGAAGGATAGCCATCCCGAGGTTAATCCTCCACCGGCAGGTCGGGTTAGAGTGAATAGGAAAAAGAAGGCATTTGGTGACGGCGCCAATCCAAGATACTCGCAAATGATCTCAAAACCCCGGATCATCGCCCAACTATTCGGATGTAGTTGAGAAGGAGCGGCCTCAGTTTGGCGTAGAATCTCCATTTGAAAATGGGTGAACGGGATCCAAACTCCTAGCTTAGAGATAAGGATATCATAACACCATATCCACCGAGGCCCCCCTTCAAGGTTAAAATCGCTCACCCTCTTGCTTGGACCCGGAGCCTCCAAGTAATACTCCTCCCCGTACTCGCCCTCCGACGAGATAAGGTTTTCCTCCCTGAAATGAGTCAGGAATTCCAGGGTCACAACCGATCGAGTCCCCAAAACCTCGGGATCGATCCACCGGTAGATAAAATTGATCTCGGAAGGAAAGGATAAAGCCCTCTTTTTGGCCATTTTTCTCGATCCCAAACAACCTACACAGGAAACCACCCCTCCATCACAAACTCGGGAAAATACTAAGTCGGAAACCCCTAGAAACAGAATGGGAATTGAAAAGACAGGCTCCCTACGGTGGTTTCCCTCTACGAAAGATGCCAGTGGGCGTGTAAGCAAAACCCAGCAAAATAGGGGTTGAAACCACCCCAAAATACAAAGCAAAATGGATCAATGAAAGCCAAACCGCCACCGATATACCACCCAACGAAACGAACAAGTTGCAGAACCAGAAAACAAAAGGGAAGGGGGCATACCTGTTGCTAGCAAGGTAACGGTGGCACGAACAATCACACTCTCGCACTGCTTCTCCGCTTCCCCTTCGCGACGAATACTTTTGGACAAGATAAGGAAAATGGATAACAAACGCACGAAACCCCTCTTTATAGGAAAGAAAACGTCCTTTGCCGCGCAACCCAAGCGTCGCGAAGGGCGCAACCGTCCTTTCGCATAAAAGGAGTGGGGGCAAAATGGAAATAACGCCCCAGTTCAAAATGATGAGGCGCTCTGAACGAGGCGCCAAAATAGCACGTGTCCGCTCGGGGTTATCAGGCACGACTTATGAGACGAAAGGACGTCGCCAGTTCGCGAAGACTCAGGACATCGCCACAGGTAAATGTCAAATCACCTAAATGGCAACCGAGGTCTGAACGCAGCATGTTAACTCGGAAGTTCACAAGGAACTCGGCATCCGAAGAATCCATCTAGGACATCGAGTTGGGGGCACTGTTCCGGACTACAACGTAGGAGCCCAACTCGGCCCAATGGCTAGGCCCAAACACGTAACGGACTTATAGTCCTAGATTAACCCTGACCGTTTATCCGAGTTGGGGCCCAAACTTGGGCTGAACCCTGTGCCCTGGCATCGCGGAACGACTTTCCCTCGTACGGCCGGAAAACTCGGACCCATCCGATATCCCCAAGATAACGGACGTCCAGGGTTATCCCCTAAAAAGGCGGGATCAAATCCCCCTTTCCTCTCAACTATTCATCAGTATAAAAAAGGTCTAATTTCGAGCTATAGGTATCTTTTTTGACCTACCTCTCACATATTCCTACACTCACTGACTTGAGCGTTGGAGTCCTTGCAGGTACACCCCCCACCACTGTGGAACGCTCCTTCAAAGCAGCTTGAGATCCCATCCTCGGTTCGGAGATTCCTCAATTAACCCACATCCGAACAAGAACTTTTAATTTTGTATGGTCTAATTCTCATTCTCGTGTGTATTTTGGTGATCTAGTGCACTTGTAGACAAACACTTGAACAAACCATTAACATACACAAAAGATTTCATTAAGAATTGATTTGTTATTCATCAAAACTCTCAGTTCGATAAAACTTATACCACTTAATGGCTTATGAAGGACATTAGAGCTTACAAGTGATAGCATTTAATGCCCGATAATCAACACAAAAACACTAAGTGCCATCTTTCCTTTTGATCAACAAGACTGGAGAAGAGAAAGAACTAGTACTATCCCTAATGATACCAAAGTTGAGCATTTCCATTACCAATCTATCAATCTCTTCCTTCTGGAAATGGGGATATCTATAAGGCCTAACAGGAACTCGTTGTGATCCTGGTTGGAGTTCAATTCGGTGGACAATATCTCGCTCTAGAGGAAGTCCCTGTGGTTCCTTAAATATCAAGGCAAATTGTTGACAAAGTTGTTGTATCTCTAGGACAAGTTCAGTGTCTGACAGCATGGATTCACGATCTAATATAAACAAATGACAAAAAGAGGAAACATGGTCCTATTGTAGCAATTTCTGCATACTTCCTCTTTTTAGTGGGTTGCCCTGCAAAAACTACTCAGCATGGAGTGTGACAGGAATGTTCTTGTAGATAAATTCCATAGAAAGCGTATTATAATGCATAAGGACCCTACCTAGGCTTTGTAACCAATAAAAATAAGAAGGAACAAAGAGAGAAAGAAAAAAAGAAATGAGTTCTCCCCTACCTATATGAGGACCCTGTTGATAGCCGATCTTGAAAGTTCCTTGTAATTATCCTCTAAACCCAAAGGTCGTATCCTAACTTTGGTGAAATGGCTAACGTCAAATTCATCTAAACTCTTAGTTAATTTAAAAATTTAAGAAAAAAAGTGGATATCCATAGCAAAAGTAAATAAACAAATAAATTTGTGAAATGTTAATTAGTGGAAGCAGTCAACCTCCATAGTGGGCATGGCCGTATGGGCACCTACAGTATAGGATAGCGAGTGAACGACGTACAGAATTCAACTTGCACTTTTGTTTTTTTTTTTTTTTTTCCTTTCTTTTCCACCCCATTTCAAGTACGGTTCCAGTTTGGCCTGCTCATTTTGGTAGGAACCAGTAACTATCACGCTATGACGTTTGTTTCTTTTCTCTCTGTGGACTTCTATTTGTTTTCGGATCATTCAAGGTAGTTGCAATCATAAAATCCAGTTCAAAAAGACCTTGTCAGAGAACAAATTCCCAAACTAATCACACAATAGAAAATAATTATTTTGCCACATTGGGTGTGGCATTCAACCACAATTGGTTAACCAAGAAATCTACAAGAAATTAAGGACAAACTAAATATGTAAATTAGATATAATTGCGTCGTGTGTTTATTTTTTTCAAAAAAAAAAAAAACGAGATGGTTGGTATTTAGTAAATTAAACATAATTGCGTCGTCCGTGGCTTTTTTAAAAAAAAAAAAAAACTGGTTGGTTAAACCGTTAAAGTATCGATTTCGCTACTTTTGCAGTCTAAAACTTAATTCTGCTTAATCACAGTCTGTGATGACAAAGCTGACAATTTGTTCCAAATGCGAGTAAGGTATATTCTAAAATTAAACTAAATAATAATAAAACAAATAAAATGAATTTAATTTAAATACATTGGCAATGAAAAATAGTTTTATACTGTCAGCTAATAGAAATAATGAAAAGTATCAACTTATACAAATAACTATCCATTATAATGAGGGATCCACTATGATTTCTCACTTTCTCCTATTTTTATTGGTTGACAATGTAAAACTGTTTTACACTGTCAATGTATACCAATTAAACTCAAATAAAATTATCATTAACTTAATAATCTTTTAACTTGAGCTGCATGCCCTTGGGTGATATTTTTAGCTGACCCTATAAAACCCCTGCCCTAGCGTCAAAGAAAACATTAATGAGTACCCAACATTATGGGTCTCAATTTTCATGCATATCCCAAAAAACCGGAAGAGAGAAGAAAGGATGATTTGCTGTAGATCCAGAAAACAAATTAAGCAATCGATAGTGGTTCGGATAACCTAAAGAGCATATGACATAAGGAGCAAGAGCTGGAGTTATTGCAGCCTACAGTAAGGCTGCCATTGTTATTAATTATTCTTGGATTTTAATAATACTATATCTTGTTGCACTGCAGACATGTTTATCTTTTGAAATCCCAAGATTATAATTTAAGCAAAAACTACATCCGATGACCGTTTTGTCAAACTATGATTTAAAACTATTCAAAAATCAAACCAAACATGGTATAGGTCTCTAGTAATGGGGACAAGGAGAAACAAGAGGGAGGGACCGCCGACACTAACTTTGGCATTGCCACTTCGGAGGTTCATGAATAGTGTTGAAAGCATACTTACATTATGGAGTTCGGTAGAGGGTTTCAATTTTCATTTTTAGGAATTTTAATCTCCGGAATATTATCTCCGGGAATAATTTTTTCAGACATGTGTACTTTGAAACATTTGGTAAACGAATTAAATTCTCAAAATAATTTTGTTCATTTCCAAAAATACACTTGGCGATCCGGCGGCAAATGTCGATGGTCCGGCGGCGGTTGATGGTTGTGGTCCAGCGACGGTCAGTGATGGTCTGGTGGCTGCCCGACAATGGTTGGCGACGGTCGGTAGTGGTCCGGCGACGATCGGCGGTGATTCGACATTGGCTGGTGTTGATCCGGCAGCAAACGGCAATGGTCCGGCCATGGCCGATGGTGGTTCGCAGTGGTCGACGGCGATCGGTGGCAATCCAGTGGCTGCCCGATGGTGGTTGGCAGTAGCCGACAGTGGTTCACGATGGTCGGTGGTGGTCTGGCAGCTGCCCGTGGTGGTCCAACGGCGATCGATGGCAGTTTGGTGGTGGAGGGTAACTAGTGGTGGATGATAGCAGGGATAATTTGGTCTTTTCACATGAAAAAATATTCTCATACCATAGAAATATTACAATCCCATGTATGATATGAGATTATTTTGGGGGAATCTTATCCCAAAATCAATCCCAGAAATATTTTTCCAAAACTTATATCAAACATAGGCATCTTCATGAGATTCCTGAAAATTCTATTCTAAACCCTCTACCAAACACCCCCTAGAGGCATCCTCCCCTCCCCCCCCCCCCCCCCTTTTTTTTTAAAGTGCTGCTTTAGCTTGTTTTCTGTTTGAAGTCATGAATTGATGTGATCATCATGGCACGAGTAACAAGAAAATATTCAAAATTCCAAATGGTCATTCGTTTCTAGAAGCGTGGTCTTGTAATTTTCTTTCTGTTTTGTCATCGGAATTATCAGCTCTAATTCAAATGATCCGCAATACAAGCCAATAGGTGCAATAGGCCCCATATACTTTCACAAACTAGCTGCTTCTCGAGGGTAGTCATGCTGATCAGAGGATACATGAATGCTAAACCTAACCAATCATTGTAAGCCTCTAATTACAGGTTAACAAGCCAATCTCTCTCATTTACGTGAATGCTTTCCACAAGGTAGAGACAGGCCTTGCCCAAGTTGCATTAATTGGTAACAGCATGTTAGGGAGGGTCTCCACAGCATTTTGGGGTACCATACAATACAGGTAAAGATAGGCTTTCTCTGAATATACATTGGTATGATGAAATTATCCAATTGGTTGGCAGCAACTGCGTCATCAACTCACAGGCATCGATAAATTCCAGAAAGTAGAGCAAATATCTTGGTACATGGGGAAGCTACTAACCCTGATCAAAGAGCCCGAGCAACGTTTTTAAACTCATTCAAGCAACAATGGAGTATCTTCTGACGCTTCTGGAGAGACTCCCGTTCGTTTTGCAGCACATCTATGGCACCAGGAGCAACAAACATGTCCATGAATTTCTCATCGTTCACAGCAAATAAATCTAACCCAAGAGCCACCACAAGCCGATCTCGGCTGCACAAAGTAAGAACAAAGAAGGTATTAAATTAAAAGAAAAATGATAGTTGCACATATAATGTGAAGTATGTGTACCGAATGGACCATTTATAAAATGTTGCATTAAATATATAATGTTAGTGAATGCAAAGATATATATCGCTACTCTTGCTAAAATCAGGCTAACATCTGGAATTAGGTGAATATAACGTATAACATAATTCAAATAAAGAAACATGATCAATATCAGCTACTATTGTATTGATTAGGATGAAGTAATTCTCAGAGTTTACAACCTAATGTTGGTGACAACAACAACAATCAACTCTTTTTCCATTAGGTCAATTTATACATCAAGCAATGCCATTGTGTCTTTTCGTGACTTCATATATATAGGCAAACCATTTAAACCTAAATTTTTGGAAAACAATAAAACAAAAATACTTTATATTTCCAGATTCCAGTTAATATTCATCTGCTAGATATGGCATAAGACATCTTGAAAACCAACATTTAGTTGATTCAAGTAATTTGGCACTTGTTTTCCTTAAACAAGGTCTTGGATTTGGGTCTTATGAATAGAAAGAACTAGCGCTAGGAAAGTTTTATCTCTATCGTGAGCCAACTCGATTCAAACCAAATTAGTCGAAATCCAATGGACTTTCGGATATTGGTGGTCCATACCAAAAAATAAGATATCTTGAAATTGGACAAAGAAATAGGGGTTGGAGAATTTCCGAGGTGAAAACATTCTGCCTATCATGGTATGAGCTATATAGCTTAAGTTGAGAACTTGTTTTAAGTCCCACATTTAAAATTACTGGCATTAACTGGTTTTAGAAAAAGACTAAAGCTAACCAAGGGGTTAGGAATCCAGAATTTAATGTTGATGTCACGCCTCTCTCAACAAGAACTTCACGTATACGTGCAAAATGCTGGGCAGCTGATAAACAGATTTCTGAGTAAGCTGAGCCTGATCTATCCCCATTTCCAAATAAAATGCCACCATTTTGCACTCCAATAGAGTCAGAATTTTTGCTATTTCCTGCCATTCTGGACACTCTTTTTCTTGGTCCATTGTCATTGCAAATCCCAAGCTCCTTTTTAGACCCTCCATAAACTGGATCACCTGGCTGATCAGGAGATGGGGTCTCAGGGATGGTCAGGTGGCTTTCTCTCAAAGCATCTTTAGCTTCTGCAGCTTTGCCTGGTGTAGTTTCCTGCGCATTATTTTCCGGAGGTATGTTTTCCTGATCCCTCATTACATGATGGGAAACTGAACTAGTATCACTCAACTCGAGAAAAAATGACGAGGCTGAAGTCTGACTGAATTTGTTAAATGAAGGAGCATTTAGGCCAGAGCATGGTTGAAATTCATTAAAATAGCAGACCTGTGAGTATGGACTAGTAACTGAATCAAGGTGATGCCTGACTAGCTGCTTGCACTGCTTAGCAAGATCCTTTATGAAGCGATTGTAAGCGCACCTTAATGCAGCATGGAAACCTGCGTAGCCATCCATGTTTCCGGTTTTAATTCCATCTGCATAGAAAATAAGCAACATTCAGCTTTTCTAATCAGTTGAAAGAAATTAAACTATACATAAGGGACGCAACTTCGCAAAATCATCATTCAGTTCTATCAGTGCCCCACAAGGGACTGTATGCTTTATATCATATAAAACAAAATATTTCCCTATCAAAATAGATAACATAACATATAAAGCTGTTAAAATAATAGATTAGCTTTTAACTGTTGTGAATTTCAGTTCTGGAAGGACTACAAAATATTCTATTTGCCTCAACAGAAAGAAAAATAGGGTTCCAAAGGCAATCTGATCATTATCTTTAAACAGAAGAAATCAGACATCTTAAGGCAATGCCTTGATGCCTTTAAGCCGGAAACAAGAAAAGAAGTTATAGAAGAAGTATTCAGAGTTCAAGTAGTGAATACAAAGAATCTAGTAACTAATACGTCAATAGAAGAACGGTGTGCGAGACAAGGAGTTTCACTTACATTCTGACTCGCGACTGTGGTTTCTTTCTAAAGCCAAATCAAATAAATTCCCTAAAACAAAAGCAAGCCGATCACAAGCAGTGTCAAGAAGAGGAGCAAGCCATGATTTAGCAGCAGCACGTGCAATCTCTGCAGCAGCCTCCGTTACTCTTCTTCCTCCACCTCGGCCAGCATGGGCAAGTAATATATTTGCGACCTGTTGAAGTGATACCCAAAAAAAAAAAAAAAAAAAACCTCAAATTATGCAGAAAAGTATCTTCCCAAACTGAGAATACTTAAAGTTAAATCACCTTCTCCCTTGACACTGGGGGGCATTCAATGGAATATGCGGCACAGCGAAATTCATGCATCACCCTCTCAAATGCTGCTCCTCCATAAAGTCGAAGCGTAGCATTGGGGGGATTTACATCTGCAATGACACTAGGCCAAACCCCAATACCACTTTGTGACCGCTCTTCTACTGTTGTTTTCCCCCACTGCTCAGGGGAGGGATCCACTGCACCATCAATCAATGCACCCTGGAACATTGCAAAAGACTAGTTATTAATCTGAGATATATGTCAATAAATCTTCAAAACCAAATTTTTAAACTATGACTAAAGTTGCAGCCCATTTGGGTAAGTGAATTGCAAAGAAACTTAGGATACACGCTAACAGTACAAACCAAACCAATACAAGTAAGTGAAAGGTGTAACTAGTATTCATGATACATCATTAATCGGAAGAGAACAGACATGAAAACATTAGAAACTTTTGCTAAATAAACATAGTCCCCTACTGAAGAAAAAGTTTCAACAGTTAAATATAATTTTGGTATAATTATTACCCACCACATGGTCGCTAATGGAAGCTGCATACATCATCGCAAATTTCCTAAGATGAGAAATGTCTGAAGTAGCCTGTATTTTTGAATCCATTCTAGCAAGTTCAGAAGTAACTTCACTGCAGCGTTGCTCAAGCAATGCCAGAGTTGCTGGAGCAGCTTCTTTATATTTCTTCTGAAGCTCAGACTCCAAGTAATCTCTCAGACGGCCAAAACCAATATAGGACTTGAACTTCTCTTCATCAAAACCTCCCTTGACACCCTCACGCAGATGATGGACAACCTGTGAGTCCACCTGAGAAATCTGCTTGCGGAACTCATCATTTGAAATATTGCCCCTGTCCTTCGGCAGGGCCACAAAAAAAGGGTGAGTACTATCTCCAAGATAACCACTTGCACTCAAATAGCGATCCACTTCCCACCGGTCACTAAATTCCTGCATGCATTAGATGGCTGATTGTTAAAACCAGCCCTTGAGAAAATATTATATCATGTGCTATTGTAATTATATTATATATACTTCTACTGCCTAAAGGCAACAAAACTACAAGGCCTACAGTGATTACTGTTGGTGGTATAGCTTGATTAATAGAGTGATTCAGCAAGCTTCCAACCAAAGAAGTAGACTATCAAATTTAACTACTGCAATAAACCAACACCTTTCATTACCTTGAGACGATTGTCAAATTTGGAGACAACAATTACTGTCCGTCTAAATGTTGGATCAATTTCGCGAATGGCATCCAACCACAATGAGGAGCACCACTCTACACTACTTTGCTGAAGGAACAAGAGTAAGCGGTGTGGTGGACTAGCCAATGACTTCACCATTGAAAGAATCTCTTCAGGCGTGTTCTCCGGTTCACCCTTCTTCGCCTGCCAACCAAGTCTAGCGCCATGAATACAATTTACCAGAAAGAAAAGAGTTAAGTACCATAAATGTCAAACCTTCAGCGCTCACTTCTCATAAACTCCGAACACCTACCTTAAGAACAAAGCCCGGGGTATCAATAATAGTAAGGTTGGGACAATGCGCATACTCGGCTCTCATTACAATTGGCTTAGGAGAAACCGCTGTCTTGGCTTTCTTCAAGAGCGCTTCAGTTCGGGACTTTATAATATCTGCAATGGTAGATGCCAAAACCACAGGACTCCCATATTCTTCTGAATCCTCCTCCTATGTTTCCATTCCAATACTCAAGTTTCAGTTTCTTGTACAACAATCAAGCATATTGGCAAACACACAGCCATACCAAAGCATAAATAAAAACAAGTTAAAAAAAAATGGTGAATTTAGAAACAGTGTTGTCAAAGCCAGACCATGAACCAAACACTTAACTAGCTATAGTTCAATCTCATAACTAAATCAATCCCCAACCAGTTAAAGCCCATGAAAACCAAGTTGAACCAACACAATTTTTTGTCTAAAGTAAATCAATATATTTTACGTTGTTATACCTGAATTATTTTTATGACACTATCCAATTGGATCAAATGATCAAATAATGTGTCAAGACTGTAGTAGAAGAGTGAATTCAAGGAATTCAAGAGTGGAATACTGTGTGTGGGACGAAGTTTCGGGGATCATAGAATTTTTCAACCGTAAATTTAGGACAGAATTCAAACTCTCGAGTCCGAGTAACTGACAACAACTCCTAAACATTTCAACAAATCTGATTATTATTCAGAGAAGCATCGCATTCAACTTGACACGCTTCACGAAAGATTCGAAACAGCATCGATTGAGGGAGCGGTGGAGGGAACCTGGAAGCGGCAGCGGGGTTCGAGGGCGGAGGGGTCGTGAACCATCTGGAGGATGAGGGGCCTTCGAGTGCCCATCTCGACCTCGCGGGCGTTGAAGCGGAAGCCGAGGAGGGCTTCCAGGAGGGAGCTCTTGCCGTCGGACTGCCCGCCGAGGGCGACGATCTCGGGGATGGGGAGCGTCTCGCCGAAGGCCACTGCGGCAGCCTGGAGGCGGTTGTAGGCTTCGAAGCGGGACTTGGAACCGGAGGAGGAAGCAAGGCGGTTCCTCTTCGCCTCTGATGATGACTTCACGGATGGGGTTTTTGTCGGAGTGGTCAGGGTGACGTCGGCAGCGGCACTGGTGGTGGTGGAAGACATGACGGTGGTAGGGTGGTGGAAGAGTGGGGAACAGAAGGGAAGGGGAAATGGAGGGGAAGGAGAGCTTAGAGTTTGAATTTGAATTTTGGCAAATTTTTTTTTTTTTTTTTTGCAACGACTTTTGGATTGTCCTTTACGTGGATTGTTTTAAATTTAAATAAAAGAATGGATAGGAGACTCACTTTTTATGGGATATTATATCGACTTATTATTTATCTATTATTAGATAGGATATAGATTCAATCTAAGTGAGACCCACATTCTATCTAATAGTGGATAAATAGTGAGTCGATATGATATCCCACAAAAAATGAATCCGCTCAGTATTTCTCTTTAAATAAATAAATGGGCTATTGACCATTGTTAAAAAAGGGCAAATTGGGACATGTAGAATTTTATTTATTTATTTATTTATTTTTGATAAATTTTTACATAGAATTAGTGGGTTTTTTTTTCCCCCCACATATATCCTTTCATTTGAAGTAATATTGTTTGAATATTATAGAGTAATTAAATGTAAATAACTCTCCTAACTAGATTTAAATCGTTATTTATAAAAATGGCAAAGTAAGCCAATCCGCTAAAAGCTCACCTAAAATGGACCCCACCCTAGTAAAATGGATTGACCATATCAGCCCACCTTATTTATAAACTAGTTGCCGTCAAAAAAATTAAAAAATATAAATAAGTTTGTCTTAATATTTTTAATAAGTTAAATTATCTAAAAAAATATTTAAAGTTAAAAAAAACTATTTGATAAAAATTTCACCTAAATACAATAGGATAAGCCACTACGAGTGGTTAGTGGTGAGGGGTTTGATAGTTTACATAAGTTCCTAAATTTAAATTTTATTACCACTAATATATCAAAAAAAAAAATTTGTACGAAAAACTAATATATTCTTATTTTTTGAATAATGAGAGATCACTTAAGGGATTTTAATCCTGTTTTGTCCTTTAAATTTTTCGTTAGAGATCAAAATGAGTATTTACCCATTATAGAATTTATATCCAAATTCAAACATCAACATAATAAACTAATAAGAAACTTTTATAAATTATAACTAATAACAAGTTTTTACAAATTATCTCTTTGAAAAAAAATCATATAGAATTTTTCGCCCCTTCTCGTAAAAAAATATCGTAGTACACCTAGACGTACGGATCATTTTGAAATATACACGTGTGTGTATATATATAGGTTCACTATGTCAATTCTATATCTCTCAACCTAAGTGTATTGCAGATAAGATGCGGGTTATAATGACATGATATGAGATGAATACGTAAGATTAACATATGAATTTGTATTGACCACTGATATGAAGTTGCATCTCTAATCCTTCCAAGATATGGAGCCCATACTTTGTGTTGTCACCAGCGTGAATATTATTCCAGCAACCCATGTTTTTTTCCCCAAAAAAATAAAAAATAAAAATTAATTGGCATCAAAATTGGCTCGATATATGCTGAATTCATAAGGAATGGATCTTCTTCGATAGCCATTTTGGCAGCAGGTTTCTCTTCAAATTCGAATCTCTTATCCTTAATAGTTCTTTGAATGAGATCCCTGAAATATACACAATTGTTAGTGTAATACCTAGGGATTAAATAAAATTTATAAAATTTCTACCTCTTTATTTCTTCTTTTGACAGTATTTTCTTGCCTTCGAGCGATACAATTTGTTTAACTTTCTATAGAACATCAAAAATTTGTTCAGTTTTGGTTATGTTGAAAGTGTACGTTTTATTATTAGAAGAAGAAGCTTTCCCTTTTCCTTTTACAAGTTTTAAAGATGGACATACATATGGTGGACTCGATTTTAACCCAACTACAAAAGCCTCATTCAAGTCATTTTTGGCCATCCTCTTCTCCATTCATTTTGACTAGAGCAATTTTCTCTTTTCTTATTGCCTTCCGAAGCTTTTCCCCTTCAATTATCTCTTTTTCTATTTTAAGTTGCTGTATTTATCTAACTTTATTATCAACTTGGGCTGATAAATTGAAAAAAAAAAATGAAAAAGAAAATATACTTTAAATTTTGCAAGAGATTTTTCACCGCTAACATCAAAAAAAAAAAAAAAACTATTCGCAATTGTTAGTGGCAAAAAAATGCACTACTAATGGCAACAAATTAAAAAAAAAAATGGAAACTAACTGTGAAATTAGCGGCTAATTTTCCACTACTAGTGGTGTTCTCATATTAAAAAAAAAAACAACATATTGACACATATTAAAGAAAAAACATGAACAAATTGTAAAATTAATCGGAAAAAATCTGCCACTAATTTTTTGAGAAATGCAAAAGAATTTGAAATTTTTAATTTTTGTTAAATCAAAAAATTCGTTGCAAAATTTAAAAAGCCACCATAAATGAATTTTTATTAGGTAACATTTGGTATGGGATAATTCATGTAAATTATTGGCAATATTTGATTAAATTACCTGGGCCCATAATATTACTTTGTTTGGTTGGGCAATATTACCGGTAATTCAGATTTTCAATATAATATGGATTACCACTAATGTGGCAATCCTCCAATTATTATTATTATTATTATTATTATTGTTGTTGTTGTTGTTGTTGTTGATGATGATGTTGTTGTTGTTGTTATTAAAAATAATATTAATTATTATTATTATTATTATTATTAATTAATTAATTAATTATTAATATTATTATTATTAGTGTTATCATGATTAATTATTAAAAAAATAATTAATATTCATAGTATTAATTATTAATAAAATTAATTATTATAATCATAATTAATAATTAAATTTTCTCATTCTTATTAATTAATAATTATTAATATTATAATAATATTTTTATAACTAATAATTAATAATAATAGTAATTAACTATTTACTATTGTTATTATTATTATTATTATATTGATTTAATAAATATTGGTTTAATAAATATATTTTCTACTAATCTTTTTGATATACTAAACATGGTAATGTGAATTGTCACTTAAATTACTTATATATATCAAACACTGCAGTTAACATTACTAGCAATTTAAAAGGTGACAATCTTTTTAAATGGTAATCTACATTACTAATAATCTTAGTAGGTAATGTACCAAAGGCTAAAGACATAGTTAAATACTCTTTCTTCATTTTATACTCTTCTCTTCTCATTTCTTATTAGTCTCTCCTCCCTCTCTTCTCTTCCTTCCTCTTCCCATACCATATCTGATCTTCATTCTCCTCCCTTTCTTTTTCCTTCACCCTTTTCCTTTACTCCTCCTTCTCTTTTTTCTTCTTTCTTTTTTTTCTTTCCTCTTTCTCTTTTTCTTTCCAAACTTCCCTAATCACCTCTCCCGCCCACCCAATATCGCTGACCAGCCACTGCCATCACCACCGACTAGCCTCTACTACCGCCGCTGAGCAATTTCTTTTTTTTTTTTTTTTAAAATATCATATTGATTTTTATTTTTGTATAATATATATTACTGATTTTATTATTATTGATATTGTTAATAATTATTGAGTATTTCTTTGTTAAAAATTCAATAGACAAATTTTAAGACACAATAGAGATAGTGAAAGACTTATAAGAAAAATTAGTTGAAGACTTCGTAGATATTGTTGAAGATTCAACAGAGGTGGTTGAAGACTGGACAGAAGTTGTTCAAGATTTAGTGGAAGTTGTTTATGACTTAGAAAATGAAAATGAAACCGCCATGGCTACAAAAAAAATCAGATGTAGTTAGAAGTATACCAAATATACTATTTCCAAAGTTTTATTAAGATATCTTTCTTCCATATTTGTATGAACTTGAAATGAAATATTTGGATTGAATTTTACTTTGTTAAATCATTTTGAATCTTTTTGGTGCTACATATGTTTAAATTTGATGATTTTTTCTTCAAATTAGTTGTTTTTCTGCTACAAAAATTAGAGGGAAAATCTACCACAAAATTAGAGGAGAAAATCTATCATATAAACTAGGGGAAAAAATTCTGCTACAGTTGATTAGTAACCTATATATTTGTGACGGCCCAACTTCCATTGCAAATAGCCGATTAATGGTGGATTTGACCAATTAAAGTTAGGTTGGGTTGAGTCAGGTAGTCATATTACTATTTATTATTGTTATTTTCTAAAAAAAGAGTAGTACACAACATCAACTTTCAATTTCACAAAAAAAAAAGGAAGAAAATCAATGTGCTAAAGCAACTTGGTGAGGGATCCTGCTACCCAAACTAATAGAAAATCGATTATTCGTCTTTGGCATGATCTAACTTGATAACCCAACTCAACCCAAAATTTTGTTATTAGGTTGGGTCAAGTTATCGGATAATCAGGTCTACCCGAATCTGTAAACACTCCAAGTTGATGTGTCACATAAGTGTCAAGTTGTCATCTTAGATGATACTCCAACTAAAAAGTTTCGATTTAATAAGTGAATATTTCAAATTTGTCAACAAATTCCCCATGTAAACCATAATTAATCCTCAATCTTCCTAAAACTACAAATCCGTCTTTCATTTTCGCTATATCCCACTTTCTCTTCCATTTTTGCTACCTCTTTTTTTTTTCAATCGACCAAATTGGGTGCATTGTGACTCCACGTTGAATAATGGCATTGCCATTTTGGGCATTAAACAAATTAGAATTGTGACCAACAACACTATACCTCCATTTCCTAGCGTGCTGAATTATTCTTTGCATTCTTGCATATTCAGGAATTTTCTAATAGTTAAATGTCTGTCTCTTATTGCGGATTGCAGCAACAATATCACCGGCTCTTGTGAAGCAACTCTGAGAAGAGACAGGAGCTCGAATGATGGACTGCAAATCAGCTCTATCAGAGACTGACAGGCACATCATTAAAGCACTTGAATTCCTTGAGAAAAAAGGGTTAGTAAGTGCAAAAGAGAAAGCAAGCAGAAGAATAGGTTCTTACATCCATAACAGCAGGATTGGTGTTCTGGGAAACTGTGAGACATATTTTGTCTCTAGCGGTGAAATTTTTAAAGAGCTACTTTATGGTATAGCCATGGAAGTGGCTGCATGCTCTCTACTTCTTACCGAAGGTGTTCCCCAGGAAATTGTGAACAAAGAAAAAGAGATAGAGATGGGAAAGTATCTGTTGTCAAAAGCCGAGCAGATAAGATCAAAGATTGTTTTAAGGGCGGATTTAACAAAAAGAGTCGATCAAGATCATAGAATCTCTCTTATTATTTAGGGGACTATTTTCCAGATTGTGCGTTAGGCAAGATTCAGAAACAGAGATGCTAAACTAGGCATACTTATGCACAAGGAATCATTTTTGGCGATGGCATCAAATCTATCAATTAATTGCATCAGTCAGTCATATGCTCAAAGGTGGAAACAATGGCCAGTATTTTGTCATTTTCCTGCTTTTTGTATTTACTTATTGAAAGAAATTGAAAGATAGGCGGCGCTTAAACTCTAGTACAGTGAGTGACATAAAAATATCCTTTTGCATATAATCTTTGAATTCTTGATAGCAGTGAAACTGAACCTAAGATAGTGGGTTGCCAATCACCAGCATGTCTGTTGTGCATATTTATATTAGCATTTACAAAGACAAGCCCAAAAAAATAAAAAATAAAAAATAGCTGTCTGTTGTGCAAAGTTCAGCTGGTTCATCTCCCAGCCTCAACAAGTGGCACACCCTCGAGGGCACGATTTCGAGTTGCTGGTAGAGCCCCATTGCCCTCTCTCCCGCCCCCGCCCCCGCTCCCCTCCCCCCCGCAAAAAAACCAAAAAAAAGGCCCATTTTTTTTTTTGGGTCAGAACACTGGCGAAGCAATAGGGGAGCAGGGATCAGGGATGAGTACACCTTGAAGAGGCCCAATTCTATCTCAGAAAAAAGGTCTCTAAACTGCTGATAAGAAATCGGGCAGGCTAGCAGCTGAAGGCAGAATTGGTTCATACATTCATGATTCCTGCTAATTAATTTGAACTGTGAAATTGACTTTGTCGGTAGAAAGGAAGAACTCAAGGAGTTGTTTGACGATCTTGCAGTGCAAGTTGTGGCCTGCCCACAGGTGCAGCTTGTATCCATTGAAGATAGTTCGGAGAGTAGTAAAAATGGAAGAGAGACTGATGGGATTTAGAAAGATTGGAAGTTTAGGCTGTAGTAGAGAAATGAAAATTTCAGGGATTAAATACAATCGTTTTAAGCAGAATGCCACTTAGGATGACAACTTCGTACTTAACATGTAATGTCAACCTCTTCGTTAAAGTAACTAGCCGCTTTGTTAAAGTTAACTAACATCTGTTAACCCAAGGACAAAACTAAATGAGGAAATGCAACTTCAAGAACGAAATCATTATTTCCCTAATTTCAAGGACGAAATTGAACAATGCTTTACAACTTCAGGACCAAAACGAGACTTTACTCGAATTTCGACATAACGGTTTCAAGTATATCATGGTACCGTTCCTCAAAACAATTAACTATTAAAAAAACAAAAAAATCCAAGCTCCTGGTAACATGAAATCTGAACAAAATCTTGAAAAACATTGTCAGACTAAATGTATGCAACTCCTCCCCACAAAAAGAGCAAAACAAAACATGTTGGGTTTGATCCATTTCCCCCAAGAGGATGCATAGAACAGAAATCACTTAGACTACTCCGACAAACCTACTGCCCCCACATAGAAAATTGGTTCACAGGCTCCTTCTAGATCTAAGCTTTTCAGAGTAGTTGGCCGTATGCAAGCACCAACAAGATCAGACACAGAGCAGAAGTTGCAATCCATACCCAGTAATTGGTAGACCTTTTCCTCTTGAGAATAGCTTTTGGAATTGTGTCAGGAACCTTCGTTTTACTCCTGTATCTAGCACTACTCTCCTTTAGGACCTTTTCCTTCACCGGCACCGTCGCTTCGGCGTTATCATTAACCTTCTCCTGCTCTGTAGCCTCAACCACTTCATCTGCAGGTCCCTCAGGATTGGGAACAGTTGCAGAGCCCCCGGCCGCCTTCTTTGCTTTCTTCTCACGTTCCTAAAATAAATCAAGAGCCAATTTCATATTTCAATACTAAATTGTGCATTCACAAAACCAATTATAAGAAAAAAAAAAAAAAAAGAAAAAAAAAAAGAAAAGAATTGCATCAATAATCACCTTAAGCTTCTTCTCAGCTTCCTTTTGTGCTCTGATTGCTGCTTTGGCTGCAGCTTTCTCTGCTAACTTCCTCTTCCTTTCCAAGGCCTGCTTTGCTTTTGCAATTTCCTCTTCTCTTTTGATCTCTTTCAACTTTGCTGGATCAATTGCAGGCTCTTTGACGGGAGTCTCCTTTTGTGGCTTTTCAAATTCATATTCATCAGTATCTTCTAAAACCCTATTATCCAGATTGGATTTTGAATCTCTTCCTTTGCTTTTGGTTTCTTTCTGAACCTTCTGTGTGAGCAGAGTATCTTGTGGAGAATCGTTAGGCTCCTCCTCCGGCTGTTTTACGCCACTTTTTGGTAATGTGTCAGTTTGAGCAGGTTTTGGTTCTTCCAGCAGCGGCTTTTCATCTGGGTTCCTCATCCGTCCATCCCTACTCAACTGCCGAATATCCAAAGATGGCAAAAGTCGCTTCTCATAGTCAGCCCTAAAAGCATTGTCACTGCTCCAGAGTGACATAAATTTCTCGACCTAGATATCGGGAAAAAGAATTTGTTAGGACACCTGATATTAATACTAATGCTGTTATTAATAGTATATGTAAGAAGAAATAGGAAGGGGGTATGTATATGGGATGTGTGATAAAGGTATGGGTGAGGGGTTTTGTAACTAACTGCCAGCTAGGCAGAGGAGAGAAAATATCTTGAATTTGTTAGGGGAGAGAGGTGGGAAGCAATATAGGCAAGGGGAGGGGTGCTGAGGGGGGCATCTGAGAATTGGGCAGACTTGGAATTGGGATTCTAGGTCTCTCTAATACCTAGAAACCATTGTATCTTTTTAGGAGACTGATATCACACTGATATCATCTTCTCCAGTGAATTAATACAGAATTTCCATTTTATTCTCCATGACTGGTACCAGGTTCCTAACAAATGGTATTAGAGCCCCCGATCTTGGGGGCCCTGTGCATATCAGATCTGAGATGGATTATGGGAGGGAGAGGAAGAATCGGAGTTATCAGAAGAGGAAGGAGATGCCAGAGTTTGGAGGATATGGGCCTGCCTATGGGTGGACCATCAGAGTGATGCAGCACTTTGAAGTAGAAGGAACACCAGAGCACAAGAAGTTATTAGAAATGGTGAATGCTCTGAGAGGAAGAGCCTTCACTTGGTACCAATGGTGGAAGCAGCGTAACTCAGAGGTAACTTGATGGACCTTGATGAAGGCAGCGGTCAAAGAATTCCAACAGGAGTACGATTTCGATCAGCCGGTAGTGGTGAGGAACCAGAAACGAGCTTTGAAAGGGAGGAACGACGACCACACCAGGGAGCCATGCTGGCGACGTAGGACACCGGAACGAGAGGAGGATGAACGTCAAAGGCGCGGAAGAAGTCCCAAGGCTAGAGAACGGCGAGACTCTTACACTCGCGAACGGAAGGAGGAAGAGCGACATAGAGCTGGTTACCGGAAGAAGAGTCGGCCTCCCATTCTCCATGAAGGAGGCACAACGACGGAGAATTAAGGGGTGATAGGGAGGAAAGCCCTCTCTGAATTGGAGCAGAAGGAGAAGAGGGTTGTGCAACCACCACCACCAGAGCCGCCAGACCCGAACCCGCTGGTGATAACTTCCAAAATACCGGTGGTAGAATCACAAATAGCGGCAAAATCGCGGGCGGTGGTGGAGTGGCATGCGACGCTAACAATCGCGGCAGAGAAGGTGATTGGCGAGCCATGCTTGACGAAGAACTGAGGAGAAGCGCAGAGACCTGGGGGTGCAGCCATGGCTTGCACGAAACAAGAGAAGCAGAACAGAGGGGAGCACGAGACCTTGGAGGAGCTTCGGGCCCCGAGACTGTCGACCCAACTTCCACCGCCAGAATCGCCAGAGCTGTCGTATCCCGAGGCCACGACAACCATGGCAGCAGAGGCGTTGGCGGAGATAGTGACCATGGAGCAACAGCCACTTGCAGCAGCGCAAGAAAGAAGGTAGAAGCAAGGGTGGGTCACTCCCCAAATTGGGTCAGAATTTTGACGTAGTGGGCCCGGCCCATATGTGTAGGGAGCAACATTGGTTTTTAGAAAAAGAAAACCAGGTTGTGGAGTTATTGGGGGCCAAGCCCAGAAGAAAATATGTAGAAACAATGGTTTGGAAAATTATCAAGAAGAATCAGAGGTTGGGCAGAACGGGAAATATCTTTTAGGGGTTGGGGATAGGACTTCTTTGTCTCCTTATTTTGAAAGTTTGAAGGCTTATTCATGCTTGCAAGTATATAAAACGATCAATGCTCCTAAGGTAAATCTTTTGCAACTCCCACACTGCACCAAGGCAGGGGTCTTTATTGCAGATGAATCTGGTAAGCTGGCAGCATTTGATAGTGTTCCATTTTCATATGCATCTGCCATTTCCACTTCGAACACTGGTAGTTCTGTTGCTAATGTGTACGGAGTTAAGGCAAGCATTGAGGATGTAGAGAAGTTAGAGGGGCTGGGAATGCGTGGGTAGACCAAATAGGAGAGGAAGATGAGTCTACCATTAATATTAATGTCTTAGAGAAGGATTGCCCAAAGTTGCTTAATGCTAGGTTTTTCTATGCTGTGAATACTAACAAGGAAGCATTGATCATACCAATACTTCACATGAATTTATCTGCCCAGCTAGAAGGAGACATGTTAATTTCAGACCCGTCAGCAATTAAGGCAGCGGATCCAGTCGATGTTCTTGGAGGTTTTACTAGGAGCTATTCATATGAGGAGAGGGTGGAGGAAGACAGAGAGGTTGAAAAGTCAAGAGACATAAATCAAATGTTTGCAGATAGTGAGCCATTCATGTTAGTAGAGGTATTTCAGGATTCTTTTGTGTTTGATCCTGGAGGAACCATGGTTGTTTTTTGGCCAAACTTCTGGTTCAATTCTCCCGTCAAACAATCTCCATTTTGGTTACGGGCCCACCTTCCAATAAAGAACTCAAGTGGGTGTGCAGCGGATGTTATAGCTAGAACAAGCATTAAAAGGTTTAGTGGAGGCAGCACTATCTCAAAGCAGCAGGTAGGAGGGCAGATTTCAGCTGAAAAGTGTCCAGCAACTGGGTTGATTAAATTTGCAAGTGGTAAAACACCAGTAGCTATTGGCAATGGTGCTAGTGACATGGGCATACTTCCCAAAGCAGATGTAGGGGTTGGCATCGATGGTTTAGAAGGAATGCAGGCTGTTATGTTTAGTGAAAATGAAGATTATTTGCTGCATAATTCTGAAATCCAAGAAACTCGAGGGGTTGGACGTGGCTCAGATCCATGGGACCCAGGTGGACATTCCTATGCTACAAGCAAACTTCCTCCCATCTTTTTCAAGATTTGGGACCTTGAAGGAAGCCCTTTATTTTTCAGCATTATTGTTTTCCTTTGGCTACATCACCTTGAGGACAAGGTGATTTTTTAGGGGGTATTGTTAGGACCCCTGATATTAATACTAATGTTGTTGTTAATAGTATATGTAAGAAGAAATAGGAAGGGGTTTACTGATGTATATGGGACGTGTGATAAAGGCATGGGTGAGGGGTTTTGTAACTAACTGCCAACTAGGCAGAGGAGAGAGAATATCCTGAATTTGTTAGGGGAGAGAGGTGGGAAGCAATATAGGCAAGGGGAGGAGTGCTGAGGGGGGCATCTGAGAATTGGGCAGACTTGGAATTGGGAGAGTTCTAGGTCTCTCTAATACCTAGAAACCATTGTATCTTTTTAGGAGACTGATATCACACTGATATCATCTTCTCTAGTGAATTAATACAGCATTTCCATTTTATTCTCCATGACTGGTACCAGGTTCCTAACAGAATTCAACAAAATAAGACTACAACCACCACCCATCATAGTTATCAAAGCAGGAAAAAGTTATCAGAAGGTTGAAGTGCAATCCCATTATTAATATCAGATGTTGCTCTGAAGAATTAATACTGTGCAGACAAACCTCTGTTTGTGCAAGTTCCTCAAGAGCATTAATATCTTTCTTTGCAGCAAGCTCCCGTGCTTTGCTCAAAATTGCACGACTTTGGTAGAAATAGGAGTTCTGAAAAAAATATATATATATATAAATTCAAATTCAGAAATTATTCTGCAGTTCAACATCAAAGAAATGGAAAAGACAACAAATTTCGGAAACAACAACTGAATACAATACTGACTAATAGCATGCCCATATATCCCTAATGGAGCAGCAGCAAAGGAGATGGGGAGCATTGTATAAGTCAACATAAGGGTACATGCTAATACCACATATTAAGAATAAGAAATATAATACTAAGATATGTGTGCATGTCACAAGAAAACAAAACATACCCCCTCATCACGCTGTTTTCTTAGCTGCTGAATGCTCTCAAAAGCTTTTTCCCTCTTCTGAGTAACAGCTGCTAGTTCTTCCTGTAATGATTGGATATCCTTGTCTCTGGCTTTCAGTGCATCATCGAGTTGCTTGATTTTGGACCGAATTGCTTGCCTCTCTTTTTTCACTCCATCCAAATCCCCACCTATAAGCTGCAATTAAAACTAATAGCTAAAGAACTTTTCAAACAAGACACAATTGCAAATTCATAACACTTAGCAAAACAAGAAATTCTGTAGGAGAAACAAAAAACAAAACTATCTTACCTTAACCTGATCTTGAATGGCTTCTTTCTGCCCAAGAGAATCTTGTAGTTTGGCCCTCATGGCAGCATTTGCAATAACTTTATCCCTCGTCCCCTCAAGCTGTTTGATTTCCCTAAGGATTTGTTTTTCCTCAGCCAATGGAATGCTCTCATGCTGTATTCGGTATTGCAAGCTATATATCTGCATCCATCAAAGCATATACGGGGTGATGTTTGGATTAACTACAATACAGACAAAGTAATGCAATCTGCATTAAAAAGGACTTGAACTTGTAACATACAATATCATTAAGTTCCTCCTCAGATGAGCACAATCCACCTCGACCTGCACTGTTAGCAGTACGCAGCTTGCCCAGTGCCTGCTGCAGTGGTTCAATCTCTTTTATTTTCTCATCCACAATACTCTGAAATTGCCTATTGTCATCCCGTAGAGACTTAATCTGAGAAATCAACTCTGCTCGTTCCGACTGCATTAAGACCAAATATGTAGTTACATATGGATATCTGTCATGATGGAGCCTGTAATGTGATGTCAATACAAAATTTAAAACTTTCATGCAAGAACAGCCTATTGGTATGTGGTATGTAATCACCATCAATTTTTTCTTGCATATTAGATAAATTTCCAGATAAGAAATTTTTAGTAGATTTCATTCCACAATAATGTTTCAATGATAGCTATCTCTACTTTTGTGAACAAAGTGCAGGATCCATTATGGAAAATCTTCTCAACCTCATCCCATTGGGTGGAGTCAGTTACATAGATCAATTATTGTTATTGGGCTCTAAAAGAGACCAAATTTTCAGTAAAAGTATTTACAGCATAGAAAAATCACGATAAATATGAACTTTAATTGATCTAACACAAAGTCCTTGTCCTAAAATCCATATTCCCTGTTTTCACAAATGCATCTTTCTCACATTTAACGACTCCAATTGATAAGCCTAACATGTGCTTAGAGTAGGCAATATAATATTTCACCGGTGGAATTGTAAAGGGTTAACAACTAGGAATTTCAATTTTTACTATAAAGGTGTAAGTGGATGAGTACCACTGCATACAATAGAGAAGATTCCATCAATAGCCTTTGTTTTTATGAGGGTACCGTATTCTAACAATTAGTGGCCAATTTTTCATCACATATAACTAAGTTTTCAACACTTGTATTTTCATTTTAGTCCTTATTTTTTTCAATTTGTTTATTTTGTCCCTCAATTACAAATTGCATCCATTGTGCTCCTTATGGTGATCCTGCATTCAAATTATTTTGGTCAACAGTGATGTGTCAAACAGTTATTCATGCAGTGGTCTTTAAAACTCCCAACACGACAAGTCACCATTTAAAACAGAATAACTTAAATGTAGATTCATCATAAGGAAAACATTTATTATAAATGGAAAACTGAGAGACACAAATGAACAAATTAAAACAGCAAGGACAAAATCCAGCACAAATCTTATCAAGCAACCATGACAAAAGTATTCTTGACTCACCCGCTTTGCCCTTAGAGCATCGGTGAGCTTAATCCGGGCTTGATTTTTCTGATTTATCTCCTTGTCAAGCTTATCAACTTTGGATTTAATGTTGGGATCATCATAAGGCCGGCACCTCACAAAATAAAAAGAATGTATCTGCTTAGGCGCAGGCCACTCTTCAACTGCATCATTGGGGACACTGGAATCTAAAACACCATTACCCTCTGCTTTAGCAGATTCATCTCCATGGGACCCAAATTTTATGGGCTCAGCAACTCCCAAATCTTGATCCAATTTCCCATTTTCCTTTTCACGTGACGTGGATCTGTCTCCTTCGGCACCGTTTTCCACTTGCCCTTGAACCATCTCAAATCCCGCAACCTCAACGGCCATGGCTACTACAGGACAGCCTCACAAAACCCAAGACACCTGATTCCACAACAAAATACTTCATATGAATAAAGGGAACATTCAAAATCATGAATAATTCAAGTATTCAACAGTTTGATACACAGGCCTAACGAGCAGATACACAAACCCATTAATCGAAAGGAAAAATTTGACAATTCTCTATCATAATTATCAATTAACCAAAAAAAAAAAGGAACAACCAAAGACACATGCAGGGCAAGGCTTAAATGAACGATGAACACCTCGTTTGGTCGATAAACACATGAATTCTATCCATTTGATCACATCCAGTCGATTTCAACAGTGCATGTCAAATGGATAAAGTGACCTACAGACTATCATCATCATCACAAACATGCAAAAGAAATAACCAAGAAAAACAACTGAATTTTAG
Organism: Pterocarpus macrocarpus; assembly: GCA_031439585.1. NCBI lineage: Eukaryota > Viridiplantae > Streptophyta > Magnoliopsida > Fabales > Fabaceae > Pterocarpus > Pterocarpus macrocarpus. Next base: position 46,284,909 of record CM062522.1, read on the forward strand.
GCAAAGATCAGGCCTTGTTCTATGAACAAACAGAGCATGCAAATCCAAATCCCAGCTAAATGAGAAAATTACAAGAGGAAAGAAAAACGAAAATTCAAAAGGGCATGATCCGAGTACCTTGAATGATCACACCCACGATTGACACACACAAAAAAGACACAAACTTTGAACACAAAAGCTTCATAAAATGAGAATTGCACCAGCAATAATAAAAGAGAAGATAGAACAATAAATACCAGTGCAGTGGAGTGAGATAAAAGCACTTAAACGATTGTTACATTACCCGAAAGAAAGCGATAGAGAGCAAAAGTGATTGCAAAAAGAAGACCCCTTTTGACAAGAGGACCTCCAAAATCCAACTCCAAAGTTAGGAAAAACCAAAGAGAGAGAGAGAGAGAGAGGGAGAGAGAACATAGGTGGCTATACATATATATACAGTGCCGCTATTTATGTAAACAAAGATGAGAATTGTGTTTTCTTTTTCTTTTCTCTTTTTGTTCGGTTCGGCAGTGGATTTCGCTATCTTAATTTCCACAAACTCTGAAAAGGTTGGACTACCGTTTTTCTCTTGACAGTGTTATTTTAAGGATGTTTTATCTATTATTTTAAAATCTTTTGGCATTTTTAAGGATATTGATATTTTTTATTTATTTGTATCTCAAAATTAGTTATGTCCCAATAATTCAAACTATCAAAATTTTTTATAGTATCCCTCATCCAACATATTGGGAGACAATATTTGAAAATATGATCAAATATCTAAATGAGAACTCTTCTTAATAGTATTATATATATATATATATATATGTGTGTGTGTGTGATTTTTGAATTTGAAATCAAACATAAGATTACTTATTTAAAGGATGTAAATTCCTTCCACTTAAACCAAAATTTTGTTGAAAATAAATATGGGAAATTGAAAATGGATAGTGGTAACTAAGGATATGTTACATATGAGAGAAAAAGTATTTCTTTTGGTACCATTGTTTTCATAAGAGTATCAAAATATTTTTGTAGTCAACGGATACGATTTCATTACAAGCTTCTTAGATGTTAAATATAATTAAAAAATAATTTTAAAAATTTAATAACTTGAATTAGTGAAACACATAGCCAGTTTTTAACCACAAATCAGTAAAAAGTACCAACACCCTTAAATTTTAAGGGGTACTAGAGTAGTCTCCGAGAGAAAATTTAAGAAATTTTATTATCATTTTATTTAACTTTGGATAAATATTTACATATTTTTTAAAACATTGTCCATTAGATAAGAATTTTATTTGATATAATTCTTCTATTGTACATTTAAAACCAACAACGTTCATAGAATATATAAAGCAAAAAAATTGGCGAAATTGTAAACAATTCACTTCAATTTTAGACTCTTTTTTTTCCCGTAATTATCTTCTAAATCTTTAGCTTTTTCAGTTTAATAAGCTAAACTTTGAGTTATAAGCAATTTATTAATTGTTTTATTTTTTTCTTAATATTGTAAATTATAAACATTTTGTGATTTTTTTTTCATTTCCAACTAAACATAATGTTATTCATAGAGGAAAAATAATAAAAAAATATCTACAACATATGTGTTGTCATCTCTTTAGTTGATATAAAGTTAATAAATTTATTTATTTTTTATCAAATAAATATATACATACATCTTTCTATTATTAAGATATTGGTTTTTAAAAATAAAAATAGCCATATGATTTATAAATAAAAAAATACCTTATTATATCGTATAATCATGTTTTAAATAAAATTTTATACACCTCTCTCTCTCTCTCTTTCTATATATATATATAATCCAAATCAGTAACATGTAGAAATATAATTTTATTCCATTCAATATTTTAATTTTAATAAAGAGTGAACTTCGAAGATTATATAAAAGCACCATAAACTCTTGATAATTCATTTATTTTTGTGTTTTATCAAAACTATCAAAGTTCCTTAGATTTTAATTAATTTGACTTGAGCCTTGTAGGTTAATTATTAGGTTAAAACTCTCTCAAAGTTAATTTTTTTTATTTATGATATTTAAAATTTAGATCTTATTTAAAGAAAATAAGTGTTGAATTACTTTTTAGATAAACAAATAAACTCCTAAAAGCATAACGGGAACTATCCAAAGAAAGCAAGCAAGTATCAACAAAACAGGCCATAGACCATCAAAACAAAGCATAGAGCAAATAAACTAAACCAACCAAAACTGAAAAGAAAACCAAGCACCAAAACCAAACCCCTGTGCATCACACCAGCAAGCTCATCACACTCCATCGAGGCTAGCTCATCACACTAGCAAGGATATAAAAAATGCCACCACATAAATAGCACGTACAAAGACTATTAATCTTAATGAAATCACCATCACCACAGCAAGGCCTGCGTTATACATACAAGAGCATCACCAAATTGGAAGCTCACAAACAACATAGTAAACGAAAACACTTCAATGCCTCATAATCAACCAATTACAGAGAACAACAATATCAGAGATAAGATCTTGAGGATTAAAAAGGGCCACAAAACACCAAGCTTTCGCCTAAAATCCCAAAGTCGATTTAATATGATTGCTTTCAAAACACCAAATTGGTTAAAAACCTTTAAAGATTATCCTATTTTAATCCTCTCAATACTCCATAAAGCAACAAGGAAGGGATACACCCATAACTTCTTTTCTAATCCATACATAATGAGACCACACTAGTTTTCAAAGAGGGAAAGAGCATTATTCTGATAACACCAATGGAATTAACAAGCAACAATTTAAGCTCTTCCTTCAAAACTTTAAGCTCAACCCATAATTGACCACCAGAATTGTGCCTCAAAGCTTTTGTGGATTAAGGATTCCATCACACACAAATCAAACCCTTTGACCCCCCTAGAACCCTTGTGCAAATCCTTCTCCCATGCTCAAATCAAACCCCCAAAACCATCAACCCCTTGAACAACGGCCCATTTCACTTTCCATTACCCCACCATTTTTTAATTTTAGCATCTGTACTAGAAGAAAGTTTTGTTTCCACCAAGCAAATATGTTTCCCTACAATGAGATTTCTAATAGGACTATCCTTCCCCATCCCCCCCAATATCCAACAATTCCAACTCAATAACTTTATAAAACTAGAATAGAGACACACCTGAGACCAATGCCACCCACTAAGCAAGGAGATAGCGATCACCCTTCTTAATTCCCTTTGCCCCTTTTGCATGCTTGTTCTTTTGCTTCTTGATTGTCACCAAAGCTTTAGTTAACTCCCTATCATCATTCACAAGGAACCCCATTGATTCGCCCAGTGTCCAAACCTTCTCTGCTTCAGCTTCAATATCGCTTTCCTTATCATCCTTGTTTGAATCTGGTACATCTCGTAACACATCATTTTTGCACCCACCTTCGTATGTCAACTATATTTCTTTGAACTTAGGGGAACCATCCTGATACTGTCCTTGATGGATCAATTAGGTATTGTTCTCATTCATCTAGGCCCAAAACCGTGAGGTCTAAACGACCCAAAGTCTACACAAGACAAAGTTGGCCCTTGAGGGAATATAATGGCCACATTATTAGACTTTGAAGCAACTAGATCACAATCATTTGCAATAGCGTCCATATTGGGCTTAGGCCCAATAAACTTCCTCCCCATATCAACCACTAATTCAAACTTCCTTCTTTCATCTGAAAATTTTGCAGCAATAGTTTTTGAGCTATTCGAATCATGAATGTCCTCACTAATTCCAGCAGTAATGCCCACCACATTTTCCTTGGGTAATGCATTGGAATTTATTGCAAAACTACCCTTCCCCATATTTTGGACCTCTGTTTCTCTCTTGAAGTGACCTTTCATCTCCTTCATGTTCCAAAGTTGCTTTACTATCAACTCTACCATTATCAGGTAGCACTATTGACATGCACATTACTCTTAAATAGATTCACAATATCCTATCCTGTTTCTTTAACATGAATGTAAAAAATTTTTCCATCCAAAAGAAAACTAACCCACCCTTCAATTGACTAAAAACTGTGTTGTCTATAAGGATCTTAGTAGACTCAAAAGAATCCCCTCCAAATTTAATTAAATTGCAACACACAGAGTTACCCTGTACTTCTTTAATCTTTTTAAAATTTGAATATGACCATCCATGTAATGAAATCCCATAACATGCTAGCCACCCTCCTTGCCTCCCTAACTTCCTTAATAGACCATGGGAGAAATTCATCAAAGACTTCCAAGATCAAATCTCGCCTAGCTTTAAGAGACTCCTCCATATCTTTCTTACTTATGAAAGTCACAAGGAATTTGTATCTCCCAATATCCCAGATCCTAGAAATGCCAAGACTAGGATAAGCAAGTTTAAAGGCAACCATTGTATAACACCCTCCCAAGTACAGTACTATGCTTAAGTCATAGCATCATACCCTGGAGTTGTTACTGTTACCTGAATGGACCTTATCTGACAGCAACTTCAGCCGTCCTCGGAAACTTCTGAAACTATTTGGAGATAACACGAAAATAGGAGTGAGAATCATAAATTCTCAGTAGGATTCTCTAAGTATCATAAATAATGTCATCGTTGTCATCTCCAGTTTGCTTCAGTTTATTATGAAAAATGTGAACATGCTATGTAGACTGTTTAACTTTACAGTTCAAAAATATGTTATCTGAAGCAAAGTTCAGTTTTATCATACACTTGGCATATGAGAGAATCCATAAAAATCCAGTCATGAATTATATTAGGACTAATAACTGAAATACAATAAAGTATGATAGCATCAATGTACTAGAGGCATAACTTCGACATATACTTTACTGGAACTACATCATATTAAGACGCCCACACAACATCAATATGCTGAGAACATAACATTTGCACCTAACTTAACTTGTATTTACATTCATGCATAGACATAGAACTTGCTTTTCTTTCTTCATCTCTCTTTTCATCATAAAATCTTTACGTGCCATATTCCAGAGTATGATCGCCATGTCATACCCCATCAGAGCGTGATCGTCATGTCACGTTCCTTAGGAATATGGGATCTTCACTTGGTACTTACACTAGCTGGGTCATGCCATGCCTCATGTAAGTTCTAGCCACCATGCTCACACTAGCTGGGTCGAAACCATGCCTCATGTGAGTCGGGTGTCCGCAGACATACTTTAATCTTTAGCCTTTGGTCTTTAGTCTTTTACTTGGCACACCTAGGCGTTACGTATCGCCGTCCCTAGGGTGCTTTACTGCCCTTAGGTAGCCTGGCCTTGGAGTGAGCTCGTCAGCTTCACCCGTGACTGTCGTCACACCGACTCACCCGCAAGGTGACCCACGTGCCTCTAGTCTTGGAGGGATCTCATTCTGGTCACGTGCCTCTAAGTAAAGGGATCTCTTCTGGTCACGTGCCTCAAAACTGAGGGATCTCATCTGACCATGTGCCTTCAACATAGAGGGATCTCATCTGACCACGTGCCTCCAAGGTAGAGGGATCTTATAGTTTCAGCTGCCTTCACAAGGAGGGACCCATGTGTAACTGCCTCTAGGTGAAGGGACCCATATCTTTATCATTTAACTGCCTTCACAGGGAGGGATCTCAAGTAATTGCCTCCGAGTGAAGGGATTTACATTCATTATACTCATGTCTTTTCATTCTCATACAAGGTCATGCATAGTCACACTGAATGTACCTATACTTCATTTATTTTCATATGTCATTGTTCACATGATCTTCACGTACCTAGTCGTGACACATATAAAGGCCCGTAGCCTCTTTACCATACTACCAGCACTCATACATATGTTTTGTCCTTTACTTTCATATACCTCATTTCATACTTATGTCATTTGTAACATCCCAAAATTTCCTTGTGCTAAATTATTCCATTCTACCTACACCACGAGTTCCGAGTTCCGAGTTCACCTTCAAGTTTTCATGATTTCCGACTTCATCTTCAAATTTCACATACAAAATAAACTATTTCCGACTTCCGAGTTCGTTTTCGAATTTCAGCATAATTTACCGACTTCCGACTTAACATTCAGGTCCAAAACAACATGGAGTGATTTCATTTATATCCGATTTCATGTCTTAAACACAATATACCCGATTTAGATATCATAATTTATCTCCAAGTTTCAAGCAGATGTACCGAAGTTCGACTTCATACCTCATGTTTCAAAATAGTATACATGGTTTCCGACCTCCGAAGTTATAGTTTAACACAATGGTGCAAGTACCGACCTCCGAGTTGAGTGTAACGAGTATTCCGCCTCAGAGTTGAACTCAATTAGAATGGGCACGAGTTCGGATCTTTGAGCTGATTTCCAAGTCATAAACGAGTTCCGATATCCGAGTTTATTCCAAGAGGCTTCCTATTTATGCTGGTGTTCCCGAGTTTGGATGGGGAGTTCCGGGATTAGGTGATTGTAAGCGGTATAATTTCCGATATCCGAACTTACCCCCAAGTGCCAAATAAGGTTGGGACGAGTTAGACATCAAAGCCTTTTGACTCAAGCTCAAATAAAGGGACGCGGTTCGACTTTACACATAATACACGAGTTCCGATTTGAATTTATGGGCGAGTTCCACTTTTGGGATGACGTGAAGAGCTATTTGGCCACAAAAGTGGATATTTCCACAATAACCCTGGAACTTTTCATAAATGACCTTTATGTCCCCACATCTATAGGATTGGCAGAATAGGGTTTTGAACGGAGAAGAATCACGTGGTGAAACCGTAGAAGTTAAACTCTCTGCCGATTGGGCCACGGATGTAGTCGGATGTGAAATGACGTGGGGTGCCCCTGGACTTGCTCAAAATTACGGAAATGCCATTAGTTATAGAAAACAGAAAACAAAAAGGCTCCGAAATTGCGAAAATGTCTAACTTATGCCGTTAATCTATCTATTCGGTTTCAACAGTATGTAAGGGCAATTAGGAGTTAATTAAATATTAATTAGGAGTTAAATAGATGTTAATTAGAGGGATGAGGCTTAGGAACAATTAGGATAGAGATATAGAAATCCTCTCAAAGTCATTTAGTAAAGCTTTTCCGATTTGAAGAAATTCGGCGAAGATTTAGTACTTTAAATCTCCAGAACCGAATCAGTAGAATTTCACTAGTTCGAGTGTGGTTTAGAGTGATTAGGTATAATGGAATTGGATTAGAACCATAGGAAACTTCATAGGATTCTTCTAAAACCGTTTTACTAATTTAAAGGAAATCGGTAAGATTACGGTATTTTAAACTGTTTGAACTGCACCAGAGAATTTTTCTATGAATGCCCTAGAATCAACGGCTAAGATTTAGCCAAATAACTCCCTCAAGTGGCGCCTTAACAGCCCTTGATGATGGAAAGTTAAACCAGATTTTATGACCAAGTTGAATCCACCAATCAAGACTAAGTAGCTTCCAAATATCTCACCTTTTCTTTCCTTCTTCTTATCATTTTCGAGCTCCCCACTACCAGCCCCATTTCTCCACTCTTCTTCATCTTCTTCCACTTCCTCTCATCCCCAAACTCAAGCCCCAACCATCAACTTCACTCCAAGATCAAGTTCCATCAAGATTTCACACCACCAAGGTAGGAATTCCAACTTCTTTTCTTGTTTTCTTTGAATTGGGCTGATTGGGACTCTATTTTCTTCCCAATTTCTTGCAAGATTCTGATGCTATCTTGAGTGGTGATGATGAATTAAGATTGGTTTAAGGTGTATATGTGAGTTTGAATTGAGGATTGGGTGGATTGATTAGAGAAAAAACATGAATCCAAGGAGAGTTCAAGAAGCTATTAGGGTTTTCTCCTCGACGGTCCATACGGCGGAGTGTACGGCTCCGCCTATCGCCATTTAAATTTGATGAAACCATTTTCAAATGAAACTAGACATCCAGGGCTTTCCATACATATAAAATATAAGGCCATTGGATTAGTATAGAATTAGTTATGAATTTTTTAAGTTAGACCTAGAAATCTGGGTTCTCACCTGGGCAGCATGGGGTGAGAAGGGTGTATCCCACCCTATACAACCTCAAATTGAGTGCAACCAAAGATGTTTGAAGGCTAACACATGAGAGAACATCCCATGAAAATTTTAGAATTTAATTCGTTGTCCTTTGTTCCCAGCACATCAATGAAGTTGGCTTAAGTTTAAATCGGGCTAGAACAGGACAGAGCAGTAGGGTAATGTTTCGAGGCTCATAACTCAAAATCTACTTAGACAAATGACATGAAACTTAACTCATTTTAAAGCTTGTTGTGTTAGCTTTAGTTTGATATAAAATTCGTATGATTTCACCTAGTTTTCAATTTTTAGTGAATTTTCTTCTATAGGAACCCAATTCTGGCTAAGAACAGAACATGCTAAGATAAAATGTTTATATCTTGAGTTATACAACTCAAAATGAGATGGGACCAAAAAGGTTAGAAACTAGACACATAATGCTATGACATATCCAAAAATTAGACTCAAATAAGTTGAATTGCAATAAAGGTGGAGTATACCAAAATCGGGCAGAATAGGAAGGAGTAAACTGAAAACCTTATAGATGCTTGAATTGAACTTGATAAATGATTCTATGAATATCTATATAATGGCTGATCCATATTGAATTACAAGTTTGAAAGATTGTATTGGTGGTCTGACACTATTCATGGGGAAGCGGACTCGATCCGTTATGCTGCCAAATTCGGCAAAGGATTTATGAGAACTTATGCTATGAATGATTATGCTTTGAGTGTATTTATGTTTACATGTCATATTCATGAACATCATGCATGCAAGTATATGCTTAGAACATGATATGATGTATAAAGTATGAGACATCCTCATGAATGCACCAAATGTCTGCATGCATGACAAGATATGAAAAGGAAAAGGATAATAAGAACTTGCAAGAAAGACGTACCAAGCTACCACGTGAGGCATGGCATAGACCCAATTTAGCGTGGCCGAGCAGATCTTGTTTCTAAGACTTCAGCCAAATTTCCACCGATTTAAGGGAATAGACCGGTGTGAGGTCGGGAAAGTAAACCCGTCACTCATGTATAGGTACGAGCTCAGACTGAAAGGTGCTATCACCCAGGTGAGAGAGGCCATTCACCTCCTGGGACCAAGTGAGAAAAGAGCAAGATCAAGTTGCAAGATAAAGAAAGATCTGAATTAAGTCAAGTGCACTTGCATACAGTCAAGTACAAGCATCTTTATGTGCATCTTCAGTTATCCCATTAAGTCATAAGGTTATTAAGATTCTTGTTGAAGCATACTGCACTATTTGTACTTCTATGTTTGTCATATAAAATGGCAAGTGATTGTTAAAACATAACCCGCTTCGAGAAAGATGTTTTCCACTTAAAATTGAACCATTGTTTGTGTATATGTGCTCATATTTTCATAATAAACCGAAGCGGCTGGAATGTTTATGATAGCACTATATGAGAATAGTTCATATTTACCTACTGAGAACCTTAGGTTCTCACTGCCTGCTTGCATGTTTTTCTGTTCCGTAAACATTCCAGCACCCAAGTTGGAAACCAAGTACGAGGCAGAGTATAGGGCCATTCATGGAGCAAGCATCGGGCATAAGCCAGACCACGAGATCATTGAAGCTAGTAATGACTAGTCAGAAGTAGACGCTGTGTATTATATCAGTCATAGTTTCTTTTAAAGTGTAACTATTTTATATTTTCCATGTATCAGAGACTATTAGTCGGTAATAAAGTAAGCAGTTAAAGGGCCATGTATTATATTTTCCATATTTTAAAGTTTTCTTAGCACAGTGACAACCTCTTAATATAACTCCATGACTCGAGCATAGCTTATATAATAGAGGGTGTTACATCATTCTTGAATATAGGGTTTCTATACACCCATTCATACTCTAAATCATCCTTGATAATCCATATCATCTTCAAATTTATCCTTGCATGTAAACATTCCTAATTTCATAGACTTCTGTCGTAAATCCGGCAGCCTAACGGATCAGTTCCGTCTCCTCATGAATAGTGCCAGTCCTCACAGACAATTCAGTCATAGCATCATAATCAACTTAATGCATATATATCAAGGTCAAACTGGCAATTCTCAACTCATACCTTATATGTTTTACTAATACCTGTGAAATTATCAATTGGGTCACTTTTGCCCATCTATTCAGTTCTGCCCAAATTTCATATGATCCACCTTTATTTCTATTCAACTCATTTGAACCTGAATTTTGGATATGTCATAGATCTATATGTCTACTTTCTAACCTCTTTGGTCCCATATCATTTTGATCCATATAACTCAAGATATTCAAATCTTACCTCAACCTGTCTAGTCACTAGCCCGAGTTACACTCTTGGAAGTATAAATTCACTAAAAATCAAAACTAAGCTCAAATCATACGAAATTGGTCTCATATTGAAGCTGACAGGACAACCTTTCATTTGCCACAAGTTTCACTTGATTTACTTAAGTACACCTCGAGTTACAAGTCCTGAAAGTCGACCTTCCTGCACTACCCTATTTTGGTCTGGATTAGACATATAGTAACTTCCTTGAACCACTGGGATCAATTGGTGCCATAACAAAGTCAGAATTTTATACTGGGTTGTTTCCCTATGTGTAAGCTTTCTAACAAAATTAGTTTCACTCAATTTGGGGTTGTATAAAGCGAGTTATACCCTCCATAAGTCACCCTGCCCGAATGAAAACCCTAGTTCCTAGGTCAAACTTGAAAAATTCATATCTCCCTCAATACTAATCCAATGGCCTTATATTATATGTCTATAGAAAGCCCTGAATGTCTACTTTCATCTAAAAATGGTTTCATCAGATTTAACCGGTTGTAGGCAGCGCTGTACACTCCGTCGTACGGACTGCCGTGGAATTCTCACTCAGGCAGCATCCCAACCCATCCATTTCTTCTAATTTTCTCCTTCCAATCATAATTCTAATTCAAAATCTCCTATGAATTTAATCATAATTCATCATAATCCATCGTAATACATCCAATAATTCATCAAATACATAAAGAAGAGTTCAATCTCATGCAATCATAGTGCAAGGAATTCAAGAATAGAAGTAGAATCCTACCTCTCTGGAGTATGACTTTGCTGAAATTGAGTTTGGATTGATGGAACTTTGCCAAAGCTTGGAGATTTGATGGAGTTCGATTTGAGAGAGAAAAGGAAGAAGAAGAAGGCTGGAGTAAGAGGAAAGGGAGACATAAATTAGATCAGAATGAGGAGGGAAGTCTGACTTAAATACATGAAAGTTGTGGTGTTGATTGGCTGAAGTTTTGTGGTTGAAGTCTCTCACTTTTGTGGCCAATTTACTCTCCACGTCATCCACAAGTGGGATATGCTTTCGCTCTACCTGAAATCGGAACTCCTGTCTATTATGGTTGAAGTCGGAACTCGTCCCATTTAAGTTTAAAGTCGGAAATCGTGCCATCTTGCTAGTGACGAGAAAATCTCGTCTGGTTTATTCGAATCTTGAGAGCAAGGTCGGACGTCGGGAGTCATACAGCTCACCATCATATGATCTCGGAACTCCCATTTGAACCTGGGAATATCACTGCTGGGAATGGACTCCCTGAGGTCGGAAATCGTGGATGACTGGAAATCAACTAAAGATTCGAACTCATGTCCATTGGATCCAACTCTTAAACCGAAACTCGTTACATTCGAATTCGAAGTCGGTACTTGCATTATTGTGTTAAAGCAACAACTTGGAGTCAAGTCGGAAGTCAGATAGGATGCTTAATGTCGGAACTCGGTAATTCGGAATGCATCAAAAACCAAATGCTTGAACTCGAAAGTCGGGATTTTCAAGACATAAGGTGGAAATGGTACCCCAGTAGGAAACTTTATGCTCGAGTCCATGAAGTCGGAAACTATGTACAGTATTTTGATCCATGAGGTATGAAGTCGGAGCTCGCGTATATTTTGCTTGAAACTTGGAGATAAGTTATGAGATCGAAAATGGATCCGTTTTCCTTTGAGGTATGAAATCGGAAATCGAAAATCACCCACGTTGTTCGAACTCGAATGCTTAAACTCGGAAGTCGTAGACATAGGTAAGTCGAACTCGGAAATTGGAGAATGTGCATAAGATGAAGTCGGAAATTGTGCAAGATGAACTCGGAACTCGAAAATAATCCCTTCCACCTGAAATTCGAAGATTGAGTCGGGAATGGGTTTTGATTAAACTTGAAGGTGAAGTCGGACGTCCGTTGTTGGAGTTGAATAACGTCGGAAATCGGGAAGACGTGTGGAAGGAGGTCGGAAATCGGGACGTTACACATTGTCATATCAGAAAGGGTCTTTTAGAATACCAACACAACTCCTTTCTAATAATTCCTTTTTTACTTTGCAAACTTCCCCAGAGATGAACATAGAATTATTTGGCTTCTTGCTCTCCACCTCCTTTTCTGCGATCTTTAGCTAGTTATGGCGTGGCCATATTTCACCATAGCATTTCCCATTTTGACATTATTGTTTTCCTTCCTACCTATTAATGCTATTTCATCCCTTATAGAGTAGTTAGCTTTCAGGCCATGCCTCTGAGTGACCTCCCACCGAGTTCATTTTCTCCTGAGAATAAGCTCTCCTATACGCTGCCAATTGAACTGATATCTTGCATCCATGTACCTCGAGCCCATGTAGATTCTTGATTGCTATCGTGGCATCCTCCTTTAAGTAGTATCTGACAAACCCGAATAAATTGTTTGTATTCCTTTGACATTTAAAAGAGACATATGAATCTACAATCCTCCCTTCGAGCTTGAAAAATCTACCATATCCACCCTTTTGTCATGCTTTGGGCCAAATTATCTACGTACAGATACACGACCTTCGAACATCCACCATTTCCACCCACCTCACCACCTCTCATTGGTAGTAAATATAGTAAGTGTTGAACCACTTAAATTAACAAAATGTTGATGTTATAGTTCATTGCTTTATTTTACTACCTCAAGTCAATTTTATTTGTCATTTTGAGTAACATTATTTATTTTATTTTATCTATCATTCTCACTTATCAATGAAGAATTTATTATTAATTTTTGAATTTTACCTGTGGCATATGTCTAAGCACAACTTACTTTTAATGAGTTTAATAGGATGAATTAATTAGTTTTTAAAAAGTAAATACTATTCATAATTAAGCATTAATTTCAAAGTCTTTAATTCTTGTATATATGGCTAAAGTGATACATAAAATGAATTGGATGTAGTAGTTTGAAATTCTAAATTCTTAAAAAAAAATATATTGTAATGCAATTTTGAAAGTGTTTGGTCAGAAAAGAGAATGGATTATCTCATGCAAAAATTTCACATGACTTTGTCATGTATTAATTTTTATCATTGATTAGATTTTTTTATTGGTCTCATACTTGACCTTACCTTCTTGATCAATAGTCAAAATATACATGACTATGTCATATAAAATTTTGGGAAAAATGGATTTTACTCCATGATGTATAACCCATATGCACTTTACCCCCTAATATTTAAAAATGTGCAATCCGATGCCTTAACATTCCCAAACTGTGCAAATGAGACCTTCTTAACTCTGCTGTTAAATACCACTTGTAATAATCATGTGCCATTGAACTCCGAACTTTGAACTTGGAACTCGAAACTCACTCACATGACCCAATAAATTTACACATGTGGAAACAAGAAGTGAACTCTCTGTTGAAATCGAAACTCAAAAATTAGGATAAGGAAGAAGTGAACTATCTCATGTTGACACACTAAACCTAGAACTCATACTATTGAACTTGGAACTCATATTTAACAGCAGAGTTAACAGAAGGTCTTATTTGCATAGTTTGGAAAATGTCAGGGTATCAAATTGCACATTTTTAAACATTAGGGGTAACGTGCACATGAGTTATACTTCGGGGGGTAAAGTATAATTTTCCCTAAAATTTTTAATACATGAGGGATATCTTTGACGGATATCCTTGTTGACTTTGGATTTCCTCAAACAATCGTTAATTTAATAATGCATTACATCACAACATCTTCCATTTCCTTTCTTTGGAATGGTAATAGCTTGGAGAGTTTTAATCTTAATAAAGGCCTTCGTTAGTGAGACTCCCTTACCTCAGATCCTGTTTGTCTTGTGTATGGAGAAGCTGGCTCTTCTTATTTATGAAAATGTTCAGGATGGGGATTAACTTTCAGTAAGGGTGTTAAGGAATGGCCCAAGCATCTCATACCTATTTTTTGCTGACAAGTGACTCATTTTCACACATGCTTAGGCCTCCCAAGTACAACTTGTGAATATGGTACTTGATTCTTTCTGTGCTGCCTTCGGGATGAAAGTGAACTTAGAGAAATCAAAGTTCCTTATGTCTAGCAATGTGCCCGGTCAAATGTTGTAAGTTTGCCAGAGTTGCTTCAATGCAGCGGACAACAAATAGGGGAACTATTAGTATTAAAGAAAATGAAGGTGCCAACCACAAGCCAGCTGAGTAGTTAAGGAAAGTACAAAATAATAAAGAAGACAATAAGAAAACCTAGGCTATTACAACTAATCTTCAAGTAGATCAACAGATTGGGCCTCAGTAGTAACTTCTTCTGCCAAACGACTAGTTGTTTTAGGCTGAACCTCCTTAGGCTATTCTTCTCCCTTGGCTCCTTGAATCTCTTGCAAATAGGGATAGGCTCAAGCAAACTAGCAATTGGAGTAACAGCCGAGGCTTCCATTTGCACTTGCTCTAGGGAGACTAAGGTAGTGATTATATCAGCCACCATTAAAGCCATACCAGCATTGGTAGCCTTCTTCTCGCTTAAGTCCATTAAGCTCCTATACTTTGCCTAAGATAGTTCCACCTCTATCAGGCCCTGCACTCCACTCTCCACTTTATGCTGTAGAATCGACTCCTTTTCCTCAAGCATGTGGATTTCCCCATCCAGAGCTTTGGCTTAGTTATATAGCTTAAGCTTCTTCTTAGAATTAGCTTTGAGGTCGACTATAATAGTGGATAGCTCTGGTTGCAATTGATCGAGCTCTACCTAGAGTTAAGCCATCTCACTTATATGGCTCTGTAATCCTTGTTATCTCTGCTGCTTTGCCTTTTGGTTGAGATTGATAGTATGGAATTGATTCTTGAGGTCATCCTTTTGGAATCACAACTCCGATAGCCGATTCAAACTCTTGAGGTCGGAAGACCTACGTTCCTCATACACCTTGTAGTTGAATGCTAGAATCTCCAGCTTCACTGCTAGGTGTTGGCAAGCTTCTTTGACCTTAGGAGCCACTGAGGAATCTATCGACTTGGCAACCTTCAAAAAGGACTTCTGCAGTTAAGTAGATACCACAAAATCTGTAGGGAAAGTCCCATTGAGATGCTCGTGTACTACTTCCAAATGCTTGGAGAAAAGAGAGGAAGCTAAGCTAGCCGAAAGAGAAAGAAAATATCTATTTAGCTCTTCTATAAGTACTACTATATCTTCATCCTCTTCCTCTGTAGCAGCAGAAGTTGGCTAAGTCAAGGGTGTCCTTAGAGTAAGTTCCTCGATAATAGGAACTTGCGGCAAGGCCTTTTCCTCTTCACCCTCAAATTGGACCTTCTGTTGTGGAGACTGGATTTTGGCTTTCTTTGTCTCCGTTAGCTGAGGTGGAGGAGTTGTTGCCTTTTATTTGCATTTCTTCTGCCAAAAAAGGAATAAAATTCATGTCAGAAGAAGGCTGATGACATGTATATGAAGTTTAACAAAGACCAGTTCATATGACTTACTATGCCAACTGATTTTAGTGTTAGAAAAGTTCTGGCCAAAGAAATGATGACCTCTAAGGAAGCCACATTGATTGGTTAAGGAAATAGTAGCTGCCGAGGACTCCTTTGGGGTATGGCAATTTCACCCTCTTGAATTACAGATTGGCTAACCCCTTGCTTTTGGATTTTTTGGAGCTTTTTGAAAGAAGAGTAGGAGAAAAATAGTTAGTATTAGCATAAATGGATGCAAGATATTGAAAAAAGGACAAAGGAGCAAGGACTAACTTTTTGAAGTCGAGGCTTCTTTAGTAGAACTTGCCTTAGCAAGGGCAGATGTGCCAATTGCCTCCATATTGCTAGGAGGTGGTTAATGCCAAATGGCAATAGGGATCCCCATTTGCTTTAGCTTCAACAATAGCACACTTGGCGGTTGACATAGAAGTTGTTGGATGAGATAGCATGAGAAGGGGGGTTGAATGGTGCTTTCAATAAACCGTATGATCTGAAAAACTTTGATAAAAACAAATATCGCATGTCTAAGACTTGGATTGCGGAAGCGATTTTGTTATTGTATAAACAATTTTGTTCTACTTTAAATAATTATAAATCTTTTTCAAATTTAGTATATGAAGAAAAGAACTTATGTGATAAACTCAAATGGCAAGATAAGAGATGAAAGAATCACATCAGAAAATTTTATACTGGTTCGGCCAACCACTTGCCTACTTCCAGTCTTTAACTCCTTGTTGAGATTTTATAAATCATGAGTATTCTTTGTCCAAGCTTCTTACAAGCAAGTAGTCTTTTCTCAAGCCTCTCTAAGCTTTTCTATGCAGTAGTGTTTTCCTAGCCTATCCAAGCTCACACTGACCACTACTGGGTCTGTATACAATTTTTATTAACAATATAATTGTTTGAACACTTGCACTAACTCTCTTGTCAGAGAATAAACAATGAAGCTCCGTGTATGTGACTTATCTAAATTCTTAATGAGAGAAGATTACCTATGACAGAACAGAAGAGCAGATTTTCTTTTGAATTGAATTTACGATGAGCAACTTTCTGGTGTTACAAAAGCCAGGAAGGATAGAAGAAGGAAGCTATTTTACATAAGATGTATTCAATCTATCTAAATATTCTTTCTTCGACTTCCAGCCTTATATAGACTTTGAAATATAACTGTTGAAGCTCGCAGGCCTTGATCCTTGTGATTCTTTTGGTCTACTAGTCTATGATTGGACAGAGAAGCAATAGCCTTTCTTTTTCCTATTCTTCAAAGCTTTCACAGAAGTAGAAAAGTAGTCGTTTGTTGGTTTACCAACTATTCAGACTTGTCAGCGCCTTTTCACTTTATAGCCCATAAAATATAATTGCATTAAAAATTGATCAAGGGATATGAAGCCATAATTGATAGAGAGAAAAATATTACTAATTGTACTGCTATCAAAGTGTTACATGATAAAGTGTTCAAAAAAGATTAAAAAAATGTTTTCTGGAATGTAGAAAAAATAAAATGAGTCTTAAGACTAATGTATGCATGCTTATGCTCCTCCTTAATGTATTCTCCCCCTCAGCTTAGGCTTTTCTTGAAATATCTTCTCCCCTTTTGACATCATAAAAAAAATGAGAATATAGGATCACGGAAGATCCATCACTGATTGCTTTTTCCTTTCTGAAGAGTCTTCAAGATCTGCAACATGAGATTCTACATCTTATCCATTTTTCGATCCAGCCTTTGCTGGTGAGTTTGAAGTTTAGCCTGATTGGCCATAATAGTATGTTGATTGGCTAAGAGTAAATCTATCTGGACTTTAGCAGCATTTAGAGAAACTTTAGTAGATGAAGGGGTTCTAGAATGCAATTTCACAGTGTGTTGGCTTTGGCTAGCTGTGGAAGTTTAGGTTCTGCAGACAAATGGGAGTAATTGTTTTGTCAAATTTTGGTGTTGAGGTTAGTAGCAACAAGGTTTGTGCAGTGACAGGAGTAGCATAGAAATCTTGAGAGGCTGTGGCAGTGGTTGGTTAGGGCATTGGAGTGCTTTGAGGTGCAACCTCAAATTCAACAACAACAGGTTCTTTTTCTGCTACCAGCACGAGTATCCTTTCTAGCTTAATTCTTTCTGGTGTAGTTTTGTTCTTTGAGCCAGAGGTCCTTCTTGAGTAAAGGGAATCAATAGCAAGCTTGATGGAGGTATAGCAAGCTGTGCTAATTTGCTTGTAGGTTCTTCAAAAGGTAGAACGACCCTTCTCATCTCCGGTGGTGGATTGACATCTTCAATGACAATGTAGTCCTGTTCTACTTCCAACGACGCAGAAGAACTTCTTATACTTCTGACAGAGCCACCAACTCTAGTAGCATTGTCCTTTTGCCTTTGCAGCCATGCATCTGTTCTTAATCTATCTTGAGCTGCTTTAAGCAAAGCTCTTTTGACAAAAGATGGAGTAGATTTATCAAAAGGTTGCACAGGGGCTTTCTTCATAGGCTTTTTTCCTTTCCTTCTAATCTTATGGTCCTCATCCTTGTCTGAAGCTTCAGATTTAGGTTGTTCTTGTTGCTCTTGATGTAATTCCTCTTTCTCTTGGTCTGGAGGTTTCTAGTGCAATTCTTGTTGGTGCAGCTACATTTACTGGATTAGCAATAATTGCTGATATTTTAGCTTCTGCACTTAAGGAGGAGGATTCAATAAGCTTCAGTAGTCTTCTCTTACTGATCCTTCTTTGCTCAGGGGATATATTTCTTTCCTGTCTCTTTTTTTCCTCTTCCTTTTTCTTTTTCTTCTTTTCTCCTTTTTCACGGCCTTGCGATTTTAGATCCATTACAAAAAATGTCTTCAAGGTGGTGGCAAGGCATTTCTCATCCTTCCTTTAACTATCTACAGGAGGTTGTGCTCTTGCAAAGATGCATGTAATGTGCATGCCATAGGGTATAGCAGTATGACTCCTTCTTGAATCATCAATAGTAATGAGCATATAGTCTAGAATTAACCTCATCAGGTTTATCCTTCTTCTAGTCATAGACAGAACATGACCATATGGTCTACCTTGATCATGACATCGGTGTTACCCATTATGGGAAGCATCGTGTATTGGACTATAGAATAAACATCCCTAACATTTAAGAGAAGAGAGGAAGTGCAAATATTTCTTACTTTCATGTTATGTCTGCCAGTAAGAACTGTAAAGACTTCTTCCTCTGTGGCTCCAAGCTGTACCCACCATTTAGAACCACCTCGACACAGAGCACCTTCATTTTGTATGTTGGTGATATGAGCAAGATCAGAAGGAAGCACCTGTATCTCGAAGCTTCCAATAATGTTCGTGATAGATGTGTTGTCTTTATCAACTGAAGCAAGAGTACTGTAGAATGTAGCAACCACTCCAAAGGTACACATCTTCTGAAATCCTTAGAAAGTCATTCTAGTCTTGGAACTCGAAAACCTCTGTAATTTGAGGAAGGGATAAGAAGTTTTCCATCTCAAAACTTCTTATAAGTACAATAGGCTTGATGAAGAATTGCCTATGAAATCTGGTCTACATTTCTTCATCGTCAAAGGTGTAAGGAACACTGTAGTCTCCTTTTTTCATCATGATGATAAGGAATGGTAGAACGTTAAAGACGAAAGATGGTAGGTGTTTAGTTGAGTGTATAGAGGATTGAGCAAAGGTAGGAAGATTTGTGAACGAAGAAGATGAACAGTGAGAGGTTTTCCTCAGTGACTTGGGAAGTGAAATGTTGATATGATAGGCAAGGGTTAATGGGGGGAAACTGATGGTTAAAGTATATGAACAATTTCAAATGAAATGCTACCATTTCAGGTAAGTGGGTCTTTTGGTTTTCTCGTTTCTTTAGATCGTGGCAATCATGCAATGGTGGAGGTATCCAAAATGACACCCGTCATAAGACAGTTTCATTTCTCCAAAAACCAGAAATTGATGAGAACCTTTTATCACCTTTCTAGAGAGATATGACAATTTGTGCCCATGAGAAAAATTATTTCTTGAATATACCATTTTGAAGCTATTTTTCTCAATCTCATTTTCACCGTATTCTAAAGTAATCTTTCTGAAGTACTCTGATTTATATCTGAATCCTTCTTTCTTAACTTGTATTGCACGTCATCTTTCTCAACCAAGTAGATAACCACTTCTGAATAAACTTTCTGAACCATTATGAGGAAATATTCTAAGCTGGTTCTTTAGTCCTTTCTTGATGTGATCTTTCTGAGTCACACATTTACGTTGAAGAACTTTATCCAGAAAGTAATTCCCATTGGGATGCTGCAATCTCAGCTCTAACTTTAGGTCAAGAGAGAGGAAAGCACCAGATGCAAATGTATATGAATGATTAAAAGCTAATCATCTTCAGAAGGTTTCTTATATGACAAAAACGATCTTTAGCTAAAGGTTTTGTGAAAATGTCAATAATCTGACTTTCAGTATTAATAAATCTTAACTCAATATCTCCTTTCTAAACATGATCTCTTATGAAATGATGCTTGATATCTATATGTTTCGATCTAGAGTGTTGAATGAGATTCTTTGTGAGATTAATTGTACTGGTATTGTCACATAAGATAGGGATTTTGGTATACCTCAGATTGAGATCTTCTAGTTGTTGCTTAATCCATAGAATCTGTGTATTGCAATTTACAGTAGATACATACTCAGCCTCTGTATTTGAAAGTGCAATAGTGTTTTGCTTCTTGCTTGGCCATGTTATTAACGCCTTTCCAAGAAAGCAATAGCAACCACTAGTGCTTTTTCTTTGACTGCCTCCAAAGAAAATCAAAGCATCACAATAGCCTGTAACATTATAAATAAAGACTTTCTTGTACTGCAGTCCAAGATTAGTATTACTAACTAAATATCTCAGAATTCATTTAACAGCATTCAAGTATGATTATTTGGGATTGGATTGAAATCTAGCACAAATTCCCACACTTAATTGCAAGTCAGGTCTATTAGCAATAACATACAGTAGGGATCCAATCATACCTCTGTAAAGAGTTTTAGAAACTTTTTCACATATTCATTAGCTTCTAGAACTTGAGAAGGATGCATCGGAGTACTGATGCATTTTGCCTTGTCTATATCAAACTTTCTAAGAAAATCCTTAGCGTATTTTTCTTGATGAATCAAGATTCCATCCTTTTGTTGTTTGATTTGTTGTCCAAGAAAGAATTTAAGTTCTCCTATCATACTCATCTCAAATTCTTCTAGCATAAGCTTAGAGAAATTCTTACATGACTTCTGATTAGTTGCTCCAAAAATAATATCATCAACATAAATTTGAACAATAAGAAAATCATTTTTGTCATGAAGAATAAATAAAGTAGTGTCAACTTTTCCTCTTTTAAAACCATTTTTAATCAAAAAAGAGCTGAGTCTATCATACCAAGCTCTGGGAGCTTGCTTTAAAGCATATAACGCTTTAGAGAGCTTAAAAACATGGTGAGGAAGATTTTTATTTTCAAACCAGGAGGTTGTTTAACATAAACTTCCCAAAAAATAAAGTCATTTAAAAAAGCAGATTTTACATCCATCTGAAATAGAACAAACCCTTTATAAGCAACATAGGCAAGCAGCATTTTGATAGCTTTCAGTCTAGCTATAGGAGCAAAAGTTTCATCATAATCAATGCCTTCTTGTTGATTGTAACCTTGTTCAACTAATCTTTCTTTATTTCTGATAAATTTTCCATTTTCATCAAGCTTGTTTCTGAGCACCAATTTCGTCCCAATAGCAGATTGTCCTTTTGGTAGAGGGACTAGCGTCCAAACTTTGCTATTCTCAAACTAAGATAATTCCTCTTTCATTGCTTCAATCCAGTTTTGATCTGTCAATGCTTCATTAATACTTTTTGGTTGAATTTCAGAGATAAGAGCAAGGTTGGATTTGCTTCTAAGTGAAGATCTTGTTCTAATTCCTTGAGAGGGTTTACCAATAATTTGGTTCTGAAAGACAGCTCTCAAGTCTCCTATGCTAGTGTATCTTTGCTTCAGAGGGGTGCCTTCTAGTTCTTCAAAAGTATCGTCAGAAACATGTTGATGAGAAGGAAGTTTAGCAACATCATCATCATCATTTCCAGTGGCAATTTGAAGGTTCTGCTGATTTTGGGAATTGTCATTTAATGACATATTTTCCAATTCATCTTTTAGATCTACAACCTTCTGATTCAGGTCATTTTTCTTTTCCATGAAGCTTATACGAATGGTTTTTTTCCATAGCTTGAGTCTTATTATTGAATATCCTATAAGCTTTTGAAATAGAAGAGTATCGTAGGAAGATTCCAGGACCAAATTTGGGATCAAACTTTGAAAGTTTGTCCTTGGTGTCAAGTATAAAACAATCGGATCCAAAGACATGAAAATAATAAATGTTAGGTTTTCTTCCTTTCCATAATTCTTAAGGACTTTTCTTGAGTATTGGCCTTAAAAATACACGGTTTTGAATGTAGCAGGCGATGTTAACTGCTTTTGCCTGAAATCCTTTTGATAAGCCACTTTCAATAAACATAGTTCTGGCCATTTCTTGCAACAATCTGTTTTTCCTTTCCACTACCTCATTCTGTTACGGAGTTCTTAGAGAAGATAAGTTATGAGAAATGCCATTTTTATTACAAAAGTTTCAAAAGAGTGATTTTCAAATTCTCCACCATGATCTGATTTGATAGAAGTAATACAAAAACCTTTTTCATTTTGAATACTTTTTGAAAAATTTTTGAAGGCCTTACAAGCTTCATCCTTATGGATCAGAAATATAACCCATGTAAATTTTGAAAAATCATCCACTATGACTAGACCATATTTCCTACTGCCTAAGCTAGCCATTCTTGTTGGTCCAAATAGATCAAGATGTAAAAGCTCAAGTGGTCTTGTAGTGGATACCACATTTTTACTATGGAAGGAACTCTTGGTCTGTTTACCGTTGAGACAAAACTCACAAGATGAGTCATTTTCGAAACTAATTTTAGGTAAACCTTTCACTAATTCTTTCTGAGATATCTTAGAAATTAGTTTCATATAAGCATGACCGAGTTTCTTGTGCCATAGCCACTTTTCATTCAAGAAGGATACTAAGCATTTTACATTTTGATATAGAAGGTCAGCTAGATATAATACATAAGTATTATTATGCCTTTTAGCAGTAAGAATAATTTTATCAATAAGAATAATTTTATTAGTAGTGGAATCTTTAATAATACACTGTGAAGGTTCAAACACAACTTTACAGCCATAATTGACTAATGCTTAGAAGGTTGTGTGTTAACTCTTCAACTAACATAGCATCATTTATTAGATTTGAATTATTCTTACCAACATTACCTTTACCAATGACTTTGGATTTGATTCCATTGGGAAATTGCACTATTCCACCATCTTTGGGTCTGAGGTTTTTGAACCAAGAATTATTTCCAATCATGTGTTTGGAGCATCCATTGTCTAGATACCACTTCTTTTCCCTTTGATGCAGTGATTTAAGACACACCTGCATCAAAGTTGTGCTAGTAGCGTTTTTGGGCTTTTTCAATTTCTGTTTGGCTTTCCTTCTGGAGAAGCATCTTTTAGAAGAGTGTCCCTTTTTAAAATAGCGTATACAAGCAGGAATATGATATGATGAATCTTTGGATGATTGTTCATCATCTCCCTTCTCAAAGCCTAAACCAGTTTTGTCAAGATAAGGTTTTTGGCTACCAAGCATCAAGTCCAGATTTTTGGAGCCATTAACTATTTATTTGAGAAGTTTAACTGTTTTCTGAAGCTCAAAAATATCATAAGATGTTTTTGATCGAGTTTCAGAAACTTCGATTTTTAGGGCTATTACATCCTTCTAAAGAAGGACATTGTCATTTTGCAATTTGTCCTTTTTATGCCCAACTTTCTCTTTTTTAACCTTGAATTTTTCAAACTCTAAAGATAGTTTTCAAAAATTCTTTTTAGAGATGCGTAATGAGAAGCAAGAGACTTGGAATCATCCAAGAGTTCATCATAGGCTTTTTGAAGATTTTCAAATGTAAGTTTAGGTTCAAAATCATGTACCTCAGTGTCTTCATCTAAAACAATGTCAACCATGAAGCATAGGTTTGCTACAATATATTCTTTTTCTTGTGATTCAGTATTTTCTTATTCTTCATTTATATCTTTCTAGGTGGCCATCATAGCCTTTTTCTTTGAAGTCGTCTTCCTTGCAGCTTTCTTTAGTCTAGGACATTTTGATATGATTTGCTCAAGTTCCTTGCATTTGAAGCATATCACTTCATCTAACTTGACTTTGCTCTTTTTGTCCTTTTTAGGCACAAAGTTCTTCTTTTTTCTTCTTAGCCAAGCTTTTGATATTTTCCTCGCCAAGCGTGCAATTTCATCATTTTCATCATCTGAATCAGAGTCAGAGGAGTTATCATCTTCTTCATCCGATTCTTTTGCAGCTTTCACGGCCTTGGAGCAGCTAGATCTCTTCTAAGTGGATTTTAGGGCAATGGATTTACCTTTCTTGCTAGATTCCTCAGAGATTTTCTTTAGTTCAATCTCATGAGTCTTTAAAGACCTAATGAGAGCATCCAAGCTAAGTACATTTAGATCTTTTGCTTCTTGAATAGCTGTAACTTTTGGGATGCCAGGCCTTTGAAAGACTTCTTAGAATCTTTCTCACCATTTCAGTGTTTGAGTATCTTTTGCTTAAAGCTTTCAACTGATTTATTATATGAATAAATATTGTTATCATTTCATCAATATTCTCATGCTCTAGCATTTTGAACATTTTATATTGATGAACCAACATGCTGATCTTGGTCTCCTTGACCTAATCAGCCTCCTTCATGAAGTACTTGGAGTCTATCTAGATTTCTTTTGCTGAGTCACAAGATATAACCTTATCATATTCACTTTTGCTTAAGGCACAAGTGAGCAGATACTTTGCCTTAGCATTCAACTAGACTTTGGTTTTGTGTTGGTTAGTCAATTCATTTCTCGGAATAATTTTGACTACTATTGGTGGAGATTGCTCTGGATTTGCAACTCCTTGAGATGTCAAGTTGTTCAACTATGGGTTCATAGTCACCATTTTCTATTATCTCCCACATATCCAGACTTATGGACTTGATGAAGAGTCTTATTCTATCCTTCCAGCAAGGATAGTCTTCACCATTAAAGTATAGGGGATGATCAATAAAGTGACCCTCTGCAACATGATTTGTTTGTTACACCATTTGATGGATCGTTATCCTCTCAAGAATCAAGTAGGGAAGCTCAACCCCAAAGTTAGGCTCTGATGCCAATTGTTGGATGAGATAACATGAGAAGGGGGGTTGAATTATGCTTTCAATAAACCTTATGATCTGAAAAACTTTAATAAAAACAAATATCTCAAGTCCAAGACTTGGATTGTGTTTACATTTTGTTAGTTTATAAACAATTTTATTCTACTTTAAACAGTTATAAATCTTTTTCAGATTTAGTATACAAAGAAAAGAACTTATGTATGAAAGAATCACACCAAAAACATTTATACTAGTTCGGCCAACCACTTGCCTACTTCCAGTCCCCAACTCCTTGTTAAGGTTTTATAAACCATGAGTATTCTTTGTCCAAGCTTCTCCAAGCTTCTTATAAGTGAGTAGTCTTTTTTCAAGCCTCTCCAAGCTTTTCTACAGAGTAGTGTCTTCCTAGCCTCTCTAAACTCACACTGACCACTACTGGGTCTGTATACAATTTATATAAACAATATGTTTGTTTGAACACTCACACTAGCTCTCTTGTCAGAGAATAAACAATGAAGCTCTGTATGTGTGACTTCTCTAAATTCTCAAAGAGAGAATATTATCTATGACAAAACAAAAGAGAAGATTTTCTTTTGAATTGAAGTTACGATGAGTAACTTTCTGGTGTTGCAAAAGTCGAGAAGGATAGAAGAAGGAAGCTATTTTACATAAGATATATTCAATTTGTATAACTATTCTTTCTTCTACTTCCAGCCTTATATAGACTTCGAAATATAACCGTTGAAGCTTGCAGGCCTTAATCCTTGTGATTCTTTTGGTCTATTAGTGTATGACTAGACAGGGAAGAAATAGCCTTTCTTTTTCCCATTTTTCAAAGCTTTCACAGAAGTGAAAAAGTAGCCGTTTGTTGGTTTACCAATTATTCAGACTTGTTAGCGCCTTTTCTACATCTTGTCAAATCACCTTTTTGACTATTTTGAATATGTCTATGAAGCATATAGAAGAAGCTTTGAAGGTATAACACTTCATGAGAAGTATGTTTCTGGAGATATCCCTTCTGGATAGAGTCATATTTCTGATGAGTAGTGTTTGTTCTCGAGGCATGTTTTCCCTTCTCATGTTATAGTTTCATCCTTCTAAACTTGTCTTTCTATTTTTTATATGATAGCTCAAGAAATACACAAAGCATATATTCCATATCAAGTATATTCAAATAAAAATCAATGGACAATAAAGCTTTGTCGTGTCTCAAGTAGTTAATGCACACGATTAAGATCTTTTATCATGAAAGAAAACATTTCAACAAACAAATCTTTCATGTATAAGAATATTAGCTTAAACTTTGATTTGGTATTCATTAAAACCTTAAAGCTTATTCTGGTTCACAACTATAGAATGGTTTCTGAAGGGTATTAGAGCTAACAGTAGTGTCTAAAATATTCTCTCCCACCATGAGGCAAATTTTGGTGTAGTTGAGGAAATCATCTTAAACTTCTCAAAATGAAAGTTATTCATCCTTTCATTGATGCTCAGTTCCTAGTCGGCTAGCTCATTTGTGAAGAAATTGGCCTGGTCATCAAACTTGGCATATGACTCGTATGGAAAAGGAATTGCCTGCATAAGGCCAAATTGTTGAGCCAAACAAAGGGGGTTGTAAGGCTCAAAGCAGGTATGGTTATACTTGGACTTAGGCGTCACCTTGTTCACAATGTCATGAGCCATTAGGATGCTACTCCGTTGCAACGCTGCTTAGGAGAGCTCTAAGTTGCCGGCCAAGAAAAGTCTTTGGAGCATCCATTATGGCCCACATCCCTGGTTTTGGTGTGGGCAAAACTACATAAATGTCCGGACCCTCATCTTAAAGAGGATGTTAGCCATTTCATATGCCAAGAAGGACAAAAATAGGAACCACGTGTAGATATCTCCGTATGGTTGGCTGGATTGTATGAGGTAAGAGTGGTTTTAGCAAAGAACTTTGGGATGTACTGTTCAATCTAGAGTTACAGAAACCAAAATAGCCCACACACTAACTCAATTTTCTTCTCTGCATTCGAGATACAATGGTGAAGCAGCCCTCGTAGAGTAGCAAGAGAAAAAAGGCGCTGATGTTAAGGTAGCACCAACTAAGAATAGCTAACATATAAGGAGTAAATTTTGCAGCCACAGCTACTGAATTGGTGCAGACTAAAAATCAGCATCCAAAATAAGAGTAAAGCCTTGTGCTCTGTATCGCCTACGAGGTCATTTCCCTTGTTGAAAGCGTTGATGAAAGTGGAATATGTATTGTTCTTCTTGTTGACATGGAAACCTAAGTCAGTGCTGGGGACATCGTGGAGGTACGTCACTTCATCTCCATCCACTAACAGGTCGACAATGGCCACCATGTTGAGCAATGTAGGGCTTATCATGCTGAATAGCAAGCAAATGGCATTCACTAATGTATTCCAGAAGCTAAGGATGTCGTATAGGAACCTGAAGTTTGGAGGGATCTCCTTCTTAGAGTGAAGGATCATGTCATAGATACTTATCTTCTTCCATTCCTCTTCCTTCTTGGTGACCACCTTGTCGAGCTACTAAATATAAGATTATGAAGGACTGGGTTAGGCAATTAGCTCGAAAAGACATTTATGAATGTAAAATCAGGGGGCGGCCAAAGGCAATTCATACCCAGGTGAAAAAATGAAGGAATCAGCCTCAACCGAACCATGGCCCAAGTCATGAAAGGTAAAGTCAAGAATGAATTGTCAATTTTCTTCATCAAAATCCTAAGGGTAAAGAGGTGTGAGACTTTAGAAAAAAAAGCCATCTGTTTCTCCGAAGAAAGTTCGATGGAGGATAACAAAGAAGATGAGGTAGACGGAGACTCATGCTCCATGGATTTATGAGAAAGTTTAGGGTTTGCAGAACCAAATAAGGTAAAAGACATGGTGAGTGTAGAAAAGGCTAGCTTGAGATGAGTTAGTAAGCGATAAAAGCTCAAGGAAGGTGAAAGTAGAATAAAGAATGTCTATTAGCTAGATTATGAAAATAGCCAACTAGTAGTTACTATAGCTAGTAAATAGCTACTGATTATTTGGATAGGCGAGCAATAAAATTGAGTTATTGCATTAAACTAGCCTCAGTGGAAAAATTGGCTAGTCTATTGTAAGGGGCAATATGTTGGCATCAAAAAATTGTTAAGTGCCCTCGATCGCGACCGAGGACAAAATTTAGCTAAGAGTGGTTTTAACTCTACTTTTAGCACTAGTTGAACTATAAGCTGGCATAGTTGAAGAAGATCATTGCCGAGGCCATAGCACAAGCACTAATAAACCGAATAAAAGTTCAAACAATTGGTTGGTTAGGACAAAAAAACAAATTCGGAATACAAAATGGTGGATTTGAAAGAACCAAAGAGGATTCTTTGAGGAAGGTTTCTAAGTCCAATACTTAAGATGTAAATATAGATTATGCAAACACGTGTTAGCCTCTCCACAAACATGGCCTTGAAGGACAAGCCATCCGAGGGTACAAGCGCACAGTCGTGGCAGTTATCAAAAGGTAATTATGGAAGAAGTCTTGCTTATAAATAGAGGAAGACTAAGCAAAAGGGATCCATACCTTAAATCCAGACTTATAGCTGTTTACCTTATTTTACTTTACTTGTACTTTTACCTTTTTCCTTTTGTTTCACGCAATATAGTTTTAGCTGTTTAGTCTTTTAGCCTTTCACTTGTACCAATGTCTTTCATTTAGCTTTTACATGAATTATCCATGGGAGCTTAAGAGAGACCCTCATTGTAATTGGTTGGAAGTTTAATAAAAGTTCTGCCGATTGTACTACATCTCTATTCTATTCTTGGTTTTGGATTTTGTTCTTGTATTTGATCTTAGCTAAGTGCTTTCTTTAAGTAACTTGGGAACCCATATCCAAGGAGTAGATTTTCCTCTTTAGAGTAATTGTTTGACTCTTGGAATTGAGGACTATGGCCAGCCAATTTCAAAGTCTGGCACGCCTAACACATAAACCTTGTAGCCAAAACTAGCCCGAATAAGGGTTTTCTATCCCTAAGTTTGCTTAAAATTGGGGGTTCTACTAGAAACTTCTTTAAATCCTAAAAAGCTCTTTCACACTCCTTCGTCCACTCAAAGTTCACTTACTTCTTCAAGAGGCTGAAGAATGGATATGCTATCTCCATAGATCTTATTCTTGCCAAGAACCTAGAAAAGGTGGCTATTTGCCTAGTTAGCTGCTATACTTACTTGGGACGACATGGACTCCTCACTTCCAATATTGCTTGCCATTTTTTCGGATTTGTCTCGATTACTTGGCTGGTTAGTAAAAATCGAGGAATTTTCCTCCTTAAACTCCAAACATGCACTTATCGAGATTCAAGCGCATGTTGAAATTCCTAATTTGGGAAAAAATTTGCCGTAGGTCATTACAATGATCTCCTTCTCCCATGGTCTTAGCAACTATGTTATCCACATAGACTTCCATGACTCTTCCAATCTGGTCAACATAGACTTTGTTCATTAGTCTTTGGTAGGTGGCTCCAGTGTTCTTTAATCCAAAATGCATGACATTATAATAGTAGTTTGCATTTTCTGTTATAAAGGCCATATGGTAGATGCGCTGAATGCTATCAAATTAAACCGGGCTCTTAATTTCTTGTAGCATAAGGAATCCACCTAGATCGTCTACCTTGGATCCTTGAATGGCTTTCAATTGACTCAATTAATGGGTTAATGAAAAAGGGGGGTTTGGGCAATTTACAAGAAGATTAATTTTGCAATTAAAGATGCAATTACGGGGAATTAGTGAATTCTAAAGACACCAATCCAAATTCTATCGAATCATTGAGCAAGAACTATCATAGATCAAAAGATTAACATAGTTCAGTGATTAGGGGAATTAAATTAGAATCGTGATTTAATCCATGACTCTCTACTGAGCAATCACTTAGGATTTGGTCAAACTGTTAGCATGCATTATATATAATCTAATATAATGCATAGAACCAATGTTTGAGCTAAGATCATTGAGTCACCTAACCTGAAATTCAAATTAGAATTAAGTTCCTCTAATCAATCAAGTATGTAATTGAGAATAATCTATCAACAACATATTTGCACACACAATTCCCTATCATCAATCAAAATCAAAATCAACAATTGAGAAATTGAAGAGAGATGAAAAGAATAAACTAAACCATATTATAGATGAAGATCAAGGATCTCAAGGTCTTAACCCAATAATCTTCAAGTTTTGGATTAGGTTAAAGGATTACACTAACATTTTGAATTAAAAAGAGAGGAAAATAAAAAAAATGGAGGTGAAGAATAATGAAGAATAAACGAGAGAAAATATAAGAAGTTGGGTTTGATCCTAAAGCTACCACTTAAAAACTAAACTCATATTTATGACTTTGGCCTCTAAAAACTTATCCTAGGCCCTCAATTTCAGCTCCTCTTAGCCAATTTCAGAAGATGTGTGTTAGCTTCCAATTTGCTTTAGTCCTATGCAATTTGGAACTAAATTGAGTGAGTTATGGCCCAAAAACTGCTCAAAGGTCGACCACACCCATAATCTGATTTCCATAGCCCAATTGACCTTCAAGATGGTTGAATTAGCCCAGGTGTCTTCATGACCTTTGTAGCTCATTGAATTAGCTTTCTTACAAAACAAGTTTGGCATTAATTAGACATCTAAAACTCAAAATATGATCAATTTACCAAATATAGTTTTAAGAATGAAAAATTCTCAAGAAAAGAAATAAAAGTCAATTAGAATCCCAATTAATTATATAGCCCAAAACATTTGGAGGCCCAAAACACTTAAATGTGAAGGCTAATTAATATATAAAAATGCTAATTATGACATCTTTTTCTCATTTAGGGGGTACATCCTAATCTGGTTGTAGCCAAAATAGGCATCCATGAAGCTGAGTAATTTCACTACCGACGCTTCATCTAGTAGCTTGTCTATGCTCAGTAACAGGTAAGTATCCTATGGACATGCTTTTGTTTAAATCCATGAAATCAACAAACATTCTCTACTTTCCTGAAGACTTGCGAACTATGACTACATTAGCTAGGCATGGTGAAGTGTATTTCGTTGAGGAATCCCACTTTCAACAACTTCTCTGTCCTTGCATTGCAACTTTTTGCTTTTCTAATATGAGTTTCCTCTTTTTTTTTTGCCATAGGTCAGACCTTTAGGTCTATGGCTAATTTGTGACAAATGACCCTCAGATCTATTCCTACCATATCTTCGGGTGCTTGTGTGAAAAGGTTCGAATTTTCTGTCAACAAATTCGCCCTTCATAGCCTCTGGTAGTCCTTGTCCAATGAATGTGAACTTTTCAACAATTGCTCCAATCTGGATTTTTTGAATTTCATCATTGGACTCTAGTCTTGCCTTTCCTTTTTCTCTTGGATCAAGGTCTCTCATACTCATGCTCTTGTTTTGACTAGTTTCCAGTATATGTACTTCTTGTGTTCCTTTAGACGTCATTCCCTTCTGTTTCCTCCTTAATGACTCATGATAGCATCGCCGAGCTTCCTTTTAGTTGGCGTGTACAACTCAAACTTCAGTGGCTGATATCAGGAACTTTAGTGCCAAATAAGAGGTCAACACTAAAGCTCGAAGGTTGTTGAGGGATGGTCTTCCAAGTATTATATTATACGGGGCTTGATAATCAATCACCAAATACCGAACATCAATTGCTTTAATGTTCCGCTCTATTCCAAAGGTTATCCTTAGCTCAATCACTCCTACGATGTTGGCCTATTCTTCAGATAAGTCCACCATGTCTCCATTGTATGGGCCAAGGTTGAATTCGAGTATTTGCATCTTCTGTATGGCGGAGGAATACAAAATGTCGGCCGAGCTCCCTTGGTTGACCAATACTTTTCTAATTATGTAATTTCCTGCAAACATAGAGATAACCATGGGATCATCTAGATTTTGACCAATTCCCGTAAAGTCAAGGTTAGAGAATGAGATTATCGAGTTTGGTGTTTTAGATGGTTGTGGAGGAGTGGACCCTACTGCCATGATAACTCAGAGATGCCTCTTTCTAGCCAAGCTTATTTCTTCTCTTCCTGCAAATCCTCTAGCAATGAAATCTATCACTCCTCGTATCTCTTGTGGTAGCTGATTTCTAGGTTCCTTCTCATTACTTGTTTTTGGGGTCGTTTTCTTCAGCTTTAACTGCGGCTTCAGTTTCTCTACTGTCTTTTCCCTACTTTTCTCTCTTGGCTTCTACTCTTTCATCATTGGGCTACGTATTTATCCAATAATACTTGTCTCACTAGCCGCTTAATCTAGTCTTTCAAAATAGCACAATCTTTTGTGATGTGGCCAGAATTCCTATGGAATTCACATTGTTTATTTTGATCTGCTCCAGGGGGAACTTGCTGCTTTCTCACATTATCGTCAATCAGATTATTCGAGCATTATACACCACTTTGAGAATGGTCTCCCACTTTACATTAAGAGGCATATACTCTTTGTAGCAAGACTAAGGAAAGTAAAACTTATGCCACCCTTCATCTCAGCCTTTTTCCCTCAGTCCAGACTCGGATCTCGTTTGACTTATTTTCTCTTATTTCTGGCTCTTCCTTGAGTTTTTGACTTTTCCATTCTCTGTCTAAGCTTTCACTTTCCTCGTCTCTCAAACTTCTTCTATATTAATATAGCCCGTTGTTCTTTATTTGAACTTGACCATAATTCTTAATAGATTAATCACTAAAGGATCAACAAAAGGAGCAACTCATAGTCCTCTTTTAATGGAGTACAATTCCACTATAGATCAAGATCTTGATTTTGCATAGCCATGATGTTAAACCAGTCTAGGTATTCCCTCAATGGTTCCTGTGGGCCTTTCCGTATAGCATTCAAAGAGTCTGAGGTTTTCTTATATACTCGGCTTAAGGAGAAGCGATTCACAAATACTGATGAAAGCTCGACAAAGTCATGGATCACTCTTGCAGGTAGTAATGGGAACCACAAAAGGGCCGCATTTCCAAGAAGATGGAGAATGTTTGGTAGAGGAATGGATCGCTTACTCTATTCACTAGCATCATGGATTTGAAAATAGTCACGTGGACTTGAATGTCTCCAGTTCCATCATACAGCTTCAAAGTCATCGGAAGCTTGAAATTCTCTGGGAGGGCCATAGACATGATGAATTTTGAAAATGGCCCGTAGTATATCGGTGGGCCTTGGGTAATGGTTGTCTGGTAGGTTTCACCTCTTGCACAAGTGTTGTAGGTGTTGTTTTCTTCCTTGTTTTCAGTGGTATCTTCATTGTTTTGGTGGCCAGTGGCTTCATTCTCCCTTTTATTATTTTCTTGATTCATTGCTATCATGTGGGCTTATATTTAGCGAACCATTTGGTACAATCCCTCCATAGTAAGTGGATGAGGGATATTGCTCATCTCGTTTCCATTATGTGGGTTGTGTTGGTTGTTAATATGCTCAACCATGTTAGCCTTGGCCCCATGTTGGGCGCCAATGTTCTGACTTATTTTTTAGGTCATCTAACGTTGTCCTCCATAAGTCCAAGCTCTTATTCACACCTCTGATAGGGGACCTATAAGGGACTCCGACGCTCAAGTCAAAACTCTATTCTACTTGGTGCAAGTGAAAAAGGATTAGTTACTTATATTTGGCTCTTGCAAACCCCCATTTTATTCAAGTTCAAATTTCTTTCCCCTATTCCTTGGGGATCCCCATGTCTTCCTACTTTCATGGGGTTCCTTAGTCCTCGATAACTACCTCCAACAAATTACCTTCTCCAAGGCGTTGGCTTAATTTGAATCTACCCGAGGAAGAATTCCTCTAGAAGGCCCTTGCTAGGCTCCTCTTGGGCGAGCTCTAGGGGCCCAAGAAATTTGTTTAGTCCATAAATTATTATAGAAAAAAAGAAAATAGCATACATTGTATATGGTTGTAAAATTAATTTTCCTAAGTATAAGTTATATTTCACAAGGTAATAAAGATGAACTTATGTACTACTCACACTATAAATTGTGTTTGAGTGCATATTTATTAATGGAACAAAATGGAATTAGTAGGAATAAGATAGAAAGGAAAAGGAAAAAAGTTGAACAACGTTGCATTCCTTTAAAAGAAAAATTTTGGTTATTGTATTGTTTTAATAATATAATATCTTCTACATGATTTTTAAAGTTATTATTATAAGAGTTAAATAATATCAAGAATATGACAATGAATGATTATATGATGATGTTAAAAAGTATTACATCGATAATGTGTAAACATAAATCATTTAACTTATTAACAAATGTAATACTATCATATTTGTAATATCCCCAACTCTGATAGTAGTCCAGTATGGAAGGAAGCCGGATCTCGTGGCAATGGTTAAATGGTAGATAATTGAACTATAGCTAAAAAATGGCAAAACTGTAGTTGTTGCCTACGGTTGTCAGGAGGCGTATTAGAGGAAAAAATCCTAATTCTAGGAACATGTGGCTCTTAGGACACTAATAGCTAAGTTATATACATATAATAATCTTATAGATGATATTTTGTCCACATGATTTTAAATAAAAGTGTAAGATTACTCACATATGTAAATAATGTCTTGGGAAACTTTGAGTATCCAAATTAATCACTAGACACCTTGAATTAACCCTTGACGGTCCCATATTGTTTGAGATGAGTTCTAGGAATGACATTTTATTCCTTTGAGCATGGTAAATCAAAGGAAATAATCCTACATAGATTAAATAGGTATGTCATAAAAGTGGTTGATTAAGTGGTTAAGAATATGACACACCGTATATTAGGTAAAGTGAGTAGCCTTAGAAGAAACCACCTCACTCAGATTAACCATCGCCACATCGTCCACCTAATATACTACACGACTTCACCACCACTACATATTCCACCAACTTCTGTCAATATTAAACACATAAGATTTGGAAAACCACTGTCATCCTCTTCTTTTCTAAACCCTTGGTTAAATTTTCCCCCTCCTCCATTATTCACTTTTCATATTCATCTCTTCTCTCTAAACACAAGAACTATTGAACCCAATCACATCCCATCATCAAAAAAATCAAGTGAATGACCTCCATTGAAGCCCTTTGTACCGGTAGCCACAAAGGACGAGAAGAGGCTACTGGTGTTGATTCTTGGGTTGTCTTGTAGCTTCAAGATCAAGTTCCTACAAGGTCTTAAGTGATTCTTTAGCTTGAAGTTGAAGTAGGGATTTCCAAGCTCTCAACTCCTCATTAAAACTCTTTTGTTTTGGATCTTTACCTAGGTGATGAAGGCACTAAAATTCTCTTCTTTTAGATGTCTTATATTGCTTGAATGTTCATGTTTCATGATGATATGTGAGCTATTAGGTGATTATTGAAGCTTAGTGATTAAAAGAATAGGAGAACTAGGTTTCCTTTAATTTCCAAAACTAGTAGTGTAGAGTTCAAAGCATATAACTAAAGATAAGGAAGTCTAAATGGAGTGAGACTAATTTTAAATGAAAGCTAACTCATAAAGGAGTATCCGTATAAATTTTGGATTTATTGAACTAAAGGAGGGCGAGATATGAATTTTTGAACTTGACCGTTAAGGGTGAAACAGAGCAGCATGTAGTGTGAGATGAATAACTCAACCTACACAAGTTGAAATTGAGTGAAACCAATTTTGTTAGAAAGCTAATTTATAGAGGAACAATCCTATAAAATTTTAAGCTCAAGTTTCTAGTGTCATGTTCCTAGTAATTTCGTGAAGTACTTTATCCTTTACTGGAGTTGTCACCAAGTAGTTCATGTTCAAACTCTCATAATGAAATTCAATAGAAAAGATAACATATCAGAGTATTAGAATATAAAGTTCACATCCATTGGATTAAAAATGAAATTATGGCAAATTTTAGAAGTCTATTGCCTAATTTAGGCTTGAGTCTAGATAGATTAAGCTCTTCTCCATACAAAGGGAG
The DNA here is from genome assembly GCA_031439585.1 of Pterocarpus macrocarpus. NCBI lineage: Eukaryota > Viridiplantae > Streptophyta > Magnoliopsida > Fabales > Fabaceae > Pterocarpus > Pterocarpus macrocarpus. Next base: position 46,320,797 of record CM062522.1, read on the forward strand.
TCTAGTAAGCATAAAATTGAGTAAAACCAACTTTAAATGAAAGTAGACATATAAAGATTACTTTCCACCAAGTTTCATAATATATCAACTTAAATTACAAAATTAACCATCAATGTTAAAATAGAATGAGTTTAGCCCTTAAGAGGAATTAAGGGGAAGAATTAAGTTTTTTGGTCTAACTAGTAAATTAGTGGTTAAATTATGTAAGAAGGTTAAAGTTGAATTATGTGATTGAGAAATTAAAATTTTCTAATGGGAATAAGTATACTTACACAAATTTTAAATTGTTCTTATTCCTGGACTATTATCGGATCACCTAGGGATGTGAATATGTTGAACTGAGTACATAATTGGGATTGTGGGCTATTTAAATTATCGATTAACTTTTGGAATGCTCTCGTAGACCTAGTATATTGCTAGATTTCCATTAGATACTTTCTCGATTCCATGCTTTATTTGCTTTATGTTATGAACATGTTATGAGATTGTGCAAAATTTACAAGTATAAGCTATTAGCATTGACAAGTTTGCACAATGCTAATCCAAAATTATAAGACTTATGGTGATTAATAAGAGAATTTATATTTGGTTAATTACTTTATTTAAGGTCAGGGAATTTATACCTGACAATCTTGCTCAAGTCAAGGAATTTATACTTGGCTAGGAATAGATCTGTATGAGAGTCAAAGAAAGTGAATCTGATGTTCACGTATAGGAATTAGCTCAATTCTAAAAAGCAGACTATTACCCTAAAAGACGCATATACCCTGACGTCAAGGGCACGAAATGTAAGGGTATGATAATATTTTAAAGTTAAGGGCATGTGCAAAGATGTAAAGAAAGCTAAAGAAAATATGGGATGCATGTCAAAGAAGTCATTCCATCTATTTCGCTGCATCATACATCTTTCATTCATGACTTATTTTGCCTATTACTAATGATATAATTGCTACAAGTGTATGATTAAAATGAACTTGCTACGGAAAGGATGTTTCAAACTTATTAAATGAATCTTTATGTTTATGTATATGACACAAACTTGCCATAATAAATCAAAGCAACTAGGATGATGACGATGACAATGTTTGTTGTAACTTAGGATTTTCCTACTAAGAATTTATAATTCTTACTCCTATATGTGCTCTCGTGTCATTTCTAGACAATAAAGGCGATAATGGTATGGAAGAATGGGCTCTACGTCCCTTGAAGATAGTGGGACATTCAATATGTTGGCACCAAAATATTCAAGTGCCGTTGGTTGAGGGTCAAATTTGGCCGAATAAGGTTATAACGTATCCCCTAATATAGCCGAACCATTAGTTTAGCATGATTAGAAGAGCAATAATTGAAGACAATAATCAAAGTATTACTTGGCCAAGCTCAAAGTTAAAGGGCAAATTGGCTTAGATAGGGAAACCAACTCACAATGCAAAGTGAAAGATTCAGAAGAGCCGAGACATAAGTAAAAGCCTCTAAGTCCAAGTTAGCAAGCATGCACATGGCAACCCTTCCAGGCTTTGGCTAAAAGGAAATCAAATCAACCAACTAAGGAGCACGTAGGTAGAGCAATTATGGAGAAATCTTGCCTATAAATGAGCGAGAGATAACCAGTCAAGGGACGGAAAAAATAATGATCAACCCTAATTATCGATTTGTCTTACTTTTACTTTACCAGGACTTTTATCATTTCTAGTTTTAGCTTGTTGCTAGCCTCTCGGCCTCACCACTTTTATCAAATCCTCTCCTTAAACTTTCTACATGGATTGATCATGGGGGTCTAGGAAGGATCTAGACCTTCTTCCTTGCAGTCATTCCTTCTTTTAAGTTTTTCCACACAAATTGGCCATGGAAACTTGAAAAGGATGCCTGTTGTAATGGGTTATTAATTTAATATAAATTTAGTCGATTACAATTTCATCTATTCTTTACTTGTGCTTTTAGTTACTATATACTTAATCTCAACCAAGTGCTTTCTTTGAGTAACTCGGGAACCCATATCCAAGGAGTGGATTTCCCTTTTTGGAGCAATCCTTTGACACTTGGAATCATAAGAGCTTTTTGCTAGCCAATTTCAAGGTCCGGCATGCCTAGCACAATCAAGAGCCAAGAAATAACCTGAACATATTTTTTGGCACACTTGGTGAGACTCCTTAATAGAACAAGTAAAGTTTCCAAAACCAGGTCTAGATTATACTTGGCGTATGACCATAAGATTAGGAAAATCGGTCATGCCAAGTCCACAACCACAGAGACAGAATAACCACAAGGCTACAAATCCACAAGTTACCACTTTGGCCGCACCTTGTACCTTTATAAGGGGCGTAGGTTCATAGCCAATGTAGGATGCCATGGTTCAACTTGCAGTTAGCATGACCGCTTCTTCTTTAAGATCGCCCCAACACCTAAGGGAAGAAGAGGACACCTGACTGTCATGACCACATCTTTCATATGTGAACAAATTGACATGGGGTTAAATGATATAAAGCTTTAGTTGTCTAAGCAATTAGCCGACATTGTTAAGACCATGGTTCATAATGAAATCCAAGTGGCTCAACAATAAGCTAATATTAAGGACAACTGGGAGAATATTACTAGTGGCAACACCTCGGTTAATCAGCCAAAGGGCAACTAGCCCAACAGTCGAATTTGCAATATGGCCAAGTAAGCATAATGTGCAGGCCTCCCAACATCCCAGGAAGCATCAGATTGCCAGCAATGTCCAATAGCCCAGTGAATGCATGGAACATGATCCACGATCAACTTGTAATGAGCGGTTATGGAGTAAATGGAGGTGCAACCGTTTATAGTGGTTATTCAACAATTCCACCATGTTCAGGGGTAGTTAACAATATTTATGTGCCATATCCACAACAGCCGCCAATAATTGGGATGGGAGGACTAACCTATACATATGGAAGTCAAAATATGAGTTCACAAGTCTAGAACCCATATTTGTCAACACAATTCATGTATCAACAATCAAATACCTAACCCCAAAACTCCAAAATGCAAGGTCCGAATAATCAACCAGCCTATAGGCAAGAAGCTTTGCCATTAGTTCCACCACCAGTACAGGTACACCCTCGTGGAAATGGCCAACCTTTGATGAACCCCAATATGATTGCCGAGGCTATTAGACGTCATTTTGGTGTCCAAATCAGGCCTTAGATAGGCCAATCTATAGGAAGTTGTACCATGATTGGGTCAACCAGATTCCTTTGCCCAGGGGCTATAAGACCTTAGATTTTTCTATATTCTCTAGTGAAGATGGGAAATCTACTATGGAGTGTGTTAGCCATTTTATGGCCTAATGTAATTAAGCCAACCAGAATGAGTACTACAAACTGTAGTTATTCCCTTTATCATTAATAAGAATTGCCTTTTCTTGGTATTCTATATTGGCTCCAAATTCTATTCAAAGTTGGGCTAACATGGAAAGGCTGTTTCATGATCATTTCTACAAGCCCTAACTTGAGGTATATATTGTCAAGTTGATGAGCCTTAGGCAATTAGCTAATGAGCATGTAGCTGATTTCATGGAACGATTCCGAAGAATAAGGAGTCAATGTATCATACAATTGTCGAGTCTGAATGTGCTGCCACAGTTACCAATAATATGCACCCCCAACTACGGGAAAGGCTCGTGGATATAGAATATTCAAATTTAGCACAACTATCATCCAGAGCCACTAGAGTAGAACAGTGCATAATTGAAAAAGAATAGAGAAAATCTCACCAAGCAGGGCTTAGAGGACTATAGATGATCTCTGTCATAGACTGTGACTTGGCTAAGGAAGATTAGGAGGAGCCTGAAGTCCAGGCAGATATCCTGGTAGCCAAGTTCATGCAAGGCAAGCCATATACTTGCCTGGCCTTAATACCTTCCAAATACAAAGAAGTGGCCAAACTTGACAAGGAAGCTTATTTGTTTGACATTTCTAAGGTAGATCAGATATTTGACAGCCTGGTGAAGGACAAGCAGATAAAGCTCATAGAAGGTCACAAGATTCCCTCTGTCAATGAGATAAAGGGTAAGAAATATTGCAAGTGGCATCATTCCTAAACCCATACCACCAATAATTACACTGTTTTCAAAAATTCTATCCAGAGGGCTTTGAAGGAAGGAAAGCTTAAGTTAGTAGAGAAGAGAGACATGGCTATTGACACTAATCCCTTTGGGATGTCTATGAATATGGTGTCAATATCTATTTCTCGAAAGGAAAAGAAAGTATGCAAAGTCCCTGGATAGGAGAGGAAACTAAAGGAGAAATATGAAGCTGGGCTTTCTTGAAAGATGGCTTAGAGACCAAAAGTAATGAAATCTTAAGAGACAGAAGGGCAGAGTCAGAGGATAAGTGTCTTCCAAAGGCTACATTATCTAGGTTTGTTTGAAGGATGAATAGGCTATTGTAGCTAGACCGAAACAAAGCCCATACAACCTAAGAAAGCTTCCAATTGCTACAAAAAGAAGGCTAAGCAATTTAGACAAGCTAATAGACCACTATTTTGCCGAGAGAGTCCAAGAAGGCTATAGAATTTTGTTTTGAGAAAGGACCCCCCTTTTTCAAAATTACAATACTAGATAGAGGACAATCTTAGGCGAAGAGGATGATCAAGCCGAGAAAGGAGGTTAAGATAGACAAATGGATAGTAAACCAGCCATCAGAAAAGTGAGAAAAGCAGAAATCAACATTAACTAGAACTCAAAAGAGGAGGCTGTAGCGAATGAGAACTAAAAAGAGAATGAATGGTATGGTGGCCATACTTGTATAATCAAAGAAAATTGTGAGAGAGTTAGTGAAATTACCAATCAATGCTCCAAAACCGGCACAGGTCACCGAATTATCTAGAGAATTAAACAAAATGGTGGCTGAGCTAACGGAGGAGTTAGATATTGAGGCTCTGTTAGCCGAACCCACATATTTCATTCATGAAAGTGAGTATTCGGAAAATCTACTAGATGATTTGCTGAATAATGATGATTTGTTAGATGACGTTCAAGATGATTCAGCTACTGTGGCTACTGTTAATAGTATCCCATTTGAATTTGCCGATCAGGATGGCAATTTTTAGTATCTGGAAGGAGATGTGATGGTAGAAGAAGCTGAATACGCTTCTCAAGTCCCGATCGAGCTAAAAGAAATAAGATTTAAAATATAGACGAAAGCTGGACATCTCCGACAACTTTACATGAAAGCTCACATCGATGGCAAACTCATCAGTCGGGTGCTCTTTGATGGAAAAGCAATGTTGAATATGATGCCCTATAGCACTGTCAGAAAGTTTGGAAGGAGTCATAAAGACTTGAAAGAAACCAGCATGACTATGTCCAATTTTACTGGGGGAAATACTCTGGCATTAGGATTTCTCATTATGAAGCTCACAGTAGGATCAAGGACAACAAACACGATTTTCTTTGTGGTTGATGCCAAACCAGGGTATGCCATCTTGTTAGGTAGAGAATGGATTCACATTAATCAATGTGTACCTTCCACACTCCACCAGCAGCTTCAATTCTGGAATAGAGATCAGGTTGAAACAGTAGAGGCCGATCCCTTTCCATTCATAGCTGATGTGAGAATGCAAGATGCTATGCTGTATACTACAAAGATTGAACCAATATGTTGGTCGAAAGGGATTACTTTAGATTCTATCAAATCATTTGATCTATCATTAGATAGATTCGAGGTCACAAGAGAGGCTGATACACGACCAAACCATAGTGATAATGATGGAGTCTAAAGAACAAATTCTGCAAGAAGCCTAGCAATGACTAACATGTTACCTTGCTGAGTATCGAAATTGCTAAAACTCAGTTAGCCGAGAAAGACTTTGCAAAAGAGAAGAATAGAAGATACAAAATAAAGCAGACATAGCGGAGAAGAAGCCGAATTCTGAGCGTTAAGATCCCCTAGTGGGAGTTAACTTAGGTGCAGATGAGGAACCAAAGGTAACAAAGATTAGTGGTCTACTACCAAAAGAGAGTCGAGATCAATTAGTCCAGTTAATCAAGAGATATCGGGATTGTTTTGCTTAGGATTATCATGAAATGCCAGGACTATCTCGAGAATTAGTAAAGCATAGGCTACCTATTAAAGATGGGTACAAGCCACATAAATAACTTGCAAAGAGATTCAATCTAGAACTCTTGCTAAAGATAAAAGGAGAAATTGAAAGACTTCTCAAAGCAGGGTTCATTAGAACAACCAAATATGTAAATTGATTGTCAAATATAGTCCCTGTAATTAAGAAAAATGGGCAAATTAGAATTTGTATAGACTTTAGAAATTTAAATTTAGCCACACCCAAAGATGAATATGTAATGACTATAGCTGATATGTTTGTTGATGTAACGGCTAATAATGGAATATTAACTTTTATGGATGGACATTCAGGCTACAATCAAATATATCTAGTCGAAGAAGATATTCATAAAATAGCTTTTGATCCATTGGGATTTTTGAGTACGTTATTATGCCATTCAGATTAAAGAATGCAGGTGCAACCCACCAAAGGGCAAGGAATTTGATATTCTATGATTTGATAGCCAAAAATATGGAAGTATACATCGATGATGTATTAGTTAAGTCAGTCGATTTCTCACAGCATTTAGCCGATTTAGAATAAGCTTTCATAAGGATGTGGCAGCATTATTTAAAAATGAATATGGTTAAGTGTGCTTTTCGAGTTTTAGCTGGAAACTTCCTAAGCTTTCTGGTTCACAACCAAGGCATTAAAGTAAATAAGAATATATCAAAGGTTGTGTTGGAAGCCAGACTCCCCCGGAATAAGAAATAACTACAAAGGCTAATAGGCAAAATAAACTTTCTTGGGAGATTCATAGCAAATTCAACTAGCAAAATGAAGGCTTTCTCACCTCTACTAAGGCTTAAGGTAGCCAAAAATTTTATCTGGGGAGAAGAACAACAAGAAGCCTTTGACAGAATCGAAGACTACCTTGTGAATCCTCCAGTGCTTACGCCTCCAATTTTTGGTAGGCCTTTAAAACTTTATATATCGGCCATTGATAAGTCTATCAATAGTCTATTAGCTCAAGATGCTAAAGATGGCATAGAGAGAGCAATATATTATTTGACTAAGTTGCTCAATGATGCTGAAACAATGTACACCCTAATTGAAAAATTGTGTTTGTCCTTATTCCATGCTTGCACCAAGGTGGAGTATTATCTATTGCCAAGAGAAGTCTTGGTAATGGGTAAAATTGATATTGTCAAATACTTGTTGAATCGGCCAGTCTTCTAGGGAAGACTTATGAAATAGGCTATAAAGCTTAATGCTTTTGCCTTAAAGTATGTCCCCTTAAGAGCTGTTAATGGTCAAGCTCTAGCTGATTTTCTGGCCAACACCTTTGTGTGGATATCCAAGATCCGCTTGAATTTAGTCAAAGGTATGTTTAGCTAGAACCCTGGGTGTTGATATTTGGCACCGTTGCCGGGGATGTTAATGCTATTTAGTTTGTAAATATATGTGTTTACTTGCTTTTGTTTGAGTTTTGCATGTTTTGGTCGTTTTTGGTGTTTTTAGGCTAATTTTGGGTGCTGTCATGTACTATTTGTGCTCAAATCACCTTGAAACTTTTTAGTCCAAAGGTTTTCGGTATTCTAAGTAAGATTCACGCTTTTCGATGAGCCCAATCCTGTTTTTGCCAAATTCAATCGTTTTGACCACTTTTTCTATTTATTTTGATTTTTCTTGCATTTTTTAATATTTTCTTTTATGTCTTCCCTTTTTGTTTCTTGTTTATATAACCTAAAACATCTTTTGCAGTATTTTCTTAGTTGTTTTAAGCCATTTTAGAGTAGTTTTTAGTTTCTTCTTCCATTTAGTTTACTCATTTCTACTTTTCTAACATGTTCACTAACTCATCTTTTAGTTCCCAGACATATGGTTGTTGGAATGTTGCAGGAACTGGAGCGGTTGTTGAGGATTCTTACCAAAGAATGGAACAACAACTGGATGAGATAAAGTACCTAATAGAGCAATATGCTATGAGGAATCACATCCAGCAACCACAACAGGGATATGACCCAAGTTCCAGTATGTACCAGTCTGACTGGTATGATGGAGTTGATCAAGGATATGGGGGTGTTCCATCATAGCAACCCCCATATTTGCAGCAGCAGTTCGAACCTTCACTCCCCTTCATTCAACAGCACTTGCATCTGCTCTAGGAGTCATATGAGCAACCACAGCTTGAGTTACCACCTGCATATCATCAGGTCGGTCCACTAGCCACCTCACTTGAGCCCTCTCTAGAAGATCTTGTGAACCAATTGATGGAGAGTAATCTCCAATGGCAGTAGAGAACTAATGAAACCATTTAAGACTTGCAAACACAATTGAGCCAGTTAGCTTCTACATTGAGCAAATTGCAAGCTCATGAGGGGAATATGCCAGATGTGCAATCACATGATCTAGCTGAGGGGATTAGCGACAGTCAAGATGTAGCTGGGCCACTAGATGAGATACCACAGGAGACATTGGTTGAGGAGATATCTCATGATCTTGTTGGTGCTGAGAAAATGAATATATCTACATGCATGGATATTTTCACTTCTTTAGAAGACCTCATGAGTGACCTTTTAGCAGAATTTCCTGAGCTAACTGTTGTTGACACTTTTGCTGGATTCACATGTGCTAACTGTGAAGGTGAGAATATCTGCCCTGTATGTGCAGAGATTGAGGCATGTCTGAGGGGAGATCCTCTCATGCTAGAAAATGGTGAAGTTGTAGTTGATATTCAAAGAGTTGAGCTACTGGAGGAACAAGTTAAAGAAACCACCCAGCCTCTCCCTTCCATTGTCCTTTTACCTGCAACTGAGACATACTCAAGTGGTTTAGAGTATGCACCTACAACTTTCTTGGGGCAGTTTGAATATGCCCACTTGGAAAATAATGCACAACTCCAAACTATTTGTGACATGACAGTTGGCTTACTTCATCTGGGTGTATGAAGGTGCTTGGATTATGCCTATGTGAAAAAAAAAAATCTTATCCCCAAGCTACTTGTTTCATCATTGTAGAGGTGCTACCTGAGGGGATGCTAAGGCCATCAACACTGATCTCTCAAGGCACCAATAGCAAGGATGGCAATGAATTCAAGATCACCTCATGGGATCCTGGAGGAGGCAAAAGATGCAAACCTTGGTGGGGATTCCTGGACTAGTTCAAGCATAAGCCACCATGAGGGAGTTCTCACCACTTTTTACCTTTTTAAATTTTTGTCTTGCATTTTTAATTTTTTGTCTTGAATTTTAATTTTAGAATAAAATATGTTTAGTATTAGTTTTCATATGCTAGTTATGTTGTTTAGTTGGATGTTCCCCTATGGTGATTCTTTAGTTGTTAGCTTAGGCAGTAGACATTCATGACTTGAGGCTTCAACATGCTAGACTTTTCATCTCATTCTTTATGTTTTGCATGCTTGGTAGCTTGATCTTCAATTGCTTGGATTGAGTATGTTGGACATGACCCATGTGAGCTTTTAAGCCATATTTGGATGGCTATGTTATATGCCATTATTTTCTTTCTTGTGTGTTTTGTTCCCTCATAGGATTTGTCACTCTGGAACTTGCTTTGATTCTTTTTTAGGCTACACTATTCATTTGTATACATGAATATGATTGAGGCATTCATTTTGTTATTAGCCACTTAACCAAATAGCCACCCTTGTATTTTTACCCTTGCTTAGCCCCTTTGAGCCTTTTTACCTATTCTTTGTTTTTAGCATATTACAAGCCTAAAGCGAAAAACCATGATTCTACCTAGCCTTAGGGATTAGGAGACCATTGGTTACCATTAGCAATGTGCATTCACATAAGTGTGGGGGTTTGCATGAGGACATACAAGACTTTAAGTGTGGGGGTGCAAAGTGGTGAAAAGAGAAAAAGGAAAGAAATGAAAAGATTAAAAAAAAAAAGAAAAAGAAGCAAAGAAAATGTAAAAAAGAAAAGCAAATAGAAAAAGAAAAAATCAATAAATTGGGGCAATTTTGATAAAAAAGAAAGTAAAGAAGTGAGATAAAAAAGAGTTGTTTGTTGCATTCTTAGATTTGAGGAGGGCCTTCACATTTGTGACTTCATGTCTTTGCCAATATTCTTCTATTCTCTTTGGTTTTTACCTTGCATATCCTTACTATTTCCTCATTACAACCTTGAATAAAGTCCTCTTGATTTGTGTGTGCATGTGTTTGAGTGATGGAGAATTAGATGATAAGCAAGCTTATGGTAGTGCTTTTCCTTTTGAGGTGATTTGAGTGGTATAATTGAGCTTTAAACACTTAAGAGTAAGAGTGCTAAACACATTATCTTCTGAGATCCTCCATACTTGATCCATACTGTTTGGAGTGATTTTTGCCTTGCTTGCACCTTTGTAGAGATGTGTCTTGATTGTTGAATTTCTTGATGCCTTGGATGTGCTTTTTTCCTATATACTTGACACTCTTGAGGATCCATTGAGAATTTGTGTTTCATAGTATTTGGTCATTTTTTGTTTTTAGGACTTTTGTGTTTGTTTTAGATTCTGATGTTTCATTTGCGGCACCCTTGAGTATATTTTGGATTTTGCATTAGGACATGCAAAAAGCTAAGTGTGGGGGAATTTGATAAGCAATATTTTGATATATTGATTAACCCTCATATTTAGTTTATTGAACCTCTTTTGTGCTTAATTGAATAATATTGTACACATTTTATAAGTTTGGACTCTAATTGGGCTCAATTGTATTTTTCAGTATTATTGTGAATTTATACTATTTTTGTATTATGGCTGTATCTTGAGTTGTAGATATCTAAAAATTACAAATTTTATATTGTAGGAAAGCTGAGAGAAAGATCTACAACATTGATGAAGAATCCAATAACAAATTCAGATGTCTAGTGGGTCGAATTGGGCCATGAAGTCAGAACAGAGCTTTTACGCTGGAACCTGATCAGTGTGTACTAATTGGGCCATAACGTGAGTTGTAGACATTGGATTGAGGTGAAACCAGTGCCATTTGAAAGCTAAGACATAAGGCTTCAATTCATATGAAGAGTACTCTCCAAAATAATGACATCTTGATAGACTTATTGGCTGTTGAATTTGACTTATGCGGATAGAGATACAACCTAATAAGGATGTTATTGATTATCGGTTTGAGAATATTATTGTCCGTAGAAACCAAGGTGGTCAAAATCCTAGGAGACGCCCAACTTGTGATCAAACAATTTGACAAGGGAGTATAAATGCAATGATCCAACTTTAATGAATTTATTAAATTTGGCTAGAATACTGCTACAACAATTTATTGAGGTGATAATTACTCATGTTTCTTAGAATAACAATGATGTAGCTAATGAATTGGATCAACAAGCTTCCAAGTTTCAGTTGGAGTCAAATGAAGTAAATGCCATAGACTTAGCCGAGATATAGCCAGAGGAGAATAAGGATTAGAGATTTGAGCTTAAACACTATTTGAGTAACCCTTCATCAAAAATCGAGTACAAATTGAAGCAAAAGGCTTTAAGATATGTATTGGTTGATGATGAATTGTTCAAAACAAGCCAAGAAGGATTATTGTTGAAATGTGTAGATGATGATGAAGCCAAGAGAATCATGCATAAAGTGCATGAAGGCATTTGTGGAGCACACAAGTCATATCCAAGGATGAGATGGCTAATACATAGGTACGAGTATTATTGGCCTAACATCATAACTGATTGTGTTGCTTATGCTGCGGGGTGTGAAGCTTGCCAAATGCATGGACTGCTCCAAAAGGTACCAGCCAAGGAATTACACACAATTGTAAGACCTCGGCTGTTTAGGTGCTGGGTTCTAGATTTGATCAGCAAGATTCATCCTCCATCATCCAAATGCCATGTGTTTATTATAGTGGCCACTAATTATTTTACTAAATGGGTAGAGGCTCAACTATTAGTAAACGTGATACAAGCTAATGTGATAAGGTTTATTAAAACCCAGATCATAGACCGGTTTGGAGTTCCTGAAACCATTACTATGAATCAGGGCACTATATTCACTAGGGAAAAGATGAGAGTTTTTGCCCAACAATTTAGCTTTTGACTAGTCCATTCCTCTCCCTATTATGCTCAAGCCAATGGGCAAGCAGAGGCTACTAATAAAATCTTGATTGATATGATCAAAAAGACTATAGAGGATAAACCAAGGCAACAGCATAAAGTCTTATATGAGGTTTTGGTGCCTACAAGAACTCCAAGAATAATGCCACTGGTTTAACTCCTTATTGACTGACATATGGCCAAGATGCCGTGTTACTCTTATAATTAGCCGTAAAATCATTTAGGGTAGCAAAACAATATAAACTACAGCTAGAAGAGTATTCACAGGCTATGTTTCAAGAGTTAGAATCAGCTGATGAAGACAAATTGATGGCTTTGGTGAATATCCAAGCCAACAAGGCCAAAGTATCAAAATTGTATAACAAGAAAGTTAGGCTAAAATGCTTTGCTGAAGGTGATTTGTTGTGGAAGGTGATGCTACCTATCAAAACTAAAAGTGCCAAATTCGGCAAGTGGTCACGCACTCGGAGGGCCCGTTTATTGTTACCCACGCTATATATGGTCAACTATACACTTTTCTCCTCTAGTGGCTCTGGATCATAGTTGTGCTAAATCTGAATATTCTATAACTACGAGCCTTTCCCCTAGTTGGGGATACATACTGTTGATGGCTGTGATAGCACATTCAGACTCTGGCAATTGTACGCCACATCAGCTCCTTACTCTCTGGAATTGTTCCAAGAAATCAGCTACATGCTTATTAGATAATTGCCTGAGGCTCATCAACTCGGCAATAGATACCTCAAGTTGCTTGTAGAAACGATCATGAAACAACCTTTCCATGTCGGCCCAACTTTGAATAGAATTTGGAGCCAATGTAGAATACCGGGAAAAGGTAGTTCCTGTTAATGATAAAGGGAATAACTGCAGTTTGTAATATTCATTTTGGTTGGCTTTAATTGGGCCATAAAACGGCTAACATGCTCCATAGTAGATTTTCCATCTTCACTAGAAAATGTAGAAAAATTTGGGATTTGTAGCCCCTCAACAAAGGAATTCGGTCGACCCAATCAGGGTACAACTTCCTATAGATTGGCCTATCTAAGGGCCTAAGTTGGACACCAAAATGATGCCTGATAGCCTCAGCAATCATATAGGGGTCCATGAAAGGCTGGCCATTTACACGATGGTCTATTTGTACTGGTGGTGGAATTATGGCGAAGCTTCTTGCCTATAGGTTGGCTGATTGTTTGGACCTTGCATTTGCAGTTTTAGGGTTGGGTATTCAGTTGTTGATTAGTGAATTGTGTTGATGAATATGGGTTTAGGACTTGTGAACTCATATTTTGACTTCCATATGTATAGGTTAGTTCTCCTATCCCAGATATTGGCAGTTGCTATGGATATGGCACATAAATACTGTTAACCGCCCTTAAACATGGTGGAATTGTTGAATAACCGCTATAAACAATTGCATCTCCACTTACTTCATAATTGCTCATTATGGGTTGATCGTGGATCATATTCCATGCATTCCTATTTGTGCTATTGGACATTGTTGGCAATCTGATGCTTCCTAGGATGTTGGGTGGCCTGCGTATTATGCTTATTTGGCCATATTGCCAATTCGGCTATTTGGCTTATTGCCCCTTGGCTGATTAGCCGAGGTGTTGCCACTAGCAATATTTTCCTAAGTTGTGGCTACCGTATAGTTGTGCTTAATATCAGCTTATTGTTGAGCCACTTGGATTTCATTATAAACCATGGGCTTAACAATATTGGCTAATTGCTTAGACAACTTAAGCATTATATTATTTAACCCCATGTCAATTTGTTCACGTATGAAAGACACGGTCATGACAGTCAGCTGCCCTTTTCTTCCCTTGGGTGTTGGGGCATTGCTTGAAGAAGAAGTGATTGTGCTAACTGCAGGCTAAACCACGACATCCTGCATCGGCTGTGAACCTACACCCCTCGTAAAGGTACAAGGCGCGGCCGAAGTGGTCACCTGTGGATTTGTAGCCTTGTGGTTATTATGTCTCTATGGTTGTGGACTTGGAATGACCAATATTCCCAATCTTAAGATCGTACACCAAGTATCATCTAAACTTGGTTTCGGGACCTTTACTTGATCTATTAGGAAGTCCCACTAGGCATGCCAAAAAATATGTTCGGGCTATTTCTTGGCTCTTAATTGTGCTAGCATGCCAGGCCTTGAAATCGGCTAGCAAAAAGCCCTTATGATTCCGAGTGTTAAATGATTGCTCTAAGGAGGGAAATCTACTCCTTGGATATGAGTTCCCGAGTTACTCAAAGAAAGCACTCGGCTGTGATCAAGTGTATAGTAACTAAAAGCACAAATAAAGAATAGGTGAAATTGTAATCAGCTAAATTTATATTAAATCAATAACTTGTTACAACAACCATCCTTTTCAAGTTTCCATGGCCAATTCGTATGGAAGAACTTGAAAGAAGGAATGTTTGTAAGGAAAAAGGGCCAGATCCTTCGTAAACCCCTATGGTCAATCCGTGTGGAAAGTTTAAGGAGAGGATTTGATACAAGTGGTAAGGCCGAGAGGCCAGCAAGAGGCTAAAACTAGAAAAGATAAAAGTGTTGGTAAAGTAAAAATAAGACAAACTGGTAATTAGGATTGATCCTTCTTTTTTTCGTCCCTTGACTGGTTATCTCTTGTTCTATTTATAGGCAGGATTTCTCCATAACCGCTTTCCCATAACTGCTCTAGCTACATGCTCCTTAGTTGGTTGATTTGGTTTCCTCCTAGCCGAAGTTTGGATGGGTTGCCATGTGCATGCTTGCTAACTTGGACTTATGAGGCTTTTACTTCTGTCTCGACTTTTCTGAATCTTTCACTTTGCATTGTGAGTTGGTTTCCTCGTTTAAGCTTATTAGCCCTTTAACTTTGAGTTTGGCTGAGTAATGCTTTGATTATTATCTTCAGTCATTGCTCTTCTAGTCATGCTAAACTAATGGTTTGACTAATACTAGGGGATACGGTATAACCTCATTCCGCCAAATTTGACCTTCAGCCAACAACACTTGAATATTTTGGTGCCAACAACATGTAATTGAGTATACTTGACAGTTATGTAAATATACCATATATGAATTCTTTAGAATTAATATTTGCAAAGAGTGAGATATGTATCTATGACCTTGTAATAGATATAATAACAATGATTAAGAATTTTATAGATCACATACAGGCTCAATTTTCAAAAAATTTCTATTTTCATATTTACAACCCCTATGTTCTTTACAAGTATTTTAAATAGTAAGCAAAAGAAAACCTATAGCAATTTCTAATTAGGTATCATGACTTAAGCATGGTATTATAATTAGAAGAGTGTTACAATATTCACTTGTCAATGTATATTATATTGACAATCATGAATTATACTACTAAATATAAATATCAATTTTGTAAATAAAACATTAGGATAACAAAAAAAAAGTAAAAATTATATAAATTTTTTTCATGTTATTAAATTTTACTTAAAGTAAAATATATATTAATTTTTCTCATACTATTTAAATTTGCATAATATATTGAAATAAAAGTGATTTTCTCTATTTCATTCTATTTACCCTTCTAAATAATAATAAATAAGTAAAACATTGAACTGTACATTAATTAAGTTTCAAATATGAAAATTTTCTATTACACTATACGGTTACAAGAAATATGTTTAAATTCGTTTCTATTCAGAAATTTTAATAAGATATTTTAATTACGATTTTCCCCAAAAATGAACATGAATTAAATTGAAATATTTCAAATAAGGCACGGCTAAAATAATGTAGGGAAGTTGTCGGCGTCATGGGTGTGTGACTCTCAACTTATTTTGCGTTTTGGATTCTGTTTTAGAAGTTTCGTGTCTTACGGTAGTTTTTTTTTTTTTTTCAATTGTTAAGTTATATATGTAATATCTAAAATAAAATACATATTTGTTTTTTTATGTGAAAACAAAATACATATTCGAAAAATTGTAAATTTAAAGTTAAAAATGAAGCTTTTTTGTTTATATATATTTTACGGATATTATGAAAAAAATATATTTTATTGAATTAGTAGTAAAATATATTTATCTAGTATATAACGATATTACATTAATTTGTAATTATATAATATTTAAGTGAGAGAGAAAAAAACAATATTCATATAGAAATAAATAAGAAAGAGTGGTTATTAAATAGGTGAGAGGAAGGTTAGAATAATAATTAATATGAATAAAATGAAATTACAATGCTATCTAGAATTTTAATTGGATTTAAGAAAAAAAAAAGGATTTTATGTCCAAAATAAAATATGGAACTTGCTAACCTCCACATGAAAATGTGAAGATTATATATAAGTTTCTTACTTTCATAATAAACTACTCCTCTTATGTAATATACCCTATATATATATATGTGTGTGTGTGTATGTGTGTGTTACTTGTTTTTTGTAGTTAGTTAAATGTTCTTACAAATATATTCCTTTTAATAATTTTGATATATTATTTTAGTTGTATGCCTTAAGAAACACAATAAATTTTGTTTTTTTTTTATGGAACACAAATTAATTATGAATATCCCGTCAAAAAAAAATTATGAACATGTTTACTAAAATATTATTATTTAATTTTTAATATTTAATCAATTTATTTTATTAATCTCACATATTTTTTCGATTAAAATTTACTTAAAGTTATATGGAGGGTAAAATTAAAAAATTAATGATTAAATTTTTATTGATATGTGACAATATATAGCAGATGAATAGACTAAGAATTTTCTCTTAAAATGTTGGAGAAAAGGACCAAAGGAAGCACCCAATAATAATTAATATTCCCTCTAATTTAAAATAATTGTCATTTTGAATTAAAAAAATTTATTCATACTATCTATCATTCTCTCATTTTAATAAAATATTTATTACAAAATTTTTGTATTTTACCTTTCACACAATTCCAACCACACAAATAATGAAATATTAATACAATAAATTAGTTATTAAATAAGATAGTTTAGTAAATATTCTTATCAAGGGTGTTCAAGATATGGCCCGACTCAATAACCTGTCCCGGTTCAAAGTTTTTTGGACTAGGTTTGGGTTGTGAAATATAACCCGGTGTATTTTTTGGGTCGAATTTGGATCATATTTTAGGTAAAAAAAAATCAAAATTCAAGTTTTAAAGTGTCTAAATCTTTATATATTTTCTAAATGCCAGGTTAACTTGGTTTGATCCGGCCATTAATCGGGTTATCAATAATTCAAGTTTGAATTCAAAGAAATAACCTTATAAAAAAATTGGTTTGGGTTCAAGTCTAGTTTAACCCGATCAACCTATCCCTTGTATACCTCTAATTTTTATCATCAATCATTAATTTTAAATTCCTTAATATACATATAAATAGCCAAAGTTACAATTATTTTGAATTGTCTGGAGTATATCATTTAAAGCCATTAAAATATTATTAATTTCATCTTTAAAAACAAAATTAATGACATTAATTATTGTTCAATGACAATATTGAAGAGTCATGTTACATAATAGGCCACTGGGAGAGGTGATGAAAGAGAGTGAAACATTTATAACCAATGAAAACAAAAATAAAATTGGTATAAAATAATTAATACTTTGTTGAAAATCTAAAACGATAAATAATATAGAATAATTTTTTTTCCTACAACCATTATTTGGGAATGAAAGGAGTAATAACTATTTTATCTATTCTGACATATTTTACGTGTAAGATTATTGCAAAATAAAAACAATTCATTTAATAATTTCAATTATATGATGTTTGAATCAAGGGAACGACTATTCTATATATGTTTTCATTATTTTTTATTTCAAATTTATTTAAAGAAAAATATCTTTATTTCTTTTTTATTTTCATGAATAATAATAATAATAATAATAATATAAAATGTTTATAGGAGAAAAATATCAATTTGATTCAAGTGAATAAAGAATGATTAAAAATAAATAATATATTTAAATAATAAATATTGAAATATATACTAATAATAAGGAATTTAACTTATTAAAATGATAATTAATTAATAAAGATTATTTTAGGAAATTAAAATTTAAACAATTAAAAAGGAGTGTAAATAGATAATGAGATTGCAAATAGCCCTACTCTTGAGTCAATTACTCTTTATTAAAATGTTTAGAGAACAGAATATAAAGTCTTCCTAAACTTTGACATTGTTGTAAATCACTATCATGAACTTTAAAATCTTTCCAATTAGTCTATGAACGTTAACCAGTAACTTAATATATTCTAACCACGATGCTATATGAAAAACATTTTACCCAACTATTTGAATGTAATACTATTGATCAATTTATTCGTTCAATTTAAATTGTTAATAATTTTAAATAGTTAAATAAATTAATTAAATTCCCTGAAATTTGAAAAAGAAATAAAAAATATATTATAATAAAAATATTACTAATCTTACACTATTTGTTGAATAAATTAAACAAAAATGTAGACGAATAAATAGATAAAATATTTTATGAGTTAGGTAATCAGATCTATTCGGCAATTAGTTAAAATCATGGATTAATTTAAAACAATTTAAATTTTTAATAATCATTAATGTAATTTGCAAAAGGACAAAAGTTTAATAGATGTACTTATTATTTCCTAAATATTTGCCATCATAAACTCCTAAACTTTTATTAGTTATTCGATATATCATTTCATTTTAAAATTTTTAATTAACTTGTTACAATAATATCATTAATATATAAATTAAACCAAGATATAAAAACTTCTTAAATTTTTATAATAAACAAAATATTTTTACGATAAAAAAATTACTATTTCTTTATATTCCATTTAATGAATAAATTAAACAACTATGTAGATTAATACACGAATATGACATTCTCACGAGCTATTATGATTAACGTACAAGTTATTACGTTTATCATAAAAATAAATAAATAAATAATAAAAGGTGCAAGTTGTTACATCTTCCATGAGAAAAAAATGTTATTACATCCTTACCCGAAAGACCTATTGGTTATTATAAAGTCTAAGTACTAATTAAAAAGATTCTAAAGTTTATGAAAGATAAAATAAGTTAAAAGAGTTTGTATGCCCTTTTTTTATATTTTAAATTTTGTTTTAAATTTAATTTATATATACTAATAGTATAAAATAACCTTACACTGTTAACTAATAAAAATATTAAAAAGTGTCAACTCATACAAATAATTATTCACTATAATAAGGGATCCACTATAATTTATCACTCATACAAGTTATTTTATATTGTCAGTATATATAAATTAATTTCATATGTTTAATTGTGATATTTAGAGACAAAAAAAAAAAAGGTTAAAAAATGATATTAAGATTGTTAGGATAGTTTAAGTGGTTTAATATTTATTTCTCTTAATCAAAATCTCGAGTTCAAATCTTATAAATGAAAAAAATTAATATGTGAAGAATTTTATCTTATAATAAGTCGACTTAATTTAAGATAGATTAATTAAAAAATGGTATATTTTGAATACTAATAGCTTCGACAAAAAAATTAATAAATAGAATGAAACAAAAATCATTCTTTAAAATAAGATTATTTTGAATTTCATAAAATAAAATATGATATAATGAAAATTGATTAGAGATCTAACTCAAATCGTTTCTTCAAGAGACACAATTTTCTACCACTTGTGGCATTTTGTACGGATAATTTGAAACAGATTTTTAAAAGAAGATAAAATTGGTTGATACATGATTATTTTTATTATATTTAAGAGAATTATTAAATCAGTTAATTATGAAGATGTATTGTTATCTAACAAAAGAATATTAAATTAATTTTTTATGAAGCATGCTTTCTTATAAAAATTAATATCTGATCTACTTTTTATCTGGATATTAAATTATGTTTTTAAACTATCAATATCAGTAATTTATTAAATTCTGACCAATTTAATTTAAATCAGATGAATTTATTTTAAAAATAATTTCTTAACATTAACTTTTTTTAACAATAGTTAAATTTAAAATTTTGTTTTTTGAAAGTAAATATTAAATTTCTTAACCAAAACTGGTGATAATATTAAATTGATTTTTTGACAATGCATGTACTCGGCGAGTTACACGTTATGTTATAAAACCTAATATTAAATTAATATTTTATACTGATGTCTTCGGCAAGTTTGGTTATGTGGCTGAGGATGGGACGAGGGACTCCGAAAGTACCAAGCGCCCCTCAGATTTTTCTTTTGGTGACTTTTGGATCACGTGATGTCAGTGTTCCACATGCCACGAGAAATCTGCCACAATTTGTATTTTTTGTTCCTTTTTCTTCTCTATCACCTTCTTGGCCCGTTTGGGTTATAGTTTGTATCTATTAGAAGATCTTTTAAGAGAAAAAAATAATTTTATATAAAAAATAATAATATTTGATTTAACTTTTTATTTTTTAGAAGATCTATTGAAATTTTAAAAGACTTTTTGAAAAAAGTATCTTTGATGTTACTTTTTATTCTAAAAAAAGATCTTTTGAAAAGAAATTTTACTATTACTCTCATATCAATAATTAAAAGTAATTTTACTTTATCCTATCCAAACAAAACTCATTCTTCTAAATTTACTTTTGACATATTCAAATCAAACAAAAATTATTCTTTTAAAAATAATTCCTTTAAAAGGCCTTTTTTTAAAAGATCTTCTTTCAAAAGTTAAACCAAATGGATCCTTGATTATTTTTGTTTGGAAGTGGAGTACCGGATTGTGGAAGATGGGTTCTTCGAAGTGAAATTGGGGCTTTTGAGTTTGTTGTACACAATGGTGATTTGGCAAAAAAGGTTGGTTCCATGACAGTGTTGAGGGTACTTGCAAGGATTTCGACGATCAAGTCAACCAAAGCAAGAGGAAAGAATTTTGGGTAGAGTTTGCGTACCTGTGTTTAGAACAAGCTCTCTTATTTATAGAGGTGTTGGAGTAATGGTTTAGCAACGGATTCCAAGATCCTTGGGTAACGAACTCGGATTCGTAGTGGTTTGCGTGAGTTACAGAATCCGACTTCATACATTACAAAATCTGGATTAAATGCTTTCGTAACCGAAATGGCTTCAGTGGTGTCATTCCCAACAACTTCTGATTTGGGCTCTTGGGCCTTGCGGAGATAGAGCCTTGATGGGCCATTCCTAATTTTTGGACCTTTAATCCTAGTCCGAAATAGTGCCCCCAACTTGATTTCCAATATGACAATATCGGATGGCGAGTTTATTTAATCCCGTGGTTGTAGATTTAATGTCGAAGAATATTGCAATGATTCGCTTTTCGCTGAAGACATCACTGGCTCTGACACGAAGTCACATTGCCAATCGCATCTTGTTTTCCTAAGATGATATGTGGTGTTTTGACCCCTCATTTCTTGTGCCCTCATCATTCAAATTGAAGTACATTCTCTACTTTGCCCCCAACTTCAGATGTGATAAAACACCTTTGCCCTCCGCGACCTTTGAGTTGCACGGTAAAGGGGTGCGTGCAATCCTTTAAATAACCCTCCCTATTCTTGTTCCCCACTTTTCTATTTCTAAAAAAATTGTTCATTCGCGAAAGGAAGTTTAGAGGAGCACATTTCGTAGAGCATTCTTGAAGATTGCTTTGTCTTCAAAGCCTTTCACACTCCATTCATTTCTAAGGCATGTCTTCTTCCTTTGTCTTTGCTTTTGGATTTTGTAGAGGTAGTAGCGTTTGTAGTGTTATGGTGGTTTTTGTAAAACCACTATGCTTTTCCTAATTTGCGTCATTGGGGTTTACCCCCCTGACATTTCCTTTCCTCCGCCCACTCTCGACAGTTTCGAAAACTTTTTAGAGAGGGAAACCACCATAGATTTTTACTTCTTCCTTGATTTCGTCATCCTTCGAGTTCATTTTTTGACTTTGTTGACTTTAGAGGTGGTTCTTTCTATGTAGGTTTACTTTCATGGCAAGGAAGCAAGCACTTGTCTTCCCTTTTATAATTCTTTTAGTATACAGATGGGTTGATCCCAAGGTTTTAGGGATTCCATCAAAAGTTACCTCAGAATTTTTGAAGTCGTTATGTGAAAAGCACTTGATTAGTCTAGAAGGCGAATATGAAGAAGAATATATCTTGGAGGCACCAAGTACCAATGAAAGGGTCTGCTATCTAAACATCGCGGGTGGTCCAAGATGGAGTGAATGTATGATGTTCTCGTTTCCAAGTTCAGTGTCTGCATCCCATTTACTCATTTCCAATTCACCGTCTTGGAGTAGATTGGGGCTGCTCCATCTCAATTGCATCCTAATAGTTAGGCTATGATTCAAGGTTTTGAGATTATATGCGAGTACCTCGAAGTTTCGCCTTCCACCAATGCATTCTTCTACCTCTTCACTCTTACTCGACCCAGTGGTGGAGGTTTGACCACGGAGTGGCTACCTTTCCAAGCTCAACCAAATCGAAAAATATTCTCATTGTATGAGAAGTCCTTCCATCACTTCAAATTGTTCTATTTCAAGGTGTTTGGAGCTCCAAATACAATTATGTTTTGGGAGTCCCTAGAAGGAGAACTAAGAATAAATTGCTATTGGAGTAAGCATTTTGAAATTCCTCGGGTCAACAAGGATGAACTTTCACCCGAGGAAAAGGTTGTAACGGACTTCCACCTATCGAGCTTTGGCGAGGAGCATCTCAACCTAAAATGTGTAGTCAGCATAGATTCTGAGGCTGCTAGAGCACATTTAGGTTATTACCAAGACCTTATTTCTTTGCACAGTTTCATGTATACGATTGATTTCTATTTTATTTTCTATGTGCAGAAAAAATGGCTCCGAAAATCCGCCCTTGCTGTCCTCTGGAGTCGTGTCCTTAATAAAAGACCTCACCAAGGCAATGGAGGTAAAAGTCTTGGATCCGGGGGTTCTGGGAACTTAAAATTTTCATCAGCTTGAAGTCTTCTGCTCCCGAGGTCTAACCCGTGAAAAAATAGAAGGGAAAGAAGGTGGCAACGGAGGTCATTCGGGTCGATGTTGATGATAATGCGACCTTGGAAAGCAAATCAAAAGATAATGTTTTGGCTTATCCAGAATTCATGGATAAGACATTGGTGACCCCGGCCATTCTCGACCAGATTGGAAATGATGATGACGACATTATGGACAGATTCCAATGGGTTGGTCGTATGCTTTTAAAGTCTGGGACCATACTCAAATGCTCAGAGCCTGTGGTATCATTCGGCGTTAAGGCTTTGAAGGAGAAGAAGGACCTTGAGGAGAGCATACGTCTCCTAAAAGTTGAAAAGCTTGCCTTGCAAGAGGCAAATCAGAAAATTACTTCTGACTTTGTTGAGTCAAGGGAAGCGGCTCAGTTGAAAGACCAACTCCTTTAAGAGAAAAACCATTAGCTGGAAGAATCTGCCAGCCAAGTGTCCAAGCTTGAGGAAGCTAATGCCAAAGCCTCCGACGAGATCACCAAGTTAAAGGCTGACATTAAGTTCGTAGATTGGAGAAGTCCGCCTTCGAATTCAAGGACAATATCTTGGCACAATACCAAGTTATTTGTCCTGATACCGATTTTGGCGAGGTTGGTCTTGATAAGCATGTCAAAGACAGACATATCGAAATCGCCTAGCTTGAGGAGGAAGGGAATGACGAAGAATCGTCTACCCCTGCAGCCTAAGCTTAATGTTTTTTCTTTGGATTTTGTATCTTATGTCCTTTCATGGGTTGTGATGTAAATGACTTCCCTCGACTTCCAGGTTTATCAATGAAATCAATTTTTACCAATTGTATGCCTTTATTTTCACTTATTTTCGCCTAAGTTAAATAACTTCAAGGGAATAATAGTGTCATTACCATCGTTTACCGAGGTTAAAGAATAACTTTGGATTTTCCAAACTAGTTAAATTGAGTTGGATTTTCCAAGATTTTTAATAACTTGGTTTTTATTCTACTCAAGCTTAAAACTTAAGGGATTTCCATATGTTCCGAGGTGACGACCTAAATTTACTGAAGTAATTATAAACCTGGATTTAAATTCCGATGTAGTGCCTGAGATATTAGATTTGGACATTGTTTTTTCAACTAAGAGGTGATCAGTCCCTTAGGATTCCACATAATTAAAATATTGAACACGGTAAGATGAGAATAAAAATTTTCCTTTATTGATAATGATAAAAAACCAAGCAATAGAGCATAAATATACCACTTGGCCCACGGAAGTTTTGCCTTGTTAAAACCTCCTCGAGAAAAATCCATTAGGAAAAAACCCGAGGTAGGAAAAAGAGTACACCGATTTCTTATGGTTTACACATAAAATTTTCTCAGGTTCGACCTATTCCATGGCCTTAGAACCTGGGATTCAGACAAAGTTGAGAGCTTGTATGATCCTTTCCCAAAAACTTCAACAACCTTATATGCACCGTCCCAATTTGATGCTAACTTTCCTTGGCCCGGGGTTGGTGGTCCAATGTTAGCACGTCGTAGAACTAGGTCCCCTTGTTCAAATTTATGAGAAACCATTGAGGAATTATATCTTCTTGCAACCCTCTGTTTTAGAGCTCTATCTCTAATATGCACCATTTCTCTAGCTTTGTTGGAAAGATCAATCTCTTCCCTCATAGACTCGGAACTCATAAATCGGAAAATAACCCTTGGGCTTGGACGCTTGGTCCTATTTCAACTGGGATCATGGCATCAACCCCATAACTAAGCTTGAATGGAGTTTCTCCGGTGGTCGAATGGGCCGTTGTCCGATATGACCATTAGACACTCCAAAGCTCATTCGCTCATGCATTTATTTTTCATCGAGTCTCTTTTTTATACCTCAGAGTATGACTTTATTAACCACCTCTACCTGTCCATTGTCTTGGGGATGTTCAATTGATGTAAAATGATGTTGGACCTTATAATTCACGAGAAGATCTCAAAATTTATGGTCTACAAATTGAGTTCCATTGTCTGTTACCACAAATTATGGTATACCAAATCGGGTGAAAATATTTCTCTAGACGAATTTTTGAGCCTGCGTAGCCTTGATTGAAGAAAGTGGCTCCACCTCTATCTACTTCGTGAAATACTCGACGGCAATGATTAAGTACTTCACCTGTCTGGCAGCAAGGGGAAAGGGACCTAGAAGGTCAATTCCCCACCTAAAGAATGGCCATGGGGACATTATTGTTAAGAGCTCTTTAGTTGGGCCGACGTGGAAATTAGCATGCTGTTGACATTTCGGACACTCCTTTACAAACTCCGTAGCATCTTTTATCATCATGGGCCAATAATATCTAGCCCTTAAGACCTTCAATGCTAATGTCTTACCTCTTGGGTGATGACCATAAGAGCCCTCGTGAACTTCTTCGAGTATGGTTTTAACTCGATCGGGACTAAGACAATTCAATAGAGGTTGGGAAAGACTTCTCCTAGCTATCCTCTGACTATGGTGTAATAGGATGCTTTCCTTGCCAGTCTCTTTGCATCATTAGGATCATGAGGAAGGATTCAATTCAGTAAGTACTGTGTAATCGAAATTGTCCAGCTTCGCTTTTCATCAATTGCCAACACTGAAGGTAGATCTGCTATGGAGGGACTTTTCAAAGTCTCCTAGATTCAGCTCTTATTACTCCCTCCCGTTCTTGTACTTGCCAATTTAGAAAGGATGTCAGCTTGGACATTCTCTTCCCTTGGCACATGCCGGACCTCGAAGTCATCAATATTTCCTATCAGCTCTTTTACCGTGGTTAGGTATTCCTACAGTAATGGATCCTTAGCTAGGTACACTCCAGTTTCTTATGACATTACGATATAGGAATCACTGCAAATCGTAAGTTTGTTAACTCCAACATCGACGGCAAGTTGAAGTTTGGCTATTAACACTTCGTATTCAGATTGGTTGTTGGAGATTGGAAAGTCAAACTTAATGCACATTTCAATCATAATGTCACCTTCTCTTTCCAAAATGATTCTGGCTCCATAACTTTTCGTGCTCAAAGCTTTATCCACATATAACATCCAACTCGGATCAAGGGATTCTTCCTCATCTACCATTTCTATGAGGAAAGCTACTAGGGCTTGAACTTTTATTGCCATCCAAGGCTCATATCGTATGTCAAACTCGGAAAGCTCGATTGACCATTTGATGAATTGGATTTTTATACTATTTTTATCCTTCATACTTGTCTCATTAATCCTCTTTTGTGCTTAATTGGTTGAGTTTAGATCATTTTCCTTTTTTGGATCTTAGTGAGACTTAGTTAATTTTTGCAGCATTTCGGTTATTTTGACCTGCTTCAGTGTTTAGATCATATCTTGAGCTCTATAGCTCATTTTATTATGCTTCTTGATTTGTAGGAAAGCTAAGAGATATAGCTACAATTTCTATGAAGAGAGCAAGGGCTAATTCTGAGATCTTAAAGCCGAAATTGGGCTCGGAACTGAACTGAAGCGTTTGGGCGCGGTTTCTGAGCAGCCTTCAATGATTGGACCATATCTTGGGCTACAGGGACTCAATTGAGCCCATTCCGGTGGCATTGGAAAGCTAACATCCAGGGCTTCATCTTATGTTCAGAGCACTAAGCCAAGAAGAACCGTTATGAGGTCCAAAAACGTGTTGGAAGTCGCTGCTGAGTCTAAGAGAGCCCACTCAACTTGTTTTGGGCACAACTTTCTCTCTAAGCATCCAAATTGGGCAAATGAGCTATCCAAATTTAGCTTAGGAAAAGAGGATTATTTTAATTAAGTAATTAGTGACTTTTAATTAGAGGTATATATATAGAAATTCTGATTATGCTTCAGGACCTTTTTGCTCATTTTGTAATTTTTAGTTTTATTGAATAAGAAAACTCTCTCTCTCTCTCTCTCTCTCTCTCTCTCTCTTTTGCGTTTTCCTCCATTAATGGAGGGGTGATCCTCCTCTGATCCAAGGCATCAAGAGAAGCATTCAAGCTCTTGAGGATTGGTGCATCAAGACATGGAAATTCCAATTTCAGTTTCACTCCTCTTCTCTTCTTCTTAATCTCGTAATTGAATTGGAGGTTTTCATTCATGCATGTTGATTAAGAGTCAATCAAATCATGTATAATTCGGTTGATATATGTGATTCGATTGTTCAAGAGTGTGATTCATATTTCGGATCTGAATATGAGATTAGAGCATTGGTTTGGAAGCTAATCCAAAATCAATTCGGTTTTAGAGGTCTCTAAACCGAATTGCTTGAGTGATTAGTTGAATGCATGGAGATTTTCATGTGAATGCTAGGTTTGATTTGAGGTTTCAATTGAATCTAAAATTAATCATCGAATTGGAGTGTGCATGTATATTTGAATCCAATGATTGAGTGTTGATTGCTCTCTTCTTGTGTGTCTTGGATTAGAATTTTAATTCGGTTTAGCCTTTTTGTTTTCTGTTTGCTTTGGAATTCAGTATTGCATTTTAAGTGTTTGTTATAAAACCCCCCCTGAATTTTCTGATCAAATAGTGTGTTCATCTTTGGGAAACGATCCGAGTTGGCTACTATACTATAGTCGCTATTTGGTTTAATTTGCTCGTGTTACGACGCGCGAGTCACCATGTTACCATTCTCCCTGCAAGATCTGGTTTTTGAAGTACTTGTCGAATTGGTAGAACTATTGTAGCCACAATAGTGTGAGCTTGAAAATATTGTCAGAGATGCCAAGCTACAAAGACTAAGGCTAGAGCTACCTTCTCCAGCTTTTGATACTAGATTTTCACCCCTTGCAAAGTCTTACTGATGAAGTATACGGGAAATTATTGCTTCGCATCTTCTCAGACTAAGATGCCAGCTATAGCCAAGTCACTTACTGAGAGATACAAAACAAGCGGGCTGCCAACTTCGGGTTTGCATAAGATCGGAGGGCTAAATAAATAATTCTTGAACTCTTGGAATGTGGCTTTGCACTCCAATGTCCATTCAAAATTGCTCTCCGTTCTCAATAATGTAAAGAAGGGTGATGCCTTCCAAGCCGATGCTGCCAAAAATCTAGAAAGAGACGCTATTCTCCCGGTCAAGCACTAAACATCTTTTACAAAAGTCAAACTTTTCATCTCTAGGATTGCCTTACATTTATCGAGATTTGTCTCAATTCCCCAATGTGTGAGCATAACGCCTAAGAATTTCCCAACTTTGACAGCAAAAACACATTTCTGAAGGTTCAACCTCATCTTGTACCACCGTAGGCATTCAAATATGGTTTCCAAATTTGACAAGAGTTCTTCTTCTGCTTAAGTCTTTACCAACATATTGTCGATCTAAACCTCCATCAAAGCTCCGATGTGTTTGGCAAAAATTTTATTCATCAATCTCTGATATGTAGCTCCTGCATTTTTTAACTCGAAAGGGATTACTTTATAACAATAATTGCCCATTTGGGTAATGAACGTGATTTTCTCCTCATCCAATAGATGCATTGGGATTTGATTATATCCCGAGTATGCATCTAAAAAAGAAAGAAATCGGAGCTCAAACGCTGCATCAGCTAATCTGTCAATACTTGGTAAAGGATATGAATCCTTTGGGCAGGCTTTGTTAAGGTTGGTATAATATATGCACATTCACCACTTCCCATTGGATTTCTTAACCATAACCACATTCGAAAGCCAAGTCGGACATGTCACTTCTCTAATGAATCCTGCGTGTAACAGGGCTTGAACTTGTTTCTGAACTTCCTCTGCCTTATCCAACCTCATTTTCCTTCTTTTTTGGGCCACAGGGCAAACGTCGGGGAAGATTGATAGATGATGACTCATGAAGTCTGGATCTATCCCAGGCATGTTCACCGTTGTCCAAGCAAATAATTCCATATTCTCCCTTAAGAAAGCTATGAGCTTCTCTTTGAGAGGGAACGAAAGGCTCTTGTTTATTCAAGTCATGTGAAAGACTTCCAATCCGATTTGAATTTCTTCAAGTTCCCCATCGGGTTCAGTCCGCTTTGCCTCCTACCATCCCTGAACATCAAGGTCAATTAGCATGACATTTGATGAACTCGGAGGTCGTGTTCCTTCTTCTTTAATTTCCTTTTTCTTGACAACTTCCAAGCTTGCGTTATAACATCTACAAGCTATAACTTGATCGACTTTTACGGCAGCTATTTCCTCATCATCAGTGAAAAATTTCATCCTTAAACAAGCTGTAGAAATAATAGCTCTGATCTTATTCAAAGTTGGCTTTCCTAGGATAATATTGTATGCTGAAAGGCAATCAATAACCAAAAAATAACCTTAACAGTTCGGCTTTTAGGTTAGTTACCTAGAGTCACATGTAGAGCAACAAACCCATCTAGATACACCTTTTCCCCGGAGAAACCCACAAGTCCTTCCTTATAACTCTGAAGATCCAAATTCTTCAACTCGAGCTTGTTGAAAGCATCTCCGAAAATAATATCTGCTGAACTTGCCTAGACGATGAAAATCCGTTTGACCAGGGGGTTTTTTTTGGAGTCATAAAAATCACGGGAGAAGTAGGAAGAATTGTGAGAGTGTGTGTCCAAAAAGAATTATTGCTAAAGTTGACACTTGATCCACTTGGGGGCATTTGCTGGTATGTCTCTTTAACCTTTTTTTTATCTTCATTGCTATGCCTGGTATCCCTTATGTATTGCACTGCCGAGCTTTGCCTCCATTCATATGGCCTTTCTGAATGATGTCACTAACCCTGCTTCCTTTACATTTTTAGTCTAAAAATGACTAAGGTTTCTTATGAGTCACAATCGTTGCAGCTTCTATTTTTACATTGCTAAAGGTGTTGCTTATGGTGTACCATCATCGTTGTGGCATTTTTATGCTCCTTTCTCATTTTACTTTTTTTATTTGTTGTTTTGGATCAATCATTTAAAAAAAACACAAAACAAAACTTTTTTTCTTTTTTTTGGGAATGGCCAAGACGTGGTGGTCTCTACTTGTTACTTTTTCTTGTGTCAATAGTGTTACTTATGGTGCATTGCCATTATGTTGGAGCATGTGTGGGCCTCTTTTTTATCATTTTTTTTTATTTTTTTAAAAATGTCAAGCTTTTCTTATTTTTAGGTGTTACTTTCTTCCTTTTATTTTATATTTTTGTAAATATACATAATATAAGTTTTTTTTACTCAAATATTAAAAACAATTTTTTTTTCAAATATTTAAAATCCATGCAATAATTTCTAACATTGATGTGTGGCCTGACCATTTTCAAGAGTTATGAGAATTGTAAGGATTTATTGTATAGCTCATGCTATCCTGAATCCTGTGCAAGATTAGATTATTTTTTTTTTTCAAAATCATCTTTTTTTGTAAATAAAACCAATCAACACACAATTATTTTCTACCGGAGGATACATAAGAGCGGATAATCTTTGTCAAATCAAAAGTTAAATTTTCTTAAATTTGGTTCAATTTTCAATCCTTAAATAATTGTACCATTAATTTTACTTTCTTTTTTGTTTATAAATAATTATTATATCAATTTTTATTTCTTTTATAAATAATCATAACATTAATTTTACTTCCATTTTTGCTAGTAAATAATTGTTACAGCAATTTATATTTCTTTTGTAAATAATCATAACATCAATTTTACTTTCTTTTTTGTTTGTAAATAATTGTTATATCAATCTCTATTTCTTTTGTAAATAATCATAAAATTAATTTTACTTTCATTTCTGCTTGTAAATAATTGTTATAGCCATTTCTATTTCTTTGTAAATAATCATAATATTAATTTTACTTTCTTTTTCTTGTGTAAATAATTGTATATTAATCTTGCTTTTTTTTTTTTGGAATAATTATTATATCATTTTTGCTTTTCTTTCCTTTTGTAAATAGTTATCATATTAATTATGTTTTCTTTTTCTTTTGTAAATAGTTTCTTTCTTTTTTTGATATATTTTCAAAGGGAAAAAAATAAATATTATTATAGTTTTAAATTAATTTGCACAATAAGCTCTAGGGTTACCATTTTAAAATGGATGTATTTGAAGTACAGTGGAATTAAGTTTCCACCTTTCCCAATACATAAATAGACTCCCGAACCTAATCTCTTTAAAAAGATTGGTTTTGCAAATTTAAAAAGTTTTTCCGATTTTTTTTATAATAAAAATTGATGGCGACTCCATTGATGGCTCTAGAGAAGGTGCAATAGCATAATGCCAATTTCCGGCATTATATGTTGATTCTGATGCAGTACATCCCTCTACCTATTCTTGTAAAGGCGGTTGTATTTCGTTCATAGGGCCGTGAGCTGCCGTGACTTCTTATCGTTGATGAGTGGACATGGCTTGGTTGCGGCAACTCAATTCTTCGTAGACGGTGCCAATGTTTGAAAGTGGAGCACTGGATTCTAGAAGATGGGCTCTTCGAACTAAAATTAGGGCTTTTTAGTTCGTCGTACATGACGGTGATTTGGCAAAAAAGGTTGGTTCCATGGCGGTATTGGAGGGTACCTGTAAGGACTCCAACAATCAAGTTAGTTAGAGTAAGAGGTAAGAATTTTGGGTAAAGTATGCGTACCTGTGTTTAGAACGAGCTCTCTTATTTATAGAGGCGTTGGAGTAACAGTTTAGCAATGAGTTCCGAGATCTATTGGTAACAGTCTCAAATTCGTAGTGGTTCGCGTGAGTTACAAAATCCGACTTCATGCATTATAGAATCTGGATTAAATGCTTTCGTAAACGAAATGGCTTCCATGGTGTCTTTTCCAATGGTTTCTGATTGGGCTCTTAGGCCTTGTGGAGATAGAGCCAAGGGCCATTCCTGATTTTTGGACCTTTAATCCTAGTTCGAAACAATTTGCTAGTTGCTAGTGCTGCCAATGCATCTGCTAGTGCCAACAAAATGTATAACTTCGCTTTGCTTTGTCTTATCTTCACTGTTTTTGTTGTGACATTGTTATCACAATCTTATGTTATTGAAAAATAAAATACAAGAAGAGGATCAAATGAGAGAAGTGGTTTATTATGAGAGTGAGATAAGTAAATTTTAACCACTAGATTTTATATGAATACTCAAGATTAAAACATAAAGTCATGTGACTTTTTTAAATGATCATATAATTTTTAAATAAATTTTAATAGTGACCATCAATGTATGATTTTACGGCCTATATTTGCTCCTCTCACTTGATACACCCCCTATAATACCCTACTAGTTTAATTATTAACCCAATTATCCTTAATTACGGTTATTCTGACCTATTTCTTGAGGTTGTCTGATGTTGTCCTCTATAAATCTGAGCTCTTCGCATGCTCCTCTGGTAAGGGATCTACAACAGACTTCAATGCTTAAGTCAAAACTCTGTCCCACTCCAGTATAAGTAAAAAGGATTAGTTACTTGCCTTGGCCTTTGATGAGGTCTTTATTATATCCAAGTTTGAATCTATTGTTCCTCCATTTCGTGGTGGTTCCACACCTTCGTATTCTCATGGGAATCCCTAACACTTGATAACTAATCTTAACTGATTAGTTACTTCCAGGCGTTGACTTAGTTTAGACTTATTTGAAAAGTATCCTTCTAGAAAGGCCCTTACTGAGCTCATCTGAGTTGGGCTCTAAGGCCTAGTAAATTTGTTCAGTCCACAGCCTCCAAGCTTGGTTGTTATTATCAATAACAATCCGAGTTTATACTTCCAATTCCTATTTTCAAACTCTCAGATCAAGCTTAAGTCTTTTAGCCCTCCCTTCCAAGCTTATGTTCTGAGCTCATATCATTGATAGTGCTCTAGAAACAATCTAACTCCTTTGGAGATTATGGGGAAACATGCGTGGACATGTGTCATGTTATGAAGCCCCCACTGTCATGTCAATGTTGTGCAGTTATCATTATAATCCCTGCTTTGAATTCCAACTGTTAGATCAAGCCCCTAACCATTCATTCCTTGAACGACCAAGACTCATCCTAATTGGTGGGAAACATTTTAATTAGTTGGATTATTTCCAATGTTTTGAGAATGGGTTTAAGACTCATTCCTTCAATCCTTTTCGCTTCTTACATAGTCATTCACATACCTCCCAAAATTCCCATTTCTCTTATTCTCATTTTCCCTCAATCTCCATTGCTTCCTGCAACCTCCTTCTACCGTAAAGTGCATTCTAGTCCCATGGTCTAATCATTGTCTCTCCTTTCTTCAGAAAATTTCCAGTAAATGCTTCGCTTCTTCTTCTTTTTCTTTCACTTTCATTCTTTATATTTTTTGTAATTTACCGTTAAAGAACCTTGGAGTAGTAAATGATTGGTCTCCCTTTCTCCTTCTTCCATTCACTGGTTTTTCTTTTTATCGTCTCGTTTCTTAAGGTTGTCTTGAGCCCTCGGTTTCTTTGTGGTCAAAAATGGAAAAAAAAAAACAAATCCTCAAGAGAATGTTAAAAATGTTGGAGACTCTTCAAAGAAAAAAGGAAAATTGGATTTCTATTTTTGGATAGCTAAGGAGGTCCGAAATGCATACTTCTTGTACACTGACCAAAACATCCTTGATTGTTTCCTTAGGGACTACATAATAACCCATTATGGGAAAGAGCATTTTGTAGTATGCCTGCCCTAAAGGTCTAGTGACCGAATTTATCACATAAATAAAGTTTCTAATGATTCTTCGCTAAATTTTTTCTTTCTATATGATTTTTTTTTCACCACCCTAGGTCTTAGGCTCCTCTTTACAGACTTTGAGATTGAGTGCCTCAACTACATAAATTTGCCCCTTCTCAACTCCATCCGAGCAGTTGGGCATTCATTTGTTCTTTTGAGATTTTGATGGAATACCTAGGTGCTACTTCTTCTCCTAGTTCCAGGTTATAGATATTGAAAACGGAAAATGGATCTCTCTTAGTTGTCAACATAAAAAGAAAATTTTCGATCTCTTCACATCCAACTTTAAGCTGTTTAAGGACCAATTTTTCAAAGTCTTGGATTCTGAGCATAAGTTCCTTTTTTCTTGGACCAAAAATGTCATGCAAAATTTTCCCTCTATTGGAATAGGTTTCCAAAGAAAGTTCTCAGTATTAATTATCACAGTCTCCCTGCCTATGATCAAGCTATGCTCGAACTTCCTCTCTAAGTACTTAACAAGT
The DNA here is from genome assembly GCA_031439585.1 of Pterocarpus macrocarpus. Classification (NCBI taxonomy): domain Eukaryota; kingdom Viridiplantae; phylum Streptophyta; class Magnoliopsida; order Fabales; family Fabaceae; genus Pterocarpus; species Pterocarpus macrocarpus. The sequence goes on from CM062522.1 coordinate 46,354,892, forward strand.
AAGAAGAAGGTGCTTTCTTGCATTGAGTTGTTGAAATGGGATTCCAAAAAAGGCTGAGGTGCTTAGACACCTTAGTAAGTTTCTCATAGCTTTCCTTTCTTCTTATTTCTTATTATAATTATTTTTCTAAATTTTCTTCCTTGATTCCCTTCCTTTTCGCAGGAGAAATGGCTCCAAAGATGTCAAAGGATTCCTTCCAAGCCGCTCTTGCTTGTCGCCGAGCTCAAGCTGCATAGGTTCCAAGCTGCTCTTGCTTGCTGCCGAGCTCAAGCTACATAGGGCGGTGCTCCTAGGGCGAGCTCTAAGCTTCCTACGGAAAGCTCTGAGATGGCTTTGGACATGTCGCCTTTTACAATGAAGCGAAAAAAAAAGAGGGTAGCTGACAATGTGGTAAACCAAGAGATCACATTCGTATGCCAATACTACTTTAATTACCATTGATGCACCTTCCTAATTAAATAGGGTCCACTCCTCTGCTTCCAAAAACTCCCATCTTCTCCACAACTTTCTTCGTAACGCTCCTCCCTTCTCACTTTGGTGCCCTAGATTCCCACTCCAATAGAAAGGAGACAATATCTTGAAGTCAGACTGTGACTTCAACATGTTTGAGACTGCCAGGGCTATCAGGATGTTGAAGTGAATTCAGGCAGCAAGCTTGCACTCTTGTGCAATAGCTCACTATTTAGAGTCAATAGAGCACTGCAATGACAAGGTTATCTCCGACTTGAAGGAGGAGCTCATGAGGTAAAGAGAAGTGCATTCTGGGGTGATCTGTCCCTTGGAAGACAAGATCAAGAAAGCTGAGGACAAATACTCAACCAAGGAAAAGGAGTGGGAGGCTCAAGAAAAGAAACTCCAAGATAAGGTCGCCTCCTTGGAGAAAAAAGTTCAAGGAGCATGAAGACTTCTATGCCACCAAGGTGGCTGAGCTCAAAGAGGTGCTTGACACCAAGGTGAAGTATGCCGAAAACTTCGAAGGGGAGGCAACAGAGCAATATGCTAAGGGATTTGACAAGGCCCTCAAACAAGTCAAATTCCTTTATGCTCACTTGGATGTCTCCTCTCCTGGCTACTTCGTGGATATCCAGGACGAGCAGCTAGTGGGCAAACCCCTTCCAGGGGCCAACACTGCCAAGGATGAAGGAGGTGACCAAGTGAAGACTCTTGAGGATGCTACCAACCAAACTGCTAAGGGTGAGGATATGGCGGATAACTCTCCTGTTGTCCCTTAGTGTTTTTTTTTTTTTTTGGTTGTATTGAACAATATTTTCCTTTCCTTTTTGTAAATTCTGGATGTTTAGTTCGCACATTAATTTTTCTTTGGTTGTTTAGGTTTTATTCCATATTTTCCAAATTTTCCTTGACTAGTTGGTAGTTTCAAATGTGCATTTATTTCCAAAGTTATCCTCGGCTAGTTATTAGTTCCTATTGTGCTTTTATTTCTAATATCATTTCTTGTGCCTAATTTCCAACATGTTTTCCCTTTTACACTAAGTGTTCTTCTTGGTCCCACCTAACTTCCAAATAGTTAATTTGTAGGTAACAATTTCCATCCTAGATTCCATATAAGTGTAAAACTTAATTTCTTTCCTAAATCCTTTCCTTGGATCATATGAAGCCTAAACCTACAGGTAAAGCTATTGATTTTCCACAGTGTCCTCGCCTATAGGCAAGGAATTCCTTATAAGTCCTTTCCTAGACTTACATTTTATTCTATCGTATATTTCTTTTCAAGTCTCTTTCTAGACTCATTCCTAAGTCTTTCTCTAGATTTACTTCCATTCCTTTTAGGTTTTCAAGAGGTCCCCGCGATGGGTGAGGAGTCACCATAATTCCAAGGGTTGTCTTCCTATGGGTGGGAGCTATAAGTCTTTGTTTAGACTTATCTATTTATTTTCCCAAGAGGTTTTTGCTTGCAGGTAAAGAGTTCAAGTCCTTCTCTGGGCTTATTTATATTCAATTTTCTGACAGGTTTTTGCCTACAAGCGAAGACCATAAGTCCTTCACTGGACTTATTTCCATTATGTTTTATTTTTCCAAAGGATCCTCGCCTATAAGCAAGGAATTCACTTCCTCCTTCTAATTTTTCGAGAGGTATTTGCTTAAGGCGAAGAGTTTAAGTCCTTTTCTAAACTTAATATTGTTCTATTTAAATTTCCAAGAGTTCTTCCTATCATATTAAAACATAGAATTCAAATAATTCAAATAAACTTTATTACATTGGAAAGTTTACAATGGTGAGCTTTCGAAGAATGCCCACTTTTATTCCTACCACCGAGACTTGCATATGCCCGCCCTGCGTAAATCGTGCCTTATTAAAACCTCTTATGTACAAAAAATTCTGTGGGAAAAAATACATAAGAGAAAAGGAGTGCACCCACTTACATAGATTAAGGCTTCCTGCTCTAACTAAAGTATCTTTGGTGTGAGGACACATTCCATGTCCTCAGTAGTTCCCTTCCTCTTAACTCAGCTATCTTATATGTTCCTCTCCCTATCTTCCAGATGACTCGATAAGGTCCTTCCCAGTTTGGTGTGAGCTTTCCTTATTCTTGGGGCTTCCTTTCCAGCTACCCTTTTTCTCAATACTTAATCTCCTTCTTTGAACTCTTGTGGATTCACATTCTTGTTATACTTTCTTGCCATTTGTTGTTTAATGGCTCTTCCCTTATCTTGGCCTTTTCTCTGTCTTCCTCAACTAGATCTAGCTCAACTCTTCAAGTAAGCTCATTGTATCCCTAGGTCATGGTTATTCTCCTTGGACTCGGTTTTGAGAGCTTGATGGGGATCACTGCATCAGCTCCATAAACCAATTTGTAAGATGTTTTCTTGGTCAACGAGTAAGGCACAGCATGATAAGCCCATAGTATAGCACGTAAGTCATTGGTTTGCAAGCCCTTGGCTTGTTCCAGATTCTTCCTTAGCCCTGCTAGGATGATCTTGTTAGTATCTTCGGCTAAGCCATTAGTCTAGGGATGTTCTACTGATGAAAACAGATGTGTTATTCCTAGCTTTTTGCAAAAATCCTCAAATCTCTAGTCTATAAACTATGTTCCATTATCAGTGACCAATTGATGGGGTACTCCACATCTGCAGATTATTCTCTTCCATACGAATTTCCTCATTTTCTCCGTGATGATTGTAGGCAAAAGCTAAGCCTCAATCCACTAGGTGAAGTAGTTGATAGCTACTATCAAGTATTTCAACTATCCCAGTATTAATGGAAAAGGGATAAGAATAGCTATTCCTAATTTGTGGAATGGCCAGCTAGATTCTAAGTAATGCAATTGCTCGAAAAGGTGTGTGGTTTACTTCCTCGAATCTCTAACACTTGTCATATTTCCTAACAAACTTCAAACAATCTTTTGTCATAGTGGGCCAGAAGTACCCAACCCGAAGTATTTTGGTTGCTAAAGCTCTGCTTCTAGCATGGTTTCTATATATTCCTTCATGCATTTCTTCCACAATTTTTAGAGCACGTCTTCCATCCAAGCACTTCAATAAAAGTTGAGAGTATTCTCACCGATAAAGCTCTGCTATCACTATGGTGTAGAAACTTGTCATTCTTTTCATTGCAGCGGCTTCCTTGCTCCTTTCGGATAGTTTTCCAATAGTTAAATATTCCATGATGAGTTATTGCCAACCCTGTTCCTATTCTATAGAGCATACATCGAAGGAACGTACCTTTCATTTGTTCAGCTCATCAAGTACTTCCTGAATGATTGACTTGTTGTTTGCCATTATTCTTATGCTGGCCAGCTTTGACAATAGGTCTGCTCGTGAGTTCTGGTCTCTAGGTATATATTCCATGGGGCATTCTTCAAATCCTCCTATGGTTTCCTTGACTCGGGCAAGGTATTGCTACAATTGAGGCTCTTTGGCCTAAAACCCTCCTTTAACTTGGCTGATCACTAGCTAAGAATCTCCCCTGATAACTAGTCTTATAACTTCCTATTCCTTAGCTAGCTTTAAGCCAACTAACAAAGCCTTATATTCCACTTGCTTGTTACTAGCTTTGAATATGAACCATAGGGATTGCTTAATGGATACTTCATTCATATCTTCCAAGATTACTCCAGCTCCACTTTCCTTACTATTGGACAACCTGTCAACATACAACATCTATTTCTACTCCTTGTCATCTTTGGCAATTGGTGGTGATAATTCTATTGTAAAGTTGACAAGTACTTAAGCCTTCATCAGCACTCAAGGTTTATATTCTAGGCTAAACTTAAAGAGTTCCACGGACCAAGCTATCATCCTTCCAGCCAAATCAGCCTTCCTCAACACTTGTTTAATGGGGTACTTAATCATAATGATAATATATGATAGCCTAGAAAATAGGGCTATAGTCTCCTAGCGCTGACAACTAGAGCAAACACTAGTATCTCAATTTTTGATATCATGTTAGCTTTTTATAATGACTTGCTCACGTAGTACACTACCTTTTGCTTCTTCTATTTCTCCCTTATCAATACCGAGCTTACGGCTTTCTCGATTACTGATAGATATATACAAAGTGGCTTTCCATCCTTAGGCTTAGTTAGCATTGGGAGTTCCACCAAAAACCTTTTCAAGTCTTGAAAAGCTCTTTTACATTCCTCCTTCTATTCGAAGTTAACTTGCTTCTTTAGAAGGCGGAAGAATAGGTGTGTTCTTTCGGCCAACCTCGCTAGAAATCTTGATAGGGTGGCTATACGCCCCATTAATTGTTGTACTTCCTTGAGGGTGCTAAGACTCCTCATCTCCAATATTGCCTGGTACTTCTCCGAGTTCGCCTCAATTCCTTGGTTGGTCAATAAAAACCCTAGGAATTTCCCTCCTCGGACTCCAAATGTGCACTTCTCCAGGTTCAAGTGCATATTGAATTTCCTTATCTATGTGAAGATCTCCCGTAGATCTTTGCAATAGTCTCCATCTCCCATGGTCTTAGCTACCACGTCATCCACGTAGACTTCAATAATCATTCCAATCTAATCAGCAAAGACCTTGTTCATAAGTCTTTAGTAGGTTGCTTTAGCATTCTTTAACCCAAACGACATCACTTTATAACAGTAGTTTGTATACTCTGTTATAAAGGTCGTCTTTTCCTCGTCCAGGGGATGTATCTTAATCTAGTTATAGCCAGAATAAGTATCCATGAAGCTTAGAAACTTTGCTTCCAAGGCTTCATCCACCACTTGAAAATGCTCGGCAATGGATAAGCATCTTTTGGACAAGCCTTGATCAAGTCCGTGAAATCCATACACATCCTCCACTTTCCCGAGGACTTGGTGACCATGACCATATTGGTTAACTAAGTGGTGAAGTGTATCTCCTTGATGAATCCAGCTTTCAGTAATTTCTATGTTTCTTCTATTACAACTTTTTGCTTTTCCCATCTGAGCTTCTGCGCCACAAGTCGGACCATTGGGTCTATCACCAATCTATGGCAGATGACTCGTGGGTTTATTTCGAGCATATATTTTGGTGCCCATGCAAAAAGATCTGAGTTTGCCCTCAACAAAGTCATTAGCTTGGCCTTCATGGCCTTCATGGCCTTTGGCAATTTACGTCCAATGAATGTAAACTTTTTCGCTACTTTTCTAATCTAGATTTTCTAAAGCTCGTCACCAGGCTTGAGTCCAACCCTTCCTTCCTCTCTGAGATCAAGATCCCTCATGTTCATCTTCTAATGTTTATCAGTTTCCACCATGTGCACCTCCTATGTTCCTTCATTTCCTATTTCCTTCCCTTTTTTCTTCAATGATTCATGATAGTATCACTGAGCCTTCTTCTGGTTGGCGTGTATGACTCCAACTTCGGTGGATGAAATTGGGAATTTTAGTGCTAGATAAGAAGTTGATGTTAGCTTCAATGCCCTTCAGAAACTGTTCTATGGCTATGAACTAGAATGAGCTTTAAGGTTTTGATGAATACCAAATCAAAGTTTAAGCTAATCTTTTTGTATTTGAATGATTTGTTTCAAGGAATATTTTCTTTCGAGAAAAAGATCTTAATCGCGTACCTTAACTGCTTGAGAATCAACAAAGCTTTGTTATCCATCGTTCTTTTATTTGAATATGCTTGATATGGAATATATGTGTACATCTTAAGCTATCACATAAGAAACAGAAAGAAAAGTTCAAAAGGATGAAACTACAACATCAGAAGAGACAAATATGCCTCAAGAATAAACACCGCTTATCTAGAAAGATGACTTTGTCCAAAAAGGATATCTCCAGAAATATACTTCTCATGAAGTGTTGTACCTTCAAAGCTTCTTTTGCACGCTTCATAGACAAATTCAAAATGTCAAAAAGATGATTTGACAAGATACAGAAGAGGCGCTAACAAGTCTGAATAGTTGGTAAACCAACAAATGGCTACTTTTCCACTTCAATGTAAGTTTCGAAGAATGGGAAAAAGGAAGGCTATTTTTTCTCTGTCTAGTCGTAGACTAGCAGTCCAAAAAAAAGAATCACAAGGATCAAGACCTGCAAGCTTCAACGATCATATTTCAAAGTCTATATAAGGCTGGAAGTCGAAGAAAGAATAGTTAGAAAGATTGAATATTTCCTAAGCATAAAAGAGCTTTTTTCTTTCATCCTTCTCAACCTCTTGAAACACCAGAAAGTTACTCATCATAACTTCAGTTCTAAAGAAAATCTTCTCTTCTGTTCTGTAATAGATTATATTCTCTCTTTGAGAATTTAGAGAAGCTACACACACCATGCTTTGTTGTATATTCTCTGTTAAGAGATTTAGTGCGAGTATTCAAACACAAACATATAGCTTACATCAATTGTATCTAGACCCAGTAGTAGTCATGTGAGCTTGGAGAGTCTAGGACAAACACTACACAATTACATAGCTTAGAGAGGCTTGAGAAAAGACTACTCATTTGTAAGAAGCTTGGAAAAGCTTGGACAAAGAATACTCGTGGTTTATAAAATCTCAACAAAGTGTTGGGGATTGAAAGTAGGCAAGTGATTGGCCGAATCAATATAAAAATTTCTTGTATGATTCTTCTATCCCTTATCTTGCTATTTGGTTTTATCACATAAGTTTTTTTATTTTATTTTTTTTGTGTACGCTTAGTCTGAAAAGATCTATACTTGTTTTAAAGAAAACCAAATATTTTTATAAACTAACAAATTTGCTTCCACAATCCAAGTCTAGGACTTGAGAAAATTGTTTTATCAATGTTTTCAAGATTAAGAAATTATTGTGAAAACACAATTCAACCCCCCTTCTCATGTCATCTCTTGCAACAGTTAACACTACGGCTCTCAGAATGTTCAAGATGGCCTCCCCAGTATCATGTGATATGTTGCTCAGGAATCAATTACTAGGTACCGAACATCAATTGTTTTGATGTTTGTCTCAATTCCGAAGGTTATCCTCAACTCAATCACCCCTAAGACATTGACTTATTTTCTCAAAAAGCCCACCAAGTCTTCATTGTATAGGTGAATACTAGCCTTAGATACTTGCATTTTTCATAGGGTAGAGGTGTAAAGAATGTTGGCCAAGCTTTCTTGGTCAACCAATACCTTTTGAATTATATAATTCCCTGCAATGACAGAAATAACTATGGGATCATGTAGATTCTGATCAGCTCCCTTAAAATCAATATTAGAGAACGAGATTACTGAGTTTGATATTTTTCATGGCTAAGGGGGGTAAACTCTATGGTCATAATAGCTCATAGGTGCCTCTTCCTTGCCGAGCTTATTTCTTCTTCTCCCATAAATCCTCTAGCAATATAGTCTATTAGCCATCTGATTTCTTGTGCTCGCTGATTTTCTTCTTCATTGCTTGTCTTAGGTGTTCTCCTCCTCTGGCTATGGTTTCTCTGCCGTCTTTTTCTTGTGTCTCTATTTCTACTCTAGCTTTTTCGTTGTCAAGCAATATACTTGTCCAACAATCCTTACGTTGCTAAGTTCTCAATCTGATCTTTCAAAATAGTGCAGCCCTTTATGGTGTGACCATAATTCCTTTAGAACTCATACTATTTACTCTTGTTTGCTTTAGAGGGAATTTGCTACTTTCCAGTGTTAAATGGTAGTTGGATCTATCGAGCATTATATATATCCTTGAGTTTGGTCTCAGTCTTAGTAGTAAGAGGGGTGTACTCATCATATTGAGATTGAGGGAAGTAAAAATTTTGCTTTCCCTTATCGCAGCCCCTCCCCTTTAGGGCAGGCTTAAATCTCGTCTGGCTTCTTTTCTTTTATCTCCTACTTTCTTTCAAGTCCTCGGCTATTCCATTTTCTGTCCAAGCTTCTACTTTCCTCATATTTTGAACTTCCTCCATGTTCATGTACCTCATAGCTCGTTCCTTGAGCTAAGCTAGAGACCTCGGGGAGTTAATTACCAATGAGTTAGCAAAAGGACCCGCCCATAGGCCCTTTTTGATGGAGTGTAATTCCACAGCAAGGTCGAGATCTTGTATCTACATGGCCAGAAGATTAAATCGATCCAGGTACTCCCTCAATAGTTCTTGTGGCCTTTGTCATATGGTGTTCAAAGTGTCCGAGATTTTCCTATACACTCGGCTCAAGGAGAATCTATTCACAAAGGCTTGTGAAAGCTTGACAAAGTCGTGGATCGACCCTGCAGGTAGTGACGAGAACCACAAAAGAGCCGTCTTTTCTAAGAAGGTGGGGAATGTTCAGCAGAAGAATGGATCATTACTCTATTGCCTAGCATCATCGATTTGAACATGGTCATATGGACCTAAGGATTTCCAATTCCATCATACGGCTTTAGTGTTGTTGGCAGTTGGAAGTTCAACATAATAAATTCCAATAATGGCCCTGAGTATATCAGCGGGCCTTGGGTGGTGGTTGTTTGATAGGTCTCTTCCCTCCCACGAGTGTTGTGGGTGTTGTTTTCCTCTTTATCTATAGTAAGGTCGTCATTATTCTAACGACTGTTGACCGCCTTTTCTCTCCTATTGTTTTCCCGATTCATCATCGCCGTTTGAGTTGGCAGCTACCTACTCTGGTCCTGAGGTTGTCAGACCATCCAATACAGCCCTTCCATAGTGGAAGGCCGCCGAGGAATGTTGTTCACCTCGTTTTTGTGATGCTGATCATGTGGGTTGTTATATTGATTGTGCTAATTATGCTAATTGTGTTGGTTGTTACCAACGTTCTCAACCATGTTCACACTTTAACTCCTTGTGATGATTATTCACCTTGTGTGGGAATCATCTCTGGCATGTGCACACTCTAACTCCTTATGGTGACCATTCACCTTGCATGGGAATCATCTTCGGCCCCATGGTGGATGCTGGGTGTGTTTGGTTTGTGAAAATATTTCATATTTTCATTTTTTGAAAAGAATTTTCATTTTCAGATTTTCTAAATTCAAGAAATGCGTTTGGTTTATAAAAGCAAATTTTGTTTCCAAAAAGTGAAAAGAATGAAAATATGTTTAGTTTATTTGTTTTATAAAATATAATTTTCAAAATCAAATTTGAGATAACAAAATTATATTTATTATTAAATAATAAAAATGATATATATTTGATTTGTATATTTTGTTCATTTAGTAAAAGTATTTAATAAAATAATTAATAACTCTAAAAATATTAAGCTTAAGAATAAAATAAATTACTTACTTTTAATTTTTTTTATTATCATTATCAATTATTATATTTTGATTTGTATATAGATAAATATTTAAATATTATAGTTAGTATTATTTTATTATATATACTATCAATGTAAAAATATTTTATACAGACATTCAATTATATATTATCACATCAACAAAAGTGTTTTACTTAACCACCTACTATTTTAAGAATCTTATAAATACAAGCATCTAGTGCCTTTTTTCCCCCCTATTTTTTGTCCTTTTTTTTCCTTTTCAAAAAAATTAAATAATTGGCAAAAATAAAAAAAAAATGGACAGGGAGGGTTCGAACGCCCAACATCAAGTTCGTATGTTGAACATGAGCCAATTGCACTGCCAATTTGTTTTTTGTTGTTTATCCTTTTTTTTATCCCTTTTGAAAAAATAAATGATTAACAAAAGCAATGGAACTGGGGTGATAGAGGTTCGAACTCGCATCGCCAGTCTTCCAGGTTTAGCATGCAACCAACTACGCTGCCAACTTGCAAGTATCATGATTTGTCATTAATAATATATAACAAAGATCTGTGCAAGAGTGCGTTCGAATAAAAAAATAACATCCTCATGAAGAATCCAATGCGGCTTATGGAGGACGTAAAGAAGGGAGTTCCACTTATTTACCATAATACCACCGCATTTCTATAGGAAATATTTTTAGCAGTCAAATATAAAAAAGATGAAAACGTGAATCTTGCATTTTCAAATTTTCAATCATTTTATGAAATCTTTTCTGAAAATATTTTCAGAACAATTTCAACAAACATATTTTCACTCTTATTTTTTGTTTTTACTAAAAATGGAAATAGAAAATGGAAAACCAAACACCACCTAATGTTCTGACCTATTTCTTGAGGTTGTTTGATATTGTCTTTTGCAAGTCCGAGCTCTTCGCATGCTGCTCCAGTAGGGGATCTACAAGGGACTTCAACACTCAAGTTAAAACTCCATTCCACTATAATACAAATAAAAAGGATTAGCTACTTATCTTGGCCTTTGATGAGGTCCTTATTATATCAAAGTTTGAATCCGTCGTTCCCCCATTCCATGGTGGTTCCACACTTTCTTATTGGGATTCCCTAGTGCTCGGTAGCTAACTTCCAGGCGTTGACTTAGTTTAAAATTATCTGAAAAGGATTTCTTCTAGAAAGGCCCTTACTAAGCTCTTCTGGACTAAGCTCTAAGGCCCAATAAATTTGTTCAGTCCAATGATTAATACTAATCTAGTATGTGTCACATTGCTCAATTATTAAACTTCATTTTCTTATTAAACTTTATTCTTATTAATCTTTCTTGCCAATCTTGTTAGCTATCTAATTGTTACTATTTAAGTCGGCTTTTTAACTACTCATACTAGTTGGAAGCAAGACATAATCTACTAAATAACATCATAATCCATAACATGCCATCAAGGTTTACTAATCTACGGTCTACTCCCTGAAGGGGGTCAGATATATAGTCATCCAACTAAAGACAAAGTCTAAGGCCTAGGATGTCAATATATAGTACAATCATCCAACAAAATAACTCTGCTTGATCCATATACAGACCAATGGATAATAGAAAGATTTGTTTATCCATCAAGCGAAGATAAAATACAAAAAGGTCCTACGAACTACATCAGGTAATAACATAGAATAGTGGGCAGATGTCCTGCAGCACCAAGAATCCCTGACCCATAATAGGGTCATAGATGACTGTCCCCTCCTCCTTGAGAATGATCATGATGCGTATCTGAAAGCACAAAGGAAAAATCATCATGAGAATTGAATTTCAGTAGGAGGTGATACTTCCAAGAGTTTGTCGGGCACCTAGAAATTCCTAGGTTTGTATAGGCAGATTTAAAAATAAAACTAACAGGCTACATATAGTGACAAATATGGTAGCATGCAATAACAAACATACTAGCAAATGACAATAATACGTATATATAGAATTGTGCAAATAAATAATTTAAGCCAAATAACACAGGTAAACTTAAAGCAGATAAAGATAGCAAGTGACAGAAATAAATATGCAGAATGTAGAATATATCACAAGGTGCACTTTTCTTTGCTTTTTTGGGACTTTCCTCTTTTCCTTAACTCTGTAGGAGGGAAACCAGAGGGAAAAATCATGATCTGATGAGAGCTCTCCTTTCAGGGCATCCCTTGACTCAAATCCAACATCATAATTGTAGGGCCCTTACCTCAATACCATTATAGCCCATGGACCCTTGCCTCGGTATCCATGGTCATCCTTAATATCATAATTGTAGGGCCCTTTCCTCGGTATCACATAGACATCCTTAACAAGCCAGAGCATCATGTTTTTTTTATAACTTCTCAGATCATTTTGTCATGCATGCATATTCACACATTCACTATTCAATGCATTTAGATATTTTTATATGTTCATGCAGAAAAATAATTCATGCTTGAATGCCATTTCCCACACACATTATGTATTTTTGCCACAAGCATGTGAGTATGCATGAAAATGTCATATAGGTCATGTATAGCATGTGCAAGCCCAACATAGCAAACCATATAAGAATAGAACACCACTTTATTTCTAAATTGGGTCGAGCCCATAACTCTTTTTTTTTTTTTTTTGTCTCCTCCTTTTTCATTACTTTTGCTACTTTGTCCTTAAGTTGTTATAATCATGCTAATTCATTAAAGTTGGGAAAATTCATGTTTTTATCCTATTTCTTTTATTTGACTACAAAAAGTTCTAATCCAACACATAGTCCCACAAAAATAGCATAGTTTCCAAAATAGCATATTATTGGATAAAATCTTTAAAATAGCAAACTACCTCTAAAATTTATGAAAATTTACCAATAAGCTCTTTAGAGTGTTAGGTTTAACATATCTAAATTTCAAATAAAAATTCGAAGTATGGATAGGGTAGCAAAATTAAAACAATCTGGCTAGTCTAGAATACGGTTTTAGCAGGTGAGTTTCAACTTCTTAAATTTATTAAAAATAGTAAAATAGTACTTAAAATTCCACAAAAATTCTCAGTCATATTTTAAAGTGTTATTAACGTGCTATCTAAAAAATCGAATCATAACTTGCAGATCTAGTATATTAACAAAAATAAACAAATTTAGAGGTTCCAGTAAATCATCACAAACTTCAAAATAGGGCACTTTTGTCCCTAATTTTCTAAAATATTTAGTCTCACCAAGAAAAATCATGAAAATTTACAGGTAAGTACAGCAATATGTTAGCTTCAACATATAAAAATTTCAAGCCAAAATAACAAAGTTTACCTTAAAATCAATGTAATAAATACTTCTTAAATACATATTGCATAACATTCAAATCAAAGTAATAAATACTAATAAATACTTCTTGAATGTATGTAAAAAAGAACTGTTTGATCATATACTTAATAATATTCAATTTATTTTTAAATTTTGCACAAATGATTTACATGATATGTAATTATAATTCAATGGTTGGATTGATAAGAACTATATTCTATAGAAAATTATTAAATGTGTAAGCATGCAAAATCTTATACCAATATCAATAGACCTCTCATATATATATATATATATATATATATATATATATATATATATATATATATATATATATATATATATTAAGAAGCCCAGCCCAACTCAACCCAAGATTGTGTGGCCCAAATTAGAGCCCATGTGCTATCAACCCGAGGCCTAACTTGGAACCCAAATGAAGAAGCCCTTCATATAGCACAAGGATAGGAATGTTGAACGACATCCACGATCTTCCCGGAGCTGCACTCACCAAATGTGTTGCTGCATATCTTAGACCCACCAATGAGCATTAAGCCGTTGACAGTTCCAAGATACTACCTAGAATCGTAGAACTCCCCTTCTCATCCTTAGCCACTGCCCTCCAGCCTCAACTTCCAATGTTTGCATCGAAGCAACCTTGGAGTCCCAAACTCGTTCAAAGCTCATCCAATCTCCAGATTTAGGTAACCCATCTCCAAACATTAGGACCATATGTGGGAATTATCACTGCTTTAATCTCACCATTCCACAGTTTTTTTAACCCTATATCCACTCAACGCAAACCAGAATATGCACTGGCACATGACCCTGCTACCAACTAGTAACCTTATCACCCAAAGCAGGTAGATGGCCAAACAGCTTTGAAATCGGCATCGGACGCTGGAGACCAAAATAATGCATAGATCTTGACAACAAATCGCACCCTAATCCTAGCCACAGGTAATGCCTCAGCATCTAGGGTAGAAATATGAACCCGGCAAAGCCTTAACCTGCTTATTGAAATGGCATCCATCATGCAGGATCAAGCCACTTGCATCCAAGAGTTAGAGCAAATCCTGGAGCAGATGCAGGATGCTGAAGAGGAAAGACGATGTTTGGAGTGAAGCCAGAGAAATGGCGTACATCTGGGAGAAGGTGTTAAAGCACAGAATAGCCAATAGATACAATGCTGATGTTGTTCCTCAAAAATTCCAAGAAGAAGACTTGGTACTTTGACGTGTTAACACGTCATGTTGTCTGTGTAACATCCTCTCAAGTACAGTACTATGCTTAAGCCATAGTACCATACTCAGGAGTTATTACTATTACTTGAGCGGACCTTTTCTGACAGCAACTTCAGCCGTCTTCGAAACTTCTCGAGCTATCTAGAGATGATACGGAAATAGGAGTGAGAATTTTAAATTCTCAGTAGGATTCACTAAGAAATTTCATGCCATATCATCGTTATTATCTCCAGCTGCTTCGGTTTATTAAAAAAAAGGGAACGTGTTATACTAACTATTCTGTTTTATAGTTTGAAAACATATAGTCTGAAGTAGAGTTAATTTTATTCATGCACTTGTTAAATAGAGTAAGAATTCAAGCATGAGTACAACAATATTTCATAATAATAATAATAGTAATAATAATAATAATATTGATAACAAGAGCCTACTTGCGATATCATAATAATGATAATAACAACACTAAAGAGTGTTGTGTGTCTATTTTCTAACCTCTTTAGTCCCATCTAATTTCGATAAATGTAGCCCAAGTTATTAGGGTTCTATCTTGACTTGCCCTGTAGCTAGCCAGAATTGTACACCTAAAAGTAAAAATTCACTAAAAATTGAAAACTATTTGAAATCATACGAAATTTCTATCATATTAAAGTTAAAAGGACAAGCTTTCATTTTCAAGAAATCTCATTTCATTTTCTTGAGTAGAGCTTGAGTTATAAGCTCCGAAATTTGACCCCTCTGGATTACCCTATTTTGGCCCAATTTGGGCTTAGGGCAACTTCCTTGAACTATTGGGAGCAATTGGGGTCGAATCTAACTTTGAAATTTTTATGAGGTGTTCTCCTATGTGTAAGCTTTCTTACAAAGTTAGTTTCACTCAATTCCAAGCTGTACAGGGCAATTTTTGCCTTGAACAAATTTATCTGCCCAGAATCAAACTCAAAAACCTAGGTCAAACTTCCAAAATTCATATCTCCTTCAATACTAATCCAATGGCCTTATAATTTAAATGGTTGGAATTCCCTAGATATCTACTTTCACTAAAAATAGTTTCATTAAATTTAAACGGCTATAGATGGAGCCGTACACTCCGCTATACGGACAGCTGCAAGGTTTCTCAACTTAACAGATTCTGTTTTATGGCTCTTTGTGCTTTCTCATTCTAACTTCAATTCTAACTTAAAATTTCATGTTAATCCAACTATACACCACCAGCTACACCAAAAACATCATCAAAGAAATGAAGAAAATTAAAACTTCATACAGCCACAATTTATGAAAATCAAGAACAAGATGGAATCCTACCTTTAGTAAGTGAGTTTCTTGATTAAGATTGATGTTTGTGGGTAAGGAAGTGGATGAGGGCTTGAGAGGAAGTGAAATGAAGGAGGAGAAAAAGAAGAACATGGAGGAGGAGAGGCAAGAGAGAGATATCCGAAAATTGAAGGACCAAGGGGGATTCATTGAAGTTAAAATTGAAGGTGGTAGTTGGCTAGGAGGCATAGGATTGGTTGGCCCATTTAGTGGCTATGCTTCAACCAACCCTCCCCTCCTTGTGTGGCTAGTTTGGACGCCACTTAGGGGAATAAGGTGGCCAAGCTTTTGGCTACAAATCTTAGGTTTTCCAATGCGTAATTCTATTGATTCGGTTCTGGCAATTTAAAATATCAAATCTTTACCGATTTCCTTCAAACCGGCAAAACATTACTAAATAGTTTTGTAAGAGTTTCTATATATCTATTTTAATTCTTCTTAAGTCTAATCTCTTTAATTATCACTTAATGAACTCCTAATTAACTTTTAATTAACTTCTAATTAACCTTACTTATGCATTAAAATCGAATAAATTAATTAATAACGCAAATCGGTAAAACATTACTAGTAATCGTCTAAAATTTTCTATATAACTATTTCAAATTCTCCATTCATTAATCTCTTTATAATTCATTCCTAATTACCTTCACACATTTTATAAAATTGAATAAATCAATTTGCAGCGCAATTTAAAAGTTCAAAAAAAAAAATTTGGGACGTTACAATCTGTAAAATGAATAGGAGCCATTAATTAGTAGATATAGAAAAGAGGCAAATATTAATAAAAATCTAAGTATTTCCTAGCCGCTTCGGCTTCTACGCCAACTATGTTTTTTAAATTCAAATGGTTCTTCTCGAAGCTCTGAAGAAGGAACTAAATGACAGATTGTTCCTTGGACGTGAGGTTATCCTCCTTTATCCAGGGTGTCTTAAAGTTCTTGCACCAATAGTAATTAAGTCGAAACTCCCCTTACTTGGTCTCTTAGAAAGGAGTTGTACCCAAAGCCTTAAAAACCTTGAAATAGACGGGTTTGAAATGATAGAAAGACTCTTCATAAAGATAGAACACCTTCTGATTGGAGTAGGGCCCAAAGGACAAACAACCCGTGGGCAATCCACCACCAGTAAGGCGAATAAGGGTGATGAAGAAAAAGAATGCATTGGGAGTAGGTGGCATGTCGAGATACTAGAAGATAATCTTGAAGCCTCGCATTATATTCCAACTATTCAGATACAATTGAGAAGAAGTGGCTAGAATCCGCTATAAGATTGTGGTCTAGAAATGGGTAAACGGAACTTGGATATGAAATTTGGAAATGAGGACATCGTACATCCACATCCAACTCAGGCTTCTCCTATGGTTAACATAACACACCCTTTCACTTGGACCGGCGGCCTCCAGGATGTAGTCCTCTTCATATTCTCCTTCCGATGTAAGTAGGTTCTCCTCTCTGAAGTGACCCAGGAACTCAAGAGTCACGACTAAAGGAATTCCCAGAACCTCAAGCTCCACCCAATGGTAGATCCAATCGATTGAAGGGGGAAACACAAGGGCCTTTTGCCTTTTCCCATCTTGAGCTCTAAAATAAACCTACACGGGAGAACCATCTCTATATTGTCCAGTTTGGAAAGCCAAGGATGGAAAACAAGCAAAATAAAAAGGACAAAAATAAGCCCATAGTGATTCCCTCATTAAGGGGTTCAAGCCACTAGACAAAGGCGGAGGAAAAGAAAAGTCAAGGACGGTAAACCCCCAACAGCGAAGAAATAGCAATACTAAAGTAGCAGGCAATCATATGTACCATTGCAGAACTATGTTATCATGGTTGCAAAACTACAAATGCTAAAGAAAGTGAGATAATGAAGAAGAGAAGCATACCTCTAGTGTAGAAGAAAGGGAAGGATGATGGGAAGCCTTGAGAACTCTGCAAAATCTCCTCCTTCGAACAACTCTCTCATACACACTACTTGCATAGTGGAATACTAAGTAGCAGAAAATGGAGAAGAAGAAGAGAGGGGGCATTTATATAGAATACAGTGTCTGTTACCATGCAACCCAAAAGTCGCAAAGGGCAAAAAGTGTCTTTTCACACTCTAAAGCTAGGGCCAAAATAAAGAAAGTGCCCAAATCCAAATGATGAGGGAGCATGAAATGAGGTGCCAAAACACCAAGCATCTGCTCGGGGTGACGAGACGTGACTTACAACATAACCCTGTATTAGAAATAAATGGAACGCATCCCTAGGAAAAGTCATCTTGAACGTAAGATAGTCGTCCACTCCTTGAGGTTCAACTCGAGAGCCTAATAATTTGTTGAAACTTGGCACCTAACGTTGTCACCTCAGATGCTGAGTTGGGGGCACTATTCCTGACTAAGATTAAAAAGCCCAACTCAACCCAAGATTGTGTGGCCTAGATCGGAGCCCATGTGCTATCGACCCGAGGCCCAACTCGGAGCCCAAATAAAGAAGCCCTTCATATAGTGTAAGGATAGAAATGTTAAATGACGTCCACGATCGTGCCAGAGCTGCACTGACCAAATATGTTGCCGCATATCTCCGACCCGCCAACGAGCATTAAGCCGTTGAGTCTCTAGAATTGTGGAACTCCCCTTCTCATCCTCATCCATTGCCTACTATAAATAGGTGGTTATCATTGAGCTTTGGTACGCATAATACACCCTATACCTAGTATCTCTTGAACTCCCTGACTTGAGCATCGGAGTCCTTACATGTACGTCCCCACCACCGTGGAAATCCAACCTCAACTTTCCAATGTTCTCATCGGAGCAACCTTGGAGTCCCAAACTTTTAGAGCTCATCCAATCTCCAAATTTAGGTATATTCCACACCTTCATGTAGAGCTTAAGAGCCTACACATTTTACTTTAGATAAAGACCCACTCCCTTCTTTTCTTATCAAGTTTTAATTATGGACAACTTTGTAATTTAGGTTATCTACATTAATTATTACTTTAATTTTTCTCTCACCTAATTAAAACTCTCTATTCACTATTTCTCTCTTTCCTAAATAATAGATAAGTGACATTAAAAAATTATATAATATTATTATAATTTTGGATAAATATATTTAGAAGTAATTCAATAAAAATTTTCTTTATAAATTTTCTAAACAATCAAATCCTAACTCAAATAATTCATGCTATGACACATGACTTTTAAAATTATAAAATTAAATCAATAAAACATCATTTATTCGATAAGGACAAAAAAAAATCACTCACTCGATTATTAGTTGTTAAAAAACTCTTATTGCAATAAATAATAAATATAGAAAAAAAAAAACTACATTAAACAACATACAATCAATCCGTTAAAAAGAAAGGTACAAAGAAGTAATTAATATGCATATATGACAAAAATATTTTATTGAATTAATTAAAATATATTTATCTAGCACAAAATAATTCTACATGAATTTATAATTATATAATATTTAAATAAGAGAATTTTTTTTTTTTAGAAAAAAGAATAGTACTAATGGAGAGAGAGGTAATGGAGAGTAGATATTAATTATGTTAAAGAAAAGTTAGAATAATAATTAATATAAGTAAGATAAAATTACAAAGTTGCCCATAAAATATAAATTGATTAAAGAAAAAGATAAGTGAATTTTATGTCTAAAGTAAAATGTTGAGATTGCTAACTTTCACATGCAGAGTGTGGAGGTTAACAATTCCTTATATGTACATGTACATGTATATGTATATGTATATGTTAGTTATCTTGTATTGGGTTGTTAATAAAGATTATCAATAACAGTAATGTCTTCGTAACTAGCATGTTCCCATATATGATTTGATTTGTACCGGTTTCTGAGACTTTTGTTGTATGTAATTCTTGGCAAAATGTCACTTTTGCAACGCATTTGCTACCACTCTCTAATTTATCCTCAAGTTACAATAGTGTTTTTACTTGGAAATTCCTTTCGTTCACGCAATAGTGTATTAGCTGATATGGATATAAGTAATGAAAAATGTATCCAACAACCAACTAGCATGAAACCGACTAGGTTGATCTAATTTATTTGCAAAATATGAGGCCAAATTTGGCACACTCAGAACGGGTCTAAACTAAAATAATAATTTTTTTTTAATCAATTACTACATGATTGACCATTTTTAGTGCGGTTGTTCGTGGACATGCTAGTACAATTAATAAGTGGCCCTGGTCCTCCATTGATAATTTTAACGTTCTTTTGTTCAATAGACCCATAAATTACAATACAACTAGTGTATTTATCCGTGTTTTGTATGGATGATTATTGGTTTAATGTCAAATATATAAATATAATAAAAATATTTACATACGAATATATATTAATTAATGTATTTTATGTTATGAATTTGCTTTAAATAGATTATTGAAATTTAATATTGAAGAGATATATATTGATCAAAGTGCAATTTTTATATTTATGTCACCCATACAATATATATTTAGTATTACTTTGTTCAATCTTTATATGTACATCATCCGTATATTATATATTTAGTATTATCTATTAGATGTATCAATATTTGCTAGAAAACCAATCTACAGTTGCTTTTTTGTTATTAAAATTTCTTAGGTTACTTAACAATTTTATAAAATTTCAATCTATAAGTAAGTTTAAAAAAAAAAAAAAAACTTATAAAATCCTTCATCCCTATTTTTTGAACCATTAAAGCTATGATATTTTTATTAATAAAAAAGTGAATAATATTGCATATTAAAATTTCAAATATCTAATCTTATATATATATATATATATGCAATTTAAGTGTTGTAAGATTAGAATAGTTAATTAATAGTAATTTAAGCTGCTAATTAAAAAATTAAATTAATATAACTTAATGGTGTACTATAAGTTAATTTTAAATTTGGTTTTAACTATTAGTAACTATAATGTATATTAATCATTATATTTGTGCAGTTTATATTATAACTAGTGTAATATATATTTAGTATCAGTTTAAAGTGCAATTTTTATGTTTACATCATCTGTGTAATATCTGTTAATTTAATATCACCTATTTGAGATATCAATATGATTTTTTATTACGCATATAATATATGTTTAGTATCTCCTCAAACTATAGTTTTTATATTTGCATCACCCATGCAATATATATTTAGTATTACATATTTGAGATATTAATATAACAATTAATTAACAGTAAATTGTCCACTAATTAAAAAACTAAATTAATATAACTTAACAATGTGCTACAAGCTTTAGAGTTTAAATATTTAATTTTAAATTTAATTTTAACTGCTAATAATTATAATATGTATTAATTATTATTTATGCAATTTATATATTTACATCATATATGTAATATATATTTAGTATCACCTCAAAATGCAATTTTTATGTTTACATCATCCATGCAATACATGTTTATGAAAAGCCTTTATTTAAGCACCACTTCCAATCAAAAATTGTGTGAGTAATTCTTAAAATAAATATAAATAATTTAATTAATTTAATAAGACAAAATTTTTGTTAAAAATTAATTGAATGATAAAAAATTAATCTTATTATCTAAACATGTTTTTATTAAGAAAAATTATTGATATGTTGCACGCACTGCAACCATATTTAAAGAGAGGATACGTTCTATTTATTTTGAATTTTGAATTCATAATAATTAAATATATAAAATAGAATAAAGACTATATATACTATATAGTTTCTTTGCAATTTATTGTAGAAAAGAATTAAAAAATGAAAAATTCAAAATACTAAAACGTCGTTGCTAATGATTCTAATCATTATGCAATTATTAATTATAGGTGAATTTTACATTGAAAAATTTTAAAATTGAATTCATTTTATATAAATACCTAAACAAATAAATACAAAAAAAAAAAGAAAAATATATTGTTCTAAATGTTGAACTAAATTATGATTGATTGAACAGATGAAAAATGTAACACCCTTTATTATATAAGCCATGCTCGAGTCATGGAGTTATATTAAAAGGTTGTCATTTATCTTTAGAAATCTTTAAAATATGGAAAATATGATATATGACCCTTTAACTGCTCACTTTATTACTGACTAATAGTCTTTGATACATAGTTAATAAAAAATTACACTTTAAAGGAAATTGTGACTGACATAGTACATAGCGTTTACTTCTGACTAGTCGTTAACTAGCTCCAATAGTCTCTTGGTCTTACTCACGCCCGATTCTTGCTCAATAAATGGCCCTGTACTCTGCCTCGTACTTGATTTCCAACTTGGGAGCTGGAATATTTACGGAAAAGAGAAACATACAAGTAGGCAATGAGAACCTAAGGTTCTCAGTAGGTAAACTCAAACCAATCTTATAGTGTCATCATAAATATTCCAGCCGCTTCGGTTTATTATAAAAATATAAGCACATATAAACAAATAGTGGTTCAATTTTAAGTTGAAAACATCTTTCTCGAAACGAGTTATATTTTAACAACCACTTGCCATATCATATAACAAACATAGAAATACGGATAGTATAATATGCTTCAATAAAGGTCATAATAGCATTATGACTTAACTAGATGATTGAAAATACATATATAAATGCTTATACTTGAATGTATGCAAGTGCACTTGACTTAACTTATTTCTTCTTTAACTTGCAACTTAACCTTGCCATTCTGTACTTGGTCTCTCGGAAGTGAATGGCCTCTCTCACCCCTGGGTGATAGCCTGCTTTTTAAGTCCGAGCTCGTACCTATATATGAGTGACGGGTTTACTTTCCCCGACCCTCACACTGGTCTATTCCCTTTAAATCTGGTCGAGGGCTGGCCCAAGTCTTAGACAGTACCGCTTTGTCCTACGCTAGCTGGGTTTATGCCATGTCTCATGTGGTAGCTTGGTACATCTTTCTTGCAAGTTCTCATAATTCTTATTCTTCTTGGGACAAGATTATACATGCATATGTTACATGCATAACGGATCAAGTCTGCTTCCCCATGAATAGTGCCAGACAACTAGTACAAGTATACAAACTTATAATTCAATATAAACCAGCAATTATGCATATACATTCATAAATTCATTCATTAGTTTCAACAAAGCATCAATAGGGCTTTCTGTCATTTTCCATTATCTTGCCTGGTTATTATATACTCCACCTTTATTTCAATTTAACTTATTTAAACCTAATTTTTGGATATGTTGTAGCTTTATGTCTCTAGTTCCTAACGCTTTTAGTCCCATCTCATTTTGAGTTGTATAACTCAAGATATAAACATTTTATCTCAGCATGCCCTGTTCTTAGCCAGAATTGGGTTCCTATAGAAGAAAATTCACTAAAAATCGAAAACTAGATGAAATCATGCGAATTTTATATCAAAATAAAGCTAACACAACAAGCTTTAAAATGAGTTAAGTTTCATGTCATTTGCCTAAGTAGATTATGAGTTATGAGTCTCGAAACATTACCCTACTGGGTGGCCCTGTTCTAGGCCAGTTTAAACCTAAGCCAACTTCATTGATGTGCTGGGAACAAATGACAACAAATTAAATTCTGAAGTTTTTATGAAATGTTCTCTTATATGCTAGCTTTCAAACAACTTTGGTTGCACTCAATTTGGAGTTGTATAGAGTGAGTTACACCCTTCTTAACTCATGCTGCCCAGGTAAGAATCCAGATTTCTAGGTCTAACTTCAAAAATTCATAACTAATTCTATACTAATCCAATAGCCTTATATTTTATATGTATGGAAAGCTCTGGATGTCTAGTTTCATTTAAAAATGGTTTCAGCAGATTTAAACGGTGGTAGGAAGAGCCGTACACTCCGCCGTACAGATTGTCGAGGGAAAACCCTAACAGATTCTAGATTTGTCTCCCTCCTTCAAGCTATTTGCTCTCAATTCCAATTTTAATCATAACATACATGCAAAACTAGTCATAACCATCATCATTACTCTATATAACATCAATATTTCAGATTGGGCATGCTCACCATGCAGCCCCAAATCAGAGAAAATAAGAAGAGAAGTAGGATTTCCTACCTTGTCTAGTTGAGTTTGGGTGGATTTTGTGTCTTTGATGAAAGCAACTTGTGATGAGACTTGAAAATGGATGAGAATAGAGTGGAAATGAGAGTAAAGAGAAGAGAATGAGATGACCATCAGCAGCTGGAGAGGGAGGACGAAAATGATAAGGGAAGGAAGGAAAAGTTAGAGATATTTGGAAGCTAGATGCATGTGATTGGTGGATTTCACTCCCTTCTCCAATTTAGCTTGGCTTCCCATCATCAAGGGCTGATCAAGGCGCCACTTGAGGGGTTTGCTTGGCTAAATCTTAGCCATTGATCCTAGGGTCTAAAAAGTATAATTTCCATTAGTTCGGTTCCGACAATTCAAAGTACCAAAATCTTACCGATTTCCTTTAAATCGGTAAATCGGTTTTGGAAAAATCCTATGAAGTTTCCTGTGCTTTCAATCTAATTCTCTCATATCTAATTTCTCTAAATGATACTTAATTGGCTCTAAGTAAAAATTTAATCGAATGCTAATTAATCTTAAGTAGTTGATAAAATCGAATAATTAGGCGAAAATGATAAAAATCTAATGAAGGTAAAACCAAGTTTTTCCACTATCTTGAGCAACATTTGGTGCCACTCATATGTGGTAGGAGAGGCTGAATTTCAGCCACTTAAGTGAGGGATTCCAGTAGAAAATTCTACTGGTTCGGTTCTGGTGGTTTAAAATACTGAATCGTCGCCGATTTTCTCCAAACCGGTCAAACGTTACTTAATAGTTTTGTAAGATGTCTACATGTTCATTTTTAATTTATCTTAAGCCTAATCTCTCTAACTAATATCTAGTTAACTCTTGATTAATATTACTTAATCTCTAATTGCCCTTACATAACTATTGAAACCGAATAAGTGAATTAACGGAGTAAATTAGGCATTTTCGTAAATCCGAAGCCTTTCTATTTCCAATTTTTTGTAACTAATGGCATTTTCGTAATTTTGAGTAAGTCCAGGGGCACCCCACATCATTTCACACCCGACTGCCTCCATGGTCCAATCAGCAGAGCTTTAAACTTCTACTGTTTCACCACGCGATTCTGCTATGTTCAAAACCCTATTTTGCTAATCCTATAGATGTGGGGACATAAAGGTTATTTTATGAAAAACTCTAGAGTGGACATAAAGGTCATTTTATAAAAAGTTTAAGAGTTATTGTGAAAATAATTCTTTGGGGTCAAAATATAATTTCTAAAAATTCAGGGTATCACTGCAATTAACAAAAGTTTGCAGGGGCACTTTTATCATTTTCTAATTTTAAACGTATGACAGTGCCATATTCTCAACGGCAGTTTTACACTACCCTATAATTCTAAATGTGAGGATCGTCATGATATAGCACTATCTGAGAAATTCTCATACTGCCTAAAGAAAATAATTCAAAATTTTTATTACGTTCCGTTAATGAAAATGGAGATGTTATAAAAAAGAGATAAAAAAAGCTTATTTAAGAAGTATTTTTTCATTTTTTAAAAGCTTCTCATGTGATTATGATTAA
Source organism: Pterocarpus macrocarpus (assembly GCA_031439585.1). Taxonomy (NCBI): domain Eukaryota; kingdom Viridiplantae; phylum Streptophyta; class Magnoliopsida; order Fabales; family Fabaceae; genus Pterocarpus; species Pterocarpus macrocarpus. Next base: position 46,379,856 of record CM062522.1, read on the forward strand.
TGGAGAAGAAAATAGTTAGTTGAATAGATAGTATATATATTATTTAATTAAAAAAATAAAAGAATAACTAAATTATGATTGATTGAAAAAGTTGGCTAAAAGTTTAGGCGGGAGTGAAAGTACCATATTAGGGCACGTGTATAATTCTGCTATATTAAAACTCTCTTTTCTAGATATTGATAGATAGACATGTACGGATATTATTAGGACCAAATTTTTATATGATTAAAGAGTATCATGTAGTTATATTTTTAGGTTAATTATATAAATAAAATTTAAATAAAATTTATTATTAATATATAATTTCATAAAAATATATTTTTATAATTAATTAAAAATACAATTATATAATACTCTCAGATCATATAAAAATTTTTCCTAAATGCAATGGTACACAGGCAATTTTCCTACGGTGAGTCAATTTTGCACATCGTTCTACTTCCCTCAGCGCACACTTCAAAAAGTGGAAATCATCCCATGTTTGAGGTAGGTAAAGTAAGGTTTTGTATACGATGCATCTCATAAAGTGAGGTGCATCACACATCTTATATGATTAATAGTCAGATATGAAGATATATCAATACACTTTATAAGATTAATTGTTAGATATAAAGGTGTATTGATGTACCCTCACATCTGATCATCAATCATACAAGATACGTGATACACCTCACAAAGTAAGGTGCATCATAGCATTACTTCTAATTAACACTGTTCCAACCCCTCAAATTTATGAGCACATTAAATTAATTACAATTTACAAATTCCAAAATTCTAAAAATTAAGTTGGAGATATGACTATTTCAATTTATTAAACTGGTACCCGTGTAATGCAGGGGATAATATAAAACTTGTTAATTTGATATAAATGACAATTTCATATTTAAATAATAAGTCCTGAAGATTAATAGAAAGAATAAGGGTGAGTAATGATAATTAAATGTGTAGTTAGATGAAGTTTTAAATTAAAATGTAGCATAATTTGAGCAGTAAGATTAATTTAGATACAACTTTAACCAAAAGTGGATACAATAATAATGATAATTGACAATTAAAACTGTAAGAATTGTTATTAACAGCATAATTTTTCATTTGAACTTAATTTTGAAGAATATATAAATAAAACCTGTACTTGAGTTTAGTTTTTGGTGTTTTAGCTCCTCACGTTAATACCCCACCTTTGGTTTACTGTTGAGCTAATGAAAAACAACAATGTTATTAGGATGTATTTAAGATGTATTTAAGATGTATTTTCGACATATTACCAATCTTTTTTTTTTATTTACCAATTTTTTGAACTAAAATTATCAATTTTTTATATTAAATTATCAATTAATTACAACATATAAATACTAATTTTTTTTCTTAATTATCAATTTTTTAAACTAAAATTACTACCAATTTATTTGACTGAATTACCAACCAGTTGAATGTAAAATATTCTATAATATTATGTTACAATTAATTAGTAATTTAGTCAAATAAATTGATAACTTTAATTTAAAAAATTAATAACAAAAAAAAGGGTTAATAATACATTAAATACGTCTATTTTTGTGGATTGAAATAATATAACTCATGAAAAATCTGTTTAATGGCTATTTAAGACCAAAAGGCTCCATCCGAGGCCACAGCTCATGTGGCAAACTCCTAGCCTCGGCAGTAATGCACCCAAGAGCCAGACTAGTCGGGTTCGAATCCAAGGGGTTGAGGAAAAATGAAAGCCCAAAAGGCTATTTAAGTTATAAGAATAAAAAAATTGCACACACAATGTAAGCCCGAAAGGCTAGTTCCTGGATGTAAGCCCGAAAGGCTAGTTCCTGGTTCCCTACTCTATCCGATCATCAGTAAACCACGTTTCAATAGGTTTGTCATTCATTAATTCTTTTTTTTCTTTGAAAAAAAAAACGGCGTTTATACCTTTTGAAAATGGCTGTAAATCGTTATCTAATGCCTTAGTTTTGATGACCAAAATAGTAGCTGTTTTGATATCAAAGACAAATGTAAGACTAGTGATTCAGCTTCCCATTTATTTCTTTTTACTAACTTTGATTTGCATGCAATTGGGTAACATAAGTAGCGTTCAATATCTACAAAATGAGCAAATGCAACTTTCAGAAACTGTGAAAGACTTTCATCACAAAATCCAATAATGGGTAAAATGATTTATGTGAAAAAGTTTGAGAAGGTTACAGAGTATAGGGATAACCACATGTCAATAGTTCAAAACCTTTTTATGTACAAATTTTCATACTGTCTACTTTATATAATTAGATAGAAATGATAGAACACCTTGCAACTTAGTTCAGAAGGAAAAATCCCTACCGTATAAGGTGCTTATAATTTGGGTTAGATCCCGAAAATATATATAAGATCCTAACACAATGAGTTTGGGCATTTGTACATATGAATGCCATCCCACTACCTCATTATGTGACAAAATCAACCACCAAACTATACATATAAAAGATCGTACTCAAAATCCCCAAAAGTGCTACTCGATCAAATAAAGATGTCCTATACAAAGATAATCTTGCAGATTCAGCAAGCAAACCCAGGTAAGTCTTTGTGTTATACCAATCTAGGGAGTCCTTGTTTTTTGCAACAGAAAATAGAACAAATAGCAGACTCATACAGACATATCCTGTCAAGATTTGGATCAATAATCCAAAGAAGTGTTAGAGCAAACAATCTTAGCACAAACTCCATTTAATAAGCATGTGAGTCACACAGCAAACATGTAAAGTTTACATTAGAAATAATACAAAAAGAGTGTAGGATTGAACCAAAAAACTAACTTAAGGCTTAATGGTAATAAAAGGCAAGAGTCTTGCATTAAGTTAAGCTATAACAAAAAAACAATAAATAAGTAAAATAAAAGGAACAAAATGAGGTAATCTTAGTTTTCAGGCATGAAATAAAGATGAGACTCATAAAAAAAAAAAGAAAAGAACATTTGATCAACTAAATATATTAAGGAAGAAAAAAAATTGTTCTAAAACAATACACTAAGTCCAAGTATGATAAAATAATTATCAAATGTGAAACAAAACTAAACCAACAAAATAAGATGAATGGTGAACCTCAATTAACAAAATATTCACTATGCACATAAAGAATACTCGAATCGATGCACTAAGATGAAAAGGGTAGTCATTAAACGTCAGGCACAATCCAATATTTACTGAAAAAATACAAAAATATAAAGGATCAACAGGGGAATCATTAAGGATCAAAAGGGTTCTAATTTAAAATAAGGGATAATGAAATATTTAGGAAGATAGAAACAAAAGAAAACTTCTAATATTCATCGACCCCTAACGGTCAAAATCAATAAAGTTTGATGTTCCAAAACCATGAATAATTGTATGCTTTATCCTGTATTTGCAAAAAAATTTTAAAGTATTAAATTAGAAACCATTTCAATAACAAAAAATTAACAGTAAATATTGTAAATTAGAAACCATTTCAATAACAATATGGAAGAACCACCTCTTACAGCCATGGAAGATTTGGCCAGAAGAAAACAGAGGTACAAAATGTAGCAACATCGAACAAAGGGAAACAAGTCATCAAAAGAAAGGGTTAAACAGACATGGAAGCAGATAAAGAAAATCAACAAACAAAGAAATATTGCATGAAGAAATAAGCAATTTATATATTACACATAGGAAAGGATAATAATTGGGATCTGTTACCTAATTTGATGAGATGCAGCCATTCACCATGGATGATGGCCTTTGAAAACATGTACAGGTTGAACCAATTGCATCTAATATTCAGATCTTTCAACAACATAGAACTCTCTAGCAATTGCTCTAGTATATACTCCAACCACTTATTTTGCCTGAGCTATACTGCCAGAAGGTTCGATTACATAGATGAAAAATCATATTTAAAATACAATGCTATTTTTAACTTAAAACACTAAAGTATTAAAAAAAATATATAGTACGATTTATTTGAAAATTATATTTTCAAAAAAATCAAGAATTTGTTTGGATTGATTTTGAAAAAAGTGCTTTTTTTACTTAACTTTTTTTAGTAGAGCTTTTTTCTTTAGAAAAAGCTATTTTGCGTTTAGATAAACAATTTGAGAAGTTCTTTTAATTATTAAAAGTACTTATAAATCTATTTGGATAGAAGAGAATAAAAGCACTTTTTTATAGCTAAATTACATATTTTACTTAAGTTAAGTGATCCTCTTTTTTCCTTTTAATGTATCCTGTGGTGTTGGATAAGTTATATGGTATATTACTAGACAGAGTTTTGAGAAGGTTATTCATATTCATATGATGATGTTTCAATTACGACATGTTCTAAAGCTTATGTTAGGATTAACTCAATATGTCAATATGCTTTTATATTCATATGCTTTAAGGATGTAATATTCATGTGCTTGATAACCTGCTATGAAGGCCTTTAATGGCCCGAGCTAACTCAACATGTCAATATTCTATCATACCCAAAACAAATTATCTAAATATAGATTACGTTACTAATATAAAAATTATCATACCCAAAAAAGAAGCCCATACAAAAATCATAGAAATCTTGTTCACCTTTTATGTTGCCACCTTTCTACTTCTTTATCTCGTTACAATTGCAAATTTACAATGAAATCACGCCTTTTGAAGTCATTATTATGCTATTCTGCCCTTGTATTTTAAATGCAAGTTAATATAATTTTGATATTCAGATAGAGCAATCAGTGTTCAAAGGGGGCCAAGATTAGTAAGAAGAAAACATTGGAATTTACCTTGAAAAACAGATGTGCAGAGAAAATTAGGAATAGAAATGCAAAGAAACGTGGTTGGGTGCCGAAAATCCAGATGGTGACAGGTGTCTAGCAACTGGCAGTTGAGAGCAAAAATGCAATGAGAGGTGTGGCTGCTGGGCATTGTGCAATCTGAGAATGAGAGTGAAATGAAAATTTCTTTAAGGGTTTGAAAGGAGAATAGGATTGTAATTATAAATAATAATGAGGGATAATTTTGGAAAATAATTTTATTAATTTTGTTTCTGCTTGTTTTAGAAGTTGGGTATCACTAACTTTAAAAAAAAGTGGTAAAAATAGATTTTTTAATTAGAAGTGCTTTTTTCCAAAAGCCAATTCAAATGCACTCTAAAAGTAGTTTAGATTCTCTTCAACATATCGATGACTCAATGAGGGCTACTTTTCTTTTTAATTTCATGAAGGGAACATTTCCAATGTTGCTACAAGCCTTCTAGGGAATAAAGCTTCAACAATCACCAAAGCAAAATATGAGAGGATCATTAAACCAAGAATCACAATTTGTTATGCTTACTAACCGCAGAAAAAGGATCAGCAATAGAAATGAAAAAAGGAATTTGCTTTGCCTACACCCTATGGTTGCCCTTGCTGCCACCCAATTCTCCATCATCGTTGTCATCATCATCCTCGTCTCACACTTGCGTTATCGATTCTTTTTTTTGCTCCCTTGATCTCTCTGTCTCATCGGCTGTTGAAACTCCTAAAGCTCCATCTTGAATCAAAAAGGGGAAAGATTAAAATTGCTCTGAAAAATGAATAAATAAAAATGAAAGATAGAATCAAATCAGATTGAAGAAATTTTTTGAAAAAGAATAAAGAGAAAATATGATAAGTGAAGAGAGTTCCGAAGAGGATTTGAGAGTGGCGCTTGAGAACTGGGAACCCATGGTGGAATTGGTTCTGAGAGTGGCTACTCATTCACTGATGGTGTATGAAAAAAAGGGGGGCGGGAAAATAGAAGGTCCAGATACATTATTGGGGAAAGATAAAAATAAATGAATACTAATAGAGGGTAATAGGTACTGGATGTGGGAAAGAGAAATCACAATTGGGAATTGGTCCTTCTAGATAACTAACCAATTATGTGTAGATTCTTTATAGATATAGAAGATATAGATAACAATAATTTTTATTTTAGATACTGGGTAAGTGGAGTAATCAAGAACACTAAGCGAGAATTATTAGGGACAGTATTTTTTACCAATGAAAATAATTTAAAAAACATTACAATGATTAATCCTAATTAAGTGATAAAGAGTGCAAAGTAAGCTTCTAATTCTCCCACTATAAAGAGTATAAGAGAAGCTTCTAGCCTTTCCTTAATTATTAATTTTTTAAATTAGATTTAAGATTAAAAGCACCAGAAAATGATAAGTGACAAAATTTTCCACTTAATGCTTCTGAAATATTTATAGTCTTTGATTTGATTTGATTCATAATTGAACTCTATATACACTAGTTAGCATCATCCATTAACCAACATGGGTTGGTTAATGTGGTAGGTGTCTTGACCCCTTAATTGGAGATTTTCGGATCAAGCCTGGGAGTAGAAAAAATCCTTGCTGGGAGACCCCTATCCCCTTCAAGGACCTTAATCGGATCGGACTAAATTAATCAGGTTCTTAATAACAAAGCGTGGATATCGATGATTCTATTGAGACAAAAAGAAAGGTTCACATCGCCCATTAAAATGTTCATAGACACATAAATTTGAGTTTACCAAAATAAATCATAGATGAGATCCAGACTTTTTGAGTCCTTCAGTTCTCCAGTTATCATGTTGAACCTACACCAAAAACTCAGCTCTTTTTTATAATTATTATTTATCTTCTTACACTTAAACAATTATTTATCTTCTTACTCTTCTATTACAAGTTATGTTCATCTTCAAAGAAAGTTTCTTTTTTTCCTTGCCATAACATATGCCCCAACCATATAAGGAAAAATCAAACCAAAAAAAAAAAAAATGGATAACAGAAACCAAACATGCATGGCATAACAAAAGAAATAGTTATACCGCTTGAATTGTTGTTACTAGCTAACACTTTTCGGGATAGGGGGAGGGAGAGAGAGAAAGAGAGAGAATGTTTCTAGTCAAATAAAACCACTTTAATAACTTCGTTTACATGTATAATAATACAAACACAGTGAACAATAGGGGTGTTCACAATCCAGTTTGGTTCAGTTTTAGAGAAAATCCAAACTGAACCAAACCAATCAATTCTTGCATCTCACCATCCATTTGGTTTTTAATAAACTGGGCAACTGAGCCAAAATTTAATAGTTTGATTTGATTCGATTTTTGATTTTGCATAGGAATTGTAATATTGCAAATTGCAAAGGTTTGATCTGATATAGCTGCTATTAAGACAGGCAAACTCAGGACAAAATCAACACCTAAACATTACAAATCAGGATTTCTTATTTTTTGACCAAGCAGATCCAAAATATGGAATAAAGAATTTCTTATGCAAATCAAAATTTCTTAATCCAAATCAACATGTTACAAATCTAAATTTCTGAATCAAACTGACAATCAATAGAAACAAAACAAACACCAAAATCCTGAATCTAAAAAACCCTAACCCCAAATCACAATCATCCCATCAAACACAATAATCCAACATCCAAAAATTCAAAAACAAAACATAATAAATAAAAAACTGAAAATCCCAACTCACAAAGAAGAGCTAATGATCGGACATCGATGAGCTAAGCTGAGCATGACGGAGGAATGCAATGACAATGATTAAACACCAACGAATAGAGCACGATGCTGACGAGTCAAGCATGACACTAACGAAGGAATGCAACACTGGGTAAGGAGAAGCGAGCACGAGTACAAGATGGTGTGAATCCCAAATAGTGAACAAAAGAGATGAGTTGTTGAGATTAAAGAGTGAAAGAAAGAAGCAAGACTTGTGAGAGTGAGATACTGTCAAACTAGAGGGTGGAGTGTGTGTGTTACGAAAGAAGGGTATATTTATAAATTGAAAGATATTATATTATTTAATAAATTATATATAATTTTATAAATAACCAATCTGAAGTATTTATTTAAAATCTAACGGCTGCTAAGGTGTGGACTAAGCCGAACAAGGAATAGGAGAGGGACAGACAGAGACTATGAGAAAGTATGATCAAGAGAGAATAGAGATTTATTAAAATGAAAAAGGGTTTCTTTTACTAAAGGAAGACGTTTGTTTGTGGGCATTTGTAGGTGAAGGATGCCTTCCTCCACCCATATTTAGGAGTAGGCTTGTGTTACATTACTCCCCTCCAACTTTGGGAGTTAGTTACTTCAATGTAAAATATTAGAATTTTATATTGCAAACTGAGTGTCTCATTTTTTTTTTATTTGCAAACAAGGAGTCCTACTGTCTTTGCACTACAATGGAAGTGTAACGTCCTGATTTCCGACCTCCTTACACACAGTTTTCGATTTCCGACTTCATCTTTGAATTTCAATAGGATATTATTTCCGAGTTCCGGGTTTATCTGCATGTCCTTCACGACTTCCGACTTCACCTTCCAACTTCACATAAAATATTGTATTCGACTTCCGATCTCGTCTACAAATGTCCGCATAGTTTACCGATTTCCGACTTAACATTCAAGTCCGAACAACATGAATGTGATTCACCGGTATCCGACTTCATGTCTCAAAGACATTATACCCGGTTTCTGACCTCATCAAATGTGAGATACCGACTTTCGGGTTTGGAAATGTGATTCGAATCACCCGAGTTCCGACCTTACGCATCCTCATTCTGACCTTAGAAGTTATAGTTTAACACAATGGTGCAAGTACCGAACTCCGAGTTTAATGTAACGAGTTCCGGCCTTAGTGTTGAACTCAATTGGGATGGACACGAGTTCGGATCCTTGAGCTGATTTCCACAACACACACGAGTTCCGATATCCGATCTTATTCTCTGGAGCTTTCCATTTCTGCTGGCGTTCCCGAGTTTGAATGGGGAGTTCCGAGGTTATATGATTGCCAGCTCCATGACTTCCGACCTCCGACCTTGATTCCAAGTCTCAACATAAATAAGATTTCCTCAAGTCACAAACAAGTGGACGAGTTCCGGCACTCGACTCAAGCTACAATGACACGAGTTCCGACTTCAAGCGTTAGAGGCGAGTTCTGAGTTAAGATAGAATAGAAGCGGGTCTCAGTTTGAGGGACGACGTGGAGAGCAAGTTGGCCACAAAAGAGGGAGACATGGCCGAATTTCAGCCACAAAACTCCAACCAATCAACACCACCACTCTCATGTATTTAAGTCAGACTTTCCTCCTCATTTTGATCTGATTTATGTCCCCCTCTCCTCTTGCTCCAACCTTCTTCTCTTTCCTTTCCTCGCTCAAATCCAACTCCATCAAATCTCCAAGCTTTGGCAAAGTTCCATCAATCCAAACTCAAATTCAGCAAAGTCATACTCCAAAGAGGTAGGATTCTACTTCTATTCTTGAATTATTTGCCCTAAGTTTGAATGAACTTGTATTCTTCTTCATGTATTTGATGAGTTAATAGATGTATTATGGTGGATTATGATTAAATTAACATGAAATATTAAGTTGTAATTAAGGTTAGAAGAAGAAAACTAGGAGAAGTGAAAGTTGGAATGCTGTCTAGTTGAGGAATTCCACGACAGTCCGTACGGCGGAGTGTACGGCGCCGCCTACAATCGGTTAAATCTGATGAAACTATTTTTAGATGAAATTAGACATTTAGAGCTTTCCATACATGTATCATATAAGGTTATTGGATTAGTATTGAGAGAGATATGAATTTTTGAAGTTTGACCTAGGATTCAGGATCTTCATCCGGGCAGGGTGACTTGAGGAAGGTATAACTCACCCTATACAACTCCAAATTGAGTGAAACGAATTTTTTTAGAAAGATTACACATAGGGAAACATCCCAATATGAAATTTCGAGTTTGTTATGGTCCCAATTGTTCCCAGTGATTCAAGGAAGTTGTCCTATGTCCAATCCAGGCCAAAACAGAGTAGTTCAGGAAGGTCAACTTTCAGGACTTATAACTCGAGGTATACCTAACCAAATGGAATGAAACTTGTGGCAAATGAAAGGTTGTCCTATTAGCTTCAATATGAGACCAATTTCACATGATTTGAGCTTAGTTTCGATTTTTAGTGAATTTATACTTCCAGGAGTGTAAATCGGGCTAGTGACTGAACAGGTTGAGGTAAGATTCGAATATCTTGTGTTATATGGATCAAAATGATATGGGACTAAAGAGGTTAGAAAGTAGACATATAGATCTATGATATATCCAAAATTCAGGTTTAAATGAGTTGAATAGAAATAAAGGTGAATCATATGAAATTCGGGCAGAACTGAATAGATTGGCAAAAGTGACCCAATTGATGATTTCACAAGTATTAGCAAAACATATAAGGTATGAGTTGAGAATTGCCAGTTTGACCTTTATATATATGTGTTAAATTGATTATGTTGCTATGATTGAATTGTCTGTGAGAACTGGCACTATTCATGGGGAGACGGAGCTGATCTGTTATGCTGCCAGATTTACGGCAGAAGTCTATGAAACTAGGAATGTTTATATGCAAGGATAAATTTGAAGATGATATGAGTTATTAAGGATGAATTAGAGTATGAATGGGTATATAGAAACCCTATATTCAAGAATGACATAAGTATAAGATGAGGTATATGTAAGTAAAGGACAAAGCATATGTATGAGTGCCGGTAGAATGGTAAAGAGGCTATGGGCCTTTATATGTCACGATTATATACGTGAAGATCATGTGTGCAATGACATATGAAAAGAAATGAAATATAGGCACATTCAGTGTGACTATGCATGACCTTGTATGAGAATGAAAAGACATGAGTATATTAAATGTGAATCCCTTCACTCGGAGGCAGTTAATTGAGATCCCTCCCTGTGAAGGCAGTTAAATGACAAAATGTGGATCTTTTCACCTGGAGGCAGTTAATTGAATCCCTCCCGGTGAAGGCAGTTAAAAGATAAAGATATGAATCCCTTCACTTGGAGGCAGTTGCACCTTGAATCCCTCCTTATGAAGGCAGATACCCTCTACCTTGGAGGCAAGTGGTCAGATGAGATCCCTCTATGTTGAAGGCACGTGGTCAGATGAGATCCCTCAATTTTGAGGCACGTGACCAGAAGAGATCCCTTCACTTAGAGGCATGTGACCAAAATGAGATCCCTCCAAGACTAGAGGCACGTGGGTCCCCTTGCGGGTGAGTCGGTGTGACGACGGTCACAGGTGAAGCTAACAAGCTCACTCCAAGGCCAGGCTACCCAAGGGCAGTAATAGCGCCCTAGGGACGGCGATACGTAACGCCTAGGTGTGCCAAGTAAAAGCTAAAGACTAAAGACTAAATATTAATGTATATGCAGACACCCCACTCACATAAGGCATGGCTTTGACCCAACTAGTGTGAGTACCAAGTGCAGATCCCATATTCCTAAGGAACGTGACATGGCGATCATGCTCTGATGGGGTATGACATGGCGATCATACTCTGGAATGTGGCACGTAAAGATTTTATGATAACAAAGAAAAGAAAGATAAAGAAAGAAAAGCAAGTTTTACATCTATGTATGAATTTAAATACAAGTTAAGTTATGTGCAGATGTTATGTTATCAACATATTGATGTCGTGCAGGCATCATCTTAATATACTGTAGTTCCAGTAAAGTATATGTAGAAGTTATGCCTCTAGTACATTGATGCTATCGTACTTTATTGTATTTCAGTTATTAGTCCCAATATAATTCATGACTTGATTTTGCACGGATTCTCTCAGATCCCAAGTGTATGATAAAAATGAACTTTGCTTCGGATAATATATTTTCGAACTGTAAAATTAAACAGTCCACATTATATGATCATCTCTTTTTTTTATAATAAACCGAGGCAAATTGGAGATGACAACGATGTCATTATGTATGATAAGTAGAAAATCCTACTGAGAATTTATCATTCTCACTTCTATCTTCCCTATTGTCTCCAAAAAGTCCAAGAAGTCCTGAGAACGGCTGAAGTTGCTGTCACACAAGGTCCGCTCAGGTAACAGTAACAACTCCAGGGTATGGTGCTATGACTTAAGCATAGTACTGTACTTGGGAGGGTGTTACAGGAAGTCTCTCTATCAACTGTTCTCTCAAGTTGAGAGGTTAAAAATAACAGAAAATCACCACTCTTGCCATGTCGCCTTTCCATTGAAATGCGATGATCCTTGTTTTCTCAAACAATGGCAAATACTTATATTTGGAATCAAATTGATCCTTACAAGAGAAATGAGAAAACAATCAAATTTAATTTCTAAAAAATTTCTAGATCCAGTGCTTATAATAAAAATAAGCTAAAACCATTATTTTTATTCTATAACAATATTTCAGAATTGTAATGCATGAAAGCAAACAATTTTGATCTTCACAGAGCCCCAAATCAACAACATAGCATTACCCACAAGGAAAGTTTAGAACTTGAGGAAAACCCATTAAAGTAAAAGGAATAAAGACACTTGACCGATAATCCTTCTGCAAATCATTCATGGTATCCAAAGGTCCTTTGAAGGAGCTCTACACCTTTGTTTCATCGGAATCTTCCAAGTTTGAGAAATCTTCTTCCAACAAGGCACTGTTCCTCCGTATGGAAGTGGAAGAGGAGCTGCGAGCGTTTGATTCATCCTCCTCCGAAAAATCACAATCGCAGATTGAAGCACCATGCATGAAGCTAAACCGTTCGATGGTAAACCTTCCATTGCTTCCCACAGCCAATGGCAAGAATGAGGACTCATGTGACGAAGATTTTCCAGCTGAGGCAGCTATGGACGAAGGAGGAGGTTGCTCCTTTTGTGACGGAGGAGTCTAAGCCGGTGCCGCCGTCGGCGATGGTGACTTCTAAAACCCCATTGCCACCCTTACCTTTCTGGCAACCATCGATGATCAGAAAAAGTTCGGTGTCTATTTTTCTTCAGTGTCTATGTTTTGGGTTTTGTGGTTTTGAATCTCATAGATTGTGGAACATAAACTTAGATTTGTCTGCTTGTGAAAATTAGAGGAGGGGGATGTTGCAAAAATGGGAGAAGAGTTACTGAGAATTTAGTGGAAGAGAAGGGGATAGAGGAAAAGCCATTTGCAGGCCCTCTGTTTGCAAATAAAAAGATGAGACACCCATTTTGTAATATAATACCCTGATATTTTACATTGGAGTAACTAACTCCCAAAGTTAGAGGGGAGTAATGTAACACAAGCCTTCCTTGTTCTCTTGTCCACAGCCATAAACAGAGGTTTGTGTCTTGTGTTTCGTTCAATCTATTATATATATATATATATATATATATATATATATATATATATATATATATATATATATATATATATATATATATATATATAGTAGCTTAAGTTTCAGCCTTGTGTTCTTCACCATGCAGTTTCTGTTGTCTTATGCTTCGTGTGACTATTGTTTGTATGTTTCAACCAAAACTTTAAAAAGAAAAAGAAAAAGAAAAGGTTTGTGGGGCGTGTTACGTTACTCCCATTTTATTTTAGGAGTAACTTAGTCCCTTTAAAAACATCCCAAGGCAATATTGCTAAATGGGTGTCATGTGATTTTTCTTTGCAATCTTCCTCTAGTCCTAATCATCGTTCCCTTCCCTTTCTCAGATTATCACAAGCCCTTCCTTTCCTTTTCTTCCTCCACCACTTTGCTGCACACACCATTGCTCCGCTTCCTCACCTTTCGCCACCTCCAATAGTAGCCGCCACCCTAGCGCAGAAAATTGGAAAATCGATGCGGCAACCTAGCAAGTCGTCGAAGGTGAGGGTTTACACCAACATCAACGTTGCTCGCCCCAAGGAATACTGGGACTACAAGTCCCTCAACGTCCAATGGGGGGAAGCAAGATGATTATGAGGCGGTGAGAAAGGTGGGAAGAGGGAAATACAGTAAGGTAGAATCCCTCAAAGGGCCTTCCACATTCGCCAAACAACCTCCCAAACTAACACCGTCTTCTCCTCCAGTAGCAACAACAATAGAAAGAAGAGAGGCACAAAGAAGAAGAGAGGGAGAGAGAATGAAACAGTGATAACAACAATAACAGCAACAACAACAAGGTACAAGGGAATCAGGATGAGGAAGCGGGGCAAGTGGGTCTCTGAGATTCGAGAGCCTAGCAAGCGTTCCAGGATTTGGTTTAGCTCTTACTCCACCTTGGTTGCCGCCCCCTGTGCCTATGATTCCACCCTCTCTACCTTTGTGGCCCGTCCACCTGCCTCAACTTCTCATACCTCCTCACCCAAAACCTCCTTCTGCTGCCATTGCAGCCGAAGACATGTCGCCAGTCTCCATCAGGAAGAAGGCCATCGAGGTCGGCGCCAGAGTTGATGCCCTCTAGGCCACCGCTGCGCGATAAGGCTGGTGACAGACCTATATTGAACACAACAACTCTGGGACAAGAAGGGGACAAACCTTTGTTTTGCAAATAAATAAAAAAAGACACCTTTTTTGCAATTTCACATTGAGTTATTTTTAACTTTTAAAAATAGGTCTAAGTTACTCCCAAACATAACATGAGCCAAGGTTTATATATATTTTTTTATCTGGGCTTTGTTCATTTTTCCTTTTCCTCCGTGTTTCCATTGTTGATTCTTTACATGTTCCAAGCCAATTTTGGGAAGCACATATGTTATTCTTTCCAATGACATTTTGAAAATACAGCTATGGATCGGATATATAGATCATTGCTTGAGCTGAATTGGCCTTGATTTTATCCCATCAGATCCAACGATTAGTTGTAGATCCTTGTTTTTCTGACTATTAGGTTACAATCACCAATTCCATTTGGTTAGTTGCTTTTAACTTTTCTTTTTCTAATAGCTCATTCACAAGAACGGCTATTGTAATTGTTTAGTTTTTCCGTGGTTTTATTCTTTTGGCACTTCGTCGATTCTTTTTATGCTTCAGATTTGTCTCTTTCTGACAACAAATGCATACTGATGATGTAACACGTATCTGCCACTTTTGGTCATTTGAATGTCATTTTTTATTATTGGTATTTAACCTTTTTTTGTTTTTTTTGTTTTTGGAAACTACAATGTCTTTGCTTATGAAAACAGCTAATACCATAATTTATTTGTTGAATTCAATGCTTGATGTTGATTTAACAGACACTATTCATAGGCAAAGAGTATTGAGAAGATATATGAAGAGGATCCCAAATAGGTTCATTTCAGTGGCTGCTAGATGGTGATTCGGCAATTTTGTTTCAGTGATTCATGGAATCTAGAATAAGAAAGTTGAATAAGAACACATGAGAAGTCTCAGTGAAGGGGTCCTTCAAAATGGAGAAGAAATGGCTGATTCCTGTCATTATGGTCTCTGCTGCGTGCATACTCTTTGCAGGCATGTCCTTCAAAATGGGACTTGTCTCTTCCATTCACAACTTCAATTCAATATTCTTCTTTCTGCCGTCTTATCTAGCCATAAACCAATCTATTCCTGTTTTTGTGGAGACAAAGATTTCACCTGGTCCAGCACCTTCTGCGCCTGCAATTCCTCGATTTGCTTATTTGATTTCTGGCTCAAAGGGTGATTTGGAGAAGCTTTGGAGAACCCTTTTTGCTCTTTACCATCCACTAAACCAATATGTTGTTCACTTGGAACTTGAATCGCCACTGGAGGAAAGGCTGGAGCTTGCTTCTCGGATTGAGAAACAGCCTGTGTTCACTGAGGTTGGAAATGTTTTCGTAATTCCAAAAGCCAATATGGTCACTTACAGAGGACCAACGATGGTTGCTAATACTCTTCATGCTTGTGCTATTCTGCTCAAGAGAAGTAAAGAGTGGGATTGGTTCATTAACCTGAGTGCTTCGGACTATCCTCTTGTAACTCAGGATGGTTAGTTTGTTATCTATAAAATTGTTTCAAATTTCAATTAGCTTTCTGTTCTGATTCAAGCTCTTTGGGGTTGAAACTGTTTTTGCTCAATGATTGTTTTGCTAATATGGGGTAGGTAATTGTGCAGATCTTCTGTACACTTTTTCGGATTTAGATAGAAATGTTAACTTCATTGAGCACACAAGTCATTTAGGATGGAAGCTGTAGGTTTCTTCCTTTCCTTCTCTCGCTGATATAATCAATCTTGATATATGTACAAAAATGATGAACTGTCCTCTTGCCCTGACATATGCAACCTTGATTTATATATGACAATGAATTGAACCATACTCTCCAGGGACAAAAGAGCAATGCCTTTAATTATAGACCCAGGGCTTTACATGTCAACCAAGTCTGATGTATTCTGGGTTGGTCCAAAGAGAACTTTGCCAACAGCATTTAAACTATTTACCGGTTAGTTTGTCCCTTCACGCATTATTTTTTTTTTTTAAATTTTTCCTTGTAATAATATATCTGTTGACTATATTCAAAAGTTTCACCCATGCTTATTTGGAGAACAGCCTAAGAGAATCTAGCCAATCATATGTTGCAGACAATAATATTTTTAATTCATATGGTCACTTTGTTCTCTCATGCATTCAGTTCATTTAATTGTTAGGTACTTCAACGGGCTCCAAGGACAACTTATTTAAGCACAATTGTAATATATTTATGTGTAATTTCAAAATTTGCATTCTACCAACCAAGAGGCACATGCCTGTTTCAGGAAAGATTCTCTTTTCTGCATCAAGAAAAACAGGGAATAAGAAGATTAAACAATCTTAAGCCTTCGGCTTTCATGTCAAACATCTTTACAATATAATTTTACATTCTATGAGCTGATGTAACTTGTTGCTTTCTTATTATTGAATATCAGTTTAAGAGGAGCCTGCTATGTCATTTATGACTGTGTTGCTTACCTAGTTACCTTTCAGTAAAGCTGAATAATCCATTTCAAAGGGGATTAATTTTCATAATTGACAGTTGGTTGGATTTTAGAATTTCTAATTTCATATGTGCCACATGATGTCATCCCACAATTTCAAAAGAATGATTTCTGGTTTACCATCCTTTCCCCCCTTTTGTTAGCATGATTATCTGCTTTACTTTCCAGTTTTTCCATTAAATAACGGTAGCAACATTGCAGGTTCAGCGTGGATGGTTTTATCGCGTGCATTTGTAGAATATGTTGTCTGGGGTTGGGATAATCTTCCAAGGACCCTTCTTATGTACTACACAAATTTTCTCTCCTCTCCTGAAGGATACTTTCATACTGTTGTATGCAATGAGCCAGAACTAGCTAAAACTGTTGTCAATAGTGACTTGCATTATATTTCCTGGGATATCCCTCCCAAACAGCACCCTCATGTCCTTAATATCAATGACACAGACAAAATGATTGCAAGCAATGCTGCCTTTGCCAGGAAATTTAAGCAAAATGATCCGGTCTTGGACTTGATTGATAACACGCTACTACGTAGGAGAAAGGGACTATTCACGCTTGGTGGTTGGTGTTCTGGCAAGCCTAAATGTTCCCAGGTTGGGAATAAGTACAAGATCAAACCTGGTCCAGGATCTCAAAGGCTGCGTCGCCTTATAGCTAGGCTAACTTTGATGGCTAGATTTGGTCAGAATCAATGTAAATAAAATTCCGCTGGGAACTTTTCATGGTTGGAGATGGAAGAGTCAGATAGATGAAGGTTATTTTTATGAGCCAGATATTTCATTCCAGCATCCAGCACCTCATTCTTTACATAGCTTGTAAGGCATGTCAATGCCAGATATGACCTTAGCCAAAGTTGCCACTTGCCACCATTTTAGTACCAAAGATGGCATGGGGGTCATCCTTCATTTTGTAGATTCTATTTACATCAGATTTGACACTATTTTGCAGACCTCAACTTCCATGGATTTTGATTTTCTGTTTCTTTACTTCATGTTTCATATTTTTTTCCCCTTCCCACTGGGCACAGATATTTGGGTCATTACACTTAGTGCTCAGTTAGCCCAAGTCTTTGCAAGGCATTTATATGTCATGATCAACAATTTGAGTGCATTACTGAAATTTATGAATATTTAATCAAAGTTTAGTGGCAATGATTGGACATGAGCAACAATCCAGGGAACCTCGATCCTCCAGATAAAGTATGGGAATAATAAGCATTTTTTTTTTTTTGGTCTGGGCATTTTTTTTTTCAGTCAGAGGAACAATAAGCATTTGAGTTTCCCTTGATTAAAATTTTGAAAGCCCATCAGCAATTTCTACAACAGTTTGGATTCATTTCGTGGCCTGTGCTGCGAAACAGAATTTTCAATTGGACCGAGTCCAACTTAGCCTTAAGTTAGTTTGGCAAGGACAATGCCAACTAATTTGTTATATTTACTTTTATCACTTTGGACCATGCTCTGCCATAAGTAAATTTGGTGCGTAAGAGCGCAATGTTCATTCACATACATGAATCTTGGCTCCTAATCCCTAGAACAATATGGGGTTACTTGGTCCAGTTGCGAAATCATGTGTTTTAATTTTGGGTAGATAATTAATTATTCAAGGGTTGTGTTGGATTTATTGAGGATAATGGATGCCAAAATACTACGGAGAGGAGAAAATTAACATTCATCTTATATGACTTGATTTGTAGCTGTTTCTCAAACATTCCTTGTATGTCTTGCTAAAATGTTACTTTTCGGCTTTTGCTACCCCATTGTAAGCTTCTCTCATCAATCTATAGAGCTCAAACTTTATGCAGGGGGAAGTAATGGTGGTAAAATGACCCATTAACGCGTTAATCATCCAGTCCAATCTGACATGATCTCAATCCAATCCATCCATTGGTTTAATGATTTTTCGTAGACTAGATTTACTGAATCTCCATTTATTAGATTGATTATGAAATCTGATCAATTTATTACATCGATAATGGATTACACATTTATATTTTATTCTAATATTAACTATTCATATAAGATTTAATAATTAATATTTATTTTTCTCCCCTCTTATATAAAAAAATTTCTCTTACTTGATAGACTTCTATATATATAAGAAGTTAATTTTGATATACTGTTAATATAATAAAAATTTATATGTACTTCAAATTATATATTGTAACATCAGTAAAAATGTGACTCAATGTCCATTACTTTAAAAATCTTATAAATAGAAGTATTTGATTAAATGATAGTGCAAAACTCTTTTATAGTGATAATATATCAAAATTAATCTCTATTTATAATTTAAATTATGTATTAAATAGTAAATACGTTGTTTGCATATAAAATTGGGGTTGTTAAACAGGCCAGGGCCACTCGTTTAAGCTCGCAAAATAAATGGGCCAACCCGTGGGTCATATTTTAGCATCCCGACTTGTTTAATATTGGTATGTGGTTTTAAATTGGTTTTTTAACATTTTTTGTTTAGGTTTTAAAAAATTATCGTTGATTAAAAATTAATTTTGATTAATAAAAAGGTAAAAGATCTTATTTCTTATTAAAACAAGTAAGGATATTTTAAATTCAATTACTAAATCATATTTTTATATCCAAAATTTATGTTTCTTTTACAAAAACAAAGGAAATGATCTGTTTATCAGTGCAGGTTGACCCGTTTAACCCGTTGGTTAAGAGTCCATTTGGTTTAACTTTTGGGAGAAGATCTTTTGAAAGAAAGTATTTTAAAAGAAGACTTTTTAGATAAATTACTTTTAAAAGAATAATTTTTATTTGGATTGAAAATGTCAAAAATAAGTTTAGGAGAATGAATTTTGTTTGGATAAGATAAAGTAAAATTACTTTTGGTTGTTGATGTAAGAGTAATAGTAAGATTCCTTTTCAACAAGTCTTTTTCTAAAATGAAAAGTAATCTCAAAAATACTTCTTCCGAAATAGAAGGCCTTTTGGAAGAAGTTAAATTAAACACTACCATTTACTGTACAAAATTATTTTCCTTCTCCTAAAAAGCCTTTTGGTAGATGCAAACTACAATCCAAATAGACACTAAACAAATCGGATTAAAAAAAGTTAGTTTAGATAGGATATTTTTTTTTAGGTTCAACCCACTTATTTTTTACGGATAAATAAATTGACATAATAGATTTATCTTATTTTGATGGCCTATATAAAATCCAACATGAACCCAAGTTTTTTCTTTTTCCTTTGTCATAGAGCCAAGTTTATATTATTACTAAAAAAAAGAAAGCGACTAGTGATTTAGTGCCCGTTTGGTTCTCCATTTGCAACTCCCAAAAAGTCTTATAAGAGAAGGAAAATGACTTTGTATAATAAATAATAGTATTTGGTTTAACTTTTTTCAAAAGGCCTTCTTCCAGAAGGTCTTTTAGAAGAAATATCTTTGAGATTATTTTTTATTCTAGAAAAAAATCTTTTGAAAAGAAATTTTACTATTACTCTCACATTAACAATCAAAAGTAATTTTACTTTATCCTATTCAAACAAAACTCATTCTTCTAAAAGGCCTTTTGACATATTCAAACTAAACAAAAATCATTCTTTTAAAAATATTTCTTTTAAAAAGCCTTCTTTTAAAAAATCTTTTTTCAAAAGATCTTCTCCCAAAAATTAAACCAAACGAACCCTTACTATATTCAAAGAATGAACTATAAATTTTGTTTTTTGGGTCAACTGGTCATAATATTCCCGGCTAAAGGTGAAAAAAAGGAAGGCCAGTCCTCTAGTACCTTGTTAGTAGTGTACATTTTATGCATTTTGGCCATTACCCAATGCAAAACCGACGCGTGCGTTGATGTGGGAGACAATGTCAACAACAGTAATTAAAGCGAAGGATGTGTCAATGATGGATGATTTATGTAATAATTGTTGGTTGCGAAATTATAAAATAATAAAAAGTGAAAATCGAGATATTAAGTAGAAAATCAAAATGAAAAAGAGGTGAATGGGAAGATAGAAATGGAAAACCCAAACGGTGATGACGGCACCGGAAGTCCATAGCGACTGTGGAAAACAGTTAAATTTGTAGTTGGCGAGGTGGTTGCATGTCTGTGTAGCCGTCGGCGATGCAAAGTATCTACTTACTTAAGCGATGGCCTTTTTGACGGTTTGTGGGGGGTTGTTGTGATTCTACAAGGGAGATATTTGGGGAAGCAGTGTTTGCCGCCACCAACTAAGCGAGCGAGATGGTTGGATGATAAAGTAGTAATGGCAAGCAGGAGGAGCCTGGGGTTCACTTTGGATGGTAAAAAGGTTGGTACATTGCAAAGAGGGAATGGCCTGATCGTCGACTGTCTCAGGTGAGCTCTCAATTGGTTCGACTTTGTAATGTTGTGGATGAATGATTAAGTCAATAGTCATTTTGTAGAGCATTATGATTTGGTTGAAAATTATGAGTAATAAGGTAGTGAAATGGATGTCAGCGGAGGTATAAGATGTGGTGATTATTATGTTGTTGTGGATTTTTGTGTACTGTAATAGAGGAAATAGAATATTTGTTTGTCAATTATAAGCATAACTGTCAGGTTTGATCGAATGTGAACATCGTTCACAGAACATAATGAATGGCAAGTATTGATTGGCGTGCAGCAACTTTGCCATTTGTATTTAGGATGGCCATACATGCAATTGGAGTTCGAGAAGTGGTAGGTAGTCATGTGTCTAAGAAAGGTATTGAGGTGTAGAAACTGAATGAGTTGGAGAAAGTGTAAGAATATGGTAATTAACAGATAGTAGCAGAGACATTTTTAACCAGCTGTCAAAGGCGGATTTTGAAATCAGACATTATGATGAAGTGTATTGTAGCTGAATTTGGAGTGGTATGAGGGTATAAGGGATGGAGAATTGGTGTGTCAGAGAGGGTGTTTGATAGTAGTAGTTCCAGGGTGGGAGTGCTTGTAATGGGTTGTTGTAGGTAGCATTGTTGGATGTATTGGTTAGTGTTGGGATAGGCAGGGTTATGGCATAAGTGGTTGCAAGTAGTGAAACAAGTGTAGGGGAAAAGCATGTAGAGTAGAGTATTGTAAAAAATTGTTATATATGAATCTGCATTGCAGTAGTTGTTGCCACTATTTGTCCTCATGGTAGTGTGTTCAAATTTCTAAAATCTGTGAATCTTAAATTGATCTAAGGTGGCTGCATGATGCTTACATCACTGGCAAGGATAGCAATATGAAGACCATTGTGTGTGTAGAACTTTTTTTCGACCAGGTTGGTGCAGGTAATTTTAAGTACTTGATTTGCATACTAAATCACTTGTTTGCAACCTACTTCTTGGCAACCTACTGAACATTTGAAGGGAAGTGCACTGACCATAATATTCATGAAATGGTTGCATTGGATAATACTAAACGGAAGTTGGAACCATGAGAAAAGAAAGCCGTGGTTGCAGATCCAGAAGAGTATATTGCGTTTTATTGGAAGGACATTGAAGGTAATGACATTAAAGAGTTGGAGATATTGAGGGATCTTGTAACATGAAGGAAAGCATGCAATGTGTCTAGACAGATACTATTTGTCGAGTGGAATATAAGAAAAGGGTGTTTAAAAGTACTAGCCATGGTTGCACATGTTTGAAGTAGTGGGACACTAGTGGAAGGTTCTTTTGTTGGATAGCCCTCGTTACCTTGCATCAACCCCGGTACTATAGAACATGTAGCCATGTGCAACTACATTAGAAGATTGATGATAAAACTGGCCAACTGGTCGATGGAATGGAACTTCTTGAAGATTCGACTATCGATATTGTTTTTAATGTGCCAACAATAAAGGAGTGATTACATCGTTGAGTAGTTACTGAAGTGCCAGTTCGAGTCTTTTACCTTAACTTGCTATCATTAAAGGAATTGGAGTCAACTATGGTTCTAATGATGTGGAGAAGATTGAATTCCAGTTATGCACTCTTAGGTGAACTTGGTGGCCAAGTTTCCTAAGCTTAAAATTTTCATCGTGAGGGCAAAGATGTGCTCATGAGAAAGGTGTTGACTCAGGAAATGGAAATAGAGATAGTAATGATGTTATTATTTGTTTAGGGCAGCATAAGTAAGTGGGCCCATCATAAGCATTTTAGGGTGACATCAGTAATAATACGTTGCATCTTTCCTATACATACTAGTATCATATAGCAATCTTATTTTATGCTCCATTGTAGTTTAATTGCTTCATTTGTATTGAGTTAGGAAGGGTAGTTCGATGAAGTTGTGTATTGTTGAGTTGTCACTAGCTCCATGAATGAAGGTAACTAATTGAGCTATGCATGTAATAGGTATTGATGTATTGATGTAATAAGTATTTAAAAGAAGTAATGAGTAGGGACCGGTAGAGGTCGGGTTTTAAATATTAAAACTGGCAGGTAAGGTAGGAGTGGGTTAAGACTTGTTTAATGAGGTGCGGGGCGACTTTGGATTGAGCTAAAAACCGCTTTGACCCACCCCATTGCCACCGCTAGTTTGCCTTCTTATTTTCATAATAAACTACACTTCTCATGTGATACATTATTTATATAAAATAACAATAATTAAAAATAAACGTAATTTGTACTTGAACATTATGGATGGGAGATAAATAAATCACAAAATAAATAAATTTCTTCGTTATTTACTTATATGTTATGAAGTTAATGAAAAAAAAAATTGCCCCTTACATCAATCAATGGAGACAGATCAGCATCGTAATCGAACAAATTAGGTTGAACCGTAAAGGAAGTTATGGCGTAGTTGAGGGAATAAAGAAATTAAAGTGAAGTTTGGAAATATACAAATCAAATTGGGAGCAAAACTTTTGTTCGATATAGCAAAAAACAATTTTAAAATTGTGTGTGTGTGCGCATATGCTTGCGCGGTGTGACTTGTTTTTTTGAAGTCGAATGATGTTATCCGGTGCAAATCCGTAGTTAATAGCTGGTCCTTTTGTGGAGGACGTACAAGAAACTCTTAACGCTTATGTCAAAACTCGGTTGCACTGAAATGCGAGTAAAAAGATTAGTTACTTAGGCCTGGTACTCCACGAGCCCGTGTTATAATCCAATTCTAATTTCATGGTCCGTCCAATTCAGCGGTAGTTTCTCATTAGCTCGAATAAAAGGGATTTCCCCATGCTGGGTTGCTAACTTTAATCAGTTACATATTTCAAAGTATTTAGTCATTTTGAGCTTATATTGTTGAAGTTCGTTGTACAGAGGTCGTTGGTGAGCTAGTGCGGGCCGAATTGTAGGGCCAAGTACATATGTTCATTCAACAACCTCGAAGATCGGTTTTTGTTGTTAATAATGATCAGAGGTTCTACTCCCTAATTCGCGTTTACGGCCCTCGGTTCGAGTTTGGAGCTCATATTCTTGAAGGTGTTCTTTTCGGAGCATGAGTTGCAGTCATGCGAAGTTCCCCCATCACTGGAATAGATTTTGGAAAAAGGTCGTTAGATTTGACAATCATAGCCTGGCCTCGCATGATCAGGCTGTGGTCGAGTTTCTTTATGGGCAGTTAACAATTGAGAAGAAGGTGCTTTCTTAGTCTGGCTTTCTTGGTTTAGAGCCCTGGTCTTCCAATTCAACAAATAAAGGAGCAACTCCTAGAGTCCTGGTTTGATGTTAATATGTGTGATGCTGTTGGAGTAATAGGTATGTTGCAGTGGATTCAATGCGCAAGTCTTTGGTCCTGTGCAAATAGCTTGTCATGTGGAGCTTAATGAGCATTTTGGGGAGAAGAAAATCTCCAACATAAGGGAGGAGATTGTGAAGCTGAGAGAGTGTAATGTTGGGATTAGGTTTGTTCTCTAGAGGGCAAGGTCAAAAAGGTTGAGTATAGGTGCTCGGGTAAATAGAAAGAGTGGCAGGACGAGGAAAGGCATGTGGAAGATAAGTTCGCATCATTGGAGAATAAATTCATGGAGCAAAAACAATTCTGTGTCAGAAAATTGGTTGAGCTAAAGGTCCTGCTGGAGGGCCTACCAAAACAGATTGTTGCATTGTATTGGTTTTGTTGGAGAGTTAATTTAATAGTAGACGAATATTAAGTACATCAAATGTTAAGTATAGTGCTCAGAAAGGGTAGTTTGTCTAGGGTCACTGCAGTTGTTGATTGAAATAAATGTATTCTTAAAATAAACTAGGCAATTACGGTAGGATAAAAATAAAGTTATTTTCATGACGATGGGAAAAAGTCAAATAGATGTCAATTGTAGATAGTGGATACGGTTGTTTGTGTAGGTGAACAGTGCATAGGAAACAAAAGTTTTTAACATTTGTGAAAAAGTTGGAAATAGATTATTTTGAAAAACTAGTATTTTCAACTTTTACTTGAAAACAGAAATATGTTTTTTCTTTTGGTTCTTTTTAGTTTAAAATATTTAATGAATTATGTGAATTGTGATTTGATATTAGTTGGCCGAAGAAATTTGATCGTAAAGTGGTCGTTGGTTTACGTGGCATTAACTAAAAGTTTTTGCCACGGCATAGCTGGGACCGCAACCTATGAATAGAGGATGCGTGTGCAGGAAGCCTTTGACAATAGCAGTGAGGTGTAAACTGAAGTATGGATCGTGTTGATTGAGGCAATCTCAGAATGTACCGCACAGCATAGAACATAAGGTTGAGTAGCATGTCGACCTCTGATGCACTGCCTGAATATACACTATGTGTATGTCCAAAACCAATCGATTGGATGAGTATGCAGGGCCTTGCATAATTAGAGGACGACAAGTCAGGGGGTGCATCGGAGTGTTTCGATGTAAGACCTGTGTAGAGCATTCAAATTAAGAACAAAAACTGCGTATTGTGTGGAATCTACAATTAGAATAATTGAAAATTGACATGGTTCTGTTCAATGATGTATGTGTTACGGGTTAATGTAGTACCTGGAAATCAGAGATATCAATTTGCAATGCAACAATTTACTTGATTGGAATACAGAGGATAACACGGTTTAGGTTAGGGTAAATCTCGAGTGCTTTTGAATAGTAAAATATGTCAACTCTTTCTATCTCGAAACTAGGACCTGTGTTGACTTCAGTGGTGTTGTCCTCGGTGATGCCAATGCGGACAGTAGTCATGTCCTCGTAATGCATGCATGGCAGCTTTAGTGCACGAATTTTGGCCATGGTGAGAGCTGGGATGGCATTGAAGTCATGCAGCGTTGTGATGACAATGGTTTCGCTAAGGGCTTTGATAAAGTCTTCAGCATAACAACTTCTATCGTGGAGAAGGTGGTGCGATACGAACATTTTAACCTTAGGCGAATGCTATGGTACCTTGTCATAATTGTGCATTTTTTTGTTGAATAGTGAGAATTATGACATGTCTTATGGTGAGATTGTGAAGTGTATTAATACATTAATCACCTATGATATATTATAATAATATCTAATTTTAAAAAAATTTAAAAATATAATTAAATATATTTTAAAAATTAATTATTATATACTAATAGTATAAAATTATATTGACAGTATAAAATAATTTTATACTGATAATATAAACAAAAAAATTTATTAGTATAATTTTAATTACTATACATTGACAGTGTAAAATTATACTGACAGTATAAAATATTTTTACACTGTCAATGTAATTAAAAAATTTTATCAATATAATTTTAATTATCATACACTAACAGTGTAAAATTATACTGGCAGTATCAGTGTAATTTTACAGTACTGCCAGTATAATTTTACACTATCAATATATGATAATTAAAATTACAATAATAAAATTTTTTGATTACACTGACAGTATAAAATTATTTTATACTGTCAATATAATTTTACACTATTAATATATGATAATTAAAATTATATTGATAAAATTTTTTGATTATACTGATAATATAAAATTATTTTATATTATCAATATAATTTTATACTGTTAATATATAATAATTAATTTTTAAAATATATTTAATTATATTTTTAAATTTTTTTAAAATTAGATATTATTATAATACATCATAGGTGATTGGTGCATTGATACACCTCACAATCTCACCATAAGACATGTCACGATCCTCACTGTTTAACACAAAAATACACAAAATATAAAATTATGAGATGGTACCAGAGAATTCACCTTAACCTTATTGTCCACCCTCAGCACTCGGCCCCTGAATAGTATTCCCCAGCCCTCGTGAAGCGTCGGATAGATCTAGAACAAAATAGTCATTTGAGTGAACCAATATTTTGCCACTAGGAAACAATAAAATTAGCGGGGAGAGCTATTGGACATGTGTACCATGGTCGCATAATAGGTTAATGTGTGAGCGTGCGTAACTCGCTATTGATAGGGCGGTGCGATATTTGAACATATTTAGAGGGTTTGGGATTAAAAAAGAAGATATATTAAGATTAGGAAAGGGCTGAGAATGGTGTGGAAGGTGTACTCAAGGACGTACCTGTAGGTCAAAGCTCTAGTAAGCGTGCTTGGATAATGAGGAAAGTGCCGAAAATGTGTGGAGGTGTCTTCGACTGCCTGTAAGTACAAGCAGATGTTATGTGAGGAGGCCGTTAATAAGATGATGTTGATAGTGATGTTGAAGTGGAAAGGAAGAAATAAAAGCGGCAGTAATACATGATGCAGTCTCTGGCGTCTTCATGCATGTGTACGGGTGCAAGGCATCTGCATAAAATGAGGGGAACTGGTGTCGTATGCGTGCGTTGCTTACCTACGTCGGCGTCCCCAATTGAAGGTGATAAGGTCGGCGTATGCTCCCCGTAGCGATGTAATCAGAGGGTTGGTGTTAAAGAATGAAAAGAATAAAAAGGGCATAGTCGGTAAAACGATGGGCAAATTGATGGAAATTTCGTAAATTAAGAACATAATATATAACAAGCATTGAAGAAAATACAAAAGTCTTAATCATGTAGTACGGTATGTGGTATAAAAAATTTGAAGAATTAATATATGAACCAAAGTAAACACAAATTGAAAATAATTGAAGGTAGTGGTCATGATATAATGCGACTTCATATATTAACAACCAAGAAAAATAGGGAGAAAAATATAAAAAAAAATTATAAAATAATTGACATGAGCGCACTTATGAAATACGGTATCATATAATAAAGAAATGGGAACTTTATGGTGACCTTGATATTTAGTAGGCATTGATGTATGCTTTAAGTGGGCAAACGAGGCATTGGTAAATGACATTATGTAGATCAAATCTGCTTTACAATATTATTTTACTGTGAGGTATAGCAAAGAAAAATCCGAGTAAAGGATCATAGTGTTAATAAAGCTTCACCAATGAATTTTTATTCTTGATGCAGAGAGAAAATGAGAGGAAAGGAGAGTAGAAGAAAGAAGATAACGACAAAAGAAAATAAAGATGAAAGGGTGTTCCGTTTTCGCGTTTTCTATTCTCGTTCTATGAAAATGCATTTCATTTTGACAGATTTGAACTTTCGAAGATGCATTTGGTTTATACTAGTAGATCCTACATTCAATTACAGAAAATAGTGAAAGTCCATTTGGTTTGTGCATTTTGGTAATGTAAATTTCAAATTAATTTTAAAAATAATCAAAATAAATTTGTTATTCAAATTAAATATTGTATATATGTACATTACAAATTATTTTTATGATTAGTATATACATTTTTAGGCATGTGACCATTAAATTATTGATAATTTATGACTTATGAGCTTTAATGGATTTTTAATTGATATTATGCAAATTAACTCTCCTCACGGACGACATATAACTAAAATAATTCATCTAACTATATATGAAGGATTATAATATAAGTCCTTGGTAGTTGGATGGACGAAAGAATTTGATGTTCAATTTAAAGGTGTAAAAACTAGATGAAGGAAAAAGATTATTTCAGGCTGAAATTGAGGTAAACGTTAATATATTATTAGTAATAAGAGGATTTATTTTAAAGTTATAACAATCCCTTTGTTTTGTTAAATATTATCGTACTTCCGATTCTGAATTCATACTGTATATGTAGGTGAGACTAAATAATTAAATTACATGTGAAAATTAAAATAGAAAAAAAAATAGTTATTACATAGGTATATATTTTATTTATTTTATGAATGTTGACGAGATAGCCGTCGTCAATCTTGGAAGACAGATAGATAAGTCACATAACTTAGCGATGCTGTGCCTAATTTGATGGAAGAAAAAAGTTCATGCCAATTTCGAATGTGGTAGAGTTAAATTGAAATCAACAAAATATCTTCTAACAACGAACTTATATCATCTTAAAAATATTAATACTAACAGAGATATGTACTGTAGGATTACTACACAAACTTCATTTTATTACATTATCTTAGTTGACATATATTTAATTCGTATAAGTTGATATCATTTGTCGGGTATTGTAACTTGTTATCTAAGATGAATGTATTTGTAAGAATTCTGTTCCGTAATCTTTTCGTGAGAATGAAAAAGTTTATGCACAAATCACATTGTTATTATAACTAAGATCATTGAGTAAACCCCCAACTAGGTCCTGACAATGTCATTCGTCGGATACATGATAGTCTTTGATGTCAAAACTAACAGACCTAGGGACCAATATGTCTAAATTGGCAATTATCAAGGACTAATGTGACTAGATTTTATATATAGCATATTAAAATACAAAAAATATATTTACATAGATCATCCTCATAATGTTATTATTGTAAATTGATATTAATTTAGCTGTATATTATATTTATTATTTATACAAAGGTGTCCTAAGCGACGAGACCCAACTTGCTACTTAAAATACAAGGAAAATTGACTTTACTATAATCAACCATAAAGTTAATTGAAAGAAAGAAAGGAAAGAAAGAAAGTATCTAACTTATGAAAGTTAAGAGTATATTGATGTTCCATTTTATTTATGACATATACAATTATTTACAGATAAACATGCTGCAAGGCCATATTTTAATTAATCTGTCAGCAACATCTTCTTAATTGCATGAACCAATATGACATAGGGATGCCAATATGGACATAGGAAGAATAATATATTTTGTTTATCTAAAAATGACATTAACCTTGATATTAATTAACACAAGTCCCTCTATTAGATGTATGAATTAAAAGATATAATCACACAAGTCATCATATTAAGTGCATGAATCGTCACATGCAATGACATCATTAATCCTTAAAAAATTGGTTAATCAACACAACATGAACTTGATTCACCAGCTATGTATTAAATATATGAAAAATCACTTAAAAATATGCAATTTAATACTTATATCATTGTTATCAATGTGTGTGTGTATATATATATATCAAGTTAAACATATATGACTAAATAAAAATAATATGCTTCAAACATAAGGTTTGACTCAATTGGGAAGAAATTAAAAAAAAATGACCCAACTATTTTACAGATATAAAATTTAATTTATAAATAAATTATTAATTCATCCTTTAAAGATTATCATGCTATTATTATATTAGTCTATAAAAAATTTAAAGTAGATATCAAAATTATCTTTTTACGTTATAACTTTAATTATGTATAAAAATAATATGATGGCATTTTTATATAAGGCTTATTTGCTAAAAAGATTCTTTATTAAAGAATTAATATGGTAATACTATGGTCTTTAAAAGACTAATTTATAGTTTTTTCTTTTTAATTTATGTTGGTAATGTTGATCACTTATTAATTTATATTAATTTGTCAAACATCTTAAAGAAATGTCAAATTATGTGGAAAATTATGTAAAATCATATCAATTTAGTCACATTGGTCCCTTAGATTTATTTGTTTTGACATTAGGGACTAATATGTGTTCAACGGATGACATTGTCAAGGATCAACAAACTAATTTATTTTTATTGATGATCAAACTATCCGACCCCAAAATTGTCAGGGACTTAGATAGAGGTTTACCCAATATCATTTGTAAGTGAAGGAAATCATTGGAAATCTCCGTCCACTCTTTTGTTTTTTTTTTCCAAATTTCTTAAATTCTCTTTTCCATGGTTCTTACTTGTAATAACCGGTAATTTGGACAAAACCGTACATAATACATATTCACTAGTCGATATGAAATTTACAGTAGATACACATGTACAATGACGTGTAGCTCACATGATTAAAAGAAATTATCTTCCTTTTTCCTGCACTGTATTGATTCAAATTATGTTGAATATTGTATTATAATTTTTTGCGCGCAGACGAATTAGTTTAAAGAAAGCGAAATGGGCCTTAACCCCAGTTCTTTGAGAATCTGAATCATTTTATGTGTTTATGACGGTGAGTTATTCTATCGTTCGGTATTTGGCATTGTCCATCCGTACCTCTTGGAATCTGCATTCGGATATCTGTTTTGCAAAGTTGCACTGGTCCCATTACTATAAGCTGGGTCATGTCAATGTTTTCATGTGTGCATCCTTATGACCACTGCAGTGTGTTCTAGGGGTGTAGGCGTAGCTCTTGGATATATATGGGTTTTAGTGTGTTTTAAATTTAGTTTGTCTATATGTATTTGATTATGGAAGAAGTCTCACATTGTTCATGAAAATATTTTAATAAACATTTATATATGATGGTACTTAACCGGTAAATACCTTATAGTATTGAGTCAAATTCGGGCTTAGGCTTAGTTAAATCTGTACACACGCCGCATCCCGCCTGCCTCGCTCCTCGTCCGTTCATGCGCGTGTGGGCCTGCCAAGCTTTTCCAAAATTCTTTTTTACCGTTGCAGCTCTTTAATGCTCTAACGACTCTTTTTCTGACCGTTATCTAACGGCTCTTTTACAACAGCTATTTCCTTTCCCTATATAAATCCTGCTACATGGCACAATAATACACACATCTTTTCATTCTCACTCTTCTATGCAATAGAAGCTACGCCCACTGTTTCTATTGCGTTTTCTGCCTCTTGCAAGATCTGCTGCTCAA
The DNA here is from genome assembly GCA_031439585.1 of Pterocarpus macrocarpus. Taxonomy (NCBI): domain Eukaryota; kingdom Viridiplantae; phylum Streptophyta; class Magnoliopsida; order Fabales; family Fabaceae; genus Pterocarpus; species Pterocarpus macrocarpus. The sequence continues at coordinate 46,411,443 of CM062522.1, forward strand.
CATACCGGGATTATCGTGTGGACGAGTTCCTGTAGAGACTCACGTCTAATCCTGGAGGGTTAACCGTCAATCTTGATTCACCGAAAGCGTAAACATGGGTAGGCGGAATTAAATCCATGGGGCCAGTCCCTTATACGATTAAGTAGTAGCTTGTTCTCTACGTCTACATTGTTCTTTGTCATTTTATTCTTATTATTTAAAGCTAAATTACTAGTGTTCAAATTTTTTTTTTTCCAACAGTAGCCTCCTACTGTAGGGTCACATGTGCCATAGGGTGACCAAAAAAGTTCAACTACTGAGTATCGAACAGCGAGTGGCAACTTAGTTTCCGGGTTTTGAAGCAACCCAATGAGAAGGCCAATCCAGCCAGGTCAGACCCCAACTCTATATATGGCCTTCAGTCCCGTAGTGATCATGCCTATATCATACCGAGTTATCACACGTAAACGGAGTGACTGATATTCTGTCCCCGTGGCGCTAGGAACCCAATGGCCACACGTCGCCTGCTTCCAAAGGGAGTTTCGAAGAAGACCTATGTGGTCTGCAAGGGGAGAAACCCTGGACTATGCGACATTTAGGAGGAATGTGAGGAACAGGTTTGTGGGTTTAGCGGGCAGATGCACAAATCGTTCAACACTAGAGCTGATGATGCAGAGTCTGCATGGCTGAAATACTGGAGCAAAAAGGCGGTTGGGGTTGACGTTGATGGTAGAAGTATCGACGGAGGAGAATATGGGCACGGCGACGGCAATGTGGCTGCTGAATTCCCAGACCCTGTCAGTGTCGTAGCCGGAAAGCAAGCGTTTGCAGCAAATATGTCTGTGTGATGTAGTTGCAGTTTGTGGACATGATATGTTCTGATCAAAGTGAATGAAATCATCTCTTCTACACAGGTGTGTTGTATAATTCATGAGTTAAGACATTAGGCATGTATTCATGAGTTAAAAGTACAATTTTTCTTTTGTGTGTAGGATACAAAGTCATTTGATAATATAAAAAACATTTGTAAAACTGTTGGCAAATATATGAAGTTTATAGTGAATAGATTATATATCCAAATTGCATCATTTGATTTAGAAGTAACAAAATGGTTGAGAAAAATTAAATTTAGTGTACGATGCCATTACCACTTGGATGTCCCAAAACTTTGGACGTAATGAAAAAAAAAAAAAGGAAGAAAATAGTGATATAGATTGTTTGTAATTGACATTGCGTTAAAAATTCAAACTTCTTAGAACACTCTAAATTGAATTATGTTTAAACAATTACGTAGTATACAATAGTAAGTTATTAAATAATAATAATAAATAAAATATTTAATCAATTTTAAATGTTGTTAATGAATATCGAATTATATATATATGGCATTTTTTCCCCTTATATTTTTTGAACATTATACTAAATTAAGTTAAAAAATAGAATCAAACAAGACTATTGCATATGCGACATAATTATTGACTTATCAAACAAGACTACTGCATATGCGACATAATTATTGACTTAGTACTAACAAGCAATTATTAAAAGTATATTAATTTTTATGTAAAATATATACTTTTAATCAGCCCTACATTGGCATTGAATATTTCTGTCGAAATCAAGGAATAATTTGAAGAATATATGTTATAAGAAGCTTGTTTTGGAAATTTGATTTCCAGAATAAGTGCAAATGGTTGCCCTGAAGAAAAAATAAAAGTGGTGACATTTATTTTAAACTAAAAAGAAATAATGAACAGACACATATATTATTCCATTACTAATTATAAATGGAGAGAGGGAGACAGTGACAGAGAGTTTAAACCAATATGAATTAAATAGTTAAAAGTAATGGAAAGAGACTTAAGAGGCTTGAATAGTAGCCCCAACTAAGTACCAGAAAACAATGAAAAATATCCTTGCTGTTAACCACAAGAACTTGTACTATTCCATTCGTTGGATATGCAAGAATAACTCGGATAGCAACAATGTTAAACAATAGAATTTAAGTAATACAATTTGTTTGTATTCTTTTAATATTAAATATTGTACATAAATATTTTGATATTTGATTGTAATTATTGTCAATATCGTTGTCATTTTCAATCCAATTTATGTTAACTATTATTTATTGTGCAAATTTTTTGTTTATCTAATTGTAATTTACATTATAGATTGTTTGTATAAGAAATTTGTATGTTTCTTTGTATATTGCGGGTTAAAAACTGTACAAAACAGTATGAGACCCAGCTATCATGCAGACCAACAGCGAAAACCCAAACTCATACCTTTGTCACATTGATCGTTTGCTATCTTAACTGTGGGTTTTGTAAACCAACTTTTTAAGTGTTTTGTTTCATTTTTTATCGTATTTTTGTTTTCACTGCTCTTGCTGCCTCTATTTTTTCTTTCTATTCTTTATTTTATCCTTTTTTTTTTCATTTCCGGGTGTCCAGCTCTCTTTTACTCTGTAACTCAATATTTATTTTTCCATTTTTTCCCTATTTAGTTGAAAAACTTTTGTTGATCTGCTATTATAATTCACTTCTTCTTACTATATGTACACGCCACTACAAAAGATCAGTAAATGAAAGACAGAGTATGATGTATTTTTTTAATGCTTAGGGTACAATAAAAAAAACGGTGATACAACACACACACACACGCACGCGCGCATATATATAAATTATATTCAATACAAGCAAGATTTAAATATAAGAAAATATGATGTATTGACGGTAACATATCTTTATAATAGAAAATCAATTGTAATTTAATTACATGCTTAAAGGGCAGCGAAATTATATAGAATAGAAAGAAATGACATGAGGTTGGTGACTTCGTACAAACATGATAGCCAGTGCCCATTTACAAGAAGTAGAAGATGACTTCCTGTACATGTGGTCAACCCAATAAATGGAAAAATTATATCCATTACTGTATGATCTACAATCATTGCACGAAATACGAAGATAGTTGCACCGATCATAACCGATTACATGGCTGACATTAATGGTGGCGGCATGTGCTGCGGCATTTGCCCTTGGGCAAGAGAACTTCGTCGCACCGACCACCCCATCATTCCGCCGCATTGGTCATGCACCAAGTTTCATTTGTCGACTCCACCCATTCGTAGTTCGTTAAATGCTTCCCCGATCACAGATTTCAACATACAGTCATGGAGTTAGGTAAGTTATAGATGCAAAGTCGGTAGCACAGTTTAACCGTCAATGCGAGAAAATTTAAATTATCCTTACCATAGAGATTGCGAAAACCTTAAACATTGCAGGAGGACAAGTAAGGGAAAACAAGGCAACCAACGATACATGGACATGGATCTGGAGTGCACATAATAGTCTAATTCTAATATGCACACATCCTCACATGGGAGGCAGTTGAGGCAAAGGTAGCTGACATGAGAGGAGAAAATGTGCTTTAGCAGAAATAGGAGATTGCATGTCATATTCAAGCATCGTGAATAATGCATACCATGGTCAATTTATAGCAGTTGCTAGTTGAACGAATATAATGTTATGTGATAGTTCTATGCGTGATTTGGAAAATGGAGCACACGAATCGGTCTGAAAAAAGTCTGACCTTGGTCGTCTATGCATTGTGTTTGTGGTATGTCATGCTCCACTATTTAATCTCCAAATTTTACCATTTCAACCCTCTGTTACTTGGAGATCTTTAATTGCAATCATCTATCATTGTCGTGGCATATAATTTGCTGGTGTTTACAATGCTCCAGGCAGTTTTTTGGAAGCTCATGCTCCATTTTTGTCCGGTAACCAATCTTTTTTTTTTGGTGTTGAAAAGACAAACTTGTCTGAGGTGAGTATACAGGAAGACAATTTTACTTTTAACTACACACTTACACCACGGGTCTCTCACCATCTAGTTGGCTGTTCTTGTATCTGTGAAAAAAGTGATTGCGACTTTACCTTTGGCCTTGGTGAAAATACCACGCCTTCACTTCCGTTTGGATTGTTGAAGGGCGAAAGTTACTAGAGAACTTCGCGATAGCTGAAGAAATTGAGGTAAAGGGTATTTCTAATTGGAGGTTTATGCAAAGAGGAACATTGAGCGGGTTTTGTCTTGTGAACTTGGCTTGGCTCTATTTGTTTGGGAAAACATGGAGTGTGGAACTTGGCTATTTTATTTATTTATTATTTTCTGATTTGTATATTGTTTTTAGTGAAAACTTAATGGAATAGATTAGCTAATATTTTCTAAATCTGTAATAAATCCCAACGCATTGAATTAAGCTGCTCTTTCGTGGCAGGTTTGTTCGTGGAAGGATGGCAACAAATAGTCGAAATTCTGGAGAGAAAGTGGAGGGGAACGCTGGCAACACAGAATTTGAAGGTTCATGCTCCAACGAGAGACCCAATAACATTTGTGAGGTAAAATATAAATTTGTGAATGTTTTGGTCATTTTACATAGAATGGTGTATAACAGTTATGGACTTTAACTTGGAAGGGTGTACAATAAGAGGCAGTAAGGGAAGAAGAACAAATGGAAAAGGATGAGGCAGAAGATGAGGGTATTATTGAAAACTGGGATATTAACTTTGAGGAGTTAACAGCCAATGATGTAGAGCAAATGGAGTTTAGAAATCCCAAAGTAGCATATGCTTTTTATAATGAGTTTAGTCGCAATAATGGGTTTAGTGTGAGGAGATTCAAGACTGTGAAGAATAAGAATGGGAAAATAGTGAGGTACTCATTTGTGTGTAGTAGACAAGGATTCTGAGAGAAAAAATGGTTAAAAAGGATGGACTGAAAGCAGGAGCAAACGACAATAACTAGGTGTGGATGTCCAGCAGAAATGCGGATCAAAGTCAATCAAAGTAGTGGGCGATGCTATGTATCCTTATTTAATAATGACCACAACCATGAGGTAGTTGGGTCGAAGTATGTAGAACTTTTAAGGTCTCATAGGAAAATGTTTGGTGCTGAGGTTGCGCAAATGAATAATATGCGAGAAATAGGAATTAGTATACCAAAAATCTATCAGTCGTTTGCTAGCCAAAGTGGGGGTTTTAACATGGTTGGATTTCGTAAAAGAGATATGTATAATAAAGTGGAGAGGCAACGCAAACTGCAGGGAGGAGATGCAAAAGGAGCAATTGAGCACCTTAATAGCCTGGCACTGACAGATCATAAGGTGTTTTGGAGGGTGAAATGTGATGATGAAAGAAGACTGTTACATATGTTTCGGTGTGATGGAGTTAGTAGAAGTGATTATGCAGTATTTGGTGATGTACTTGCATTTGATACTACATATGGAAGGAACAAATATAAGTTTCCAGTGATAATTTTTTCAAGAGTCAATTATCATAACCAAACTTGTGTTTTTGGTGGTGCCGCTGTTTCAAATGAAAGTGAAGGCACTTATGTTTGGGTTTTGCAACAATTTTTGGAAGCTATGAATGGTAAAGCTCTAGAATCTGTTATAACTGATGGTGATAAAGCAATGAGAAAGGCAATTAAGACGGTGTTTCCAAGGGCACATCATAGACTATGTGCATGGCATTTGTTGAGGAACGTAACATCAAATGTTGGTAAGCCAAGGTTCACGCAGTTGCTAAAATTTTGTATGCTAGGAGACATAGAGATTGATGAATTTGAATCCAAGTGGGAGCATATGGTTAAGGAGTGTGGGGTGAGGGATGTAGAGTGGCTTGTAAAATTGTATAGACAGAAGTCAATGTGGGCAACTGCATACATTAGAGTGTAATTTTTTTGCTGGGTTTAGGACAACATCGAGATGTGAATCATTGCACAACAACTTGGGTAAGTTTGTGGAACCGCATCACAATTTGACAGAATTCATCCCACATTTTCAGCGCTGTGTTAAGTTTTTGCACAACTATGAGGATGATGCTGAATTCAATTCATTGTATGGGCATCCAGTTATGCAGACTGAATTGAAAGGTTTGGAAATGTCAGGTGCAACGGTATTTACTGGAGAGATTTTTTATCTATATCGGGTTGTCTTGTTGAAAGCTGTGACGGTTAAGATAGTTGATTGCAAAGAAACAGGAGTGGGAAAAATCTACACAGTAGGGAAGTATTGTAAGCCAAGGCTAACTTGGCGTGTAGCACACAACAATCATGAAATGGACTTTAAATGTTCATGCTTAAGAGTGGAATCTTTTGGACTTGCATGCATTCACATAATAGCAGTGATGGTCCATTTGGATATTGATGAATTGCCGAAGTGTCTTGTACTTGATAGGTGGACCAAAAGAGCAAAACTGTAACACCTTACCAGATAAAGTATTATGCTTAAGTCATAATAATTTATCTGATAAGAGATTACGTGTTATACTGATTAAATTTTTCTTTCTGTATTAGTATTAATTACTCGCATAAGCATACTTGATCGCATAACAAAATTTTCTGCGTGACAGCGGAATAAATACTAATCAATCGGTAAACTGTAAATAACTTAATATAAATAAAAATACAATAAGGACATAATTACTACAAAAGGCATCAGAAACGTATACATATATATCTGATTTTTAAGTTTGTCAAACTGATACATGGTGACAAAATGAGGCCGCTAATACAAAACAAAACGGCTGGCCTTATGAACAAGACTTAATCGGGTCCCCATGGGACATTGCATGTACATTCCTAATATCTACCCATCCAACCATGACCCAAACTGCCAAAAGAGGGTCATTCTGTACATCTAACCCCACTACAGCATGTACGCTATCTAAACAAAGTCTGATGAAAGGAACCCGTTCGCTAAGGCGGCGTCAGCTGGAGGGTGCCCGGCACTGGGAGCAGAGGACGACAAAGAACTAGCCGCCTCAGACGGATCCTCCTCTGAGGTCGAGGCCGACGACATTGGCTGCGACGGTGAAGTAGGAGGGGCCATGGGAACTGGAGTTGCTGATGTGGCTGGTGCTACTGCTGCTGGTGGTGGTGGAAATGGATGGGCCATCTGAAGGGGTATGGCTATGTAGGGGACAGCAGGATCAAAGAGGGGATGCATAAGCGGAACAACGAAATCTCTCTAAAAGAAGAAGTAGAGGCGGAACTGACATCGGCCAAAGATATATACAGAATCCAAAAACGGATCGAGGTGTATATGTATCTCAGGGAACTCAATGAATAGCACCTCGGTCGCCGCGTGCTCCATGGTCTGAGAATGACGCGGAGTATATAATATAGTGAGAAATGAATATTTCCCAGTAGAAAATCCTAACTTCTATATATCTATCATCGCTGTCATTCCCAGTTGTTTCGGTCGTGCAATATTTTTCAAATAGTATCATAAAATGATAATATTCAATTTAAATACTTGTTTGTAAGACATGCACCGAAACAAATTCAATTTTAATTAACAAAAGCACTGAGGCAATTAAACAGTAATTATGAAAGTGCAATAGCATATTACGATAATAAACAGGTATCTGAGACAGTCAATTAATAAGTATTACACTGTGCATATGAATGTGCAACTATGAATGCATCTTATTTTTTGAAGGCTTTTGCCTATTAGAACTTATTTCCATCTTTGGTGCCCTGGGAGTCATTGGCCATATACTCCTCGGTAATAATTCGCTTTTCAGGACCGAGCTCGTTCCTATTCAGGATGGCCGGGTTTACTTTCCCTGACCTTTCCACTGATCTATTCCCCTTAATTTATTCTGGGGCTGGCCCAAGTGATATGGAATTCTTTGTAATATCATGAAAAGAATGCACATCTAGTTTGTCTCTTGAATATGATGCATTCAAGGTATCATAAAGTTTCACAACATATGAACTTCTTATCGAAATTTCGGCAACATAACGGATCGAGTCCGCTTCCCCATGAATAGTGCCAGACAATCAGTACAGTTGCACAACTAATAATTTCAGTATAGACCAGCAAATGTGTATAATCATTTATAGCATCATTCAACAATTGCAAATTAAGCATCAAGAAGGTTTCAGCTTGATCTTCCCTGTTCTGCCCGAGTTTGGCATGCTCCAATTTTTATTCAATTCAACTCATTAAATTCTCATTTTTGGATATGTTATAGCCTTATATGTCTAGTTTCTACTCTCTTTGGTCTTATCTCGTTTTGAGTTGTATAACTCTAGATATAAACATTTTATCTTAGCATGTCCTATTCTTAGCCAGAATCGAGTTCCTATATAAGAAAATTCACTAAAAATTGAAAACTAGATAAAATCATGCGAATTTTATATCAAAATGAAGCTAACACAACAAGCTTTAAAATGAATTAAGTTTCATGTCATTTTCCTAGGTGGATTTTGAGTTATAAGTCTCGAACATTACCTTATTGGGCTGTCCTGTTCTAGACCAGTTTAAACCTAAGCCAACTTCATTGATGTGCTGGGAACAAATGACAACGAATTAAATTCTGAAATTTTTATGGGATGTTCTTTCATGTGTTAGCTTTAAAACATCTGTAGTTGCACTCAATTTGAGATTGTATAGGGTGAGATGCACCCTTCTCAACCTATGCTGCCCGGGTGAGAACCCAGATTTCTAGATCTAACTTTAAAAATTCATAACTAATTCTATACTAACCCAATGGCCTATTATGATATATGTATGGAAATATCTAGATGTCTAGTTTCATTTAAAAATGGTTTCATCCAATTTAAATGGCGGGTGACAAAGCCGTACACTCCGCCGTATGGACCGCCGAGGGAAAACCCTAACAGCTTCTACATTTGACTTCCTCCTTCAAGCTATTTGCCATCAATTTCAATTTCAATCACAACATACATGCAAAACTAGTCATAAAACATCATCATCACTCTATAAAACATCCATACCTCAGATTATTCATGCTCCTCATGCAGCCCCAAATCAAAGAAGATAAGAGAAAAAGTAGGATTTCCTACCTTGTCTTATGTAATTTAGGCTGATTTTGTGTCTTGGATGGTGGTGGCTTGGGATGAGACTTGAAGATGGATGAGAATGGAGTAGAAATGAGAGCAAGGAGGAGAGAAAGAGAGAAGCTTCAGCTGCTGGAAGACGTCGAAATTTCTGAAGGAAAAAGAGAGAAAAAGTGAGATATTTGAATCTAGCTTGGTTTTGATTGGTGGATCCAAGTTTAGTATTGATTTTGGTTGAGCTTCCCATCATCAAGGGCTCCCAAGGTGCCACTTGGGTGGGTTGTTTGGCTAAATCTTAGCCGTTGATTCTAGGGCACTCATAGAAAAATTCTACTGGTCCGGTTCCGGCAGTTTGAAATACCGAAATCTTACTGATTTCTCTTAAATCGGCAAATTGGTTTGAAATTTTTCTGTGGGGGTTTTCTATGCTCCTAATCTAATTCCATCAAGCCTAATCCATCTAAATCACACTTAATTGGCTTTGAGTAAATGTTTAATCAAGTTCTAATTAAACTCACTTATTTGATTAAAAACCGAATAATTCAGTTGTTAACGATAGATTTTTCGGTTGTTACAAAAACATTGCATAGAAAGTGAATGTATTAAAGAACCAATGAGGGAGGGGGATAGTTCTTTGTATCGAACTCGTGTTGCTTCATTTGTGCATCATTGTAAAAGATTGGGTAAGGTAGCATGCTTGACTGATGAATATTATTATTCCATGTGGGATAAGATTTCAAATGAGACTGAACAACTTGAAATTAAGCGTGGAATGGTAATGGGGCAGTGTGCGCAAGGCGGTTGGACATGTGGAGGTGTGAAGGATCCGATAGCGGTTAAAACAAAAGGATGTGGACCTTCTTCAATGGCAACCCCGAGAAATGGAAAGCAACAAAGGCGATGCAGCCTGTGTAAACGGCCAAGTCACACCCGGACAACTTGTGGGTATAGGGGGTCAATCTCAAGGTGTGAGGATGAAAGTGATGATGAGATGGTAAGTTTTTAATGTGTAATAAATCGGAATTTAGTAATTGTAATAAAGAATGTTTATTTCTCTTAATTGGAGGCATTGTTTACAGGTTAATTACAGTGATGATGGGGTAGAGTAATCATGTCATCATGCTCAGAGCACACTAAACAGGAGATGTAGGTATGTAAATTTATACTCAACTTTTTAGGTGCTAATCAATTGAAATAAACACAGATAGTATATGATTGTTAGATTATTTGGGATAGTTATGGTCGTATGAGTTTGAATTCCTATTTCTTTTGGTTGTGGAACAGGGAGGGTAGATCCTGTTTGGAGCAAAATTGATTGACAGTGGTGGCTCTAAAAACGTGTGGGTGAATTATGATGGAAATTAGCGTGTATGGAGAATGGTGCTTTAGTTTAAGTAACAAACATGTAGTTTTTTGCTGTTTATTATTATTATTTTTTAGCTTATGATGGTTAATGTTGATGTATCTTGTAATTTATATTATGTCAAAAAAATTGGAAGACAGTGTGCCTGCTATGTTATGTTGTGTAATGATTATTAAGAAAGTGTTGAATGCATACAAGAGATTTGCTGATGGAAGAGGCTTGGGCATACCAACTTGTAGAAATATAGGTTTATATTGTCAGGGGTTTGAGGTTTAAGGAAGGGTGGTTTTCATATGGTTGTAAGGAAAAAATTTATCCTGTGCAAGGTAGGATTTAATAGAAAAATTTTATGGAACATGAATTTATTGTGTCGTTGGAATGATTAAAGACTGAAAAGGACAATCGGTGTATGATTGAAGGAGGTAAACTGAGTAACTGGCACAATCCTTTTCTTTGTGTAATAAGTCAGCAACTAAACAGGGTATTTTCATGGTTGGAAAATGGTTTGTTTAGATTAGTTGTTGGCATGGTAATGGAAAAGGAAAATGAATTATTATTATTTGTAATCTTCGATAGCAAGTGTTGTCGTGGCATTAGGGAATTGTAATGGAACAATGGAATAAGGAGTGTATAGTTCAAATTTTGTTGATTATTTGGTGCCTCTATGTCTATGATCGAAAGGAAAGAAAAAGGAGTAAATGTCTTTCTTCTCGATTGGACACAAGCTGTGAGGAAATTCATTCAGTTGATCCATATGGCAGGTATTAAGAATGGGCCGAAGTGAAGACGTAGTAAGCCTATTATACAGGCTTGAAGTGATAGGCCTTGTGGTGCTCGGTTTGGGCCGTAGGAAAGATGTGGTTAGGGGAAATAGCGCAAACCATTGTTGGAGATGCAAAAATTTTCTTCAAAATGGGTTCTTAAATTGCCCACATTAGTGGATAATATATGTGATGGAAGAAGCAATTTTTTTGTAATTGGGTTTATGGTTGTGTTAAATTTTTGAGCTGTGTTTTGTGTAAAGGCCCCTTGCCAATTGTGGGCTGGTTGATTCTATATTGGATAAGTTAAATTATTTCGTTGAAGCAGTGACACCCATAAATTTAGCGCAGAATATTTTTCTTTGCTTAGATGGTACGCAGTTTAACCCAAAAAAAAAAATTGAGATATCAAATTGGAAAAATATGATAAAAACATAATCAAAAGATAGGATCATCATTTACTATTCCATAGCCATGGGAGCAACCCAATGGTTTCACACTATAGACATCTAGTTGCTTGGGTAGCCTCCATACAAGCAACAAAATAGGATTGATATGGTTTTAGAGCTAACAAAATATAGATTAGTATATTTTTCTGCTCGCCACATATACTATAGCGAAGGTAGTGGAAACTCCAAAACATTTCATTAAGGCGTTGTATCTTGCATCAACCAGTGACAATAGAGTTCCATAGGGAGTCGGCCTTTGCCTCAATAAATTTGGCCTGTTGGTTGAAGGGTGCGATGGCCAATTTAATGGCTGTTGTCATCCTAACCCATGGTTCATCGAGCTGTCAAGGCAATACCTTAACATTAGATTAATCGTAGTGATATAAATAAATTATAGAAGAAGCTGACATATGGAATAAAGCGTATTAGGAATAATACCACTCCTTTCAAGTTGTTAGCGAAAGCATTCTCCATGCGTAACCAGCTAAGCACCCACACAGCAGAATCAATGCTGCAAAGCATAGAAATGAAAGATTAAATAAGAAAAATAACGTAACCGATCAATAATTTATCCAATTTTTTTACTTTAAATCAAACAATAAGAGAATTGTCAAGAATAGATCTATGCCAAGCCAATTTATTGTCGTTTGATCTTCGTTTATTGGATTGATTATTCTCTATGTCTTCTATTTACCGATTCTACCCATTCCCATGGAAGAAGCTCTTGCGGAGGGCCAGAGCAGAGCTGAAGTGAACCCTTTTTCCCATGAAATCCCCATGAAGACGATGGCACAAATTGTGGACATGACCGAATAATTGCTTCACTCACTATGCGAGAGACATGGCTTGCAAGAGACATTATATAGCAAGGGTAGTTCGCGAGAGATTGACACATGGAGTTGATGAGTTGGTGGGCCATTTGGTGGTTTAGACTAGTGATAGGTTTAAATAGTTTGAGTTGATTGCGACGTGTCACTGGAAAGTAGTGACCAAGAACAGGCTTTTATAGTATGGTGCATCTGACACATTGGTAGAGCTATCATTGTTGTTTAATTCCTTAGTCAGATCATGCAAATAGTAATAAAATTGTTTCCTTGGTTATAGGAATGCAAAATTGCAAATTTTTTCAAAATTAATTTATTTCCTATAATAAAATTTATCTACTACATATAATTTTAATTTGTACAATTACGTTCATCATCTTAATTTAAGAACTTACAACAATATAACACGTTGCAGAAGATGATAAAAATGAAATTTATATTATGGAGTTTATGTATTATATTAAATATGTTACATTCTACAAAAAAAAATGAACTTTAATTTAGAGAGTAGTTAACCTGCTCAGCATGTTGCACGTGGATTCAGTTGATGAACTTAACATTTCTTCAATTTATTATGCACTGCACCATGAAGTATTAAATATTAAATAATAAATTATGTGTTATTTCTAACGACAAATGAAAAAAAAGAAATAGTACAAACAACTAGTTGAGAGTCGAAAAGTCGACGCCAAGGCTCATTGACGAACACACTGGCCACCCTAGTCGCAGTATGGCTTCTGATGCATTTGGTCAACAACATAATATACAAATCGAGAGAAGTCAATGGGGTAGGGCGGAGGCAGAGGATAACCCACCCCCTATCCTCGCCTCATATGTATATAAGTATCTGTTTTTTAAAAAATTAAAATATTTAAATTATATATAAAAATTTTAATATTATAAAAGACTTAAAATAAACATAAATAGTAATTGAATTCCATAATTCAAATTCAAATTCTAACAACTTAATATAATTAAACTAAAAAATAAACACAAAATAAGCACAATATTCCAAATCTATAATCTAAATTCTAATAACTTAAAATACATAAAATAAAAATAAACACATAATAGTAATTCAATCATTAGTCTAACACATAATAAGTACAAATAAATCCAACTTTTAAATTTAAATCTTAATTCAATCAATTTAAATAATAATAATATTAGCCTAATTAAGTTAATAACTTAAGGGTAAAATAATAGTTTCATATCAAGTCGTTGCAGGTATAGGATAGTGATGCCCACTCGCCTGCTTAACATACTTTATTTAAAATCCCTGTTCCTATTACCCTTAGAGAAGATTAGTGTGTCGTCTGCAAAGAATAGGTGAGATACTCTTGGGGCAGCTCTACAAACTCTAATTCCTGAAACTATGTTTTGAGCTTCAGCCCTTTGTAATAAAGCTGAAAGGCCCTTAGCACATATGATGAATAGATAAGGAGACAAAGGGTCTCCTTGTCTAAGACCTCTATTAGGAGAAAAGGGATTACTTGGGACTCCATTAATTAACAGAGAGTAAGACATAGTAGATATATATTAGTAAATGAGGCTAAGCCACCTATCATTGAATCGAGTTTTCTCATGATAGCTAAAAGATATTGCCATTCCACCCTATCATAGGCTTTACTCATGTCCAACTTTAAAGCAAACAATCCATTATTGTTGGTTCTTTTGTTCTTAATAGCATGGATCACCTCATATGCTATTAGAACATTATCAGTAATAAGTCTATCTTGAACAAAAGCACTCTATGACTTAGAAATAAGTCCTGACAGCACCACTTTAATTCTATTTGCCATTGTCTTACTAACTGATTTGTAGAGCACATTGAATAAGGAAATTCGTCTAAAATGAGATAAGTCTTGAGGGGACTTAATTTTAGGGATTAGGACAATATATGTATGGTTTATCTCATGTAAAGAATCATTACTGATCAAAATGTTGAGAACTGCCTTAGTGACTTCTTCTCCCACATGCCAGTATTTTTGGTAAAATAGACGAGGAATTCCATTCGATCTTGGGGATTTTGTTGGCCCCATTTGGGTGATATTCTCAATGGATGGGGTAAAATTCACCTTTATTTTAGAGAGGGAAAATTCGCTGCAAATTAGAGGAGGGAAAAACATCACACCCATAAAGGGGAAAAATCTGTCGTACACTAATCAGTAGCCTATGTTATTTTGACGGCCCAAATTCCACCACAAATGGTCATTTAGTGGCGGAATCGAGCAAATTAGCAGCGGATTTCTTGTAGTGATTTAATTCAAAACCACTTAATCAATAATGAATTTAATAACAAAGTATTTACAAAAAATTAAAAATTTGACCAAATTCTCTCCACAATTATAAATCTCTGCAAAAATTGACTAACTACTAAGACAAACATAGTCAATAACAAATACATGCTACATGCAATATGCAACTCAATCAGTCCTACAATTGCAAATTAAATACAAAAGGAATAATTCTACAATTGCTTTCACTCATATATAAATAACATTAAAGAACACTTGTAGTCAATTCATACAGAATATTGTACCAAATTAAGGATGCATTTATTTTAGATTTTGAAAAAACTGATTTTGAAACTTAAATTTTACATATAATAGAAAAAGCTAAAAATTGATTTTTTTCAAAAGTTACATTTTTTAGCTTCTCAAAAAAAGTTGACAACTGATTTTTTTGCCTAATTATTTTTAAAAATTTATCCAAATATATAAAAACTGATTTTTCAATAAAAAAAGTGATTTTTTACTGAAAAAAGTACAAACAAACACACCCCAAATTTAGATAAAGTAGCAAATTGCAAATATAAGGTAATAAAACAAACCTACAGCAGGGCCAATAAACTTTGGATCCACAAAAGCTGTGTATAATTTTTACTTGTATGTGTATGTTACATAAAATTTTAATTACTTACACTTCGTATTACTAAATTAATCGATAAAAAAAATGAGATTACACTTATTGATTCAATTATCTTTTAAAAAATTTAAAATTAAATCGTTATATATATTTTTAAAAAATTCAATTATCTTTTTTTTTTTTTTGAGTTCTACACATTTCGACTTCCCTTAAACAAGCATTTCTATCTTCTGATAGTTTTTTTTTTTTGACCATGTCTTCTGATAGTTAATACGATCGTTCGGCCCCATTTCGCCCATTTCAATTGTTTGGCCTCTTCTGCACCATGTTGCCAAGTCTAACTATTTGGGTCGTGGCTTTTTGTCTCCATCTCATTCCCATTCTACACTACACCGACAGAATATCTTTGTTGGGCTGTCTGCTTCATCCGTTAGCTTGGTTTCGGCCTTATTTTCTCATATCATTATACCGACTGTATACTCCAAACCATTACTACATTCACGATCACAAATTAAATAAATTCTATAATACTCGCCGTAATTTGTTTCCATCTTAAATCTCTCACCCTGCCACTTAATCATAACTATTTTATTTCTCTTCACTTCGTACAACTCTTGTGTATCATACCACATTAATACATTTTAACATCAATATTTTATTTTGAAAATATTAAAAAGTTACAAAATATACGTAAAAGTATCAAAATGCTATAGAATATTAATATTACTAATTTTCATAAAATATCCCTTACAATTTATCAAAAAATAATAAAAATAAAGAATAAAATATAAAATAAATAAATAAAATGAAAAGCATAGCGCTACCAGATCTTAGAAAAGTAGTATTTTATTATTTCTGAACAAATCACAATTTTTTTGTGATGCTTAATACATAATATTAAGGCCAATTTAGCTACATGAATAGTGTGAGATCTTATATCTTTAATTTTTTCATCATAACTAAATGTATTTTTATATTAACGTAAATAATTTTTTTCAGCAATAATCATGTATACAGTTAACTTCGTTTATTAAAATTGATTTAGAGCTAGCCACTTCTACATTACATTTTTGAAATAATTGGAAATTTTACATAAAAATTTAGTTTCTGACCATAGCTTTTAACATTAATCTCTTTTTCATATGTTATTTTTAATTTTTTTCAATTTCTCTTTCTTCTATTTCTACCTATTCATGAATCCCAAAAGCTTCTCCAATAAGTTTTAATGCCTTCACATTTTCTTAATAACCAACATGAAATTTTCATTTTTCATGAGTGGTCTTAATAAAGTTTCAATAATAACCTTTTAATGTTTAGATTGTGGACCATCATTGATTGGTAAATTTAATTTTTTTTGCACTAATTATACATGTCAACCATCATTATTTTGGTATAATATAAAACAAATTAAAGTCATTGGTTGATTCAAATTTTATGTATTTTATTTAAAATTAAATTTGTATACTTTCTTGAAATAGAAATTTTTGAAATTCATACAATATCAGGAGCACCTGAAAATGATACTTGACAATAATGATATATGAGCACATATAATACAAAATTGTACGCAGAGTCTATTTTTTTTTTTTTCAATCTTATCCAAACGGCGCTTATTTCCGAAATATTTCCCCATCTTTCCAATTCATTGCTTCTGCCATGTATTGCACCTGTTTTTTGTTTTTTTTTTAAACTCTCTGGACTTCACCTCTCCCGCACCTTTTTTCCATCATCATTTCAACCATTCTCCATTTTTAATTCTTTCCACTCTCCTTCACTACTTTTCGGCCCATGTTATCTTCATTACATCTTGGGCCCATTTTATTCTTTGGTCCTCCTCCTTTGTCCAAACTTCGTTCTCCCAACGCAACAAATCCCCCGACCCAATAAAGGAACTTCCTCTGCTCCGCCGCGAATAACCGCGCTGCCCCAAAAGGTCATTTCAACTTATAATAATATTTGAATCACAAAAGTTTAACCTAATAACCGGCGATGTATCCGTGATCATTCCAACGACCAGATTACCACAGATTTTCCTTACACTATCAGAACGGTCAGATTATTTTATTTTATATCTGAACGGCTGAATGTGCCCGGAGCACCAATGATCCAAAAAACTGCCTGGAGCATTGTAAACACCACCATATAATTTGGCTCGGTCCATGTCCTCCAACATGTGATGGGCTTCAGTATTTTTGCATGAAGATTACTAATATAACCCTATTTATAATTTTAATTCCTTCAAACAACCTTTGACGCCTATCTTGACCAACTATATTCGAACAGTGTTATTTTACATTTTTGAAATTTTCTTTTCATTTTATACTTTTTCATTGATTATCATATCTTTAAATCTGGACCATTCACTCAGGATCTGGCAGTCATGATTACTGGACCCAGGAATAGTCCTATAGAAGTGTGGGCCTACGTCGTACAGCGTGAAGTATAACCGTGAATGATGAAGTGAAAAAGTTAGATGGGTTGTCTTGCCTGTGACGGAAATGTACAATAGATTACATGTCATGTATTCTTTAGGTGACGAGACTTATTGTCAGTCAGTTTGACTGGTTAGTCATGGCTACGGTGTCCAACTGACTGCTATTCACTTTCTGTCATCTTTTGGCTTTGTGGTTCGAGATAGTTAAAGACATTGGTTACAGTAACCATTAAGGCAGTACATGAGTTTTAGTCAAGATTGGGTCTACCATTGCACAAGTCCATTATGGACGACCCATGCGAATTAACAGTTGCTATCTTTTGAATTTGTAATTTTTTAGCGTGCGTTTGGATGGGTAGAAAAGAGAAAGAAAGGAAAGGAGAGAAGAGAAAATATAGTAATCAAGATATTTTCTGTCATTTGGATTGAAAGAAAAGTAGAAAAGAAAGAAAACAACAATTGTGAGGCTTGCATAAAGATTTTCTTTGCTCTTTTGCAAAGAAAACTGTCCGCAAAACGTATTGACATTTTTATCCTGTTATTGGACGATGGAATGCCAGGCTACCAGCAGATATTGCAACATAAAATAATATTTATTAATTAGATAAAGACAATTTTTATTTAATAATATTTATTATAAAATATATTTATTTATATAAAAGAATTTATAAAAATATATTTATTTATGAGATAAATAAAATAAAATAATATACTTGCATTTTATTGTATTCTTTTATTTAAAAAATATACTTATCTTTATTAAGGATATAAATATTATTTTATACTCATATAACTTTTCTTTCTTTTTATTTTCTCTAAATTTAAACAATAGGAGAGAAAATATATTTTTTTTTTATTTTCTCTTCTCGTTATTTTCTTTCCTCTTATTTTCTATTTTCATCCAAACAAAGCATTAATAATGTCTGATATAAACAAAGGAGTTCTATGTGAATTGATGCAGACGAGCAATTTTTTTTCGATAATAAGATGGGTAAATAAAATTTCTTTATGTTTAGGGGTTGTTCACATTTCATCAGCATTGTAGTAAAGTTCGTCTAAAGTTATACGACAAAAGTATAATTATAAAATTTGCATGTAGTCATTTGCTCCATATAACAATTCCTTACTAACAATACTATTCTTATAGTAAAATGGGAGTACGAAATATCTCATGATGAGTAACACTATATTTGGCACAGGAATGAAAATGAGGCGAAAATAATTAGAGCAAAGATGATGATACACAAAAAAATGAGTGAATTTTTATTTTTTATAAATATATTTCGATGAAAGGATCATCAAAGGAAAGATAGAAGAAGAATAAGTGTTTTCTCATATTTATTTGGGTGAAAAAGCGAAAGAAAAGGGAAAAATAACAATTTTTCACATATGTCATGATGTACGATTACGCCGATTATAAATATGTAGTCATGCCAAAAAGTTACTCAAACAGTAAGAGTAGATACGAGTTTGTCATGAATTTATGTATCGAACAAATGTAGCTGAACATAATAAAAATAGGCCTTTGAACATTTATATAAAATTATTCACACTGATATCCATATTCTTTATTACAATGCCAATTTCTTCATTTGCTTATTCAAATTCTTTTTATTTCAATAATGACAAAGGAAATTAACTTCTGTCGTAGTAATTTCTTTCGTTGTCGTTTTGTACCTTCCATTTTCAACTCTACCAATCAAAGCCTAAGTGGGATATCATATTAATTCATTTGTTGTATTTATCTACTTTTTACTTACTTACACTGTAACAACTATGGGATATCAAATACACACGTGCAAGTATTGAAAACGTCTGTGTTGTAAAATAAACTATTTTGTGAAGTGGATTATCCAAGTAGCTTAATGTAGTCTGACGTTATATTTATGGAAGGGATGAATGTAATCCTAAAATCATAAATTCATGTACACTATGCTCAGAACCTACAGATAACGTTCAACATGTAATACGTGTGATAAAGATACAAAATCGTGATTGGCTACTTCTACAATGTAGCTATTGTATATTTTGTTGATAGTGTGACGGTCAATAATTTAATTTGGATAACACATGACAACTCGTTTTCAGCTGCGGAAATACTATGCTCGTGACCATGTCATGGATAATGCATTGGGCGAAAATTGCACCATTATAGGGTTTGTTTGTATTACGGCTTATTAATGGGTTTGCTCCAACTTGATTTTATAAAATAGCTTTTAAATAAAAGTTAGTCAATGACAACGTAATTTATGGTTTTAAACTTGTATTATTGAAATGATGTTAACCAAAAACACTTTTATAAATACAAATTACAAAAAAATAAGGTGGGTTTTATATTACAATTTGATTACTACCTTTTATTTCATATTTATTTGTTACCTATACTTGAATCAATTATATAAATGTAATAATCCTTTTAAAAGTTTTAGTGGTAGCAGTAAATTACAAATAAAAGTTAGATAACATTGTATATAGAAAAAAAAGACATACTAAAATTATAAAATATATGTTCAAAAAGAAAAGAAATTTATTTAATATATAAGAAATAATAAGTTTTAAAATATGAACCCAAAGGTATTCCAGATTACTAAAATTGGTTAACGGTTAAAATGGGAAGTTTATTTTTGTACTATATAAAGCAAAGTAACTATAGAACAATGCGAGTACAATTCTAACGAATAACCAACACTGAATTCCTTCACTCCTAACAGGGGCTTCAGCCCAAAATCGTGCAGGAAAAAATGATCGCAAAATTACCCAAACAAAGTGGTTGCAGTGTTGAGGAAGAGAAACATGGGTTCGGCTGGGCAAAATGCCTATCCAAACACGCACATGATCGGTCTATTTACCAACTTGGAATGTTTTTAACCAATGCTGGATTAAAAACAAATTAACTACTTGTATATCCTAAGCTCGAAGCGTGTAACGCACAAGGGTGGAGGCATATCGAAGTTGGAGGTTGCATCTTCACTGCACGAAAACTGCCTCACATGTCGTCCATCTTCTGGCTTGTCTTTAACTTCAACTCCGCTGCCATGGGCTCCACCCACATGCTATGTAAGTGAGTAGTCAGAGACGTATCGGCCAATTCAGGTCGCACAACCATTGTTTATGTCTACCTCTCATTCTCGTAGGGTTCATGTGGTTGAACATGAGTAACTATTGATCTTTTGTTCTAACACAATAATGTGAAGGAAAGTTGTCTTTGTAGCCTATGTGGCTAGGGGGAATCAAATTCACGTGTAACTTGCATCGTTCAGTTCCATCGGTTAACAAGCACGTGCCAGCGACATTGGGACCACAGACGAATCTTATTAATAAGTGACATTATCGAAACCGGGCTAAGGCCTCCCAAGCATAGGTAATGCTACTATATCAATGTGTTATTCTACTTTGAAATATCAAAGGTACCCCAAAATTGTTTAATGCGACTTGCATAATAATAATAATAAAATTGGCAACATAACATGCCACAAAAAAAGGGAGGAACACTACACTTCCGCCTCCCACAGTTGCAAGCGATTCATTGACGATGGCATATAAACGCATATACCAATGTGTTTATTTGCGATAAATGAAACTTTTGTAGGTGGACTTTTTCCCATTGTTGGCTAAGCGCTGTAGTGTCATTGTGCGAGTAGGTTATGTTGTCTTTTTTATTTTTCTTTCTCAGGGTGTCCAAATCCCGTAACCTTTCTAATGCCTTATTGGTGTTCAAAATATTCTTTTATAACTTCAATGGTTTACCCCCTACTAAGTTTTTGCATACATGCGACTCTTCGATGATATCTCAATGATATACATGTGGAATAATCTAGCAATGGTTACGGTAACTCGGCCCGACTTTGGTCGAAGCGGGAAATTATCCTCAAATAAAAAAATAGATAGAATTATAAATAGTATTTCTATTATCTTTTATTATTTTTTTTTTTGGATTTTTTTTCTAGGTGAGCCATCCCTTTTGTTTTGTTACCAACAAAACATACTGCAATTTGCAGTCATTGCGCTACAATAAAGTTCCCATCGTGTGCGACTGTTCAGACAAAATTGCACTGGCCCCACTGAGTACGGGTCAACAAAGTTTTTTTGGTGGCCCAATTATTACCCCTTCCCGATTCATTGCCGAAGCTCGCGTCAAGTAACTCCCATGGTTCTGCACTGGTGGCCACACAAGCCCATGGTTGTCAAATGAGCAAACTCACTGTATCCCTGAAATCTAGCTTGTAGAGCAACCATGTTAACTGCAAATGTGACACGGTCACTCCGGCTGACGGATGTGTAATCTCTGCCTCACTGCAGGGGAGCTGCCCCGATCATGCGCTTCGAATTTGGCGATTGTTCCCAGCAGCATCATACTACTACGAATTTCTTCTGATAATGGGTTTACGGGCACCTATGCTGCCACCGGTTATTAAATTCGAGAAATTATCAACCCTTTTTCACAGGAATGGGGATAATCAGCAACATCACATACTTCCACACCGCATAGTGATTACAAACACTACACACGATTAGCACCGTAAACCATTTGCTCACATCTTCTGGGTATGTACTTCTTTGAGCCCATCTTCATTACGCATTTGGGTTACCATCAAAAGCAACTATCAACATACCGTCATGCTCGTCTAAGTTACAAAGAAGTTTTCTCGGCAATGGGGGTGTAAGTGGGCCCCCTGTTGTATTGGCATACTGACTTTCCCTTTCCTGCGAACGTATGCCAACAACATAACAAATAATACACCAATGTCGCACAAAGTTCGTCTTCCATTTATTTACCTTTTTCTTTCGTCCGTTAACTATGTGAATACCATATTTCCATTGTCGAATTTATAGGTCAAGTCCACCGACATTGTATGATTGAGTTCATAGGTCACTACTCTTGTGTAACAATTTAGGTTGTCCTTAGGTTCTCCTCTTTTGCTACAAGCTACAACATTTTTTCCACTATGCAATTCACCTCTCCATATTGTATCTGTGCTGATTTTTTCACTTACTAATTTGTTATTGATCGGTTGCAATGTGCGAGTAGGTGAGCGGGGAAAGATGGATCCGGCCAGCGGCGCCGACGTCATTGTTGTACTCAATAGCAGCAGCGGTACACAACCTTCTGAGTCAGGGAAATCCATGTTCTCATGTGCCCAAAACATCACAGCAAACCATCACCATGCCCGAAACCGTTCCAAGTATGTGCAGACTTGAAATTATTGTAACCATGTATTAATGTTTGAATTCGCTCACTTTCATTTGCATTGTTGGTTACATGCACAACATGATGGGATTCATCGCCTTGGTTGGCAATATCAATGGAATTGTCAACACTTCTAATATCTATAGGCTTAGTTGTATTGCACCATATGCTAAAGTGCGGAGATGAACATAACTCCCACTTTGAATATTTAGGACAGTTCCTTGGCCAACTAGGGGTAATAGTTGCAAATCTGTCATTGCACTAACTGCATGATTGATTAATTCGGCCATTTTTTGTTATAGAGATAAATGCCCAAGTGCTGCATTTGTCGCTGACTCCAATGCTAGCAATGACCTTCGTCATGCCGATACTGCCATGGTATGCACAATGTTCAAGTTTAGCAAGAAAATAATTTTGAATCATATCCCCTCTTGCATGCAATTTTTACGTAGCACAATCATTTTGAAAATGCAGCCCAATGGCATTGACATTAAGAGGCTAACCAAATCGGTCCACTCTTTGGAGGACCAAGTGAAGGCCCTTACGAGGATTGTACTTCAAAAATGCAAAACTATAGATGATGTGACTGCATAGCTGACCCAGTTCATTAATTTTGGCTCCTCACTAACGATGACCAAGGCTGTGCAAAACCAGTTTGTTGCACTGCCGATTGAAACCCATGGAAGCAAGCAATATGCTTCCTGCAATCCAAAGTGAAGAAGTAAAAAGTACACACCTCACAAATTAAGTAAGAGAACCCTATGCTCAGTACAAGATGTAACGACCGAAAAATTTATCGTTAACAACTGAATTATTCGGTTTTTAATCAAATAAGTAAGTTTAATCAGAACTTGATTAAACATCTACTTAAAGCCAATCAAGTGTAACTTAAAAGAATTAGGCTAGATAGAATTAGATTAGGAGCATAGAAAATTTCACAGAATAATTTCAAACCGATTTACCGATTTAAAGGAGATCGGTAGGATTTCGGTATTTCCAACTATCGGAACCGAACCAGTAGAATTTTTTCTATGAGTGCCCTAGGATCAACGGCTAAGATTGAGCCAACCAACCCACCCAAGTGGCACCAAACCAGCCCTTGATGGTGGAAGCCAAATCAGATTTTATGACTACTTTAGGTCCACCAATCAACACCCAAAGTAGCTTCAAATATCTCACTTCTTTCTCTCTTTTTCCATCAGAATTTTCGAGCTCTTTCAGCAGCTGAAGCTTCTCTCTTTCTCTTCTCCTTGCTCTCATTTCTACTCCATTCTCATCCCTCTTCAAGCCTCATCCCAAGCCACCACCATCCAAGACACAAAATCAGCCTAAACCACTCAAGACAAGGTAGGAAATCCTACTTCTTCTTTTATTCTCTCTGATTTGGGGCTGTATGAGGAGCATGTTTGATCTGAGATTTTGATGTTTTATAAAGTGATGATGGTGTTTTATGACTGATTTTGCATGTGTGTTGTGATTAAGCTTGGATTTGGGGGCAAATAGCTTGAAAGGAGGAGACAAACCTAGAAGCAGGATAGGATTTCCCTCGGCGGTCCGTACGGCGGAGCATGCAACTCCTACCACCGTTTAAATTTGATGAAACCATTTTTAAATGAAACTAGACATTCAGGGATTTCCATACATATATCATAATAGATCATTGGGTTAGTATAGAATTAGTTATGAATTTTTGAAGTTAGACCTAGAAATCTGGGTTTTCACCCGGGCAGCATAGGTTGAGAGGGGTGTATCTCACCCTATACAATCTCAAATTGAGTGAAACTAAAGATGTTTGAAAGCTAACACATGAGAGAATATCCCATAAAAATTTCAGAATTTAATTCGTTGTCATTTGTTCCCAGCACCTCAATGAAGTTGGCTTAGGTTAAAACTGGCCTAGAACAGGACAGCCCAGTAGGGTAATGTTTCGAGACTCATAACTCAAAATCCCTTTAGGCAAATGACATGAAACCTAACTCATTTTAAAGCTTGTTGTGTTAGCTTCATTTTGATATAAAATTCGCATGATTCCATCTAGTTTTCGATTTTTAATGAATTTTACTCTATAGGAACCCCATTCTGGATAGGAACAGGACAGGCTGAGATAAAATGTTTATATCTAGAGTTATATAATTCAAAACGAGATGGGACCAAAGAGACTAGAAGGTAGACATATAAGGCTACAACATATCCAAAAATGAGAATTTAATAAGTTGAATTGAAATAAAATTGGAGCATGCCAAACTCAGGCAGAACAAGGAAGAGCAAGCTGGAACCTACTAAATGCTTGATTTGCAATTGTTGAATGATGTTATAAGTGTTTATACATATTTGCTAGTTTATACTGAAATTATTAGTTGTGCAACTGTATCTTGATTATGCAGCACTATTCACGGGGAAGCGGACTCGATCAGATTATCTGCCAAATTTTGGTAAGAAACCCATAAGTTATGAAATTCATGACAACTTGAATACTTTAGAGGTAAAGAGACAAGTTAAATGTGCATTCAATTCATGACATTATAAAGAATTCCACATCACTTGGGCACCGGAATAAATTAAGGAATAGATCAGTGGGAAAGTCGGGGAAAGTAAACTCGGCCATCCTGTATAGGAACGAGCTCGGTCCTGAAAAGCGGACTATTACCCAGGAGTATATGGCCAATGACTCCCAGGGGACCAAGGATGGAAATAAGTTATAAAAGGCAAAAGCCTCCAAGAATAAGATGCATCCTCTCATTGCACATGCATATGTACAGTGTAATACTTTCTATTAATTGTTCTAGATCTCTGTATTTTTTCATAACATGCTATTGTTCCGCTGTGATTACTGTTTAAGTACATTAGTATATCTGTTAATTAAAATTGAACTTGTTTCGGTGTATGCTTTACAAAAGAGTATTTAAGTTAAATATTATCATTTTACTGTACTATCTGAAAATCTTGCACGACCGAAACAACTGGGAATGACAGCGATGACAGATGTATAGAAGTTAGGATTTTCTACTGAGAAATATTCATTTCTCACCCTATTGTATATTCCGCGTCATTCTCAGACCATGGAGCACGGCATGAGTCCTATTTATTGAGTTTCCAGAGCTTCACATCCACATCGACCCTTTTCTAGATTCTATATATATATCGGGTAGATGCCAATTTCGTTTATATTTCTTCTTCCAGAGGGACTTCGCAGTACCCTTGATGCACCCACTATTTGATCCCGCTGTCCCATACATTGCTATCCCACTTCATATGGCCCATCCGTTCCCACCTCCTCCTGGCCAGCCAGTAGCGACCCTGCTCCTATGGCTCCTCCTGCGTCACCACCACATCCGATGCTTTCCGCCTCTACAACAGAGGAGGACCCATCGAGGCAAATGAGTTCCTCCTCATCCTCTCGCCTCAAAGACGGCCACCCTCCGAGATGCACCCATGGAGAATGGGTTTCTTTCTTCGTTCTGGTTAGATAGTGGGCGTATCACAGTGGTAGTAGGTGTATAGAATGACCCTCTTTTGGCAGTTTGGGTCATGGTTAGATGGATAGATATTAGTAGATGTACATGAAATGTCCCATGGGGACCACTTAGAGTGCTGTTCATAGATACTGGCCGAGTCATTTTGTATTAGCGGCCTCATTTTGACACCTTGTACTTTTTGACAAACTTTGAAGTCAGATATCTATATACATATCTATGACGCTGTTTGCGGTTATTCTGTTCTTATTGTATTTTTATTTATATTAAGTTATTTACAGTTTACCGATTGATTTGTATTTATTTCGCCATCACGCAGAAAATTTTGTTATAAGATCAGGTAGTCTTATGCGAGAAATTAATTCTAATACAGAAAAGAGAAATTTAATCAGTATTACACGTAATCTCTTATCAGATAGATTATTATGACTTAAGCATAGTACTTTGTCTGGTAAGGTGTTACACAAGATGACCCAAATTATAAGCCTGGTACGAATACTTCATTTACCAGTGGCCATATAGAATTCCGAAGCTCAAAGAGGAGAAAAGGCTCATCTAACAAGCTTACAAAACCAGTCCCAAAAGCATCACCAACTAACATGCCAACCAAGGTTATAATATTCGTATCCTATTAATTACGTACAACTGTTGTCTTGATGCTACTAATAGCCAATTTAATGTCACAATAGTTCCCTTTATCACTAACTGAACTTACAAACTTCGCAAAAGAATTGCAGAAAAAGTTATTCTCAAATACACAAGAGGACCATGAAAAACCAAAACAAAACCACAATGAGGAAATCATAGACTCTAGCATGAATACTGACTTTTACTATTGCTCCATATGGGATACTAGATCTCCACACCATGCTTAGCTTGACTCCATCAAGGGCTAGACAGTCCCAAAGGTACAAACCATTCCTATGTCTGCCTACTTAACAATTTACAGTCACATAACAGTAATCATTTACCCTAAATGGCATATGTCCTTTATTTCAGTGGATCCTACTAGCACTTTGCCCCACAAACGACATGAAGATCGTTGGAGTTGGCTTACTCTAGCTACCTACATATTTGGAACTGATCAAGACCCCAAGTAATTTTGTTTTACCTTCTTCTATTCCTTACTTTATTCTAGTTGAGTGGTAAGAACCTGATCGTCGGTTATGGTTTCACAGAGAGGTATTTGTGCCAAATCACCACTGCACCGGTGATAGGGTAGCCTTCATGACACTTGTGCTTGGGGAACCCCTTCTCGATGATGTAAATTCCCAAACTCCATAAATCTTAATATATGGCTACGAAGCCCATGCATTTATGAAACAGAGTTGTGGTTTTGCAATGCTCGTTGTTACAGGTGCTAATACTTGTGGCAAAGATGCTGACCAACAAATCAATACCTGGCAAATGGTTTTTGCCTACAACCTTCATGGTTACTGCCAGATTTCTCAATTATCTTATTTATGCATAACAACATATTTGCGGTACTTACCCTTTTTCCCTTACAACAAATTGCACTTGGATTACATCCAGCATTAGCTGGCATTCTTAATTGGATTCGAACCAAATTCGTGGGAAAGGCTGACAAATTCCTTATGGTATTGCCTATGTTAGACTTTAGCAACCTTATCATTGTTGATTATTACCAAACTTTTACAATCCTGTTTGCTGGTTTGCTTGTTAAAGGTATATTCACCAATATGTTGTGACAATAATTGGTTTCTCATGATCATTGACACAACGAAGATGGAGCTAGTATATCTAGACTCCCAAAAAATAGACCAACACAGACTTTCATGAGTCCTAGCCATGAAGAGAGTGGTGGGTAAACTACAACTCAAATACTTATATTTCCAATTAAATATGCCATTAAAGTATCCTGCCAACATTCATTACCTAATCATCTCATTTGCCAGGCCTTGTTTATAGAAGGTCTCCTCCAACATGCTTCATGGTACGACAATCTAGCCCAAACCTGACCTTCCATATTTGACTATGAGGTAGTCAAGCCCAGAGTCAATCAGCAAGTGGCTGGATCATACGTTATTTCAATCTTACATCTCACAATTCAATTAATCACCTGTTTGGTTCTCACCATCATTCAAGTAACCTGTATTGTAAATAAATGTAAGAATGATTGCGGTGTATGGGTAGCACAGTGGATGATACTCCATCATTTGTGTATTTCATATGATGTCAAGGTTTGAAAGAACTACTTTCTGCTACACCTTTAACTTTCGCATTTTGCAAACACTAATACTAGCCTGACATTGCACTCATTCATGTGCAAGTAGTGAACGATTACACAAGGATGCGAATTGCTATTAACCTAGTTTTGGAGGACCACAACCTGAAGAGAAGGGATATAATTTATCTGGCCGTTGATAGTTGGAACACAAAGAAAATAGACAATAAACAAGTTAGGTGATACCAAAGTCTTATCCTTTTGTCGTGTAAAAGCAGCCACAACATCATTGTCATTGTATTACCCTTTTTCAATGCTCCGTCTTCACTCACCTAATGGGAATGCACTACTCAATCTTCATTTTTGGCCTGCCTACAAATAATCACAACTACACTAGTTCTACTAAAGTTTACAATATACCCTAATCGACTCTTTCCTCATAAAGTAACTAGCTATCTGATTACCGGTTCAAGTAACAACTACTTTACCTCTAACTGCAAATGTACCTATTCACACTTTCTCATGAATGTAGGAGGGGGGAGTTGATGCAATTTTGGGTTCTATAGGCCGTACCTACTGACTTGTTAATTACATACACATTTGTTCTTATTAAAGCCCCCAATGCAAGGTCCACCAATGCCTGCAAAACCTGCAGTAGCCCTTTTTTTTTCCTAACCCCAATGAAACTTAGTTTAGTCATGTGCCAACACTGTTGTGCAGTAACTCTTATGCTGCATCTCAGACCACGACCACAAGCATGTCCCTCATAATACAAACATGTAGCCAATGGGAATGGGGCTGCACTCGGCAACCGTTATTTCAGCAGTTGACCAAGTTTTTTTTTTCCTTTTTAATAAAAAATTTGTATAAACATCAAACACACAAACATCATTTGCCGCTTTATCCACTCTCCAACCCACATATACTCCTACAACTACCCATCTTCATGAGGAAGAAAATTTTAGACATGCAAATCACCGTGATTCATTCAAACAAACCATATAACCATTTCTTCCATGCTGGTTCTCCCCATTTGTCCCTGCCCTATTATTTTATGTAAGCCTTAAGACAACCCAAATTATCGTGCCCAACATCAACTATAACAACTTCTTATGTGGTCCGCTATGCATACTTGAACTTACATAGACAGGCAAAATTTTTCCTTAAACGAACATGTACCTAAGTCTTGGTGTTTTGCAATTTGTTAATTCCTCAACTGTTGCCTTACTCAAACTCCCTACAAAAATACTTATGGTAAAATCCCAAACATTAGGCCGCCAATTGTATAGCTCTATGATAGAGCATTCATTTGTGCATTATTCTAATGCATTCCTAGCTTGTTTACATCATAATTGTGCTTTAATTGATGCAAATAAATGAGTTTGATGACATTGACCTTCATTGAGAACTTGCATAAATGTGTGCTGGTTTTCGGATTTCATACTTATTTCGACCTTTCTATCTTTTGTAGCCTATATCTTGAGCTACAAATATCGGAATTGAGCAATCTTTAGCTCATAGGAAAGATAACAAAAAATCCTACAACTTTGCTGAAGACCTCAAGATCGAAATCTATCAAATTCTAGACATAATTTTTGTTGCAAAGAGGTTGTAGTAAATAGGCCAGAACTATGTCAATTAGGTCCAGAATTAAGTCCTTCTTGAACCTATTTGTTTTTGATGGGCTTGGCTCTCTTGGGAGGTTTTGAGTTTTCTAAAAACACTATGATATAGGTAATTGATGAGGAAAAAGAAAAAAGGGGGGATTTTTGGGATTTTTGAGAATTGAAATTTGAGGAGTTTAGGTTTCTTAGAGAGTAAGTTTTCAGGACTTCTTTCTCTTCTTCATATTTTTCTATATGTTTTTGGTTTTTGTCCACGAAGATGGAAGGCTGAATCTTCTTTCAACTTAGGAGATTCATCACTCAATGCATAGATTCTGAGGTTTAGTGTTTAATTAGATTCAATTTCAATTTCTATTCTTCTCTTTCTCTCTACAATTTTGATTTTTCGTTTTTCTCTCTCAAGCATTGATCAATGCTTGATGAAGCTATTCTGAGTAGAATAGAATTCTTTGTTTCAGAATTGAATCCTAATTAGATTTGGATTGATTAATTCAATTGAATTAGGTCTAAATAGTGGCTAATATCGATTTGGAAATTAGGTTAAAATTGAATTAAATACTTTAAGATCTTCTTGTGTTTAATTTGAAATTAACGGAATGGAATTGAATTTGAAATGCTTCTTGTGAATCTATGATGAATCCTAATTGATGTGAATAAATTTTCTAAGTTGATCCTTAATCAAGCGATTTTTCTGCAACTGTTTTTGATTCTATTTTCAATTAGAGTTTTGAATTCTTATTAATGAAACCCCTCTAACCTTGGTTATCCTAATGTATTCACGAAATTTAGAGTAATTCCTTGGAAAATGATCAAGGTTTGCACCTATTACTACATTCTTTTGTTCAAAACCTAGTCTATTTGAGTGCATTGCGACAGTGCACATTACTCTACACACCTTGCTATTTGATCTTTTGCACAGAATACTTCCAAAACCTATTACCCTAATACATTTTCTTCTATTCGTGGTCAATCAAATGGGATATAAATGCCTGCATGTATGGATTAAAACTCAACACATTAACAAAACACATACCACCACACGCATTACTTGATTATCTTGTGCATGTAATTCTACTTCACCATGATGGGGAAAGTTGGCCTAAATAGCGAATTACATTGACTTGTGGCTTAAATCAATTACAATGGAAAGAATATAAAGCACAAGGATTAATTCTTTATAGTAGACCTTGTGAAGGTTAGACACGTTTGCTGATTTATTCCAAGTTGACATCTTCCATCCATGTAAATCCAGTTAATTTGCTTCCACAGCATTAAAAAAATCCGCATTGTTCAAATGTGGCATGTTTTCTTAACTCAGACCTTAAACCTACATCTACCCATGCATCACAACTGCCTGTTTTGTATGCCACTTCCTCCCCACCTGATATGTTACTCTGAATGGAACACCTACACTTATGAATCACTTTCACCAACATATCTCATTAACAATAAACTCTCTTTCTAAGTTTAAATAAGCTTGACATCCGCTATGAAAGAATGTTAAACTCTTAGCTGATATTGCTTTTTGTTTGAACATTTTTTTGTCCGCTTCTCAGCTCGATTTTGATTGGGTTTAGGTAGGCACAACACTCAATGATAGGGTGGGGAAATGACCATGAATTTTAACTTTTTTTGTACCATTGATCTATTGATTTAACTGTATGCAAGAGCTTACCTTCACAACTTGCATCGAAGCTATGTGTTGTCTATATTTTCTGCTATAACACACCTTTGCTCGACTTTTAAGTCAAACACCCCTCCCCCATTGTACACACACAACAATTTCAACGATTTTTTCATTGACAAACATTTCTTTTCCACAAAATTTAGAAGGGATTTACTAAAAAAATGGACTTGCTTTAGGCTAAGGAATTTTTGGCCCCAAGACAAATCTGGAGCCATCATTGCACTTCAAATCAACCTTGAATTGTTTTTTCCAATATTACCAAGGGTTTTTTAGCAAACTATTCAGTTCAACACAATGAGGCAACACCAATACCTGTTCAGGAACACATTGTGATTTTTCGTTCATTATGAACACCAGCAAAGCTTAATGTCCCTTTCTCCAACAATGGGTCAAAACCGATTTAAAATGTTTTACCCTTTTTTCACCCATAAAAAACAACGGAAAAAATTCGCTACTTATATTTTCATCATTTCAAATTTTTAACATAAACTTAACCAATTAACTAAAAAAAAATTAACTAATTTTTATATCATATAACAAAGTATTGTTTTCTAGTTCGGTCATACTTGATAAACTATTTACATTTCATTTCATTTAGTTATGATTTTGTATTTCTATTTTTCAGTAGACTTATCACTTTGATTGTACTCAATTTCCATATTTACTATCAACAAATAAGATTATTAAAATTAACTTTCTACGAAACAAATTGTCAGTCTTTAATATATTACATACTTTATTTGTAATATTCCAATATTCATGTATATTGTTCCATGACTTTAATTTTATAATATCTGGTCCATCGTTACTTTCCATCCCTATGTTCAAATACAGCAACTACATTGCATATTGTTTATGGTAATATGTTCTTTCATAATTCGAAAAATAACCATTATTTCCATTTTAACGGCCTTTCCTATCACTCGTTGCTAACGTCAACAACATAATATAACCAATGTCACCAGAATTTGAACAGATGATTCTTTCTTTCTTTTAAATAATAATTTGGTAGGCAAATTTATTTCTTCAAAACTATATAATAATTTAACTCAATTTACGTACATTGTTAAAGGTGGCTATCATTTGCTTAAGAAGTGCGCATATACATTTCACATGCCAACATATTAGTATTGAGCATATACTATTTTGTTAAAAGCGGCTACAATTATCTCATTAAATGGTCATATACTGCTTCACATACCATTATTACCTCCAAATTCACTATTTTCATAACTTCATTTGTCTTTCATTACCTTCACGCCAATTTTTTTTTCTTTTCCCAAAACACTTACACTCTAATAACCATCTCCAATATTTCCTTCTTCCATTTTCAACATATGGTGTAGACTTCTTCTTCAATGCAATTTTTTATTAAACTAAAATAAAAAATTCCAAAATTACTTCCAAGCCGCCTAAGTATGTCCACCACACCCACATATTTATTTCTCTTCTCGAAGTAGCGGAATCAAAATGCTCTTTCTGCCTTCCCCATTACGCCTTCTTTGCCTCATTCCTAATATTTTACATATCAATACAATCATTATCCTAAACCTTGCCGCAATCACCTTTCCATGTTCTAATGTCTCATTGTCATATTCAACATAAATACTTCAACCTTCCCATTCAATTATTTTTCTATCTGTCCTAACATTCAGATTTGACTATCACCACCCTTTTAGGCTTCCACCCGCTTGGTCATGTGTTCCAACTTCCCTGTTTCCATTTGTTAATTCAGTCTATTGCACACAAAATAAAGGGGTCACGTGCATACCTTTATTCCCCTAATTGGACTAAAACTAACCCACCATTATTCTCATTGGTTATCACAGCCACACACTTCTACCTAACACCTTCTGTTTGTTTTAGGAATTGCCATGGACACACGATGAGCCTTTAATTGTATGCCTATTCCTCTTTTCATCAAATGCCCCATTGATAATTGATGGCCAAAATAATAAAATTTACACTAAAAAATCGAATAGATACATCACGGCATCATCTTAATCACCTTTGTTGACACTTCTTGTGAAATTACTCCTTCGACGGGCTTAGCTTCCATAAACCTTCACAATGTGCTATTTTCATCCTCCCTATTATAATGTACAGATAACACTTTGAAGTTACCTCAACGTCTTACCTACTATCTAAACTTTGGAACCAATACTATGCTCTCAGCAAACACAAATTTGTATTCCTACTTGCGTAACATGTCCATTGCAATATCAATACCTATTGTTGGCATAAAAAATAACTATGCCTTCGGCATCACCCAAGACTTACCCACGAAGTCGAATGCTCAGCATAAACAATGGGTCGAATATCATTAACTACCCTACACTAACCATTCTCTGCAGTATGGCTAACCATTGTTTCCTTTACAAGAAAAAAATGAAATTGGTTCACACGAAATTGGATTTTCAGTTCAAGAACCAAACTGAACTGGTTTAAAAGCAACTGAACAGATTTTAAACCAATTCTGAATAACATGAACTGGTTCACATTAAGTTCAACCTATGCAAATAGAAAAATGATTTTTTATCCGCTTGAAATGTAGATAACTGCACAATAGGGATCATAGTACCAATGTCCACAAAAATAACAAAAAAAAATTATTTTTCGGACATAAATAAATAACTAACTTCCAATTGCTCATGTTCCAAAAAACAACCGAAACAGGTTGGCATAATATTCTAGTGCCTACAAGATCATATTTCTATGCCAATCCATGATCACCATTACAAAGTGCCTCACATACACAGAACGAACCTAAACACCATAATATGAAAGTTTGCAAAACAAAAAGGCAAGACAACATTGAGCCAAGGTTCTTCGACTAACTTACATCACACCCTATACACCAAACTTGCCTAAATTTAGCCAAAGATCACTTTTTGCTTCCTGCCATAGCCCTCCTATCTTCATCAATCAATTATTTTCAGTAGCACTAGTTCATGGAATAACTGCAAAAAAAAAAAAAATCCAAATTAAACTCCACAACAACAAACTGCTCCATATCGCCACCCTCAACCATGATATAAAATTGCCACCACGTACCTATTGCATGCATAGTTCCTCCTCCATTAAGCCATTACCTATCATTGGTTGTTTTCGCTTTTTTTTCGAAGAGTTTCCAAACATATTCTGCAACAACGATCAAAACACACTAGCCATGCTCATTGAAAGTTTTAAAACAAAACAAATGCTCCACCACTAGTTTCTACCAACCACTACGCATTTTCTTCATATTCCATATTTGCAGAAACCATTGATGGCCAGGATCTGTGAATTGCTGAATTTGCCCGGAAAATTGTTGTTGCAGCCCCATGGATCTGAACATTTGCGGTTGGTAGGAAAAAATTGAGGAGGATAATATTGGTTAAACTGTTGTCCGCCAAAGAAGAACTAGGTTGATTGAAGAGGATACAATGGCAATATCGATGTCCTTTCTTTGGAACCTAGACTAGCATTATCCACAACATGTTATTGTAGCATTGAAGCCTTTGACTCTGTTTGGTTTTTATCTGCCTAATACAACATCATCATGCACCACAACAAAACCATAATTCCAAATTTACGACACCAAAACTTATACACATTAAACACTAAACTTGTAGACAATCACCTGCTCACTGGCTGTACAATCAAAATTTGCATCTTTATCTTATTCAGACCCATATCCAGAACTTACATAATCACTGACCACATCCTTCCTATCTTTCACAGTGGGACAATTCTTCTTCGTGTGTTTAGTCAAGTTACAATTAGAGTAATGATGCTTCTTATTCAAATTCTTCAATGCCCATGGCGCACCCTTTGTCCTTGCCTTTACAAGGTCACAAATTTTCTTTGTAGCCACATCACTTGACCCAATATCCCCAATACAACATCTTTACTCTAATTCACTAGTAATTCTGCAGATCCCCTCCACTGTCCTCTTGAAATCCACTGCCTGTTTAGCTCCAAGAAATGATATCCACAAGCTAGCAGCACATAATGCACCATAACATAGCAAGAAAGTCTTCTCAATATACTCTTCCTCCTCCACTCGCTCGCCATAAGACTTCACATCTATACACCATCTTTTCATTACTAGCCTTTCTGGCAATTAGGCAATGAATTCATGTTTCATTACACAAAAAATATGACTGCATGGAATGCCATGGGTATTCCATAAACGGCACTAGCAATCCAATTTCTCAACACTCCTGTCATACAAAACTTTGATCTGACGATTTGGGTTGCAAAATTTGTGTATTTTGCTGTAGTTCCAATCCTTTCACACACACAAACAATTAGTGATTTTATAACCTCTTTGAATATTTCCTTCATGTATACATTAGTAGCTCCTCGCTTAATCGAATCTAGACCCATCGTCAAGACTGGCTGACTGTAAATAGAATAGGACTGGGCAACTAACTCATTGTTCCTATACTCTCTTAATATCTGATCAAGATTTTGTACCAACTCAAGTATATTGTGCCTTGACCTTATAAACCTCTTGATAAATGAATTTATTCTTTCATATCGAGACATTGTCCTCACTCCAGCATAAAATTTCTCCCACAGGTAAGCATGGGCCCACATTTCCTTCCTTTCATACGCTTTCTGCACCTACCTATTTTCACACAGCTCAAACTCACCAAGTCAAAGTTGGCATAAATGGCTTTCTTGAATGCCTTACTAAACTCAGAATCCTTTATGTTTGCTGTCGCATTCTTCTGTAGATGCCAAGTACACAGTCAGTGGGTAACGTCTGGAAAGACCGCTTTAATCAGCTCCCTTATGGCCTCGTCACCATCAATCACAACCACACTGGGATGTTTGTTCATCATCACCTCAACAAAATTCTCTAACAATCATTTGTAAGTCTCTGCCCATTCATCATCAAGTAAAGCAAAGCCAAATGTACAGGTTTGCTAATGGTGGTTAGCCCTTGAAAAGATCACAAGTGGCTTGTTGTACTTAATCTTCTTGTAAGTTGAATCCAAGGCTACCACATCCCCAAAGTATTGGTAGTTAACTTGACTCAATCCATTAGTCGAAAACTAGTTGCTCAACTAATCATCATCCTAGCAACTGTTATCGGTTCAACATCGACCTTCCCCTGCAAATAGCTAATAGCTGCAACAACATCCCCATCAATTACTTTTGCACGTCTGTCCTTATTAATGTAATTGTATAGGTCCTTCTTTGAGAATCCAAGACAACTATATCCACCTGCCTAACCAGCCATAAATCCCATGATCTGAGAAGTTTGGATGCCATATCAATGCATGCTATCAATTTGTGCTTTATCTGCATCCCTTATCTGCCGATGATTTGGAATCAGGTGAACAAATGTCTATAGTGTCAGCTCATGGTTATAGGCTTCCTCCAACTTGCACACTTTCCAAGTTGATGTGATTTTGTCAAGGTAAACCAACAACTTTGCCTTGCAATTTGTCCTAGTCTCCGATTTGTGCTTTCTTTTTCTATCAACTCTATTGTAGTGTTTTCTATTTCTCAACCCTGCCCTGTTGCACACAAACTTCTGCCTTATCATATAGCCACTATGATCACAAGCCACATCAGCTTTCTGCACACCAAATCCCACAAATCTGGCATATCTGACATAAACTTCATACGCTTCTCATTGCTTTCAAACTCTATTTATCAAATCAGCTGCATTCATTTGCCCTATATTATTACATTCATTACTCTCTCCACTGATCTACTTCCTCCTCAACATCATCAGTGGAACTGTGGCTGTTGGAACCATCACTTCCATAATCATCAAATTCTTGGACCCCAAAACTTTCTATTATAAAATCT
Organism: Pterocarpus macrocarpus; assembly: GCA_031439585.1. Classification (NCBI taxonomy): domain Eukaryota; kingdom Viridiplantae; phylum Streptophyta; class Magnoliopsida; order Fabales; family Fabaceae; genus Pterocarpus; species Pterocarpus macrocarpus. Next base: position 46,448,964 of record CM062522.1, read on the forward strand.
TCAAATTCCTGCATGCACCAAATCTAGCAACATGGAAATTCAAACAACTGACATACCATACCACATCAAATTCTATAACACAAATAGAACAAGGCAACATACCTTTTCCGAAATTTATATCCACAAATTTCACCCTATCCCTTCCCATTTGTTTCTTTTTCCTTTACACATACTCGTATGCTAATGCATGAAAACTAATTTCACCACCGTTGCACATATTCTTATTCTTATGCCTGAAAGGAACTCTTTCTACTAACAACAAAATAACAACTCAATAACAACCCTTTCGCACCCCTCTACACAACTGACAGTGCCAACTAACAATGCAAAATTGCCAAATACAATCCCCGCCACTGACATTCATTAATAAGAAAAATAACACTCACCTAAACATAGAGTTCCCTTTTTGTGCAACCAACAAAATCGACCCATTTTCTGCTTCTTCCTTGTTTTACTATTTTCTTTCACCGCATTATGGGCTAGCCCAATTGTACCACACCAACGTATAAATGCAAGAATATATACTACACTATAAATTGGAAAAAAATAAAAATAAAAATGGCACATACCTTTTATAATGTCCCACCAATCGCACACCCACATCGCTCACGTCACAAATGGGGGAACTTTGCGTTCGCCACACATGACTTTGAACCATACCTCCTATGACACAGACGATGGATTACTTGTTTATGAATGATTCCGATGCCACACCTCTGTGCTCCAGTGGTTCTATCTACTTTTAGACCCACTATCGTCTCTTTGAATTCATAGGCTCTCTCTTTCCCAATTTTTCTTCTCTTATTCTATTTTAAAATATAAAATAAAACAAACTTAACAATATCATTAACGGGAAGTTTACCGTTAACCACCGCAATAACTCACTAGCCCACTAGATTAAACATTGAGATGTGTCAACATTCTCACCATCCAAAACAAAAATGCAGAAAATGTACACTTTTAACAAGATACCAGAGCAATCACCAAAAAGGAAAGCGACAGGCCATAATTGAAAGGATCCCCATAATTGAAATTTTTTATATGATAAAAAAGTGTAATTTTTCATTATTAATTTTAAACGTAAAATTTAAATAAAATATATGATATAAAAAATTAATAATAAACATCATTTATTATTAATTTAAAAGATAAGATTTAGATAAAATATAAATAAAAAAATTATGCTTAATCTTATCAAATTAAAAATTAAATTGAGAAGATACTTGCTTAATTTAAGTTACAGCCTTAGCCCATCCAAATCTTTGAATAGGTATGCTAAGTTTTGTTGTCTCTTTTCATTCAGCTAAAAAAAAAAAAAAAAAAAGAAGAAGAAGAAGAAGAAGGAAAAACACAAAGTGGCTTCTTTTTGTCTCTCTTCCCTCCATCCACACTATAGCTTAACTTGCTCCTCACGAATCCCCATTCACAAAAAAATCTTCAACATTCGTAACTCAATCCAATGGCTTCAACAACACTGAGGTTGCCCATTTTGAACCTCGCATGTCCCAAAACATTAACCGCAACAACATGCATCGCTGATCAAGTGGTTTTTCAAGCCAACAATGCAAAAAGAGCAATAGGTCTCGATCACGGGAGCTTAATTGGTTGTCAAATGTAGCCCCCCCTAGAAAAGAAACCATGGGTATTTTTGGAATAATCCCTTTAGAGTGTTGAAGGTGCAATGAGTAGCAATAGTGTGTCATTGTCAAAGGTGCAGATTGGTGCCTTGCCACAAGTGCATCCAATGCTTGTGCTAGTGCACAAGGCTTCAAGGAAGAACCTTTTTGGTGGTAGAGAAAAAAAAGGGCTCTGCACTTTCATTTCCAGGCATCTTAGTCATGGGAAGGTGGCAATGCTACTTTTGGTTGGCCTTGCTCTTCTTATTTTCTTGTTTGGTTCCTTTGCAGTTTACAATGGTTTCTCCTCTCTCTCTCTCTCTCTCACACACACACACTCACATACACACACACATCTATTACTTTTTATGTTATTAGAGTTGGTAGCTTTTTCACTCAGAATATGTAGTGTTAGTGATTAACGTGATTAGGCATGAAATATGGTCCTGATTGTTGAGTTTATTTAAAATTGAAAGTAGTAAACTTTGAGCAGAAAGTGACACCTTATTTTGAATTACCGAACTTTTTCGATACATATTTTAGTTTTTGTCAATCTTTTGAGATCTAAATATATTATGCAATCTAGAAGCACCATCATTTCATGCGTCTTCTAAAATTTCTAGTCTTAAGGTTTATAAGCTATGATGCATGGTTACTCATAAATGCTAGTATCAAGTTCAGATCAGGTGTCAGTACTTGCTAGGTACAAATGGATACATAACCAATAGGTATCTTTATTTTCAAATTTTGCTATCAGATACTTTTGGTACTTCCTAGTCAAGCATTACAATAAATCAATATCAGTCAAATACAAGCTAGTTCATGTAAAACGTCAAGTTTCGTTAATACACTGTTCAATTATATTTCTTATTACCCAATATGTTTTATGGATTATTTTTAGGGGGGAAACTTCGTGTTAGAACTAAAGCACTGTGAGAATTATATTTATCTTACCATTTAATTACTTTTTTTTTTATAGTTTTATATTAGCTTAAATATGTTTTTAGTCCATATAAAATATGAAAAGTTTGGTTTAGGTCCCTATAAATTTTTTTTTTTTTTTTTGCTTTCGGTCCTTAAAAATTTCAAAGTGATTGACTTTGGTCCCCACCATTAGTTAGCCTTTGTTAAATGATGAGCTAGCTGATGGAATGCCAGGTGGGACTTCTTATATGGCACTCTCCCATTAACCCATCTAGTCCATAAATGGATTCAGTAACCAGTATCCATAACCCAAAAACCTAAACCCACAAACCTTATCACTTGACCCGAACAATATAAACAAAATTGGTCAACCCGAACCCCATATCCCAACCAGATTTGAAAATCAACTTAATCCCACTCTCAAAACCTGAGTTTAAGTGAACGCTAGGGTTGGATGAAATCAACTCTTAAGTGGTGAAATTGAGTGAGAGGGAAATCAACGTGTAAGTGAGCTTTAATCTCTAAAACTCATGGTGGAAGATTGTGCATAGACGAGCGTGACCGAAGGCGAGGGGTAGAGGTGCATGACCGAATGTGCATTTGAAGATTCTCAAGGTACATTTTGGAGTCTTCAGTGGAAAAGTGTGTTTGCCCATGGGTGGTATGGGAATATAATATCACATCTATGGGGACCAAGTAGGGTTATAAGGACTGATTATTTATTAGGTTTAGGGTTCAATGTGTCACTATTAGAGGTTTAGGTATTATTGTATAGTTAGAGAGTAGAATATTGGTATTTTTTTTTATTATAGTTAGAAAGTATAATATGGTAGGTCACCATTACATTTAAGGCTTAGGTTTTAGTGGTATATTTTTTTTCTCATTTTGTTGATTACGTCATTAAAGTAAGTTAATTATCACATACCAATGATGTTGTATGATTTTATAGGACAGAATGAGCTTTACCGTGGTAATTCATCACATGGGTCAATTTGTGAATGAAGGTTCATTGACCTATAAAAGGGGGGGAGATACATGCCATTCACAACATAGATATCGATAGATGGTCTTACTTTGAGGCCATGAGTTTAATTAAGTAGGATTTAGGGTATGATGGTGAGGTGGAGTTGTGGTGGAGGATTCCTAGTGCATCTTTTGATGATGGTTTGAGAAGTATTACTTGGGATAGCCATGCAATGGAGATGGCCAATTATGCCATAAATCATAGGTGTGAGGTTGACCTATATGTTGAGCATACTGTGTCTCAAGCCCAAGTGTTGTTGGAATTGGGTTATGATTCTAGACAGGGTAAATAGAGTAGGGGGAAGATGTAGGTGAGGTATTGGGCCAAGGTGGACGTGAAGGATTAGGCTAAAGCTTTGGTATGGACTGGGGCTAGGATGTAGGTGAAGGTGCAGGCCTACCTAAGGGTATAGAGGCTACGCAACGTCAGTGTGGTGTGGATTATGTGGAAAAAGTGGTTGAGGTAGAACCATGACTTGAGAGAGGTACTGAGAAAGAAACACATGCAGCAAGTGGTGATAATAGAGCTACATTAGATATTGGAGAGACATAGAGCAACATCAGACATAGATACATGCTCCTGTGGTGGTTCAACCATCTAATGAGGTGCAACCACCAGTTAAAGTACAACCACATGGGACTATGGAGTTTGAACCCATTGCTCAAGCTCAAAAGAAAAGAAGAAGACTGGTGAAGAAATATGCAAAAATTGAGGCACCAAACTAACCAAAGACAATTGAGGCAAAAGGAAAAAGGAAGAAAGGTTAATGCACAAATAGTTTTGGGAAAGGCGGGGCAAGGTAATTCATCAGGTCAGCCAAGGCAAAAGAATAGGCCAGTAAATAAGGGAAAAGTAATAATGGTTGATGAGGCTAAAATGGATGATAGTGGGAGCAGTGGGATAATGAGAGTGATGATAGTGATTATTCTATTAGGGGAATTCGTTTTAATGATAGTGAGGAAGAAAGGGATTTGGGAGATGATAATGATGATGGGTTTATATTGGATGATGGTATGGTAGGCAAGAAATAGAAGAAAAAATAGAAGATGAACAAGAGAAAGGATAAGAGCGTTGACAAAGCAGCTGGTGTGGAGGCAGATCTAGGTGATGGATTCATGCATAACATCGATGATGAGGACCATGTTAGTGATGAGCTGGATATAGGGGATGATGAGTCAGGATCTAATGTAGAGAAAAGGCCTAAATTTATTAAGTTTAGGCCAGAGCAAATGCGTGCAGATTTTCAATTTAAGGTGGTAATGGAATTTTCTTCGCTAAAGTAATTTAAGGATGGTGTAATAGAGTACTCAATTATGAATGGGAGACAACTGAGATTTGAGAAAAATTATACACTTAGGGTAAGAGTGAGATGTAAGGCGAATTGTAGATTTATGGCTTATTGCAGCAAAGTTGGGAGGACCCACACTAATAGATTGAAGACCCTGAGTGAGAAGCATACAAGTGGAGAGTATTGAATAACAAAAATGCCAGGTCAAAGTGGATTGCAGATATTATGGTTAACATATTCAAAAACTCATCAAAGGTTACAATGAAGGACATAATCCATGAGATGAGACATAAATATTCTACTGGGATTACTAGATGGAGAGCTTTCAAGGCAAAACAAATTGTGAAGGAGTTGGTAAAGGGGGATGCAACAAAATAATACACTATGTCATGGAGTTACAGTGCAGAGCTTATGAAGGCTAGTGCAGGAAAAACATGCAAGCTATCACTAGAGAGGCCAGATCCTGCTTTGTAGCCTAGGTTTGGTAGTTTTTACATGTGTTTGGAAGGTTGCAAAAAGGGCTTCCTAGCTAAGTGCAGGCCATTTATTAGAGTGGATGGATGTTGTCTAAAAACACAATATGGTGGGCAGCTGCTCTTAGCTGCAGGAAGATATCCAAATGATCAATACTTCCCATTAGCATTTGTAGTTATGGAGACTGAGATGAAGGAGAGCTAGAAGTGGTTTTTGACTCTTCTGTTGAAGGATATTAGAGCTATATAGAACAACTCCTAGTTGTTCATCTCATATCAGTAGAAGGTATCCAATCTCCCATTGAATTGACTTTGCCTTAATAAATTTTATTTGGTATAAACCCCTAACAAAGTAATCGTAATTTGGTTTAAGTCCATGAAAATTATTTAATGGCCTTGTGGGTCTTGTAAATTGTATTTATGTTTGGTTTTAGTCCTTGTAGAAATTTGGGTTTAGTCCTTATATTAGTATAATTGGTATGATTGACATAATGCTTTCCATGTGTTTGGTTTATTTGTACAGGGTCTGATTCCTACTTTTGAGGAAATGTTGGAAGGTGTTGACCACAGGATTTGTGTGAGGTAACTCTATGCAAACTTCAAGAAAAAGTTTAGTAGTGAAACTTTGATGAGGGATTTCATGATGGGTGCTTCCAAGGCCACATACTATGAAGCATGGGAGGAGTATATGTTAAAGATTAAGGATGCAAATGAGAAAGCTTATGAGTGGCTTGCTGCTGCTCCTACGAAAGCATGGTGTAAGCATGCTTTTATTTTCTATCCTTAGTGTGATGTTGTCATGAATAACCTTTCTAAGGCATTTAATAGTAATATCTTAATGGCTAAGGACTAACCAATCATAACCATCTTTGAGTGCAAAAGAACATATTTGATAGGTAGATTTGCATCCCTTAGGGAAAAGCTATCCAAGTTTGAGGGTGATGTGATTCCTAAACCACTTAGGAGGCTTAATAAGGAGGTAAAGCTAACAGGTAATTGGTTTCCCACATGGTCAGGGGATCTGAAATTTGAGATTACCTATTTGAAGATGCTGGACAAATTTGTTGTGGATCTAGACAAGAATACATGTTCTTGCAATTTCTAGTAACTGGTGGGAATACCATGTAGACATGCATTTGCAGCAATATGTTACATTGGTCATGACCCTAAGAAATATGTACACAAGTACTATACCAGAGAAATATATGAAAAAGTGTATGGCCAAGTCATTTCACCAATCAATGGCCAGAGTAGATGGCCTAAGATTGATTATGAAGAGATATTGCCACCATTGTACAAAAAAGGGCAGGGTAAACCCAAAAAATTGAGGAGGAGGGAGCCTGATGAAGACCCTAATCCAACAAAGCTTAGGAAGGGTTTCACGCCTTACAGATATGGGAGATGTCATGAATATGGCCATAACGGGAAGAAATGCAAGAACCCTCCAGTGGACCCTAATTGGGTATAGGTAAGGTTCTTGCTTCTATAATCTTTGAATCACAATTCATGTTTTTAACATGCTTCTAACATATTTGTGTATTCTGGTTTATACAGACAAGAGGGAGGAGACCAAGGAGGACAACTATGGAAGGAAACAATGGTGACAATGATGGAGCTATTATTCAGCCTGCTCCAAATGCTGATGGTTGGCAAACTATAGCTCCAGTTGCAAATGCTAATGGAGGAGGAAGTGTAGCTCAGAATGCTACAACCAAGGATGGAAGGAAAAATCTAACCCAAGCTGATGTTGGAAATGTTGCTGCAACCTAGTCTACTATTACTGCAAGTCAACAGGTAATGTTATTATGAAATGTTAGTTTTGTCTTACTTGGCTGTAACCAATATTCTAACTATCATTTTTATTTATGTAGGCAAGAGGTAAAGCAAGAAGTAGACCAAGGAAGAAAGTTACAACCCAATAAGCCATTACCTTTGCACTGACTCAAAAACCATCAAACACTCAAGGGATCATTCAAGCAGCAAGGACAAATGGCAACACATAGGGAGGGGAAGTCACTCAAGACACTGCAGGTCCAACCACTCAAAATAATGTTGCACCAAGTTAATGGAGTTGAATAAGAAGAATTGGACATCTATAGCCTTAGGGATATTTTGTTGAGGCTTTTATTATTTTAGTTTTTTAAGGGGTTCATATGTAAAAACCTATACATTGGGTGATATATTCTGATGGAACTTGGGTTTGTAAAGGGTTTTTGGTTTAGGCTTTTGTGATGGAACTTGGGATTTGTGAATGGGTCCTCTTTATTTTGATGTGCTAGATACTTATTTGGATCTTCTACCATGGCACAATATAATTATGAATGAAATGTCAGAATCATAAGTTAATTTGTTTACTTGTTCCCTTTTTCTATTATTTGACTGAGAATCATAACTTATTTGACTCTTTACCATTAACATGGTTTGTTTTTGCTTTTTGAAACATAAGTGGGTTTCATGAGTACCTCACTTGAGTACAGATTTTGTTACTATCAGTTGTACCAAAACCTTAATGTCTTCCATTTTGATAACAATTTTCTCAAAGTAATAATAAATCATCCCAACTTCGACTAAGGGTACATTATGGAGTCAATATTCCAATTCTCATTGCAACAAGATAAATACATATAACCAAATCATAATTCTTGAAAGAACCTTACCCTAAACTAACCCCCTAAACATGGCAATGACATCGCACAATACAATAAACAAATGTAACACAAGTCACTGCCAATGAAATTGAGACCAGGCACATGAACATATTTTCCCTATTTCTTTTATTACCTAGTTTCCTCTCCAGCTTCACATTAATTCTTCTCAAATCTTCATTGACAGAATTGTCAATAATTCGAGAGCTCCTAGGTTCTTCCATTATCTCATCAACCCATTCAAAGTAGTTGCATGTCAAATCCTTATTCTGCACAAAACCAAAACAAAAACTAGACTAAGAATCATACACTTCTAAAAATGCACAATATAGTTACAAACTTACATTCCAATTAGGACATCTCCAAAACAACTTCCCAGAATTCGTAATGCTTTTCGATTTCAATAGCATCATACGTTGTCCGCAACAACATACTTTACTTCGTGAACTTAAGATTGCACCGGATGTTGAGCTATGAGATGTCATTGCCATTAAACCCTAGATTCACTTTTGAGGGTTTGCACAGGTTTGGGTTGAAGGCTATTTCGTTGGGAGAGGTTGGATAGAGCTTGTGCAATTTGCACAATTATGGCTCAAAATAAGGTGTGTGAAATGAGTGAAAGGTTGAAGAAGATGATGAATACGATGGTGATTAGGTGATGCTTTTAAATTGTCATGTGCATGTGACATGACTACGAATAAAGATGGGAAGTGCCACATAGGAAGTCCCACCTAGCATTCTGTCAACTAGCTCATCATTTAACAGAGGCTAACTAACGGTAGGGACCAAAGTCAAGCACTTTGAAATTTTTATGGACCGAAACCAAAATAAAAAAATTTACAAGGACCTAAACCAAACTTTTCATATTTTATAGGGACTAAAAACATATTTAACCCTTTTATATTTTATATAATAAATCCTCCCATGTGCGTATCCTAGTTTTTAGAAATTTTGTCATACTGCATATGGGTACTTGAGCCCATATTCATGTAACCTAAAGTGAGGATTTATAATTGGTTTAAGATCTTATCCTCACCATTATATCATGTGATTATATCCTCTCTATTCAACTATTTATTATGAAGTTGAACCTTCAAAATGTTTTTGTTTGGCCTTTTGGGAGTTTTTCTGTTTCTACTTTCTGTGTATGTGTTTCACTTCCCTTCAGTCTAAAATATGCATGGTTTATGTTGCGATTTTGCTGTTATGATGAACTAGGTGCAAGCATCGCGGGAGAAATTCAAGATATGGGATCTTACGCCATCCCTAGGTTTGAAATTGTAAATCCTCTCAAAATGGAAGATAAATTAGAGGATAGTGATTATTCTATGCAGAACTTGTTGACAAGTAGTGGTAACAATAAAGTAAGGCCACCACCTCCTCCTTCTCCACCTCCACCTCCTGCCTACCTTTTTCATACAAGTCTACAAATAGAAAAGGACATTTACCTTCAATTGGCCATCCATGTGACCATTTTGCATCTCCTTCTCCACCACCAGCAAATAGAAGACGACCTAGACCCGACATAAGCCTATAAGGTATTCTTTTCGGCCTGGTTTTAAATTCTTAAAACATAATATTTTTCTCCAATTCTGAAATATAGAATGAAAGGAGTGATTGCGATAATGAGAGAAGCAAAGCCTAACCATTGGAACATGCATACATGGTCAATACTAGAGCATAAAGTCATGTAACTTTTTTCTAAGTGTTCATGTGACCTTTAAGTAACTTCTAATCTTTACTAATCATATGAGATTAAATAGTCAAGAGTCAAGATTGACTCCTCTTTCCTCTCATAATAAGATAATGCTTTCACTTCATAATGGCTATTCCAATTAAATGCATATTTAGTTATTGTCATTGTAAAATCTATTTGATCAAGTTCTTGCTTACTTCTATTTCAACATGCCCTGTGTGTTATGTTCCAGTGGAGCAAGCAATAGCTAGTATGCTAAGCTCTCCATCTGAGTCACCTCTGCTTCACACTTTGAGATATGTGTATGATGAAAGTCCAATTAAAAGTGAACCACATGGTGGCTCTGATTTTGGTGGAGTCTCTTCTCTACAAGAAAGGAATGCTGCATTTGACACAAAAGAGACCATGATTATGCATTGTGGGTTAATTAATCTTTGTTATTTTTCTTGGATTTTTTAATATTTTGACATATAGATATTAATATTCCTGAAATAATTCATAAAATTTATATTTCCTGCAGTAGTATCCACTAAGTATTAAAAGTTCTTAACTAAATACATTTTCAACTCTGTTAGGACCCCAAATATAAATATTTCTACTAATATTACCCTTGCCCCTTGTAATGTTACCCCAAGTAATTTTATTTTACCTTATGCTAAGGTTTATACTAGAAAGAATATAAGGAGAGAGGATGACATGGGCAAGACATGTGGCCAAGGAGGGATACGAGGGACTTGTAACTAACTTTGCCTAGCTGGCAAGGTTAGTGGAGAGGGGTGAAAGCATTGTTGATTCTGTTATGGGAAGAGGTAGGAAGTATATAGGGTAAGGGAGAGTGCTAAAGGGAGCATCTTAGAAAAGTTGGAATAGAATTGGACTTACGAGGGTGCTAGGTCTCTCGAACACCTAGCTGGTTTTCATACACTTCTCTTTTTTTTCTGTGAATAAGACATGTAGTAGAGGGAGGAAGCTAATACTACACTAGTATTGCTTTTTTTCCCTGGATTCCATATAGCTTCTGCTCATTTTTTCCACTTATCTGATACCAGTTCTTACAACTAGTATCAGAGCTCTCGATCTTTAGAGCTCTGTGAATGATGACTACGTGCGCTGCAATGGGCTAGATTGGGTGACGTCAAGTGAAGGTTTTGCTGAGATGCAGGAGGAGAGTGTATGAGCAATGGCGAATCTGATGCGGCAGATCGAACAATTGAGACATGATTGTAGCTTAACTAGGTCGCGAGGCCGAGACAATGATCGATGAGGCCAGAACCATCATCGCCAGCGAAAGGGTGGACATTGTGACGAAATAGTGAGGGAAGAAAACTCCCACTCGAGGTGAGATGAGGGGTCACAAGAAGGATGTGATAAAGACAACTAATCCAAGGTGGAGTGGAACGGGAATCGCCGCCCGAGGAGGGTGGAGTTGGGTCAGAAAATAGATCTTCCCAATTTTTCTAGCGCTGTTGTGTGTGGGTGGCTTGTGTGAGTGGAATGTTATTTCCGAGTGGCTCAAGTTGATCCCCGTGACTGGCTCGATTTGGCATTGGTGGCAATGAAGATTAGGCCTTGACATGGTATGAGTGGTAAGAGGAGCAATTCGAGTTCCCTTCGTGATGGAGGTTTAAGGAGGATTTGCTCCAATGCTTCCAACCAGGGGTGGCCCAGAACCCCATGGGGCCGTTACTAGATGTGAAGCAACGAGCTTGATGATGCAATACTGAAAGGATTTTGAACTAGTTGCAAGGGCCAAGAAAGATATAGACCCGAAGATACTCATGTGTATCTTCATGAACAGACTCAAGAAGGAGGTGACAGTGAAGATGACGGTGGGTAAGTTCAGGAACTTGGTAGAGATGATGGACTGCACTAATTGGAGCAAAGAAATTAAGCTTGGGTAAATGTTGGAGTGAACCTAGGAGGGAAGGGTGCAGGTGGACCCTCAGGGGGCCTAGGCCCATTTAGATCTCAACCTTGGGTAAGAAATAATCCTAGGGGGTTCAAAGGAGTGGACTGAAGAGTGATGCTAGTCCAAGCCCATTTAGACCCCAAAATGGACTAAGGGACAACTAAGGATAGCCCCAAGGAAGTGGGCTGAGTGGCAGTAATAGTAGTCCGTCTGCGAGTAGGACTAGCAGTATTAGGAGGCTTTGTTATGAAGATTGGCAAGAGAGACAGAGGAAGGGGTTGTGTTTCCGATGTGGAGACAAGTGGAACCCTGAGCACATCTGTCAACTTTGCCATTTTTAGTTCATTTTGATGAAGGAAGGAGTGGAGGGAGACATTGGGGGTAAAGAGCCTGAGGTGCCTCCAGAAGGAGAGCAAGAATCTGAATTAAGGGAGCTTTAGTTGTCATCATTTAGCTACTGGGGGTTAACTTCAAACAAATCTATCAAGGTATGGGGGAGATTCAAGAAGAGCAAGTAATAGTGTTGATAGATTCATGAGCCACTACTAACTTTATTTCTACTCAGGTAGTGGCGAAGCTACAGTTGCTAGTAGATAAAGTAGAAGGGCTCAAGGTGGAGGTAGGGAATGAAGCCATTAAGGAGGGATTCGGAGTGTATAAAGGTGTAGAGTTGCTAGTGCAGGGCATCAGAATTGCCCAAAACTTCTTTGTTTTGGATCTAGGCAGGTCCAAAGTGGTGTTAAGGGTGGATTGGTTGGCTGGTTTAGGAAACTTTGTAAGGAATTATAGAAACATGACACTGAGTTAGTGGAGAAGGGCAGCCAAGTGTTATTGAAAGGTGATCCCACCTTATGTAAGAGCAAATCCTCTTGGAAAGCAGCTTTGAAAGCTCTCAGAGCTAAGGGAAAAGGTTATTTGGTGACACCCATGCAGGCTAAAATAGTAGAGAAGGAATCTTCTGGTCTATCTGAGGGAGTGTAAAGCTTATTAGCTGAATATGAAGACCTTTTTCGAACTCCCACATGCTTGCTACCGACCAGAGAGCATGATCATGCCATAGTACTGAAGGGAGGAGCTCCAATTCCACACATCCGCCCATACAGGTATCCCCATTATCAAAAGAATGAAATTGAGAAGATCATAGATGAGATAATATAATCTAAAACTATAAGGCCTAGTACTAGCCTGTTTTCTAGCCCGATAATTTTAGTCAAGAAAAAATATGGAGGGTGGCGCTTTTGTGTGGATTATAGTGCCTTAAACAAGATCACAATTCCTGATAAGTTCCCAATCCCTATTATTGATGAGTTACTAGATGAGCTAGGGGATGCAAGAGTTTTCTCTAAGCTGGATTTGAAATCTAGTTATCACCAGAATAGGATAAAGAGTGAAGACATCCCAAAAACACCTTTTAGGACACACGAGGGGCATTATGAGTTCCTAGTTATGATATTTGGACTCACAAATGCCCCCTCAACCTTCCAAGCCCTCATGAACAAGGTGTTGAAACCTTTCTTAAGGAAGTTTGTCCTAGTATTCTTCGATGATATACTAATATATAGCTCCAATCTTGAGTTGCATCTTATACACCTTCAAATGATTTTTGAGGCCTTAAGGATTCATGAGCTATATGTTAACAAGAAAAAGTGCTGTTTTGAGCAATCCCAAGTTGAATATCTGGGGCACATCATTTCAGGAGAAGGGGTGGTTGCTGACCCCAAAAAGATCTAGGATATGGTATATTGGCTTGCACTTACTGATTTGAGGGGTCTTAGAGCATTCTTGGGATTGACGGGGTACTATAGGAGGTTTGTGGAGAACTATGGAAAGATTGCATGGCCATTAACCCAAATCCTTAAGAAAGACAGTTTCAAGTGGGGAGAGGAGGCTCAAATGGCCTTTGAGAAGTTGAAGAAGGCGATGACCTCATTACCAATGTTAGATGTCCCCTCGTTCACCAAGCCTTTTATGATTGAAACTGATCCATCCGATAAAGAAATTGGGGCTGTTTTGATGCAAGAGAGGAGGCCCATTGCATATATGAGCCAAGTTCTATATGAGTGAGCCCAAAACAAGTCCATTTATGAGAGAGAATTAATGGCCATAGTGTTGGCAGTGCACAAGTGGACTCATTACTTGTTGGGGCAGCATTTTGTGGTGCATATAAACCAGAAGAGTCTGAAATATTTGCTAGATCAGAGAGTTGTGGGTGAAGACCAGAAGAAATAGGTGACAAAACTTCTTATTTATGATTTCCATATCAAGTATAAGGCAGGGAATGAGAATAGAGTGGCTGACATCCAATTTAGGAAGCTTTAATACTCTGTCGTTTCCATTGTCAATGTTGCTAATTGGACTGACTTAGAGACTGAAGTTCAAGTAGATGCGAGGCTGTGGGGTATTATTCAAGACTTGCTATAGGGAAATGATTCTCATCCGAGGCTTGAATTGAGGAAAGGGAGGTTGTACTACAAGGGCAGAGTGGCGATTGCTAAGGAATCAACAAAAATTCCTCAAATTTGTAGGAATTCCATGACTCTAGCACTAGGGGTCATTTTGGTTTCTTTCGAACTTATAAGAAGATTTCGGGCTTGCTGTATTGGGAGGGCATGAAATCCTGCATCTAGAAGTATATAAAAGAGTGTGATGTTTGCCAAAGAAATAAACATCAAACTCTTTCACCTACAGGGCTCTTGCAGCCGCTTCCAATTCCAGGCAACACATGGACATATGTGACCATGGGTTTCATAGGGGGACTGCCTAAAGCACTAGGAATGGATACTGTCATGGTGGTGGTTGATAGGATGATGACATATGCCCATTTCTACCCACTATACCATCCATATACTACTAAGAAGGTGAATACCATTTTTGTCAAGGGGGTGGTTCGCCTTCATGAGTTTCCAAGCTCGATTGTCTTAGATCAGGGCCAGGTGTTCATGAATAATTTTTGGACTGATCTATTTAAGATGGCAGGGACTAAATTGAAATTTAGTTTAGCCTACCATCCTCAAACCGATAGGCAAAGTGAAGCAGTCAACAAGTGTCCTGAAACTTATCTCCGCTGTTTCACAAGTTCTAAGCTTTGATAGTGGCTTAAGTGGCTCCCTTAGGCTGAGTATTGGTACAATACCAATTACCATGGAGCTATTCGCATGACTCCCTTCAAGGCTCTCTATAGAAAGGACCCTTCTACACTTTTAAAGGGTGGTAAGGAGTCCACAGTTGAGGAGGTTCATATGTTAATGGAGGAACAAAATTAGATGTTGGATAAGCTAAAATTCGAACTAGAAAGGGCTCAGAACTGCACGAAGTCATATGCAGACCTCAAGAAAAGAGAGGTGAAATATGAAGTGGGAGACAAGGTTTACTTGAAGCTACAGCCTTATAGCCTCTAGACACTTGCTAAAAGGGTCAACCAAAAGTTGAGTCCTAGATACTATGGGCCTTATGACATTGTAGAGAAGATAGGACCTGTTGCTTATAGGTTGAACTTTCTAGCCGACTCTGGAGTTCACCCTATTTTTCACATATCTCTATTGAAGAAATGTGTCTCTCAGAATGTGCAAACCTAACCACTTCCAGTTGCTCTATCAGAAGGTTAGGAACTACAGGTGCAATGAAAAAAGGTCCTTGCAATTCGTACTAACTTAGTAGACCAATTCGAAGTCTTGATTAAGTGGCAAGCTCTACTTACTTTTGAAAACTCCTGGGAATTGGCAGTATACATTTAGAAGTTGTTCCCTTCTTTCAACCTTGAAGAAAAGGTGGATTTTGAAGAGGGTGTTGTTAGGGCCCCAAATATAAATATTGCTGCTAATATTACCCCTATCCCTTGTAGTGTTACCACAAGTAATTTTGTTTTACCTTATGCTAAGGTTTATATTAGAAAGAATAGAAGGTGAGAGGATAACATGGGCAAGGCATGTGACCAAGGAGGGATGGGAGAAACTTGTAACTAACTTTGCCTAGCTGGAGTGGGGAGGGGTGAATGCATTGTTGATTCTATTACAGGAAGAGGTGGGAAGTATATAAGGTAAGGGAGAGTGTTGAGGGGAGCATCTCAGAAAAATTGGAATAGAATTGGACTTAGGAGGGTGCTAGGTCTCTTTAACACCTAGCTGGTTCTTATACACTTTTCTTTTCTTTTTTTTTCCTATGAATAAGACACACAACAAAAGGAGGGAGCTAATACTACACTGCTGTTGCTCTTTTTCCTTTAGATTCCAT
This sequence comes from Pterocarpus macrocarpus, assembly GCA_031439585.1. Lineage (NCBI taxonomy): Eukaryota > Viridiplantae > Streptophyta > Magnoliopsida > Fabales > Fabaceae > Pterocarpus > Pterocarpus macrocarpus. The sequence continues at coordinate 46,464,769 of CM062522.1, forward strand.
ACAGCTTGTACTCATTTTTTCCACTTATCTGATACTAGTTCTTATAGGCTCCTTGCATTTTCATGGTTGGCATAAATGCTTACCAGCTTTGTCAAAGGCCATAGGCCTAGTAGCCAGATTGGATTTGATATTGATTAGGCAGATCTCTTGGAGCTGGATCAATATCATGATATTATTGTAGCATCTGCCATATTTGGTATAACTGATGCATTCTATATATCTATTTTATTGTGTTTTTTCCCTATTCCTGATAGCTCCATCTTTATCAGGAAACTATGATGTCATACAACAGCCTATGAACATCAGTGTCGAAGCAAAGAAAGACATTCCTTTCTATATGTTCATTGATGAAGAAACAAAAATGTATATGAAGAATGCCAGTCTTTTAGATAGTAGCAAGAAGGTTGGGTTGTGGATAATGATTATCATCCATAATGTTCCTTATGCTGATGCTGGGCATAATGGAAAAGGTGAATTGCTCACTTTTTTCTTCTTACTTGTAACTATATAAAATATCTCATTTACAACAACAATAACATCGTTGATCCATTACATGAAGATTTAACAAAATTTTATGTTTGTTATTGACTGTCTCACCGAACCCTCTTCTCATTTCACATTTCAAGAAAATTTTACCATTTTTTGCATACATGTAATTCTTAGGTATTGCTCTGTTCATGAATCCTTTTAGTGAAGCTTCTCATTTCCTAACCAAAATAAAGCACTAAGGGGGTGTTTGGTTTGGCATTTCTTGTTTCCATTTCTAGTAAAAATGAAAAATAGGAGTGGAAATATGTTTGGTTGAATTGTTTTGAAAATATTTTTAGAAAATATTTCCAAAAATCAGTGGAATGTTGAAAACACCATATTCACGTTTTCAGCATTTTATATCTGACGATTGAAAATATTTTCACAAGACATGCAATGGCACGCTGGTAATATTATCAACATTTTTCTCTTTGCTTGTCACTTGCCTGTGTTCGAATCTCAGGCAGCACACAAACAATTTTTTTTCCTCCCCAATGCCCCCTTTTCTTTTGCACCGTGTTCAACTGCTCCCCCCAAATTAAAAACACCCTACTCCTCTTCCCTCAAGCAAAGGGCACGCTTAGCTCACCACTCAACGATTGCTCTCCACTGTTCGATTTGGAAAACTGCCGCTCACAGCCGCTGGCGTTGAGACCAACAGCACCACCACAGCCTTCCCTTCTCTCACCACGATCTCGGTTGTGTTTTCGTCCTTCACAGCCGCCGTTCAAATGCGAGGACCACCGCACCCCCTCCCTTCCTTCCCCCTTATCTCCGGCTCAACTTTCCTTGCTCACAGCCGCCGTTCAGACTGCGAGCACTGCCACAAACAAAAGGCACGCTCAGCTCACCACTCAAGGACTGCTCCCCACTGTTCGGTTTGGAAGACCACCGCTCACAGTCGCCGGCGTTCAGACCGACAACACCACCACAGCCTTCCCGTCTCTCACCACCGTCTCGGTTGTGTTTTCCTCCCTCACAGCTGCCGTGCAAACGCCAGGACCACCGCACCCCCTCCCTTCCTTCCCCCTTATCTTTGGCTCTGCTTTCCTTGCTCACAGTCGCCATTCAGACCGCGAGCACCGCCACAGCCCCTCCCTTGAGTCACTGCTATTTGGACTTTTGTTTGGTATGTATTTTTGGCTCCCCTCGTTGGATCTGCTGCTTCTCTATTTTATGATCTTTGCTTCTGAGTTGTATGATATTCTGCTGCTGCTCTGTTTGTTTCTTTTGCTTCTGCTTCCTTTTATGATATTCTGCTGCTGCTGCTCTATTTGTTTCTTCTGCTTCTGCTTCCTTGTATGACATTCTGCTGCTGCTGCTGCTCTGTTTGTATCTTCTGCTTTTGGTTTATTTGTAGATTAGTTAACCTTGCTTATCCATTGTTAGTTGCCTTACTAGATCTACCATATTTATCAAAAAATTAACCAAAATCTTTAATTATTTATGTATTGATCCCCATATAAGTGGTGTATAAAACATATGTTAAAAATACATTTTTCACTATGAATATATAAGCAGTTAGCGTCCACATGATTTGTCACATTTGTTGTTCATATATTCTTTGCATAGATAGCCTTAATTACTTCAGATTTTGGATCCTACTTATACTAATATGAGATCTGCTGGAACCATAATGAGAGGCTAGCATGGCTTTTTTCTCAGCAGCTATATCAAAACAAACATAGCTAGCTATATATTATACTGTTATCTTTGAAATTATGTTGTCATAACAAAAGAATAAAAGATATGGTGAACCGTAGATGTTTGATCATGGGGTGCTTTTCATCTATTTCACAATTTTAAGGACGTAATCTAGCAAAACTAAAGTACATCAATAATGAATGTGCTCATTTCATTCACGTGGAATGAAAGCAACATCTAAAGGAAGTTAATTAGGCTAGAAACAGAATCTTTATATCTTTAGACTTGGACTCCTTTATCTCTTTGCTTACATGGATGGACTATAACCAGGCTCATCAATTGGTCACTAAATTTCATCCTTAGAGCCACCAATGGTGTTCAAATGTTCATTGTCATTGCATATTAAATTTTGAAGCTTATAAGTATATAAATTATTCTTTGATAACATAAATCAACCTGAAAAAACATCTCTACTTTATTCTCTGTCCAATCAAAATTTCCTTAGATGTTTATAATATTAATGTATATGTTGGGAGTCACAAGTTACTGGGGATTGGTTTGGTTCCTTCTTTAAGAATTGTCATGAGTTAGCATCTATAATTACCTAGCTTGAATCGAAACTTGCACTTATAGGATAGTAACTACCTCCAATTTCATACATGCTTTGGGTTTTGCATAATTACTTAGCTTTAATCGAAATTTGCACTTATATGTTGATATGGTTTCTCTTGTTTTCATTTTAGGCTCTAAAGTGCTTTTGGTGATAGGTTCTTGTCTTCTCTTTTTTCTGTTGGAATTACATACATCTATTGCTTCTTTTTTATTGGTTTTTGCATATATTTATGGCCTTCTATGAGTTATTTTGATAGTAATGCCTTCTTATGTGTTTCTATACTTAATAAAATACGAAATTATTAGCACAAAATGAGCGGAAAAAGTGTCAAGGGGGATAATAAGGAATGGTCAGTACAGAACACAAAAATGTTCATTGAAATTGTTTATGATCGTGTCAAGAAGAAGCTGTTACAAGCATCAACATTTAAGAAACCAATATGGGAAGATATCAACAATGAATTGACTTCAATTAGTGGAGAAAATTATGGAGTGGAAAGGTTGATGGGCAAGTTTAATCGCCTGCGCATGCAATATCGCGAATTTTCAGCTTTGTTAGCTAGAACTGGAGTTACATGGGATTCAGAATCTAATAAAGTGAATGCTCCAGAAGAAGTATGGGAAGACATGTATACGGTATGTTTGCTTTAGTTTTGTGTTATTGTTATATTATATTGGTTTATGTATTGACATACGATTGAAAATATATATTTGTATTTTGTAGAAATGAAGGTTTTACAAGCAATTTAAGAAGCATGGATTTGAGTACAATTATGAAATTCTTGGTGAAATTTTTAATGGTAGCACAGCAACAGGGAAACTAAGTCATGCCTCTACTAAAGAGCCACTGACATCAGATGAAGAAAGAGAGTTAGAGGAAGATTTTCTTTCAAAAGGTATAAATGTAGATGCAAATATTGTTGATGTTGATGGTGATGACTCAGAAGAAACAAGCAAAAGAAAGAAAACCATTGGATCTTCAAGTGAACGTCGACATAAGGAGGCCAAGAATGCAAGATTAGATAAATTTGAATTTGCATTGGAGAAATGGGCTGAGTCAGTGAGTATCCGAACAGAAGTATCAAAGGCAAGGATTGAGAAATATAAATCACATGGTAGTCAGGCTACTAGTCCATCGTCGGATCCTTATTCTATAGAGGCATGCATGGGGGTGTTACATTCTATGCAAGATGTTTCAAGAACAATGTATAATAGAGCTGTGGCAAAGTTTGTACAAGCAGAATGGAGATGCATATTTATGACGATGGAAGCCGATAGAAGGATGGAATGGCTTGCTGATCTTGAGTAGTTTGTTTTAGATAATTTGTATCAGTTTATGGATATTATGTTTTAAAGGCTTGCTTTTTTTTTTTTTAAATGATTGCTAGACTTTATATTATGTTCTAGTATTTTCCAGACTTTATGTTATGTTTAAGGATTTTATGTTATGTTATGTTACATTCTAGTATTTGTATTAGTTTATGACTTGAGTATTTGAAGAAGTTGTGCTATGTTAGTTTTAATTATTATTGTTATTTACATGTCTATTTCATTACTATTGTTATTAGTATTAGTTGATTGAATTATTTATTCATTGGAGCAGGAAAATATGTCTATTTCTGGATCACTTGATAATTCACATAGCACGAGTAGTGATGATCCAAATGAATTAGATGATGAGATGGGAGATATTATTATGGTTCGATTAATGATTGAATATGAAAGGAGCTATGTTGACAGGAAACCTTGCAGAACTTCTGCCTTGACTGGAAGGATGTATACCCTTGAATTTTTGGCAGGCCATGAAGCTAGATGTTATGAAAATTTTCGGATGGAGAAACAAGTGTTTATAAATTTCTACAATGCTTTGAAGGAAGTTGCAAATTTAACTGACGGTAAAAGGGTCAGTGTAGAGGAAGGAGTTGCTATGTTTCTGATCATTATCTGTCATAATATGCATCATCGGGTTGTTGCTGAACGCTTTCAACATTCTGTGTATACTGTAAGCAAATGGTTTAGGATAGTTTTAAGAGTAGTATGCAAGTTGGGCACACATATTATCAAACCCCGAAATCAAGAGACTACTCATCCACATATATTGAGTAACTACAAATACTTCCCATATTTTAAGGTCATTATGCAATTCTGTTTTAATATTTATTAAATATATATAGTATCCATATTTGTTACAATTTTAAGGTAATTATGCAAGTTATAGCTATTTGAATATTGAATATATAATTAACTTACTAAAATCACATGGTAGTTTGCATAATATAGATATTTGTTATGTTCTGTACCAAATATAGTTTTGTGTCTAATGGATTATAATCCTGTAAACAGAATGATCACAAGCATGGTAGTTCATATAGAGTTAATTATATAGATTGATTTTTTTTTTTTCATTTTTTCATGAAGAATTGCATTGGTGCTATTGATGGTACGCTTGTATCTGCTTGGGCTCCTGCTTCCAAACAAACTGCTTTTCGTGGAAGAAAGGTTTTGATAACACAAAATGTGTTGGCAGTTTGTGATTTTGACATGTTATTCAGCTTTGTTTATTCTGGATGGGAAGGAATAGCAAATGATTCCAGGGTGTTTTTAGATGCATTAAAACCTGAAAATAATTTTTCAAAGCCTAGTGGAGGTAATATTATATTAGTATATTTTTTTCCCCTTTCTCATTATTAATTTTACGTTATCTAACATGTTCTTGTTTTATATGGCAGATCAATTCTATCTTGTTGATTCTGGATTTCCTAATATGTCTGGCTGTCTTACTCCATTTCGTAGTACAAGATATCATTTGCGTGACTTTCGTAACAGAAGACGAGCACGGGGTAAACATGAATTGTTTAATTATAGACACTCTTCATTGAGAAATGTTATTGAGAGGTGTTTTGGCATTCTAAAGGCAAGGTTTCCAATTCTAAAAATGATGCCAAATTACCCTGTTAGAAGGCAGAGGCAAATTTCCACTGCTTGTTGCACTATCCATAATTTTATTAAAATGCAACATGGAACAAACAGACTATTTGCTAATTATTCAGGAGAAGACATGATTGTGGATGGACAAAGTTTAAGTATGGATCAAGAGGGTGTTGATATTAATGCTACTGAAGCAACTCAAATGGCACAAGTTAGGGAGACAATTGCTAATCAAATGTGGGATAATTATCGTCGATGATTGATGATTATCATTTTTTGTATTTTCTTCTAGGATGATGTAGTTCTCTTCTTCTTTTTTTTTTTGGTATGTCTTAGCTGGTTGATAAGCCAAAATATAACAAAGACTGTAATTATAGATTGTACTAATTATTTTGTTTAATTATATCTCTTTTTAATGTGACTATAATTTACTTACAAATCAAATGTATTCTAAACATATTTTGTTATTACAAGTTTTTATAGTTGTAGTTTCCTTTGTAGTATTTAATTATATAATAATTGATAATGATAATAAAATTACTTGAAAGTGTTATTTTATTCCTAATCTTAAAATTTTATAGAATTATTTTATTTTCATAAATACTTTTAAATTCATCTCAAATTTGTAAATAATAAAATTCATCAATATGCAAAAAAAAAAAAATAACATAAGTTATTATTTAATAATAAATATAATTTTATTATCTCAAATTTGATTTTGAAAATGTATTTTGAAAACAAACAAACCAAATATATTTTCATTATTTTTCCTTTTTGAAAATAGACAAACCAAATGCATTTTCTAAATTCAAGAAATCTGAAAATGAAAATCTTTTTCAGAAAATGAAAATAGGAAATGAAAACAGGAAATATTTTCATAAACCAAACGCATCCTAATTTTTTTTTTTTTTGCCACCATTTCCCCCAATATTCTACCATGGTCTATGTTTTCAGCAATGATTTTGTAAGTAGATGCATTTTAAATTAGTTTTATTTCATGATAATTGTAGGTTGGCATATGATTGTCTTTAGATGAGCTAGTTGTTGAGTTGGTTTTAGGGGCCACCTTAGCTTCTTGCATATGTAGTGCTCAAAGAAAGGCTCAAGGTTACCTTCTTTTAGTTCTCTCTTGTCCTTACATTTGGGTGGCGCTTTAAATTGTGAGAAAATATTTGGGTTGGTACTCCTCTTTTTGAGGCTTTTCCTCGACTTTTTCGCCTACCCTCCTTCTATAATGCCCTTGTTTGTCAATTTTTTTCTTAGAATAACCTCTCTTGGAATTTCCATTAATTTTCTCAAAAATTTCCATGATAGAGAGCTTATTGAGTTAGAATCTTTTATTTCTTTACTTAGTTTTATTCATTTTTCTAATTTTTTTGACTCAAGAACCTAGGCTCTTGATTTGTCATGAGTTTTCTTTTGTAAATCTTATTTCTAGTGGCCTCTCCAAATAGAGAAATATTTAGGTTGGATAAGCCCATTTGGATATCTAAAGTTCCCTCAAAGGTCAAAGTCTTTGTTTGAACTATTGTTCTTAATAGCATTAACACAAATGACATTGTTGAGTATATGATTTTGATGATGAGTAATAAGTGCTAATTTCTAGTTTCCATTAAAAGAAAAATGCTATATTTAAGAATTTCCTTTCTTATCCTAGTGAATGATTCCCTTATTTAAGTCTAAATACAATATTGAAACATCTGATTTGAAATTAGTATATGACCTATTTTTACTCAGAATATTCATTTTCAAGGGATGAAATCATGCAACAAACGTTCAAATGAGTGAAATGTGGCATGGTTGTAAAAGCAGAAAGAAACAGCAACTAAAGCAGCAACTACGGGTCAGGATCCAGCAACTACTAACCTGTTACAGCAGTTACGTGGGATTACAATCTTTTGCCCAAACTCTAGCCACAATTCTCTCCAATGGCCAGTAGGCTTCAACAATATATTATCTATAAAAAGCCTTCAAGATGGTTGAAGAAATGACACCTTCCATCAAGAGGAAATAAAGATTAAGGGTTCTAGTATTTGTTCTTACAATTGTTCATTCTACTCTTAGAGAGAGTTGTCTTTTCTTGTAGCTCATATTCAAGAGCAACACTTTGCTTTCATCATTGAGTTGTTCATTTTTTAGAGAGGCGGGAAGAGTGTGGGTAGCATTCTAGGAGTCCTTTCTATCTAGAAACACTCTACTTGGAAGATAGGCGGAAGAAGGTTGGTTGAAAGCCTTGTAAGCCAAAATTCAACTAGTGAAGAAAATCCCAAGTAATTGGGGACTGGACGTAGGTTGTAAATTGTAACCGAACCAGTATAAATCGTTATGCATTTCTCTTCACCCTTATCTCTTTTAATTTTCTGCTATATTGTGTTTAACCATTTCAAGGCTTAATTCTGAATTATTTTCTGTATATGCTTTGTTTAAATTTATAAATTTCTATTAGTGAACCAATTCACCCCCCTCTTGGTTCTATCAGACATGTTCTAGAAGCTCGCGCTTCTAACTGCTTTGTCTCCAAACATGTACTATGTCTAGTTTGAATTCCAAATTGGGGACTTATCTCTTCTACATTGCCCTACAGCGAGGTCTCTTTGAAACAAGCTTTTTGGTATCTTTGGAGAGTCGTTGGTTTACCCTATCACTATGTATTTACATCATTTTCTCCTTACTAAGTTCAGAGGTTTTGGATCTCGTAAAGATGCAAAGATCTTGTGGCAGTCCTCGGTTTATGATGTGCTTTGGTGTATTTGGCCGGAAAAGAATGTTAGAATATTTAAATATTCCTTTGCAATGGTAGACTTTATTTGAGATAGGATTACTTTTCTAGTTTTCCTTTGGTGCTCTGCTCATGTTTTGTTTCATTGTGTTTTGTTATTTGACCTACAAAGGGATTGGCATGCATTATTCATGGTTTATCCACTTAGGATCTAGTTCGTTATTTTTGGTTTCTTTGTGAGGACACCTTATTTTCTTTTTTACACTTTCCTTCTTTTCTAATATATTTCTTTTCTATTAAAAAAAGGGCTTTTGCTCAAGGGTTGCTTGCTTTTTTGTATATGTTCAGGTCTTCATTGAACCAGTGCATGATCCATGTCTAAAGATTAAGAAATTGATTTGTTGATACTTGAGATATCATATTTGATCACTAGGGAGCAGTTTGCACTGAAGTAGATAGTATGATAAAAATTTAAATCTGATAGAAAATGTTACAAAAAGCCAAAGCGGAAACAAAAATAGTTGTAGTAAATGGTAACCATAAAAGAACTATAACTAATGGTTTTGCATGAGCTGTTTACTTTTAAAACAAAAAAGTTAATGTGATGTGTCCTCTTTAACAAAAGAACACAACAGAAAACAACAAAGGGAAAAGGATTGTCCTCTGTTTCATGAAATATTAAGTACTGTTGTGATGTACAATGGCCTAATAAGCATTGAATAATTTATAATACCATCAGGATTGAATATGTTGATCTATTATGTACCTATTGCAGGTTCCCAAGCTTCTTTTGCATAGGATCATCCCTAATGTCAAATACTCAATATGGATTGATGGGAAGCTCAAGCTTGTTAGTGACCCATATCAAATTCTTGAAAGGTAGATGCTATATCTAATGTCTTTTGCCTATGTAGTGGACTAAGTTTCTATGTACGTTGACTTGAACTTGATAATAAAAACTGGTACTCTGTAGTTCGGAGTTTTTGTTAGACAAGTTTAGAAATCCAGTGTTTTGCTAGATCAACTATATTCTTTCAAGGATATTGCTAGCAATTTTCAACATAGACTCCATGATTGTTAATTTAGTTCATTTTGTTTTCACTCTTTTCAACTTCGATGTAACGCTTCTTGTGCCTGTCCTTCACAATTTAACTTACTGCTATAATAAGACGGCAAAGCATAGATGTGGTCTACACTACTGTTAAGGGGATTCTTAAGTTTGTCTGTCATTGGTATTTTCTCTAAAATTTTCAATATAAGAGTTTGTTCGGTTTGTCTTTTGGTTTTCTGTTTTTAATTTTAATTACAAAAATATCACTTATTTCCAGTTTCTAGGATTTTATAAAGGAAACAGTTAAAATAACAAAATCATATCTTTACTGTTTCCTTCATAAAATCTTAAAAACTGGAAACTAATTGAAATAAAGTGGCATTTTTGTAATTAAAACCAAAAATAGGAAATAAAAATAGAAAATGGAAGCACAAACTAAACAAACTCTAAGATTTTTAATCTTATAAATGCTATCAATCTGCATATCCAACTTTCACTAGTATTACTGAATCCTTGCCTTGTTCATGCAAGACACCTTTAATATTGCAGTAATTGGCTTTGACAATGTCCACTCCTCATATTGTTATTTGCTTAAGTTTAATAAATCATATGCACCGTTTGCTTGACAAAATTTAATGTGTGTTTTAACTTTAGTTTCAGTAGCTTTTTTTTTTTCATATTGTTGTTAACATTGATGCCCATGTTATATAGTATTTAATCGTTCAGCTTTATTTTACATTACAATAGCGCGTGAGGAGGATATATGTTGGTGGCAGCATAATTTATGATTGTATATCTGTAATATCTTCAGTACCACATTCTTTTATATGATTCAGGTTCTTGTGGCGCCCAAATGCTACATTTGCAATTTGAAGACACTGCACGTTTTGATGTCTTTGTTGAGGCTGAGGCAAATAAAGCTGCAGGGAAATCCGAAATTGCATCCATTGATCACCAAATTCAATTTTATCAAAAATATGATGGTCAAACTCATTATTCCAAGGATAAGCTTCCTATAACTAGTGGTAGGAACAGTTTTCATATATACAAACACGTCTGCATGTGTAAAATGGATTATTTGTGGTGATGTGTGTCTGTGCTTGTGATTTATTTGTTGTCTCCATCTTAAAATCTGATATGGCTGATTTTCTGCAGATTTTCCTGAAGGTTGCGTTATCATTGGAGAACACATTCCAATTACAGATCTATTTACCTACTTATGGTTCAATGAAGTTGATCGCTTTACTCCCAGGGATAAGTTAAGCTATTCCACAGTAAGAGACAAAATAATGGCAAAAGTTGATTGGAGTATTAACATGTTTATGGATTGTGAAAGGCGTAATTTTGTGATACAGGTTAGCATTTTCACACTGTCATGCCTTTTTTTGGATGTAGAAAAACGGCTAGTTGCAGATTTATGCTTCTAAACAAGTAATACATACAGAATTTTTTTTTTTATATTTTTTTTCAGATTTGGGGATGAGGAGGGGGGATTCTGTATTTGAACTCACAGCTCGGTTTGTCTTTTCAAATTTATTTAACTTAAGAAATTGAAGAACTTTGTCCCCTAAATTATTTTGCATCCAAGTAAGAAGGAAAAGGTCAAGGTCATCACAGACATTGCACCATTGTTTCTTTTTTTCTTTTTCCTTTTTTTTTTTGGCAGGAATATGGTGGTAAGGATAAGTTACTCCAATATTCCTGATAACAGCAGCATTGACATGCCTGAAATCCCGAAAGGCAAGCCAAGTTCCACTTAGAGGATTGCCTCGAAAGTACTCACTCAGAATTTCCCCTCACTAAGACTACCCATGCATAACCCCTAGGCGCCAAGGGATCTTCCTGTGCAGGGATGACCACCAAGCGGGATTACTGGCCCGGATGGGATGGAAACCGATGCACTCTGGGAGTGCAGAGCCTTATCCAGAGCTCTTAAACCACTTGATCCATCCTGCCATGGCACCTTTAAAGTAGTTTAGTCACTCACTTAAAAATCTTAAAGTTCTCATTTTGGGTTTGTTAATGACTGCAATAAACAAAACCCATTTTCCCCTCAACAAATTGGTTCATGATTCAAAATTTATCTTGTAGCTGAATCTTTTTGGCACTCTCACTGCATTAATTTCTTGTGGTAAAAGTAATTAAATTTCTTTTAGAATATCCTCTATTTCCTCTTTAGTTCTGTGAAATTAATAATACTCATACTGTTGGTTTGTCATACCTAATTTCAGGGTTACCATAGAGACATGTTGGAGAACATGCCTCCTCCAGCTGTTGTAATCCACCCTCCACCTTCTCTTCCCTACAGTAATAACTATCACAATTCTTTTTAGTGTTTTCTTCATCTTCTTTTGTTTAGGTTTCTTTTAACCCAGTTTATAAATTGTAAATTTCCAAATTATACATCAAGGGTCCGACTAACGGATACAATTTTGAAATTGTTGCTTCCCTTTCTTGTTTTAGCTGTAAATATCTGTCTCTAATAAGTTCAGTGTACCACCTTTTCCAAAAGGGAAGGAAATGGAGAAAGAAAAGGGTTCTCAGCTGTGCATGCAGAGCATTAGGTGCTGCTACATGTTTAGCGCCGTTAAAAAATGATGCCTCTGTTGGTTTTTAATATTTGAAAAATGAAACCAACAGAAACTAAAATTAGTGGCTTTCTTCGGGGGAAATAACTTGGTAGTTATTATCAGTTCAAAATGTTGTGGATTCACTGATGTGTACACTTAATGTTGGAAATGCAGGTTTTTTATTATTTCGAATTCTTTTGTTTTTTTTTTCCCCCTTATTACTCTGATGGGAGCTGTATGTTGGAACAGTTACCAGATTAAAATTGATCGATTTGCAAGCTTTTGTTTCAAAAGAAGGAAAAATTGTTTTGTTCAAAGTTAGACGAGAATCCGCACGTGGTATAGTCTAGTTGATTTTTTCATCTAAATTTATATCCTAAAATAGTTAAATAAAATGAACAGACTTTAATTAAGTTCAACCGTTGTATAAAAAATGAGTTATGCTATTAAGCCGGAAAAAATTCCCGAATTTGGATTCCTCGAATTAGTTGTTTCATGAGCTGGCATATGAATAATTAATTCATTCAATCTTCTGTCCACGTATTATGTAAATTTAGATTTATTTTTTTAAAAAAAATAACGGCTAAAAGTAAATATGCAAAAATTACGCAACTATTGTAGCACACATGACACCGCTTGGCCTCTCCATTCTTCTTCTGGTTGTCGCTCGCGACTTTTACAAAGCGAGTGTTGCAATTTTTATGAAATAGAAGAAGCTATTTATTCCTATTGATCGGTGACAGGGGCATAAAAAATCATAATTCATATTTATATAAAAATGCAAGCTATACCACTTTTCTTCCATGATTAATTATTTTTCATGTCACAATTCAGATTTAGATAAATATGCAAGTAAGGTTAACTGCAAAAAGATTAAATTGGATGAATTTAGATACCAAGAAAGATCTAGTGTGTGTTTAAAAAAGCTGTAAGATTAAAATTATTTTAATAATTTCTTATTTGCATAATCATTATTTCGTATAATCAATTATATGATAATCAATTTATGTTTTGATACTTTAGTTGAAAAGAGATTTTAAGATAATTTATTTTGTTTGAATTGTATTAAAAAAATTATGTTTATATAATAAAATTACTAGAAAGGGTACAAAATAATTATTTATATTATATAATATTTGATATTTAAGATTAATTTGATAAAAATATAATAATTATTAAATAATCAACTTCTATTTATAATCATAAACTCCAAAATATTGATTATATTTATAAATTATTTTTCAACTTAAAATTATTAATTAGATTATAATCTATTTTCAAAATTTAACCAAACATTTTTGCAATATAGCTTTTTAAAAAAAAAAATAATTAATTAGCAATGCCTTTGGAGATGTGTCAGTGTCATTGGCTGCTTCTACTTGTAGCAGCTGAGTATCTAAACTACAAGTACCATCATCTAAACACAAGCCTACAGTATTGCTTCCAAATCATTTACAGGCCTTGGTTGTTGAGTGCTCACATTTGAGATTTTGGAACCTATGATGGCGCAGCGATGTTGTTTCCGACAAGGTGGTTTAGAGATCTATTTGGAGGTTGCATTGATAAAGTGGACTGAAATATGAAGCTTTGGGAAAAGAAAAAATAGAAAAGTTTTAACGGTAGCTGACAAAGCGAATCTGTTGGGGAAAAAAGAGAAGGTTGGAAAAAAAATAAAAAATAAAAGAGGAAGAAGCTACAATTACAAGCGACCTGTAAATTATTAAATTCCACATAATTGCCAAATGTATCGGGCATGAGAAGTTCTGGCGACGTGTCTGGACAAATAGTATTTTCCATAAAAAATAGAAGGATCATCACTGTAACAATATTTGTATCCAGCCCCGCCTTCTCCCCGGCACCAGGCCAAAGAAGAAAAGAAAAGAAAATATCACTGGCCTTTTAAGGTAGTTAGTTCTCCAACTGGTCATACAGTTGACGTTTAAGAAGCAGGTGCACCAGAGCACCAGTTGAACTTGCAAAAAAGGGCAGAGCCCCAAATGCCCTCCCCCCAACCCCTCCCTGACCGACAAAAAAAAAGGCAGTTAGTTCTCATCGAGTTATCTTATTTATATATAATTTTGGGACACTAAAATTCAGCCTTCTCTCGTATAAATGTATAGAATATTATCATCTTGATACATGTATATTTACTCACACTCACATTGATATATAGTGTCTCATACTCCATGCGATATTTATACATGTTATGTTCAAAAATCATCTCTCTTTCTCGCTTATATAGTAGTGAGCACCTTTGTCTGAATACATATTGCCTCATGCACGCTGGAAATACATTCTCTTCAGTTAAGTCACTAAATTAAACGCTAACTTGCATCCAATTAACTTGTGGTTGTGCTTCTATGTGCGACCACCTTCCTCTGTCCATGAACTTGAGATTGCTTTCTCATTAAAAAAAAAAAAAAAGGCCTTGAAATTTCTTTAGAATTAATTCGTTAATATATTTAGGATGCATTTATTTTAACTTTAAAAAAAATGATTAAGAAATTAAAATTTTTTATATAATTAAAAAAATTAAAAATAATTTTTTTTATATTCTAATTATTTTTAAAAATTTATTAAATATATCAAAAGTGATTTTTTTTACCAAAATAATCTTACCCAAATGCAATCCTAATGTATAAAACCACGGTTTCAAGTTATTAACACCACGAAACAACGTGCTTATTCATTGCAGAACGTGCTTGGTTGCAACCTCAACGTCTTGGAACTGAGGAAAGTAACTTTCAGCTAAATATGTGCTTTAACGACTCCTTTTAACCTGAGGAGTTTTAGATAAGGACCAATTTGGCTCTTGAGTCTCAGCTGCATGATTTGAATGGACGGCACAGGTTGAAGCTAGTTAGAATTGAAGAAACTCCCCCAAAGAGTTAATAATTAAAATTGTGTATTTATATTTGAGGCCAAATTTGATCTTAGAATTAGGATGTAATAATTTAATCATTGGCTTGAACTGTGGTTAATGGGTAGTAAGACTTTAGTTTAACTTAATGTCATGAACAAAAGGTGTTGACTTATACGATGCCGTAATATGTCATAGTTTGAAATTATGCCTGTGCGAACAGTTAAGCACCAATAGAATTTTTGGTTGGGCGAAGATTGTGCAAGCTTGTCGGAGTTAATTACCAGAAGGTCTTGGCACCGAATTTATGGCAAAGGAGAAAGTGTCAAGAGGGTTTGATGGTGCAAGAATCTGATGCGATGCAGATATGCTGGAGAGAATCCAACGCGCAAACATACACCATAAGATTGTGGTATTTTGGGTTGCGCACCACGATTAGATGGAAAAATTTATGTAGAGAACAAAGTTAAGGCAGCGGCGAATGATGTGTTGGGTATTTGGGGGTGGCTGGGGCGGTGGATTAGAGTGTAGGCGGTGATTGAGGTGGTCGCCGGCGGGTGGAGAAGATTGAGAGTAGTTGTGCGTGGATCGTGTTTTTGGACATGGGTTGCATTATTTGGGCCTATGAGATATGTAAATTTTCATTAATTGCCCAGTTTGGCTTATTGCAGCGTTGTTATTATTAGGAAGTTTTATATGGTGGTATACACGTGCTGAGCATGTGGCAAAAAATAAAATACAAATTTATAAAATGGGCCTCCTAACCTTAAAAATTGAAAAAAAGCCCCAAGAACCAACAAAGTCCAAAAATCGTCGAGGATCCGGTTAGAACGAGCCGTGCTTTAGCCTGCGGAAACAGGACAGGTCACCAGTAGATCAAACGATTCAAAACTCAACCCTGGAAGGGAAGGAAGAATACTTTATTGGAGAATAGATCACCGTCCGTCATGACGAATACATGGAAGATGAGCTTTCCTTTTACCTATTTTTTCCTTTTTCTCAATTTTCTAAAGAACAATTCTCCATGTCCTTAGCTGGCCTGCAAGGGAGAAAAACCCGTGATGGCTTTCTTTTTATACAATTTAAAATTATCTGATACGATAAGATTGTTGTCAATAGGTGGATGGACAGAATCAGAAGATTCAGAACATGGCACATTTTTTTTTTCGGGGGGTTTACTGTCACATTACTATTTATTTGGATAACATTTAAAAAAAATTCTTTATTTACGTTATTTGCAATTTATTTATCAAAACCTTTTTTTATCGGTTATTTTATTTCATAATCTATCTACTGATAATAAAATAAGTAATAAAGTTCAATATTCCAAAATGTAAGATGCACCAATAAAAAGGTTGTTGCACCAATCAAAAAGTTAATGGGAATAAATTGCAAAGTATATGGCATCTTTGTATTTTCATTCAGACAGTTGTTTGTGCAAAAGTTTTGTATTAATAATTGTAACAATTAGCAATACCGCCAACAAAGCAAAGGTACCACAACGAAGATGTCTTATGGAATTTTTTTTATATAAAAGAAATTTAACTTGTTTAAAAGAAATTTGCTTTTACGATACCAATTTTGTTATAAAGTCTCCAAAGAATATGAAATCCAACATTGAATTACAGAAGGGTCAGCTCAGAGAAGGGTAAGCTACATTTTCCCTTCAATTCACCTTTGATTCTTTGTGCGACAACTTTCTTAGTCTTATATGTAATCATGTTATGTCATGAACTATTTAAGGGTATGTTTGTTTGGAATTATTTTGATAAAGAATTACCTTTTTTATAAAAAAAATTAATTTTCATATATTTAGATAATTTTTTAAAAATAATTAAATTTAAAAAAAATTTATTTTCAAATTTTTTATAAAAATTGAAAAGAGTAATTTAAAAAAAAAATTTTAATTTTTTTAATTATATATAAAATTTAAATTTTAAAATCAATTTTTTTAAAAGTTCACCTTAAATGAGCAATATATAATATTAAAACAGTAAGAATATAGGGCTGGTTGCTATACTTATCCATTTTTCGATAAGCTAAAAATTGTCTATTTATATCAAGACAAAGTGTATATTTGGAAAATATGTGAAATCAAAATTCTTTTAATAATTACTTATTTGTATAATTATTTTTTTATATAATTGATTATATGATAATTAATTTATATTTATATACTTTAATTAAAAAATAAGT
Organism: Pterocarpus macrocarpus; assembly: GCA_031439585.1. Lineage (NCBI taxonomy): Eukaryota > Viridiplantae > Streptophyta > Magnoliopsida > Fabales > Fabaceae > Pterocarpus > Pterocarpus macrocarpus. The sequence continues at coordinate 46,481,877 of CM062522.1, forward strand.
TTAAATAATCTATTTTATTTAAATTATATTAAAAAATTATTTTTATATAATAAAATTATTAAAAAATATATAAAATAATTATTTATATTATATAATATTTATTACTTAAAATTTATTTGATAAAAATATAATAATTTTAAAATAATTAACTTTTATTTATAACTATAAATTTTAAAATATTATTTATATATATAAATTATTTTTTATCTTAAAATTATTAATTTTTTATTATAATTTATTCCTATTTGATTCTCCAACAATTTCTCCAAAACAACTTTTAAAAAAGACAAATGCCGTCAAGAAATCACCAAAACTGGTATTAAAAGTATTTTAAGACTGGCCAAGTCTAAAATGAGCAGCTCCGTATGGGCCCCTACATGCTCAATGGCCGAAAGATTACAAGACAACGCTTTGAATAATCTTTAGAGCAAAGTCATGTAGACCCATTTGCACGACCCAATACTTTCTTTCCAATTGCCTAGCAGAACAAGCAAGGAAGCAACCAGAGAAGAAGCATGGCATTTCCTGTATGTGGTTCAGATGATAAGGGTATGGAAGCAATTTCTATGCCATTTATGGCATAACAAGCAGCTTGTGTCCTTATCTATCCCTATGCAAATCCAATCTAAGAAATTAATCCTCTTCCTTTGTAAGTAATCTGAGGCTGAAACAGTACCCTCTTTATTTGCCCTTCTGATATGCATGACATGTTCACCCTTGAAGGAAAACCCTTTCTTTTTTCGGCTTGATTTCCTTTATCATCACAACTTCTGAGACAGGATTTTGGGATTCAAGGCTTTCGCCAATATCTTTGATTTAAGGTGGTCTCTGTGTTTTCTGCTTGGGAGTGACCTTTGTAATATATTGTTGAGAAGCTACAAGTTGAAATATTAGGTTGAGCCCTTAAAAATTGCAACTTCTGATTTGTTTGTAACTAGAAAAATTTTCTGAGAGAAATAGTTGGCATGTGGCAATCTAGAATCAGTATTGTTCATGGATGCTTACTATGTCCGTTATATTACTGCAAAGTAGTGCTTGAAATTCCAAATGCCATTGCTGGTGTAGAAGCTCGATTGAGTTAAAAGTAAGGAATCAAGAGCCTTTACAGTGGTTTAGGAGCAATGGTTTCTTCCGTGTTTTCCCTTATCTGTGTTCTTCATGCTGCAATAGCTATTACTGGTGGAGCCCTGATGATATTCTACTCCAGAGAGATCTCTGTGTTTGGCCATGGACCTGAGACTGCGAGCAAGCTTCAAGGGTCAACACCCCACGACCAGCTACTGATTCAAACCTCGTATTCCTTCTCAGGCTTGCTCATGTTCACACTTGGGTTCCTTCTGTTGATGGTTGCCTTTGTTAAGGACAGGGAGTTTCAGAGTTTCTTTGCCAAAGGGTGTGTGCTGCTTCACATTTCCATGGCACTGTGGAGGTTCTGCTTTGAGAGGAAGGTTGAAGGTCTTGCCCGTGACTGGCCTAGGCATGCTGCTGGGAACATTGCACTGGCCATTTCATGGGTCTTCTTTCTTGTGTACTCATGGAGAGAGAAGTATGATTAGGTGTTGCAAGATTTGGTCCTTGTGGAAAAGTGGCCAAAAAAAGGAGGTTTTCTAAGGAACCAATATTTTCAAGCTCCACAACTTGTTTGGGAATTTCAAAGGGACAAATTGAGCTGATCTGTGTTATGGAAAAAATTGGGGCTTCATTTGGGCTGGAATGCTCAAATTCTCAAGGCAAATGGAGAACCATTGTATGAGTCGTGGAAAGAGAGGATGGAATAGGCTGTTTGGGTCAAATTTCCTGGTTCTGAGGTGCACAGACTCTGAGAAAGTTAGATTTTTGAGGGCCTATGTTGGCAACGTTTCTTTGATTGCTTCGGCTTCTACCGGGAACTTGAGTAATTACACTTCATTTTCTATGGGGTCCTTAGAATCTGTACTGGTTTATTTTTTTTCGATAACCATCTGTACTGGTTTATTCCCTTCTAGCTTCATGTATTAAGTTCCTTCTGAATGTAACTTTCACTTTCTTTATTGCATAAATAATATTGACGCTATTATGTTGATTTGGCATATTGCCACATATGATCACTAAGGAGTTGGCAAGAAAAATACCATCTCTTTTCTGTGGATCAAGGAATGTCTTTTTAGGTTGTTTATTTATTTATTCATTTTGCTTTCCCTTTTGTTTTCCCTTTTCTTTTAGCTAAAGTAGATGCTCTCATTTTGTATTCGTCAAATTTTTTTTTCAAAACAAGTTATTAGGTTCTTTCAGAATAAAATACATTTTACCTCTACAAAATATGACCCTTTCTTAATTTATTCGCGAAATATTTTTTAATTATCTAACCTTCCTATAGTTTGATTTAAAGTAAATATAATATTTTTAGGTTTAATCAAAATAAAATACAAAAATAGTAAGCAATCTTTTTAATTTGGATCCGCTTATAATTGCAAAAAATCTAACCAAATATAAGGTACGTGATACGAACACAGTAAACTCAGGGTAATGGGGTATCTTATCATTACAAAGCAAAAGTTTTTCTTTGTGATTTCTTGAAGTTTGATTTTCCGTTAAAATATAAATGAGTTGACATTTAAGGTTTAAGTAAAGATATATATGAGCTAAGCTGAGTAACAAATATAATATGTATACATATATGAGTTAGGCTAATTTGTGAACTATTTGAATTTGCTTACTTAAATGTTTAATTAAGTTTATTTATATAAATAAACAAATAAATTCAAAAATGGTAGCATGCTACTTAGTTTGAAAATTACTGTTTAGAATAAAAAAAAAAGTGTAAATGTGGTATCATAAGTTTCAAAATTGAGAGTATTTTTTATGGTTCATTTTATGATATTTGCAACTTCGATCGGGCATTAATGCTCAACTGAAGTGGGCTAATAATGCTCCTCCATGTGGCAAGATTTTTCAATGGAAAAAATAGGTTCTTCACCTTTTTTTTTTATCAACCTATTTTTGGCATTAAAAAGTCTTGTCATATAGAGGAGTATTATTGGCTCACCTTGGCTAGGCACCAATGCCTACTCCAGGCCTCGAATATCATAGAATTAGCCATTTTTTTATTCATAAATTTTGTTATCTTACTCTCTTTCTCTCTCTCTCTTTTTCTATTTTTCTCTCATTTACATGTGGTGAGAAAGAGCAATGTGAGAGGATGTACAGTTGTAACAAATAATTTGAGGTGGTAACTTTTAATACTACAATCATAAAATTTTTATTTCATATTTTAACTTTTAAATAAAGTAGTATGGCATTGATACAAATCTCATTGCTATAGTTGAGTTAGTTACTTTGGCAAGTATAAATTGGCCTAAATGGCTATTATAACTTATGAGTGAATTGTTATTGTTTGAGTTATTTAACTCTTTTCTCGCTGATCCTATTTCATTTTCCCTGATTGAGCTTAGCTCATTCTTCTTCATATTTGTTAATCATTCTAGTTATTTTCTTCTTTGTATCATGGGTGCTTTCATTGAGAGTTTAGGGAGAAACTCATCAATTCACTCCAGGATCATGGTTTGCTGAATTTGGAGAGCAACTTGCTCCCAAAGAAGAGGCAATTATGGACAAGATTGAAGCTAGGGGATTAAGCACATTGTGGACACATTGAATAAACACAAGCAGGACTTCGTAAAAATCAACCAACGCCTCAATACATTGCAGCAAATTACAATTTAGCAGTAGAAAATTAGGATCAATTACAGCAAATCTAAAACCATATCCAGCAACAAAAATTAAAAAATTGCACATAGAAACAACACAATTTTAACAACAAATCTAGATTGAAATTTAACATAAAAAATAACATATCTAGATTCAGCAATAACATATCAAGATTTAGATTTAGATTTAGATTTGGAGCAACAAATATTAGAATTAACAAATATTAGAATTGAGGGCAAGGTTGGTTTCAAGGAGGTATTGATACAAATCTCATTACTATAGTTGAGTTAGTTACTTTGTTAGGTATAAATAAGCCTAAATGACTATTGTAACTCATAAGTGGATTATTATCATTTGAGTTATTGAACTTTTTTCTCTCTGATCCTATTTCATTTCTTTTTCATATTACTTAATCATTCTAATTATTATCTCTGTATCAGGCATTAAAATTTTGTGAACAATTTGTGCAAAGTATATGTACATATATAAATTTATATAAAAATTATAAATAATAATAACTTATATAATAATATTATTTAATAAATTATAATTTTATTTAATATTATTTATCTCTTATTTAACTTCAATTAATAGAGTTTTTAACATTCTTTTCTTTTCCCATTTTTTTAATCATAAAAAACCATAAATACTAAGTTGGTAATCTTAAAAAATATTTTAACAAAAAAATGATAAAAAAGAAAATAAATAATTATAAATAAATAAAATGAGCAAAACACAAACTTTTGAATAAGCTAATATAATATGGGTAGAAGCAAGTCAAATAGCCTATACAAGGACTTATGACTTAAATTTGCCTTAAACCCTAAAGCCCATCCTCATTCATAAACACTTTTATAAGGACTTATGACTTACTGAGTTTGAAAACATGTCTTAGCCTTTAATTAGAGTGAGGTTTATTCTATTTTCGGTTCACCCAAAAAACACAAAGTTTTAGAAAAAGAGAAAATGACATCGTTATTAGAAAAAAAAGAATAGTATTAAATTTTAATTGTAAAAATTTGATGCTTTGAAACCATTATAAATTGGAAAATTTTAAAATGCAAACACTTTTTTTTTGGTATTGAGGAGGGGGAACAAGCCTCTAACTAACAACTGAGCGCAATAAGAAAACACCCACTAGGTCCTCTATTATCAAATGTCCATGACCAAGTGGTGGGTCTAATAATACATGAAAACCTAAAGCATAGGAATGGCCAAATCTCATGAGATAATCCGCGACTCGATTGCTCTCACGAAACACATGAGCGATTTCAACAATCCAATCCTGATAAAAGGAGTCTTTTGGCTTGAGAAATCAACCCACTCTAAGGATGTTGCGGAGAAACATCCTCCTTCACAAATTGCACTGCCAATAAGGAATCTGCTTTTATTATCAATCTTCTAATGCCCCTCTCCCAAGCAAGTTGCAAAGCCGAGAGGATACCCCAGAACTCAGCCACCACAATTGAAGAGGTCCCTAAATTATGCACAAAGCCAAGCATCCAAGCACCTGAGGCATCCTGGAACACCCCCCACAAGCATCCAAACATTAATTGTAGTATTATGAAACACATTAATAATTTACCATAATGACATAGATTATAACTCAAATAATAAAAATTATTTAAAACTTGGGGAGGGGCTATTGTGATTCTTTATCACTCAATTAGCTTTTTATTTAATTTTTCTAAAATGCCATTTTTTTCTCTTTCATTTTTTTGGGTATATTAGTGATGGTATGGTTCGAACCCTTGATATTATGTATATTACCTAATCGCTTTATTATTAGATTACTTTTAGTGGCTTTATTTTTCTCTTTCAAAAGTAAAACTAATAATCTATTATAACTTATAGTTTTATCTAAATACATTAATATCAATATTTTTTTAAAAAAATCATTTTTTAATATTTCATTGCTTTTACTTGTGATTTTTTATCTTGTGAAAAACTTGTATTTTTGGATTTTTTTAATAAACCACATTAAACTTAAATTTTCACGTAAAAACAAAAAAGTATAATTGTTGCGTAAATTAATTCTCTAAATCTTAAAGATACTTTATATGTTTAATTAAATTTTTTTCTTATAAATTTCATTCAACATAATAGTAGTTTTATAATTTTCTATTTTAACGCCATATAAGAGTCATATGAAATGAAAATAAGTTAAGTAAATCACTAACATAATAAATTTTGAATTAAATAAAATAATTCTTAATAACAACTTTATAAAGCATTTTTTATTTTTAATATAAGATTTGAGTTTAGTATTTTCAATATTATGGAATTTGGGCAGTATTTACAGAAATATGGTGTATAATAAAATTGGAAATTTTGATTTCAATTTTTATTCTAAAATCAGAAATTTTGATTTTTATTTGTACTGAAGTTGGAATTTCCGATTTCATAAAAAATCATATTCACATAAAATTCTCTCAAATCCCATATTTTCATATATTTATAAACCAAATCTTATATTTAAAAAAGGACCCACTTTAAATTTTAATTAATATTCATGGAGAGTATAAAAAGAATTTATATTATTATTCAATAATATTTTGTTACATTTTTTAATAAATTTGATATCTCAGAGATGTTGTTGATATGGTTATATATCATTAATTTTGAGTATAAAATTTATTACTCCAATAATATATACTAATTAAATAAATAACTAATTTAATATATTATGTTACCTTAAATTTTAAGAATGAACGTGAAAATTTTAGAAACTATAATAAAAATTAAGAGATCAATACTATAAATGCTAGTATAATATATTCGTTAATAACATATTAAATTATATAAACATTACATGGCAAAATATTGTGTATGTATGTTTTGTATTACAACTTATTTGTTACCTTTTATTTTTAACATTCTTTATCTAAGATAGCTAGTATTATTTATTATTTAGATTATTATTATATTATAGAAATTGTAAAAAATTTTTAATATTTATATCCAAATAATTATAATAAATTGATTAATTATAAATACTTATAATATTTAATAGTCAGATAAAAAGGTATAACCAATATTAAATTTTATAAAACTAAAATAATTTTTAGTTAAAATAATAATAAATTTATGTAAAATTATTATTGATAATGAAGAACTAATAATATACTATAATTCAGATTAATAAAGAAAAAAAGATATTTTAAAAGAATTAAATTAAAATTAATAAAATAAGAATGACATAGACACATGAAATTGACGATATCCACTCTCAAAATAAAAAAACCTGATATTAAATTTTTCTCAAAATAAAATATAAAATATAATTAAAAATGATTTCAAATAAAATTTAAATTTTAACAACCATAAAAATTAAAATTAAAATTTTGAAAGATAATACTGATAAAGGTTTTGAATGCAGAAACTGAGAAAATAAAGAAACTGCAAAAAATCTGGTCATCAAATCAATTCATATGTCAAATAATAATAACTAAGATTCTTGTCACTAATAATAATAATAATAATAACAACAAGTGAGATCCTAATTAAATTAAAGAAATTATAATTATAAAAATTTAATTTAAATATATATATTATTAATTAATTAAAAACAAAATTATAATAAATACATACCATCAATACATAATAATTAAACTCTAATTATAATCCACCGGAACCTTCTTCCGCATGACTTGCAATAGCAGAGAACCAGAAACGTCCAATACTACAGTGTATTGCAGACCTGAGACGAAGGTAAGCTCTCTTCTCTCTCGCGCTCTCGCTCTATCTAATTTCTCTTTTTTCTTTAGGACTGTGACAAACTCATATTGAGACCTAGTCAAACTTCTGTTTCTGCTGAATTTTTCCGTATCTTCACATCTTCTTCTTGAGCTTGTGGATATTTTTCTACGAACCCATTTGTGTGCTAGACTGAAAATTGGACAAAGATTAGATTTTCGGCCTCTGGGGCTTTCCATCTAAAAAACTTCGGGATATGAACGGGCACCATTTTTTTTTTTTTCCGAGTGAACTTTGTATTTAATGGGTGCTCTGGTTTATCAAAATGTTATATTCTTGTGGTTCATGTAGCTATTTATATTCAGCAATTAGGTCTTTCTGGGAATTGATAATCAATCTAGATATTTTTTTCCCCTTCTTTTGAATTCTTTTTTCCCCCCATTTCAAGTAGCCTATTGGTTATTTTTGAGATTTGGAGATTTAAAACTTTATTGGTGGGTCATTATTGGATTGAAGTACACCCGACTTGTGTCAACTGATATTGAATTAATAACCGTCTTAGATTGAAAGCTCCTAATCCTATATGCTACGCAGTTTATTTTAGCTTATTATGCTTGGTTGTGTCCAAGTGACAAATTTTGTTTCTAAATAAATTCCGTTTGTATTCTCAATCCTTCCTCTCTTGTTCTAAATCTGTCTAACATAATTTTCATTAATTTTCTGTTCTTTTTCTGCAGAGGATTTAAGACAATGAGTGGTATGCAACTGCAAAGTGCTTCCTCTGCCTTGAACGTACAAGGGTCACAGCAAAATGAAAGTTCAGTGGCCGTGGCAACTGGTGCAGAGTCAAAGCCAAAGAAGAAAATCTGCTGTGCTTGCCCAGACACTAAAAAGCTACGAGATGAATGCATAGTAGAGCATGGTGAAGCGGCTTGTGCAAAATGGATTGAGGCTCACAAACAGTGCCTCCGTGCCGAGGGATTCAATGTCTGAGATTGGTAAAAGAGAAAAGGAAGACTTTAGTATGAAAACTCAGTTGATTTTCTGAAGTTGATAAAGACTTTGGATCACAGTTTATTTCTTTTGAAATTACAACAGGATGATAGTTGGAACTCTGAATAAAAGCAGGGAAATTTATTGCTAGATGCACTTTATAATTCATAACTAGTTACATTTTGAATTAGGAGGTTCTACCCTCTTAGTCTTGTTGATGCTGGAGCAGTAGAAAAGAAAATAATTAATAGCTGGCTTACCTTTATAATTTTAAGATATTTATATAATTTCTGTTGCTTCTGTTTATGAGCAATGTTTTATATCTGATTTATTTTAGGGTTTTTTCTAACTAGTGCCCATTGGTTAATGAATTAACAGCAGAAAATTTTATTTTATTTAAGAGTACTAGTTTCTTATTTGTAAGTCTCAAGGATTATTAATGGGCTTGTACACAAATCAATTGGTTGGTTGATAAATGCTGTTAATCAATAAATCCCCTTCCCCGTTTTTGCTTCCCCTTTTCCCTGTTGGTCCCTCTCGATGAGGAGCAAACATAGTTATTTTTGAAATTTAAAGGTGCAGAAACCGTCAATAGTTCTCACTGTTATCTTGATCTTCTCTTGATATGCCTGTGGTGATATTATTTTAATGTAACATTAGATTAAGGAGCAAGATTTTCAATGCTTTGTTCTGAATCCTGAACCAATTTATATGATGAAACAATGGCACATGATTTTCATCTAAATGCATAAATATACTTTTTGTAAATGTTTGTTAGGCCTTTCATACCTAATCATTAATTCCAAAGAATTGAACAATAGTGGACTTGATTGTTCCTTTGATGTATGGATGAAATCTTATATACCATTGTAACCATCTCAAATCAGTATTTATACTATTTAAACTGAACTTGAATACTAGTTATGGTGTTCATACCCTGGAATCCCTAATTCACTGATGACCTAAAATACATTCCGGAAAACTATGATGCTTGGTAGCTTTAGACAGCACTCTTGGAACTTGGAAGTTTGTTGGATTAGCAATATAGCTTTAATATTGTAAAAGCTGTGCTTTAGTTGGTCCAGGTTATGGCAGTGTGAATCATGTACAGCATATCAATGTGCATAGTGATGCTCTTGGTGAGCAGATATCCTCAGACCATTTCTACCTCATTGACTATTTTGTGTACTTTTATTACCAGTTTTCTTCACAGTTAAGTGCCTTTGCTTCCCGTGTGTCCCATTTACATTGATTTCAAATATATTTCAAAACCTTTATATCACTGTCTTTCTTTCAGATTTTAGTAAGTTGGTGTTTTACATCCATGTGTATGTGGAAGCTCTGTGCTGATGACTGATGTAAATTTTGATGTCCACAACAGTGCAAAAGAGAGTAAAGCAGAGGTATTTAGTCCATGTAACCATAAAATACCACAGCCATGGCTGTTATATTACTATAACTAGCACCAAACTTGGTTCACATTGCTTCACTTATACAGATATGAAGTACGATAACAGCACACAGATTTATTTAGTAAAACATTACATTATTAGGAGGTTTGTATTGCCAAACACATGGCAATTATCCTTAATGGCCACAGGTGCAGTTGACACAAGCGCAGCTAGCACCGCACTTGCACTTCCCATCTTGTTCAGCAGCTGGAACATCCATGACAACAGTCTCGATGTAGCTGTAAAAACCGAAAATGACAGTCATATTAAGCTTTTTGTGAGTTGCTAGTTTGCTGGATTTGCATTACAATGAATGCCAAAAGAAAACGTTACCTTTTATCAGTCTCTACGATGTCAACACCGTAGTTGTTTCCCTTCCTGAAAAATAGATCATATGAGGATATAAGTAAATCGAAATGTCAAACACTAACGGTTATCAAGCAAACCATGTATCAGACCCAACTTTTTCCTTTTCTCTTTGCAGACATACTGCAACAGAGATTAACCCTTGAGAGACCAAATAGAGTGGCTGAACCATGAACCAAATGTATATAGTTTTTGCAATACATGCAAACAGAGAGTGGAAATGAAGCACTTACACGCACTGGCTCTTGTCAGCGCAGTCGCAGTTGCCGCAGGTGTTCGACATGTTTGGTTTTGAGGAAGGAAAGAAAAGCACCAGGTATGAACTTAGCTGTAGAATGCAAAGCTTTGTATGTATGCTGCTATGCCTCCAAGGTTTGAACCATGATCAGGTATTTATAGTGGTAAAAGTAGCAAATCATACTGGGGAGGGATGCATTGATTGGAGCTCCTCTTTTGCTCTGGACCTCACAAGGCGTGTGAGGAGCACACCTCTCTTATCTCTGGAGAATTGTTATCTCAAGGAATCTAAATCATGGAGGCTTAGCCTTCTGTGCTCCGCTCACGTCGATTTTAATTTGGTTCTTGGGAGTGGCAATCACGTATTGATGTTCTGAGATTCCAGTACTTTTTGGTTCAATTTGTTTTCTTTCTCTTTTTCAAATATAATGACAATTAATAATGTACTTCTCTCATTGTTCCTATGCTGTAAACTACTTTATTCTATATTGAAGCTATTGTTCTTTGTTTGCCATCTTTTTCCTTCAATTTCTTTCTTTTCGATGCTACTTATTCTGCAGGGGCACGTGTCAGTGGGTAGGATGCCTCTACTTGTCTGAAGGACATGGGTTTTTGTCTTTGGATTAAAAAATTTAGATGCGTGAGAATTTAATGTCGCCATCAATATATTCGGATAAAGTGGAAGTACTATTCAAATATAGTGAGAAATACTTACATAATCCAAGAATACAATATGATTGTATTTTTGTTCAATTATGTAAGTGTATTTTGTATAGAATTATGTGTTAATAGTGAATTTTATATAAAATATATTTACATAATTGGTTCGGGAGCACAGTCATATGATACTTTCGGATCGTACAAATATTTCTTCAAATATAGTGGATTTGTCTTAGAAATTTGTAGCAGTAAATTTATTTATTTATTTTTAATATGTAGAGCTTTAAAAGGGTTAACTTTTGCTGTATAAAGTGTGCTTGTATGAGATAAAAATGGGGGAGAAATTACACGTAAATATAATCCATGAAAATTTCTTTCATTTCTGCTTCTACTCCAAACACACTTAGGGTATACCTAGTTTTGATGATCATCATTTCGACTTCTTATACAAATAGTAGGTCTTTGTAGTTTCATGCATGATAGTGCCACCATAGATATGTGTTGCCTTTGTATTATACCTTCCCTTTTCTATTATATTGTCAACATTTTCATGTCAATTTCACAAAATAAAGCTTGTTACTTGGTTTGGTATTGCGAATCATGAGGCCGTACTTGCTATTAAATTGCTGCTATTCGGCTCGTGGGCCATCAATGGAAGAGCCCTACTTAGGCGTGTTGACTGTAATATCATGGGGTACGAATCATAGCAACTAGCCTACCAAAGAAGATCTGTTGTGCTTGCTTGCATAAGAAAGCTGAAGATTTTAAATGCATGACCGAAGATGGTTGGTAATCTTTTAGAAAATGGAAGATAGTTGGTATTCTTTGAAAAATGGATGAGTATTTTATAAGCTGCATACTGAAAATTGAATTAGTCGTTGAAGCAATGGAGGACGAATTCAGAATTTAATGATTTAACTGTAGTTCAACCAAAATATAATAATAATAATAATAATAAGAGAATTGGTAAAAAAGTGGAGCATACAGGTTTTCAAAGTGATAAATATATATTTAATACTGCTGAATGCAACTTTCACTTTTGATCTTACTTTATTTTTTGTGGTGCAGGCAGCATCCGATTTAATTTCCAGTCTCGAGTTGTTCATCAACTTTCTTATTCATGATCAGAATATAATCTGGTAATTTGATGTACCACAGAGAAAGATTCTTTCTCTAACAAACCCAGTGGCTCAATTTAGTGCTTTAACTAGATCGCGACTTATTTTACTATATATTTATACTAATATAGAATTTTAGGTCACTTTAATTACTTTTTTGTTAATAAAGGAACAACTTTTTAATTTATATCACATTTTTTTATCAGGATAAATTTGTAAACATACTAATAATAACTACTTATATTTTTATTTCACTAGTTTTCAGAAACTGCTTAGGAGTTATACTTTTTCTTATGTTAGTAGATAATCATTTTAAAATTTAAAAGGTAAATTTTTTTCTTTTGTCACGCATTATAAAAAATACTTACTTACAAACATATACACAAATATTAATAAAAAATTATAAAATTTAAATTAACTATCTTTTATTATATAAATTATACTTTATTCATTTTAAATAAATTAATCATTATAAAATAATAATATATAAGAACTATGAATTGACTGGCAAATATCGTCCTATCAATCCAATATTATGAATAATTTGTATCAAATATTAAACTATATATAATTACTATTTTGGATAAACTATGTTTGTAAATTCTCACATAAAAAAGGAATACAAAATAATTTTATTTTTTTATGTTTATAGTTTCTACTAAAGAGTTGTCATATTATTTTAAGCAACTGAATTTCATATGATATATTTCTAATGAAATTTCCAAAAACAAATACATTGAATGTTGAGAATTGTTTAGTCTTTTTCGTATTTTTTAAATTTTATTTAATAATTCTTCTATTATCAATAATCTCAACCTAGATATAATTATATAATCGATTAATTTTCATAAATATTTTATACCAATAATGATAATAATATACTATCATTAAATATTCATTTAATTATTCATGTAATGTGCCACGTCAAAAAAAAAATTCATGTAATGTACAAAATTAATTATTCATTTAATGGTAATACTAGTTACTTTCAAGGTAATTTTACTTTTTTTTATAGATTGATGATACTAAGGATTGAGTTTAGGACCTAACATAAACATTCAAACCCCTTGCCACTAGCACACAGCAAGTGGCGTCAAACTTCAAAGTAATTTTACTGAAATAAATAAATATTTTTTTGAACGTATCAGTGAAGTGTTTAGCTCACTTGACTCTCTCGAGAAGCAAATTATGCATAGTCATTGGCATATGCCCATTACTTACATGGAACTATTGTCTCATTCGTAGTCCTTTGCAAGAAAGAAAGTGCCAAAATTATGTTCACAACAAATGAGCCAAAATTAGTCGGCCCTATTATATGTGCAAGTGCCAAAATTGCTCTATCCATTTGCACCATATGCAGACATTCTTCTTGGAGCATCACCATTCACCTTGATTTGAAGTCACCATTTTTTCTTTCATATTTTTATACGAGGATTATCCTTTCTTTTATGTGCTAGCCAGAGTACTGGGATTTAGAAAGAATATTTTCTAAGAAATATGTGCAATAATTGCTATTGTTGCAAATCTCTTGTGCATCAAATATTGTCAATTTTGGTTCTTCAGTGCTGAATTATGAAGTTGCCAGTTTATAGAGCGTAATTTGCCAGACTGAGTTCATCTTAACCTTGATATGCTTGCAAATGATAAAGTAAAATAAAGACCTAGAGGAAGAAGCATAAATGGCACAGAGGAGACGGGCATAAAATAACTTTAGTTCTGTCAATAACAGAAGGTCAGATATTTGACCGCTACATTACGTTGACCATAGGCACGGCCACAGAAGGAAACCACAATTCACAAACACATGCACGCAACAGAAATAGCGGGACACACATCATACTACAGTTTTATTTATCACATGGTTACATTAATATGACCATCACGAAGTACACATCCAAGCATACATAGTTTAACATAACTGTATGGTCTTAATGGCCACTGCCACAGGTGCAGTTCACACAAGAGCAGTTGGTACCGCACTTGCACTTCCCATCATTCTCAGCCGCTGGAATGTCCATGACAACAGTCTCCACATAGCTGCAAAATCAAGCCACTTAAATTGTTATTATTTCTATGCCTCCAACCTGAACATACAAGGAAATTGTGATCAAGCCTAAGAATTACCTCTTCTCAGTCTCAACTATGTCAATCTATTTCCCTTCTTCCTGGATTACAAATCACATAACATAATGGTTCAGGATATATATGCCAATCACATAACTCAAAGCATCAATGACATGCGGAATTTTCACTCCTTGTCTTTTTATATAACTGAAAATCTTAACCTTACTAAAACATTCAAATACTACTTGATACGTTTAGAAAAGGAATATATTAGTGATTTAAACACTACATACTGAAGGATATGTATCTAGTGCTTGCAATGTATTATAAGATGTATATATAGCTCAACTAATTAATAGTTTTCCTGAAAGTTTAAGCTTGGGAATGTTTGGTTGGGGGATTACCCTAAAAGGAAAATATTGAAGCATTCTTCTTTTCAAGCTACTAGCTTAAAGTTCAAGAATATGGCTTTTATGCCCAGCAGTATAGATGACAACAAAATACTTACACACACTGGCTTTTGCTACCGCAGTCACAGTCTCCACACTTGTCCGACATGGTGATTTTTTGAGAGCAAAGAAACACCCTTAATGAAATAAGAAGTAACAAAGCTTTGTATGAGCTCTGCTATATCTCCCAAGCTCAGCTTAACCAGCTATTTATAGAGGAGAGAAATGGCCATGCTAGGATTGCATGTGGCATGCATCATAAGGAAGGCCACCATATTTGGACAAAAAAATGGGAATGCACAAGAAAAGAACCTCCCCAGAAGTGATAACCACCCTGAAGAATTTTAATAAAGGAAGAGGCCCTCTTCTCTCATGTCAACTTCTTTTCTCAGTTTTAGTAGAGGTGATCTTGCAATCCAGGACACTAGTGGCCTAGCCCCACGCTAAAATCAAGAGAAATGTTTTTACAGATAATCCGATGACAGCCAAATTGCTATGTAGTGATTATAATTTAAATAAGTGTAGATTTTAGTTAAGTGTTGAACATAGTGATAATCATGAATGAATATACACTATTAGTAGAGGTAATATGTCGATTTAATACTTACGTAATTGAAATTTCTAATTATTTAAACTACGATCACAATATGTCTATTTTGTTGTCTAAATGACTATGTACAATTAATGGAACTGCAGGTCAATTTAATTTGCAGGTGAATTGCCTACAAATTGCTCACGCTCAACCAACTGATTCTTGATCATTCAACTTTTCTGGAATTGAAGATTTTCTTACTTCTGCATACCTTCTTGTCCAACTTTGAGGTGCTTGTTTAATTCCGTATACTGTCATCTCTTCTTTTCTCTTCCCTTTCATATATTCTGAATTTTATTTAGATTCGGCAATATTTATATTCTGAATGAAAGAAACTTTTGTTAGCATTCATTTTCTCTTCTGCCCCTTCTCTGCGCCAAAAGGTGCAGAAGTACTTTGAAATTATACATTAATTTTGTGTTTTTGCTGATGAAAGATGCATGGATTTTTTTTTTTTTGGGTCAAAATCATTGGTACGAGGCAATCTTGCTCAAGTCGGGTAGGACCACCAGGGCAACAGAACTTTTCTTTCTATGTTTTAATGTAATTGCATACCTATAGCTCGAAGATATATGAATTTCCATCAACACACTATCAAGTATTTTGTTGATTTTTTACACTAGCAAGATATGCTACAAAATATATGCGGCGGAGTACAAGTGTCTGGCTTTGTTTCAAGTAGTATGTAAACCTAAGCCCGTTTTAAAGTTGAAATATGATTTTGTTCGCGTAAATACAGTGCCTCCCAAAACATATCTCCATTTTTCTTCAGTAAATTGGTAAGTTGTTACTGTGAAGTAAACTTAGAACCTTGATCTAAATTCTCACTTACTCTAGTTGTGTGAGGTTTGTATAGGCACATCTTCCTTATTAAATAATCAAATTATCCAAATCCATTAAAATAAATAGTGTAAGCTTAGGTTATGTTTAGAAGGATGATAAAGAGAAAATGACAATGACCAAACTAATTAAAAATATGGAAAAAGTTATTTGAACTTGTTTTTACACATACGTTGACATCTATGAAAAGTAATTGTATTGTAGAAAGAAAATAAATGAGAGAAGACATGCGGTAGGCTCTACTGTTTTATCTCACCATATTGATGTATGTACTGTTGGTGGGTTCAAATATCAAGTCTCTGAGAATATATTTAGGAGTGATTTAAAAGAATGGAGTTAAATGTCAGGAAAGGGTTATGGAAGAGAGGGTTGTTGGCGTGGCTCTGTTGCTCCTCAAAACCTCCAATTTTCGACACTGAAATCAGGAATCATGGAGCAAATAATGTACATTCCCTTTTCCTTTTTTTTCATAGAACTCTTTAATTAAACAAAAGGTGGTTTCTTCTATTTCATTACATTGCTTACTTTTTCATTCCTTCCCTTTTTTCCCCCATTCCATTCTCTTATAAGTCGGTTCCTTGTCTTTTAAACTTCCATATCACCTTTATATTTCAAATTTGCGGGCATTATATATGGGTACTTTGGACATGATTACCATAATTCAACATGTTGTAAACCGCCAAGTTTTATGAATTTTTGGACTGTCATTGTATTCAAAGAATATATGCTTTTACATTTCAGCCATCCAATGGTGGAGCATCTTTAAAGGTGGCTCTTGGTTAGACTAAAACCAAATTTTGTAAAATTTTAATAGAAATTCTTTTTACACTTGAAAAGTTTGCTTGCGACTGCCATTTATAATCTTTTTTTTTTTTTAAATTTTCTTTAGAAAGAAGGAGTGTTTTCTGGTTGCTGTGTACAACAAAATTGGTTGTCCAAGTAGCTGAAGTTGCTCTTTCGTTTATTTCTTTCAAAGGAAAATACATACCTTTACATTCATCTTTTTATTCACGAATAGAAGAATAATATTATTTTCTTATGAAAAATGAATTTTACATACTACTTTTCTACACCTTTTACTTACATTGATTTGGATCAAAACGATTATAGAAAAAGTATATTACAATTTTTAAAATTTTTTTTCTTTATACGATATCTGTGAAATCATTGTTGCAAGATTAATACATCAGTTATTGTTGCAACTATGAGGCTCTTCCAACAATTACCTTCTACATTATTTGAATATTGGTCATCTCTTCAGGAGTGTTGTTTGCTTAATTGGAGTGACTATTGTCACCCTTTTTTGTCTATTTACAACTCCCCTTCAACACACTTATTTACTAGTTTCTCTAAAATATATTCTTTTTTTATCTTTCATAATTAAATTAAGGTATAAACAAGATTTCACTAATTTAATTTTAAATATTATAATGTTTTTGTTTAGGTTTTAGTCCTCATAATGTCAAAAATTTGATTTTCAGTCGCTAAAATTAATTGTTGCTCCTTATAGTTTTTATCTTTTAAGGTGGTAGTCCTTATAATTGCTATTTTTAATAAAGCATTGATCCTATTTTTCATAAAGAATTAGTCCCTATTGTTTAATTTATTTTGATTTCAATCCCTCAAGGATCGAAACTCAAATGGTAGAAAACTATTGAGACTTAAACCAAAAGAAAAATATTATAGGGATCAAAACTTAAATTTGACGCAACTATCATGATTTTCTATACATTAGGTTGAATTTTTTAAGTAACAAAAAGTATTAAATGCGATATATATTTATTGTTCTGATAATAAAACTACTTTAGCAGTTGAATTCAATCTTTATTGACATATATTTATTTAGTGTAGATCACAGAACCCTCGTGTTTCTTGTTGGTCCAGATGATGAAGCATGCTGATTACCAAGAAGATGATGAGAGAAAAACCAATGATGACTTGCAAGAGAACATGCTGGTGATTTTAGATGATGATGACATTGCGAAAGGGACCGTGGAGTGTGAGAAGAGCGTGATAGCAAAGTTGGTAATAGAGAAGCCCATCAATAAGTTGAGTTTCTAGAATGCGATGATAAGTAGTTGGGGTAATCCCAATGGTGTCAAGATAGAGGAGATAAAATCTCGCCTCTTCTAGATTTTCTTCGATGAGGAAAAAGATTTGGTTAGGGTTCTCCATGATGGACCTTGGGTTTATAGGAATGCATGGGTGGTTATGAGAAGATGGAGATGAGATCGTGAGCCACAAAATTTGGATTTCAAGGAGGTTAATATGTGGTGCAACTATGGGGTCTTTTGACTCACTGTTGTACGACACAAATTGTAATGCCCAAATTTAGCAATGTGTATAATTAACACTATTAATGATTGATAAACACTAAATTTATAAAATAGAGAGGAGAATGTAGAATAATAAAAGTGATAGTGTAATACAGTTAAAATTTTGTCAACAATAGAATCTTAACCACACTGTAGAAATTCTAAGAACAGTTTATGGGGATACAAGATATTGATCTGGTAGAAATTTAAACAATAAGAGAGCCTAATCACCATATGACCAAATAAAATTATGTGGTTTGGAATTAATCACTTAGACAGTAAAAATAAGAATGCATTATGATCATGTAATTTACCAAACTCCACTTTTTACTAATCATCCATTTATAAAATTAAAATAAAAGGAAAGAAAATATGAGAAGGTGATCATCTTCTTCTCTCTTCTCCAAGAATCAACTGTAACCCTCCTCTAACTCTCCTTCCTCCATTTTCATTTTTCTACTCTTCCATCCTTGTTCTTTCTCTTGCACTTCTCAAAGACCACTCCCTTTTAAACCTTTACCACTATCACATAACACCAAAGTGAAGCCAAAAACCTTCCTCTTTTGTCCAAGAAAGGTTTAGCCATAAGGAAGGGAAAAAGGGGTAGTGTTGTCTTTGCTTGTTTAAGAGAGTAGATGCTTCATGGAGCCAAGTTTTGAGGTGTTTATAGCTTTGAAACCAAGGTAGGCGTCTTAGAATTTGTTTTATATTGAGTTTGTTTTCATGAAGCTAGGGTTTCATTTTTAATTTTCTATGTTTATTGATGGCAGACTAAGATGCTATCTGGTCTTGTTCTAGTGATTTAGAGCTTGTGAAATTGGATTAGTGAGTAACATTGAGTTAGGAAACCAAAAGATCACAAAACAAAAATTTCGTCTTGGTGAGTATTGTTGGAAACAGTAACATGAGAAGAGGGGTTGAATCCTGTTTTAGATAAAAAATCTATACCTAAAAACTTTTAGCAAACAACTTTCTCAAGTCCAAGACTTGGAAAACAATTTGGTTAGGGATAAAAGTAATTAAGATTACTAAAATATGTTTAATTATGATTATAATAAACACACAAAATTATATTCTAAGTGAAGACAGTAAATAAAGTAGAGGAGATAGAGGGATCACATAGCGGAATTTATCCTGATTCGGTCAAACAAATGCCTACTTCCAGTCTCCAACTCTTTGTTGAGAATTTTATATCATGAGTATTCTTCTTCCCAAGCTTTTCCAAGCTTTTACAACTAAGTAGTCTTTCTCAAGCCTCTCCAAGCTTTTGTAAACAAGTAGTATTTGTCATAGTCTCTTCAAGCTAAATGAGTAGTATTTTTCCTAGTCTCTCCAAGCTTACTCTAACCACTATCGGGTTTGGTTACAAGAAGTTGATAAGAAGGTTTGTGTTTGAGTACTCACACTAATCTCTTTTCAGAGTATAATTAACAACGAACTGTATATGTGACTTATCTAAATTCTCAATGTGAGAATATTATCTATTACGAATCAGTAGAGAAAATTTTCAAATGGAAGCTACAATAAGTAACTTTCTGGTGATTCAGAAGGTTGATGAAGAAGGTCCCTTAAGCGTAGAAAATTATTCAATCAGTCTAACCATTTCTTCTTTATTTTCCAGCTTTATATAGACTTTAAGATATGATTGTTGAAGTTTGTAGATCTTGAGCCTTATGCCTCTTTGATCCACTGGTCTATGACTGGAAAAAGAGAAATGTAGTTTTTTTTTCAACAAGTAGACTTGACACAAGAGAAAAATAGCCGTTAAAGTGTTCACCAACTTTTCAGATTTGTCAGCCCTTCTTTTGCATCTTGTCAAATCATATTTGACCTTTTGAATTTATCAATTAAGCGTGTAGAAGAAGCTTTGAAGTTGAAGTACTTCATGAGAAGCATGTTTCTGATGATTATCCTTCTGGACAAAGTCATCCTTCTGAATAAATAGTTATCCTTCGCGTGACACATTTTCCTTTCTGATGCTATAATCTCATCCTTGTGAATTTCTATTTGCTTCTTAAGTGAGAAATCGTATAAACCACAAAAATGTTTGTTCTAATATAAGCATATTCAAGAGAAGTACTATGGATTAGGACACTTTGTTTGGTTCAAAAGCTATTTAAGTACGAGATAAATGATTTTGCTCATAAAAGAATACGTTTTAATGAAACAAATCATTCACAGACAAAAGTTTAACTTAAAGCTTGATTTGATATTCATAAAAACCTTAAAGCTTGAAACATCTTAGGTTATGAGACGATTTCAGAAAGGGATTAGGGCTTACAATCTCCCCCTTTTTGATGATGGAAAATCAATATTTAAGAAAAGCTTTTGTTAACAAATTCATTTCAGAAGAATACGATATGTTGTATTAATTTAAATTACTTACTGAAGCGAGTAAGAAATAGATATGACGTTTAGAAATTTCAGTAATTTTAAACAAAAATTGCATAGAATTACAAAGACTAATAAAGCCATAATTTTTGCTATAAAACTCTCTTCAAAAGATGAGAATAAAGATTATTAGAGCGAAGATAGAGAAGTATAAGTTCAAGCTTAAAAAAAAAATGAATTGTTTAAGTATCAGAGCTAAGAATTCTTAAACAGTCATGCAAATAATTTATAATAAATTGAACAAATTTCATAATCTATCAAAGACAAGTAATAATTAACAGAATATATAATTCAAGAATTAAGATTATCAGCACAGAATCATCATAAACTGTTAGAGTAAATGATTTAAGTTAGAGTAAAAGAAGCACTCATTAGAACTTAAAAATTTACAATGATAAATATGATATCAGAGCAATAATATATTGATAGAGATAATGGATTAGAGCATAATTTATATAAGAGCATTAATGTGATATTGTAGCATAGTTGAAATGATATAAATAGATATGAATTCTTTAGAATAACAACTTGAAAATTTAAACATAGTAAAATATGTTCCTAAAATGCAAAGAATGAAGTCCTAATACTAGTATGAGTGATATGCAGCAACCATAAAAAAAATTTAACATTAGTCCTAAACAAAACATTAATTTTAATCCTAACTCCTCCTAAAAATGTGCTCTCCCTTAGCATAAGCTTTTCTTCAATTATCCAATAAAAAATGAAGATGTGGGATCATAGAAGAGCCATCACTAATTGTCCTTTCCTTTTTGAAGAGCCTTCAGAATCTATAGCATGAGATATCCTATTCTAACCATTCTTCTTTCTAGATTACTTTTATTGGCTAGGATAGTGATATGATTTTCTTGAATCAATTCAATATGAGTTTGAATAAGGTCTGGAACATCTCCTGCAATGGATCGGGCCACAGAAAGTTTGTGACCAGAATGGTGGCCTTGATTGGCTAATGGGTTAGCAAGTATTTCTTGGGTAGGAAGAGCTGGTGCTGTATTAGGTGTTGAAATTGGAAGAAGAGTAGTCTTAGATACAGGTTCTGTTGGTTCAAATTCTAATATTCTTTCCAGCTTTGATCTTTCTGGTATAGTCTCTCTTTCCAGCCTTTTTGGAATTTGCCCATGATGTTTTGAGGTACAACAACCCTTCTCATTTCTCGAGGTGGATTTGTGTTTTCGACCACAAGCTGTTGGTCCACTTCCAGAGAGTCAAAGGAGCATTTAGTGCCTCTAGTAGAAGCATCAATTCTTGCAGCTACATTTCTTTGCTTTTGTAGCTATGCCTCTTCTCTAAATTTGTGCTTAACAGCTTCCCTTATTACTTTTCTCAAAAGTGAGGGAGTTGAGTCTTTAGTGGATTCTTTACAGTCCTTGTCCACCTTCTTTTTCCCTTTTCTCCTGTAATCAAGGTCCTCATTATCACTAGAGGCTTTTGATTCAGTATGTTTTTGTGATGATCTTGAGGGGAGGATTCCCTGATTATAATACCTCTTTCTCGAAGTTTTGAGGTTCTGGTTGTAGGCCTGACGAGAACAATATCTACGGAGTCTGCAGCAATGATAGATGTTTCATCTTCAACTCTAGAAGAGGTGGTTTGTCTTTTCTTGCCAATTTTTCTTTCAAAGATGGAAGAGAGACTTTTCTCTGTTCTTTTCTTTTATTTCTTCTTATCAGAAGGCTTGGATCCTTTCTTCTGAGCACCATCCTTTTGAACAAAAGAACCTTGCTTCTTCTTGTCCTTTTTCTTTTTAGTCTTCATTTTAGGATCTTTTGGCTTCAGGCCTAGGTTTATGAAAGTGTCAATTGTTGCTGTGGGTCTACTATCATTTGACCTGTGTCCCATGATTGGAAGCTAAGCTTGATAAAAAAATCCTTGTAAGAAGCATGACATAAGGAAGAGTAAAATGCTTTTTTCATTCAGTATGAACAGAAGAAAGAATGAAGTCTAGGATTAACCTTACAAGGTTGATCCTTCTTTTTGACAAGAGGCAAAATAGGACCATTTGGTCTACATCAATCATTATTTTTGTGTCACCACCTCTTGGCAACACTATGTGTTGAACCACCAAATAAATAGCTCTAATAAGGGTAAGAAGATGAGAAGTCCGAATATGTCTTATATGCATCATCCTTTAACCAGTGAGGACATAGCAACCTCTTCTTCAGAAACTTCTAATTCCTCCCGCCAAAGTTCACTTGGTCTGCACATAATGCCATTTATAACACCCTAATAATCTCATACTATGCTTAAGTTATATTATGTCTAATTATTAGTTGTTACTTTTGCTTGTGGAAACTTAAACTCTTTTGTTAAATATATTATGTAGTACATAGGGTAAATTTTTTTTTTGAAATACATCGTCACTTTGGAAAAAAATGTGAGCCTCGAGCATGAATAGAGGAGTTAAGTGGGCGTGGTGCACGAAGATCCATAACATAAACGGATTAATAGGACATAAAGGCAATATAAAATACATTAATACATAATAAGTCTCACTTCCAGTCCATGTAAATAAAATTCATAATGTCAAGCATTACATAAAATATACTCATGACTAAGCAATCACTAAATGCTAAATACAAGCTAACATAGTAAGATTCAAAGCAAAATAAAACACATGATGATGCAGAGTTACAACAATCTACAAGCTCTAATACCAAACCAAACCCTAGCATCGGTCTCATGCAGCATACTCCTCGATTCTACAGACATCGTGACCTAGAGAGTGGTTTCCCCTATCTCCTCGCCCTCGGGGAATGTGAGGCGTACGGATCCTGAAGGGATGCCTATTGATCACCTTGATACGGTGAACGCGGCAATTGGGCTCGGCCTTGTGCAGGGTGCAGCTGGCTGCCGAACAGTGCTTCTCGGATGGATTCTCCTTGGATGACGGGGTAGCACCTGGATGATACTTTGGATATGGCAGTAAGGCGGCTGCAGCCTTAGAAGTAGATGTGGAGCTCAGCTCTATAACTGGAATAGTTGGCTGGGGTCTGACCAAGGTAGCCTTGGGGACATGGGCTCCATCTCGAAGTCTAGTAATGGTTTCGGCAGAAAGTCCCACGGGCTTAGTGGTTGCCCAAGTAGTACTCTAGGAAAATTGTCAGGGGTAGGCGGTAAGACAGGCGGAATAACAGGCTCTACTTCTTCATGTATATGACCTAGGTGGATGTATGTCCGCACGACCGTGCTAGTCGCAGCCACGATTGTGTTGGTGTTCTCATCATGCTCCTATGCGTACTCAGGTGGATCCAAGATCCACTCCGCGGGGTGTGCCATTAGAATCTAGTGACAACATGGAAGGACAAACTAAAGTGAGAAATAATATTTCTTAGTACAACTCTAACTCCACATGAAGGTGTCATCATTATCGTTCCAGCCACTTCGGGTTTTGTTTAGAAACTTAGTGAGCATGCATATGGTTTATTTATTAAGTTTTCAAGAATATTATTATCCGAAGAGGATTCACTTTTAACATACACTCTGATCATGGGAATTACATCTTAACATGCATGGGAACAAGTATAATTAAATAGAACATACATGGATATTTTATAAGCTTCTTTTAACACATTCCTTTCAAGAGTTTGAACCGAAGTCCCATTTTTTCCTTAAACTTGACTTTATTTTAAATCTTTTAGTACTACCGTATAAGCTTTGAGTGGTAATGAGCTCATATCGTGGCTATTGCCACATTAAATTCCTGATACTTACACTAGCTGGGTTTTTTGCCATGCCTCATGTAAGCTTTTATGGAAAGAAGGATCTTTGTGTGAGTCACCTTCCTTTTTGAAGGATCATACCCTTAATGCTATCTTTTCTTAATTAGTACTTATAATGCATAAAATTAGGCTAAGTCCATAAAATTTGCGAAAATCCATTAGCATAATGCTTAGACCGGAGCTTCCCCAAAATTTTACCAGACAGAGAAATCCAGTCAAAAGACATCATCATACATTACTCAACAACATATGCATTATATTCATCATCAACATATTATCATACTTGCACAATGACATAGATATATCACAAGCAAAGTTTTATGAGCTTAACTTAATAAATTAGGTGCAAGCTTTTAATTAAATTTTTATTTTTACTTGATTCTTTTAATATTCAAAGGGTCAAGTTTCTTTTATTATTCTTTCTAAATCTTTTAAGTCAAAATATGAAGTTTCAATGCCTTAAGTTGATGGTTTTAGGGTCTTTAAGTTTGTTTTTCATTATCCCTTAAAATTAGCCTTAAACAAAATTCATATTTTACTATAAGGTAGGAACTTAATAAATTCACCAAAATTCTATCTTTTATGGTTTTAGTTTGAATTTTTGTAGGGTTATGCTTCTATGAACCAAATTTTAAACAAAATAAGTCCCATTCAAAAATTCCAAGTGTGGCCTGGGTTATGCATTAAACAACATCAATGCCCTGTTTTATGGTTCACCCAGGTAACAGTAACTTCTTGAGTCTAGTGGTAATTCCACAAATTGAATCTAGCTAAATATTCTACTATGTCTTAGCTTTCTAACAAACTTGGTGTCATTCAAAAATGTTTTGTATAGCTCGAGTTATACACATTTTAGTGTAAGCTGTCCAGATAGAAACACTACTGGGTATAGTCTACTTTAAAAATTCATATCTTGCTCATTTTAATCCAATGCTAATATATTTTATATCTATACAAAGCTCCGTGAGTCTATTTTTATTCAAAATTAGTTTTGTTACATGTCGAGTTATACAGCATGAGTTATCATTTTTGCAATCTAGACTGCCAGATTTGCCAGCATAACTAGAATTCTTCTTCTTGACTAGTTTGTAGCAATATTGAAGTTCCTCATAACATGACCATTTTTATCGTCCAATTTACTATCATATTTTGACATTTCAACAACAAATCAGTATTTAAGTGTGATACATAAAAGTGCTCATACAACTTAGTCACATTTTAAGAGAGCATTTTAATCACAAAGAAAAACTTCATAAAAGCAAGGTATGGTCATGAGACTTTAGAGCAAGCCCTAAAACCACATAGTTATGAAAGCTTAGGGGTTTTAGTTCTTGAAAACACATAAGAAAAGAAGGGTTAGAGTCACTACTACAAGAAGCTTTTTGAAGTGTTAGAAAGTAGAAAAGTTGGAGATGGCCTCCTTCCTTTGGAGCTTGGAAATGGGGTTGGTTGTGTGTTTGTTTTATTTCTTCAAAGATCAAAGAAGGTGGTCCTTGAAGGGCTTGTGAAGATGGTGGTGTGAAGTAAGGTTGATTAGAGTAGGGAAGCAAGAACAAGAGGAAGAGTAGGAAAAATAAAGAGAGGTTTAAAGAGAGATTAGAGCTGTAGGCTTGTAGTGAGAGAATGGAAGTTGAATAATGTGAATAAGGGATTGTTTTGGGCATATGGTTCAAGCCACAGGCTGATCACTTTGTTGCTTCTTTCGTTTAGGGAATAGCTTAGTGACCAAGGGGTGAAAGAGTGGTTGTGTTACTCTTGAGTCTTGATGCAAAGCTTAAACCCCTTTTTTGTGTTTTCTCAAGTGGTTAATGGCTATCTTCTTGCCACTAATGGGTTGACCCACTTTGATGGTTAATGCCAAATCAAGTGTGATCCATGTGTAGGATTATCCTACTTTTGGTTAACCAATCTTTAAGTTAATTAACCACATTAAGCTTTGATCTAATGGTGAAAGAGTAAGAGGCAATTGGATGGTGGATGATGAGCTTGTCTTGGCCAAATTTTCCAAGCATGATTAAGGGGATAATTTTGAATTTTCATTGTTATTAGAATAATTTAAGTATTAATTAATTAGATTAGTTTAATTGCTTATTAAATAATTTTAGTTAATTACACTTTTAAGACTTTTGTTTTTCTACAAGAATGATTCTCATTAATTATATTTTCAGTTTGTGAAGGTTTATTTATCATATTTGATTAAGGTAGAAATTTGTCATGTGCTTAATTAATAAGATTAGATTATCTTAATTATGTTTTTAATCATGAATTAGCAAGATTTGGATGATTAGGCTTTAATTAAAATATTTAGTGTGTTATTATCCTTATCGATCATTGACTTTAGTTGGCTTGTTGACTTATTGACTTGTCTCTAATTTACTAAGCTCTTACTCTTGAGATTAGCTGATTAATCCTCAATTAATCACTAACCCTTCGAATTAGTCAGTGACACTGAGCTAATTAGCTTAAGCAAAATTGGGGATGTTACACTATCAGTTTGTAAGTTGGTGATTTGAGCAATATCGGAAGGCAGCACTTGAATTTCGAAGTTTGCAATAATGCTTCCAGGAGATTTGTTGTCTTTATAAGTGGGAACAATAGTATTGTAGAATGCTAGTACAAACCCAGTGTAGGTGTCTTATGAAATTCCCAAAAACTCATTCCATCCTTGAAATTAAAAAATCTCAACTATCTCAGCTAAAGAAGAGAAACTTACTAGATGGAAGCTCCTTCTTCTAGCTATTGGTCTAATAAAGAAGTTTATGTGGAAGTTGATTTGCATGTCTTCATATTAAAAAATATAAGGAACACTTCAATTGCTTTTTATCGTCATATTAAAATTGCAAATGTTGAGGCTTGAGTAATATAATGTGTAGTGAAAGGTTTGAGATGAAGTGAGGAATAAGATATAGTGAGAGTTTGAAGTTTTGCAGAATAAAGAAGAACAATTTCAGAGCAAAAGGCAATTAGGTGGATTAGGGTTAATGATAGTAACTAGAGATTAAATGATACAAGTGGTTAAGGATTAAGGCAATTGAAAGGCAATGAGATAAAAATGGTCAAATTGAAGTGTAAGAGAGCCTTTTGGTTTTCTTGCTTCGTTAGACTGTGAGAACGTGGCAGAGTGGGAGGTTACCAATTAGGCATACGTTTCAAAGTCGTTACAACTTTTGCACAGCTCTGTTCTGATCTGAGATACAAGTCATCTTTCTAAACCTTTTTGATTATGTGAATGTTATCCATTTTCTAAATAGAACATTCTAATTTCTTCTTTCTAAATCAATCCTGATCTCATCTTTCTCAACTAAAACTGCATAACTTTTATTCTCAAACAAGTCAACAACCTATTCTGAATCATCTTTTTGAACTAGTTTTCAATTCTTCTTGATATGATTTTTCTGAAGCATACTTGTCTGTTCTTTCTAAACAACCTTTGATATATATAGCCTTGAGAATCTTTCTTAGAAAGGAATTCCAGTAGGAAGTAGCAATCTCAGCTTTAAGCTTAGCTCATGAGGGAAAGTACCAATGCAATATGAATGCATGTTTAGAAGCTAGTCATGTCTAGAAGGTTCTTTATATGACAAACAATCTTTAGCTAAGGGTTTTGTAAAAATGTCAACAATCTGACTTTCTGTATTTATGAACCTTAGCTCAATATCTCCTTTCTAAACATGATCTCTTATAAAACGATGTTTGATATCTATATGCTTAGATCTAGAATGCTGAATAGGATTCTTAGTAAGGTTAATCACTAGTATTATCACACAAGATTGGGATACTGGTATACCTTAGAATGAAATCTTCCAATTGATGTTTAATCCAAAGAATCTGAATACTACAGTTTGCTGCAGATACATATTTAGCCTCAGCAGTAGAAAAAGCAATCGTGTTCTACTTCTTGCTAGACCAAGTTATTAGAGATTTTCCAAGAAAGCAACAATAGCCACTTGTGCTTTTCTTTTTGAGTTTGTCTCCAGCAAAATTAGCATCACAGTAACCTGTAACATTACAAGCAATACCTATCTTTTCGTACCAAATACCAAGATTAGTAGAACTTGCTAAATATCTTAAGATTCTTTTAACAGTATTTAAGTGCGATTATTTTGGATTAGGTTAGAATCTAGCACAAATTCCTATACTTAATTGTAGATTAAGTCTACTAGCTATAAGATAGACTAGAGAACCAATCATACCTTTATAAAGTTTCCCAGAAACTTTATCACCCTCTTCATTAGCTTTTAGAACTTGAGAAGGATGCATAGGAGTATTGATGCTCTTGGCTTTGTCCATATTAAATCTTTTGAGCAGATCCTTAGCATATTTCTCTTGATGAATGAGGATTCTATTCTTCTATTGCTTGATTTGTAGCCCTGGAAAGAATTTTAGTTCACCCATCATACTCATCTCAAATTCTCTCTACATAAGCTCAGAGAAATTCTTGCACAAATTCTGATTACTTGCACCAAATACTATATCATCAACATAAATTTGAACAATTAAAAGATTATTTTTCTCATGTAGAATAAATAAGATAGTATCAAGTTTTCCTTTTTCAAAGCCATTTTTGAGAATAAAAGAGCTAAGTCTTTCATACCAAGCTCTATGTGTTTGTTTTAATCCATATAAAGCTTTTGTTAGTTTAAAAACATGATGAGGAAGGTTTTCATTTTCAAAACCAGGAGGTTATTTGACAAAAACTTCCTCAGATATGAAACGATTTTAAAAATTGGATTTTACATCCATTTGGAATAAAACAAACCCTTTATAAGCAACATAAATAAGTAGCATTCTGATTGCTTTTTGTCTTGCTATAGGAATGAAAATCTCGTCATAATCAATGCCTTCTTGTTGGTTGTAACCTTGAGCTACCAATCTTGCTTTATTTCTGATTACTTTTCCATTTTCATTAAGTTTGTTTCTGAACACCCATTTTGTGCCAATGGTAGATTATCCTTTTGGCAAGGGGACTAGAGTCCAGACTTTGCTCTTCTCAAATTGATTTAATTCTTCCTTTATAGCCTTAGTCTAACTTTGATCTTGAAGAGCTTTATCAATGCTTTTTGGTTGTATTTCAGAGATCAGAGTAAGGTTGGATTTAGTTTTAAGTGAAGATCTAGCTCTGATCCCTTGAGAAGTGCACCAATAATTTGGTTTTGAGAGATAACTCTCAAGTCTCTTGTACCAGTGTATCTTCTCTTGATGGATGTGTCTTCTAGATCTTCAAAGATGTTATCAGAAACTTGTTGCTGTGTAAGCAAATCCGAATCATTATCATTATCATTTCTTGTAGCAATCTGAAGGTTTTGCTGGTGCTGTGCATTGTCATTTAAAGACAAATTCTCCATTTCATCTTCCAAATTTGCAGCCTTTTGATTAACATCAGTCCTTCTTTCCATGAAACTTATGTGTATGGTTTCTTCCATAGTCTGAGTCTTCTTGTTGTATATCCTGTAAACTTTTGACATAGAAGAATATCCTAGAAAGACTCTAGGATCAGACTTAGGATCAAACTTTGGAAGCTTGTCCTTTGTGTTAAGTATAAAGCATTCAGATCCAAATACATGAAAGTATGAGATGTTGGGTTTGCTACCTTTCCATGATTCATAGGGGGTTTTCTTAAGTATTGGCCTTATGAAAACATGATTTTGAATGTAGTAGGTAGTATTAACTGCTTCTGCCCAAAATTCTTTTGACAAACCACTTTCAAGAAGCATAGTTTTGGCCATTTCTTTTAAAGATCGATTCTTCCTTTCTACTACCCCATTTTGTTGAGGTGTTTTAGGAGAAAAGAAGTTATGAGAAATACTATCTCGTTACAAAAAATTTCAAAAGAATAATTTTCAAATTCTCCACCATGATTTGATCTGATGGAAGTGATGCAAAAACTTTTTTCATTTTGAATTTTTTTTGAAAAAGTTTTGAGGGCCTCAAGCTTCATCCTTATGGATCAGAAATATAAACCATGTAAATCTTGAAAAGTCATCCACAATGACTAAACCATATTTCCTATCGCCAAAACTGACAGTTCTAGTTGGTCCAAATAGATCAAGATGTAAAAGTTCAAGTGGTCTTATAGTTGAGACTACATTTTTATTGTGGAAAGAACTCTTGCTCTGTTTACCTCTAAGACAGAACTCATAAGATGAGTCATTTTTCAAAACTAATTTTGGGTAAATATTTAACCAGCTCCTTCTAAGAGATCTTGGAAATCAATTTCATATGAGCATAACCAAGTTTCTTATGCCACAACCACTTTTCATCCACAAAGGATGCTAAGCATTTTACATTATGATCTAGAAGGTCATCTAAATATAATACATATGTATTATCATGCCTTTTAGCAGTAAGAATGATTTTATCAGAAGTGGAATCGTTAACAACACATTGAGAAGGTTTAAACACAACACTGTACCCTTGGTCACAGAACTGACTAATGCTCAGAAGGTTGTGAGTTAGTCATTCTACTAACTTAACATCGGTAATTAAATCAGAATCATTCTTATCAACATTATCTATACCAACAATTTTAGATTTGATTCTATCAGCAAGTTTCAAAACTTCTCCATCTTTAGGTCTAAGGATTTTGAACCAAGATTTATTTCCAGTCATATGTCTGGAACATCCACTATCTAGGTACCACTTCTTGTCCTTTAGGTGTTGTGATTTAAGACACACCTGCACCAGAAGTAATCTTTACTTTAGATACCCAAATTTTCTTATGTCCTTTTTGTGTTAGTTGACTTGTTGGATTTTTTCACCTTCTGTTTAGCTTTCCTTCTGGAGAAGTATTTTTCAGAAGAGTGTCCCCCTTTTGAAAAGTATACATGCAGGAATTTTTTTTCTGATGATCTTTGGATGATTTCGCATTTACTTCTTCCACATATCGTAGTCCAATTTCATCAAGATATGGTTTTTAACCTCCAAGCATAAGATCAAGATTTTTTGAGCTATTAACCATTTTCTCAAGTTTCAATTTGAGAAGCTTAACTAAGTTCTGAAGTTTAGAAACATTAGAAGAAGCATTTTGACTAGTTTTAGAAATTTTAGTCTTTAACGCATTGACATCCTTCTAGAGCATGCTATTATCTTTTGAAAGCTCAATATTTTTATGTCCTAGCTTCTCATTTTCATTCTTGAGTTTTTCAAAGTCTAAGGATAGTTTTTGAAAATTTTTCTTCACAGAAGCATAATGGGAACCAAGTAACTAAGAGTCATCTAAGAGATCATCATAAACTTTTTGAAGATTTTCTGAAGTAAGATCAAGTTCAGAATCAGATACCTCAATTTCTTATTCTAAAATTATATTAACCATGAAGCAGAGGTTTGCTACAATCTTTCCTTTTCCTTCTAATTCAGCATTCTCTTTCTCGTTATCCAAATCTTCCTAGGTGGCCATCATAGCTTCTTCTTTGTGGTCTTCTTCTTAGAAGCTTTCTTTAGTCTAGGAAATTTTGATTTGACATGTCCAGACTCCTTGCATTCAAAGCAAATAATCTCATCTTGCTTGGCCTTGCCTTTCTTGTCGTTTATGGGAACAAAGCTCTTTTTTCTTCCTTTTGATCCGCACTTTCGATATCCTCCTTGCCAAGTGTGCGATCTTATCATCATCATCATCATCTTCAGAGGAGTCTTCTTCATCTTCTTCTGACTCTTCTGAAGCTTGCATGGCCTTGGAAGATTGAGTCCTTTTTTGAGTAGACTTTAGTGCGATGTACTTTCCTTTTCTAGTAGTCTCTTCAGAGACTTTAATAAGTTCAATCTCATGAGTCTTCAATGACCCAATGAGAGCATCCAAGCTTAAGTACATTCAAGTCCTTAGCAGTTACTTTTGGATGCTAGGCCTTTTAAAAACTTCTTAGAATCTTTCTCATTCTTTCGGCATTTGTGTACCTTTTGCCCAAGGTCTTCAACTGATTTATGATATGCATAAATCTTGTTACCATTTCATTAATGTTCTCATGCTCCAACATTTTGAACATCTCATGTTGATGAACTAGCATGCTAATCTTGGTCTCCTTAACCTAATCAGTTCCTTCATGAAGTACTTGGAGTCTATCCCAGATCACCTTTGTGGAGTCACAAGATATGATCTTATCATATTCACTTTTACTTAAGGCACATGTGAGAATATATTTTGCCTTGGCGTTCATTTCAACTTTGGCCTTGTGCTGATCTGTCCATTCATTCCTCGAAATAGTTCTGACTATTACAAGTGGAGGTTGTTTCGAATTAGCAGCCTTTTAAGGCACTGGTTGCTTAGTCGTTGGTATATAATCACCATTTTCTATGATCTCCAACATATGCAGCCTTGTAGACTCAATGAATAATCTCATTCAATCTTTCTAGTATGGATAGTCTTCACTATTAGAATATGAAGAGCGGTTGATAGAGTGACCTTCAGCATTATAATTTGTCTATTATGCCATTTGTTGGATCTTTTTCCTCTGCAGCGGTTAGGAAGCTCAACCACAAAGTTAGGCTTAGCTGCCAATTGTTGGAAATGGTAACACGAGAAGGGGGCTTGAATTGTGTTTTAGATAAAAAAATCTATACCTGAACACTTTTAGCAAATAACTTTCTCAAGACCAAGACTTAGAACGTGGAAGCAATTTGGTTAGAAATAAAAGTAATCTAGCCTACTAAAATATGTTTAAATATGATTATAATAAACACACAGAGTTACATTCTAAGTGAAGACAATCAATAAAGTAGAGGAGATAGAGAGATCGCACATCGGAATTTATCCTGGTTCGGCCAAACAAATGACTACGTCTAGTCCCCAACTCTTTGTTGAGATTTTTATATCACGAGTATTCTTTTTCCCAAGCTTCTCCGAGCTTTTACAAACAAGTAGCATTTGTCCTAGCCTTTTCAAGCTAAATGAGTAGTATTTTTCCTTACCTTTCCAAGCTCACTCTGACCACTATCAGGTTTGGTTACAAGAAATTGATAAGAAGGTTTGTGTTTGAGCACTAGCACTAATTTAGAGTATGATTGGCAATGAACTATGTGTATGAATTCTCTAAATTTTTAATGTGAGAATATTATCTTTACAAATCAGTAGAGAAGATTTTCAAATAGAAGTTACAATAAGTAACTTTCTGGTGATTCAGAAGGTTAATGAAGAAGTTCTCTTAAGTGCAGAAAATTATTCAATTAGTCTTACCATTTTTTCTTCATTTTCCAGCTTTATATAGACTTCAAGATATGGCCGTTGAAGTTTGCAGATCTTGAGCCTTGTGCCTTTTTGATCCATTGGTCAATGACTAGAAAAAGAGAAATGCGATTTTTTTCTTCAACAGGTAGACTTGACACAGAAGAGAAAAATAGCCGTTGAAGTGTTTACCAACTTTTCAAACTTGTCATCGTTTCTTTGACATCTCGTCAAATCTTATTTGACTTTTTGAATTTATCAATGAAACGTGTTGAAGAAGCTTTGAAGTTGGTGTACTTTATGAGAAGCATGTTTCTGATAATTATCCTTCTGGATGAAGTCATCCTTCTGAATGAACAGTTATACTTCTCATGACACATTTTTCTTTCTGATGCTATAATCTCATCCTTTTGAACTTTCTATCTGCTTCTTAAGTGAGAAATCATATAAACCATAAAGCGTTTATTCCAATATAAGCACATCCAAGACAAGTACTATGGATTAAGACACTTTGTTTGGTTCAAAAGCTATTTAAGTATGAGATAAATGATTTTGATCACGAAAGAATATATTTCTATAAAGACAAATCGTTCATAGACAAAAAGTTTAGCTTAAAGCTTCAGTTGGTATTCATCAAAACCTTGAAGCTAAAAACGTCTTAGGTTATGAGATGGTTTAAGAAGGGCATTAGAGCTTACAAGTAAAACTAGGCAGCAAAGGATCTTTGATTTATAACTCAAGCTAGGAAGCTCAAAATGAGGTGGAGCTAATTTTAATTGAAACTTAATATATAGGAGAGTATACCCATGAAATTTGAGGTCCATTAGGCTTAAGATAAATAAGTTATGAATGTTTGAATTAAGCTATGGCCTGGTAGAAACAAACTTGAGCAGTATGCATTCTAACAGGCATAACTTGCCCTATAGACAATTTGAGTGCAACCAATTTTTTAGAAAGACAATAAGTAGGAGAATAAGCCTATAAATTTTCAGATTCCTAGTGAGTTGTTCTTATTAATTCCACGAAGTTACCCCATGCTCTGTAAGTGTCATGATAGGCAACTCAATGTAGAGCTTATAAGTAAAGCTTTGCTTAGTCGAATTGAGTAGGACTTTACTTGTTTGAAAGAGGAATTACATAGGTATAATCATGTAAAATTTTAGAATAAAATAATGAAATATGAATTTTTAATGATTTTTCACTTTTGGGTGCTCAAGTCTATCTTATAATAGGACAATAGTAGAGAAAACTTGAATAACTTAAGCTATGCACTTCAAAACTTAGTGGGATCAAAGAGGCTTAAAAATAGACTAATAGAGAATTGTTCTGTAAAATTTGAGATCAAAATGGATTAATTTGACATTTTGGTTCTTTTTTTGAAATTCTGGATAGATTTGATGTTTTATGTGATTTTGTTTAAGTTTTTCTATTGGAATGACTTATGATGTCTCTAAATTATTGGCTGAGTTTATGTAGTTCTTTTGGGCATGGGAATTCTAGCTATTTAGGATTGTGATAATTATATGAGTTTAACTAAGCTGTTGACTGAATAACTAACTGTTTCAAAACTTGGGGAACCCTCTTGTTATAGTCATTGTGCTGCCAGAACTCTGCCAAGTTTGCTTCTGAAAGATAATTCTAATGAGGTTTAGTAGAAATACAAGATGTAATTATGTTAGGTTACATGAGAATATAGTTACATGAAAGGTATATAGTATGAACATAAGAATTTCATAAGTTAATTGAGTGATATGTCGAGCCTCCACCAAGTAATGGGCTAGGATGATACGATTATAAGTGACGTGCCAAGCTTCCACCAAGCAGTGAGCTAGGACAACACAATCATGTATGATGGAAATTACCTACTAAGGATGTTGATACATAATACTCAGGTAGGTGTAAGTTATTACTCTAGAGACGACAGAGCACAACTCCCATTCATGTGAAGAGGATTGCATCCTGAGGACGGTGACCCATAACACTCAGGCATGTGTAAGGCTACACCTAAGGGTTGCGATATGTAATGCTCAAGTACAAATACATGTAGGCACCTTAGGGATGACGAGACTTGGCACCTAGGTGTGTTAAACAAAGAAGATTAAAGACAAGTAAAGAGGATAAGGACATGTGGGTCAAGGTGTAACATCCTCACTTTCGTAAATAGAACGTAATAGGAACTTTGAATTATTTCCTTTAGGTAGTGTGAGAATTTCTCAGGCAGCTCTATGCCATGACGATCCTCACACTTGAAATTATAGGGTAGTGTAACACTGCCATTGAAAACACGGCACTGCCATATGTTAAAAAATTAAGAAATGATAAAAGTGCCCCTGCAAGCTTTTGTTAATCGTAGTGATACCCTGAATTTTTAGAAATTATGTTTTGACCCCAAAAACTTGTTTCCACAATAACCCTAGAACTTTTCATAAAATGACCTTTATGTCCACCCTAGAACTTTTCATAAAATGACTTTTATGTCCTCACATCTATAGGATTAGCAGAATGGAGTTTTAAACGGAGCAGAATCATGTGGTGAAACCGTAGAAGTTTAAATCTCTGTCGATTGGGCAATGGAGGCAGTCGAGTGTGAAATGACGTGGGGTGCCCCTAGACTTGCTCAAAATTACGAAAATACCATTAGTTATAGAAAACAAAAAACAAAAAGGCTCCAAAGTTGCAAAAATGTCTAATTTACGCCGTTAATCTGTTTATTCGGTTTCAATAGTTATGTAAGGACAATTAGCAGTTAATTAAATATTAATTAGGAGTTAATTAGATGTTAATTAGAGGGATGAGGCTTAGGAACAATTAGGATAGAGATATAGAAATTCTCTCAAAGTCATTTAGTAAAGTTTTGCCAATTTGAAGAAAATCGGCGAATATTCGGTACTTTAAACCGCTAGAACCGAATCAATAGAATTTTCCTAGTTTGAGTGGCTAAAAATTGAGCCACTTCTACCCTAATGGATGGCGCCAATTGGCCGCCAAGTGAGTGGAGAGTGTAATGTCCGAAAAATTCTATCGTTATTAACCGAGTTTTCGGTTTTCATCGGATAATTGGGATTAATTAGGATTCGATTAAGCATTCACTTAAAGCCAATTGAGTGTGGTTTAGAATGATTAGGTATAATGAAATTAGATTAGAACCATAGGAAACTTGATAGGATTTTTCTAAAACCGGTTTACCAATTTAAAGGAAATCGGTAAGATTTCGGTATTTTAAATTGCCGGAACAGGACCAATAGAAATTATACTATGAAAACCCTAGGATGGATGGCCAAGATTCAGCCAACACTCCTCACAAGTGGCGCACAAATCAGCCATAAAAAAAGGGAGCTAAGCCAAGTTTGAATGAGGGTTGAAATCCACTAATCAAGAGCCAACTTCCTTCATAAGTTTTCATTTTTTTCTTCCTTCCCCCTTTATATTTTCAGTTTCCCCATAAGAGGTGCAGACCAGCCCTCATTTTCCCATTTTCCTTCATCTTCTTCCACTTCCTCTTATCCCCAAGCTCAAGCCACAACTATCAACTTCACTCCAAGATCAAGTCCATCAAGATTTCACACCACCAAGGTAGGAATCTTAACATTCTCCTTCTTTTCTTTGAATTGAGGCTGCCTAGAGTCCCTTATTCATCCATGATTCTGATGTTGTGATGGGTGGGGATGATGAATTAAGGTTGGTTTAAGGTGTATATATGAGTTTGAATTGAAGATTGGATGGATTGATTAGAGAAAAACATGAATCCAAGAAGAATTCAAGAAGCTATTAGGGTTTTCCCCTCGATAGTCTGTACGGCAGAGTGTACGACTCCGCCTACAGCCATTTAAATTTGATGAATACATTTTTATATGAAACTATACATCTAGGACTTTCCATACATATAAAGTATAAGTCCATTGGATTAGTATTGAATTAGTTATGAGTTTTTGAAATTTAACCTAGAAATCTGGATTCTTAGCCGGGTAGTATGAGTTGAGAAGGGTATAACTCACCCTATACAACTCCAAATTAAGTGAAACTAAATTTTTTTGAAATCTAACATATAATAGAACATCCCATAAAAATTTTCAAAACCAGATTCATTGCCATTTGTTCCCGGCACACCAATGAAGTTGACTTAAGTTTAACCCGAGCTGGAACAGGGTAGTTTAGTAGGGTCAAGTTTTTAAACTCATAACTCAAAATATACTTAGGAAAATGATATGAAACTTTGTTCATTTGAAAGGTTGTTCTGTTAGCTTTAATTTGATATAAAATTCGTATGATTTCACTTAATTTCTATTTTTAGTGAATTTTCTTTTATAAGAACCCAATTCTGGCTAAGAGCAGTGCATGCTGAGATAAAATATTTATATCTTGAGTTATACAAATCAAAATGAGATGGGATCAATAGGGTTAGAAACTAGACACATAATGCTATGAGATATCCAAAAATTCAATTCAAATGAGTTGAATTGCAATAAGGGTGGAGTATACCAAACTCGGGCAGAACAGGAGAGAATAAACCGAAAACCCAATTGGTGCTTGAATTGAAATTGATGAATGATGCTATGAATATATATATATTTGCTGGTCCATATTGAATTGCAAGTTTGTACATTTGTACTGGTTGCCTGGCATTATTCATGGGGAAGTGGACTCGATCCGTTATGCTGCCAAAATTCCGGCAGAAATATGTGAATTATGTGACTGTTATGAACATTTGTATGTTATGCTCATTAGATTCATATATGCAAGAATGATTTAAGTATAATATGAAGTATATGAATGAATGCATGTACATATGCATGTATAATCATGTCCAAAGAAGAACAAGATTTATGAGAACTTGCAAGAAAGACATATCAAGCTACCACGTGAGGCATGGCATAGACCCAGCTAGCGTGGGACAGAGTGGTATTGTCTAAGACTTGGGCCAGCCCTTGACCAAATTTAAGGGGAATAGACCGGTGTGAGGGTCGAGAAAAGTAAATCCGTCACTCATGTATAGGTACGAGCTCGGACCTAAAAAGTAGGCTATCACCTAGGGGTGAGAGAGGCCATTCACCTTTGGGGGACCAAGCGCAGAATGGCAAGGTTGAGTTACAAGTTAAAAAAGAGATAAATTAAGTCAAGTGCACTTGCATACATTCAGGTATAAGCATCTATATGTGCATCATCAATTATCTAGTTAAGTCATAATGCTATTATGATCCTTGTTGAAGCATATTATACTATCCGTATTTCTATGTCTGTCATATGATATGGCAAGTGGTTGTTAAAATATGATCCGCTTCGAGAAAGGTGTTTTCAACTTAAAATTGAACCACTATTTGTTTATATGTGCTCATATTTTCATAATAAACTGAAGCGGCTGGAATGTTTATGATGGCACCATAAGATTGGTTTGAGTTTACCTACTGAGAACCTTATGTTCTCACTTCCTACTTGTATGTTTCTCTTTTCCATAAATATTCCAGAACCCAGGTTGGAAACCAAGTGCGAGGCGGAGTACAGAGCCATTCATTGAGCAAGAATCGGGCATAAGCCAGATCAAGAGACTATTGAAGCTAGCTAACGAGTAGACGGAAGTAGACGCTATATATTAAGTTAATCACAATTTCTTTTAAAGTGTAATTATTTTATTCTCTATGTATCAGAGACTATTAGTCAATAATAAAGAGAGCAGTTAAAGGGCCATGTATTATATTTTCCATATTTTAAAGATTTCTTAGCACAATGACAACCTTTTAACATAACTCCATGACTCGAGCATGGCTTATATAATAAAGGGTGTTACACAAGGAATATTATTTCATTTTCGTAAGCAACTTTAGTTTATTTTTTTGAATTGTGATAAGTATGGTTTGTTAATTGTTAAGTCATTTGTATTAAATGCTTGATAAAAGAAACCCACTTTAGAAGACCATGTTTTCAAACTTCTAGAATGAATCTTGTCTTTTTGGTATGCTTTTTTTATAATAAATCGAAGTGGCTAGGGTGATGACGATGACACTATTGCCGTTAGCCTTGGATTACTTAATGAGAAATTATATTTTTCACCCTTGTGTGCTTCTGTGTCATTTTTAGATAGCACAGGTGACCTTGAAGGCAAGTTTTTTGGGAGGTTCTAACTAAGACCAACTCGTCGGTGAAGGGTCAAAGTCAAGCATATGTATTATGATACTAAATGGCTGACGTCGTAGATAAAAATTGGGTTTGTATGTATGCTAATAAATGAGACTATGATGTGGGTTTTAATATCTTTCAAGTAAAGTTCCCACTTTCTTCAATTCGCTTGTTATATTTTACTTAGCATGACGAATAAATTTTATGCTAATCCTCCAAGAATGTAGTAAATAAATAAATAAGGTCCACTAGTGAATTGGTAGCAACTCTTAAGTGCGACGGTATGACTTAAGCATGGTGTGGCATTTAGGAGGGTGTTACACAAATGGGATAGAAGATTGGAGCATGAATGGGATCAGTATAAGATGTGAGACTCTTTGATATCATGGGTGTACAGGGTGTGGTAGTTAAAAACTTAGTGTGCCTTGACATTGAGAAGTAACTAAGAACAGTGGTCAACGTAGGTAGTAGAGCACACAAGGTTTTCTAGGTGGATTTTTAGTACGTGCAGCTACCCCAAGTCTGTTATCAGTGTGACATGTGGGTTATTATGAGGATTTCTACAAGGAGAAAGGAAGTGATAACGAGGACAAGAATGGTAAAGCACTAGGTTCGTGGATACTTGTGCAATAAGTGGGACAATGTGTGAAGGAAGATAAGCCAAAGATGCATAAGGAGAAGGATTGAAAAAAGGCATGAAAACTAAAAGAAAGGGTGTTTATGAGGAAGTTTTGGCATTCTTTTAGTTTTTAATTATGAAAGGAATAGAGAAATAGAAGCCATAAATAGGAAGCAAGGAAAAGGTAACCTAACTGGAGGAAAGAGGTAAGGATACCAAAGGAAGCCACATAATGGAAAAGAAGGTGATTAGGGGTAGGTCAAGAGGGAGGTTGCAGTTGCACTTATTGCTCTTGATTTAAGCATAGACACCATTAGGGTTAGAGCAACAGAAGTCATCAATAGGGGTTTTAGAAAGGGATGAGGTACCCAATGATGTCACTAATGCAGCAAGTAGGCCGAATAAGATGAAATGAAAAAATGAAAAAGCTTAAATGTAGGGAAGGAGTGTGGAGATAAAGAGATAGTGAAGATAGAAGGGCCCATGAATCTAAAAAAGAAAAGGGGAAGGAGGACTTGATGAAGTAAGACACATCCATGGAAGGGGGAAGTAAGAGGGTGTACTAAATAATCATGGAATCAGTGGAGGGTGGCTTATAACCCTACTGGGACCAATGAGAATCCTTAGTTGGAATTATCGTTGGCTTGTGAACTCGTGGGTAGTATGAGCTCTTAAAATGCTCATCTAACAACAAACTCCAAACCTCATTTTTTTTATCGAAGACAATGAAGAAGGTCTATGAGATAGGTGGCTTGAGGTATCTCAATGGGTTATCCAACATATGGGTGGTAGATTGTGAAGGTGAAGGTAGAGAAAGGGCTGGTGGTTTGGCTTTGTTGTTGAAGCCAAGTATTGAAGTTGATATAATGTCTTACTCTTTGCATCGTATTGATATTGATGTTATAAAAGTTGACTCAGGAAAAATGTGGCATATGACTGGTAGTTATAGATATCCTAAGGGTCCCAACAAATTATTAACATGTGAATTAATTCAAAGTCTGCACCGCAAATGCCAAAATCCTTGGTTATGCTTTGAGGACTTTAATTTGATTATTTCAATTGGCACCAAATTTGGGTAAGTCCAAATAGCTATGGAAAAGACTGGTCGAGGATAGGCTAAACCATAACCTTTGCCTTGGCTAAGTTATAATGCATTATACTTCATGGTTGAGGGGTGAGGTTCTAGGCTCTAACTTATTAAGTGAGGTTCAATGCTTAAGCTGTGGCCGAAGACACGTGGCAACATCAGCAAGAGATTTCTGGTGGAAGGAATGATTCAAGGGCTCAAAGGGCAAGCAAAGAGTAGTTTGAGTGGTTACTAGAAGTAGCTTTCGAGAGGGCTTTCCCTATAAATAGAAGAAGACTCACCAAATGCAAGGGATCCTCGAACAGACAACCCACAACACATTTACCATTTTCATTTCCTTTACTTTTCTTTTTCGTTGCATTTACATTCAATTTCAAGTCTTTTAGCCTTTGTTTTACCTTTACTTTTAATGTGTTTTGTTACCTTACTATCTTCCTAGTGAGGATTGAAATTAGATCCCGTGGGGTCTTTGTTATAACTTGCTTAAGGATTAATGAAGATCTTTTTTGATTACATTTTGTTTCTTATCTTATTTGGTCTTGGTTACTCCAAATTGGTCTTAGCCAAGTGCTTATATTTAAGTAACTTGGGAACCCATATCTAAGAAGTAGATTTCACTCCTTAGAGCAATCGTGTAACTCTTAGAATCAAAGAGGGCTAACCCAAGGCTTGTCGATTTTAAGGTTTGGCATGCCTAGCATCCAATTCAATAATAACATAGCTGAAAATAGCCTAACATATTTTTGGTACACTCAGTTGGACCCAATAGATCAACCAAAGTTTCCATGATCTGGGTTAGATCATACTTGGTGTATGTTTCTAAGGTTAGGAAAATTCATTATGCCAAGTCTTTAACCACCATCAAAATAGACAAACCAAAAGTTTGGAGGTTCAGCAATGGCCATATCGGTAGCACCTTGTAACCCTCCAAAAGGCATAGGCTCATAGCGACTAGTAGACATTGCAAACCAGCCTTTAGCTAACACGATTGGTTCTTCTTCAAATAATGCCCAATCGGCATCACTTAGGGTAAGAAGAGGGCGACCAGCAGTTATAACAATTTCATTCATTCATGAACAAATTGATAATGGGGTTAAATGACCTAATGTTGGAGTTATCTAAACAAATAGCCAATATTGTCAAGTCAATGGTTCACAATGAAATCTAAGTGGCTCAACAACAAGCTAATACAAAAGATAGTTCTACTATGTTTGCACCATGGCAAAATTTGGCTAATGTTAGTGGATCAGCTAATCAGCTTAGGGATAGCCCTTTCAGCCACCCAGTCTGCAATATGGACAAGTAAGTATGGCTCGTAGGCCATCAAACCCCGTGGAAACATTGGTTTATTGGTGATATCCACTAAGCATAATGTAAACACATGGAACACACCCCATGATATGTCCACGATGAGTAATTTTGGTGGAAATTGGAATATGGATTCCCAAGTGCAAAGCGGTTACAACATGGCTCAGCCATGGATATGGGTAGTTAATAATGCAACTCCCCAATATGCATAATCACAACCACCTATGACTAATATCATCGCTCATGGAGGATCACTAAATAATTGCCAAAATCAAACAATGTATTCACAACCTCCAACTTTATTCATGCAAAACCAAACTTGTTAATCACAACCTACAGCTCATACTCCTTTACCTCAAAATTTCACCATGCAAGGACGTAGGTACCAAGCTGCCTATTAGCAAGATATCCCACCATAGGCTCAAGTACCTCCGGTGCAAGTGGACTTGCGAGCAAATGCTCAGCCTTTGATGGAACTAAATATAATTACTGATGCTATCAGTAGGTGTTTTGTAGTCCAGATTAGGCCATTGGATAAACCAGTGTATATGAAGTTATATCCTGATTAGGTTGACAGGATTCCTTTGCTGATAGGGTATTAGACCCTTGATGTCTTTACTTTTCCTAGTGAAGATGAGAAGTTGACAATAGAGCATATTAGTCATTTCGCAGCTTAATGTGGTGAGGCAAACCAAAATGAATATTATAAGCTTAAGCTATTCCCTTTATCTCTTATGGTTGCTGTTTTTTCATGGTATTCCTCCTTAGCACCAAATTTAGTCCAAGCTTGTGCCGATATGGAAAGACTTTTCCATGATTAATTCTATAAGCCTTAACCTGTAGTATCCATAGTCGAGTTGATGAGTCTCAGGTAGTTACCCAATGAGCCCACGGCAAAATTTTTAGAGAGGTTCAAGAGGGTGTGAAGTCATTACAATGTCCAACTCCCAAAATTCAAATATGCTATGGCTGTTGTGAACAATATGAACCCT
The DNA here is from genome assembly GCA_031439585.1 of Pterocarpus macrocarpus. Lineage (NCBI taxonomy): Eukaryota > Viridiplantae > Streptophyta > Magnoliopsida > Fabales > Fabaceae > Pterocarpus > Pterocarpus macrocarpus. Next base: position 46,525,744 of record CM062522.1, read on the forward strand.
CAGTTAAGGGAAACATTAATAGCCATAGAGTACTTTAACTTGGCTTAGTTGGCTTCTAGGGCTTCAAGAGTGGAGCAATGTATCGTGGAGAAAGAATAGAGGAGGTCAAATTGAATTGGGCCTAAGGGACTGCAATTGATATTAGTAGTAGATTGTGACTCGACTAGGGAAGATGGTTGGGAGGATTAATCAAATGCAAAAGCAGATATAATGGTAGCCAAATTTGTGCAAGATAAGCCATATACCTATCTTACTCTACACCATTCAAAGGAAAAGAGGTGGCCAAACTTGAAAAGAAAACTTACCTATTTGATATTTCCAAGGCTGATTATATTTTTTGTTACTTGGTGAAAGATAAACAGATTAAGTTTCTAGGTCACCAAATCCTTTTAATCGAAGAGATCAAAGGAAAGAAGTATTGCAAGTGGCACTACTTATGGACCTATACCACAAAGAACTACACTGTGTTTAGAAATTCTGTCTAGAAAATGTGATAAATCAGAATTTTGTATATGCATTTCCCCTCATATATAGTGCATTAACTCTCTTTTGTGCTCAATTGATTAGATTTGGGTCATATTTGATGTTTGGGTTTTGGTTGGACTTTCATTCATTTTTCTAGCATCATGGTCACCTTAACACTATTTCTGTATTTTGGGTATTACTTGAGTTCTAGATCTTATTAAATTGTGATTCTTGATTTGTAGGAGAGCTAAGAGCTAGCCCTACAACTTTCATGAGAGATTAGAGGTAATTCTTAAGTATTAGGGCCCAATTTAGACCTGAAAATGAAGTTAAGAGATGTAATTGCGGTTCTTGAGCAATTTGCATTATTTGGGCCATACCTTGGCCTATAGGAGCCCAAATGACTCTGTTTTAGCGCCATTGGAGATATAGGCTCATTTCATCTTTAGACCAATTATCCAAATAGTGGCATTTTGATTGTCAAAATCATAGTGAAAATTCACGGATGGACTTAGAGAGCTCTAATCAGAGTTTTAGGACAAGCTTTCTCACAAAAACCCCAATTCGTACAAATGAGATATCCAAATGAAGCTTAGTGAGAGAGGATTAATGTAATGAAGGATTTGTGAGCTAATTGTACCTATAAATAGAGGGGAAGCCAAATTTGGAGGGAGTCCAACATTTTCAGATTTAGAATTAGAGCTCATTTTCTTATTTTTACTTTTTTTTTTCCAAGTTTTCTTTCTTCTCTTCTCTTCTTTTCTTCCTTCCTCTCTCTGAATTCTTTCTCTTCTTCTCTCATTCTTTTAGATTTTGAATTCATGGAGGTGTGAACTTCATTTGCCAGTTCAAGGATTCAAAGGAGCATATGATTACACTTGAGAATTGGCATTTTTGAAATTCAATATCCAAATCGATTCTTCTACTCTTGCTTTTGTTCATAATCTAATTTTTTGATTGAAGGTTTTTGAATTTGAAATTATGATTATGAATTTGATTGTGTACATGTTGGTTTGTTGATTAATATGGATCAATTGGTTGGAATGATGTAGAAGAGGATCTTAGATTTGGATCCTAGGTTAATTGCATGTAGTGCTTCAAATCATCATGGATCATCTAAGTTTTTGAGGTTTCAAAATTTAATTGATTATATGTTGATTGAATACGTGAGGGTTTTTATGATTAAATGTATGGATCTGAGTTAAGGCCTCACTCTAATTTGAGTTAATAACCGGTTTTGATGTTGAGGGATGTTTTGAATTCTGTAACACCCTAGTAGTTCCATTCTATGCTTAAGTCATATTGTGGAATTACTAGTTGCTACTTTTGCTCACGGAACTATCATTACCTTTTAGAAATTACTTTATACCGAAAATAGGGGTAAAATTTTTTCTACAAAACAAGTAAACCATTTTTGAAATCGAGAGCCATGAGCGCATCGTGAACATATAAAGTAACACCGCTATCCCATACATATATCGCATTTAACAAGCATAGAGACCATAAGAGTAACCATAATTCTTAGAATAATGTAACATTCATTCCACGGCCAACCATGATAATACAATAAGAGTCGTACCAGTTCATACGTAAGATAATAATGGGTCCGATATCTATCGTCGGCCCTACACAAAAGCCTACCAATACATAATAAAAGGAAATACATCAAAGAATCCTACTACCCAAGCATGCCACATAACAGAATGATAACCCTATAACTACTACCAAAAGGGGCTATCCTCGTGCTCGGCTCCGCATGCAGTCGTCACATCAAGCATCTGGCGGGAGGAAACCGTTCCCATATCCACCAGGAGAAGTACTACCACGTCCTCCTCCTCGAGCACGTCCTCGCCCACGGGGCACAGCGCGGGTACGAATGAACCCACGCCCGCGAACTGGGGGTGAAAATGGGCCAGCGGATGAAGCGTAAGAATCGGAAGATAGACGAATCATCAAGGTCGCGGACGAACCCGACGGTGAGAACCCCCAGAATGAGTCGGATAGAGGGGCTCGGACGGATCGGACTCCACATGGAAGCTCGGATAAGACGGCTCCGAGGGATCGGAATCCAGTGAAACAGTCGGAGTCAAACGGGTATCCGAGTCAGTCTCATCATCATCAGTGGGGTATCTCGGTGGCTGAAAGTAGGGGCGAATGTCATCCATAGTAATCTCGCCAAATGGCTGATGCGGTCGGAAAAATGGGCTCATCACGGAGTCCTGGCGGCGGTCGTGGAAGATGTAGACTCATCGCCGCGCCGCTAACAAAGACCGAGGCGTTTAGCACCGGGTCAAAGCGCCAACGCCACATCGGGAACTCAATGTAGATCACCACTGCGTTCGACGCCGACATCCTCTCAAGACGACGACACGAAACATAGGAATGAGAAATACTAAATTTCTCGCATGGGATCGTGGCTAGACAAACACGTGTCATCGTCATCGTCCCACCACTTCGGGTTTAATTACAAAAGCGGTGGATGATATAAGTTCAATTTTTAATGGTTTTGAAAACTTAAACCCGGCGGGTTGCTTTTAAACTTAACATCATAAACACATCATCATGACTAACATCCGTACTAAAACATAGAATAACATCCATAATGCAAATGGGCCATATACTTTCATGCAAAGACACGCATCATCACAGATGTAACCATGGTCATACTTAGACTTTACTTTCATTTTTAGCACGTGCTTAACATTCTTTACTTTCCTTTGAAACAGACTGCTTTTGGAGATGAGCTCATTCCGTGACCGTCGTCATGCAGTACTAACCAAATCAGACTAAGCCGATATTGGTTACCTCTAAGTTGGAGGGTCCTCCAAAACACCCTTGCCTCCCTTATAGAGGTTCCTTGTGGATCGCCGTCTCTCACTTCCCTTACCGAAGTGATTGAAGGGTCACGTCCCATTGATTCTTTTCTTATCTTTATACTTTACATGCATAACTCCTTGACTAGACGCATGCAATGATATGACTAAGTCCATAATTTTGACGGAAATCCGGCAGCATAACGGCTAGACCGAAGCTTCCCCAAAATGCCAATCATCAGCATTCAACCAATAGTTCATCATATCTATATCATATCATCACACTTATCATTCAATCATGAGACAAAGCTCAATCAATCTCATCATTCATCATGCCAAGTGGCATCACACATTCATACCCTAAAGGGGTTTATAGTTGTGTTGTTCTTTGTGAAGAATATTATGAATCATCACATGATTTTCCATGATAGAATCACATAGTTAGGATATGTGTTTATAGTCTTTTAGTTACTTGGTCCTTGGATGAAAGTATGCTTTACTTAAGTACATGTCTTATGAAACACTTGTTCAAATTAATTAAATTATGTGATTGTTTCCTTTCCTTGAGATAGCGCACTTAGTGATTCCTAGGTTCATGGTTTGCTTAGAGGCCCTAATCATACTGCTCCCAAGGAGTTCGAGATCCTCTAATCCTTGGGTCATGACAACGCATAACCACATCATGAACCCAACAACACCAATGTTCACTAATCACCAAGGGTGACTTTTAACTTAGTCAAGTTGCAAAGTTTTAAACTTTTACTAATAACATACCAAGGTTTTGCCTTAAACATTATTAAAGTTGTCATTCTTTATAAAGTAGTCATAAAGTCTTATTCTTTATGAAAGTAAGTGCCTTTGACATTAAGCTCTTATCTTAAGATTGGATCTTTATGAAATAATGATACAAGCTACTAGCTTTTTGAATAAAAAGTCTTGTTCTTTATAAAAGTTAACACCTTTTGCATTAGTTGGGTTCAAAGTCTAAACTTTATGAATGAAATGTTATAGAACAACATTTTTATAACTTAATGATCTCATTCTTGAATAAAGTTTGAAACTTTGTGAAAGGTCTTTTCTTTAAGGTTTGATTTCTAAAGCCTGAAGTGACAAGATATCGTTTTTTCTAACTCAAAAAGTTTAGACTTTCACATGTATTCTTGTCTTCAAAATAAAACAAAATAAAACTTTATGGAAGCTTAAAAGTTGCGCCACTTTGAAGAAATCATGAAGCAAACTTTTTAAAGTCTAAAACTTTGAGAAGGTTCATAGTCTTATCAAATCATGGAAACATAGAAAGGTGAAGCTTTTCTAATCATTCACTCATCATAAAGAGAAAGGAACAACTTTAAGCTAGAGATCAATAAGAACATAGGTTTCCAAAAGAAGAAACTTAAGAACACATGAAGAACATCAAGAACATATTTTACTAAAAGAGGAAACTTAGGAACACATGAAGAATATCAAGAACATATTTTTCTAAAAGAGGAAACTTAAGAACACATGAAGAACATCAAGAACATATTTTTCCAAAAGAGGAAACTTAAGAACACATGAAGAACATCAAGAACATATTTTTCTAAAAGAGGAAACTTAAGAGCACATGAAGAACATGAAGGATCTTCTCAAGTTTTCACTTAGAGATCTTGGTCATGAAAGACCCAAGCTCCAAGCTTTCTTGAGCAAGCAAAATGAAAAAGACGAAGATCACTACCTTTCTTGAAGATGGCGCAAAAACAAGAGAAATGGAAGAAGAAGATGATGACTCCTCTTGATGATGAAGGTGGCGGTTTTGCAAGAAGGAAGGAGAAGCTCTTGAAATCTTGTGGAAATGGAGGTTGTAGTGTTTTGATCTTGTCTCCAAAGACCCAAAGATGAGGTCTTTGAAGGGCTAAGTGAGTGGTTTAGGGTGGTGGTGGTGGAGAAAGGAAGAGGAAGATGAAGAAGATGAAGAAGTGTTTAGAGAGAAGTTAGAGAATTTGGCTTGAAGAGAGAGAATAGGATGAGTGAAAATGAAAATGAATGAGGGAGGGAGGGAGAGAGAGAAAGTGGCGTCCACTTTAAGGAGGGAGGATGAGATATTTTTGCTTCACTTTGTGTTATCTTGTGTTAATTAGTGATTAAGGGGACAAATGGGATGATGGGGAGACAAAGCATGGTCAAACTCTTACATAAAGTAGTCTTGTCTCATGCTTTTTGCTTTTATGACATCACTCTCTACTTTATTGTCTAGTTGACTAAATTTGAATTTAATCATGTGATTAAGTGCTCATACAACTTAATTAAGGTGATTAAGCAAGAATTAGTGATTAACACACAAGAACATGATTAACTAAAATTAATCTCACGATTAAGCTTAATTAACCTTAATTAAACTCGAGTAAGCTAATTAAGGGCGATTAGTGCTTAAGTAAGCTATAGGGGCTCTAACTTGCTTAATTAGAGATTATCTAACCTCGATTAGGCATTCTCTTGACCCTTCTCGTCCGAGTCAACCCCTTAATTAAGCCCTAATCTCGAAATTCCTCATTAAGTGCCTAATTACTCAGGGTTACTACGGTAATTTAGCACGACATGAAATTGACGATGTTACAAATTCAATGATGGAGTAACAAGTATTTCCTCTTAATTCTTGAACTAGTGTCTTAATTCGAGTTAAATTCTCTCAATTACACTCTACATATGTATTGGTTGATAATAAATCCCCATATAGCCTTGATCAAATAGCATAGTCATCTTAGGGAAACGACTCGGATTGAACCCTATACTGCGATCTTTTGTGATTCGATTTTGTAATTTGAATGAGCTCGACACTTGAATCAAGGCGTTGAAGAAAGGTAAGCTAAAGTTGACCAAGAAGGAAGAAATGACCATGGATACCAACCCATTTAGCATGTCAATAAATATGGCATCAATCTCTACTACTTGGAAAAGGGAAAAAGGTTCCTAAGTGGAAATGGAAACTTAAAAAGAAAGATGAAGTAGGGCCTTCTACGAAGACGGTTTGGTGACCTAAGTCTATGAAAGTGCAAGAGACTGAGGGTCAAGAGCCTAGCCATAGAGTTTTTGTGTTCCAAAGGTTGCAACATCCTGTCAATTCCAAAATCGGATTAGATATCAAGATCGACCTAGAAAGGAATCGAATTACCAAGGCTCTATCCATGATTTTAGTAGCAAGCCTAAGAAAGACAAAGGGTTAGTCCAAATTGACATTCCCAAAATTACATATAAAGCCTTGCCAAAGAACTCCTGACGGGCAGTGGAGATAAATTTTGACAAAGGAATGTACTCTCTCATAATTACATTACTAAATGATGAATAGCTAAAAGTCCAAAAGATGGTTAAGCCAAAAACCGAGACCAAAATAGGAAATTGGGTTGTAGACAAACAACTCGAGAAACAAAAAATAGCAGAATGGCTAAGGCCTTAACTTACCAAGACCTAGAAGTGAAGGTTACAGAGAAAGAGGACCAATGAGAAAATAAAGAGATTATGGCCATGCTTGAGCAGTCAAAGCAGGTTGAGAGAGATCTAGTTTAGTCCCTAGAGTTACTTCTAAAGCCACAGCCAATTAATAGGTTATCCGAGGTTGTAGACAAGATGATCACTAAGTGAATAGATGAATTAGATATAGAAGCCATGCTTGCTTAGCCAACAAAGTTCATCAGGGAAGATGAGTATTTGGAAAACTTGTTGGAAGAACTACCAGATGACCTAACAATAGTAGCTCCTGTTGGGATCATTTTGTTAGAGTTTATCAATCAGGCTAGTGACTCATAGGATTTGGAAGAAGTTGTATTGGTAGAAGAGGCCAAGTGTGTTACCCTTGTCTGAGAAGAGACTGAAGAGGTAAGATTTAGAAATAGACCAAGGCCAGACATCTTAGGCCTCTAGAAATCAAAGCTTACATGAATGGCAAACCTATGAGCAGAGTTTTAATCGATAGAGGAGCGGTGCTAAATGTTTTGTCATTTAGTACAATGAAAAAGTTAAGCGAAGGTCATAAGGGTCTCATGGAAACCAATATGACCATGTCTAACTTCACTAGTGAAAGTATGTTGGTATTATGTTTCCTAATTGCCAAATTGATAGTGGGCTCTAAAACCATCAACATAATATTCTTTGTAGTAGATGCAAAGCCAAGATACACTATTTTTCTAGGTAGGGAATGGATTCATGCCAATTAATGTGTGCCATATACTCTTTACCAACAATTACGGTTCTGGAATAGAGATCAAGTAGAGGTAGTAGATGTAGATCCCATTGCATTCATTGCCGATGTGAGGATGCATGACACCATGCCGTATTTATCCAAGATAGAGCCAATTTCTTAGCCTGAGGATAGCTCCCTAGATTCCATCAAGTCCTTTGATTTATCATTGGAGAGGTTTGAAGTAGTAGTTTAGGTTGACACACGACCTTTAGGGGTTAATAATGATGAAATCTGAAGAACAAGCATTGTAGGAGGTCTTGCAATGGCTGACTTTGTACTTTGCTGAATCAAGGATTCAAGAAGCTGTCTTGGAAACACAATGTTAGCCGAAAGAGACCAATTCGAGGAAAGCATTAAAGAAAGGCAAGAAGGGCTTGATGGAGCAGAGATAGTTGAGGAAAAGAAGCCAAGTTTTAAAGCTCAAGACCCTTTGCTGGAAGTGAATCTAGGAACCACATAAGAGCCCAAGATAGCTTAGATTAGTGGTTTTCTACTGGAAGGAAACTAAGATCAACTAATTCAATTGATAAAGAAATATATAGATTATTTTGCATGGGATTATCATGAAATGCCAAGATTATCCCATAAATTTGTTGAGCATTAGTTGCTTATCAAAGAAGGTTACAAGCTATACAAGCAGCCTATAAGAAGATTCAGCCTAAAGCTTTGGCCAAAGATTAAAGGAGAAATTGAAAGGTTGCTAAAGGTCGGGTTTACTAGAATTGCTAGATATGTGGATTGGTTGTCAACTATGGTTCCTATAATTAAGAAATATGTGTAAGTTAGAATTTGTATAGACTTTAGAAATTTAAATTTAGCTACACACAAAGATGAGTATGTAATGTCAATAATCGATATGCTTATTGATGCAACAGCTAACAATGGAGTATTAACTTTATGGGTGGCTATTCAAGCTATAATCAGATTTGTTTAGTCAAGGAAGATATTTACAAAATAGCTTTTCATTGCCCTGAATCCAATGGGATCTTTGAGTGGGCTATTATGCCAATCGAATTAAAGAATGCAGGGGAAACCTACCAAAGGGCGATGAATCTCATATTCCATGACTTAACTAGGAAGAGTATGGAAGAATATAATGATGATGTAGTTGTCAACTCAGCTGATTTCAAATAACATTTGGGTGATTTAGAATAGTCTTTTATGAGAATTCAAAAACATTATTAAAGATGGATCTAGCTAAATGTGCCTTTGGGGTTTTAGCTAGCAACTTCTTAGGCTTCTTTGTACATAGCTAGGGATAAAAATGGACAGAAACAAAACCAAGTCTGTTCAAGAAGCAAGACCTCCTAGAAATAGGAAAGAGTTACAAAGCATAATTGGAAAGATTAACTTCTTGAGGAGGTTTATAGCAAACTCAGTTAGTAAGATGAAGGCATTTTCACCTCTCTAGAGACTAAAATTAGCCGAAGAGTTTATTTGGGGTGAAGAACAATTAAAGGCCTTTAATTCGATTAAAGAAAGCCTTGATAATCCTCCAGTACTTACCCCTCCAGCTCTTGGTAGGCTATTGAAGCTATACATATCGGCTACTAATGACTCCATCAATAGCTTGTTAGTTCAAGATGTTGAGGATGGAACTAAGAGAACAGTATACTACTTGAACCGGTTGCTCAATAATGCTAAGACAAGGTACACATCAATTGAAAAGTTGTGTTTTGTCCTTGTTCCATACATGCACCAAGCTTAAGTATTATTTATTATCGAGAGAAGTTCTAATGATGTTTAAGATTTATATTATTAAATACTTACTAAATTGGCCAATCTTATAAAGGAGACTTATGAAATGGGCTATAAAGCTTAATGCTTTTGCCTTAAAATATGTCCTTTTGAGGGTTGTTAAAGGACAACCCTTAGTTGATTTCCTAGTAGAGCATCCGTATGTAGACATTCGAGACCTTTTGGACAATTTCCAAGGCTATGTTTTGCTGGAATAATGGATTTTAGCTTTTGATGGACCCAAACACCAAAATGGAGCAGGAGCTGGGATTGTTATTACTAGCCTAACTGGGGTTGAGAGCAAATATATGTGTTCATTGGACTTACAATGTTCTAATAATTAAGTAGAGTAGTAGGCTTTAATCCTAGGATTGAAGTTACTTCTATTTATGGATGCTAAAGCGATAAAGATTTTGGGTGACTCACAGCTTGTTATCAAACAATTGGTAGAAGAGTACAAGTGTAATAACACAAAGCTTATGGACTACTTAGAATCAACTCATGCTTTATTAGAATAGTTTGCTGAAGTCACTATCTCACATGTCCCTTGAAGTGATAATGGGATTGTTAACGATCTAGCACAATAGGTATTTGGTTTTAGATTGAGCAGAGTTGAAGTTAATTAGGTTGAGGCTTGTAAGGTATAGTTGATCGAGGAGAAGGATTGGAGGCAAGAATACCTAAGTAATCCTTCGACTAATGCCGAGCATAAGCTAAGACAGAAGGCTTTAAAATATGTGCTAGTAGATAGTGAATTATTCAAAAGGAGCCAAGAGGGATTACTACTTAAGTGTGTGGATAATTCCAAGGCAAGAAGGATTATGCACAAAGTGCATGAAGGGATATGCGGAGCTCACAAATCAGGCCCTAAGATAAGATGGCTGATATATCGCTATAGATATTACAGGCCTACCATCTTAGCTAATTGCCTTTCCTATGCAAGGGGATGTGAAGGTTGCCAAATGCATAGACCACTTCAGAGAATGCCAGCCGAGAAATTACATACAATTGTAAAACCTTAGCCTATTAGAGATTGGGCTATGGATTTAATTGGCAAGATCTATCCCCCATCATCTAAGCACCACACCTTCATTATCGTGGCCACGAATTACTTTACTAAATGGGTAGAGGCTTAGCCATTGGTTAATATGACCCAAGCTGACGTAATACGGTTCATCAAGACTTAGATTATATATTGATTTGGAGATCTTGAGACCATTACCATAGACTAAGGAACCATGTACATAGGGGAAAAGATGAAAGCCTTTGCCTAGCTATTGGATTTTGGCTAATCCATTCTTCTCCATATTATCCCCAAGCTAATGGACAAGTTGAGGTCACTAACAAAATTTTAATAGACTGTTGAAGATAAGCCAGAGATGGCATGAAGTCCTATTTGAAGTGCTATGGGCTTATAAGAATTTTGAGAACAATGTTACTGACTTAACTCCTTATCGGCTAATATACGATCAAGATGCTGTCTTGCCACTGGAATTAGTTGTGAATTCCCTTTGAGTGGTTGTAGCCTAAGGAATATTCTTAAGCTAGATTCCAAGAGTTAGAGTTAGTTAAGGAAGATAGGCTAATGGCTTTGGAAAATATTCAAGCCAATAAAGCCAAAGTCTCAAAGCTATATAATAGAAGGTCAAACCTAAACACTTTGCGAAAGGTGATATGGTATGGAAGGTTATATTACCTATTGGAACAAGAAGTACTAAGTTCGGCAAGTGGTCGACAAATTGAGAAGGACCTTTTATTATTAGCAATGTTATTTATGGTGGAACAGATAAACTAGCTACTTTAGAAGGAGACAAATTAGTGAGAAGCATAAATGGCAAATATTTAAAGAAGTACAATCCAACAATGTAGGAAGAAGTTAACATTCATGGAAGTGAAGGTGTTATAGCTATAAGCTGACTAAGTAGCTAAAGGAAAACAAAATATTTACAAAGAAAAAGAAAGTCCTAAATTATAGAAATTGAATCACTAGGAGGATTGATAGGTGGTTCATCAGCCTTAATACCTTGACCAACATCTATTGTAGTCTCAGGCTGAGTCTCTTCACTTTCATCTACCTCCGAGAGTTCCTGTTCAGGAAACATTGGTTGAGATGAGGGAGTGGTCTAGTTAGGCGTAGAAGCAGTTGTAGTGGTTGCTTGCTTGAGAGAAACATATGTATTGATGATGTTAGTAACCACCAAAGTAATGGCAGCATCTGTAGCTTTCTTCTCGGTCAAGGCCAATGGACCTCTACACTCAATCGAAGAAAGTTCCATCTTGGAAAGGATTTGGATGTCACTCTCTATCTCATTCTCTAAGATTTGTTCCTTCTCCTCAACAAAGTGGATTTCTTTATAGAATGCCTTACCTTGGTTGTACAACTGAAGCTTGCTCTTAGGTCAGCCTTGAGATCAATCGTAATCGCAACTAGCTCAAGTTCAAGTTGGTGCAGTTCAGCTTGAACCCTTGCAATCTCTTGATTGATCTCGATAATTTGGTTTTGCACCACTTGTTGCCATTGCTGTTTAGTCTTCTGGCTAGTGTCGACTACTTGGAATTGAGCTCTAAAGCTTTCCTTCTAAACCCTTAGTTCTACTAGCTGATTCAGATTTCTCAGACCAGCAAATTTTTGAGCTTCATAATTTTTTTGGTTGAAGGCTAGTATCCCTAACCTTACAGCTAATTATCGACAAATTTCCTTGACTTTAGCAATAGTTGAGGTGTTGCTGATTTGGCAACTTTCAGTAAGGCCTTCTACAGGTGTACCAAGGCTATAGGATTGGTAAGAAAGGTTTGCAACAATCCCTCACAAATGGTTTTCAGGTGTTGGCTGATCATTGAGGAGGTTTGCTTGGCTAAGGGAGAGAAGAAATACTTCTTTAACTCTTTTGCAAGTATCTCGGCTTCTTTTTCAATAGAGGTTGCATCTGGGATGATAGTCCGAAGACCCTCAGTAGCAATGGTAGGGTTAGGAATTCTTTGAACTTTATCCTTCTCTTCATCATCTAAGGGTAGTCTCATCACCCAACATTGAAGCGAAAGTGCCTTGGCCTTCTTTTGTTGAGTTGTTTGAGGAAAGGAAGCTTTAGCCAAGTATTTCCTTTTTTTTTTTTTTGCAAAAATACATATTAGCAAAGAGAAATAAAGTACCAATGCTAGAATAGGTTTGGAAAGAAAAAGGGAAATAGGACTTATTGTGGCAACAGACCCTGATTCAGGGAGAGGTCTTGCCGAAAGAGAAACCTGCTATGGAAAGGCCATGCTGATTAGCTGAGGTGATAGTAGTTACTAGGAGCTCGTGCATAGCTTAAAAGTACTATCTTCCTATATTGCAGGCTTCTCAGTTCTGAACCCTTTGGATTTCTTTAATGATTTTGAAATACGAAAGAAGGGTTAGAAAATAATTTGATAGAGAATACAACCAAACCTTTTGAGAAAGAAAAAACAAAAGGAGTTAAAATATTTACTCTTGGCAAGTGAGGCTTCTCCAGTAGAGCTAGTTCTGGGTGGTGTCATGGAGCCTATGTAACACACTAATAAACTTATACTATGCTTAAGTCGTATTACGACGTTTTATTAGTTGTTACTTATGCTCGCGGAAACTAAACTTTGTTTATAAATTAAGTTACATGGAAAATACGGTAATTTTTTTTTTTAAATACATCGTTGCTTTATAGCGTTTTGGAAAGTGAAGCCTCGAACGAGAATATAGGTATAGAGAGAGCATGTTGTATACAAATCATAACACCATATCATAAAACATGAGAAAGATAAATAAATAGTGATAACCAAAACATCTCATTATATAGCTAGTCATTCCATACATATAGGTTCATAATAATAAGGAAATACATAGAAGGAGGCTCATGGTCATGCCACAGCCCAAATACTAAATATCAAATACAAACTACAAAGACAAAGTTCGTCTCAAAATGAAATACAGGAGATATGAAGCATAAAAAATGGCAAGCCCAACAGACAGATTCTAACATTCGTGCTCCGGCCGGGCATCTCGATAAAGCCCTCGAGTGCCTAGTTCCCCTTGCTCCTCGACCTTGAGGAACAAAAGGTGTGCGGAGGATGCGAGGGTGCAAACTAATCACCTCAATATGATAAGCGCGATGACTCGATTCGGCCTAGTTCGGGTCACAGCTGGCAGTGGAGGACTACACCTTAAAAGGATCCTCCTCTAACATGTCCAGATGATACTCTAGATATGGTGGTGAGACGGCCGGGCCCTAGGGGTGGCCGAGGAACTCAAGTCTATCACAGGGATCGTCGGTTGTGGTAGGGGCTCGGCTGCAGGCAGCTCTGAAGACATCAGCTCCATCTTAATGTCTGGCAATGGCTCGAGGAAAAAATCGCAAGGACCTAGTGGCTATACAGGGTAGGTGGCAGGAATGTTAGCTGCGGCAGGCGGAACATCAGGCCCTACATCCTCATGTGTGCAACTAGGGTAAAAGTAGGTACGCACCACTGTGGTGGTTGTCGCCACGATGGCCTGAGTGTCCTCGTCGAATGTCCACTCATGATGGGGTGGATCCATGCTCCACTCCATAGGGTACGCCATCGAGGCCTGGTGACGATATAGAAACATAACTAGGGTGAGAAATAATATTTCTCAGTAGGACTCGAATCGGATACGGAAGTGTCATCGTCATCGTCCCAGCCACTTTGGTTTTATAATTGAAAATAGTGAGCATTCATAAGGTCTAATTCTTAGATTTTCAAAAAAATAATTATCCGAAGTGGATTCAATTGTTAACATACACTTTAGTTCATGGGAATTATATCATATCATGCATGGGAACAAGTATAATTATATAAAACATGCATGGTTGTGCTATAAGCTTCTCTTAACTTCTTCCCTTCAAGGGTTTGGACCGAAGTCCCTTTTCTTTTCTTAACTTGACTTCATCTTAAGTCTTGTTCCCCCACTAAACATAAGTGCTAATGAGCTCATATCATGATCCTCGCCACCATAACTTTTCAGTACTTACACTAGCTAGGTCAAGCCATGCCTCATGTAAGCCCTATCCCCTATAATCACACTAGCTTGGTCAAAGCCATGCCTCATGTGAGTCATGGGTGAGGGAAGCTTAAATTGGGTTACCTTCCCTTTTAAAGGATCACATGCTTAGCTTAATCTCTTTTTATTAAGGCTTATGATGGAAAAATCATCTAAGTTCATAAATTTTGCGGAATTTCGGCAGCATAACGGCTAAACCGAAGCTTCCCAAAATTTTGCCAAACAGAGAATCCAACATCACATTAAGCATCATATCATCATCGTTATATCATCATATCATTATCATATGATCATTATATCATCATCATCATCATATTGGCACATAGAGGCATAAATAGCACATAAAGTCTTATGAGCTTAACTTAGTAAACTTGGTGCAAGCTTTTAATTAAATTAGCCTCTTGTGCCAATTTTTTTATTAGGCATTCAGCCAAGTCATCTATTATTCTTTTTAGAGCTTCTAAGTTGACTTATGAAGGTTTCCAATATCTTAATGTGAGGGTCTTAATGTCTTCAAGCTTATTTCTTATTAACCTTTAGTTTAAACATAACTAGTTTTACTTTTACAGTGGGGTAGTAATTTAAAAAATTTGCCATAATTTCATATTTTAATATTTTGATTTTAGTTTTGGTGTTGTTATACTTCTCTGAGTCTATTTTTAAACAAAAGAAACCCCACTCAAAAATTCATTTTGTAACATTAAATATGCATGTTTTATTCTGACTGTTCAGTCTCTTGGATTCATTCTGCAATAGTGATTTGTAAACTTTACTGGAAGCTCCTCACAAGGATTTTGCCCAAACTGTTTTATGGAGATGTTCCTCTATGTCTTAGCTTTCTAAAAAACTTAGTTCCACTCAAAAATGTTTTGTATAACTCGAGTTATTAAGATTTTAGTACATACTACCTGAATAGAAACACATCTGGGGATAGCACAGTTTGAAAATTCATATCTCTCTCGTTTTAAGCCAAATCTTATATATTTTATATGTATAAAAATCTCTATGAGTCTATTTTCATTTAAAATTAGTTTCAATACATTTGGAGTTGTATTGAGTGATTTATGAGTCGCGTAAAATAGACTGCTAGAATCTAGCTTCAACCATTTATGTTTCTCTTGAGTTTTCTTGTAAAATATTAAGTCTCTTCACTCAAGTGACCATTTTTCTCTTCCAACCCATTTTTATACTTTGAGATCTTGATATTAACTCAATGTTTTAAATTCTAAAAATTTGGTTCAACAACCATAGACATACCAACCGAAAATTTTGTGCCAAAGAGAAGAACACAACACATGAAAACTCATCATATCAACAAGCATGGCCATGAGGCTTTGGAATGAGTCCTACAACCACCTAGCTATGGAGAGCTTAGGAGTTCAAGGGCTTGAAGAACACATAAAAGAGGAGGGCTAGAGTCACTACCACAAAGATTTCTTGGAAAGCTTGAAGAGTGAAAATGGTTGGATATGGCCTTCTTCCTTAGAGCTTGAGAGAATGTGGTTAATATGTGTTTACTTTGCTTCTCCAAAGACCAAAGAAGATGGTCTTTGAAGGGCTTGTGAGGGTGGTGAAAGGAAAAAGGATTGGATGGAGTATGAAAGTGGGAAGAAGAATAAGAGGAATTGGAAGAGTAGAAGAGTTAAAATGAGGCTTAGAGACAAGTGAGAGCTTAAGCTTGTAGTGAGAGAGTGAAAATCACAAATGAGAGAGGGAGGGAGGGGCTAGTTGGCACAAAAATGGGGTGAGGGGGCTGATGTATTTTGCTTCTCCAAGAAGCAAGAGGAAGTAGTTGAGTTTAGCTTCTTTTTCAAGCAAGAAAGCTAAGAACCTTGGGGTAAAAGGGTGGATTTGTGTTTTTTTTTGTGTCTTGGTGCATGCTATGGACTATTTTGTGTTTTCTCAAGTGGTTAAAGGCAAGGACCCCTCTTGGGATTAGCTTGATTGAACAAGATCACTCCATGTGACATAATTCTAATGGACGAAAGTACTTCTCTTGTCTTGACTAAAGAGATACTACTAACATAGATCCTTGATCTAAGAGTGCATGATGAGAAGGCAAATGGATGGTTGGATTTTGCTCTTGTCCTTGGCCGAAATTTGGTACATCAATTAGGAGAAATTTTTAAATTTTCAAACCTATTAGAATTACCCATGTTGTTACTTAATTTGATTAGTTAAATTGCTCATTAGTCAATTTCGGTTAATTACACTTTTTAGATGTCTTTCCCTTTAAAAGATTTGTTCTTATGAATTATGCAATTAGGGTACAAGAATTAATCTATCTCAATTGATTAAGGTAGAACAATTGTCTTGTACTTAATTAAGAAGATTGGATTAGCTTAATTATATTTCTAAGTTACGAATTAATGAGGTTCGAATAATTAGGTTTTGGTTAAAACATTTAGTGCGTTATAATTCAATTATTGACTTGACTCAATTTACTAAGCTCTTGCTCATCGAGATTAGCTGATTAATCCTTAGTTAATCGTTAACCTTTCTAATTAGCCATGATCACTGAGCTAATTAGCTTAGACAAAAATTGGGGATATTACAGCTTGGTTTGTCCACTTTGACAGGTAGCTATAGGTGTCATAGAGATTTTGAGATGCTGTCTTGCTTGAGCTTGGGCAAGATAGCATTGGGGGGCCGAACTAACTGCTTTCTAAAGGTTGCCTTTAACCATGTAGTGAACTTAAGTATAGTTAAGGGGGCTACCCTAAACTTCTAAAACTGGAAGTCGTTCAACCTTTTCTATGTTGCTCATCTCAGTTGGCTAGTTCATTAGCATATAAACTAGCCTTTTCATCAAATGTAGCATACCATTTATAAGGAATGGGGATTCCCTAAATCAAGCCAAATTACTGTGCCTAACATTGTGGGTTATAGGGCTCGACAGAGGATTTATTGTACCTCGAACCAGGAGGAGATCATGAGCCATTAGAACACCACTCCATTGCAGAGTTACCTAGAAGAGCTTTGAGTTAGTAGTTGAGAGGAGTTGTGGTAGAATTTAGGCTAGTCCATAATCCTAGTCTTGATAAGGGCACATTTGAGGGAAAGTCCTTACCTACATCTTGATCTGGATGTTAGCCACCTCGTTGGTAGAGAGTGGAAGAAATGGGAACTGCATGTAGAGATCCCTATATATGGTAGATTGGATCAAATGGGTAATGTTAGCTTCAGCAAACAGCTCTGGAAATTATTGTTAAACCCAGAGTTGATGGAACCAGAGTGGGTCGAAGATTGACTTGACTAAATTGCCTTTCTTTAGCCAAGAGACCTTTGTGAAAAAAAAAAAATAAGAGCACCAATATTGAGGTAGCTCTTGTTGAGGAAGGCATTGACGTAGGGAGCAAACTCTCCCCCCATGGCAACCGAGCTTGTATAGATGAAGACTCTATAGATCTAAAATAGGAGGAAAGCTTTGTGCTTGGTATTATTAATTGGAACTGCTTCCTTTATCGCATGTAGTAATGAAAGTGGAATAAGTAGAATTCTTATTGAGTTGGAAGCCTAAGTCATTGTCGAACAAGTCATGAAGGAAAGGAATCTAGTCCTATTGATCAGTAAGCCCACAATGGCAGTTACATGATATAGTGTGGGACTTATCATGCCAAAAAGGAAGGCTAAGGCATTGGCAGAGGTGTTTCAGAAGCTTAGGAAGCCATATAGCACCCAAAATTTGGGGGAATCTACTTCTTCAACAAAATAATCATGTGGAAGATCCCTATTCGCTTCCATTCCTCACCTTTTTCATTGGTGACCCGGTTAAGTGGTAGCGAGTGTTGCAGCCCACTCCAAATTATATTTTAAAATACTTAATTACAGTAAATTTGAAGTATAATGCATTTGAAGTATAATGCAACCAAGGTTGTCTCACAAGGATGTTGTTGCTATCTAGTTAAGTAACAAGGGGGTATGTGCAAACATGCAATAAATAAGCTATAAAAGAAAATTAGGTGAAAATAAAAACACTAGTTCAAAGAGTTCCTTAGGCATAAGATGAATTAATCATTAATGCACAATATATCAAACACATGGAGTGCGGCTAATTTGAGATATTAGAGAGACCTCTACTAATAACCCCATAATTCTACCTAGAGAACTCTAGGAATTCAACCAAAACATAATTGATTAGATAATTGAGACCTTAACTCTAATTAACCTATGTTGATTTCTAGCCCCAATTGTATTAGCCTAGGTTTGAACCCAAACCCAATTCCTAATTCTTTGACTAATCAAGTTCATACCAATTAATCAAGTAGCAATCACCTAACTAATTCCTTATTCATAAATCCACATATCAATACCATTCAATGCAAGTTTACAAATAAAAGAGGGCAGAGTATCAAGAAAATAAACATGATTAAAATTTAAGCATAGGGTTTCAAGATTACAACCATAATACCCTTGGAGTCTCCTTGAACTAGTTTGAAGTCCTACTTCTCCATAGCAATGAAGGTTACAAACTAGAGCCCAAAACAAGTATCTTACAAAATGAAAGGAAAAAAAAAACAATAAAAGAAGAGGAGAGGAGAAGAGAAGAGAGAAAAATGAAAAAAATGTTGGAGAAGAGTCTCTTCGTGTCTTTGTTTTCTCCCTTCTTATCAAACCTAAGATGTGAATATCCAATATTGTCCTTAAGCCTAAGTTAATCCTCTGCCTCTTAGCTTTAAGTGGACACCCAATTTGCTTAATTTGGACTTGAAATAAGAGAGTTATGGCCCAGTCTTTGTAGTATGTTTAGGTTGTACCTCTATTCTCGTCAGTCAAATTCAACAGCCAATAAGTCCATCAAGATGTCATTATTTTGGAGAGTGTTCTTCAAATGATACTAGTTTCACCTCAATCCAATGTCTACAACCCAAGTTATCACCCAACTAGTGCACGCTACTCAGGTTCTAGTGCAACAGCTCTATTTTGACTTCATGGCCCAATTTGCCCTAATAGACATCTGAATTAGTTTTTGACTTCTTCATCAAAGTTGTAGATCTTTCTCTTAGCTTTTCTACAATATAAAATTTGTAATTTTTAGAGGTTGACAACTCAAGATATGCTCAAAATACAGAAATAGTATAAATTTGTAATAATACTGAAAAATACAATTAAGCCCAATTAGAGCCCAAACTCACAGGATGTGTCTAATATTGATCAATTAAGCACCAAAGAGGTCCAATAAACTAAATATGAGGGTTAATCAATGTATCAAAATGTTACTTATCATTAAGCCACTAAATGTATTGTGGCGAGGGCTTCGACTAAGTAGAGAACTCAGAAGGGCATTCAGAAATATGGTACCAAGGGGCAGCCAATGGCAATTCAAGATTTGGTTGAAAGATGAAAGAATCTATGACCATTTACCCTTGGTCCAGGTCTTTAGGGTTGGATCAAGGATAAATCTACTATTTTCTTCATAAAAAACTCTAAGGATTAAAACATTGGAAATGGATTTCCTTAGTCGGAGAGAAGTGAGCAAAAGAAGAAAAGCTAGCTAAGGAATTGGTGTTGCCCAATGAAATGTTACGATTGGCAGAATTAGAAGAAATAGAAGACATGATAGCAAGAGACTGGTAAGTATGAAGAGAATAAAAAAGAAAAGATATGGCTAGTAAGGTTGAAGGAGGCGAAAGTAAAATAAGTTTTATCCACTAGCAGGGTTTTATACTTGTTGTGAAAAAATAAACTAGCCATTACTATAGCTAGCTCATATCAAGTTTATAGCTAGCGACTAATGAAAGGAGGCAAATGGTAAAATTAGGTCGTTACATTATCCTAGCCTTAATAGTAAGTATTCGACTAGCCTACTATAGGGAGGCAATATGTTGGCACCAAATTTGGGTTTGTCCAAATAGCCGAGGAAGATACTAGTTGAAAATAAGCTAAACAATAACCTTTGCCTCGGCTAAGTTATAACGCGTTGTAATTCATGGCCGAGCAATGAGGTTTCAAGCTCTAACTTATTAAATGAGGTTTAATGCCTAAGCTATGACCAAAGACACATGGCAACATTAGCAAGAGATTTCCAATAGGAGGAACGATTTAAGGGCTCAAAAGGCAAGCCGAGTGTAACGCTCCGATTTCTGACTTCGGACCTCATCAGTAAAGGTTAAAAATTTCCGATTTCTGATTTTATTAAGGCTCTAATGGACTGGCTGGGATTTTCCGAGTTCCGACCTTATGTACGTATACACGATTTCCGACCTTAGGTGAATTAGAATGTACACGAAGTCCGACGTTCGAGTTTATCTCAACCAGAAATGGACGCGAGCTCAGGTCTCTGATTAGTCTCCAAGTTCAACCAAATTTACATGAGTTCTGATATCCGAGTTTCTTACCAAGAGCTCTTCATTTCCATTGATGTTCCCAAGTTTGTCTATAACAGACTTCCGAGATTAAAATTGGAGTTTCGAGATTCTATAAGTTCCGACTTCCTGGAATATAGGATTAATGATTTTGAATCCCGATCTCCTGTGTCATGCTTAGAATCGAGTCAAGTTTACCAATGTCCCCGACTTCCGGATTTAAGTGCTTGGTTTCACATCCGACTTTGCTTTCAAGTTTCGAATAAACCAGACAATATTTCCGAGTTTCGAGCACAATTTCTGACTTTAAGAAGAGTATGAGTTCCGATGTCATCTTCAGAATATACTAGAAACGAGTCCCACTTTTAGGCGACGTGGAAAGCAATTCTGTCACAAAAAGGGGACGACGTGGCGAGCAATTCTGTCACAAAAAGAGGGCGACGTGGAGAGCATTTTGATTATAAAAAGAGGGGAAGGTTGGCTAAAATTCAGCCTTGTTTTTTGAGGCCAATCAAAACGTTCCAAGTTAACTACCATTCATGTCTATATAACATATTCTCCTCCTCTCATCCAACCCCATTTCTTACGTTGCCTTCTCCTTCACTTTATCTCTCTTTTCTCTTCTCCACTCACCCACTCCATCCAACCTTCAAGTTCAAACAAGCACCATTTCCAAACTCAAACTTAATAACAAGAGGTAAAGGTTTCCTTCTTGCTTGATTTTCTAACTCTTAGATAATTGGTGGTGGTTTAATTCCTTAATTTTGATATATTGATTGACTGATTATGATGAATTATTGCTGGTTTATTGGCTGTTTGTGAGATTAAAACTGAATTGGAAAGCTTACACATAGGAGAACATCATACAAAGAAATTCTGAGTTTGTTATCATCTCAGTTGTTCCTAGTGATTCGAAGAAGTTACCCTATGTCTAAACCAGGCCAAAACAGGGTAGTTCAGGAAGGTTAAGTTTCGGGGCTTATAACTAGAGCCCTAGTAAGGCAATTGAAATGGAACTTTTTGCATATGAAAGTTTGTCCTATTAGCTTTGATAAGAGACCAATTTTGTGCAATTTAAGCCAGTTTTCGATTTTTAGTAGATTTTTACTTTTGAGTGGACAATTCTGGCCAGCCACAAGGCAGGCCGGGATAAAACCGTGAATAACTTGAGTTATGGTTATCAAAATCAGATGGGACCAAAGAGGTTAGAAAATAGACACATAAGACTTTAACATATCCAAAATTGAGGTCCAAATGAGTTAAATAGAAATCATAGCTTGATTTGCAAAAATCGAGTTGAATACAAGTAGTGAGATAGCAAACTTGTTTTAAAGTGCAATACTTGTGCCTTAAATTTGATGATTGAAACATGAATGAAATATGTTGAATTATGAATGGAATGAGATGATTTCTTTGATAAGTTGATATGCTGAGTACTGGCACTATTCATGGGGAAGCGAACACGTTCTGTTATGCCGCCAAAATTGCGGTAAAGTATATGCATGTAGATACATGAGCATTTTCAAGAAAATTATGAAAGTCATGATATGAGGAATATAAAGAGTATGCTATGATGAAAGTTCCATGATACTTGGGCCAGCCCCGGAATAAAGTTAAGGGGAATAGATCGGTGGGAAGTTGAGGAAAGTAAACCCGACATTCCTGTATAGGAACAAGCTCGATCCTGAAAAGTAGACTATTACCTAGGAGTCTAAAATGGCCAAGAACTCACAGGGGACCAAGTGATAGAAAAGTTTATGAGGAATGGAAAAGTTTATAAAGAAAGGTTCAAGAGCAAGTTTTGCATGATTGCATTATTGTTTGTTAAATTCGCTTACTGCCGTGTGTTCAATATTCTGAGTATTCGTTGATATCTGTATATTGTTAATATCAGTTTATTCTGTTTCTTATACTGTCTTAAGTAAAACTGGACCCTGCCTCAGACCAGACATTTTTCCTAACCTTATTGAATATGAATAGTTAAGTTTAATCTCATGTTTTTATAATTAAATAAAACCCGAGGTAGCTGAGAATGAACGCAACGTCAGTTAAACGTCATGCACGACCCTACTGAGAATTTCTTTAGATTCTCACCTCGTTCTGTATTTCCCGCATCATTCTCAAACACTGGTGATGGACTCCATGGCCACCCTTTTTATTGAGATCCCAAATTTGCAGCTTCACCATGACCCAATATTAGACTCTCTGTATATAGCCGGTTCTTGTAACTTCTGCCTTTACCTATTTAGCAATAGGAACTTTGTTGTACCTCTACATCATCTTGCATTCGATCCTGCGACTCCTTACATCGCCATCCCACTATACATGGCGCACCCACCTCCAGCTCCTCCTGTACCTGCAGCTCCTGCTGACCCTGCACCCGAGTCACCTCCGTAGGCGGTTCCAGATATACCACTTAGTTCAGAGAGTGACCCTTCCGAGGCCACCGGCTCGTCACCCTCTTCCTCCTCGGGACCCAGTGCAGATTACTCTCCAGTCGGGCCTGGCATGGCCAACGGCTATTTGACGGAGTAGGCCAGCCGCAGGAGACTTTGTACAGTCTGACCCTCTTTTGACAGCACGTAGGACTAGTAGTAGGTTTTGAAATGTCCTCTGAGGACCCATAGGATCATTTTGACTGATACGAGCCTTATGTCTTTTTGGTACATGGCCCCACTTATGTATCCTGTTTTAAGACTTGTACATAAACTGAAACAGTTGTTTCTTATATATATATGTATATATATATGTATATATGTATATATATATGTATATATATATGTATATATATATATACAGTTGACGGCATATGTGTTATTTGTTCTTATCTTTTCTGTTGTGATAAATTAAACTCTGTCACGTTCATTATACAGCGTTTCATTTCTTCTATTACAAAAAAAAAAAGAATGATACGGATAAACGAAACGTAAGCAGAGCAGTAACATGGTAACACATTCTACTTAATTTCATGCTATGACTTAAGCATAACATTAAATTGGTAGGTGTTACACCGAGAGTAGTTTAAGTGGGTACTAGAAGTAGTTTTGGAGTGGACTCTACCTATAAATAAGAGAAGACCCACCAAATGCAAGGGATACCCGAATAGACAACACACAACACATTTATCTTTTTCATTGTCTTTACTTTTCCATTGCATCTACTTTCAATTTCAAATCTTTTAGCCTTTATTTTGCCTATACTTTTGGTGTATTTTGTTACCTTACTATCTTTCTAGTGAGGATTGAAATTAGGTCCCATGGGATCTTTGTTTGTAACTTGCTTAAGGATTAGTGAAGATCTCTTTCGATTACATTCTATTTCTTATCTTATTTGGTCTTGGTTATTCCAAATTGGTCTTAGCAAAGTGCTTATAATTAAGTCACTTGGGAACCCATATTTAAGGAGTAGATTTCGTTCCTTAGAGCAATCATTTGACTCTTGAAATCAAAGATGGCTAACCCAAGGCTAGCCAATTTCAAGGTCTGGCACACCGAGCACCCTATTCAATAATAACATAGCCAAAAATAGCCCAATAGTTTCCTAAGAAGAAAAGAAGGGAAGCAACACTCCAAATTAGGCTTACATTGAAGTGTTAAGGGAAATCCTATATTAGTGCGACTTAAATGATGTGAAATATACAGGTAATTATTTTACTTGGTCTAATAGGCAGGAAAGTGAAGATAACATTGAAACAAGACTTGATCGATTTATGGCAACATCTCAATGGTGTGAATTATATCTAGAGACTGAGGTTCACTATCTTTTACAATATAGTACGGACCACATGCCAATTGTGGTGGTTATTGAGAAGCCACATCACAGGAGAAAAAGAAGCCATCAATCTTGAGGTTTGAGGAAATGTGGTTGTGCGAAGATAAGCGTGAAGAGATAGTGAAGAATGTACAAGAAAATAGTCATCGGAACACACCTACTAAACTCACATCTTATCTTTAAAGCTTGGACAATTGGTGAACTAATTTTTTTGGTGAGGTAAGCAAGGAAGTAAAGGACAAACAGAAATAGTTAGAAGCATTGAACATGTTAGAAAAGACCTTAGAAGTAAGGAATAAGAGTTAGATGAGTTTCCAGCTAGAAAAGAAACTTGGTGGGCTCAACAGTCTAGAGGTACTTAGCTAGTTCATGGTGATAAAAATACAAAATTTATTCATCAAAAGGCTTCCTAAATGCGTAATAAGAATTGGATTGATCAAATTCAAAATGATAAGGGAATGTGGTTGACTAAAGAAAAGGACATTGCCATAGTTGTCAATACAGTTTTTTTCAAGATTTGTTCACTTTTGATGAAATTGAGGAGGTGATTGAGGTGCAACAAAAGAAGAAGGGAAAGTTACTAATGATCTCAAAGAGGTTCTAAATCCTGTATTTACTAGTAAAGAGGTCCATAGAGTTATAAAACAGATGCATTCTCTCAAAGTGCTAAGTTCTAGCATATATTTGGGGGAAGACACAATAGAATTCATGCTGCAGGTGTTAAATCATGGAGGTGACGTCAAGGATCTGAATCACACCCACATATGTTTGATTTCGAAGGTAAAAAATAGCTAAACACACTAAAGAATTTAGGCTAATTTCTCTATGTAATGTTGTCTTTAAAATCATTAAAAAGACTAATGCTAATAGATTAAAGATTATTTTGCCATATATTGTTAGGTCTTATCAAAATGCTTTTGTACTAGGCAGGCTTATAATTGACAATGCTCTTATTGCCTTCAAATTTTTTCATTTTATGAGGAAAAAAGAACATGTACGAAAGGTGTTGCTGGCTTGAAGCTAGATATGGCCAAGGCATATGATTGAGTAAAGTGGTGTTTCCTAGAGAAAGTTCCTTAGAAGATGGGCTTCTTAGACGAGTTGACATGACTCATGATGAATTGTGTTACATCTATGTCTTTTTTAGTGATGTTGAATGGTATTCCATGTGAGCATTTCCAACCTGAGTGAGGTCTGAGATAAGGCGATTCATTGTTACCATGCTTATTTATGCTATGTGTAGAAGTGTTATTAGCCTTATTCTTAAAGCACAACCAGATGGACCCTTCATGGCGTAAGAGTTGTAAGAATGACACCTAAAATTTCTCATCTCTTTTTTGCTGATGACAATATCCTTTTTGCAAGAGCAAGCTCACATGAAGTTGAGGTAATCCAACATATTCTCCACTATTACCAAAAGCTTCGGGATAATTCATTAATTTGGACAAGTTTGAGATTTCCTTCAGTAGAAATGTAACTACAAACAAG
The DNA here is from genome assembly GCA_031439585.1 of Pterocarpus macrocarpus. Taxonomy (NCBI): domain Eukaryota; kingdom Viridiplantae; phylum Streptophyta; class Magnoliopsida; order Fabales; family Fabaceae; genus Pterocarpus; species Pterocarpus macrocarpus. The sequence goes on from CM062522.1 coordinate 46,551,565, forward strand.
CAAACCTGATCCAAAGATGGATGAATGTTAAGACAGTAGAAAACCATTCCAAGTATCTTGGTTTATAGACTCTTGTGGGAAGATCCAAGAAGTAGGTTTTTTATTTTGCCCAAGATAGAGTATGGAAGAAGTTGAAGGGCTAGAAGGAGACAGCTTTATCTCAAGCAGGCAAAGAGGTCCTAATCAAATCCATAGCCCAAGCTATCCCAACATACACTATGGGTTATTTCTTAATCCTGCAAGGCCTTTGCAATCATATCGAAGCTCTTATTTGCAAATTTTAGTAAGGAAGCAAGAATAGAGAAAGGAAGATTCATTGGCAAAAATGGTCAAAGCTATGTGAGAGAAAGCAAGAAAGAGGAATGGGTTTTCAAAAATTCAGTGCTTTCAACCAAGCCCTTCTTGCTAAGCAGGGGCGGCGAATTTCACAGTACTTGGATTCATTAATGGCCAAGGTACTAAATGCCCATTATTTCCCCAAAAAATCTATCCGACATGCTTTAGTAGGATATGTATTGAGTTATACATGGAGAAATATCCACGCTTCATTGTGCATCTTGGAGAAAGATGGCTATTAAAGGATAGGGAATGGGCTAGATGCACATATCTGGAGGGAGGATGGATTCACACCCAAAATGGGAATAGGCTTTGGTTAACATCTAATAGGATTAATGAGAATGCTAGAGTTTTTAAGGTTATATATTTTGAAGACAAGTGCTCGCATGAAGATTTGGTCAGAGATTGTTTCTTCAGCTTTGAGGTAGAGCAAATTTTAGTTATCCCAATACAGATTTTCGATCAGCAAGATCGATACTACTAGATAAGTGCAAGAAAAGGGATGCTCTACTGTCAAAATCGCATACCACCTTATTCGAAACTTTGAGAATCAACAACTTGAAAGTTGCCATAGATCAACTAATATGGATGTGCTATGGAAAAATGTTTGGAAGACTTATATCCCACCAATGAATCAAATTTTTCTACGGTGATTCTTACATGGTATATTCCTAGTAAGAAATAACTTGAAGCATTGACAAGTTAGGTGCACCCCTTCTTTGTCCATGACATTTATAGGTAGAGGAAACATCCATGCATGCCATTTCTGAGTGTAGGGAGATTCTTAGATTATGGTTTCGATCTTCTTAGTGCCTTAGAGTGTTGAACAGTGAGGATCAAGAGTTAAAGGTATGTCTCAAAGACTTCATTGTAGAAGTTCCTTTGGATGTTATGGAATTAATGATAGCGGTTGCACAAGGTATTTGGTATGTGAGGAACGCTCTTTGTTTTGAGAATAAACCAACGGACCCTCATCTCATAATAGCCAAGGAAATTTCAAGTCTTGAGACATATCACAAGGCAAATAAGGATGCAAGGGCATTGGCAAATGTTCAATCTCAGCCTAAATCGATTCAAGTATGATGGATGTGTAACACCCTTTATTATATAAGCCATGCTCGAGTCATGGAGTTATATTAAAAGGTTGTCACTATGCTAAGAAAACTTTAAAATATGAAAAATATAATATATGACCCTTTAACTGCACACTTTATTACTGGCTAATAGTTCATAAACTTTGTCGTCTCTAATACATAGAGGATAAAATAATTACAATTTAAAAGGAATTGTGACTAACATAATACACTGAACTTGCTTTCGACTGGTCTCTAGCTAGCTCCAATAGTCTCTTGGTCTGGTTTGCGTCCGAGTCTTGCTCAGAAAATGTCCCAGTAGTCTGCTTCGCGCTTGATTTCCAACTTAGGTGCTGGAATGTTTATGGAAAAGAAAAACATACAAGCAGGAAGTGAGAACCTAAGGTCCTCAGTAGGTAAACTCAGACTATTACTCATACAGTGCCATCATAAACATTCCAGCCGCTTCGGTTTCTTATGAAAATGTGAGCACATATATGCAAGCAGTGGTTTAATTTTAAGTTGAAAACATCTTTCTCGAAGCGGGTTATATTTTAATAATCACTTGGCATATTATATGACAGACATAGAAACATAAATAGTATAATATAATTCAGTAAGAGTCATAATAACATCGTGACATAATGAGATAATTAGAAATGCACATATAGATGCTTGTACTTGATTGTATGCAAGTGCACTTGAGTTAATTCATCTTTCTCTTTAACTTGCAATTTAAGCTTGCTCTTCTGTACTTGGTCCCCCGGAGGTGAATGGCCTCTCTCACCCCTGGGTAACAGCTTGCTTTTTAGGTCCGAGCTCGTACCTATACATGAGTGATGGGTTTACCTTCCCCAACCCTCACACCAGTCTATTCCCCTTAAATTTGGTCGAGGACCGGCCCAAGTCTTAGATAGTACCGCTCTGGCCCATGCTAGCTAGGTCTATGCCATGCCGCACGTGGTAGCTTGGTAGTCTTTCTTGCAAGTTCTCATAAATCTTATTCATCTTTGGACATGATTATATATGCATATGCTACATACATTCATTCATATACTTCATATTGTACTTAAATCATTCTTGCATATACGAAGCTTAAGAGCATAACATATAAATGTTTCTAACATTCATATAATTCACATATTTTTGCCGGGATTTCGGCAGCATAACGGATCGAGTCCGCTTTCCCATGAATAGTGCCAGACTACCAGAAGGATCAATCAAGCAGCAAAACCAACATAGAGCATCAAGTTTCATAATAATAATATCAATCATATAACATATCAACATAAATACATAACTTAAGTTTTCTGCTCATTCTACTCAATTATGCCCGATTTTGTAAAATTCACCACAATTTCTATTCAATTCAGTTGGACCTAAAGTTTCAATATGTTATAGTGCTATGTGTCTAATTTCCAACACTTTTAGTCCCATCTCATTTTGATTTATGTAGCTCAAGTTATTCAAAGTTCACTTCTGTCTGCCCTACAACTAACCAGAATTGCATTCTTAGAAGTAAAAATTCACTAAAAATAGAAAACTAGGCGAAATCATACAAAATTTAAGTCAAATTAAAGCTAACAGGATAAGCCTTCAAATGAAAAAGTTTCATCTCATTTTCATGAGTATATTTTAGGATATAAGCCCCGAAACTTGACCCTACTGGACTACCCTATTCCAGCCCGGTTTGAACTTAAGTCAAATTCATTGATGTGCTGGGAACAAATGGCAACGAATCTGACTCTAAAATTTTTATGGGATTTTTCTTTACATGTTAGCTTTCAAACAGCATTCATTTCACTTAATTTGGAGTTGTGTAGGGTGAGTTATACCCTTCTCAACTCATACTGGTCAGATGAGAATCTAGATTTCTAGGTCAAACTTCAAAAATTCATAACTAATTCTATACTAATCCAATGTCCTTATATTTTATATGTATGGAAAGCCCTGGATGTCTAGTTTCATTAAAAATATATTCATCACATTTAAACAGTTGTAGGCGAAGCCGTGCACTCTGCCGTACAGACCGTCGAGGGGAAAATCCTAACAGCTTCTTAAATTCTTCTTGATTTCATGTTTTCCTTAATTCAATCCATCCAATCTTCAATTCAAACTCACATATACACCTTAAACCAGCCTTAATTCATCATCATCAGTCAAGAAAACATCAGAATCATACAAGAAAGTGGGAAGAAAGTGGAGTTCCAATCAACCCAATTCAAAGAAAACAAGAAAAGAAGTTGGAATTCCTATCTTGTCTAGTTGAAATCTTGTTAGTTTGATGTCCTAGATTGAAGAAACTTTTGATGAGACTTGAAGAGGGGTTGAAGATGGAGTGAAGATGAGTGTGAATAGAAGAAAAAGGATGAGAGTTCAGCAGCTTATATGTATAACGACCTCCTCTGTATAGTACTATGCTTAAGTCATAGTACCCCACTCTAGAGTCGTTACTGTTACCTGACGGACCTTGCTCGATAGCAACTTCAGCCATCTCAGAATCTTCTTGAATTATCTGGAGATAACATGGAAACAAGAGTGAGAATTTAAGAATTCTCAGTAGGGTTTGCTAAGACATCTTGTACGGTGTCATCATTATTATCCCCAGTTGCTTCGGTTTATTATGAAAAATGTGAACATGTTAACTAGACTGTTCAGTTTTATAATTCGAAAAATACCTTGTCCGAAGCAGAATTCGTTTTATTCACGCACTTGTCATTTGGCAGGGCCAATACATGAAAAAGTCATGAAGCATATTATGAATAATAACTATAACATATTAAAATATAATAACACTAACATATGGGAAACTTGAAATTAGCATCTGCATTCACTTGTACTTGAATTTCTGCAAATATACATAATTTTCTTTTTTTTCTTGGTCTTGCTTTACTTGTTATGCACATTCCAGAGTATGATCACCATGTCATACTCCATTGGAGTGTGATCGCCATGTCACATTCCTTAGGATGTAATTATCATGCCATATTCCAGAGTATGATCGCCATGTCATACCCCATCGGGGTGTGATCGCCATGTCACATTCCTTAGGATGTAATCATCATGCCATGTTCCAGAGATCGCCATGTCATACTCCATTAGAATGTGATCACCATGTCACATTCCTTAGGAATATATTCTTCCTGCCATGTCCCAGAGTATGATCGCCATGTCATACTTCATTAGAATGTGATCGCCATGTCACATTCCTTAGGGTGTGGGACCTTCATTCGGTACTTACACTAGCTGGGTCATGCCATGCCTCATGTAAGTTCTGTCCCCGATACTCACACTAGCTGGGTCGATGCCATGCCTCATGTGAGTGGAATGCTTGCACATGCTTTAATTTTTATTCTTTACTGTCCTTGGGTAGTCTGATTCGTCACACAGTACTGACCCACAATGGAATTCACGTGCCTTCAGTTTTGGAGGGATCTCATTTTATATATTTATATCCTTTCATTCGCATACATAATCATGCATAGACATACTGAATGCACTCATGCATATGCTTCATCGCTTACGTTCATATATCCTTACATACATGTCTTCTACATACCTATTCATAACATACAAGTGTTTATAACCTTCTTACAATTCTATTTTCGGCAGCATAACGGAACACGTCCGCTTCCCCATGAATAGTGTCAGCATACCAGAACATTAATTTATCATAAAGAACACAACATCACATATATATTCCAATATTGAACTCATATCAACATCAAATTCATTAAGGCAGAGTTCCTGCTCCAACATAGTCAACCAACTTGGTTTTTATAATTCAAACCATAATTTCCATTTAACTTATTTGAACCTCAAATTTGGGCATGTTGAAGTGTTATGTGTCTAGTTTCTAACCTCTTTGGTCCCATCTAATTTCGATATCTATAACTCAAGATATTTAGGGTTTATCCCGGCCTGCCCAGTGGCTGGCCAGAATCAGACACCTAAAAGTAAAAATTCACTATAAATCGAAAACTGACTCAAATCATATGAAATTGCTCTCATATTAAAGCTAACAGAACAAGGTTTCATTTAAAAAAAGTTCCATCAATTTGACTTAGTAAAGCTCGAGTTACAAGCCCCGAATTCTGATCTTCCTAAACTGCCCTGCTTTGGCCCGATGTGGATATAGGGCATCTTTCTTGGATCACTGGGAGCAACTTGGACCTTATCTAATTTTGAAATTTTTGTGGGACATTCTTCTATGTGTAAGATTTCTAGCAAAGTTAGTTTCACTCATTTTCAAGTAGTATAGGGCGAGTTCTACCCTGAGGAACCCAACCTGCCCAAAATCAGAGTCAGAAACCTAGGTCGAAATTCAAAAATTCATATCTCTCTCAATACTAATCCAAAAGCCTTATATGATATATGTATGGAAAGCCCTGGATGTCTAGTTTCATTTAAAATTTGTTTCATCAAATGTAATCAGCTATAGGCGGAGCCGTATACTCCGCCGTACGGACTGCCGAGGGTTTTTGGTTCTACCACCCATCAGCTCTTCCTATTTTCCCTCTTTCTTGATTCCAATTCGGTTTTAACGAAACCAACAGCCCAAAATCAATCACATATCATCATAATCATTCATTTAACACCTCAAAGATCATGAAAATAATCCAAGCTCAACCAGCCAAGACCACAGAATTGATGCAAGAATAGAACTCCTACCTTTGTTCTAAGTGATTTTGCTGGATTTTGAAGGCTTGGATGAGCAAAGCTTGATGTTGGCTTGATGTTGGCTGGAGTTATGTGAGTAGAGGAGAGAAGAAGAGGGCTGAAAGGAGAGGAGGAGAAGGCGCAATCTGAATGAGTGAAGAAGGGAAAGAAAAATCTGATTGAAGTAGTATATATAGGTGGACTTCTTGGCTTGTGATTGGTGGCTTCTTGTATGGCTGAAATTCAGCCAAGTCTCTTCCCTTTTGTGTGGCTTTGTTTGTGCCATTTTTGGGGGATTAAGTGGCTGAGTTCTCAGCCACTTGAAGTAGGGTTGATGGGTTGAAATTCTATTGATCTGATTCCGATAGATTAAAATACAGTAAACTTACAGATTTCCTTTAAATCGGTAAATCGGTTTCGTGAAAATTCTTATGAAATCTTCTATATTTCTAACCTAATTAACTTGTACCTAATCTCAATTAATTGCTAATCTATTGATCCTAAATAATTATTTAATCGAATGTTAATTAATCTCAATTATTCGATAAAAACCGACCAATTGAACGAAAAACGATAAAAGAATTTTGTGAGGTTTTTATAAGTTTCTATCTTAATCCTAATTTCTTTAATTTAACTTCTAATCAACTCCTAGTTAACCTCTAATTAACTTTTCAATTAACCCTACAAACTTAATAAAATCGAGTAAATCGATTAACAGTGTACATTAAACGTTTTGCACATTTTGGGGCCTTCTGTTTTTATTTTTCAAGGCTAATGGCATTTTCGTAATTATGGGTAAGTCTAGGGCCATCCCATGTCATTTCACATATGGATACCTCCGTGGCTCAATCGGCTAAGGTTTAGGTCTCTACATTTTCGCTACGTGATTCTACTTCGTTTAAAACCTTATTCTGCTAATTCTATTGATATAGGGACCTAAATATCATTTTCTAAAAAGTTTAGGGGCAAGGTTGTGAATAATAAAAGTTTGTTATTATTATTTCTTGTTACGTTATATGGGGATGTTACAATATGCACGAAATTCAAGGGGAGGAGAAAGGAATTATTTCAAGACTTTTGAAGGAAGTTAGATTGTGATTGGTGGATTTCATCTCACATTCAAACTCAACTTGGCTGCCCTCTTTCATGGCTGATTGAGGCGCCACTTGTAGGGATGTTTTGGCTAAATCTTGGCCATCCATCATAGGGTTTTCACAGTATAATTTCTATTGGTCCGGTTCCAATAGTTTAAAATACCGAAATTCTACCGATTTTCTTCAAATCGGTAAAACGGTTTTAGGAAAATCCTATGAAGTTTCCTATGGTTCTAATCTAATTCCATTATACCTAATCATTCTACACAACACTTAATTGGCTTTAAGTGAATGCTTAATCGAATCCTAATTAATCCCAATTATCCGATGAAAACCGAACAACTCGGTTAGTAACGATAAAATTTTTCGAACGTTATGCTCTCCACTCACTTGGCAGCCAATTGGCGCCATCCATAGGCGTAGAAGTGGCTCACTTTTCAGCCATTCAAACTAGTGGTGTTAGTTTGAAATTCTGCTGATTCAGTTCTGGTGGTTTAAAATATCGAATCTTCACCAATTTCCTTCAAACTAGCAAAACGTTGCTAAAAAAAATCTAATAAGACTTCTTGTATATCTATTCTACCCTAATCTCTCTAATTTAACATCTAATTAACTTCTAATTATCCTCTAATTAATTTCTAATTAACTTTACCTAATCAATAAAATCGAATAAATCGATTAATAGCGTAGATTAAATGTTTCACAAATCCAGAGGCTTTGTGTTTTCTATTTTTCGTAGCAAATGGCATATTCGTAATTTCGAGCAAGTTCTGGGGCACCCCACGTCATTTCACACCTGACTGCCTCCATGGCCTAATCAGCAGAGATTTAAACTTCTACGGTTTCACCACGTGATTCTGCTCCGTTTAAAATCCTATTCTGCTAATCCTATAGATGTGGGGACATAAAGGTCATTTTATGAAAAGTTCTAGGGTGGACATAAAGGTCATTTTATAAAAAGTTCTAGGATTATTGTGGAAATAAGTTTTTGGGGTTAAAACATAATTTCTAAAAAATTCAGGGTATCATTACGATTAACAAAAGTTTGTAGGGGCACTTTTGTCATTTCTTAATTTTTAACATATGGCAGTACCATAATTTCAACGGCAGTATTACACTACTCTATAATTCCAAGTGTGAGGATCGTCATGGCATAGCGCTGCCTGAGAAATTCTCACATTGCCTAAGGGAAATAATTCAAAGTTCCCATTACGTTCTGTTTATGAAAGTGGGGATGTTACAGGATGCCACTACGAGAAGGGGTTTTTAAACTAAACACTGATGTTGCTAGAGCCGTAGATATGTATTAGGGAGTTACAGTTGTAATCTAAGTTAAAGAAAGACATGTTTTGGTTGCTATTACTAACATAGTTCAATGTGGAGATGACACTAGATTGGCTGAGTGTATGGGTCTATAGTTGGGTCTCAATATGGCAAAGGAGATGTTCTTTGAGAACATGGTAGTAGAGTCAGATAATGTAAATTTGATCAAAGACCTTAAAATGCAGGAGGATAACCTTTCTTACTTTTACTCTATTATTAGAGACTGTTTTTATATAACTAGTTCATTTAGTTCTTGTTCTTTTTCGGATGTCAAAAGGCATGGCCACAAGGCTGTACGTATTAAGACACTACCTCATAGCTACTGGCAAGTAATCTCAAGACAAGATGCAAACTCGAAAGGAGGAGTATCCCTATAAGTTAAAAGGACTTTTCCTTGACCCTTCTTAATTCTAGAATTTTGAGGACAAAATTCTTTTTAAGGTGGGTAGAATGTAACATCCCCACTTTCGTAAACAAAATGTAATGAAAACTTTGAATTATTTCCTTTAGGCAATGTGAGAATTTCTCAGGCAGCGCTATGTCATGATGATCCTCAAATTGGAATTATAGGGTAGTGTAACACTGCCGTTGAAAATATGGCACTACCATATGTTAAAATTTAGGAAATAACAAAAGTACCCCTGTAAACTTTTGTTAATTGCAGTGATGCCCAAGATTTTTAGAAATTATGTTTTGACCCTAAAAACTTATTCCCACAATAACCCTAGAACTTTTCATGAAATAACTTTTATGTCCCCAAATCTATAAAATTAGCAGAATGGGATTTTAAACAGAGCAGAATCACGTGGCGAAACCGTAGAAGTTTAAATCTCTGTCGATTGGGCCATGGAGGTAGCTGGTGTGAAATGACGTGAGGTGCCCCTGGACTTGCTCAAAATTACGGAAATGCCATTAGTTATAGAAAACAGAAAACAAAAAGGCTCCGAATTTGCGAAAATGTCTAATTTATGCCGTTAATCTATTTATTTGGTTTCAATAGTTATGTAAGGGCAATTATGAGTTAATTAAATATTAATTAGGAGTTAATTAGATGTTAATTAGAGGGATGAGGCTTAGGAATAATTAGAATAGAGAAATAGAAATTCTCTCAAAGTCATTTAGTAAAGTTTTGCCAATTTGAAGAAAATCGGCGAAGATTCGGTATTTTAAACTGCTAGAACCGAATCAGTAGAATTTCACACTAGCACCACTAGTTTGAGTGGCTTAAAATTGAGCCACTTCTACCCCTATGGATGGCGCCAATTGGCTGTTAAGCGAGTAGAGAGTGTAACGTCCGAAAAATTTTATCGTTATTAACCGAGTTGTTTGATCTTCATCGGATAATTGGGATTAATTAGGATTCGGTTAAGCATTCACTTAAAGCCAATTAAGTGTGATTGAGAAAGATTAGACTTGATGTAATTAGAATAGAACCATAGGAAACCTCATAGGAGTTTTCTAAAACCGGCTTACCGATTTAAAAGAAATCGATAAGATTTCGGTATTTTAAACTGTCAGAACCGAACCAATAGAAATTATACTGTGAGAACCCTAGGATGGATGGCCAAGATTCAGCCAACACTCCTCACAAGTGGCGCCACAAATCAGCTATAAAGAAGGAAGCCAAGCCAAGTTTAAATGAGGATTGAAGTCCACTAATCAAAAGCTAGCTTCCTTCATAAGTTTTCATTTTTTTTTCTTCCTTCTCCCCTTAAATTTTTGGCCTCCCCACAATAGATGGACACCAGCCTCATTTTTCCACTTTCCTTCATCTTCTTCCACTTCTCTCATCCCCAAGCTCAAGCTCCAACCATCAACTTCACTACAAGATCAAGTTCCACCAAGATTTCACACCACTAAGGTAGGAATTTCAACTTTCTCTTTCTTTTCTTTGATTTGGGGCTGTCTAGGATACCTTGTCCATCTATGATTCTGATGTTGTGAGGGGTGGGAATGATGAATTAAGGTTGGTTTAAGGTGTATATATGAGTTTGAATTGAAGATTGGATTGATAGATTTAAGGAAAACATGAATTCAAGAAGAATCCAAGAAGCTGGTAGGGTTTTCCCCTCGACGGTCCATACAGCAGAGTGTATGGCTCCGCCTATAGATGAATCCATTTTTATATGAAAATATACATTCAAGACTTTCCATACATATAAAATATAAGGTCATTGGATTAGTATAGAATTAGTTATGAATTTTTGAAGTTTGACCTAGAAATCTAGATTCTTATCTAGGTAGTATGAATGGAGAAGGGTGTAACTAACTCTACACAACTCTAAATTGAGTGTAACTAATGCTGTTTGAAAGCTAACATGTAAAGAAACATCCCATAAAAATTTCAAAGTCAGATTCGTTGCCATTTATTCCCAGCACATCAATGAAGTTACCTTAAGTTCAAATCAGGCTGGAATAAGATAGTCCAGTAGGGTTAATTTTTGGGGCTTATATCTCAAAAATACTCATGCAAATGATATGAAACTTCTTTCATTTGAAATCTTGTTCTGTTAGATTTAATTTGATATAAATTTTGTATGATTTGATCTAGTTTTCTATTTTTAGTGAATTTTTACTTTTAAGAGTGCAATTCTGGCTAGTTGTAGGGTAGATAGAAATAAACTTTGAATAATTTGAGCTACATAAATCAAAATGAGATAGGATCAAAAGGCTTGGAAACTAGACAAATAGCACTATAACATATTCAAAATTTAGGTCCAACTGAATTGAACAGAAATTATGGTGAATTTTACAAAATCAAGCAGAATTGAGTAGAATGAGTAGAAAACCTAAGTTATGTATTTGTGTTGACATGTTATATGATTGATATTATTGTTATAAAACTTGATGCTCTATGTTGGTTTTGCTGCTTGATTAATCCGTTTGATAGTCTGGCACTATTCATGGGAAAGCGAACTTGATCCGTTATGCTGCTGAAATTCCGGCAGATATGTGAATTATATGAATGTTATACATTTATATGTTATGCTCATAAGATTCATATATGCAAGAATGATTTAAGTATGATATGAAGTATATGAATAAACGCATGTAGCATATGCATGTATAATCATGTCCAAAGAAGAATAAGATTTATGAAAACTTGCAAGAAAGACGTACCAAGCTACCACGTGAGGCATGGCATAGACCTAACTAGTGTGGGCCAGAGCGGTACTGTCTAAGACTTGGGCTAGCCCTCGACTAGATTGAAGGGGAATAGACCGGTGTGAGGGTCAGGGAAATTAAACCCGTCACTCATGTATAGGTACGAGCTCGGACATGAAAAGCAGGCTATTATCCAAGGGTGAGAGAGGTCATTCACTTCCAGAGGACCAAGTACAGAATAGCAGGGTTAAGTTGAAAGTTAAAGAAAGATACGAATTAAGTCAAGTGCAATTGCATACAGTCAAGTATAAGCATCTATATATGCATATTCAATCATCTCGTTAAGTCATACTGTTATTATGATTTTTGTTGATGCATATTATACTATTAGTATTTCTATGTCTATCATATAATATGGTAAGTGGTTGTTAAAATATAACCCGCTTCGAGAAAGATGTTTTCAACTTAAATTGAACCACTATTTGAGTATATGTGCTTATATTTTCATAATAAATCGAAGTAGCTGGAATGTTTATGATGACATTGTAAGATTGGTTTGAGCTTACCTACTGAGAGCCTTAGGTTCTCACTGCCTACTTGTATGTTTTTCTTTTTCGTAAACATTTCAGCACCCAAGTTGGAAATCAAGTGCGAGGTGGAGTACTGGGACATTCACTAATCAAGACTCGGGCGCAAACCAGACCAAGAGGCTATTGAAGCTAGCTAATGACTAGTTGGAAGCAAATGCTGTGTATTATATTAGTCACAATTTCTTTTAAATTGTAACTATTCTATTCTCTATATATCAGAGACGACGAAGTTTATGAACTATTAGTTAGTAATAAAGTGTGTAGTTAAAAGGTCAGGTATTATATTTTCCATATTTTAAAGCTTACTTAGTACAGTGACACCATTTTGATATAACTCCATGACTCGAGCATGACTTATATAATAAAGGGTGTTACAGGCTGCACATGGCCTTACTTGGCTAGCTTGTATTAGTCCAGGTTTAGCATGGATTGAGGAATATCCTCTTGAGATTTCTTCTCTAGTTATCGCAGATTGCATTGACCTTCTTGTTTGAATGAAATTTTCAAAGTTTCGATGTCAAAAAAAAAAAAAAATCTTTACTTCACATTTTCTAAAATTATAATATTTTTTATACTTGTATATTGTAATATTATTTAAAAATATATAAGATGAAAATTTGATCTTCTTTTGTTAATATGTCAAATTTTGAATATAAAAAATATAGTTTTTAATAACCTTAAGACAAATTTATCATATTTTTTAGGTTGATACCATTTTTTGGTCCATGCACGTATTTTGGATTTTGGTTTTAGTCCCTAAGTATAAAAATTTTTGTTTTTGGTCCCTATACACTAAAATAGTTTTAATTGAAGTCCCTATATCATAATAAATATAGATTGCATCTAAACTACTTTTTTTTTTAGTTAAAAGTTTGAATCTAATGTACTTTTATAAGAAATTATGAAGTTGAACAACTTTGGTAATTTAATTATAAAAAATAAGGAATGGTACTTTAGAGAAATTAGTAAATAGATTTATTGGGTGGAAGTAACAATAGAGAAAAAGAAGTGGCAAAAAACCACTCTAATCCTTAGTTTAATCCTTAAACAATTTTTCATTATTGCTTGATTTGTTCGTTAGTATCCCATTAGTTTTCTCTACCAAGTGTCAAATTGGCATCACATGTGAAGGCTAACATGAACTTAGTCAAAAGAGGAACTAAATGGAAAAATCGTGATACTTGGAGAAAACAAAATGAAATATTATGATATTTTACATGAAAAAGTATTTATATTTACGTACATAGTAAAATGTCTTAATTAGAAGTTTAATAAAAAAAATTTATGTAGTATTATTATTTAATCAAATATAAATATAGGTTAAATACGTTTTAAATAATTATTTATATTAAATATATGTTTTAGTTTGTAATATTTTAAATTTTTATATTATATGTTATCAAATTAAAAACTTTACATAAATATAATTAAAATAAAACAAAAGAGATGTGAGGAAAAGATAAAAAAAAATTATTTTGTTATGGGAGGAGTTTGTAACAAAAAAATATTCCTTCCTTTATGAACCTAAAAAATATGCTAGCAATTATTAGCTTTTTATTGTTTACAATCCTTTCTTTATTGTTATTATTATAATAGAATTTCAAATATAAAAACAATTATAAATTATCCTATATTGCTCCAGTCAAATTCAAAATCACAAACAATTTAATGATCATATATATATATATATATATATATATTTGTTCCAAACTAGCCCAAAGGCCCAAATTTAATGGGCCCACAAGGGCCTTAGTTAGAATTTGTATCCTGTCCAATGAGGATAGTCACTCACTAAGCTAGGTCAAATATTGTAAACACCACGTGCAACTAACTTACATCCCCAACCATTGTTGAAGCTCGGAGAAGGTCCCCCGAATTGCGGGACAAAACCGCATTCATCCTTATCCCAAAATCACTACAAAGGTTCCAATTAGCTCAGAAGTCAGGTACGTTATCACACCCTATATCACCTATAGTATCTCGAGCACTCCTTCACTTGAGCGTCGAAATCCTTGCAAGTACACCCTTACCATTCGGGAGTTAAGATCGTTGACTTCAGTAATGCTATATTTCCAAACTCGTTCAGAGGTTTCAAGTAACTTTTATCTTTCCTCTTACCTCTAAATATTGGCACTATCTGTGAGAACATAGCTATTATTGTTTGTATTCCTTTTTAGGTTATATCTACCAATTTCTGCCCCTTGTAGGTAGGAGGCCTCAGTGGCATAGTCAAATCCAAGCACTAATGCTTAATTACCCCCTGAAACAAGTAGACAGGCATACAACTTCCGAAACTGCATCGCATGCTGTAGGATAGAATAACACCCATAGAGACAATGTAGTAGATCCTTGTTCCCTGGTGCAAGCTGTAGCTAACACCCTGGCATCCAAAGTCAAGCATGCACTAGAGAATTGAATCCTAACACTGATATGGCCATGATTATACCGGGCTAGGTTACCCGTGTACGAGAACTAGAGCAAAATATGGGTCAAATGCAAGAGGCCGAGGATGAGTGACGCAACGCTATTGTGATTGCGATATCAAGATAAAGAATGTGGTCAGGCTGAATCATGGCATCACAGAGAATTTCATCATAGTGAAGGGTCATGGCACAGGGGTGATGACTGACATCAAAAGCTGGAATATATGTGTAGGAGAGAAGTTCGTAAGGAATATCCGTGATGCTGTGATGATCATGCTGAGTTACACTATACTCAGACAAGAAGCCTCAACCAATTGTCAAGGCATGAATAAAGTCAACACCAAGACCCGAAGATGAAGATGTGCTACCATTCTCTGACTACATCACGAGTATTCAGCTCCCTAAGCAGTCCAAGCCTCCTAATGACATGGAAGCTTATGAGGGGAGTATAGACCCTTGAGAGCATTTAGATGGCTTTAGTTTGAGAATGACCTTAGTAGGGGCCTCCAACCATGTCAAATGTCGAGCTTTCCTAATTTCCCTCAAGAAAGTAGTCTTAAAGTAGTTTAACACCTTGTCGCCAAGGTCAATTACTAAGTTTTCAGACAATTCGTCCTGGTTCCTAGCTTATTTCATGATAAGGAAATTCAAACCTAAGCCAGTACCCAGTCTACTAGGGATCTTTCAATGCTAGGAATAGTCGCTTTGAGACTATCTCGAGCAATTCAATGTAGAGGCATTGCTAATTGAAGATTTGAAAACCCAAATAGTGTTGTTGACTCTTCTTAACGAGCTCTGACTCGGATCCTTCAAAGACTTGTTGTGTAAGCGACCGGCTAAGACTATGGATGAAATCCAAGAAAAGGTGGAGAAATATGTTTACGTAGAAGAGACACAAAAAGCCATTATAAATGCCACAAGGAGCCATGGCACCTCAAAACAAAGTTAAGTCCCAAGCGGGATGAGTGATTATGGAAGGAATCCCAAACATCGAGGGTCAATAGATACTCAAAGTATGCTCCCTTCAACATGTACTTGGCAAATATATACAAGGAAGTCGGGTGGGCAGAAAGATTCCCTAAGCCCAAGGCACTCTGAGTAAGGGCCCTACTCTAACATGTCCTTATTTTGTAAGTGTCACAATGGCTTTAGGCACAAAATAGAGGATTGCTACAACCTCTAAGATGCAGTGGAGTGGCTGATGCTAGAAGGAAGGCCAGCTAGGTATATGGCTTCACAAAAAAGCCCAAGGAAGTGAAGGCTTTCCCTCTTAAAGTATAAAGAATAGAGAAACCTGAGGAACCAAAGGACATTTGACCCGAGCTGAATTAGGGAAATCTAAGAAGGAGGAGAAGCAGTCACAAGGACGATTAACATCATAGCTGGAGGATTTGTGGGAGGTGGCACGACCAAGTTAGTGGGCAAAAAGCATTTATAGGAGGTGTTGAGCCTCTCTTCAAAGAAAATGAAGAAAGTATGCATATCCTCCTTTACTCCAAAGATTATCTTCTGGAGTTTCGACATGGATGAAGTCATTTCGGGACATGATGATCCTATGATAATCTCGATAGTAAGGGTAAATGTTGAGGTAAAAAGGATCTTTGTGGATCAAGGGAGTTTGGAGTTTGAGTTTGATAAATTAGGATTGAAGAACTCTAACCTCTAGTCATACAAGGAAGAACTCATCGGATTCTTAGCAAAAAAAGTGAACTAGGATGGTTACGTTACCTTGCACTTGACTTTTGGAACTTGACCTAGAACTTGGACGGTCAAGGTGGATTTTCTAGTTATGGATTGCCTTTTGCATATAATGCCATATTAGGACAAGCGACTTTCAATGAGATTGGCACCATAGTCTCAATAACTTGCTTAACAAAGAAGTTTTTCATTAAAGATGGGGAAATTGCCACAATAAAAGGAGATCAAGTGGCTAGTCCTAGGTGTTACGATGCAAGCTTGGAAATATCAAAGAAGAAGAATGAACACAAAGGACGCTCCCACCCTCCAAGCTCCTCAAATATCATGCTAGTGGAACTCGATGTAAGAGGACAACAAGATAGAAGGGGGCCCGAGCATGATGGTGAGCTTGAGGTCATTCAGATTGGAGAAAAGGTTGAACAAACAACTTAGATCAATAAAGGGCTCCCATGTTCCATAAAGGAGGAGCTCCTAGCTCAGTTGTTAAAGAATGTTGATCTCTTTGCATGGATAGCAGCTACGGTTGTCCCTAAGGCCCGTTTGGTAGCCTAGAAGAGGAGGAAGATGAGTCTAGATAAGGCCCTACTATCCAGGAGCAGTCAAGAATCTGTTGAATGCAGGATTCATTCGAGAGATCATGTATCTGAGAAAGCTATCCAACATTGTCATGGTGTCGAAATCCAATGGGAAGTGATGTATGTATGTAAACTATGCCAATATCAACAAAGCTTGCCAAAGGATTCGTATCCTTACTTAGCATAGATGGGTTGATAGATGCAACTTCTAGTTTCCAATTTCTAACTTTCATGGATGCATACTTAGGTTACAACCAGATTTCAATGCACCTTTACACTGAGAAGAAATTGGCTTTCACTAACATAATGACCAATACTATTACAAAGTTATGCTGTTGGACCGAAGAATGCAAGGGCCACCAACCAGAGGCTCATGAACAAAATTTTTGCTGAGCACATAGGAATCTTGATGGAAATCTATATTGACGACATGCTGGTAAAGACAACAGAAGATATAAAGCTAATATCTGACCTAGAGATAGTGTTTGGTTGCCTATGAAGGCACATCATGAGATTAAATGCCCAAAAGTGCGCTTTTGCAGTTGAAGAGAATAAGTTTCTCAGATTCATGCTTGCACACTGAGGAATCAAAGCTAATATGATAAATACTGAGCAGCTCTTCAGATAAAAAGTCTGACTTCGGTAAAGGAGGTACAACACCTCATGGGAAAGATAGCATCTCTTTCTCGATTTCTAGTAGCATTAATATCAGCATAGAAGCTGCTACGCTTATTTGCACTATTGAATTAGGGAAGCATATTGGAATGGATGCTAAAATGTGAAGTGGCATTCAAAAAATCAAGGAATATTTATCTAGCCCACCAATTTTGAGCAAGCTGGAGACTAGCCAGCCTTTATTCTTATATCTTTTACTAAGTGATTCAGTAATAACCAATGTGTTAGTCCAAGAAGACACTTGACAACAACATCTGTTATACTTCATGATTTAAGTACTCCAAAGGCCTGAGCTCTAATATCAGAAATTAGAGAAGATGGTTTTTGCTTTACTAGTAACTAACCGACACCTCTACTAATACTTTTAGCCTCACCCTATAATTGTTAAGATCGACTGACCAATTCAACATGTACTGTAGAAGTCGGATTTCACAATATGGATAGTGGCATGCTCAATTGAGTTATTGGAATAGAAGATCCTATATGAGCTTAGAACAGTTATAAAGGCTTAGACCTTAGTAGATTTTTTTGGTTGAAATGGTTGATGAACACTCCGGGGAAGAAGTTCCAAGATGGACACTCCAAGTGAATAGGGCCTCCAGCTCCAAGGGAAGCAAAGTTGGGGTTATATTGGAAAAAAGAGATGATATTGTGATGGAACTATTAGTAAAGTTTGACTTTCTGGTGTTCAATAACTAGGCCGAGTATGATGCGTTGATTGCAGGACTTTAGTTGGCTATTGATGTGGAAGCATCCCAATTTTCGATTTATGATGATTCTAAAATTGTAATGTCATAAGTCATGGGAACTTATCAAGCTAAAGTTTGATATGCTCCCACATTTGAGACCTACGAGGTCTGAAGTGTCCCAAAGGAGGAGAACACCAAAGCAGATATCCTCTCCAAACTAGCTAGCACTAAACCTGGAGGAAACACTGAGGGTCTGTTTTGTAGCTGCAGAAGTTCTAATCTTCCCTATTGAAGAATCACCAAGGTGGATGACCCCAATTATCTAGCATTTACAAAACGAAACCTTTCTGGATGAGCCCATTGAGGCTAGGAAGTTGGCCTAAGAAGTAGCACACTACACTATTATTAGAGGACAGTTATATGGAGGAAGTCTCTCCCAAACACTATGGAAGTCTTTGAACCCAACTCTGATCTCCTTAATTCTCGAAGAGGTTCATAAAGAATCATGTGGCTATAACCTTGGAGGAAAGACTTTGGCAAAGATCTTACGAGCCAGATACTACTAGCCCACTATGGTGAAGGATTCCATGGAATTTGTAAAGAAGTGTCAAAATTGTCAGTAACATCCCACCACTATGTTGCACCTGCGAAAGAGGTTATAATGATCATACCCCCATGGCCATTCAGTAAGTGGGGAATCAATCTCCTTTGTCCTTTCCCGCTAGCCTCAGGACAAGTCAAATATATGTTCATTGCTATTAATTACTTCACTAAATTGGTGCAGGTAGAACCACTATCTACCATCATAGTAGCCTAGACTTGGAAGTTTGTGTAGAGGAACATTTTCACTTGCTTTGGCATTCCAAAGTGAGTAGTCATAAAAAATAGATCATAATTCATAGACCAAAAGTTTTGAGGTTTCCTCACTAGCTATAGAGTAATGTATTACTTCACCTCAGCAGAACATCCTCATGTAAATGGATAGGTGGAACCCACCAACAAAGTCATACTCTGATTGCTGAAGAAAAGATTAGATGAGCCAAGGGGGCACTCAGAACCATGTTATCAGCATATAACCACCTGCAAGACTCTTTTCATGTTAACTTATCGAGTTAACGCTGTGATTCCAATAAAAGTCAAGGAAACCAGTTGATATGAGCTTAAGAGGGTAAGGAATTTGGTCATTCCAACACTGGAGGATAAAATGAGGATATTTTCATGGATCCTATCACAAGGGCAAGAGTAAAGAGGTTAAGAGAAGATTTTCAGAATTTGGCCAAGTTATGTGTAGGGAAGATGCATCAAGTGCTTACTGGTGATAACTTGGAGAAAAGATTAAAAGCACATGATAATTAAGGAAGTAATTAAGAAAATATACATCAAGCCATGCATTCATGAGGTTGTGTAACACCTTACCAATTTAATGTTATGCTTAAGTCATAGCATGAAATTAAGTAGATAGTATTACCGTATTGATACTCTGCTTACTATTTTATTTATCATATCATATCCCCATTTTTTTTTTAGCAGAAGAAACGGAACATTGTATATAATGAACGTGATCAACATCGCAGAACATAACAAAGTTTAATAAAACACAATAGAAAATATAAGAATAAGTACTATATCATCAACGTATATGTACATATATATGGGTCAGAAGCCAACGCTTCAGTTTACATATAGATTCAAAATATGATACATACGTGGAGCCGGTGTATCAAAAAGACATAGGGCCTGTGTCAATTAAAACAGTCTTACAAGGTCCTCAGAGAACATCCCAAACTAGCTAATCTGCCTACGGCTAAGTCTATGACCCAATGCTGCACACTGCCAAAAGAGGTCCATGCTGTACACTATAACCTGCGACTGGGACCTACTTGGTCAGGTAGCCGTTGGCCATACCAGGCCCGATTGGAGAGTAGTCTACACTAGGTCTCGAGGAGAATGATGAGCAGGTGGCCTTAGAAGGGTCGCTCTCGGAGCTGAGTGGAATGTCTGGAACCATCTGTGGGGGTGACTCTGGTGGAGGGCTAGCAGGAGCTGCAGGTGCTGCAGGTGCTGGAGGAGGGTATGCCACATGCAACAGGACCGCAAAATATGGAGCGGTAGGGTCAAAAGCAGGATAAAATAGAGGGATGGCAAAAGTCCTATTACTAAAAAGGTAGAGACGGAAATGGCAGGAGCTGGCTATGTACAGCGAGTCCACTATGAGATCATGGTGGAGCTGCAAGTCCGGAATCTCAATAAAAAGAGTGGCTGTCGAATCCATCACCGGCATCTGAGAATGATGTGGAAATACAAAACGAGGTAAGAATTTTAAGCAATTCTCAGTAGGGTTCACGTACGGTATTTAAACTGACATCATATTCATTCTCAGTTACCTCAGTTTTTATTTAATTATAAAAACATGGAATCAAATTAAACTATCCACATTCAATAAGTTTAAGAAAACATCTGGTCTGAGGCACGGTCCAATTTTACTTAAGACCGCACAAGAAACAGAATAAACTACTAAATAATGATATACAGAGTAATGAGCAAGACAAACGAACATACAGCAATAAATAAACATAACAGTCAAACTGTAAACAACATATAATGACTATTCAATGCAACCATGCAAAACTCATTCTTGAACTTATCCTCATAACTTTTCCATTACTTGGTCCCCTAAGAGTTCTTAGCCATTTAGACTCTTGGGTAATAGTCTGATGCCGGGTTTACTTTCCCTGACCTCCCCACTGATCTATTTCCCTTAACTTTAATCCGGGGCTAGCCCAAGTATCATGGAACTTGCATCATAACATAACCTTTATAACTTCTTGGGAAATGCACATGCATCTGAATGTGTATCATAACTCATGCATAGACTTTATCGAAATTTCGGCAGCATAACGAAACATGTCCGCTTCCTCATGAATAGTGCCAATACTCAGAACACCAATCTATCAAAGAAATCATAACACTTTATTCATATTTCAATCATTAATCTCATAAGAATAATTTTTGCATTTAACACATAGTTTCTGTCCTAGCACATTCATTCAACCCAGTTTTTGTAAATCAAGCCAAAATTTCTATTTAACTCATTTGAATCTCAATTTTGATATGTTAGAGTGTTATGTGTCTATTTTCTAACCTTTTTAGTCCCATCTAATTTTGATAAATATAGCTCAAGTTATGTAAGTTTATCCCGGCCTACCCTATAGCTAGCCAGAATTACATACTTAAGAGTAAAAATCCACTAAAAATCGAAAACTAGTTCAAATTATACGAAATTAGTCTCATATTAAAGATAACAGGACAAGCTTTCATTTGAAGTAACTTCCATTTCATTTGCTTTAGTATAGCTCGAGTTATAAGCCCCGAAATTTGACTTTCTTGGACTGCCCTATTTTGGCCTGGTTTGGACATAGGGCAACTTCTTCAAACCGCTGGGAGCAAACAGGACCGTATCTAACCCTGAAATTTTTATGGGATATTCTCCTTTGTGTAAGCTTTCTAAAAAAGTTAGTTTCACCCAATTCCAAGTCGTATAGGGCAAGTTTTGCTATGAACAACCTAGTTTGCCCAGAATCAAACTCAAAAACCTAGGTCAAACTCCAAAAATTCATATATCTCTCAATACTAATCCAATGGCCTTATATATATATATATATATATATATATATATATATATTTATGGAAGGCCCTGAATGTCTAGTTTCATGTAAAAATAGTTTTATCAAATTTAAACAACAGTAAGTAGAGTGGTACACTCTGCTGTACAGACTGCCGAGGGATTTTGGTTTTCTAGCTCCTCACATCTTCCTACTTTCACCCTTCCTTACTTCTTAATCGATTTTAACATCCACAAATAGCTAACAAACCAACCAAAGATCATTATATTTATTCTATCATCACATCAAGAAGTGAGAAAATAAAGTCATAATCAGCCAACCATAACCAGAATAAGAAGAACAAAATTGAACCTCTACCTCCTTTGAGTGTAATTTTGCTAGGTTTTGAAGTTTGGATTGATGGAACCTTATCAAGCTTGAAGGTTTGATGGAGTTGGTTGAGAGGAGAAGAGAAGAAGAAGGCTGGAACAAGGAGAGGAGGGCCGCTAGTCAGCTGAATGGAAAAGGGGAGGAAAATCTGATTCAAGTAGTAGAAGGGTAGTTGGCTTCATGGGTTTTGATTAGCTAAAATCTTGTGGTTAGATTTCAGCCATGCTTCCTTCTTCTTGTGGCCTTGGTGGTGCCATACTTAGGGTTTAAATGGCTAAGTATTCAGCTTTAAGTCACAGGATTTTGGGCATGTAATTCTATTAGTTCAGTTCCAACAGTTTAAAATACTGAAATCTTATCAATTTCCTTTAAATCGGTAAATTGGTTTCAAGAAAATTTCTATGAAATCTTCTTTACTTCTAACCTAATTCCCTCATATCTAAACTCAATTAGTTGCTAATCAATTGATCCTAAATAAATATTTAGTTGAATTTTAATTAATTTTGATTATTCGATAAAAATCGAATAACTAGGCGAAAAATGATAAGAAAAATCCTGTGGATGTTACATTACCACCCACGTAAAAAAAAATTTTGTCCTCAAAATTTAGTACTTGAGAATAGTTCAGGATACTCTTTCTTCATATCTGATTCTAATTCCCAAGTGTAGTCTTCAGCACGGTTTTGTTTCGAAGTTGCCTGCTGTTTCTATCTACAATCCGTGCCAGTAATACGTGGAAAGTTAGGTCCTCTTTCAACTGTATTGACTCGGGTTCTAGAAAGTGTGTAGGGTCAGGTTGATATCTTTTGAGTTGAGAAACATGGAAAACATCGTGAAGGTTTGACAAATGTGGAGGTAAAGCGATTCGGTATGCACTGATCCGATTCGCTTCAAGATTTGGAAGGGACCGATAAAGTGGGGACTTAGCTTCTTGACCTTAATAGCTCTACCTATCCCTATTGTAGGCGTAACCTTCAGAAATACGTGGTCTCCTTCTTGAAATTCCAGAGGTTTTCTCCTGGTATCCACGTAACTCTTCTGACGGCTTTGAGTGGTAAGCATCTTACTTCGAATTTTCTTGATCTGTGCAGTGGTCTACTCAACTAAATCAGGCTCCAATAGACTCAATTCTCCTGTTTTGTACTAACACAGGGGAGATTGGCACTTCTGTCCATACAACGCTTCGTAAGGAGCCATGCCGATGCTAGCATGATAACTATTATTGTATGCAAATTCGGCTAGCGGCAAGTATCGATCCCAATTCCCACGTTGCTCTAATATATAGGCTCGCAGCATGTCTTCTAAGGTTTGAATTGTCTTTTCCATTTGACCATCCATTTGTGGGTGATATGCAGTACTTAGGCATAACTTAGTACCAAACGCTCTTTGTAAGGCTCCCCAAAACCATGAGGTAAACCTTGGGTCTTGATCAGAGATAATGGTTGAAGGGGTCCCATGCAGTCTTATAATTTCTTGGATATATAGTTGTGCTAATTTCTCCAACGGATAATTTGCTTGAATAGGTATAAAGTGAGCAGATTTGGTTAACCTATCCATGATAACCCATATGGCATCATATCCTGTTGGTGTTCTTGGTAATCCTATTACAAAGTCCATGGAGATACTCTCCCACTTCCACTCAGGGATTTCCAAAGGCTGCAGCATCCCAGAGGGTTTCTGACATTCTGCTTTCACCTTCTGATAGACCAATCATTTGCTCACGAAGCTTGCCATGTCTGACTTCATGCCTGGCCACCACAATATTCTCTTGAGGTCTTGATACATTTTAGTAATGCTGGGATGTACAGTAAATTCATCTTTATGTGCTTCCTCCAAGATTCTTCTCCGGAGATCATTCTCCTCGGGTACACACACCCTGTCATGATGTCGCCAGATGCCTTCTTTATCCTGAGTAAAATCCGTTAATTTCCCTGATTGTACAAGATTGATCGTATGTTGAAAACCAGTATCCTGCTATTGTGCCTGCCTAATTTGCTCCTTAAAACTACTGGCAATCTTAATTTGGTGTAACTGAAGGGTCTTGGGAGTTATAAGGATTCCCAAATTAAGATCTCAAAAACTCTCAATAAGCTCTGTCTCTTTAATCATTATCCAGGCTACAATTAGAGATTTCTTGCTCAAAGCATCTGCCACAATGTTTGCCTTGCCTAGGTGGCATTTCAATTCAAATTCATAGTCCTTAAGAAGTTCCATCCACTTCCGTTGCCTTATATTTAATTCCTTCTGATCAAAGAGGTACTTCAAACTCTTATGATCAGAAAAGACCTCGAACTTTACACCATATAGGTGATGTCTCCATATCTTTAAAGCAAATACTACTACAGCTAATTCGAGATCGTGCGTGGGATAATTCTTTTCTTGTGGCTTTAATTGTCTAGAGGCATATGCGACCATGTTTCTGGTTTGCATCAACACACATCCTAATCCTTGTTTAGAAGCATCATAATAGACCTCAAATGGTCCACGAGGGTCTGGTAAGGCTAACACTGGTGTTGTGGTTAACCTTCTTTTCAAATCTTGAAAACTCTGTTCGCACTCTGGTGTCTATTCCAATAGAACATTCTTCCTGGTTAGCTTGGTCAAGGGAAAAGCTATTCGAGAAAAATCCTTAACGAATCGCCTGTAATATCCCGCTAAGCCCAGAAAACTCCTGACTTCAGTGACTGTGGTCGGCCTTTCCCAATTTAGTACTACTTCTACTTTGCTGGGGTCTACGGATATTCCTCCATAAAGTTTCTTTTCACTTAAATTTTGCAGAACCAGTTGCAAGTGTTCCGCATGCTCTCGCTCCGTCTTTGAATATACAAGTATGTCGTCGATGAAAACCACTACAAACTTGTCCAAATATGGGCGGGATACTCGATTCATATAATCCATGAATACTGTTGGTGCGTTTGTCAGTCCAAACAACATCATGGTATACTCGTAGTGCCTGTAACGAGTTCGAAAGGCTGTCTTAGGGATATCTTATCCCCGAACTCAGATTTGATGATATCCAGAGTGCAAGTCGATCTTGGAGAATACTGTTGCACCTTGTAGTTGGTCCATGAGGTCATCGATCCTTGGCAGTGGATATTTATTCTTAATCGTCACTTTATTCAGTTGCCTATAATCCACACATAGGCGCATGCTTCCTTTTTTCTTTTTGACCAGCAAGACTGGAGCTCCCCATGGCGATGCGCTTGGCCGTATGAATCCTTTTTCCAAAAGCTCTTTGATCTATCCTTTTAGTTCTGTCAGCTCCAAAGGTGACATTCGATACGGAGCTATAGATATTGGTCCCGCACCTGGAAATAACACGATGGTGAACTCAATTTCTCTCTCAGGAGGGAATTCAAGAATATCTTCTGGAAAAATATCAGGATATTCCTTAACAACTGAGATCTCTTCCAATTTTTGTTCAACTTCCATCACATTAGCCGATAGGAGGATGTCTCCTTGACTTTTCGACCCACTACGGTTTACTAATAAAGAGTTCAGATAAAAGTGTGTTGAGGCTTGGGTTTCAGAAGATGAGACAGAAGGGAATACTACCATCTTATCGGAGCAATTGAGCATGACTCAATTGGCAAAAAGCCAATCCATGCCCAGAATTATATCAGGTGCAGATAGAGGGAGACAAATCGAATCAGCTACAAAGGTCCTACTCTTAATTTGAAGAGGAACATTGATGCACATTTGACTAGTTTTAACAGGTTCTTTAGTAGGAGTAGAAACCAGTAGATCATAAAGCAATTCAGAAATTGGTAATTGCAAAATAGCCACACAATTTTGAAAAATAAATGAATGTGAGGCACCCGAATCATAGAGTACAGTTAGAGTCTCACCGTCCACTTCATAGGTACCTTGGATTAGTCCTTCAGACTTGTCAGCTTCTTCTGCATTCATTGTAAAGTCCCGTCCTTGACGTTGAGGTTTAGACGGTTGTGGTGGATTCCTGGTTGGGCACTCATAAATTTTGTGGCCCGATTTACCACACCCATAGCAGACATTCTGGCCTACCAGACACGGCCAATCACCATGATTCTTACCACATTTTGTGCAAGTCGGATTCAAGAAAGGCTTCTGAGGCTGCTTGCCTTTATTGCCCATAGGTTGAAATCTTCTCTGCTGTTGGAAATTAGGCTTGAATCTAGGGCCCTGCGCGGCCAACCCCTTCTTGAAACTGCCACCAGATGCCTTGGCTGCAACCAGTTTCAAGTTGCAATCTTCCACAAGTCGGCATTTATTTACCAACATGGGGAAATCTCTAATCTCCATTGGTCCTATTGCGGTAAGAATATCTTCTCGTAACCCTCCTTCGAATTTAACGCACTTCTAAGCTTTATTTGGGTTCCTCTAGTAAATTGTAGAAAATTTACATAGCTCTTTAAACCTGGCAATATATTCGGATATCGTCTGGTTTCCTTGACGAAGTTGAATAAACTCTAGTTCCTTGGCATTTCGAACCGAGGCAAGAAAGTACTTTTGGTAGAAAACATCTCTAAACACCGTCCAGGTGACTGCTGTCTGAGATTCTTCAGATAGTCTTAGTATGCCATTCCACCAAAACTTTGCATCTGCTTCGAGCACGTAGGTGGCAAAGGTCACCTTCTGATAATCCGAACAATCAAGGATTGAGAAAATCTTCTACATGGCTTTGATCTATTCATCAGCTTTATCAGGGTTATATGCCCCTCGAAAGCTAGGCGGATTTGCCTTTCTGAACTCAGCAAATTTAAGGTAGTTCAGGTCAGCTCCTGGGCCATGTGGATTTCCTCCACAGCTTGCCTCAGGTCGCCTGCCTAATTGATCCATCATCTGGTGAGCTGTCACGGCTTATTCTCGCATCGCATGAGCCATATCTCATATCGTGTCCATAAAGTCAGTTGGGTCTTCTTGAGCAGGTCCTGTGCATGGCCTGTTTCACCTTCCAGAAGCCATTAAGTTGTGAGCACAGAAAACAAAAGTTATTAAGTTGATCAGGCTCAATACTAAGTCTAATATGCTAGTAAATAACAGCTCATACAGTCAGGCACCTCATATATATGCACATCCACATATCAACCGTGCAGGCAAGATCTAATGCATGTTATTAGTTAAAAATACAGAATATGCGCGAAGCATAGTCAGTCCAATCCTCAGTCCTTAGCTAGGACGAACTACTCTGATACAAAAAATGTAACACCTTACCAATTTACTTGTATGCTTAAGTCATAGCATGAAATTAGGTAGATAGTGTTACTGTGTTGATACTCTGCTTACTATTTTATTTATCATATCATATCCCTTTTTTTTTTTTTTAACAGAAGAAACGACGCGCTGTATATAATGAATGTGATCAACATCGCAGAACGTAACAAAGTTTAATAAAACACAACAAAAAAGATAAGAATAAGTACTATATCATCAACCGTATATGTAAATATATATGGGTTAGAAGCCAGCGCTTCAGTTTACGTACAGATTCAAAACAAGGTACAAACGTGGGGCTGGTGTATCAAAAAGACAGAGGGCCCGTGTCAGTTAAAACAGTCCTACAAGGTCCTCAAAAGACATCCCAAACTAGTTGATTTGCTTACCGCTAAGTCTATAACCTAATGTTGCACATTGCCGAAAGAGGGCCATGCTATACATTATAACTTGCAGTGGGACCTACTCGGTCAAGTAGCCATTGGCCATACTAGGCTCGGTTGGAGAGCAGTCTACACCGGGTACCAAGGAGGATAACGAGCTGGTGGCCTCAGACGAGTCGCTCTTGGAGATGAGCGGAATGTCTAGAATCATCTGCGGGGGTGACTCTGGTGGATGGCTAGCAGGAGCTACAGGTGCTGCGGGTGCTAGAAGTGCTGGAGGAGGGTGTGCCACGTGCAATAGGACCTCAAAATATGGAAAGGCAGGGTCAAAAGCAGGATGAAATAGAGGGACGGCAAAATTCCTATTACTAAAAAGGTAGAAACGGAAATGGCAAGAGCCGGCTATGTACAGCGAGTCCACTATGGGATCATGGTGGAGCTGCAGGTCCGAAATCTCCATAAAAGAGTGGCTGTCGAGTCCATCACTAGCGTCTAAGAATGATGCGGAAATACAAAGCGAGGTGAGAATTTTAAGCAATTCTCAGTAGGTTTCACGTATGGTATTTAAATTGACATCACATTCATTTTCAGTTGCCTCTTTTTATTTAATTATAAAAACAAGGAATCAAATTGAACTATCCACATTCAATAAGTTTAAGAAAACATCTGGTCCGAGGCACGGTCCAATTTTACTTAAGACCGCACAAGAAACAGAATAAACTGCAAAATAGTGATATACAAAGTAATGAACAAGATAAATGAACATATAGCAATAAATAAACATAACAGTCAAACCGTAGATAACATATAATGACTATTCAATGCGACCATGCAAAACTCATTCTTGAACTTATCCTCATAACTTTTTCATTACTTGGTTCCCTGGGAGTTCTTGGCCATTTAGACTCCTGGCTAATAGTTTGCTTTTCAGGATCTAGCTCGTTCCTATCCAGGAATGCCGGGTTTACTTTCCTCGACCTCCCTACCAATCTATTCCCCTTAACTTTAATCTAGGGCTAGCCCAAGTATCATGGAACTTGCATCATAACATAACCTTTATAACTTCTTGTGAAATGCACATGCATCTGAATGTGTATCATAACTCATGCATAGACTTTATCGAAATTCCAACTGCATAACAGAATGTGTCCGCTTCCCCACGAATAGTGCCAGTACTCAGAACACCAATTTATCAAAGAAATCATAACACTTTATTCATATTTCAATCATCAATCTCATAAGAACAATTTTTGCATTTAATACATAGTTGTTGTCCCAGCACATTCATTCAACCCGATTTTTGTAAATCAAGCTAAAATTTCTATTTAACTCATTTGGACCTCAGTTTTGGATATGTTGGAGTGTTATGTGTCTATTTTCTAACCTTTTTAGTCCTATCTAAGTTTGATAAATATAGCTCAAGTTATGTAAGTTTTATCCCGGTCTGCCTTGTAGCTGGCCAGAATTACATACTTAAGAGTAAAAATCCACTAAAAATCGAAAACTAGTTCAAATTATACAAAATTGATCATATTAAATCTAACAGGACAATCTTTCTTTTTCAAGAAGTTCAATTCCATTTGCTTTAGTAGAGCTCGAGTTATAAGCCCCGAAATTTGACCTTCTTGAACTGCCCTGTTTTGGCCTAGTTTGGACATAGGGCAACTTCTTCAAACCGCTGGGAGCAAACAGGACCGTATCTAACCCTGAAATTTTTATGGGATATTCTCCTTTGTGTAAGCTTTCTAAAAAAGTTAGTTTCACCCAATTCCAAGTCATATATGGCAAGTTTTGCTCTGAACAACTTAGTCTGCCCGGAATCAAACTCAAAAACCTAGGTCAAACTTCCAAAATTAATATCTCTCTCAATACTAATCCAATGGCCTTATATGATATATTTATGTAAAGCCCTGAATGTCTGGTTTTATATAAAAATAATTTTACCAAATTTAAATGGCAGTAGGCAGAGCCGTACACTTCGTCGTACGGACTGCCAAGGGATTTTGGTTTTCTAGCCCCTCACATCTTCCTACTTTCACCCTTCCTTACTTCTTAATTGATTTTTACATCCAAAAATAGCCAACAAACCAGCCAAAGATCATCATATTCATTCAATCATCACATCAAGAAGTGAGAAAATAAAGTCACAATCAGCCAACCACAACTAGAATAATAAGAACAAAATTGAACCTTTACCTCCTTTGAGTGTGATTTTGCTAGGTTTTGAAGTTTGGATTGATGGAACCTTATCAAGCTTGAAGGTTCGATGGAGTTGATTGAGAGGATAAGGGAAAAAGAAGGCTGGAACAAGGAGAGGAGGGGTGCCAATCAGCTGAATGAAAAAGGGGAGGAAAATCTGATTCAAGCAGTAGAAGGGTAGTTGGCTTCATGGGTTTTGATTGGCTGAAATTTTGTGATTAGATTTCAGCCATGCTTCCTTCTTATTTTGGCTTTGGTGGCGCCCCACTTAGGGGTTTAAATGGCTGAGTATTTAGCCTTAAGTCATAGGGTTTTGGGCATGTAATTCTATTGGTTTGGTTCTGACAATTTAAAATACCGAAATCTTACCGATTTCCTTTAAATAGGTAAATCGGTTTCAAGAAAATTTCTATGAAATCTTTTATACTTCTAACCTAATTCCTTCATATCTAAACTCAATGAATTGCTAATCAATTGATCCTAAATAAATATTTAGTTGAATTTTAATTAATTTCAATTATTTGATAAAAACCGAATAACTAGGGGAAAAACGATAAGAAAAATCCGGTGGATGTTACAGGTTGCATCTTATTTGCCTTTATTTGATAACATAATCTATCATGACTAAGGCATTACGGTTAGTTTTTGCATGACGAGTTGATTGCTACAAGTGTATGATGACTTGTTTCGAAAGGATATGTTTTCCTAAACTTAGTAAATGAACCTTTACCCCTGTGTATAAGATCACATTTTTTTAGAATAAACCAAAGCAATTGGATGATGACGATGACATTCATTGTCTATTAGCTTCGAATACCTATTAAGAATGTCAAATTCTCACTCTTGTGTATTTTCATGTCATCTTCAGTAGCTCAGAAGACATTGATAGTGACCTTCTTAGTAGAGCCTAATAGAGGCTGGGTTAGTTACTGAAGATTGCTATCAAATAGAAATTAGCACTAGATGGTTGTTATGTAAGTGGAAGCACTTAGTAGAGCTCTTTTATGTATTTTGAAATACTATTAAGACTAGACGTCTTGTTATATAACTTGGTGAATGCCATTATGATGTAAATGTTTGTATATATAAGAAAGTTTCTATTCCCTCTATTCGTTTTCTTATATTTGCTCAAAACTACAAAATAGATATCCCATGACATTGTGATTATAGATTAAGAACAGGCTCATATCTTATCACATAAATGAGTTTTGAAAGAAGAACTTATACATTTCTAATAGTTATCAGGCACCCATTAAAAATACCTTAGTTATGATTAAGTTCAGAAATAGGCCTTACATGATAATCTTCTAACTATGATGTTGCGATTTAAGCATAGTATTATAGTTGGAAAGGTGTTACAGCAGTAGCTAACAAGCATCAAACTATGACCAATTTGGCTACTAGAGCAAAAGTCTCATGAAACTCGATCCCCTCAATCTATGTGTAACCTTTAGCAACTAAATGTGCCTTATAATGCTCTATGCTCCTATCCGGGTTATACTTAATCTTGTAAATGCACTTGGAATCAATTGCCCATTTCCATGGATGAAGATTTTGTAAAGCCCATGTATTATTTTTTTCAAGTGCCTGGATTTCTTTTGCCATTACTTGCCACCAATGTTCAAGTTCAACTACCTCATGGAAGGAAGTTGGCTCATCTGATGAGCAGATGGCCGCTAAAAAAGACTTGTGAATATTTGAAAATCTTCAATAAGAAATAAAATGTGAAAGAGAATGTACCATTGAGTTGGTTGTTGGTTTAGGTAAGCGTGCACGTGAAAAAGAAGGCTTGAGAAGGGGAGGCAACTTTACATCATACCTATCCAACCATCGTGAAATCTCCTTTAATCTGTTTCCTATCCTTAGATCATGCACCATTGGTTTTGAATCCACAAGAATTTCAGTGTTTCTCTAGCTTGATGCTTAAGGGCTGAAGTATTTGGAACCTCAAATATTGGGTTAGAGCTCGTTTCACATAATTGGCCATTATTGTCAACATTGGGCTCAAAGCCTTTCTCTTGGTTGATGCTTGTGTGATCAAGAGGTTCATGTTGCCTTGTAATTGTAGCCCAATTCAACATATCTACCAGTTATAGGACTTCTAATCCATGTGAGTTGGCAAAAGGAAAGACTTCTTCACAAAAGTAAACATCCCATGATGGTTGTATGTTCTAATTTTCCAAATAAAAAATTTTGTACCCTTTTTTTCCATGTGGATACCCTATAAATATGCCAGGCTTGGATCTCGGTGCAAACTTGTCACGAGGCTTGGTATGCATGTGACCAAAAGTTTGTAGGTGTTCATAAGATCGAGGTTTCTTAAACAATACTTCATAAGGAAATTTATTTTGCAAATTTGATAGTGACATTTGATTTATCAAGTAAATTGCCATAAGAACACACTCACCCCAAAATTTTATCAGTAAACTTCCCTGGATTCGAATCGCCTTAGCAACCTCCAACATGCCTATGTTTCTATTCTACTCTCCTATTTTGGTATGGAGTGTCAATGTAGCTTTTCTACATTTCCACTCCATTTTCATTATAATACTTATTCAAATCATTATGTTGGAAGTCTGCCCCATTATTAGATCTCACTATCCTTACCTATAAATCAAATTGTGTTTCAACCCATTTGAAAAAAATGCAACAAATGCAGACATACTTTATATTTCAACCTCATGAAATACACCTAGTAATGGCAATTGGGCCAATTCACCCTATTTCATCATGGGTCAAGCTTTAGGGCTGGGCGTGGCGGGCCAAGCTTTTTTGTATGAATTAAATCACCAAAATCTTTTAAAAAAATAAAGAAATTTTTAATTAAATACAACAAAATAACATTGAGTATTATAGAGTATTTTATTAATAAAAATATATTAACAGGATAGGAAACTAGAAAGAAAAAGAAAAGAGTGAATGGTAAAAAATTTGTCATGAAAAATTTATGATTCTTACTTATTTGTAAGTAATCAAGAAATGCAATTGTGCAAATGAAGCTAACTTCTCCACTGTATGTAACACATATACACTAAGAGACATGGATTAAGACTTATAAGTCACTCATAATTGATTTTTTTTTTTGTTGGTAATGTGTAACCAGTTCTTTGAGGGTTGAGGCATGTGTGCATGGGCAAAAAAAAGCCTAAATATTGTCATGTTATGTGGGAAAAAAAAGATGAAAAAAAAATGTGACCTGCGGGTCAAACCTGCCCCACTTCAACCTGCAAGTCAAGCGGGGCAGATTATGCGGGTTGAAATTTTTACGGGTTGAAAATAGCAACCTACCTACCAAAAATTACTAGTTATGTGGGTCAACCCGATGGGTTTGACCCATTTTACCATCTCAAGATACACCCATGGTGCTATACTATAATTATCAACTATAGTTAGAAAATAACATGCACACAGATGAAGATGGGCTATTGTAAGATCCCCAAAATCAACATGAACTAATTCAAAAAGTCAAAAAGCTCTTCTTGATTTATTCATGCTAATGGGAAAAGGTAAACAAGTTTGTTTTGCTTGACAACAAGCATTACAAACTAATTTTTTTAATAGAAAATGATAAACCATCAACAAAATTCATTTGACCTATTAGCAAGTGTTATCACACAATAATCTAGCAAAAAAGTGAGGGCACAATTCCAATCTCTTGATAATTTACTAACAGAAAGTAGATTAAAACAAAAATTTGATACGCCAAGGACTCCTCCAAGTTTAGTTTATCACTCAAAGGAGCACGGCCTATTGCATGTACAACCTATTATTAGTCGCTTGGTCCAAAAGCCCCAATTTGCTTGCAATATAGTTAGTACCACCCCATATCAATAATAGATTGGTCTGGTTTAAACTCACATCTATTACTCGAGAAATTTGAATCAAATTCATAGCTGGGCTTATTGTCGCATTACCAAGTATTGCTTGCTTATTAATTGAAGCTATCATTTTGCTAAGCAGCATCATAACTTGTTGCTGGAAAGAGGTTAAAGTCACCGCACTGGCATCTCATCTTATGATTATTGTTGTTGCCAAGCATTCTCCACATGGTCTTGTAGAGTTTGAGAGTTGTTGACCAATCCCATCCTGTCGCTGGTGTAGCTGCCAATCTGGTGGACAACCAAAAATTTCAAAACACTAGTCCTTTGTATGACCAGACTTTCCACAGTACATAGATCATGGTTGATTTGATGACATTACTCGATTGTCCAAGCCCCCGCATCTTGTGTTGCCACCTCCTCAATGTCTAGCAATAGCATTGACTACTAGTTGCATTATTGCCAGTGCTACTAGCCAAAAAGGTGGCTGCCTTAATTGTTGATGCTTGGTTGGTAATCACAAGTTTTCTTTTTCTTCCTGTACAACTACGGCATAAGCCCATCCAATGTTGGGCAATAGCTCAATGCCTAGAATTTGTGATTGCATAATAGAGAATTCTTCATCCAATCCCATGAGGAAGTCAAATAGCTTCTCTTCTTCTCCCATTTCCTGTACCTTTTTTAGTGCTACACAGGTGTTGCGACAAGAGCACACAGGAATTGGTTGAAAAGATTGAATCTCATTCTATATGGATTTCAATTTTCCATAGTAGGATGATACGGATATCTTTTCTTGTTGCAATAATGCAATAGTACATCTCAGTTCATACACTCACAGGGCAATACCTTATGTGTAGTGCTCCTTTAGAGTGTGTTTGGATATTGTAACACATTCCAAGGTATAGTACTATGCTTAAGTCATAATACCTCCCCTAGGAGTTGTTACTATTACTTAAACAGATCTTATATGACATCACTCTTTGGCTATCTTCAATCTTCCTAACCCTACTCAGTATGATCATCTTCTAGCTCTCCTAAGATATCTAGAGATAATATGGAAATATACATAGAAGTGAGAATTATAAATTCTACGTAGGATTCCTTAGACTACCATATACCATGTCATCGTTATTATCTCCAGCTACTTTGGTTTATTATTAAAAAAAGTGAACATGTTATATAAACTTTCCAGTTTTATGTTTGAAAACATATTGTCTGAAGTAGAGTTCATTTTAGTTATACATTTATTAAATAGAGAAAAATCCAAACATTAACATAACAATATGAAGGACAATTGAATAAGATAGATTGATTCATAATAAAATAAGGAATAATCAAATAATATGTATGAATGAATGCAAATGACTTTTGGATGGCAATACACTTATTTCTTCTTAACTTTCGTTACTTTCTTTACTTTATACGCCTAGGCAATACGTATCACTGTCCTTAAGTGCATTGTAACTTACCCACTTTCTTAAATATAGTGTAGTAGAAAGTTTGAATTATTTCCCTTAGGTAGTGTGAGAATTTCTTAGGAAGTGCTATGCCTTGCCGATCCTCACACTTAGAAGTATAGGTTAGCATAATGCTGCCACTGAAAATATGACGCTACCATATGTTAAAAATTAGGAATTTAAAAAAAATGCCCCTGTAAACTTTTGTTATTTGCAGGGTTGCCTAGAACTTTTAGAAAATTTCACTTTGACCCCACATGGTTATTTCCATAATGACCTTAGAAAGTGACATTTATGTCCCCACATCTGTAGAGTTAACGAAATAAGGTTTTAAATGGAGCAGAATCATGTGGTGGAACTGTTGAAGTTTAAATCTTCGCTGATTGAGCCACGGAGATATTTGGGTGTGAAATGATATGGGTGCCCCTAGACTTGCTCAAAATTACGAAAATACCATTAGTTATGGAAAACAGAAAAAATAAAGGCCCTAAATTTTGCAAAGCGATTAATTTACGCTGCTAATCAATTTATTCGGTTTTAATAGTTATGTAAGAAAAATTGGAAGTTAATTAAAGATTAATTAGGAGTTAATTAGAGGTTAATTAACAAGATTAGCATAAAGAAAAATTAACATAGACATGCAGAAAATCTTACAAAATTACTAGTAATAGTTTGCCGGTTTGAAGGAAATCGGTTAAGATTTGGTATTTTATATTGTCGGAACCGAATCAGAAAAATTTTGTATTGAAAACCTTAATTTGAGTGGCTGAAATTTAGCCACTCCTACCCCACTTAAGGGCGCCACATGTTGCCTCACAAGCTTTCTATCTTCATCCTTTGTATTATAAAATTAAAAGATTTCCTCCTAACTCCTCCTTATTTTTGCCCCAAACCAGCTGCAGCCTCCCTTCCATTGCTTCTTCTTCTTCTTCCTTTCTTTCCTTACCTCCTTGACTAAGAGCTTCAAGCTCAAGATTGGAAGCCTTCTTGATCTCAAATCCTCTTACTCCTTTTGTGAAAATTGATGCTCACCTCCTTCTCTACAAAACCCCTCTAACAATTTCATGGTTAAACATCAAATGGAGCCTCCCCACATTCATATGACTTGCTACCATGGTGAAGGAAGAAGGCTAAGAGTTAGTTTTTGGCTTCCTTGCTTCCATGGTTTTAAGGATTTTAAGGTAGGTAGCTCAAATCCTTAGTTATTTGAGGTGTTGTGTGACTATATGGCTACCGTGTTCTTCTTATATTATCCTTGGTTCATGCTTTTAGGATGAAGTTATGATGTTTTTCTAGTGATTTGAAATGGAGAAACTTAGTTTGGGTTGAGGAACTAAGTACAAAACTCAAAAGAAAACTCAAATAGAATTGTAGGGATTGAAAAACCCTGAATGTATCCATACTGCGACGTGTATAGATTCGCCTACGGTCATCAAATTTTGATGAAATCAATTTTTGTGAAACTAGAATTTAGAGCTTTCCAACTATATAAATTATAAGGCCATTGGATATATAATGAGTGAGATATGAATTTTTGAAGTTAATCCTAGATTTCTGCCTCTAGACCTGACTAGATTGGGTTGTGCAGGGTAGAACTTGCCCTATACAACTTCAATTTAAGTGCAACCATAGAAAGTTTACACATAGGGAAACATTTTATAAAAAATTCAGAGTCAAATTCAATCTTTGTTGCTCCCAGTAATTCATCAAAATTTGTCCCATATCTTAATTGGATAGGAATAGGACATGCCAAATTCACCAAATTTAGGAGCTTATAACTTGAGGTCTACCCACTCAAATGAAATGAAACTTATTGGACATGAAAGCTGGCTCAATTAGCTTTACAATGATGTAAGATTCACTCAAACCCAATAAGATTTCTAATTTTGACGAATTTTTATAACTTAGGCCTCTATTCCGTCCAACACAAGGCAGACCTAGGTAAACTCCCAATATCTTATGTTATACTTATCAAAATTGAATAGGACCAAAGAGGTTAAAAACTAGACAAACAACACTTCACCATAGTAAAAATTTAGAATTTAATAACTTAAGTAGAAATTATGGCATCAGACACAAAAATAGGCAGATTTGGGTGTTATGAGCAGAATTGTTAATTACGCATTTAACTACTCTAATGCATGGGCAAGTTCGAATTAGAGCTTGAATGTTGCACACCTACAATAATACTAAAAGATTAATGTATAATGTTAGCTCTGCTATTGCGATTGCCTTTTTTGTGATTAATCTTGTACTATTCACGGGGAAGCGGACCTGATCTGTTATGCTGTCGAAATTTCACCAGAACTTATGCATCTAATGTGTTATGTGTGTGAATTCTTATGATGTTCAAGTGGAATTGATCATGATATAATTTATATGGACTATGAGTCCCATTTACTTACTCCTGAATGGCATGATAGTATCTTTTAGGTTATTCATATATGGAAACCATGCATTGAAGAATGGTTTAAGCATGATATGAAGCATATAGGTAAATGCATATAGTATATGCATGCATGATCATGTCCAAAGAAGAATGAAAATTATAAGAACTTGTAAGAGAGATGTACCAAGCCTCCATCTTACAGTGAGCTAGGGCGGTACTGTCTAAGGCTTGGGCTAGTCCCGACAGTTTTAAGGGGAATAGACCGATATGAGGGTCAGGGAAAGTAAACTCATCACTCATGTATAGGTATGAGCTCGGACTTAAAAAGCAGGCTATTACCTAGGGGTAAGAGAGGCCCCTGGATCAAGTACAAAAGAGAAAGATCAAGTAGCAAGTTAAATATCTCATTATGTCATAATGTTATTATGACTCTTATTTGAGTATATTATATTATTCTTGTTATTATGCCTGCCATAGAATTTGCCAAGTGAATGTACTCACATTTTCATAATAAACCGAAGCGACTTGAATGTTTATGGTGACACCCTATTTTTTTTGTGATTTGAGTTTATCTATTGAGAACCTTAGGTTCTCACTACCTGCTTGTATGTTTTTCCATAAACATTCTAGTACCTAAGCTAGAGTTCAAGTATAAGGCAGAGTCCTGGGATATTATTGTGTAGGACCTGCATGAGCCAGTCCAGAAGACTATGGAGGCTGGCTAATGACCAGTGGAAGCACCAACTACAGTTTTGAAACAAGTTCTATGTATAATATTAGCTACAACTTTCTCTTAAATTATAATTATTTGATTATATATATATATATATATATATATATATATATATATATATATATATATATATATATATATATATATATCAAAAGTTGAAATTTATAAACCATTATTCAATAATAAAGTATATGTCATTAAAAGGCCATATAGTATATTTTCCTTATTTTAAATATTTCTCAGCACAATAGAAACCTCTTAGTATAACTCCATGACTCAAGCATGGCTTATATGACAGAGGGTGTTACTTGCAGCCTTTACTTATCTTTTATTTACTTGCATCTTGCTTCTCTGTACTTGGTTTTTCGGAGTTGAATGGCCTCTCACACCCTTGGGTAATAGCCTGCTTCTCAGATCTGAGCTCATACCTATACATAAGTAATAGGTTTACTTCCCTAACCCTCACACTGGTCTATTCCCCTTAAATTTGGTTGAAAGCTGGCCCAAGTCTTGGACAGTATTGCCTTGGCCCATTGCGAGGTGGAGGCTCAGTACGTCCCTTTGTAATGTCTTATTATCTTTTCCTATCCATATATGTTCATGCATGTAGGTTTCTTGCGCATTTACGCATGTGTCTTGTGTTCTATCACAATAATGCTCGCATGCATGGCTTTCATGGACATGACACACACACACACACACACACACACACACACATATATATACAATCATATCATGCTTGCATGCTAGATATGTACATAACATACAAATGTCCATAGCTTTTACTTATTCTTATAGGAAATTTGATAGCATAATGGATCAAATCTACTTCGCTATGAATAGTGCCCTTTTAAATAGATGGTTAGTCACAGCTGCAAAGCTAATATAGTGCATTAATCTTTTAGCATTTTCATAAATTGGCAACATTCACACCTTACTTGCAACTCCTACACACATTGAGGTAATGAAACTTCCAATTTGGCAAATCTGGCTACACTATCCAATTTTGCCCTATTTTGTTATTCATGCCATAATTTCTATTTAGCTCATTTATATCTGAATTTTTGATATGTTAAAGGGTTATTTGTCTAGTTTTTATTCTCGTTAGTCCCATTTAATTTTGATAAGTATAGATCAAGTTGATTAGATTTTATCTAGGTCTGCTCTATGGTTTGGCAGATTGTGTAACATCCCCATATAACGTAACAGGAAATGATGAAAATGTCCTTGGGCAAACTTTTATTATTTACAACCTTGCCCCTAAATTTTTTAGAAAATGATATTTAGGTCCCTATATCAATAGGATTAGAAGAATAAGGTTTTAAACGAAGTAGAATCACGTAGCGAAAACGTAGAAACCTAAACCTCGGTTGATTGAGCCACAGAGGCATCCATATGTGAAATGACATGGGATACCCCTAGACTTGCTCAATATTACGAAAATGCCATTAGTTACGAAAACTAAACAGAAAATCCTAAAAGATTTATGAAAAAGCGAAAATATAACAGTTCAAAGAAATGGTGCAATTGATTTGCGCTGCTACTCAATTTATCAGAAAAATAAGAGTAATTAGGGATGAATTATAAATACTAGAGCTAAAGGAAATTTAGATTGTTATGTAAAATACTATGAGAAATTATTTAGTATAACGTCCGAAAATATTCTATCTTTTTTTTAGCAAGTTGTTCGGTTTTATCAACTATTTGAGATTAATTAGCATTTGATTAAATATTTACCTAGAGCCAATTAAATATCATTTAGAGAAATTAGATATGAGGGAATTAGATTGAAAGCATAGGAAACTTCATAGGATTTTTCCAAAACCGATTTACCAATTTAAAGGAAATCGGTAAGATTTCGGTATTTAAAATTGTCAGAACCGAATTAGTAGAATTCCACACTAAAAATCCTAACTTGAGTGGCTGAAACTTTGCCACTCTTCCCCCATATAGGTGGTGCCATATGGTGCCCATGGAGAGGAGAGATTTGGTCTTCCATGCACTACACACCTCTCCACCAATCACAAGTCATTCCTCAAGTTTTAAAACACCAAATCCCTTCTAACTCCCCTCATTTTCGTGCTTCTCCTTCATGTTGACTTCTCTCCCTTCATTCTTCTTCTTCCTCACTTCCTCTTTCCCAAATCTCCAAGCTCCACCCACTTCCTACACCAAGAGCTCAAGTCTAGATAGTTTTGCATCAACTAGAGGTAGGAGTTAGCTTCTTTCCTTGAGTTTATTGAGTTAATGGCTATTAAGAAGTTCTTCTCTATTCATGTAATTGATGATATATGATGGTTATGTGATGAATTATGGCTGGTTTATCAAGTATTTGATGGGATTGAGATTGAATCTTGCATGAAAAACAAGATAGATAGCAAACTAGAATTTGAAACCTAGAAAATCTTACAGCGTCTGTACTAGCAGAGTGTATGGCTTTGCCTACAGCCATCAAAACTTTATAAACCTATTTTTATGTGAAACTAGACATTTAGAGTTTTCCAACCATATATAATATAAGACCATTGGATTAGTATTGAGTGAGATACGAATTTTTGAAGTTTACCCTAGAATTCTGACCCTGATTCTGAGCAGATTGGATTTCGAGGGGCATAACTTGCCCTATACTCCTTCAAATTGAGTGAAACAAATTTTTTTAGAAAGTTTAGATATATATAATATGCCATAAAAATTTTAGAACTTAGCTCACTCCCTGTTGTTCCTAGTAATTCATGAAATTTACCCTAAGTCCCAACCAGGCTAGAATAGGGCAGTAAAGGTTACCCAAATTCATAGGCTCATAACTCGAGTTCTACTTGCTCAAATGAGATGAAACTTATTGGAAATAAAATCTAGCTCAGTTAGCTTTACAACAATGTAGATTTCGTATAGTTTCAACCAATTTTCTATATTTAGTAAATTTTTAGTTTTTGATAGGCAAATCTGCCTGGTAACAAGACATACTTAGGTAAAATGTTAGTGACTTGAGATACATATATCAAAACTTGATGGGACTAAAAAAGTTAGAAACTAGACATATGAGTTAAAATGAATTTTTAGTAAACTACAACA
Source organism: Pterocarpus macrocarpus (assembly GCA_031439585.1). Classification (NCBI taxonomy): domain Eukaryota; kingdom Viridiplantae; phylum Streptophyta; class Magnoliopsida; order Fabales; family Fabaceae; genus Pterocarpus; species Pterocarpus macrocarpus. Next base: position 46,593,041 of record CM062522.1, read on the forward strand.
TATACAAAATTTAGGTCTAAATGAGTTAAAATGAATTTAAGGCTTAATTTCTAAAAATGGGCAGAGTTGAAGAATATGAGCAGGATTTTCAAAATTAAAGTATTTGGCACCTTAATGCATATATGAGTTCAATCAAAGTCTAAGTGTTGCAATTTTATGTTGATGTTTGAAAGATTAATGCATTATATTTGATCTTTTATTGTGACTGACTGTATATTGAAACTGGCACTATTCATGGAGAAACAGATCTGATCCGTTATGCTGCCAAATTTTTGGTAGAAATATATGAGTTAGGGATGTTCATATGATGAATACGTGGCTATCATGCAAGGATGAGATGTTTAAAAATAAGTTATGAAGCATATGCATCCATGAACCCTATGATAAAGGATATGATGATGATTGCACATCCTAAGGAGTCCGACATGGCGATCACACCCTGATGGGGTATGACATGGCGATTATACTCGGGCATGTGACATGACAATGAGATCCCTCTACTTGGAGGCACGTAGCCAGATGAGATCCCTCTACCACGGAGGTATGTAGCCAGATGAGATCCCTCTACCACGGAGGCACGTAGCCAGATGAGATCCCTCCGAATTAAAGGCACATGGTCAAAATGAGATCCCTCCAATTAGAAAGTAAAGAAAACTAAAGATAGATGAATGCACTCACATCAAGAAGTTATTTGCATCCATCTCTATATGTTATTCAATTGTGCCGTATCTTATTATGAATTGTTACATTATGATTACTTATCCTTCATATTGATAAGTTAATTGTTTGAAGTTCATCTCTATTTATCAAGTGGTCGACTAAAATGAACTCTGCTTCGGATAATACGTTTTCGAACTATAAAATTGAAAAGTCTATTAACATGTTCACCTTTTTCATAATAAACCAAAGCAGCTAGAGATAATAATGATGACACGGTATGTGATAGTTAATTGAATCCTACTGAGAATTTATAATTCTCACTATATTTTCATATTATCTCCAGATAGTTTAACGAATATATAGGACGGCCAGAGGTTGTTATCAGACAAGGTCCATTCAGGTAACAGTAACAACTCTTGAGTGTGGTGCTACGACTTAAACATAGTATTGTACTTGAGAGAGTGTTATAGATTGGGTGCTAAGGAGTAGAAATTCACTAAAAATAGGAATCTTATTGAATTCATATAAAACCTATATCATTTTAAAGCTGATTGAATTAGCTTTTATTTCCAATAAGTTTTATTACATTTGAGTAAGCAGAGCTCAAGTTATGAGCTCTTGAAGTTGGCTAACATTGTTTGCCTTATTCCAGTTCAGTCAGGACATAGGGCAATTTTGGTGAATTATTGGGGAAAATAAAGAACTAATCTAACCTCAGTACAAATCCAACGGCTTTATAATTCATATGGTTAGAAAGCTTTGAATGTCTAGTTTCATTTAAAATTGGTTTCATCAAATTTTGATATCTATAGGCGAAGCCGTACACTTCGTAGTATGAACAGCCTTAAGGTTCTTCAACTTAATCTATTTTGGTTGGCTTTTCTTTTAGTTTTTCATTCAAATTTTAGTTCTAATCCAATAATTACATGTTAATCTAGCCATAAAACATCACATAAACAACATATATCATCAAACAAGAGAGTGGCACTAAAATCTTCATCAACCATAAAATAAGAAAAACTATGAAATAAAGTGAACCTATCCCCGATTTGATGTAGAAACTAGTTAGATTTGAGTTTTTTGTGGAGGAAGTGAGTGGAGCTTGGAAACGGAAGGAAGATAATGTGAAATAGAAGAAGAGGGAGTGAAAAGGGAGCAGCTCGAGGAAGGGATGAAAATGAGGGAGTTAGGAGGGAATTTTTGAGTTTTATCACATGAGTGAAAGTGACCTTAGGCATATGATTGGTAGAGATTTTGGTGATGGAGATTGAGCCAAGTCTCCTCTCGCCTTTGGGAAGCATGCGGCGCCCTTGACATTGGTTTGGAGTGGCTAAATTTCAACAACTCAAGTTAGGATTTTCAATATAGAATTCTATTGATTCAGTTCTGGCAGTATAGAAAACCCAATTTCTTTCAATCCAGCAAAACATTACTAGTAATCCTTTGAAATTTTTCTGCATGCTTGGTTTAATTTCTCCTAGTCCTAATCTCTTTAACTTCTAATTATTCTTATTTCTCTAATGCAACAAAATAAATCAATTAACAATGCTAATTAGACACACTATTTTTTGGGATGTTACAGATATAGCATTTGAAGGAGGGAATGTAATTTTTGAGAGAATTTAAAATTATCTGCGATTAAATATTTTGCTTGGATATTTAATTAGAATAAAATGCAAAAAAATTAAGGATTTTAATAAGGGATTCTATTTGCTAAAATTAGAGAATTTCAGTTTTCACATATAGACATGGAATTTTAAAATTCCTTTCTCTCTATTTAGTTTTTCAATGCACTTCATCTCTTCCTCTCTATTAAAAAGTGCGCTTCATTAGTGTAACACCCTTCCAAGTACAGTACTATACTTAAGTCATAGTACCACACCCTGGAGATGTTACTGTTACCTGAGTGGACCTTATCTGACAGCAACTTCAGCCATCTTCGAAAACTTCTGAAACTATCTGGAGACAACACAGAAATAGGAGTAAGAATCATAAATTCTCAGTAGGATTCTCTAATTATCATACATCATGTTATCGTTGTCATCTCCAGTTTGCTTCGGTTTATTATGAAAAAGGTGAACATGCTATGTAAACTATTTAATTTTACAGTTCAAAACAATATGTTATCCGAAGCAAAGTTCATTTTTATCATACACTTGTCATTTGGGGGAGAGCCCATACAAAATCAATCAATTCATGAATGTTAATGAATAATAACTGAAACATAATAAAGTACATTAGCATCAATATATTGAACACAAGAAATCTGCACATGGCTTTACTTGTCCTTGAATTTATGCTTGTACATAAAATTTACTTTTCTTTCTTCATCTTCCTTTGCATCATAAAATCTTTACATGCCATATTCTAGAGTATGATGGCCATGTCATACCCCATCAGAGCGTGATCGCCATGTCACGTTCCTTGGGACTATGGGACCATCATTCGGTACTTACACTAGCTGGGTCATGCCATACCTCATGTAAGTTCTATCCCCTGTATTCACACTAGCTGGGTCGATGCCATGCCTCATGTGAGTGGGGTACTTGCATATCTTTTAATCTTTAGTCTTTAGTTTTTAGCCTTTACTGCCCTTGGATAGCCTGGCCTTGGAGTGAGCTCGTCAGCTTCACCCGTGACTGTCGTCACACCGACTCACCTACAAGGGGATCCATTGCCTCTAGGTTGGAGGGATCTTATTCTGGCCATGTGCCTCTAATTGAAGGGATTTCTTCTGGTCACGTGCCTCAAAACTAAGGGATCTCATCTGATCACGTGCCTTCAATATAGAGGGATCTCATCTGACCACGTCCCTCCAACATAGAGGGACCCAAGTTTTAGCTGCCTTCACAAGGAGGGACCCAATGTGCAACTGCCTCCAGGTGAAGGGACCCATATCTTTATCATTTAACTGTCTTCACAAGGAGGGATTCAATGTGCAACTGCCTCCAAGTGAAAGGACCCACATTTTATCATTTAACTGCCTTCACAGGAAGGGATCTCAATTAATTGCCTCCGAGTGAAGGGATTCATATTTAATATACTCATGTCTTTTCATTCTTATATATGGTCATCGATAGGCATGCTGAATGTACTCATACATACGCTTCATCATTTATTTTCATATACGTCATAACTCATATCATACTTAAACTCATCCTTTCATATAAATATTCCTAGTTTCATAGACTTTTGCTGTAAATCCGGCAGCATAACGGATCAGATCCATTTTCCCATGAATAGTGCTAGCTCTCACGGACAAATCAGCCATAGCAATATAATCAATCTAACATATCTATCAATGTAAAACTTGCAATCCTCAACTCAAACCTCATATGTCCACTAATACTTGTGAAACCATCAATTTGGTCATTCTACCAATTCTATTCAGTTCTGCTCGAATTTTGTATAATCCACCTTTATCTCTATTCAACTCATTTAAACCTGAATTTTAGATATGTCATAGCTCTATGTGTCTATTTTCTAACCTCATTAGTCCCATATCATTTTGATTTATATAGCTCAAGATATTCAAATTTTGCCTCAGCCTATTTAGTCACTAGCCCGAATTACACTCCTGGAAGTATAAATTCATTAAAAATCGAAACTAAACTCAAATCATGCAAATTGATCTCATATTGAAGCTAACAGGATAACCTTTCATTTGTAACTAGTTTCATTCCATTTGCTTTAGTATAGCTCGAGTTATAAGTCCTGAAATTCCACCTTTCTGAACTACTCTGTTTTGGCTCGGTTTGGATATAGGGTAAATTCCTCGAACCACTAGGATCAATTGGGGTCATAACAAACTCAGAATTTCATATTGGGATGTTCCCCTATGTATAAGCTTTCTAACAAGGTTCGTTTCACTCAATTTGGAGTTGTATAGGGTGAGTTATACCCTCTTCAAGTCACCCTGCCCAGATGAAAGTCCTGATTCCTAGGTCAAACTTCAAAAATTCATATCTCTCTCAATACTAATCCAATAACCTTATATGATCTATGTATGGAAAGCTCTGAATGTCTACTTTCATATAAAAATATTTTTATCAGATTTAACCAGCTGTAGGCGGAGCCGTACACTCTGCTGTACGGACTACCATGGAATTCCTCACTTAGGCAGCCTCCCAACCCTCCATTTCTCCTAGTTTTCTTCTTCTAACTCTAATTTCAACTCAAGATTTCATGTTAATCCTATCATAATCCATCATAATACATCCAATAATTCATGAAATACATGAAGAAGAGTACAATTTCATGCAATCATAGTGCAAGTAATCCTCTTTGGAGTGTGATTTGAGCTAAGTGCTGAAGCTTGAAGTGTTAGAACCTCATTAAGCTTGAAGGAGTGATGGAGTTGGGTGAGTGGAGAAGAGAAAAAAAGAGCTGAAGTGGGGAAGAAGGCAACGTAGAAGTGAGGCTGAGTGAGAGGAGGAGAATGTGTTATATAAGCATGAGTGGTAGTTAACTTGGAGGGTTTTGATTGGCCTCAAAACACAAGGCTGAATTTCAGCCAACCTTCCCCTCTTTTTGTGACAAATTGCTCTCCACGTCGCCCTCTTTTTGTGACAGAATGCTTTCCATGTCGCCCTCTTTTTGTGACAAAATTGCTCTCCGCGTCGCCTAAAAGTGGAACTCGCTTCCATTCATCTGAAATCGGAACTCGTATTTATTATATTTAAAGTCGGAACTCGCGTCCTTTTATTTGAGCTTGGAGCTGAAGCCGGATGTCAGAACTTGTCCAACCTTATTTGACACTTGGGAGTGAATTTGAAAATCGGAAGTCATACAGCTTACAATCACCAAATCTCGAAACTCCCCATTCAAACTCGGGAATGTCAGCAAACATGGAAGGCTCCTGGGAATAAGCTCGGATATCGGAACTCGTGCATGACTTGGAAATCAGCACAAAGATATGAACTCGTGTCCGTTCTAATTGAGTTCAACTCCTAAGGTTGGAACTCATTACATTCAACTCGGAGGTCGGTACTTGCCTCATTGTGTTAAATTATAACTTCGGAGGTCGGAAACCATGTACACTATTTTGAAATATGAGGTCTGGGGTCGGAACTTGGGGTACCTCTTGCTGAAACTTGAAGCTACATCATGAGATCGAAAATCGGGTAAATTTTCTTTGAGATATGAAGTCGGATATCGGTAATCACGTCCGTGTTGTTTGTACTTGAAGGTTAAGTCGGAAGTCGGGAAATGAGGAAAATGCTGGGTATGGTTAAGGTCGGAAGTCAGAAATTATGCTGAAAATCGAAGACGAACTCGGAAATAGGAAATTATCCCATTTTATATGAAATTCGAGAATGAAGTCGAAAATGGGAAATGCTCAAACTTGAAGATGAAGTTGGAACTCGGAAATCGGGATGTTACAATTAGAGCTTGTCTCCCCCTATCCACCTTCAAGAAAGCAATTTTTATCTCTCTTCTTTCTACTATAGCAACTAAGCTGCCCTTTTCCAACACTTCCTCTTGTGCAATTCTTCCTTTTCAAGTTTTATATCAATTCATCTCATCCTCTTGATACTAGCTTAGGAGGGCAAATCGAACATTCTAGCACTAGAGGGCAAGATGGAAATTTTAACATGCCCGTGGGACCTATCACAAAGGCGAAAGCAAAGATGCTGAAAGAAACCTTTGGGAACTTGGTTAAGTCATTTGTGAAAGAAATGCAACAAGAATGGGCTAAGGAAGAGAAGACAAAGCTAAATGGTTTGGATATTGAAAGTGGGAGGCCCAAAACTCTAATTGTGGCACAATAGCAATAAAATGTATTAAGTCCATATTGGGCCAATTTTATTTATTAACTCTGTTAGCTTTATGTCTAAAGACATGTAATTATTTTGAGGTGTTTATTTAGCCCAATTGTTAATTTAGTAACTTGGGCCTTTTTCTAGTGGACTTAGGAAATATTTAACCTAATGTAAGAGGTATAAATACCTCATAAATACTGTAGTAGCGGTAGTTTTTTGTTGAATGAGAATTACATTTTTCGGTTTCTTCTAAAGAAACTCCCAAGTGTGTGCGAGTGAGGAGTGATCATCTTTACTTGTTACATCAAGAAACTAAATAAACTATTACAAAGGTAAATTCTCTTATGATATTTGTTTAGTTTCATTAATCTTTTTCCTAGTTATCTAAGTTTCTAAAAACAGTTGTCTTAAGGGTCTAGCAGGGAGGGTACTTATCCTATTGCTTGTTTCTTATCAAAGTATGTGCCTGGGATTTCAGGTTCATTATATCCTTGGGGTTCCACATCACCTCTTTTCTTTAAATCCTTATTTTATAACATTTTCCATTTTTTCCATTTTTCTAAACATCAGTAAACACGATCAATTTTCCTATCAAGTTGCATTCTACAATGCTCATAATGCCACTGGAACCTAAGCTTCACATTGGCTTGAATGAAATGTCCATGGTTGAAAAGTTCTTGCCATATATTCTCTTCTTACACCAATGTAAACATTGAAATATTAGTGGAATGCATGAAGATTTGTGCTTGCTTGTATTAAAAAAATTGCTTCACATGTCAAAATTATTTTGCAAATTTGTGCTTGCTTGTATTAAAAAATTTTCTTTTTCTATTATTATTAAAAAATATTTTTTTATTTTAAAAATTTACTTGTGAAGCAATGCTTATTTTTGTAAAATAAAATATTTTGTAAATGAAGGTAATGTAATTACCTTACCCAAACAAAGTATTTTATAAATAAAGGTAATATAATTATGTCATCCAAATAAAAAATTTTAAATTGAAACATTTAAATTTCATTCAATTTGAAATTAGATGAAATTTAAAGCTACTTTATCTAAATACACTCTTAATGTACTTTATCCAAACATTTTCTTAGATAGTTCCATATTTCCTTGGTAGTGTTGACATGTGCATCTGTGCTTTGAAGCTCCTTGCATCAAGCATTGGTGAGCCAAGCTAGGACAATTGCAATACATTAGGCCCATGGTTGGAAATCCAAAGATGAAGTGTCTAGCCTATTTATTGTTCCATCCACAATAGCTGCTTTATTTCTAAAATGGAGGCATTTAGAAAATTTTTCTTCTAGATGAAGTAGTTTTCATCATTCTCCCTCAAGGGGTGAGCCACAAGCATGAGGCTAGATGATCAAAGAAGTGTAGATAGTACAGAGAATTGGTGTCGACTCCCATACTTTGTAAAGCCTTGGAGCCCATTGCCAATTCTTTTTCATCTTTACTTGCCTTGTCTTTATCTCCTGCCATTATCCAAATGATGATGAGGTCACTAGGCTACTATGATCTGTACTTGATATCATAAAGAGATGAATTCTATTCAATGGGATACTTTTCAATGATGTTATGATACAATACTTATACAACAAGAGGGTTGGCCTGTCATAGAGAAAAGAATACAAGAAAAGAAAACAAATAATTACAGATTCCTAAACTGATTTCCATTGACCCCTAAAATCACGCTACAAAAAATAGGCAATGAATACAAAGAAACCAGAAAAAAAAAAAAAAGAATCATGGTGCATCATTACATATCAAGGAAAGATGCTGATGTGCTAATGCATCATGCTAAATTAGGGGAAGATGTTGGTATATCATATCAATATATTTTTTTTTTATTTTAAGAAATGATTATGAAGATGACTTATAAAAACAATAGAACAACATGGTTAAGCCCATAAAGTAGCTAAGATCACAAACTTGGGGTCTAAGTTTTAACACATTATATAAGGCGAAGGGGGAAACTAGAAGCAAAACAAGTATAAAAATAAGAGTACAAAAGCTAGGTGAGAGAAAAGATGAGAGGGGGAAAGAAAGAAAAGAGAGAAGGAAAGAAATGGATGAAATGAGGAGAAAGAAGAGAGCCTGCACAATTTATTTTTGTTCTTACAAGAACTTAAAAGTAGAAAATAAATTTATCTTTTAAATTAAAGAGAAAATTACACTTATTCTCACAATGTCTCTAAAAAATATAGCAAGTTCCAAAATTTTCTTTAAAATCAGGTGTATTCTATAGTGCCCTAAGACTTGCTTGAGCATCAATGCACTTCTCAAAAAATAATAAATGAACCATTTTAAAAATTAATAAAAGATCAAAAACAATCAATTTTGTTCTCAACTCTCTCACTCTCCCCCCTCAAAAACATCTCAGTTCTTCGACCTCTGTTTCCTATAAAACGCTATCATTATGACCAATTTTTTTTGTTTGTATGGGTTGACCCTTTAGGATTTTCCTTGTGAGTCATGTTTTTGCACAATATCAGTTGTTTTGGTCCATTTATAATTGAAAATAACCCTTTAAGCAAGTTGAATGTGGATTGTGATTTCTATCAATTCGAACATAAAAAATTCTCCAAGTTTGTAGTAGTAGGCTATATGGAGGGCTACATCAAATATTCATTTTCTTGAAATTAAAGGTCCAAGTAATTGTTTCCTAGATAAAAATGAGTTAGAGACTAATTTTTAAAGAATTTTAAAGAGTCTATAAAAACTTAGACTTTTCCAAATTGGAACTAGAACTCATAAATTGAATTTTGATTATTAAGGATTTTAATTTTTTTATATTTTTATAGATCTCAAATGGAGGGTTTTTTTTATTTAAATTTATGTTTTTAGAAATGTTATGTATTATGATATAACTCTTTCTAAATCACTCTTGTGTTCTTTTTTTTTCAAAAAAAGGACTTGCTCCCATGAGAAACACCAGACTAGCACCACCTATTTTGTGACTTCCTTCTCTCTCATCTCCTCTCTTCTCTTATTGGCCTACACCTCCTTATTCACTCTTCCTTGTGCCTCACCATTGCTTCACCTCCGTGGGACACCACCATTCTAACTTTGCTACAGCTAAGGCAACCTTGGCCCAAGAGGGGCAAATTCATGCTTACTGCTTGGGATATTGCAATTCTGAGAAAGAACCAATGACCCACTCCTTGCTTGTCTCCTTTTGGCTTACAAAGGTACTTCCAAAGCCCACACCTCTTCCTATTTGATGAGTTTAGCTCAATATCAATTATGGTAACCTTATTTGTTGGAATTTAAATTATATGAACTATATAATGTTGCAAATATGGATTTGGAAACCATAAGGGTTGGACATGAATTAGTGGTTTTACTACATATGAAACGATGTTTATTTTTGCATGAGGATGAAATCTTTGACAGAAATTGTAGCTAATGGTAGTAACAATTAGCCTTGTGTACTAAATCCGAACACCAACTAGCAGGGGTGTTGCTAACCTGACGTGTTTGACGGACAATGGTTTATTTTCAAGTCATTGGTTTATTATTAAGTTTTCCTTGCTTTTGAGCTTGTCCCGTGCTTGTTATGGATATGTTGCCCCTCATTGAGTAAATTTCACTCCCCGCTTCTCTCCATGTTTCAATTTTAGGTTTCGTCACGAATTCAGCTACTTCAGCTTAGTAGAGCCACTCCTCATTTGGTGAGCCCAACACTTGTACCGTAGGCCATTTTCAAATTTCATGATATGTTATGTGTTGTATTTTGAATCGAAATTATGTAATCCTTTAGAATTGCTCTACTAGTCCATAGGCAGGATCTTGTTTCCGCTTGCTTATTTTATTTGTTTGATTATGTAACATCCCCAATTTTATTTGTTTCTGCTTGCTTATTTTATTTGTTTGATAATGAGTAAAAATCCAAACTTTCTTAAAGTATGAAGCTTTTTGGTCATAAAAGTAGAATCTTGCAACTTTAATTTATAAAGACTGAATCTTGAAAACAAGATAATGGGTAAAGGTTCAAACTTTCTTAAAGAACAAAACTTTTTGGCTATAAAAGTGGAATCTTGCAACTTTATCTAATAAAGATGGAATCTTGAAGACAAACTAATGATTAAAAGTTTAAAATTTCTTAAAGAATAATACTTATTAACCATAAAGAAAGAATCTTGCATCTTTATTTTATAAAGGTTGGATCTTGAAGAGATAAATATGATGAAAGGTTCATACTTTCATCAAGAATAAAACTTCTTAATCATAAAGGTGGAATCTTGCACTTTTATTTAATAAAGTTTTAATCTTGCAACTTTGTTTGGAATAAAAATCACTTCTTGATGATGATAAGCATATGGTGTTGTTGGGTTCATGAGTGTGGTTATATGTTATCATGACCCAAGGGACTAAAGAGATCTCGAAATCCCTTGGGAACAGAAGTATGATTAAGGCCTCTAATCATACCATGAACTCAGGATTTACTAGTGTACCATCTCAAGGGGACTAGAAGATTCGAAGACAAAACTTTGGCTAAAAACCCTATGGAAGTTCGTCCATAACAAGGAAGAATAGGAAAGAAAATGCCTAATACCTAAATTTGAAATAACTAAGGTTTAAAATGCATGATTGAATGGATAGACATTTTGCTAAAGTTGAAGATTAGGAAGAAGCAAAAAACCCTTAAACTAAGTATGACTTCAGTTAAGAAGTAAGTGGCTAAAAAACTATAATGCACATTTATTTTGAGATATGTGATTCTCTCATGAGTAAACATGGGGATTCATATGATGACTTATAAGATATCTCACAAAGAACAGTGCAACCATAAATACCCTTTAGGTTATAAGTGTATGACGCTATTAAGCATGATGTTTAACAAGTTGATTGAGTATTGACTCATGATTGAATGATTGTTGATACTTGATATGATGATATGGAATGAATGTGATTGGTTCTTGGTTGAATTTTCCATACTTGGCAAGTTTTGGAGAAGCTTTGGTCTAGCCATTATGCTGCTGAATTTTCATCAAAATCGTGGACTTAAACATATCAATTGCATGTCTATTTGTGTCTTGTCTTTGAGCATAATGCATATGAAAATGCAAGATGTAATATAAGAAATGAAAAAATTGGACATGACCTTTCAAAAGGGAAGGTGATTCACAAAGACAAGATAAGCGGGTATGATCTTTCAAAGGGAAGGTCACCCATCAAGAGACCCTCTACTTTGGAGGTACGGGGCATAGATCTCTCCAATTTAGAAGAAACTTTGGCAGCTTAGTCTAATTTTAGATAGGAACTGTGTGGTGATGGTCACAAAATGAGCTTGTCTCCAATAGTAGTGTATCCAAAAGGACGTAATAAAATAATATTGAGCACGTGCTAATTTATGAAAGTTAAGGAAGTCAAAGTCAATGGAAATAGATGAAAATGCATGCATCCTCATTCCCTTATATGCATGGTTATGAATATTTATATTATGCTTTTGGATGCATGTTTCTATTTTATGGCCTTATTATGCTGATGAGATTAAAATTAAAAGAAATCTGCTTTGGGAACCCATGTTTTCAAAACCCTTAAAATTGAATGATGCATGTCCACCTTTTCATAATTAAAGCCAAAGTGGCTAGGACAATGACGATGACACATTGATTGTCTAGTCGGGATCTTATTGAGAAATCTTGTATTTCTCATTCCCCTGTTTCTATGTTGTCTTCAGAAGATGCTGTCAGGCGGCATGATGATCTTCATTGAGTTTCCAGTTATGCATTAGCACTTCAACCCGGTGTTGAATGCAATTGTGGTGACTACTAGAGAAGCCATGAAGGCCTACATGTTCCATAGCCGTCAGTTTTGTGCAACTATTATGAGCCCGTTCTTCCACCTACATGAGCCATATGAGGACATCACTTTCGACGATGTGCGACCACCTTTTCATCCTCTAATGTACGCCACTAATGGAGAGTCTAACTCCGACACTTGTAACACCCTCCCAAGCATAGTACCATGCTTAAGCCATAGTACTACACTTAGGAATTGTTGCTAGTAACTAAATAGACCTTATCTAACAGCAACTTTCAACCATCCTCTAAGCTTAGTCATCTCCGTCCAAGATTGGCCATTTTCACTATCTCCTAAGCTAGCTGGAGATAACATGGGAACATACAAAGGGGTGATAATTATAAATTCTCAGTAGGATTTCCTAGACTACCATATATAGTGTCATCAACATTATCTCTAGTTGTTTCGGTTTATTATGAAAAAGTGATCATGCCATATAAACTATAAATTTCATTTTTATGAAGTTCAAAAATATCTTTCCAAAGTAGGTTCATTTTATTCACACACATGCCATTTGAGAGAGAGCAGTTTCATAATAGTAATGATCAGAATATAATTTATGCATATGTTGATGCACATCATATAATGATGTAAATGCACTTATGCTTTCTTTAATTTTCTTTACTTTCTTTACTTAACTCACCTAAGTGTTACATATCACCATCCTTTGGGTGTCTGCTGTGTCTTTAATCTTTATTGCCCTTAGGTAAACTGATCTAGGAGTGAGCTCAACTTGTGACCGTTGTCACACAGTACTAACATGTAAGGGAATCCATGTGCCTCTAAATTAGAAAGACTCAGCTGGCCAATTGCCTCCAACAAAGAGGGACCCAAGAGTTTTAGCTGCCTTCATAGGAAGCGAACCAAATAACTACTTTCTTGTCTGTTTAGCTGCCTTCACAAGAAAAGACCCAATAACTGCCTCCAAGTAAAGGGATTTTATCTTGTCTATTCATATTCTTTCATGGTTCATGTGCTCATATATTTGTTGTGTGAATATGCTTAAGAAACTTATGCACATACTTTATATGCACATACTTTATATCTTACTTTCAAACATTCATGCTTGCATGATGTTCATGTATATAACACATAAACATTCATAACTTTCACATATTTTTGTTGGAAATTCAATAGCATAACCACTGAAACATGAGATTTCCTAAAGTACAAACAATATCATCTCAGATAGCCAGCCACAGTAAACAGAAGCATCCTAGTCATATATTAATATCACATTATTATGATAAAGAATTGTAGTATTAATCCAGCCATTGTTTCTTGATGGCTTATGGGGCTCCTAACTCTTGAAATTATTAAATTATCCTAACTTCCCTCAAGTATGTCCTATTTTATAAATTGCACCAAAATTTCATTTTAACTCATTTTAATCTAAAAATTAAACATATTGTAGCCTTATTAGTCTGCTTTTAAATCCCATTTGTTCCACTAAGTTTTGAAGTGTATAATTTGAGTTATTAAAGTTTTACTCAAGGCTGCTATATTTTAAGATAGACATAAGCGCCTAACTTTAGAAAATCACTAAAATTCCATATTTTAAAATTTTTATCCTAATTTTTTTATTAAACTATAGCTAATTGGATTATCTTTCAATTCTAAAAAGTTTTATCCTAAATGGTAAGTAGACCTCAATTTATGAGCTTCTCAATTAAGCTACTCTATTTCAATCTAAACAAAACAAATGTCAACTTTAGTGAATTATAGGAAGCAAGGTACTTAAGATCTAAGTCTAAAATTTTTATAGCATGATTGCCTATATGTTAGCTTCTTAAAAAAATTGGTTACACTCAATTTGAGTTGTATAGGACAAGTTATGACCTTCACAACACATACTAGTCAAGACTATGAGTGGGTTTCAACATCCTACTTCTAAAAATTATAACTTTCTCATTTTAAATCCTATGGACCTATAATTTATATGGTTGGAAAGCTTTAGAAGTGTAGTTTTAATTGGTTTCACTCAAATTTGAGACTTGTAGAGTGAAAACCACTGTTTGCTGTATGGACGACTCCCTTAGTGTTTATCTCACAGCATTTTTGTGTGTTCTTTTGGTATTTGATCAAATCTTCAACCTAAACCAATAATTCTTGTCTTAAATAACTCAAAACAAGTCATGTTAACATCAAATATTATCAAAGAAAGGATGACATAAGAAACCCTAACAACAATGTAATCCATAGAAATCAATTAATCTAATAAATCCTACGTAAAAACACCACTTCTAACTTCTGGTTTGGAGTTTCTTGATGGCTTTTCTTCACTAGGGCTCCAAATAGATGATGATTCTTCTCTTTCCTCTTAATGGTTGAAGTTAAATAATTCAAAGAAAAGGAGTTTATGAGCTTATCTTGAATTTTCTTGAGGATACACAAGGAAAGAGTAGAAGATTTTAGCAAAAGGGGGCAAGGTGTGGGAGTTTTGGGTGTGTATGAGTAGGTTGGAGAAGAAAATGAAGATAGAGAGAATGGGGAGAGAGTAATGTTCGAAAAATTTTATCGTTTTAAACCAAGTTGTTCGATTTTTATCGAATAATTGAGATTAATTAGAATTCAATTAAGTATTTAGTTAAAGCCAATTAAGTATCATTTAGAGAGATCAGATTTGAGGAAATTAGATTAGAAACATAAGAGACCTCATAGGATTTTTCCAAAAACCGTTTTATCGATTTAAAGGAAATCGGTAAGATTTTGGTATTTTAAACTGTCAGGACCGAATCAATGGAAATTATATTGTGAGAACCCTAGATTGAATGGCCAAGATTCAGCCAACCACCCCTATAAGTGGCACAAGATCAGCCCTTGAAGAGGGCAGCCATATCTAATTAAAATAATGAAACATATCCACCAATCACATGTAAGCTTCCTTTAAAAGTTTTCAATTATTTCCTTCCTACTCCCTTGACAAATTCGACCAATATACATATTGACCCATCTCCATTTCTTTCTTTCTCATCTCATTTATACTTCATCTCTATCAAACCTTCAAGCTTCAACAAGATTTCTTCAATTCAAGGCACAAATCTAGCAAGGCTACACCTAGAAGAGATAGGGATTCAACTTATCTTCTTGTTTTCTTTAGATTGGGGCTACTTGCGGCTCCTCTTTCTTTCATGATTTTGATGCTATATTGAGTAGAGATGATGGGATAGGGTTGGTTTTGTATGTATGTTTGGATTAGAAGTGAAGTTGGGGTGGAAGAAGTTGAGAATAGAAAGAAGCAAGATGCTATTTGGGTGAAATCCCTACGGCATCTGTATGTTTATCTTGTACGGACCAAAATCTAGCTGTCAAAACCTAATGAATATATTTTTATATGAAACTAGACATTTAAGTGTTTTCGACCATATAAATTATAAGGCATTGGATTAGTATTTTGTGAGTTATGGATTTTTGCAATTTAACCCAAAATTCTGGGCAGTATGAGTTGAGAATAGTGTAACTCACGCTCAAAAGGTCTAAATTGAGTGCAACCAATTCTGTTTGAAAGCCAACATATAGGGAAATATTCCACAAAAATTTCATAGTTAGATTCATTCCCAATTATTACCAGTGATTCAATGAAATTGCCTTGAGTCCAAATTGGACTAGAACAGGGCAGTCAAGAAAAGTCAACTTATGAGCCTTATAACTCAAGCTATACTTATGGAAATGAGATGAAATGAAAGCTTGTTATGTTAGCTTTAATTTGGTATAAGTTTTGTGTGATTTTATCTAGTTTCCTATTTTTAGTAAATTTTTACTTCTAAGGGTACAATTCTGACAAGTTGTAGGGCAGATTGAAATAAACTTTGAATTATTTGAGCTACACAAATCAAAATGAGATGGGACTAAAATGGTTGGAAACTAGACACATAGCACTATAACATATCCAAAATGTCAGGCTAAATAAATATAATAGAAATTTTGGTGAATTTTTCAAAATTGGGTAGAATTGAGTAGAATGTACAGAAACCTTATTGATGTTAGCATACTATGTGATTGATATTTTGATTATAAACTTGATGCTCCATGTTGGTTTGAATGTTTGATTGATCTTTCTGGTAGCCTGGCACTATTCATAGGGAAGTGGACTCAATTTGTTATGCTGCCAAAATTTCGGCAGAAGGTTCCTCATACTAAGCAAGACATTTAAATGTGCATGAAACCTTCATGATAGATTAGATATGCATGTTAACTTATTGAGATTATTAAAGAATTTCATATTACTTGGACCAGCCCCTGAATAAGTTTAAGGTGAATAGATCAGTGGGAAAGTCAGGGAAAGTAAACCTGGTAATCCTGTATAGGAACGAACTCGGTCCTAAGAAGCAGACTATTACCCAGGAGTATACGGCCAAATACTCTCAGGGGACCAAGAGTGGAAAATATAAGTTACATGAGTCGAAAACTGTAAAAGACTAAATGCATTTTCCATTATATATATATATGCTCTATTTGTTAATTTCTAAGCTAATTCCATAATTATTTGTATATTTCTCGTGTTATATTACTTTTTACCTATGGTTACTATTTTAACTATGTTAGCATGCCTATTTAGATATACTTTTATTAACCAATTTAAAATTTAGTTTTGTTTCGGGTTACATTTTCCACAACATGAATTAAGTTGAATATTACTATTATGTTGTACTATTTAAAATTAAGAAAACCGAAACAACTGGGAATGACGACGATGACAGATGTGCGTAAAATTAGAATTCTTACTGAGAATTTCTTTAAATTCTCACCCTACTGCGTCATTCTCAGATCATGGAGAACGCAGCAATAAGCATCCTTTTCGTTGAGTTCCCCGACCTACACATCCACCTTGATCCATTTATGGGCTTTATATATATATATATAGCTGCCAATTTCGCTTGTATTTCTTTTTCCGCAGAGATTTTGCTGTTCTACTTACTCACCCACTATTTGACCCTTCCGCACCCTATATTGCCATCCCGCTTTACATGGCACATCCATTCTCGCCTCTATCAGCAGCAACAGCAGTAGCTTTCATTGGACCTCCTACTTCACCACCTCAGCAGAACCCTTCCATTTCATTTTCTAAGGAGGAGGATCTATCAGAGGCAGCAAGCTCATCCTCTTCATCTTCTGTACCCTATGGTGGCTATGCCCTGGTAGACGCCAGCATGGCGAATGGATTGTTTTCCTCGGAATCCATCTAGGGGACTTATGTAGCACAGTAGGAGGAGATATATAGAGTGGCCCTCTTTTGGCATTCTGGGGCATAGGCAGTAGCTTAGTGAATGGTGCGCATGGATGTTTAGTATATGAAATGTTCCATGGGGACCAATTAGGGTGTTGTTTTGTAGAGACAGGGTGCTTTATTTTGTTTTAGCGGCCTCATTTTCTATACCCTGTACTGTTTATGGTTTCTATTTGTAAACTCTGAAAACAGACATCTATGTATATATATATATGACGTGGTGCAGTAGTTCTATTTATTTCGTAGATTTCTTTTCTATTATGACGTTAACCTATTATTTACACTACGGCTAAAGATAAATAAACAAATGAACAATTAACTCCGTTATGGGTATATAACATTGGATTTATATGAAACTTTAATTAGACAACTACACATAATAACTTATCAAGTAATATATTATGACTAAGCATATTATTTTGTCTAGTGAGGTGGTACACAGAGGGGCTACATGAAATTTGAAGGAGAGAACGGGAAAATTTTGGGCTTCTTCCTTCATAAGTTGTCATGACTCATAAAGGAATTTGATTAGTGGAGAAAGGAAATTTAAATTTCCTTAAGCATACAATTTGAGTGTCATCAAATCGCCACTAAGAGGGTTTGGGTGGCTAGTTTCTAGCTATATATGCTAGGATTTTTAAATGATATTTATGTTATCCTGTAGTATGGATCCCTACCAATTTGGTTCTTGCATCCGAAGATCCTGCTAGCAAGGCAAATTTTCTCTAGCAAACCAAACATTGCCATTTTCTTCTATATAGAAGACTTGAATTCATTTGTTCTTACAATTAATATTTCCTCATTGTTGATTACTCTCTAATAAAATTAATTAGCTAAATTGGGATGTTATAACACCCGCCTGATCCCGACATATTATGTGGAGTCTGATCCTTCGAAGCCATTCTATCCTTCTATGATTCGCTTGATCTCGGATTCCTCTTCATCTACTGCCAGGAAGGCACCACCCTTGAGTTGTGGACGAGGGTTCATTCTACCTAAGCCATGCTGTAACATCCACCAAAATTCTTTTATCGCTTTTCGCCTAATTATTCGGTTTTAACGAATAATTGAAAATAAATAGATTTCGGTTAAACCGTTATTTAGACTCAATTGATTAGCAATTACTTGAGTTTAGATATGAGAGAATTAAGTTAGGAGTATAGGAGATTTCATAAAGATTTTATTGAAAACCGATTTACCGATTTAAAGGAAATCAGTAACATTACGGTATTTTAAACTGTCGGAACTGAACCAATAAAATTACAAGCTCTAAACCCTATTTTGAGTGGCTGATAACTCAGCCACTTATCACCTAAAGTGGCACAACAAAGGCCACACTCCATGGAGAAGCTTGGCTGAATTTCAGCCAAGCATTTTAAGCCAATCAAATTCAAGCAAAATCACTCAAAGCAATCAGAATTTTTTCCACCTTTTAACACCCCTTTCAGACCACATTTCAGCGCCTTTTCTCTCCTCTCATTCAGCTCTCTTTCTCTCTTCATCACACATAAAAACTCTAGCCAACATCAAGCCAATTCAAGCCTTACTCATCCAAGCCTTCAAATTCCAGCAAAATCACTTGGAACAAAGGTAGGAGTTTAATACTTGCACCAAACCTGTGGCCTTGGCTAGCTGTGCTTGGATTATTCTCATGATCTTTGATGTGTTAATTGGATGATTATGATGATATGTGATTGGTTTTAGGCTGTTTGTTTGGTTAAAATCGAATTTCAAGCAAGAAAGAATAGAAATAAGAAGAGATGGAGAGCTGGAGAACCCAAAACCCCTCGGCAGTCCCTACGGTGGAGTGTACGGCTCGGCCTACAGCCAATTAAATTTGATGAAACTAATTTTAAATGAAACTAGACATCCAGGGATTTCCATAGATATATCATATAAGGCTTTTGGATTAGTATTGAGAGAGATATGATTTTTTATATTTTGACCTAGGGTTTTGACTCTGATTCTGGGAAGACTGGGTTGTTCAGGGTAGAACTCGCCCTATACTACTTGAAAATGAGTGAAAATAACTTTTTTAGAAATATTACACATAGGATAATGTCCCATAAAAATTTCAGAATTAGATAAGGTCCCAGTTGCTCCCAGTGATCCAAGAAAGTTGCCCTATGTCCACACCGGGCCAAAACAGGGCAGTTTAGAAAGGTTAGAATTCGGGGCTTGTAACTCGAGTCCTACTAAGTCAAATTGAATGGAACTTCTTTTAAATGAAATATTGTTCTGTTAGCTTTAATATGAGACCAATTTCATATGATTTGAGTCAGTTTTCGATTTATAGTGAATTTTTAGTTTTAGGTGTCTGATTTTGGTCAGCCACTGGGTAGGCCGGGATAAACCCTAAATATCTTGAGTTATAGATATCGAAATTAGATGGGACTAAAGAGGTTAGAAACTAGACACATAACAATTCAACATACCCAAATTTGAGGTTCAAATGAGTTAAATAGAAATTATGGCTTGAATTATAAAAACCGGGTTGGTTGACTATGCTAGAGCAGGAACTCTGCCTTAATGAATTTGATGTTGATATGAGTTCAATATTGGAATATGTATGTGAGGTTGTGTTCTTTGTGATAAATTGATGTTCTGGTATGCTGGCTCTATTCATGGGGAAGCGGACACATTCCGTTATGCTACCAAAATTTCAATAGAACCCATGCATAAGTTATGAATTACATGTTAATGCATATGCAATTTTAAGAAAGGAATAGAAGTTATGATAAGAATTATGTTACTATGAAAGTTCCATGCTACTTGGGCCATCCCCGGATAAGAAGTTAAGGGGAATAGATCGATGAGAATGTCGGGGAAAGTAAACCCGGCAATTCCTGTGTAGGAATGAGCTCGATCCTAAAAAGCAAACTATTACCCAGGAGTCTAAATGGCCAGAACTCCCAGGGGACCAAGAGATGGAAAAATGATGAAAGGAAATGAAAAGTTTATGAAGGAATGCTCAAGTATGAATCTGCATGATTACATGAATGCATGAATATATGGAATAGTTATGTCAAGATGCTTACAGTTGTCTATTATGTTCGTTTACTACTGTTTATTTATTCATTCTATTTATCATTCTATGTATCATTATTAGTAATCTATTCTGTTTCTTGTGCCGTCTAAAGTAAAAATGAACCTTGCCTCGGACCAGATATTTTCTTGAACTCATTAAAATGGATATTTCAATTTGAACACATATTTTTATACTTAAGTAAAAACCGAGGCAACTGAGAATGCATGTGACGACAGATAACTACTAAACGTAACCCTACTGAGAATTTCTTTAAATTCTCACCTCGTTCTGTATTTCTCGCATCATTCTCAGAAGCTGGCGAAGAGCTCAACGGCCACTCTTTTCATTGAGATCCTAGACCTGCAGCTTCACTAGGTTTCCAAGTTAGACTCGTTGGACACAGCCGGCTCCTGCTAGTTTCGTCTCTGCTTTCTAGCAATAGGGATTTTGTTATAGCTTTATTTCATCTGCTTCTAATATATATATGTATAGACTGAAGCATTGGCTTCCAACCTACATATGTACCTACACAGTTGATGATTTATCACTTATTCGTATCTTTTCTATTATGTTATATTAAACTTTATTACGTGTTATAATGCTATCCACGTCTATTATATGATAGCGTGCCGTTTCGACTGTTTTGTGATACTGATCACGAAATTTAAGTAGAATGTTAACACGGTAACACAGACTATCTAATTTCATGCTATGACTTAAGCATAACATTAAATTAGTAGGGTGTTACGTTTTTGGTATCAGAGCAGTTCGTCCTAGCTAAGGCCTGAGGATTGGACTGACTATGCTTCGCACATATTCTGTGTTTTTAGCTGATAACGTGCACCAGATCTTGCCTGTATGGTTGAGATATAATTGTGCATGTGTATGAAGTGCTTGACCGTGTGAGCTGTTATTTTCTAGCACATTAGACTTAGTATTGAGCCTGATCAACTCAATAACTTTTGTTTTGTGTACTCAGAACTTAATGGCTTCCGGAAGGCAAGGCAAACCACGTGCAGAACCTGCTCAAGAGGATCCGACTGACTTCATGGCCATAATGCGAGAAATGGCTCACCAAATGATGGACCAGCTAGGCAGACGGCCTGAGGTAAGCTATAGAGGGAATCCTCACGGTCCAAGAGTTGACCTGAACTATCTCAAGTTTGTTGAGTTTAGAAAGGCAAATCCGCCAAGTTTTCGAGGGGCGTATGATCCGGACAAAGCTGACAAATGGATCAAGGCCATGGAGAAGATTTTCTCTGTCCTGGAATGCTTGGATCATCAAAAGGTGACCTTTGTCACTTACATGCTTGAAGCAGACGTCGAGTTTTGGTGGAACGGCGTACAAAGATTGTTCGAAGAATCTCAGACAGTAGTCACTTGGGCGATGTTTAAGGATGTATTCTACCAGAAGTACTTTCCGGCTTCCGTCCAAAATGCCAAGGAACTTGAGTTTATGAGGCTTCGTCAAGGGAACCGGACGATATCTGAATACATTGCCAAGTTCGAAGAGCTGTGTAAATTTTCCACAATTTACCAGAGGAATCCAGATGAAGTTTGGAAGTGCATTAAATTTGAATGAGGGTTATGAGAAGACATTCTTACCGCGATAGGACCAATGGAGATTAGGGATTTCCCTACGTTGGTGAACAAATGCCGATTTGTGGAGGATTGCAACATGAAGTTAGCTGCAGCCCGGGCATCTGGTGGAAATTTCAAGAGGGGGTTAGCCCCGCAAGGCCCAAGATTCAAGCCCAACGTGTAACAACAGCGGAGATTTCTGCCGGCAGGCAACAAGGGCAAGCAGCCCCAAAGGCCTTTTCCAAATCCAACTTGCACAAAATGCGACAAGAATCGTGGCGATCGACCGTGTTTAGCAGGCCAAAATGTCTGCTATGGATATGGCAAGCCAGGCCACAAAATTTATGAGTGTCCAACTAGAAATCCATCACAGCCGCCTCGACCCCAACGACAAGGACGGGTCTTTACAATGAGCGCGGAAGAAGCTGACCAGTTGGAAGGACTAATCCAAGGCACCTGTGACGTGGACAGTGAGACTCTAACTGTACTGTATGATTCGGGTGCTTCACATTCGTTTATTTCTTATAGCTGTGTAGCTGCTTTGCGATTGCCAATTTCTGAATTACCTTATGATCTATTGGTTTCTACTCCTACAAATGGGCCTGTTAGAACTAGTCAAATATGCATCAATGTTCCTCTTCGATTTGAGGGTAGGACCTTTGCCGCCGATTTGATTTGTCTCCCCCTATCTGGTCTTGACGTAATTCTGGGCATGGATTGGCTTTCTGCCAATCAAGTCGTACTCAATTGCTCTGATAAGACAGTGGTACTCCCCTCTGTCTCACTTTCTGAATCCCAGACCGCAACACTCTTCTACCTAAACTCTTTTGGGTCAAAGAATCAAGGATATATTCTCTTATCAACTAATGTGACAGAAGCTGAGCAGGAACTAGAAAGGATCCCGGTTATCAAGGAATATCCTGATGTTTTTCCAGAAGATATTCCTGAATTTCCTCCGGAAAGAGAGATTGAGTTTACCATTGAGTTGGTTCCAGGTGCGGGACCAATATCCATAGCTCCATATCGAATGTCACCTATGGAGCTGACGGAACTAAAAAGACAGATCGAAGAGCTTTTAGAAAAAGGATTCATATGGCCAAGCATGTCGCCATAGGGAGCTCCGATCTTATTGGTCAAGAAGAAAGATGGGAGCATGCGCCTATGCATGGATTACAAGCAATTGAATAAGGTGACGATTAAGAATAAATATCCTCTGCCAAGGATTGATGATCTCATGGACCAACTAAAAGGTGCAACGGTATTCTCGAAGATTGACTTGTGTTATGGATACCACCAGATTCGAGTTCGGGAGCAAGATATCCCTAAGACAGCTTTTCGAACTCGCTACGGACACTATGAGTATATCGTGATGTCGTTTGGACTGACGAACGCACCGGCAGCATTCATGGATTACATGAATCGAATATTTCGCCCATATCTGGAAAGGTTTGTAGTGGTCTTCGTCGACGATATACTTGTCTACTCGGAGACGGAGCAAGAGCATGTGGAACACTTGCGGTTAGTTCTGCAAATTTTAAGAGAAAAGAAACTCTATGCTAAATTATCCAAATGCAAATTTTGGATGAAGGAGGTAAAATTTCTTGGCCATGTAGTGTCATCTGGAGGAATCTTTGTAGACCCCAGCAAAGTAGAAGCAGTTCTAAACTGGGAAAGACCGACCACAATCTCTAAAGTCAGGAGTTTTCTGGGCTTAGCTGGATATTACAGGCGATTCATTAAGGATTTTTCTTGAATAGCCTTACCTTTAACCAAGCTAACCAGAAAGAATGTCCCATTTGAGTGGACACCGGAGTGCAAACAGAGTTTTCAGGATTTGAAGAGGAGGTTGACTACGACAGCAGTGCTAGCCTTGCCAGATCCTCATGGACCATTTGAGGTCTATTGTGATGCTTCCAAGCAAGGGTTAGGGTGCGTGTTGATGTAAACCAGAAAGGTGGTCGCGTATGCCTCCAGGCAATTGAAGCCACATGAAAGGAACTATCCTACTCACGACCTCGAATTAGCAGCAGTAGTATTTACTTTGAAGATATGGAGACATCACCTGTATGGAGTAAAGTTCGAGGTCTTTTCTGATCATAAGAGTTTGAAGTACCTCTTTGATCAGAAGGAGTTAAACATGAGGCAGCGGAGATGGATGAAACTCCTTAAAGACTACGAGTTTGAGTTGAAATACCACCCAGGTAAAGCAAACATTGTGGCAGATGCATTGAGCAGGAAGTCTTTGACCATAGCCTGGATAAAGATTAAAGAGGCAGAGCTTATTGAAAGCTTCCAAAATCTTAATTTGGGAATCCTTATAACTCCCAAGACTCTTCAGTTACACCAAATAAAGATAACCAGTAGCTTTAAGGACCAGATTCGACAAGCACAGCAGCAGGATGCTGACTTTCAACATACGATTAATCTTGCGCAGTCAGGGAAACTAACGGGTTTTGCCCAAGATAAAGAGGGCATCTGGAGGTGCCACGACAGGGTGTGTGTTCCGAAAAGGGATGATCTCCGAAGAAGAATCTTGGAAGAAGCACATAAAGGTAAATTCACTGTACACCCTGGCATAACCAAGATGTATCAAGACCTCAAGAAGATGTTTTGGTGGCCGGGCATGAAGTCAGATGTAGCAAACTTCGTGGGCAAATGCTTGACTTGTCAGAAGGTGAAAGCGGAGCACCAAAAACCTTCTGGGATGTTACAACCCTTGGAAATCCCTGAGTGGAAGTGGGAAAGTATCTCCATGGATTTTATAATGGGGTTACCAAGGACATCAGCGGGATATGATGCTATATGGCTCATTGTGGATAGATTAACCAAATCTGCTCATTTCCTACCCGTTCGAACAAATTATCTGCTGGAAAAACTAGCTCAACTGTACATTCAAGAGATTATAAGGTTGCGTGGGATCCCTTCAACTATTATCTCTGATCGAGACCCAAGGTTTACCTCATGATTTTGGGGAACTTTATAGAAGGCGTTCGGTGCGAAGCTGTGTTTAAGCACTACGTATCACCGGCAAACAGATGGCCAAACTGAAAGGACGATTCAAACCTTGGAAGATATGCTACGAGCTTATATACTGGAACAACGTGGGAATTGGGACCGATACTTACCATTGGCTGAATTCGCATACAATAATAGTTATCACGCTAGCATCGGCATGGCTCCTTATGAAGCATTGTATGGACGGAAGTGCCAATCTCCCTTGTGCTGCTATGAGACAGGAGAATCAACTCTACTGGGGCCTGATTTAGTCGAGCAGACCACCGAGCAGATCAAAAAAATACGGAGCAAGATGCTTACCGCTCAGAACCGCCAGAAGAGTTACGCAAATACCAGGAGGAAACCTCTGGAATTTCAGGAAGGAGACCACGTATTTTTGAAGGTTACTCCTATAACAGGGATCGGTAGAGCAGTCAAAGTCAAGAAGCTAAATCCTCGCTTTATTGGTCCATTCCAAATCTTAAAGCGAATCGGATCAGTTGCATACCGAGTCGCTTTGCCTCCACATCTATCAAACCTCCATGATGTTTTTCATGTCTCCCAACTCGGAAAGTATCAACCTGACCCTACACACTTCCTAGAACCTGAATCAATACAGTTAAAAGAGGACCTGACTTTCTGCGTACAACCAGCACGGATTGTTGACAGAAGTAGCAAACAACTTCGGAACAAGACCGTGCAGCTAGTAAAAGAAGCATGGGGAAAAGAAGACACGGAGGACTACACTTGGGAGCTGGAATCAGACATGAGGAAAGAGTATCCTAAACTATTCTCAGGTACTAAATTTTGAGGACAAAATTTTTTTTAAGGAGGGTGGTAATGTAACATCCACCAAAATTCTTTTATCATTTTTCGCCTAATTATTCGGTTTTATCGAATAATTGAAAATAAATAGATTTCGGTTAAACCATTATTTAGACTCAATTGATTAGCAATTACTTGAGTTTAGATATGAGAGAATTAAGTTAGGAGTATAGGAGATTTCATAAAGATTTTATTGAAAACCAATTTACCGATTTAAAGGAAATTGGTAACATTACGGTATTTTAAACTGTTGGAACTGAACCAATAAAATTACAAGCTCTAAGCCTTATTTTGAGTGGCTGATAACTCAGCCACTTATCACCTAAAGTGGCGCAACAAAGGCCACACTCCATGGAGAAGCTTGGCTGAATTTCAGCCAAGCATGTTAAGCCAATCAAATTCAAGCAAAATCACTCAAAACAATCAGAATTTTTTCCACCTTTTAACACCCCTTTCAGACCACATTTCAGCGCCTTTTCTCTCCTCTCATTTAGCTCTCTTTCTCTCTTCTTCACACACAAAAACTCTAGCCAACATCAAGCCAATTCAAGCCTTACTCATCCAAGCCTTCAAATTCCAGCAAAATCACTTGGAACAAAGGTAGGAGTTTAATACTTGCACCAAACCTGTGGCCTTGGCTGACTGTGCTTGGATTATTCTCATGATCTTTGATGTGTTAATTGGATGATTATGATGATATGTGATTGGTTTTGGGCTGTTTGTTTGGTTAAAATCGAATTTGAAGCAAGAAAGAATAGAAATAAGAAGAGATGGAGAGCTGGAGAACCCAAAACCCCTCGGCAGTCCCTACAGCGGAGTGTATGGCTTCGCCTACAGCTGAGATTTTAAATGAAACTAGACATCTAGGGCTTTCCATAGATATATCATATAAGGCTTTTGGATAAGTATTGAGAGAGATATGATTTTTTGAATTTTGACCTAGGGTTTTGATTCTGATTCTGGGCAGACTGGGTTGTTCAGGGTAGAACTCTCCCTATACTACTTGAAAATGAGTGAAACGAACTTTTTTAGAAAGCTTACACATAGGATCATGTCCCATCAAAATTTTAGAATTAGATAAGGTCCCAGTTGCTCCCAGTGATCCAAGAAAGTTGCCCTATGTCCACACCAGGCCAAAATAGGGCAGTTTAGAAAGGTTAGAATTCGGGGCTTGTAACTCGAGCCCTACTAAGTCAAATTGAATGGAACTTCTTTTAAATGAAACCTTGTTCTGTTAGCTTTAATATGAGACCAATTTCATATGATTTGAGTCAGTTTTCGATTTATAGTGAATTTTTACTTTTAGGTGTCTGATTCTAACCAGCCACTGGGTAGGCCGGGATAAACCCTAAATATCTTGAGTTATAGATATCGAAATTAGATGGGACTAAAGAGGTTAGAAACTAGACACATAACAATTCAACATACCCAAATTTGAGGTTTAAATGAGTTAAATAGAAATTATGGCTTGAATTATAAAAACCGGGTTGGTTGACTATGCTGGAGCAGGAACTCTGCCTTAATGAATTTGATGTTGATATGAGTTCAATATTGGAATATGTATGTGAGGTTGTGTTCTTTGTGATAAATTGATGTTCTGGTATGCTGGCTCTATTCATGGGGAAGCGGACATGTTCCGTTATGCTGCTGAAATTTCGGTAGAACCCATGCATAAGTTATGAATTACATGTTAATACATATGCAATTTCAAGAAAGGAATAGAAGTTATGATAAGAATTATGTTACTATGAAAGTTCCATGCTACTTGGGCCAGCCCCGGATAAGAAGTTAAGGGGAATAGATCGGTGGGAACGTCGGGGAAAGTAAACCCGGCAATTCCTGTATAGGAACGAGCTCGATTATGAAAAGTAGACTATTACCCAAGAGTCTAAATGGCCAAGAACTCCCAGGGGACCAAGAGAGGGAAAAATGATGAAAGGAAATAAAAAGTATATAAAGGAAAGCTCAAGTATGAATCTGCATGATTACATGAATGCATGAATACATGGAATAGTTATGTCAAGATGCTTACAGTTGTCTATTATGTTCGTTTACTGCTGTTTATTTATTCATTCTGTTTATCATTCTATGTATCATTATTAGTAATCTATTCTGTTTCTTGTGCCGTCTAAAGTAAAAATGAACCTTGCCTCGGCCCAGATATTTTCTTGAACTCATTAAAATGGATATTTCAGTTTGAACACATGTTTTTATAATTAAGTAAAAACCGAGGCAACTGAGAATGCATGTGACGACAGATAACCACTAAACGTAACCCTACTGAGAATTTCTTTAAATTCTCACCTTGTTCTGTATTTTCCGCATCATTCTCAAACGCTGGCGAAGAGCTTAACGGCCACTCTTTTCATTGAGATCCCAGACCTGCAGCTTCACCAGGTTTCCAAGTTAGACTCGTTGGACACAGCCGGCTCCTGCTAGTTCCATCTCTGCTTTCTAGCAATAGGGATTTTGTTGTAGCTTTATTTCATCTGCTTCTAATATATATATGTATAGACTGAAGCATTGGCTTCTAGCCTACATATGTACGTACACAGTTGATGATATATCACTTATTCGTATCTTTTCTGTTATGTTATATTAAACTTTATTATGTGTTATAATGCTATCCACGTCTATTATATGATAGCGCGCCGTTTCGACTGTTTTGTGATACTGATCACGAAATTTAAGCAGAACATTAACACGGTAACACAGACTATCTAATTTCATGCTATGACTTAAGCATAACATTAAATTAGTAGGGTGTTACACATGCCCCATGGGCGTGGGTTGTAACACCCTCCCAAGTATGCTACTATGCTTAAGTCATAATACCTCACCTAGGAGTTATTACTGTCACTTAATCGGACCTTGTCTAGTAGCAACCTTCGCCCACCTTCAATCTTACTAGTCAACTCCGCCTTGGAGGACCTTCTTCAGAACTTCTGAACTATCTAGTGATAACATGGAAATAAATATAGGAGTAAAAACTATAAATTCTCAGTAAGATTCATTAAACTACCATATGCTGTGTCATCGTTATTATCTCCAGCTGCTTCGGTTTATTATGAAAATGTGAGCATGACAAATAGACTATTCAGTTTTATAGTTTGAAAATATATTGTCCGAAGCAGAGTTCATTTTATTCACGCACTTGAGTCACATTGGCAATATTTCATATTTAGAATAATAATCACAGCATAAGTAGGTAGAATAGTCTCTGCATCAATAAAACATAGGATATAATTATGCAAATACTCATACTTGAATTCATGTGAATGCACTGGTGTTTTTCTTTAACTTTCTTTGCTTTCTTTTCTTGGCACACCTAGGCGTTACGTATCGCCATCCTCAGAGTGCAATTTTTCTTAATTTCCTTTACTTGTCATGCACATTCCAAAGTATGATTACCATGTCATACTCCATCAGAGTGTGATCGCCATGTCACATCCCTCAGGGTATGCTCATCATGTCATATGTAACATCCACCCAAGTTTCGAGTTCCAACTTAACCTTCAAGATCCCATGATTTCTGACTTCATCTTCAAATTTTACATAAAATGGGATTATTTACGACTTCCAAGTTTGTCTTCCAATTTCAGCATAATTTACCGACTTCCGACTTAACATTCAAGTCCAAACAACATGGATGTGATTTCCGATATCCGACTTCATGTCTCAAAGAACACGGACCCCAATTTTCGATCTCATAATTTATCTCCAAGATGTACACGATTTCCGACCTAAGACTTCATGTTGCAAAATAGTGTACATGATTTCCGACCTCCGAGTTGATAGTTTAACACAATGGTTACAAGTACGACCTCCACGTTGAATGTAACGAGTTCCGACCTTAAAGTTGAACTCAACTAGAATGGACGCAAGTTCAGATCTTTAAGTTGATTTCTAAGTTTTACAAGATTTTCGATCTCCGAGTTTATTCCCAGGAGCTTTCCATTTCTATTGGTGTTCCTGAGTTTGAATAGGGAGTTCCGAGATTATGTGATTGTAAGCTGTATGACTTCCAACATCCGACTTTGCTTCCAAGTTTCGAATAAAGCAGACAAGTTTTCCGATATCCAATTTCATCTCCGAGTGTCAAATAAATGGCACGAGTTCCGACTTTAAGCAAAATTGGGGCGAGTTCCGATTTAAGATAGAATGGGACCGAGTTTCACTTCTAGGACGACGTGGAGGATAATTTAGCCACAAAAGAAGGAAAATATGACCGAACTTCAATCACAAAATTTCAACCAATCAATACTCATAATTCCAACTACCCTCATGTATTTAAGTCAGACTCTCCTTCTCATTTTTGGCTGATTTACGGCTCCCTCTTTCTCTCTTATTCCAGCCTTCTTCTTCTCTTCTCTCAACCAACTCCATCACTCCTTCAAGCTTAACAAGGTTCTATCAATTCAAACTTCAACACTTAGCAAAATCACACTCCAAAGAGGTAGGATTCATTTCTGTTCTTGAATTCTTTGTACTATGGTTGTATGAAATTTTATTCTTCTTCATGTATTTGATGATATATTAATGTGATGGATTATGGTTGGATTAATATGAAATCTTGAGTTCGAATTAGAGTTAGAAGAAGAAAACTAGGAGAAGTGGAGGATTGGGAGGTTGCCTAAGTGAGGAATCCCACGGCAGTCCGTATGGCAGAGTGTACAGCTCCGCCTATAGCTGGTTAAACTAGATGAGACTATTTTTATATGAAAGTAGACATTCAGAGCTTTCCATACATATATAATATAAGGCCATTGGATTAGTATTGAGAGAGATATGAATTTTTGAAATTTGACCTAGGAATCAGGACTTTCATCCAGGTAGTGTGACTTGAGAAGGGTGTAACTCACCCTACACAACTCCAAATTGAGTGAAACTAATTTTGTTAGAAATCTTACACATAGGGGAACATCCCACAATGAAATTAGGAGTTTTTATGATCCCAGTTGTTCCTAGTTGTTCAAGAAAATTACCCTATGTCCAAACCAGGCCAAAACAAGGTAGTTCAGGAAGGTTGAATTTCAGGACTTATAACTTGAGCTATACTAAAGAAAATCAAGTGAAACTTATTGCAAATGAAAGGTTGTCCTGTTAGCTTTGATATGGACCAATTTCGTATGATTTGAGCTTAGTTTCGATTTTTAGTGAATTTTTACTTCTAAGAGTGTAATTCGGATCAGTGATCGAATAAGCTGAGGCAAAATTTAAATATCTTGAGTTATACAGATCAAAATGAGATGGGACCAATGAGGTTAGAAAATAGACACATAGAGCTATGACATATCCAAAATTTAGATTTAAATGAGTTGAATAAAAGAAAAGGTGGATTATACAAAATTTGGGCAGAACTGAATAGAATTGGCAGAAATGACCAAATTGATGGTTTCACAAGTGTTAGTGAATATATAAGGTTTGAGTTGATGGTTGCAAGTTTTACATTGATAGATATATTAAATTGACCATACTGTTATGGCTGATTTGTTTGTGAGAACTGGCACTATTCATGAGAAAACAGATCTGATCTGTTATACTGCCAAATTTACGGCAAAAGTCTATAAAACTATGAATGTTTA
The DNA here is from genome assembly GCA_031439585.1 of Pterocarpus macrocarpus. Classification (NCBI taxonomy): domain Eukaryota; kingdom Viridiplantae; phylum Streptophyta; class Magnoliopsida; order Fabales; family Fabaceae; genus Pterocarpus; species Pterocarpus macrocarpus. Next base: position 46,624,512 of record CM062522.1, read on the forward strand.
TATGCAAAGATGAATTTAAGTATGATATGAGTTATGACGTATATGAAAATAAATGATAAAGTGTATGTATGAGTACATTTAGCATGTCTATGCATGACCATGTATGAGAATGAAAAGACATGAATATATAAAATATGAATCCCTTCACTTGGAGGCAGTTGCACATTGAATCTCTCCTTGTGAAAGCAGTTAAAACTATGAGATCCCTCTACCTTGGAGGCATGTGGTTAGATGAGATCCCTCTTATTGAAGGCACGTGGTCAGATAAGATCCCTCAATTTTGAGGCACGTGACCAGAAGAGATCCTTTCAATTAGAGGCACGTAGCCAGAATGAGATCCCTCCAAAACTAGAGGCACATGAATCCCCTTGTGGGTGAGTCGGTGTAACGACGATCACGAGTTGAGCTGACGAGCTCACTCCAAGATCAGGCTACCCAAGGCCAGTAAAGGCTAAAGACTAAAGACTAAAGACTAAAGATTAAAGATATGGCATCTACCCAGCTAGTGTGATTATAGGGGATAGGGCTTACATGAGGCATGGCATGATCCAGCTAGTGTAAGTACCGAATAAAGGTCTCATATTCCTAAGGAACATGACATGGCGATCACGCTCTGATGGGGTATGACATGGCGATCATACTCTAGAATGTGGCATGTAAAGATATGATGACGAGTCTATATTCCTAAGGAACGTGACATGGCAATCACATTCTGATGGGTATGACATGGCAATCATACTCTGGAATATAGCATGATGATCCCACATCCTAAGGAATGTGACATGGCGATTCCATCCCGATGGAGTATGACATGGCGATCATACTCTGGAATATGTGTAACAAGTAAAGGAAGATAACGAAAGAAAAGTAAATTTTATGTACATGCATAAATTCAAGTACAAGTAAAGTCATGTGCAGATTTTATGTGTTCAGTATATTTCTACTATTGTATTTTAAATTTGTTTCAATCATCCTTCATAGTATAATTCATGAATTGATTTTGCATGGGCTCTCCCAAATGCCAAGTGTATGAGTAAAAATGAACCTTGCTTCGAATAATATATTTTCGAACTATAAAATTAAACAGCTTGTATGATATGATCACCTTTTTCATAACAAACCAAAGTAACTGGAGATGACGACGATGACATTATGTGTGATACTTAAGGAATCCTATTGAGAATTCAAAATTCTCACTCCTATTTCCGTGTTATCTCCAGATAGTTCAAGAAGTTCAAGGCAGTAGTTCTTTGTCGGATGAGGTCTGCTTTCAGTAACAAGAATAACAACTCCAGGGTGTGGTACTATGACTTAAGCGTAGTACTATACTTGGAAGGGTGTTACATCATATTCCAGAGTATGATCGCCATGTCATACCCCATCGAGGTGTGATCGTCATGTCACACTCTTTAGGATGTGCTTATCATGCCATATTCCAGAGTATGATCGCCATGTCATACCCCATTGGGGTGTGATCGCTATGTCACACTCCCTAGGAATATGGGATCTTCATCATGTCTTTTAACTTCCTTCACAGGGAGGGACCCAATTAACTGCCTCCAAGTGAAAGGACCCAATCTTATCTTATTTAACTGCTTTCACAATGAGAGATCTCATAACTGCCTCCAGGTGAAGGGCTCCACATTTAATATGTTCATGTCCTTTCATTCCCATACATAATCATGCATAGACATGTTGAATACACTCATACATATGCTTCATCATTTACTTTTATATATCCTTGCATATAGAATTTCATGTTCATATCATGAATATTTATAATAAAAACTATCATAATTTCATTAATATGCTTTATATCATACTTAAATCATTCTTGCATATATGAATTTTATGAGCATAACACATAAATATTTATCACATTCATATAATTTACATATTTCTGCCAGAATTTCGGCAGCATGACGGATCAAGTCTACTTCCTTGTGAATAGTACCAATCCACCAGATAGTCATTCATACAGAAAAATCAATGCAAGGTATAGATGCTCCAATAATCAAACAAAGTTTCATAACTTGATCTTGAATTAGCGTTTTACCACTTCCTTTTGATTTTACCCGATTTTTGTAACTTAGGCCATAAATTCATTTTAACTCATTTAGACCTAAATTTTGGATATGCCGTAGCTCTATGTGTCTAGTTTCCAACATTTTGGCCCCATCTCATTTTGATTTGTATAACTCAAGTTATTAGTATTTTATCTCAGACTATCCTGTACTTAGCCAAAACTGTACCCTTATAAGTGAAAATTCACTATAAATAGAAATTTGGGTGAAATCATATGAAATTTATATCAATTTAAAGATAACAGAACAGTATTTCAAATGAAATAAGTTGCATATCATTTGCATGAGTATATTTTGAGATATAAGCCTCATAACTTGACTGTTCTGGACTACCCTATTCCAGCCTAGTTTAAACTTAAGGTAAATTCATTGATATGCTAGGAATAATTATCAAGGAATATGACTCTAAAATTTTTATGAGATATTTCCTTATATGTCAGCTTCCAAACAACATTAGTTTCACTAAATTTGGAGTTGTGTAGGGTGAGTTACAACCCTCTCAACTCATACTGTCCAGATGAGAATCTAGATTTCTAGGTCAAATTTCAAAAATTCATAAATAATTCTATACTAATCCAATGGCCTTATATTTTATATGTATGGAAAGCCCTGAATGTCTAGTTTCATATAAAAATAGGTTTATGAAATTTAAACAACTGTAGGGGGAGTTGTACATTCCGCTGTAGGTTCTTCACCTAGACAGCATCTTAATTCTCCACTTCTTTTAGTTTTCTCCTTCTAACTTTAATCCCAACTCAAAATTTCATGTTAATCCAACCATATACCATCAAATATATCCAATACATTATCAAATAAATGAATAAAAGTGAAACTTCATGCAGCCATAGTTCAAAGAAATCAAGAACAAAAAATGAATCCTACCTCTAGATTGAAAGATAGCTTGACTAGATGAAGAGTTTTGGTGTTGGAGGTGCTTGGAGCTTGGAAATGGAAGAGAAATGAAGTGAAAAGAAAGGAAGATGAGAGGGAATGATGGGAAGTCTGTAAGGGAAAGAGGAAGGCTGAAAATTTGAAGGAAGTAAGAAAGGATTATATGAATTTGATATAGAGATGGTGGGTGGAAGAAGTGGCTCATAAGTGAGCCAACCATGCTCACTCTTCGTGGCATGGGTGGCGCCACTTTGATGAGGGAGGTGGCTAAATTCTAGCAACTTGAAGTAGGGTTTAGTAGGTTAAATTTGGTTGGTTTGGGTTTTGATAGTTGAAAATACCGAAATTCTACCGATTTTCTTCAAATCGGTAAAACGATTTTGAAGAATTTTGTGAGGTTTTATATGTTTCCATTTTAATTCTTCTTAATCCTAATCTCTCTAATTAACTTCTAATCAACTCCTAGTTAACCTCTAATTAACTTTACAAACTCAATAAAATCGAATAAATCGATTAACAGTGTAAATTAAATGTTTTACAAATTTAGGGCCTTCTATTTTCTGTTTTTTTTTTTTTCATGGCTAATGTAACATCCACCGAAATTCTTTTATCATTTTTTGCCTAATTATTCGGATTTTATCAAATAATTGAAGTTAATTAAAATACAACTAAATATTTATTTAGGATCAATTAATTAGCAATTAATTGAATCTAGATATGAGAGAATTAGGTTAGAAGTATAAGAGATTTTATAGGAATTTTCTTAAATCAATTTACCAATTTAAAGGAAATTGGCAAGATTATGGTATTTTAAACTGTCAGAACCAAACCCATAAAATTGCATGCCCAAAACCCTATGACTTAGGGCTGAATACTCAGCCATTTGAGCCTCTAAGTGTGTCACCACAATGGCCACAAAAATGAAGAGAGTTGGCTGAAATTTGGCCTTAAGCTCTCAACCAATCACATTGCAAGTTTCCAACTGCCCTCATAATACATGAATCAGATTTTTTCTTCTCTTCATTCAGCTGAGTTGTGCCCCTTCACCCCTAGTTCCAGGCTCCTTCTTCTCTTCTCCTATGAACAAACTCCCTCACTCCTTCAAGCTTAACAAGGTTTTATCAATCCAAACTCCAAAATCTAACAAGATCACATACAAAGAGGTAGGATTCTTCAAATTCTTTTATTATTGGTGTTATTGTGACTGAGTAGAATTCCTATTCTTTCCATTAGATTGATGATATGTGATGTTCATATGAATTTTTATAGCTGGATTAATGGATAAATGTTGAGTTTGGCTGAGAAATTGGGTGAGAATTCAAGAAGGGATGCTAGACAAGAGCTAAAACCTTATGGCATCTGTACTGGTAGAGTGTGCAGCTCCATCTACTACTATTAAAATTTAATGTAACTATTTTTATATAAAAGTAGACATTCAGGGCTTTCCATACATATATAATATAAGGCCATTGGATTAATATTGAGAGAGATATGAATTTTGGAAGTTTGACCTAGGTTTTTGAGTCTGATTCTGGGTAGACTAGGTTGTTTAGGGAAGAACTCACCTTATATGACTTGGAATTCAATGAAACCAACTTTTTTAGAAGCTTACACATAGGAGAACATTCCATAAAATTTTTGGAGTTAGATAAGGTCTCGTTTGCTCCCAGTAGCTTGAGAAAGTTGCCCTATGTCCAAATCGGGCCAAAACAAGGAACTGCAGGAAGGTCAAATTTCGTGGCTTATATCTTGAATTATACTCATCCAAATAATATGAAACCTATTTCATTTGAAAGCTTGTTCCATTAGCTTTACAGTGATATTAATTTTGTATGATTTTATGTAGATTTCTATTTTTACCATATTTTCTCTTGTAAGAGTGTAATTTTGGCTATAAACATGTATGAATACTAGATCAAGTTTAGTTAATACCGGAACTCGAAACTCAGAAAGTAGCAAATAGAGAGCTAGATCCGGTATACTTAATAATGAACTCAAAACTTAGCAAATAGGAAATTAGTCGGGTATAGTTAATATCGTAACTCAGAAATTAGTGAAGACTGGGGATGGCTAATGGCAGAACGCGGGACTTAGGAAACATTCATGAGTCTTGGAAGACCAATTATGGATTAAAGTCAGAAATCGGAATCACAAGCACATAAAACACTTTGAAAATCGAAGGTTAAGGACCAGAATATAAGACCTAGAATACTTAGACCTGGAAGTTGAGATCCTTCAATATAAACTCGGAAGTTGGTACCCGAAACCTGAAACCTTATACCCAAATCTCGGAAGTCGAGAACTAGGACACTTTAAACTCTTATACACATAATTCCAAAGCTCGGTCTAGGATCAAACTCGGAGATCGATTCTAAACATAACCTCGGAAGTCAGTAATCGAGACATTGACCCTACATACCTAACCCAGAAGACGGGAATCAAGATATTGACATTATATACGTAACCCCGGAAGTCGGGAATCAAGACAAAGACATATACATAACTCCGAAAGTTGAAGCAGATATGATATCGAAACTTGGAAGTCGATCTTGAGCTCAAACTCGGGAACATCAGTAAAAGTTAAAAAGCTTGCGAGACAACTTAAGGCTTAAGACTATAAAACTTGCACCTATTGATATTGTTATATTCGTAGCATAATTACAATGTCCTATCCTGGGTTTGCTGTCTGATTAAAGTTTCCTAGTTGTCTAGCATTATTCATGGAGAAGCGGATATAATCCATTATGCTGCCAAAATATTCGGTAGAAATACAAGGAGGTTATGAGTATTTATGTGTTAAGAATGATTTAAGTATGATATGAAGTCTAATAATGATATTATGATCATTTTTGTTATGAATATTCATGATACGAACATGAAATTCTATATGCAAGGATATATGAAAGTAAATGATGAAGCATATGTATGAGTGCATTTAGCATGTCTATGCATTTATGTATGAGAATGAAAGGATATGAATATATTAAATGTAGATCCCTTCACCTGGAGGCAGTTATGAGATCCCTCCTTGTGAAGATAGTTAAATAAGATAAGATTGTGTCCCTTCACTTGGAGGCAATTAATTGGGTCCCTCCCTGTGAAGACAGTATAAAACTATGAGATCCCTCTACCTTGGAGGCATGTGATCAGATGAGATCCCTCTACATTGAAGATAAGTGGTCAATTGAGATCCCTCTATTCTTGAGGCACGTGACTAAGAGAGATCCCTTCAATTTAGATGCACGTGGCCAAAATGAGATCCCTCCAAGACTAGAGGCACGTAGGTCCCCTTGCGGGTCAGTATCGTGTGACGACGGTCACGAGTTGAGCTCACTCCTAGATCAGACTACCCAAGGGTAGTAAAGACTAAAGATTAAACATATGCAAGCACCCTAGGGATGGCGGTATATAACGCCTAGGTGTGCCAAGAAAAGAAAGCAAAGAAAGTTAAAGGAAAGTATCAGTGCATCTGCATGAATTCAAATATGAGTATTGGCATAATTATGTCCCATGTTTTATTGATGCTGAGACTGTCCCATCCACTTATGTTGTGATTATTATTCTAAATATGAAATATTGCCAATGAGACTCAAGTACGAGGATAAAATGAACTCTGCTTCGGATAATATATTTCCAAACTATAAAACTAAACAGTCTATTTAACATGCTCACATTTTTCATAATAAACCGAAGCAGTTGGGGATAATAACGATGTCACTACATATGATAGTTAATTGAATCCTACTGAGAATTTTATAATTCTCACTATATTTCCGTGTTATCTCCAGATAGTTCAAAAGTTCTGAAAGAAGTCCTTAGAGGCAGAGTTGACTGGTAAGATTGAAGGTGGCCAAAGGTTGCTGCCAGACAAGGTCCGAAGAAGTGGCAGTAACAATTCCTAGGTAAGGTATTATAACTTAAGCATAATACCAAACTTGGGAGGGTGTTACAGCTAATGGTATTTTCATATTTTAAACAAGTCTGGGGCATCCCACATCATTTTACATGTGGACATTTCTGTGGCCCAATTGGGCAAGAATTGGGTTTCTACATTTCTGCTACGTGATTCTACTTCGTTTAAAACCTTATTCTGCTAATTCAATTGATATAAGGACCTAAATGGCATTTTCAAAAATATTTAGGGGCAAGGCTATAAATAATAAAAGTTTGCCCAAGGACGTTTTCATTATTCCCTATAACGTTATATGGGCATGTTACATTGGTGACCCCATGGAAGAGGACATGGAGATGACGCACCCGGAGGTTTTGAGAACGGATACATTCCATTCTGAGGATGACAATCAATTTGGATAACACATGCTGAGCTTGGACACGAGGAAAACCCTTTTTGTTTGTAGTTTTAGAGTTATCATTTTATGGCATGTATGTATGGCAAAGCTTTATTATGTATTTCTTTTCATGTTAGTATCTTGTTAGGGATGTTTTGTAGGACCGACAATAGATATCGGTCATATAGTAGATTTTGTAGGACATATTTATGGTTGATATATCTATATCTAACTATGATGGTTGTGGAATGACTATTATGACTAATTGAGATGATTATTCTTTATATTGCTTTATTTATTTAATGCAATTCGAGTACGAAAGCAATGATGCTTGATTTTTACACGTTCATGTTGCATTCATGGCTCTTATTTTTCAAAAAGGTTTATTTAGCTATTGTTCAAATCAAAATTTACCCTTATTTTTTATATAAAGTACAAATAGCTAATTAGTTCCTACGAGCAAAAGTAATAACTAGTAATTTCTATATACGACTTAAGTGTAGTATAAGGTTATTAGGATATTACAGAATACATATTTACACACACACACACACACACACACACACATATATATAACTTATTATCCTAGCTAGGCATTCTGAAAATGCCATGTGTATTTTGTTATAAGTTTTTATTAGACATGGTAGGATACTTGTATTTTCGGAAATGTTAAGTTTTTAAAGTGAACTCTGCTAGTTTTTCTGAAAAATATTGGTTAGGCTTGCTAGCGGGTTGGTCCTCCCTATGCATCGATCATGACCTAAGTTGGGTCATGATAAAATTGGCTCTAGAGCACTAGGTTTCCCTATAATGGAGCAAGTGTCCTTTAGTAATATCATAATTGTGTAAATAGAATCCGGCCCATTTTCACAAGATGTGACACTGCTAGAGGCTTATAGGAATGTCACTTGTGTTCTTATTGTTCGTCAATTGTCCTATAGATTCCCTCAAGTCATGCACCTAGTTAAGGTCACATTCCAGGAGTTATTGCTCCTCCTTGTAACATCCTGCTAAAACCATAAATTAACACACGATTAATTTGAGATAATCTATGATTAAGTAATAATTATAAAGTATCTTAGGTTAATTAATTCCTTAATAAGACGTAACAATAATTCTATATAGAGAAATAATCTCAAAAATATACTAAAGATCCCAGATAGGTTTTAATAAAATTTTTCTCGCCAGTTTAACCCTAAATAAGGTCAATAGAAACTAGAGAATTTACAGGAATTTTTCTAGATAATTAAGGAATTATTAGTTAGTTTATTAGTGCCTAGAACTTGATATTAATTTCGAAAAAATAGAAATAATTTCCAAAAAATTATGAAAAATTTTTTGGAGGCTAATTTAGGTTATAATAGCTTACAAAATAAAAATTAGAATTTTTAGAACTTGTTTGAATTTTCTGCAATTTTCAGGTAATAAAGCAAATTGTAGGATTAAGAAAAATAATTTAAAAATGGGTAGATGATTGAGAAAAATTATGAAAATTTAGAGACATGCTTACAATAATTAAAAGGACCAAATTTAAATTTTTGATCAATTATAAGTCAGGGCAAGTTAATTAACTAAATCTTGTTTAATTATTGTAAGTTAAATACCTAAAATTTTAAGAAAAATCGCTAAATAAAATAATAGACACATAAATTCTAGAATTAGTAATAGCCATTGATCTTGGACACTTGTCCAAGCAAGGGCTAGCCTTGGAAACCAAGTTTTGCAAAGAAATATTAAAATACTGCATGAATAGTAAATTAGGTGGTGTGTGTTAGTGTGTGTGTTAAAACAAATCAAAAACATTCTTCTTCCTTCAAAGAAAGGCAGCCACGGCAGGAGCAGAAAAAAGGGAAAAGAGAAGTGAGTTTTTGAGTGAGAGTGATCGCTTGTTCTTTTTCCTTTTCAAGAAGGAGAACTATTGAGAGTAATATCTTGGGAAAGTTTTTCAAAAACATAAAGTTATCAAATCCAAATGTCAATTTATAAAGGGACCAACTTTATAATTGTTATTATTTAATTTCTTTTAAATATCTTCAATATAGTTCATGAACTTATCCTTGTCATCATGATACTTTAAGCACTCAAAGGTCATTTCCTCACAAAAGGTATCATAATCATAATATTGACTCCAAACCAAAGTATTAACATCATTATAAAGTTATAATATTGTCTCCAAATCAAGATATAAATATCCCAAGTAATAGTGTAAATAATTCAATAGTCCAAATCCCTCTCTCTCTCTCTCTCTCTCTCTATATATATATATATGTTAGATATATACATTTGATGATAAATATTGGTAGAATAATTTCTAATTTCTTGTTTCCATCTAAAAGGAATGATATATCTAATAGTTTCCTTATTTATTCTAGTAAAAAATTTCTTTATTAAAATCTAAATTTATTTTGAAACATACTTGATTTGAGAATATTCTTTGACCTAATATTACTCAGAAAAATCATGTTTAGAGGATGAAATCAGGGAAGCAACGTTCAAAAGATTGAATTGGTGCTTGGTTTTGAAAGTAGAGAGAAATAGCAACTAAACCAGCAATTACGGGTTAGGATCCATCAACTACTCTCCAGTTATAGCAGTTACACAAAATAGCATATTCTAGTCAGAACTTAAGTGATAATTCTCTCCAATGACTAGTATACTTCAATGTTCCAACACCTATCTAAAGCCTTCAAGAATGGAGAAGAGACACACCTTCCACAAAGAAAAAAGTGAGATTAGTTGTACTTCTTATTACCTTGCTCTTAAAATTGTGTATTCCACTCTTAGAGAGAGTTTGAAATCCATTGTAGCTCAACCATAAGAGCATTCCTACCTTGTGAGGTTACCCTACTTTGGTTAAGAGAGGGGAAAGTTTGGTGGTATCCTTGTGAGAAAGAAACCACTAATATACTCTAAATAGAGGGAGATTTTGTGGTGTCCTTATGAGAAACAAATCACTATATACTCTACTAGGGAATTAGGTAGACGAAGGTTTATCAAATCCTCGTAAGCAAAAATTTGAGAGTGAAGAAAAATTCCAAGCAAAGGGGACTGGATGTAGATCACACCCTGAACCAGTATAAAAATAGCCTGTGCAGTCTTCTCCTACTCCCTCATCTATTTTATTTTCAGCACTATTTGTATTTAAATTATTTTCAATTTTATTAGAATTTTATTTTATAATTTTCTCTTATTGAACCAACTCACCCCCTCTTGGTTCTTCAATATATATATATATATATATGAGAGAGGATCCTCTCATGTTGAAATTGCACATTGTCATGTGCATATCTCAACCATTAGTTAAGTTACCTTAAAATGGTAAAAAGTGAAAAAAATAAAAAAATTAATGGTCAAGATATACACATAATAAGGTCATGTGCAATATATATACGACAACAAATTGACAACTCAAAAACACAAATATTTTAAGTACAAATTAGTCAAAATACTCACTTTAAATAAATTGTAAGGAAATACCAACTCCTAATAATTTTTAGGTAGCAAAGAAATTTAAATTTTACCATTTAAAAGTAAACGCTACCATAGAAGGAGTATTTAAAAAATTAACTAGTAAGAATATACTAAAAATAATAAATATATGAAAATAAGAAAATTTAAATAATTAAATATAATCAAAATTTATTTAGAGAAAATTACACTCGCTCCTGACATTTCCAAAAAAGACAACATATTTCAAAGTTCCTCTAAAACTAACACTTCACTCCCAATCATTCTCAAAAGTAACATTCTAATCATTGAGTTTAGCCAAGCATTAAAACTTTTCTAAAACTAACTGTTGGCACCAAAAAATTTGTTGAGTGTCCTTGGCCAAAGATAAAACTTAGCTAAGTAAGGTTTTGACAATGCCCCTAACATTAATTGAGCCAAAAGTTGCCATGATAAAAAAAGATGATGGCCAAGGACAGGGCCAAAGTTCTAATCGGCTGAGCTAGACTCAAATGGTTAATCGACTCGGATGGAAAACCAATCTTGAATACAAGATGGTGGACCTAAAAGAGTCGAGGCTTAGGTTGAAAGCCTCTAAGTCCAGCGCTTGATGTGCAATACCGAATAGGCAAACATGTGTTAGCTTCTCCACACTATGGCTTGGAAAGACAAGCCAACTAAGGTAAATAGCACACAACCGTGGCGATTATCCAAGAGTAGTTATGGAAGAAGTCTTGCTTATAAATAATGTAAGACTCAGCCATTTCAAAATATCCTGGAATCAACAACCCAATTTGTCTTATTTACTTTATTTTACTTTCCTTGTACCTTTATTCTTTTAGTTTTAGTCTCATTTATAGACTTTTACCTCCTCAACTGTACTCATTTTCCTCTTTAAGCTATCGTCATGGATTAGCCATCGAAGCTTAAGAACGATACCAGTTGTAATTGGTTAGAGATTTAATAAAACTCTCGTCGATTACATTATATCCATCTTTAATTGTGTTTTGGTTACATTAATGCTTGATCTTGGCCAAGTGCTTTCCTTGAGTAACCTGGGAATCCATATCCAAGGAGTAGATTTTCCTCCTTGGAGTAATCATTTGACTTTTGGAATCGAAGGGCTTTGACTAACCAATTTCAAAGTCTGGCACATCTAGCACATCAATTCATCTAATAGCCAAGAAATAACTTGAATATATTTTTTGGCACACCTAGTAGTACAGTTCAATAGATCAAACAAAATTTCTAAAACCAAGTTTAGATCATACTTGGCATGTGATTCTAAGATTAGGAAAAACAATTATGTCAAGCCCACAACCATCAAAATAGAATAACCAGAGGATTGGAGGTCCACCGGTGACCACATCAGCAGCATCTTGTACCCCTCTAAGGGGCATAGGTTTATGCAGGATACTGTGACTTAGCCTGTGGTTAGTATGACAGCTTCTTCTTCGAGTAATTCCCCAGCATTTGGGAGAAGAAGAGAGCAGCCAACTATTATGACCACATCTTTCATATGTGAGCAAATTGACATGGGGCTAAATGACATAATGCTTGAATTATCCAAACAATTAGCCGATATTGTTAAGCCTATGGTCCATAACGAGATCCAAGTGGCCCAACAGCATGCTGATATGAGGGATAATTCAATATTAGTCGCACCATGGGAAAAACTTGCCAATGGTAATGCCTCAGCTAATCAGCCAAGGGGTCAAGCAACCCAACCATCGAATTGCAATATGGATAGGTGAGTCTTGTAGGTTACCCAATATTCTAGGAAACATTGGATTGTTGGCCCTATCCACTAACCTGAGGGGAAAAGCATGGAATAAGACCCATGATCCACCCATAGTGAGCGGTTATGGAATGAATGGGAATATAAACGTAGCTACATATAATGGTTATGCTATGGCTTCACCATATTCGGAATCGGTAAACAGCATTAACATGGCATAGGCTCAGCATCTATCAGTAACCGCTATGGGAGGACCAACATATACGTATGCGAGTCAAAATATGTTTTCACAACCTTAGAACCCATATACACCAACTCAAGTTGCATATCCTCAATCAAGTGTTCACATTGCCCAACTCTAAAACTTCAACATACAAGGTCTTAATAATCAACCCACTAACAAGCAAGAGGTTCCACTGCAAGTCCCACCATGCAAATAGACCTTCGTGCGATTGGCCAGCCTTCGCTGGATCCTAACATGATTGTTGAGGCTATCAAGTGACATTTTGGCATCTAACTTAGGCCATTGGATGGTCCAGTTTATAGGAAGTCATACCCTGACTGGGTCAAAGGATTCCTTTACCGAGAAGCTACAAAACTCCAGACTTTTCCACATTTTTTGGTGAAGATGTGAAATCCATGATAGAGCATGTAAGCTGTTTCATGGCTCAGTGTGGTAAAGCCAACCAAAATGAATATTATAAACTGCAATTATTTTCATTATCATTAATAGGGGGCTACTTTCTCTTAGTACTCACCATTAGCTCCTAATTCAGTTCAAAGCTGGGCCAATATGGAAAGACTGTTTCATGATCGCTTTTATAAGACCCAGCTTGAGGTATCCATTGCTGAGTTGATGTGTCTCAGGCAATTACCAAACGAACTGGTGGCTAATTTCCTAGAGCGGTTTAGAAGAATAAGTAGTTAATGCACTGTACAATTACCTAAGTCTGAGTGTGTCACTGCTGCCGTTAATGTAACATCCTGTCAAAATAATACTTAATTAATTTAAAATAATTTCATATTTGTTAGTCTAGATATATTAACATAAAATATTCATGTTCCAACTACTCTATTAATTAATAGTAATAAAAAATAATGAAAATGAAAATCCTAAATTTAAAAATGTCACTGACAAAAATAAAGGCAAAATTGTCAAATCACTAAAAAGAAATTAAAATTAAATATTTTCTTATTTTACTAAATATTGCAAAATTAAATCCTTTAGAAATTACTAATAGCAAATTATAACTCTATTAAGACAAAAATATCCTTAGTGTAATAACCCTTGATCCCGGCTCAATTAAAACAATTGTGAAAAAGGGTTTCTGTCGGCTAACAAGTAGTTGATAAGTATGTTAGGTAATTAAAATTGTGACAGAAATATCATAGTAAAAAAAAAAAGTGGATAATGATTATAAAATTTACTTACATATTGAGCCTATTAAGGGTAAAAGCGCCTAAAAACATAGAAATAATTAGAAATAACCTTGGAAGAATTATAATAAAATTTTAATTGATTATTTGACTCAATTTAAATATACAAAACTGAGTTATAATTATTTTAGAATTTATTTTAGTAATTTATTAGAAGGTTATGTAATTAAGAATTTATTATTTAATTAAGAAAACATGGAAATTAATATTCTAAAAGTTAGGACGAAGTGAGATATAATTTTTGGCCCATCAAATTAATTAGATTAATTTCAAATAAGTTTTAGAAATCAAATTGGCCTTAAATCCCAAAATTCTTGTAACAAGAAAATTTATTAGACTATATTAATTAAATCAATATATGTTAATTTATCTAGAATTAGATTAATATCATTTAGTATTATGAAATAAGAATTGATCTTAACCCTTGTTCTTGTCAAGTGGCGCCATTCTAAAAAATCTTGGGGACCAAGTAGTTGCTTTTAGGATTTCATTTAAGGAAACTTAGCTAATAAGGAGTTGTCATGTAGCTTCTCCTCTTCTCTAAGTAACATTATCATAGAATTTAAAAATACATTATTGACTCCTCATAATAATAATAATAATAATGGTAATGATGATGATGATGATAAATCTTTAAGGCTTTTAAGAAAAGAATAAAAATAAAAAGAAAGAAAGAAGTGCACATTGCAATACTTACACGAGCACTAGATATCATCACTTACATCCTAGACTTAGTGGCCAAGTATCCTCGGCCAATAATGTGGAGGGAGTGAGTCCAATTGTGAAGCAGCAGGCAAGAAGAAAATAATAATAATAATAATAACAAAACTAATAGCAAGAGAGTAAAAGTGAGGATTTACTAAAGTGGGATATAGGCAACCGTGAAAGAAAAAAGAGAAGCCAAGCAAGTTAGAGAAATAAAGCACTTTTCCCTTCCTCATGTTGCTGTCACAGCAGAGAAGAGAGTTGGTGAGAGTTTTCACTTTCTTCTCCTTCAAACATCAAAGAAGGAGGAGTCTTGAGGCAAAACACTTAGCGAGAATTCTTGCTGTTCTCCAAGGAATGGTACTAAGCGCCACCATCTTCATCAACTCACCATCACCACCATCTTCATCCCATCGCCACTATCAACATCATCATCTCCATCATCCTTTTTAATCCCAAGCAAGTAGGGGTTCTTATATCTTCTACCTCTTGCTGAACCCTCCCATGGTCTTCTTTAATTTTGGTTGATGTTTGTGATTGTTGATGCTCATGTGTTTATCTTTTGATCTATTGCTTTCTTATGTTGCTGAAATTTTCGCTGGGTTACTGGACTGCTGTTATTGCGTGATTTTTTTTATCCTAGTAGATCTCATTATTTTGATCTGGAAATTTTATATGTTGGATTTAACATGTCCATGTGACTGCCTGTAAATTTTCGTGAATTTTTGTGGAGGTTTACTATTTTTAAAAATTTCGGACAGAATTGCCCTGTTATTGAACCTGTGATGGATTTCTGGAAACACTGAAATTGTCCATTTTTGTTAATATGTTAATTCTGCGAATTTAGACTTCAAATTTTTACATAATGTAATAACACATGAAAATATGACTGAGAATTTTTCTGGGTTTTTTAGAGATGTTTAACTATATGAAATAAATCCTTGAAATTGGAACTGCCTAATTAAAAACAGGAATTTGACCTATCCGGGTTTTGGGATTTTATTACCCTCATTACTCTTAAGAAATTGACATGAAATTTTTACAGAATACTCTTAACATACCAAAGGACCAACTGACAAAGTTATATGAATTTTAGAGATAATTTACTATTTTAATTGTATTTATTTTCTGGGCTATTTGCTGTATGAGTTTTCTGTTTTTTTCTGCCCAAAATGTGAAAACTTATATCTTTTGTTAAGTTTGACCCAAGAAAGTATAATAAGACCATGGACTATGATTCTAGGGTTAAAGTGACAAATAATGAATAAAACATTAAGAACCCAATTGGCAATGGATGGAATAAACTAAGTAAGTCATAACACTTGGCCCAATTGCTCATGAAAACTAAACCTATATACACCTTCTCAATGTCTTGTTTCATTTTGACTATGGGCTTGTATGTACAATATATGCTCTACATGAACATTCATGATCATATGTGTATTATACTGCATGTGAATCAATTTCCATATAATGTGTGAAGCGTAAGTTATTATGCATGAGCATATGTGTGAAGTGCATAATATTAAAGATCTCAAGGTATGACATGGTGAATGTGTGGATCATGCATGAATGAATAAAGTTTTTATGAAAGGTATGGTGACTATCTTGGCCCCACCTTAAAGTGGACAAGTGGGATATTCACTATGGTTGTACGAAAATGTTATGGCGAATGTCTTGGCCCCACCTCGTAGTGGATCGGTGGGACATTCACCGCTCTGTTTGGAGTGGATGGTTCAGCTTGGGCATGGGGCCAATATCCATGGTTTTGATCTAGGATCAATGGATGCCCTGGTAGAGAGCTCTCGGTAGATCGTGGCAGGAGATGAGTAGAGGCCACTAGCTTCCCTCCTACTAAGCAAAGGAAAAAGGAAAGAGGAAAGATTAGAAAAGTAAAGTGTATTAGCATGCATTGCAGTTCTCGGTGGATGTGGTCGCCACCCTGATGGACGCTTTTTCATCAGTTTTAATGGTGTACGGGCCCCTCAGCTTTGATGTTGGAAGTCCATCAGCCCTGACAAGAGGAATTGCCACATACATTCTATTTATTCTCCACTCATGATATTATGACCGTCTTGTGCATTCATTCAATTGTCTCACTTATATCTTCTATTGCCTTATATATTTATATGTCACTACTTCCTATATACCTTTTAGGTGTTTTCCAAGTATTAATGATGTGAATTGGTGCTATCTGTGCTACTATTGTACTATTATTATATCTGTTTATCTAAACCTAGAAGATTTTTGGGTGCATGGCAGACCCCTGGGAGTACCACCCCTACTGAGATTAGTATCTCACCCCTTTTTCTTGGTGTTTCTAGGTACATGACAGGATAGCAAGGTTCGGATTCATTAGGACGCTTCATGTCTATAGAATAGTATAGAAAGCTCTTTTATGTATTTTGTCTAGTGAGTGTGACCACAGAGTTGTATGTCAGCACGGTAATTGTATAATTGGACTATATGTATTAATTAATATAGTTGTAATCACTCTTAATTTTGATTAATTAATTGAGCAATGACTTTAGTATTCTCACTATTAATCTAGGAGAATAAAAATATAATTCATAAAATAATGATTTTTGCCTATTAGTGGGAAAAGTAATAAATTAGTAATACGCTCTAGTTATTCAAACAGAAAGAAAAAACAATTAGATAATTAAAAAGAATAATCTATGTGATGCATACTAGATTAGTTACTAATCATAATTGATAATAATTAGGTTAATAATTAAACTAGTAGGGTGTTACAGTTAACAATATGCACCCTCAATTGAGGAAGAGGCTAGTAGCCATAGAATATTCAAACTTGGCCCAATTGTCATCTAGAGCTTCAGGGTAGAACAATGCATTGTTGAGAAAGGGCAGAGAAGATCCAATCGAGTTGGGCTAAGAGGACCACAAATGCTCTCAATTATAGATTACAATTCGGCCAAGGAGGATGTTTAGGAGGAGCTTGAGACGCAGACAGATATTGTGGCAGTTGAATTCGTACATAGCAAGCCATATATTTGCCAAGCCTTAACACATTCCAAGGGCAAAGAGGTGGCTAAGCCCAATAAGAAGGCTTATTTGTTTGACATTTCCAAGATAGACCAAATATTTTATCACTTTGTGAAAAACAAGTAAATCAAGCTTTTGGAAGGCCACAAAATACCTCCGGCTGATTAGATAAAAGGCAAAAAATATTGTAAGTGGTATCACTCTTGGTGTAACACCCTAATAGTCCCATTTTATGCTTAAGTCATATTATGGAATTACTAGTTGTTATCTTTGCTCGCGGAACTAACATTACCTTTTATAAATTACCTTTTAACGAAAATAGGGGTAAATTTTTTTTTTGAATAATAATAAGTAAACTATTTTGAAAACCAAGAGCCCTGAGCGCATCATGAACGTGTAAAACAAATGTCGCTATCTCATTCATACATCACATTTAACATACATAAAAGTCATAAGAATAGCCACAATCTTAGATAAAGATAACATTCATTTCATAGCCATCACATAGTTAATATAGTAGCAGTCATTCACAATGATAACAATGGGTTCGATACCTACTGTCGGCCCTACAAAATAACCTAATGAAATACATGATAAAAAGAAATACATAAGAAATCCCATCCACCTACACATGCCACAAGAAAAATGATAACCCTAGCTACAACCAAAAGTGGCTATCCTCATGCTCGGCTCCGCATGTAATCAAATCCTCACTCATCTGGTAGGAGGTAGCCATTCCCGAATCTACCGGGAGGAATATCACCACGTCCTCCTCCTCGAGCACGGCCACGCCCATGAGGCACAGCACGAGTACGAATGAACCCGCGACTGCGAACCGGGGGTGGTGTGTGACAAGGGGCTATAGAAGAAGAAGACGAATTAGACCACAGACGGGTAGGAAGGCTAAGACGGGTCCGTATCCACATGGTAGCTCGGATAAGATGACTCCGAAGGATCGGAATCCAACGAAACTGTCGGTGTCAGACGAGTGTCCGAATCGGAATCTCCATCAGTGGGGTACCTCGGAGGATGGAAAGGCAGGCGAACGTCATCCATAGTGATGTCCTCGAACGGCTAATGAGGGCAAAAAATGGACTCATCACGGGTGCATGGAACTAGCAGCTATGGAACATGTAGACCCGCATCGCTGCCTGAGCAGTCAGCACAGATGCATTTAGCACCAGGTCGAAGTGCCAATGTATCACCGGAAACTCGATGAAAATCACCACCATGCCTAATGCCGGCATCCTCTGAAGATGACATAGAAACGTAGGAGTGAGAAATACTAAATTTCTCAGTAGGATCGCGACTAGACAAACACAGTGTTATCATCATCGTCCCAGCCAGTTTGGGTTTAATTATAAAAGCAGTGGACAGATATAAGTTCAATTTTAATGGTTTTGAAAACATAAACTCCGAAGCGGGTTGCTTTTAAACTTAGCATCATAACTACATCATCATAATCTAACATACATACTGAAAGATAGAGTAAACATTCATAATGCAAATAGGCAACATAAGTACATGCAAGGACATGCATTATCATAGACTTAACCATGGTTATACTTTTGACTTTACTTTCATTTTTAGCACGTGCTTAACATTCTTTACTTTCCTTTGAAATAGACTGCTTTTAGACATGAGCTCATTCCATGACCGTTGTCACGCAATACTAACCAAATCAGACTAAGCCGATATTGGTTACCTCTAAGTTGGAGGGTCTTCCATGTTACCTTTGCCTCCTCTATAGAGGTTCCTTATGGATCGCCGTCTCCTACTTCCCAGAAGTGATCGAGGGGTCATGTCCCATTCTTTCATTTCTTATCATTATACTTTACATGCATAACACTTTTTTTACTAGACACATAGAATGATATGACTAAGTCCATAATTTTGACGGAAATCAGGCAGCATAATGGCTAGACTGGAGCTTCTCCAAAATGCCAATCATAAACTTTCAACCAACAGTTCATCATATCTATATCATATCATCACACTCATCATTCAATCATGAGACAAAGCTCAATCAAACTCATCATTCATCATGCCGAATAGCATCACCCATTCATACCCTAAAGGGGTTTATAGTTATGTTTTTCTTTGCGAAAAATATTATGAATCATCATATGAATTCTCGTGATTACCCATAAGAGAATCACATAGTTAGGATATATGTTTGTGGCCTTTTAGTTACTTAGTCCTCGTATGAAAGTATTCAACTTAAGTATATATCTTATGGAGGACTTGTTCAAATTAATTAAGTTAAGTGATTGTTTCCTTTCCTTGAGATAGTGCACTTAGTGATTCCTAAGTTTATGGTATGCTTAGAGGCCCTAATCATACATCTGATCCCAAGGAGTTCAAGATCCCTCTAATCCTTCGGTCATGACAATACATAACCACATCATGAACCCAACAACACCATGTTCACTAATCACCAAGGGTGATTTTTAACTTCTTCAAGGTCTCAACTTTATGACTTAAAGTTGTCTCTACATTAAAAAGGTTCCTACTTTATCAACTAGTGATATGAAACATTGACTTTAAGGTTAAAAAGTCTTGATCTTCATAAAAATTAACACCTTTTTGCATTGTTTTGGTTCAAGATCTAAACTTTATGAATTAAATGTTACAAAACAACACTTTTATGACTTAAAGGTTTCATTCTTGATTAAAGTTTGAAACTTTATGAAAGGTCTTTTCTTTAGGGTTTGATTTCTAAGACATAAAGTAACAAGATATTATTTTATAACTTAAAAAGGCTTGTTATTCTAAAAGGCTTAGACTTTTACATGTATCTTTGTCTTCAAAATAAAACAAAAGAAGACTTTATGATGGCACTAAAACTTGCGCCACTTTTTGTGCATCAAGAAGCAAACTTTTTAAAGTTTAAAGCTTTTAAAATGTTCGTAGTCTTATCAAATCATGAAAACATAAAAAAGTGAAGCTTTTCTAATCATCAACTCATCATAAAAAAAAGAAAAGAACAACTTTAAGCAAGATACCATCAAGAACATATTTCCCTAAAAGAGGAAACTTAAGAACACATGAAGAACAACAAGAACATATTTTTCTAAAAGAGGAAACTTAAGAACACATGAAGAACAACAAGAACATATTTTTCCTCTTTACAAGAACATATTTTTCCAAAAGAGGAAACTTAAAAACACATGAAGAACAATAAGAACATATTTTTCCAAAAGAGGAAACTTAAGAACACATGTAGAACAACAAGAACATATTTTTCGAAAAGACGAAACTTAAGAACACATGAAGAATAACAAGAACATATTTTTATTTTCCTAAAAGAGGAAACTTAAGAACATGAAGAACAACAAGAACATATTTTTCTAAAAATGGAAACTTTTGCTCTTGAAGAGCATGAAGGATCTTCTCAAGTTTTCATTTAGAGATCTTGGTCATGAAAGAACCAAGCTCCAAGCTTTCTTGAGTAAACAAAATGAAAAAGATGAAGATCACTACCTTCCTTGAAGATGGCGCAAAAACAAGAGAAAAGGAAGAAGAAGATGATGGCTCCTCTTGATGATGATGGTGGTGATTTTGCAAGAAGGAAGGAGAAGCTCTTGAAATCTTGTGAAAATGGAGGTTGTAGTGTTTTGATCTTATCTCCAAAGACCCAAAGATGAGGTCTTTGAAGGGCTAAGTGAGTGGTTTTGGGTGGTGGTGGTGGAGAAAGGAAGAAGAAGATAAAGAAGATGAAAAAGTGTTTAGAGAGAAGTTGGAGGATTTGATTCTAAGAGAGAGAATGGGATGAGTGAAAATAAAAATGGATGAAGGAGGGAAAAAGAGAAAGTGGCGTCTACATTAAAAGGAGGAGAGTGAGATATTTTGCTTAATTTTGTGTCATCTTGTGTTAATTAGTGATTAAGGGGACAAATAGGATGATGAGGAGACAAAGCATAGTCAAACTCTTACATAAAGTAGTCTTGTCTAATGCTTTATGCTTTAATGACATCACTCTCTACTTTATTATCTAGTTGACTAAATTTGAATTTAATCATGTGATTAAGTGCTCATACAACTTAATTAAGGTGATTAAGCAAGGATTAGTGATTAACACACAAGAATACAATTAACAAAATTTAATCTTATGATTAAGCTTAATTAAGCTTAATTAACCTTAATTAAACTCGAGTAAGCTAATTAAGGGCGATTAGTGCTTAATTAAGCTATAAAGGCTCTGACTCGCTTAATTAGAGATTATCTAATCTCGATTAAGTATTCTCTTGACTTTTCTCATCCGAATCAACCCCCTAATTAAGCCTTAATCTCATAATTTCTCATTAAGTGCCTAATTACTTAGGGTTACTGAGGTAATTTAGCACGACATGAAATTGAGGATGTTACACTTGGACCTATCGTACTAATAATTGCATAGTATTCACAAATTCCATCCAGAAAGCTCTAAAGGAAAGAAGGCTTTAGCTGGATGAGAAGGGGACATGACTGTGGAAACTAATCCATTTGGTCTATTTATAAACATGGTGTCAGTCTCCATTTCTCAAAAAGAAAAGAAAGGAGGCAAAGTCCCATGATGGGAAAGAAAACTAAAAGAAAAGGACAAAATTGGGCCTTCTCAGGAAACAATCTAGAGGGCCAAGGTAGTAAAAACCCAAGAGGTTAGGAGGCATAATACTAACCGAAAGATTAGCATCTTCCAGAGGTTGTAGTATCCAGGTTCATTTCAAGAAAGGATTGGATGCCACAATCAGCCCAAGAAAGAACCTAGTCACCTCCATATAGCCCAAAAAACCTAGTATAAGAAAGGTAAAAAGCTTGAACAAACTGTAGCTCCAAAAATCACAGAACACCCCTTGCCGAGAAAGTCTAAACATTCTATAGAATTTTACTTTAAGAAATGGTCTCCTTCTCTCAAAATTATAGTGCTAAACAAGGAACAATCTTGTAACACCCTACCAACTTAATGTTATGCTTAAGTCATAGCATGAAATTGGATAGGTTGCGTTACCGTGTTAGTATTCCATCTATAGCTATATTCCTTATACTATAATTTCTTTTTGTCTGATATGCATATATATATATATATATATATATATATATATATATGCATATATATATATATATATATATATATATGACGAATATCCCTATGAAACGGCGCGCTATCATATAATAGACGTGAATAGCATTATAAAAACGTAATAGAGTTTAATATATCATAATAAAAAAGGGTACGAATATGTGATATATTAACAACTGTATATGTACATAGGTATGTCGAAAGCCAACGCTTCAGTCTATATATATATTAAAAACAGAGGGAACAAGGAAACAGCAAAATTCCTATGGCTAAAAAGCGGAGGCAGAAATAGCAGGAGCCGGCTGTGTCCAAAGAGTCCAACTCGGAGTCCTGGTGAAGCTGCAGGTCTGGGATCTCAGTGAAGAGAGTGGCCGTTGAGCTCTTCGCCAGCGTCTGAGAATGATGCGGAAATATAACACGGGGTGAGAATTTAAGGAAATTCTCAGTAGGTTCCACGTGTGGTGTTTGACTGACGTCACATTCATTCTCAGTTGCCTCGGGTTTTATTTAATTATAAAAATATGTGTTCAAACTAAACTAACCATTTTAATGAGTTCAATAAAATATCTGGTCCGAGGCAAGGTTCAGTTTTACTTTAGATAGCATAAGAAACAGAATAGGCTACTAACAGTAAAACATAGGATAATGAGCATAGCAAATAAACATAAAGTAGTACGTAAATATAACAGACAAACTGTAAACATCCTGAAATAATCATGCCATGTAATCATGCATTCATGTAATTATGCAAACTCATACTTGAACTTTCCTTCATAAACTTTTCATTTCCTTTCATCATTTTTCCATCTCTTGGTCCCCTGGGAGTTCTTGGCCATTTAGACTCCTAGGTAATAGTCTGCTTATCAGGATCAATCTCATTCCTATACAGGAATTGCCGGGTTTACTTTCCCCGACGTTCCCACCAATCTATTCCCCTTAACTTCTTATCCGAGGCTGGTCCAAGTAGCATGGAACTTTCATAGTGACATAATCCTTATCATAACTTTCATGGCTTACTTGAAATTGCATATGCATTAACATGTAATTCATAACTTGTGCATGGGTTCTACCGAAATTTCGGCAGCATAACGGAACGAATCCGCTTCCCCATGAATAGTGCCAGCATACCAGAATATCAATTTGTCACAAAGAGTACAACATCACGTTCATATTCCAACATTGAACTCATATCAACATCAAATTCATTAAGGCAGAGTTTCTGCCCCAGCATAATCAACCAACCCGGTTTTCATAATTCAAGCCATTATTTCTATTTAACTCATTTGGACCTCAAATTTGTATATGTTAAAGTGTTATGTGTCTAGTTTCTAGCCTCTTTGGTCCCATCTAATTTTGATATCTATAGCTCAAGATATTTAGATTTTACTTCGGCCTGCCCAGTGGCTAGCCAGAATCAGACACCTAAAAGTAAAAATCCACTAAAAATCGAAAACTAACTCAAATGATATGAAATTGGACTCATATTAAAGATAACAGGGTAAAGTTTCATTTCCAAAAAGTTTCATTCCAATTGACTTAGTAGGGCTCAAGTTATAAGCCCCGAATTCTGACCTTCCTAAGCTGCCCTGTTCTGACCCGGTTGGGACATAGGGTAACTTTCTTGGATCACTGGGAGCAACTGGGACCTTATCGAATTCTGAAATTTTTATGGGACATTCTCCTATGTGTAAGATTTCTAACAAAGTTAGTTTCATTCATTTTCGATAGTGTAGGTCGAGTTCTACCCTAAATAACCTAGTCTGCCGGGAGCCAGAGTCAAAACCCTAGGCCGAAATTCAAAAATTCATAACTCTCTCAATTCTAAACCAAAATCCTTATATGATATATCCATAGAACGCCCTGGATGTCTAGTTTCATTTAAAATTGGTTTCATCAAATTTGATCGGCTGTAGGCGGAGCTGTGCACTCCGCCGTATGGACTGCCGAGGGGTTTGGGGTTCTCTTGCTCTCCATCTCTTCCTATTTTCATTCTTTCTTGGTTCAAATTCGGTTTCAACTAAACAAACAGCTCAAAACCAATCACATATCATCATAATCATCCATTTAACACATCAAGAATCATGAAAACAACCCAAACTCAGCCAACCCATACCACAGATTTGGTGGAATTGTTAAACTCCTACCTTTGTTCCAAGTGATTGTGCTGGATTTTTGAAGCTTGGATGATCACGGCTGGAATTGGCTTGAGTTTTGGTTGGAGTTTTTGTGTGTGAAGAAGAGAGAAAGAGAGCTGAAAGGAGAAGAGGAAAGTGGCGCAAGGAAGGGATCAGAATGGGTGATAAAGGGTGCAAAAATTCTGATTGTTTGAGTGGCTCTAGTTAACTCACTTTGGCTTGTGATTGGCTAGAGCTTGTATGGCTGAAATTCAGCCAAGCTTGCCTCCTTTCTTGTGGCCAAAGTGGCGCCAACTTGAGGGATTAAGTGGCTGAGTTATCAGCCACTCAAGGTAAGGTTGATGAGTTAAAATTGTATTGGTTCGGTTCCGACAGTTTAAAATACCATAAACTTACCGATATCCTTTAAATCAGTAAATCGGTTTTCAATAAAATTTTATGAAATCTCCTATACTCTAACTTAATTCTCTCTTATCTAAACTCAAGTAATTGTTAATCAATTGAGTCTAAATAATGGTTTAACCGAAATCTATTTATTTTCAATTATTCACTAAAATCGAATAATTAGGCGAAAAACGGTGGATGTTACAAATCTCAAGCGAGAAAAATGATCAAGCCAAGAAAGGAGGTGAGGCAGAAAAGTGGGATTAAATTGACAACCAGAAAAGCAAAAGGAAAAAGAAGGTCAGAAACCACTACTAACTAGGATTCAAAAGAGGAGGTTACAATGAAGAACCAAGGAAAAAGTAAGAAGTATAATGGCCATGCTTAAACAATCCAAGAGGATTAAGAAAGAACTAGTAATATCTCCAATCACTACTCCAAAGTCGGAGCAAACTACTGAGTTATCCAAGGAGTTGGACAAAATGATTGCCAAGCTGACAGAGGAGCTAGATGTTGAGGCCCTACTAGTCGAGCCTATAGAATTCATCCAACAAGGTGAATATTTGAAAATTTTGTTAGATGATTTGTTGAATAACAATGATTTCCTGGATGACCTTCAGGATGACTCAACCGCTATAGCCACAATTGGAATTATACCTCTAGACTTTGTTGATCAAGACGGAAATTCCTGGTAATTGGCAGGAGATGTAATGGTAAAGGAAGCCGAATGTGCAGCCTTAGTCCTAGCAGAATCAAAAGAGATAAAGTCCAAAAAGTGGACCAAAGCTGGAGGTCTCTTTACATCAAAGCTCATGTAAATGGTAAGCCCATCCACAAAGTGTTGATTGATGGAGGAGCTATGTTGAATATGATGCCCTACAGTATGGTCAAAAAGCTTGGAAAGAGCTGTAAAGACCTAAAGGAAACCAATAAGACTATGTCTAACTTTACTGGGGGAAATACTCCAACATTAGGTTTCCTTATTGCCGAGTTCACAATGGGGTCTTGGACAACCAACACAGTGTTCTTTGTGGTGGATGCTAAGCCAAGCTATACTATTTTGCTGGGCAGAGAAGGGATTTATCCTAACCAATGTGTGCCTTCTACATGCCACCAGCAACTTCAATTTTGGAATGGAGACCAGGTTGAAGTGGTAGATGCATACCCCTTTCCCATTTATAGCTGATGTAAGGATGCAAGATGCCTTACTATATTCTCCAAAGATCGAACCTATCTCCTAGCCTGAAGATGTTACATTAGACTTTATCAAGTCCTTTGACTTATCATTGGTTAGGTTTAAAGTCACAGTTGAGGTCGACCCACGACCTAAGAATGATCATAATGATGGAGCCTGAGGAACAAGTACTGCAAGAGGTCTTACAATGGCTAACATGTTATTTAGTTGAATCTAAAATTCAAGAAGGTATTGTCAAAAAATAGCTAGCAGAGATAGACTTGGCAGAAAAGGAAAATGAGGAAAGACAGAAGGTATAGAATGAAGCAACTATGGCAAAAAAGAAGCCGAATTTTGAAGCCTAAGACCTTCTGGTGGAAGTGAATCTAGGAACCGGTGAAGAACTAAGAATGACAAAGATTATTGGTTTGCTACCGAAAAAGGGCCGAGATCAGTTAATCTAACTTATTAGATGGTATCGGGATTATTTTGCCTAGGGGGACATGGCTGACGCATAGGGGGGACAAGCCCCTAGCAAGCCAAACCAACATTTTTTAGAAAAATTGATGGAGTTTACTTTTAAAAACTGAATGTTTCCTACAATACAAGTATCTTGCCATATCTAACAAAATTAGATTTTATAACAAAATAAACAACATGGCATTCTCAAAATGCCCAGATAGGGTATATATATATATATATAGATCCTGCCTAAGGACTAGTGGAGCAATTCTGAAGGCTTATAGAGTTTAGATTCAAATTAAAATTCATAATGCATCATGAAATCCAAAAATGGCTCACACTACAAGTGTTGGGCTCACCAAACGAGGAGTGGCTCTACTAGGCTAAAGTAGCTGAATTCATGATGACACCTGAAACTGAAATATGAGAAGAAGTGGGGTTAGTTGAACTAACTCGGTGAGGGACCACATATCCATAACAAGCATGGGACAAGCTTAAAAATAAGAAAAAGTCAACAAAAGGATGCTAAATTTCATATCTTATGCCCCTATGAGGTAATGTTTGGCAAGTAGGTTCTCTCTCTCTCTCTCTTAGTAATTATTCCTTCTAATATCGTCGTAAGTTAAACAAAATTTATGCTGGCACACAACCAAAATTTTCTTTCATGCTCTAAATTGAGGTTTTCATGCCTTAACCCCTAGATCTTCATGGATTTATATAGGACTATCACAATTTTTTATTCCTTACTTAACTAATATCATTCATTTACGATTGGAGCACAATCAAGAGTCACAAAATAACATGAAGAATTGCTATCATATAAATAGATTTACAATTCTCATCATACAAGAAAGTTTGGCAAGCTCAACTTACATAAATCTTGAAAACTTACACGAGGCCAATGACATACAAATAAGAATCCCTCACCTAAACATCAAACAACCCCAATCATCGTATCATCATCATAATATAGCTATCAAAAATAGAATAGATATAGGCATTATCTCACCTAAATACCAAATTTCTAATTTGCTACCCAAACTGAAAGTCTCATGTCATATCAATTTGGAATTTTGAACAAAATTAACACCAACTTAATCAAGACTTATATCCAAACATAACTAGTCACCAAAAGAATCAACAAAACCCCACTAATAGCCACAGAATTTTAATTTGCCGCATTTTCAAATTATGGCCAAGACACACCTTAATCCCAATAATAAAGTTATCTAGCTTTAGGTGTAACACCCTACTAATTTGATGTTATGCTTAAGTCATAGCATGAAATTAGGTAGATTGTGTTACCGTAATAACACTCTGTTTACCTTTTCTGATTTATTCTTCTTTAAACAGTCATCATCATATTATTATTATTTTTTTTTTTCTTGAATAAAACAAAACGGCGCGCTGCTATACTATGAACGTAACGAAACTCAACATAATACCACAACAGATAAGGAATAGTATAATAACATCAACTGTATACATACGTGTATCTTTACATGATAAGAGTCATTGCTTCGGTCTATACACTCACATATATATATATATATATATATATATATATATATATATATATATATATATATATATATATATATATATATATATATATATATATGTACAACAGATGAAATAAGGAACAGCAAAATTCCTAGTGCTAAAAGCAAAGGCAGAACTAGCAGGAGCAGGCTATGTGCAACAAGTCCACTCGGAGTCATAGTGAAGCTACAGGTCTAGGATCTCAGTGAAAAGAGTGGTCGTTGAGCTCTTCGCCAGCGTCTGAGAATGATGCAGGAAATATAGAACGAGGTGAGAATTTAAAGAAATTCTCAGTAGGGTTGTGTTTAGTGGTTATCTATCGTCACATGCATTCTCAGTTGCCTCGGTTTTTACTTAATTATAAAAACATGTGCTCAAACTGAAATATCCATTTTAATGAGTTCAAGAAAATATCTGGTCCGAGGCAAGGTTCATTTTTTACTTTAGACGGCACAAGAAACAGAATAGATTACTAATAATGTTTCTCAGAATAATAAACAGAATAAATAAATAAACGGCAGTAAATAAATATAGTAGACAACTGAAAACATCTTGATATAACTATTCCATGTATTCATGCATTCATGTAATCATGCAGACTCATACTTAAGCTTTCCTTCATAAACTTTTCATTTCCTTTCATTATTTTTCCATCTCTTGGTCCCCTGGGAGTTCTTGGCCATTTAGACTCCTAGGTAATAGTCTGCTTCTCAGGATCGAGCTCGTTCCTATATAGGAATGCCGGGTTTACTTTCTCCGACCTTCCCACCGATCTATTCCCCTTAACTTCTTATCCGGGGCTGGCCCAAGTAGCATGGAACTTTCATAGTAACATAATTCTTAATATACTTTCATAACTTTCCTTGAAATGCACAGGTATTATCATGAAATTCATAACTTATACAGGGATTCTACCGAAATTTCGGCAGCATAACGGAACGTGTCCGCTTCCCCATGAATAGTGCCAGTATACCAGAACATCAATTTTTCACAAAGAACACAACATCACATACATATTCCAATATTGAACTCATATCAACATCAAATTCATTAAGGCAGAGTTTCTGCCTCAGCATATTCAACCAACCCGATTTTTATAATTCAAGCCATAATTTCTATTTAACTCATTTGGATCTCAAATTTGTATATGTTAAAGGGTTATGTGTCTATTTTCTAACCTCTTTGGTCCCATCTAATTTTGATATCTATAGCTTAAGATATTTGGATTTTACCTCGGCTTGCCCAGTGGCTAGCCAGAATCAGACACTTAAAATTAAAAATCCACTAAAAATCGAAAACTAACTCAAATGATAAGAAATTGGACTCATATTAAAGCTAACAGGGTAAAATTTCATATTTAAAAATTTCCATTCAATTTGACTTAGTAGGGCTCGACTTACAAGCCCCGAATTCTGACCTTCCTAAACTACCCTGTTCTGGCCCAATGTGGACATGGGGCAACTTTCTTGGATCACTGGGAGCAACTGGGACCTTATCTAATTCTGAAATTTTTATGGGACATTCTCATATGTGTAAGCTTTCTAAAAAAGCTAGTTTCATTCATTTTCAAGTAGTGTAGGCCGAGTTCTATCCTAAACAACCTAGTCTGCCCAGATTCGGAGTCAGAACCCTTGGTTGAAATTCAAAAATTCATAACTCTCTCAGTACTAATCCAAAAGCCTTATATGATATATCTATGGAAAGCCCTGGATGTCTAGTTTCATTTAAAATTACTTTCATCAAATTTAATCGGCTGTAGGCGGAGCCGTACACTCCGATGTACGGACTGCCGAGGGATTTTGGTTCTCGAGCCCCTCAGCTCTTCTTATTTCTATTCTTTCTTGCTCCAAATTCGATTTTAACCAAACAAACAGTCCAAAACCAATCACATATCATCATAATCATCCATTTAACACATCAAAGATCATGAGAATAATCCAAGCTCAGCCAACCAAGACCACAGAATTGATGTAAGAATCAAACTCCTACCTTTGTTCTAAGTGATTTTGCTGGAATTTGAAGGCTTGGATGAGCAAGGCTTGAATTGGCTTGATGATGGCTAGAGTTTTTGTGTGTGAAGAAGAGAGAAAGAGAGCTGAAGGGAGAGGAGAAGGTGGCGCTGGAAAAGGGGTCGGAATGGGTGAAGAAAAGGGCAAAAATTCTGATTGAATTTGAGTGGTTATGGTTGGCTTGCTTTGGCTTGTGATTGGTTGGGTTTTGCAAGGCTGAAATTCAGCCAGCCCTCCTTGCCTTTGTGTGGCCAAAGTGGCGCCACTTTTGGTGCTAAGTGCTGAGTTATCAGCCACTCAAGGTAGGGCAAAGGATTGGAATTCTACCTGCCTTTCGACAACAGAAGATACCGTAATTTTACCGATTTCCTTTAAATCGGTAAATCGGTTTTCAATAGAATTTTTATGAAATCTCCTATACTCTAACTTAATTCTCTCTTATCTAAACTTAAGTAATTGCTAATCAATTGAGTCTAATTAATTGTTTAACCGAATCTTGATTATTCTCAATTATTCAATAAAACCGAATAATTTGGCGAAAAACGGTGGACGTTACATTAGGCATTCTATCTCATGATTAACTTTGCACATACCCTTTAACTAAACCAGAATTTTTTTTAGCACCATAATATTAATAATTACCATATAAATGACCAAATATAATAGTGGAAACAATCATTTTCTTATGTAAAATTAACACTACCATCATTTAAGAACAAGCAAATTCATGCAATTTTCAAGATCAATTTCCAATAATCAATACACAATTTCTCCTAAATCTTAACCAAACTTTCCAGCCATATCATTAACAAATTCTAATACCTAAATAAGTGACTTCAAGTATTTAAAACAATCTTTCATCATGTAAATTGAACTTTACATTGGACTACATAAAACGATTCATGCTATCTTAGAAGATCAAACCTTATATATACTTTTCTAAACCTGATCCAAAATTTTCCAGCATCATGAGAGACACACTTCAACATCTAAATAACTGAATTAAAGTAAATGAAACAACCATTTTTCATGTATATTGCAACCAGAATTTGTTTATAATCTAAGTGAAGACTTTAATGTCCCACTGGGTGATTATTTAAGATGTAAGAAAAAGTATCACTAAATCATGAAAAAGGCTTAATTTAACTTTCTTTAAACATTTCACTCAATCCTACATATACATATTAGCTAAAAAAACTTCGCTCTTTTTTTCAAAAAAGATCATGGCCGAAAGGCCTCAATCAATACAATACCAACAAAAGATTTCCTTCGCCCTAGTTTTATGCTCATGTACATACCTTATAACCACCAAGTTCATGAAATGTGCTTATAGCAATATAGAAAACCCATTTAAATCTCTTCACAGATCAAACCAGCAACTCAAATTCATAGCCCACATACTTAATAAAATTTCATGTATCCAAGCAATTTATCAGGAGATAAAGTTATAAAGCATAGCAAACACAAGTATAAGTAGTCTATGAAACCTTTGAAGGTTTATAATTTCAAACCTCTTGATATCACCTGATAGAAAATATGGAAAAAAAAACCTACAACACATAGGATAGCTTGACAACACATTAGCTTAGTCATCTTCTGTACATGATCGATAATCACACATCAAACATTTAGTCACTCAAGTACTCAATCTAGTAGGATTCATGCACAATAACATCAGATTCATGAGCTCAAATTCCAAGTATTTAACAATCACACAAAAAATCCCAATGATATTGATACATAAATGTAAAATTAACTTAGAACTTTACATTCAATACAAAATTTTACAATTTATAGCTTAAGTCAACTATCTAAAACACTACAATACCAAAAGTACAAATAGTTAACCATAATAGCAAAAAGGGGAAGAAGCTAAGACTTGCTCAATGAAGGAAGATGGGCCTATATAGGAAGTTCAACTCTAAAGCTAAGATCTGAAGGCGATAAGTGTAACACCCTACAAGTTTAATTATTAATTTATCAAATATCTTGCTCTAGCTATCACTCTGGATGCCTGAAAGCACCAAGGAAAAATCATAATGAGAATTGAATCTCGGTAGGGGTGGTACTTCTAGGGGTTTGCCGAGCACCCAAAAACTCCCAAGTTTGTATAGGCAGATTAAAAATAAAAATAACATACATCATATAGTTGCAGCACATACAATTAATAATTAAGTGGGCAGATAATAAATGGATAATATGTGAAATGATAAATATGAGACATAAAAATATGCAAATATATAATGAAGATGGATAGTAGGAATGTATGAGGCAAATCCTCCTGTCAAGGTTGATAGACATCTAGCATCAAAGTTGATGGGCCCGTACACTATTAGAACTGATGAACAGGCATCCATCAGGGTGGCAACCACATCCACCAGCACCTGCAATGCATGCTAATGCACTTTATTTTACTTACTAACCTGTCCTCTTTTCTTTTCCTTTGCTCACTAGGAGGGAAGCCGTAACATCCTCTCCTGTACAGTACTATGCTTAAGTCACAGTACCATACTCGAAAGTTGTTACTGTTATCTAGATGGACCTTGTCTGGCAGCTACCTCTAGCCATCATCAATACTCCTTGAACTATCTAGAGATAACACGAAAATATATATAGGAGTGACAATTACAAATTCTTAGTAGGATTCTCTAAACTATCACATAGAGTGCCATCATTATTATCTCCAACTATTTCGGTTTATTATGAAAGAGGTGAACATGTTAATAAACTTTTCAATTTTATAGTTTGAAAACGTATTATCCGAAGTAGAATTTAATTTATTCATACACTTGAGTCATAAAAGCTATTACAAAATAAATCAACGGCTCATAACTTGAATAATAGTTACAGTATATTCAAATATAACAATCCCAATATAATAAGAAAATAGAACTTGTATATGCAAATACTTTTACTTGAATTCATGCAAATGTACTTGTGTTTTCTTTAACTTTCTTTACTTTCCTTTCCTTAGCACACTTAGGCGTTACGTATCGCCATCTGTAACATCCACCTGAATTTTCTTATTGTTTTTCATCAAGCTATTCGGTTTTTATCGAATAATCGAAATTAATTAAAATTTGATTAAATATTTATTTAGGATCAATTAATTAGCAATTAATTGAGTTTAGATATGAGGGAATGAGGTTGGAAGTATAAGAGATTTCATAAGAATTTTCTTAAACCGATTTGCCAATTTAGAGGAAATCGGTAAGGTTTCGCTATTTTAAACTGTCGAAACCGAACCAATAGAATTATATGCCCAAAACGCTATAATCCAATGGCTGAATACTCAGCCATTCATTTAGCCATTAGTGGTGCAAAGGAGGCCACAAAGATAGGGGATATGGCTGAAATTTAACCACAAAATTTTAGCCAATAACCACCCACTTAGCCAACTACCTCATCAAGCTTTATTAATGTATTCCCCCCTTTCTTCATTCAGTTGAATTGTGCCACTTTCTCTCTGATTTCAGCCTTCTTCTTCTCTTCTCCACCACCCAACTCCATTAAAACCTCAAGCTTAACAAGGTTTTATCAATCCCAACTCCAAAATCTAGCAAAATCATATACAAAGAGGTAGGGATTCAACCTTGTTCTTGTTTTTTTGGTTATGTGTGGCTGATTTGGGGCTCTATTTTCTCACTTATTGATATGATGATTGAATGAATATGATGATCTTTGGCTGGTTTATTGGCTATTTTTGGTATTAAAATCGATTTAGAAGTAGAAAGGAGTGATCGTAAGATGCAAGGAGGAGCTGGAAAACCAAAATCCCTCACAGTCCGTACGGCGGAGTGTACGGCCCCCCTACCGCCGTTTAAATTTGATGAAACCATTTTTATATGAAACTAGATATTCAGGGATTTTCATACATATATACATACATATATATATATATATATATATATATATATACATATATACATACATATATATATATATATATATATATTGGATTAGTATTAAGAGAGATATGAATTTTGGAAGTTTGACCTAGGTTTTTGAGTTTGATTCTGAGCAGACTAGGTTGTTCAGGGCAAAACTCGCCCTATACTACTTGGAATTGAATGAAACTAACTTTTTTAGAAATCCTACACATAGGAGAATATCCCATAAAAATTTCAAAATTAGATAAGGTCCCATTTGCTCCCAGTGGTCCGAGAAAGTTGCCCTATATCCAAACCGGGCCAAAACAAAGTAGTTCAGGAAGGTCAAATTTCAGGGCTTATAACTCGAGTCCTACTAAGGCAAATGGAATGGAACTTTTTTCAAATGAAAGATTGTCCTGTTTGCTTTAATATGAGACAATTTCATATGATTTGAACTAGTTTTCGATTTTTAGTAGATTTTTACTTTTAAGTGTGTAACTCTGGCCAGCTACAGGGCAGGCCGAGATAAAACTTAAATAACCTGAGCTATACTTATCAAAATTAGATGGAATGAAAGAGGTTAGAAAATAGACATATAACACTCCAATATATCCAAAATTTAGGTCTAAATGAGTTAAAATGAATTTATGGCTTAAGTTACAAAAACCGGGTTGAATGCAAGTATTGAGACAGCGACCATGGTTTAATTGCAGAAATTGTGCCATGAACTTGATGTTTGAAATATGAAATAAGTGTTATGATTTCTTTGAAAAGTTGGTATTTTGAGTACTGGCACTATTTATGGGGAAGCGAACTTGATCCGTTATGCTGCCGAATTTTCGGCAGGATTTTATTATAATTTCTGTTATGAATATTCATGATATGAACACGAAATTCTATATGCAAGGATATATGAAAGTAAATGATGGAGCATATGTATGAGTGCATTCAGCATGTCTATGCATGATTATGTATGAAAATGAAAGGATATGAATATATTAAATGTAGATCCCTTCACTTGGAGGCAGTTATGAGATCCCTCCTTGTGAAGGCAGTTAAATAAGATAAGATTGGATCCCTTCACTTAGAGACAGTTAATTGGGTCCCTCCCTATGAAGGCAGTATAAAACTATGAGATCTCTCTTCCTTGGAGGCACGTGGTCAGATGAAATCCCTCTACATTGAAGGCAAATGGTCAGCTGAGATCCCTCTATTCTTGAGGCATGTGACCAAGGGAGATCCCTTCAATTTAGAGGTATGTGGCCAAAATGAGATCCCTCCAAGACTAGAGGCACGTGGATCCCTTTGTAGGTTAGTTCTATGTGACGATGTTTATGAGTTAAACTCACTCCTAGATCAGATTTCCAAGGGCAGTAAAGACTAAAGATCAAAACATATGCAAGAACCTTAGAAATGGCAATACGTAATGCCTAGGTGTGCCAAGAAAAGAAAGCAAAGAAAGTTAAAGAAAAACACCAGTGCATTTACATGAATTCAAGTATGAGTATTTGCATAATTATATCCCATGTTTTATTGATGCTAAAATTGTTGTATCTACTTATGCTGTGATTATTATTCCAAATATGAAATATTGCCAATGTGACTCAAGTGCGTGAATAAAATAAACTCTGCTTCGGACAATATATTTTCAAACTATAAAAATGAATAGTCTAGTTAATATGCTCACATTTTTCATAATAAACCGAAGCAGCTGGAGATAATAACGATGACACAACATATGGTAGTTTAATGAATCCTACTGAGAATTTATAATTCTCACTCCTATGTTTATTTCCGTGTTGTCTCCAGATAGTTCAGGAGTTCTGAAGAAGGTCCTCCGAGGCGGAGTTGACTAGTAAGATTGAAGGTGGTCGAAGGTTGTTGCCAGACAAGGTCCGATTAAGTGATAGTAACAACTTGTAGGTGAGATATTATGGCTTAAGCATAGTACCATACTTGAAAGGGTGTTACACCATCCTTAGGGTGTAGTCTCACTCATTTTCCTTTACTTGTCATACACAATCTAGAGTATGATTGCCTTGTCACACTCCTTAGGATGTGGTCATCTTCCCATATCCCAAAGTATGATATCCATATTATACCCCTATCAGAGCGTGATCGTCGTGTCACATTCCTTAGAAATATGAACTCATTTTTATATCTTTAATCACAAAATCATGAATATACATACTTCATACCTTATTCCTAAATAATCATACTTGCTTGATATTCATACATATCACCTATAAATATTAACACATAATATTTAGAACTATTGATATTTTCTGCCGGAAATTCAGCAATATAACGGATCAAGTCTGCTTCCCCATAAATAGTGCCAGTTAGCCAGGCAATTATTTAGACAGAAAACTAACATTATACATCAACCATTTCAATACTTATACAAACTTTGTAGCTTTTGCATTTAAATTGATTGTCTGCCAATTTCTTCAATTCTGTCCATTTTTAGAAACTAAGCCATAATTTTTGTATAACTCATTTAAACTTAAATTTTGGATATGTTATAGTGTTATTTGTCTAGTTTCTAATCTCTTTAGTCCCATCAAGTTTTGATATATATAACTCAAGTTATTAACATTTTATCTTGGTATGTCTTGTTACTAGGCATATTTGCCTACCAAAAACTAAAAATTCATTAAAAATATAAAACTGGTTGACACTATACGAAACCTATATTGTTGTAAAGCTAACCGCCCAGCTTTTATTTTCAATAAGTTTCTTCTCATTTTAATAAGTAGAACTCGAGTTATGAGCTCTTGAATTTGGGTCACTTGCACTGCCCTATTCTAGCCCGGTTGGGATTTAGGACAATTTTCATGAATTATTGGGAGCAACTGGGGTTGAATTAAATTTTAAAATTTTTATAGCATCTTCACTATGTCTTAACTTTCTAATAAAATTGGTTTCACTCAATTTGAATGAGGATCAGCCAAGTGATGCCCCTTGAAATCTAGTCTGCCTAGAATCAGGGTTAGAATTCTAGGGTAAACTTCAAAAATTCATATCTTACTCATCACTCATCCAATGATCGTATAATTTATATGGTTGAAAAACCCTACATGTCTAGCTTCAAGGAAAAATAGTTTCATCTCATTTTGGTAGCTATAGACGAGTCCGTATAATGCGCAAGATATATTGGATGTATCTCATGTCAACCCAACCGTAAAGCATCAGATACATCCGATATATCATCAAATAAATAAAGAAAAGTAAAACTTCTTACAGTCACAATCCATATAAATCAAGAATAAAAGTTGAATCCTACCCTTGTTTTGATGTCACCACTAGCTAGTCTTGAGTTTTAGTAAAAGATTTAGGTGCAAGAAGCTTGATAAAGGTTGAAAGTGGAAAAAGATGATGAGAGGAAGAAGAAAGAAGCCTGCAAGGGAGAGGGAGAAAGTCAAATTCTTTGTGGGAGTGGAAAGGAATTATGGCCATTTGTATAAAGGTGGCAGTTGAGAAACTCAATTCTCATTGGCCACCATCACTTGAATGAAAAT
Source organism: Pterocarpus macrocarpus (assembly GCA_031439585.1). Lineage (NCBI taxonomy): Eukaryota > Viridiplantae > Streptophyta > Magnoliopsida > Fabales > Fabaceae > Pterocarpus > Pterocarpus macrocarpus. The sequence goes on from CM062522.1 coordinate 46,662,270, forward strand.
TTAGCTAAGTCTCTCCCCTTTGTGTGGCTGTCATGCACCACTTCTAAGAGGTTGTGTGGCTGAGATTCCAGCCATTAAACATAGGGTTTTGAGTGTGTAATTCTATTGATTTGGTTATAACAGTTTAAAATACTGAATCTCTATTGGTTTCCTTCAAATCGGCAAAATGTTCTTGAAGAATTTTGTGAAGTTTTCTATGCTTCTATTCTAATTGCTTCTAATCATAATCTCTCTAATTAACTTCTAATTACCCTTTAATTAACCTTTAATTAATTTATAATTAATCTTTAATTACTCTTACTTATCTAATAAAATCGAATAAGTTAATTAACAATGCAATTTATACGTATTGCAAATTTCGAGATGTTACAGAAGCTAGTGGCCTCTACTCATCTCCTGCCATGATTTATCGAGAGCTCTCTACTAGGGCATCCCTTGATCTCAGATAAAAAAACTATGGATATTGGCCCTATGCTCAAGCTGAATCATCCACTTGAAACAAAGTAGTGAATATCCCACTTGTCCACTTCAAGATGAGGCCAAGACATGCACCATACTTTTCATAAAAACTATATTTATTCATGTATGTTCACACATTTACCATGCTATGCCTTCGGATCTTTATTGTATATTATGAATTTCACATGTATGCTCATACATCAATAACTTATGCCTCACACATCATATGAAAATTTGGTTCACATTCATTTTTGGTACACAAGCCCATTAGGCCATGTGTTATAACTTACATAATTTCTTCCATTCATTACCAATTGGGCTCTTAATATTTCACAAATTATATATCATTTTTACCCTAGGATCATGTTCCATGGGCTTAGAATACTTTATGGGTTAAACCTAACAAAAGGCATCAATTTTTACATTTTGGGCAAAGAAATAGCAAACACATACAACAAACAGCCTAGAAAATAAATACAATTAAAATAGTAAACTATCTCTAAAATTCATAAAAATTTGTTAGTTGGTCCATTGGGATGTTAAAGATAATCTATAAAATTTTAGGCCAAATTTTAAAGGATAGGTATGGTAATAAAATCTTACAACACAGATCAGATTCCCCTCTTAAGCCAGGCAATTTTAGCTTCAAAAATTTATTTAATACAGTTAAACATTTCTAAAAATCCTAGAAAAATTCTGTCAGATTTTCAGGTGTTATTTACATGCTGTAAAAATTTAAAATCAAAATTCATAGATTTAATATATTAACAAAAATGGTAAGTTTCGGTGTTTTTAGAATTCCATCATAGGTTCCAAAATAGGGTAGATCTATTACGAATTTTTAAAAATACCAATCCTTCACTAAAAATTATGAAAATTTATAGGCAGGCACATCAATATGTTAACTTCAACATATAAAATTTTCAAATCAAAATAACGAGATGTACAAAAATCACAAAACACAGTAGCTTAGTGAATTAGAATAAATTTTAGCAGCATAATATATCAAAGGATCAAGAGATAAACATGTAATCATCATCAATCAGACACAAAGCAAGCCTATCCATGCAAAACCATTCTAGAGGCAAAATATAGAGAATCAAGCAAGCAACAACAAGAAGCATAACAACCTAAAATCTACCTTCAGCAAATATAGTTTAGCTTCATCCATGAAGCTACTCTAAATAACCCCTTATGACATCACAAAGCAACACTCCTTTTCACCACAATTTCCTCACCAAATTTACATCATTTTTACACTCACAATCATGATAAAAAATAAATAAAACTCCTCCAAAGAAGCAGGTTCCAGAAGAAGGATTTGAGCCAAGATTATTCAAGAACCACATCCACAAAACAAGATATCAGGATCAACAAAAAAATAGATGAATCACAGGAGAGTTAAAAAAGAAAAACCCTCTGCCTTGAATGATGAAGAAAGGAACTTGAAGATGATGTGGGATGACGATGATGAAGATGGTGGTCACAAGCTTAGAAGAAAGAATAAGAATATGGAAACAAGCCTTACAAGTGTTTACTCTCAAGAGTTCTCCTTCTTGAAAAGGAAAAAGAAGAACAAGCGACCACTCTAACTCACAAACTCACTTGGGATATTTATATCTTGATTTAGAGACAATATTATAACTTTATAATGATGTTAATACTTTGGTATGGAGTCAATATTATGATTATGATACCTTTTGTGAGGAAATGACCTTTGTGTGCTTAACGTATCATGATGACAAGGATAAATTCATGAACTATATTGAAGATATTTAAAAGAAATTATATAATGACAATTATAAAGTTGGTCCCTTTATAAATTGACATTTGGATTTGATAACTTAATGTTTTTGAAAAACTTTCCCAAGATATTAATGATTAATTCATAGTTTGTTCGATGATAAATTTATTCATGTTGCTTAAGTTATTGTGCACCTCTATGATTTGAATTATTTTACTGCTTAATTTTATATTTTGTGAATTTATGCATAATGTAAAATGTAACACCATACCAATTTAATGTTATACTTAAGTTATAGCATGAAATTAAGTAGATTGTGTTACCATGTTGATACTCTGCTTACATTTCATTTATCATATCACATCTCTTTTTTTTTTTTTTTTTTTTGTAGACAGAAGAAATGGCGCACTGTATATAATGGACGTATTCAATATCGCAGAACGTGACAGAGTTTAATAAAACACAACAGAAAAGATAAAAATAAGTAATATGCCATCAACTGTATATGTGCATATATATAGGATGGAAGCCAATGCTTCAGTTTATGTACAAATTCAAACATGATACATGAGTGGGGCCGATGTACCAAAAAGACATAAGGCCCATGTCAGTCAAAACGATCCTATGGGGTCCTTAGAGGACATTTCAGACTAGCTAATATACCTACTGCTAAGTCTATGACCCAAAGCTGCATACTGCCAAAAGAACGCCATGCTGTACAGTATCATCTGCAACTAGAACCTACTCCGTCGATAGCCGTTGGCCATACCAAGCCCAGCTGGAGAGTAGTCCACACTAGGTCCCGAGGAGGATGACAAACTGGTGGCTTCAGAAGGGTCGCTCTCGGAACTAAGCGGTATGTCCGAAACCACCTGCGGGGGTGACTCTGGTGCAAGGTCAGCAGGAGCTACAGGTGTTGCGAGTGCTAGAGGTGCTGGAGGAGGGTGTGCGACATGTAACGGGACCGCAAAGTATGGAGCAATAGGGTCAAAAGTGGGGTGAAATAAAGGAACAGCAAAATTCCTATTACTAAAAAGGTAAAGATGGAAATGGTAGGAATCGGCTATATACAATGAATCCACTATGGGATCATGATGGAGTTGCAGGTCTAGAATCTCAATAAAAAGAGTGGCCGTCAAGTCCATCGCCAGCGTCTAAAAATGATGCTGAAATGCAAAATGATGTGAGAATTTAAAGAAATTCTCAATAGGGTTCGGGTATGGTGTTTAACTGACGTCACAATCATTCTCAGTTGCCTCGGTTTTTATTTAAATATAAAAACATGAGATCAAGCTTAACTATTCATATTTAATAAGGTTGAGAAAATGTCTAATCCGAGGCAAGGTTCAGTTTTACTTAGGACAGAGTAAGAAATAGAATAATTTACTAATGATGATATATAGAATAATGAGCAGAATAAATAAATATGTAGCATCAAGTAAACATATCAGTCAAACTATAAACAATTCATAAGGACTATTCAATATGATCATGCAAAACTCATTTTTGAACATTTCTTCATAACTTTTTCTATTACTTGGTCCCCTGGGAGTTCTTGGCTATTTAGACTCTTGGGTAATAGTCTGCTTTTCAGGATCGAGCTCATTCCTATACAGGAATATCGGGTTTACTTTCCCTGACCTCCCCATCGATCTATTCCCTTAACTTTAATCTGGGGCTGGCCCAAGTATCATGGAACTTTCATCATAACATAATCCTTATAACTTTCTTGAAAATGCACATGTAACTGAATATATATTAAAACTCATGCATTGACTTTACCGAAATTTTAGCGGCATAACGGAACGTGTCCACTTCCCCATGAATAGTGCCAGTACTCAGAACACCAATTTCTCATAGATGTCATAACATTTCATTCATAATTCAACATTAAAATTCATAAGAGCATTAGTTACATTAAGACAGGGTTACTACCTCAGCACAATCATTTAACCCGATTTTTGTAAATCAAACCAAAATCTCTATTTAACTCATCTGGACCTGAATTTTGGATATATTAAAGTGTTATGTGTCTATTTTCTAACCTCTTTAGTCCCATCTAATTTTGATAAATATAACTCAAGTTATTTAGGTTTTATCCCAGCCTGTAGTCAAGGAATTACACACTTAAAAGTAAAAATCCACTAAAAATTGAAAACTAATTCAAATCATACAAAATTGGTCTCATATTAAATTTAGCAGGACAATCTTTCATTTGCAAATTTTCATTCCATTTGCCTTAGTAGGGCTCGAGTTATAAACCCTAAAATTTGACCTTCCTGAACTACCCTATTTTGGCCCAGTTTGGACATAGGGCAACTTTCTCGAGCTACTGGGAACAAACGGGACCTTATCTAACTTTGAAATTTTTATGGGATATTCTCTTGTGTGTAAGATTTCTAAAAAAGTTAGTTTTATTCAATTCCAAGTAGTATAAGGCAAGTTTTTCCCTAAACAACCCAGTCTGCCGAGAATCAAACTCAAAAACCTAGGTTGAACTTCGAAAATTCATACCTCACTCAATACTAATCCAATGGCCTTATATGATATATGCATGGAAATCCCTGAATGTATAGTTTCATATAAAAATTGTTTCATCAAATTTAAATGGCGGTAAGTAGAGCCGTACACTCCACCGTACGGACTGCCGAGGGTTTTTGGTTTTCCAGCTTCTCACCTCTTCCTACTTTCATCCTTTCCTGCTTCCTAATTGATTTTAACATCACAAACAGCCAACAAACCAGCCAAATATCATCATATTCACTCAATCATCACCTTAAGAATTGGGAAAATAAAGCCACCACCAGCCACCCACAACCAAAATAGCAAGACAAAAATTAAACCTCTACCTCTTTGTGTGTGATTTGGCTTGATTTTGGAGTTTGGATTATCAAAACCTTGTTGAGCTTGAAGGTTTGATGGAGTTGGGTGAGTGGAGAAAAGAAGAAGAGAGCTGGAGCAAGGGAGAAAGTGGCACAGAATTTGGCTGAAGGGAAAAGAGAGGAATATGTTAACAAAGCTTTGAGGTGGTAGTTGAAATCTTACAATTTGATTAGTCTAAAACATAAGGCTGAATTTCAGCCAACTTTCCTCATTTTTGTGGCCTTTGTGGTGCCACACTTAGGGTGTAAATGGCTGAGTATTCAACCTTAGGCCATAGGGTTTTGGGCATGTAATTCTATTGGTTTGGTTCCGACAGTTTAAAATACCGTAATCTTACCGATTTCCTTTAAATCGGTAAATCGGTTTCAAAAATTTTTTTATGAAATCTTCTATACTTCTAACCTAATTCTCTCATATATAAACTCAATTAATTGCTAATTAATTGATCCTAAATAAATATTTAATCGAATTTTAATTAATCTTAATTATTCGATAAAAATCGAACAATTGAACGAAAAATGATAAGAAAATTTCGGTGGATGTTACATTACCACCCTACTAAAAAAAATTTTGTCCTCAAAATTTAGTACCTGAGAATAGTTCAGGATACTCTTTCTTCATGTCTAATTCCAATTCCCAAGTGTAGTCTTCAGCATCTTCTTTTCCCTATGCTACTTTTACTAGCTGCATGGTTTTGTTTCGAAGTTGCCTGCTGCTTCTGTCTACGATCCATGCAGGTGATACGTAGAAAGTTAGGTCCTCTTTCAACTGTATTGACTCGGGTTCTAGGAAGTGTGTAGGGTCAGGTTGATATCTTCTGAATTGGGAGACATGAAAAACATCGTGAAGGTTTGACAAATGTAGAGGTAAAGCGATTTGGTACGCAACTGTTCCGATTAGCTTCAAGATTTGGAAGGGACCAATAATGTGGGGACTTAGCTTCTTAACCTTAATGGCTCTACCTATCCCTATTGTAGGTGTAACCTTCAGAAATACGTGGTCTACTTCTTGAAATTCCAGAGGTTTTCTCCTAGTAAATCTTTTGACGGCTTTGAGCGGCAAATATCTTACTTCGAATTCTCTTAATCTGCTCAGCGGTCTGCTCAACTAAATCAGGCCCCAATAGAGTTGATTCTTCTGTTTCATGCTAACACAGGGGAGATTGGCACTTCCGTCCATACAATGCTTCGTAAGGAGCCATGCTAATGCTAGCATGATAATTATTGTTGTATGCAAATTTGGCTAGCGGTAAGTATCAATCCCAATTCCCATGTTGCTCCAATATATAGGCTCGCAGCATGTCTTCTAAGGTTTGAATTGTCCTTTCCATTTGACCATCCGTTTGTGGGTGATATGTAGTGTTTAGGCACAACTTAGCACCAAATACCTTTTGTAAGGCTCCCCAAAATCGTGAGGTAAACCTTGGGTCTCGATCAGAGATGATGGTTGAAGAGGCTCCATGCAGCTTTATAATTTCTTGGATATACAATTGTGCTAATTTTTCCAATGGATAATTTGCTCAGATGGGTAGAAAATGAGCAGATTTGGTTAATCTATCCACAATGACCCGTATGGCATCATATCCAGTTGGCGTTCATGGTAATCCTATTACAAAATCCATGGAGATACTTTCCCACTTCCACTCAGGGATTTCCAAGGTTTGTAACATACCAAGGGGTTTCTGATATTCTGCTTTCACCTTCTAACAAACCAAGTACTTGCTCACGAAGCTTGCCACATTTGACTTCATGTCTGGCCACCAAAACATTTTCTTGAGGTCTTGATACATTTTAGTAATGCCGGGATGTACGGCGAATTCACCCTTATGTGCTTCTTCCAAGATTCTTCTTCGGAGATCACTCCCCTTGGGTACACACACCCTGTCATGACACTGCTATATGCCCTCTTTATCTTGAGCAAAACCCATTAATTTCCCTGATTGCACAAGATTAATTGTATGTTGAAAATTAGCATCCTGCAGCTGTGCGTGCCGAATCTGTTCCTTAAAGCTACTGGCCATCTTAATTTGATGTAGCTGGAGGGTCTTAGGAGTCATAAGGATTCCCAAATTAAGATCTCGGAAACTCTCAATAAGCTCCATCTCTTTAATCTTCATCCAGGCTATAGTTAGAGATTTCCTACTCAAAGCATCGGCCACAATGTTGGCCTTGCCTGGGTGATATTTTAATTCAAATTCGTAGTCCTTAAGAAGTTCTATCCACCTCCAATGCCTTATGTTTAATTCCTTCTGATCGAAGAGGTACTTCAAACTCTTATGATTAGAAAAGACCTCGAACGTCACTCCATACAGGTGATGTCTTCATATCTTCAAAGCAAATACTACTGCTGCTAATTCAAGATCGTGCGTAAGATAATTCCTTTCGTGTGGCTTTAATTGTTGGGAGGCATAAGTGACTACGTTTCCGGTTTGCATCAACACACATCCTAATCCTTGTTTGGAAGTATCACAATAGACCTCAAATGGTCCACGAGGGTCTGGTAAGGCTAACACTGGTATCGTAGTCAACCTTCTCTTCAAGTCTTGAAAACTATGTTCACATTTTGGCGTCCATTCAAATGGAGCATTCTTCCTGGTTAGCTTGGTCAAGGGCAAAGCTATTCAAGAAAAATCCTTAACGAATCGCCTGTAATATCCAGCTAAGCCTAAAAAACTCCTAACTTCAGTGACTATGGTCGGCCTTTCCCAATTTAGTACTGCTTCTACTTTGCTGGGGTCTACAGAGATTCCTCCATAAGATACTACATGGGCGAGAAGTTTTACTTCTTTCATCCAAAATTCACATTTAGATAACTTAGCTTAAAGTTTCTTTTCTCTTAAAATTTGTAGAATCAGCCGCAAGTGTTTCACCTGCTCTCGATCCGTCTTCGAATAAACAAGTATATCGTCGATGAAAACCACTACAAACTTGTCCAGATATGGGCGGAATATTCGATTCATGTAATCCATGAATACTGCTGGTGCATTTGTCAGTCCAAATGACATCACGGTATGCTCATAGTATCCGTAACGAGTTCGAAAAGCTGTCTTAGGGATATCTTATTTCCGAACTCGAATTTGATGATATCCGGAATGCAAATCGATCTTGGAAAATACCGTTGTACCTTGTAATTGGTCCATGAGGTCATTGATCCTTGGCAGTAGATATTTGTTCTTAATCGTCACTTTATTCAGCTACCTATAATCCACGCATAGGCGCATACTCCCATCTTTCTTTTTGACTAACAAGACTGGAGCTCCCCATGGCGACGTGCTTAGCCGTATGAATCCTTTGTCCAAAAGCTCTTCGATTTGTCTCTTTAGTTCTATTAGCTCTAAAGGTGACATTCAATACGGAGCTATAGGTATTGGTCTCACACCTGGAACCAACTCGATGGTGAACTTAATTTCTCTCTCAGGAGGGAATTCAAGAATATCTTCTGGAAAAATATCAGGATATTCCTTAACAACTGGGATCTCCTCCAGTTTCTGTTCAACTTCCGTCGCATTAGCTGACAAGAGGATATATCCTTGACTCTTCGACCCACTATAGTTTACTAATAAAGAGTTTAGATAAAAGTGTGTTGAGGCTTAGGGTTTAGAAAATGAGACAGAGGGGAATACCACCGTCTTATCGGAGTAATTGAGCATGACTCGATTGGCGGAAAGCCAGTCCATGCCCAGAATTATGTCAAGGCCAGACAGAAGAAGACAAATCAAATTAGCTACAAAGGTCTTACCCACAATTTGAAGAGGAACATTGATGCATATTTGACTAGTTTTAACAGGTTCATTGGTAGGAGTAGAAACCGGTAGATCATAAGGCAATTCAGAAATGGGTAATTGCAAAACAGCCACATAGTCATGAGAAATAAATGAGTGGGAGGCACCTGAATCATAAAGTACAGTTAGAGTCTCACCATCTACTTCATAGATACCTTGGATTAGTCTCTCGGACTTGTCAGCTTCTTCTGCATTCATCGTAAAAAATCGTCCTTGACGTTGTGGTCGACACGGCTGTGGTGGATTCCTTGTTGGACACTCATAAATTTTGTGGCCTGGCTTTCCACACCCATAGCAAACATTCTGGCCTGCCAAACAAGGCTGATCGCCATGATTCTTACCGTATTTCGTGCAAGTTGGATTCGGAAAAGGCCTTTGGGGCTGCTTGCCTTTGTTGTCTGTCGGCGGGAATCTCCTCTACTATTGTAAGTTGGGCTTGAATCTTGGGCCTTACGGGGCCAATCCCTTCTTGAAACTACCACTAGATGCCTTGGCTGCTGCTAGTTTCAAGTTGCGATCTTCCACAAGTCGGCATTTATTTACCAATGTGGGGAAATCTCTAATTTCCATTGGCCCTATTGCGGTAAGAATGTCTTCTCGTAATCCTCCTACAAATTTAACGCGCTTCCAAGCTTCATCTGGGTTCTTCTGGTAAATTGTAGAAAATTTACATAGCTCTTCAAATCTGGCAATATATTCGGATATCATCCGATTTCCTTAACGAAGCTGTATAAATTCAAGTTCTTTGGCATTTTGAATAGAGGCAGGAAAGTACTTTTGGTAAAATACATCCTTAAACACCATCCAGGTGACCGCTGTCTGAGATTCTTCAAATAGTCTTCGTATGCTGTTCCACCAAAACTCTGCATCTGCTTCAAGCATGTAGGTGGCAAAGGTCACCTTCTGATGATCTGAGCAATCCAGGACAAAAAAAGTCTTCTCCATGGCTTTGATTCATTCGTTGGCTTTATCAGGGCCATATGCCCCTCGAAAGTTGGGCGGGTTTGCCTTCCTAAATTCAGCAAACTTAAGGTAGTCCAGGTCAGCTCCTGGGCCATGTGGGTTTCCTCCACAGCTTGCCTCAGGTCGCCTGCCTAGTTGATCCATCATCTGGTGAGCTGTCATGACCTGCTCTTGCATCGCATGAGCCATTTCTCGTACCGTGTCCATAAGGTCAGCGGGATCCCCTTGAGCAGGTTCTGTGTGTGGCCTACCTCGCCTTTCGGAAGCCATTAAGTTCTAAGCATACAAAACAAAAGTTATTGAGTTGATTAGGCTCAACACTAAGCCTAATGTGCTAGTAAATAATAGCTCATACGGTCAGACACTTCTTACACATGTACATCTATATCTCAACTATACAGGCAAGATCTAGTGCATGTTATCAGCTAAAAAAATACAGAATATGCACGAAGCATAGTCAATCCAATCCTCAGGCCTTAGCTAAGATGAACTGCTCTGATACCAAAAATGTAACACCCTACCAATTTAATGTTATGCTTAAGTCATAGTATGAAATTAAGTAAATTGTGTTACCATGTTGATACTCTGCTTACATTTCATTTATCATATCACATCTCTCTTTTTTTTTTTTTCGTAGACAGAAGAAATGGCGCGCTGTATATAATGGACGTATTCAATATCGCAGAATGTGACAGAGTTTAATAAAACACAACAGAAAAGATAAGAATAAGTAATATGCCATCAACTGTATACGTGCATATATATAGGATAGAAGCCAACGGTTCAGTTTATGTACAGATTCAAAATAGAACACATAAGTGGGGCTAGTGTACTAAAAAGACATAAGGCCCATGTCAGTCAAAACGATCCTATGGGGTCCTTAGAGGACATTTCAGACTAGCTAATATACCTACTGCCAAGTCTATGACCTAAAGCTGTATACTGCCAAAAGAGGGCCATGCTGTATAGTATCATCTGCAACTGGAACCTACTCTATTAGATAGTCGTTGGTCATACCAGGCCCGGCTGGAGAGTAGTCCACACTAGATCCCAAGGAGGACGACGAACTGGTGGCCTCAGAAGGGTCGCTCTCGGAATTGAGCGGTATGTCCGGAACCACATGCGAGGGTGACTCTGGTGCAGGGTCAACAGGAGCTGCAGGTGCTGGAGGAGGGTATGCCACGTGCAACAGGACCACAAAGTATGGAGCAGCAGGGTCAAAAGCGGGGTGAAATAAAGGAACAGCAAAATCCCTATTACTAAAAAGGTAAAGACGGAAATGGCAGGAACCAGCTATGTACAGTGAATCCACTATGGGATCATGATGGAGCTGCAGGTCTGGAATCTCAATAAAAAGAGTGGCCATCGAGTCCATTGCCAGCGTTTGAAAATGATGCGGAAATGCAAAACGAGGTGAGAATTTAAAGAAATTCTTAGTAGGGTTCAAGTATGGTGTTTAACTGACGTCACAATCATTCTCAGTTGCGTCGATTTTTATTTAAATATAAAAACATGAGATCAAGCTTAACTATTCATATTTAATAAGGTTAAGAAAATGTCTAGTCTGAGGCAAAGTTCAATTTTACTTAGGACAGGATAAAAAATAGAATAATTTACTAATGATGATATATAGAATAATGAGCAGAATAAATAAACATGTAGCATCAAGTAAACATATCAGTCAAACTATAAACAATTCATAAGGACTATTCAATATGATCATGCAAAACTCATTCTTGAACTTTTCTTCATAATTTTTTCCATTACTTGGTCCCCTGGGAGTTCTTGGCCATTTAGACTCCTGGCTAATAGTCTGCTTTCCAGGTTCGAGCTCGTTCCTATACAAAATACCGAGTTTACTTTCCCCGACCTCCTCACCGATCTATTCCCCTAAACTTTAATTCGGGGCTGGTCCACGTATCATGGAACTTTCATCATAACATAATCCTTATAACTTTATTGAAAATGCACATGTAACTGAATGTATATTAAAACTCATGTATAGACTTTACCGAAATTTTGGCGGCATAACGGAACGTGTCTACTTTCTCATAAATAGTGCCAGTACTCAGAACTCCAATTTCTCATAGATGTCATAACATGTCATTCATAATTCAACATTAAAATTCATAGGAGCATTAGTTATATTAAGACAGGGTTACTACCTCAGCACAATCATTCAACCTGATTTTTGTAAATCAAGCCAAAATCTCTATTTAACTCATCTGGACCTGAATTTTGGATATGTTAAAGTGTTATGTGTCTATTTTCTAACCTCTTTAGTCCCATCTAATTTTGATAAATATAACTCAAGTTATTTAGGTTTTATTTTGGCCTGCCCTATAGCTGGGCAAAATTACATACTTAAAAGTAAAAATCCACTAAAAATCAAAAACTAGTTCAAATCATACAAAATTGTTCTCATATTAAAGCTAACAGGACAATATTTCATTTGCAAAATGTTTCATTCCATTTACCTTAGTAGGGCTCGAGTTATAAGTCCCGAAATTTGACCTTCCTGAACTGCCATGTTTTGGCCTAATTTAGACATAGGGCAAGTTTTTCGAGCTACTGGGAACAAACAGGACCTTATCTCATTCTGAAATTTTTATGGTATATTCTCGTATGTATAAGCTTTCTAACAAAGTTAGTTTCATTCAATTCTAAGTAGTATAGGGCAATTTTTGCCCTGAACAACCCAGTCTGCCCAGAATCAAACTCAAAAACCTAAGTTGAACTTCCAAAATTCATACTTCACTCAATACTAATCCAATGGCCTTATATGATATATGTATGGAAAGCCCTGAATGTCTAGTTTCATATAAAAATGGTTTCTCAAATTTAAACTGTGGTAAGCGGAGCTATACACTCCGTCGTATGGACTACCGAAGGTTTTTGGTTTTCCAGCTTCTCACCTCTTCCTACTTTCATCCTTTCCTGCTTTCTAATCGGTTTTAACATCACAAACAACTAACAAACCAGCCAAATATCATCATATTCACTCAATCATCACCTCAAGAATTGGGAAAATAAAGCCACCACCAGCCACCCACAACCAAAATAGCAAGACAAAAATTAAACTTCTACCTCTTTGTGTGTGATTTGGCTTGATTTTAGAGTTTGGATTATCAAAACCTTATTGAGCTTGAAGGTTTGATGGAGTTGGGTGAGTGGAGAAGAGAAGAAGAGAGCTGGAGCAAGGGAGAAAGTGGCACAGAATTTGGCTGAAGGGAAAAGAGAGGAATACATTAACAAAGCTTTGAGGTGGTAGTTGAAATCTTGCAATTTGATTAGTCTAAAACACAAGGCTGAATTTTAGCCAACTTTCCTCATTTTTGTGGCCTTTGTGGTGCCACACTTAGGGTGAAAATGGCTGAGTATTCAACCTTAGGCCATAGGGTTTTGGGCATATAATTCTATTGGTTTGGTTCTGATAGTTTAAAATACCGTAATCTTACCGATTTCCTTTAAATCGATAAATCAGTTTCAAAAAAATTTTTATGAAATCTTCTATACTTCTAACCTAATTTCCTCATATCTAAACTCAATTAATTTCTAATTAATTAATCCTAAATAAATATTTAGTCAAATTTTAATTAATCTTAATTATTCGATAAAAATCGAACAATTGGACGAAAAACGATAAGAAAATTCCAGTGGATGTTACATAAAACAAGTAATTTAAAAGAAAGAAACTTAAGATATTGTATCTAACACCAATAGGGATTGGGTCTAACACAAGGGGCTAGTCCCTCATAATGTGACGGACCATGGTTCGAATCCTACCTGGGAGAGGTACCATCTTTGGTTCCTAACTGTATCTCGAACAGGATTGCCTCCAATGGGGGATATTTATGAGAAACCAAAAAAGATGTTGCACCATAAATAAGATCCTTTTTTTAAGACCTATGTTGGTTAGTATGTGCAAAAGGTCTTACTTTGTTGTTACTCGTCTCAAAATTATGAGTAGTATTAAAAGAAAGGAGTTCCATAAGAGAAGACATTTGGCCAAGTGTGAGAACAATTAGACAAAGGAAATGGAACTCAATGAAAGATATTATAATGCATACAAGGCTTGCTTATTTATATGTTGCATATGAATTACATGGCATGATGTGATGTATTGCTCATGTTATTATAAATGATTATGTTTCTATAAGTAATCTTATGTGATTGTAGTATATAGTAGCCGTGTAATTTTCCGTGTATTTTAAACTACTCAAACTACCCTTGATTTTTAAAAGATTTTAAAACTATTTATTTTCTATTGAGGATTTTCATTTCTCACTCTATTTGTGATCATTTTGTTTTAGCTAGATAATGTCATGGATAAAGGCAAACTCCTCCAAACAACTAGAGACATATAGACTAACATTAAAATGGTTTGTGATTATTGTTATTGGCTTTAGAAATACTTAACCTCTAGCCAATAGAGTTATAAATCGATATCGGAACACTATGATATACTTATGTATATTAATATTTAATATTGAACTTCCTATTTAAATTCATGTCATTAACTTTATTATAAATGGGCATTACATTACTTGCATTGAATAACTAATAGAATCATAATTTATTATATTAATTTATCCTATTATATATAATACAAGATGTCAATATACCCTTAGGCAAATGTGCTACTTAATAGATAAACATGAAGTTTAATTGTGATATATCAATAGTTCAAAATTATTTTATCCTATCATCTAATTATATATTAAAATATTAGTAAATATATTTAACTTTTATTTTTACTATTTCATAAGTCATACATATAGAAAGATTTGTTTGGACGATACTGCAAAAAAAAGATTTATAATAATAATGTATTAAAATTAAATCTATAAAGATATATTGTTTTGAATTGAAATTTATTTCATTATTAATGTATATTATTTTCATATTGTCGTCTAAAAATTTATTTTGAATTTGTATAATAATTTTGGTTATAATAATCAAATTTTTTAAAATATTTAATAAGATATATTTTTGTGGCATAATTAATAATGTATAATTAAATAATATAAAAGTAATTTTATATTAAAAGTGAATTAAATCGTCGCACTTTTCGCAACTTTACATTGGATGGATATCTTCCTTTTATGGTTCTTTGAGTTTTTCACCGGTCCGGCGGTCTCCGTGTTCACATTTTGCGTTTACGTTACATTTGACAAAATTAAGGAAATATCTAATTATTATATAATTATTATTCCAACCTTCCCCTTCACATATGTCGCACCCGTGGCCCACGCCCCCTAATGATAACAACTTTCCAAAACAGAACATTTAAAAAAAAAAAAAAAAAAAACCCTTTCCACTCCAGTGGACCTCGTCCGTCACCATGCCCAATTCTGTTTTTCATCTTCACCGTTTATAATCAAAGCAACAGCTACAGAGCATTGACTAATAATTCCGATGAGCCCAAAACCATGGGCCAGTCAATCTTTAGCGTCTTCCTTTTTCGGCTGAGTTATGATATTTGTACACTATATTTTTTGATATTATATTAATATTTATTTATTTATTATTGGATGAAATATAAAATTTAATTTAAGTAAAATTTATATTTTATTTAATAATAAATAAATAAATATATATTGACACAATATCCAAAAAATAAGGCATACGAATAATATTTCTCTTTTTAACATAATCTCAACTTTCTATCATCATTCAAATAATCTCAACTGAGTGATTAATAGACACATTTTCAAATTTTAAAAAACAAATAAAAATATACTGAAGACACAAATGTTGGTGCTTTTTTTTTTATATGAGATTTAGTTTTAAAATGTACTAATATGGAAATTGAAATAATTTTATATGGATATGAATTTTATATAAAATAAAAAATTTCAATTTGTGTTTACCAGAACTTTTTTATTAAAATGAAATAAAAAATTCCAATTTCAATGTGATAAATACAAAACTAAAATCAAAATTTTTGATTTCATTAAACTCCGTATTCTTGCAAATACAACTCAAACTCCATATTATTGCATATATTAAACTCAAATATCATATAAAAATAAAAATTCGCAAAGTGTACTGCATCTGAGTATACTAAAATTATAATATATATATTAATTTTAAAGATTTAAACTTATGCTTTTATAATTTTTTTATTATATAATATTATAAAAAAGCTATATAAAAGAAACTTGCATATTTTCAAAAAATAAGTAGAAAATTCAGGGTATAAATTGATTTTAATATTGGAAGTCAAAATATTAAAGATTGTTCATTTATGAAATATTAAATTCCCTTTGAAAAATCATATTAGGCAACGATTTAAAAAGTAGTCAAAAAGACAAATTTCAAAACTCATAAAGCAGTGCTAATATTCTTACCATTTAAGCCCTTTTTTTTCCAATTAAAAAATAACCATGTTAATTTTCGTTATTTTTTTTAAAGGAAAATTTAATTTTGTGAAGTCATGACATGGCCCGTTGCTTACGAGCAAAGTTTTGTTATTTTTTAAAGTAATAAATGATAAATTTGGTAACAAAAGCAACTTTGTTTGATAAAACCGAGCACAGAGGTACCGGTCCACACACTCCCCTCACCGAAGCCATAGTGGCAGAAGCGGTAAACAACTCGAAAACATTGCCCATTATGTGTAAAAGGGAACACACAAGCACGGCGTCGTCGCAATCCATGTTGATCTCCATGACAAGGCGCGAAGCCACATGATAAATACCTTTCTCCTCTCTCCTCTTATTTCATTCATTCATTCCTTCATTTCGTTCATCAAATTCCCTAATCACTAATCACTACCCTCTCTTCTTGTCTTTCTCGCTCCCCTCATTTTCTCTCTTCCCAAACAGAAAATTTCCTCGCCGAGAAAAGTGAGAAAGGAAAAAAAATCCCCCGATTCCCTCCCCTCATTCCTCAGCGGCTGTTGGAAGTCGCTGACACTCGGAGGTGACCTTCGGGATTCTCGATGAGCCGATCGATCGAGCCGCCACCACCAGCGCTGCCCAAGTGTTCGTTCCGGAATTCCAAGTCATTTTCTTTCTTTCGCCGTTTTAGTTATTTTCCTTCGCTTTCTCTCGCGCCAAACACCGTGAAACCTGCATGAAAACACACACTCTTACTCCTTTTTTTGCTGTGTGTGTGTGTGTGTGTGTGTGACAGGAGGAGAGTGTATTCTGGGAGTAGTTCTCATCGCTTCATGGACCCTGACGTAATCGAAGTTCCACCACCACCAACTCCCAACCCTTCTAATCTGATGAAGCAGAAAGGGGTACTCTTTTTCTTTCGTGAATTTTATTTTCATGAAAAATTCGTATTCTTTTTTGCTTTATTTATTTTTTTCCTCGGGAATTTTCGACAAGTTTTGAACTTTTGATTTTGGATATATCAGGGTTTTCGGAAATGATCGTGTTTTTTGTTGATCAATTTGGTTTTCGGCTGACCCGTTTTTTCCATTTTGCTTTAAAGTCGTGGCTTTTGTTGTTGTCATCGTATGTATTTCGTGGACGCCGAGGTTTCTTGCTTTGCATGCTGTGAACTTTGCTAATCTGTTGTTGCTGGAAATGCATTGAAATTGGTTGTATTGTTTGGAGAGGCGAGAACGTCTTGATTGCAACATTGTATATCTTTGGTGTTCTTTCTTTGGATGCTTGCTGCCCAGTTTGACTTCGCGTTGTGTTCAATTTTTTTAAACCTCCTTTTCACATTTATTTTTAGTCTTCATTGATGGTTCATGGTTGCACTGTTGTTACCAAAAGTGATTGAAGTTTAGGATTTTATTGATACATTGGTTAGGATTTCATTTTAGGTTGCATATCCGTGTGGGGATGATCATTCCCTTTTATTCTGAGTAATGAGCTGGAGAAAAATAACTAGAATTTTGACAGAGTTCGGGTAGATTCTTGTTGGACAGAATAAAGTGATAGCCTATCGAAGAGTCAACAAGCATGTGAAATCATTTGAATGTTTGGCTGGTATTATAATGTGGAAGGCTATGTTTAAAATTTGGGTTGCTTTCAGTTTGTAGTACTCAGTAGGCTTAATACATTGAGCATATTGCAATGTGGATTTTATTTTATTTTTTATTTTTTATTTTTATTTTTTTTGGAGAAGGTTGTGGGTTGCTGAGTAAAGTTCAGGGATCCGAGGGCTTTTACCAACATTTCCTGATAGACTTTGCTCCTCAATGATCAATTGGACATTTCTATACTATTTCAACATGATAGGTGTTTTTCATTTTCTGATTATGATAGGCCATTGGATTGGGATACTGCCTGTTTCCTATGTGTAAATTTATCTGTTAGAGTCATCTACAATGCTGCTTTCTTATGTATTTTTAACAAGGAGATATTGAAATTAACTGCGTTACCGTTGATTGGATAATACTGGTTTGTCCTTGACATAGATTTCTGAAGCATAGTTGTTCTCCGCTATGTAATTTGCCATGTTGCCTTGTTTTTCTAAGATTCTACGATGTCTTTATGAGTCTATCTTTTTCTAACTCGGATTTATTAATCGTATTATTCTTTTCTAGGCCATTTTGCATGATGTAATTGACATTGATAACAATGATGACTCTGCGGATTTAGTCTTGATTGGGGAAAAAGTCAGTAAAAGTGACAAGGGGAAGACAATTGAAGCCATTCATGATGGTTATGGTGATCATCAAGTTATGGTGTGTGAATAGGATTTGTTATTTTGTGCAGCTGATTGATGTTTGCTTTTCTGACAAAAAGCATGACTTTAACATTTTGCTTGAAATATTTCTTCAGGAGCTGTTTGATTTTTGCTCGCCTGCTATGGAAAAATATGGACCAGGCAGCGCGCTTGAGTCTTCCAATGGTCAGAAAAATCTGGAATTATCACATAATTCAATCAATGTTGATGGCCATGCTTCTGATCAATCATATGATGATGATGATGATGACTACACTGGTCTTTTCTCAGATGATTATATGGACATAGACGATTATGCTTTATTACAGGCACATTTTGATAATGTGGATATCCCTCCTGGAATTGAAGCACCCATTCCTTGGTTGGCAGAATATGGTCTAGGTTCAAAGAAGACTGAAAATAGTTCATTAAATCACTGGTGTCATAGTCAGTCTGATGCTAAACATTCTGATGTGACAGGCTCATCTCAGCCTTCAGGGTCATTACAGCCTACTAACCCTGAAACCCAAGGACCTTCAGCAGGTAGTTCTAGTTTGCAAATCAAAATGGATGCTATTGGTCACTCTTCTGGAGCAGTGTTATCTTCTCCTCAACTATTATCTCAAGCTGCTGCTACTAAGAAGAAATCAGATGCCAAACAACGTAGGAGGCGAAAGTTAAAGTTGTCACTAGGAGAGGAGTCATCTAAATCCCAATGGTTCTCAGGACCCTCTGAGAGTAAAAAGAAGCCTAATGTTTTTGGTGCTTCAATTAATTACGGTTTTGGATCCAATTTGGAGACCAAGAAGGTGCCAGATGGAGGTGAGCCATCATATTGGGAACTCTTTGGAGGTGCAAAGATGGTAGCTGGAAGTGGCAGTTCACATCAACCAAATTTCATTGGAACTGTAGATGGAACATTGTATCATCATGCAACTGAATTATCTAAACCTTGGTGGGGGAAGAATTCTCATTTTAATCCATTTACTAATTATACAGCTAGTTCAAGTTTATTTTATCCATTTGATCCTCTTCATGCCCCTCCCGAGCAAGTGTTTGCTACCACTTGGGCTCATAATTCTACAAGTGATGGAAATAATGGAACAGCTGTTGATAGTACTGTTATGACAATCTCTGATGAAGCCAGAGATGAAATTCTGAGGAAATTCCAAAATTTTAAACAATTTGACACCATTGAAGACACTTCAGACCATCACTTTGTTAAGGTTAATTCTTCCATGAAGCAGGTAACTTTTGTCTTTTTTTTTGTTTTGGGAAAAAAAATAATGCATTTTGTTTCAGTTTTAATCTTAGGAATTTAGTTTTACCTTCAATTTACTTCCTGAACAGCATTCAAAGAATTGGGCTAAAAGAATCCAAGAAGAGTGGAAGATATTGGAGAAGGATTTACCAGGTGAATTTGTTTGTTTTGTATTCCTTTTACAAATTGACTGTAATATTTTCCTTATCATATCATTTTCGTAGTTGACTTCTTTTTTAAAGCTGGTGGATCTGTACTGTGTGGTTGGCTCCACCATTATTAATATTATTGGGGGTGCTTGTCAAGCCCAAAGGCCAAAGGCCATTACAATGGGTGCTTTCTTTAGCATACTTTCTTTAGCATATATCGTGTTGTAGTGCTTATTATTTTTTCCCTTGGTGGATACTTGTTCAGAAATTGGTAGTTATATAGCCCATAAATTGTGCTTTGAATATCATACTTTGCAACCCGCCACTGGGTTTTTGTGCAGTCTCTTGCTGTTTGTTGATTCTTTCTTTTATCTCCATCAGATTCGATATTAGTCAGAGTTTATGAATCAAGGATAGATCTATTGAGGGCTGTGATTATTGGAGCAGAGGGAACTCCGTATCATGATGGCCTTTTCTTTTTTGATGTTTTCTTCCCCAGTAGCTATCCCAATGCACCACCGGTATGTGGTTAAGGATACAGTACCTGACTTAAAATTCTTTCCATGTTCTTTCTTTTTAATAAGTCTGACTAAAGGGACATTTTTCATGGCAGCAAGTTTACTACCATTCTGGTGGTCTTCGACTCAACCCAAATTTATATAATTGTGGCAAAGTATGTCTTAGTCTACTTAACACCTGGTCTGGTGATAAGAATGAGAAGTGGATTCCCGGGGTCTCAACAATTTTACAGGTTTTAGTTTCTATACAAGGTCTAATCTTGAACGCAAAACCTTACTTTAATGAGCCTGGATATGCACGTCTGAGTGGAACAGCAAGTGGTGAAATGATGTCCTTGCAGTATAATGAGGATACATTCATCCTATCATTGAGGACGATGGTGTACATGATGAGAAGGCCTCCAAAGGTTTGATTCTAGATTTATTTTAGTTCCATTTTTATATCTTAAACAAGGTAAATTGTTTCAAAAAGTGTCTAGACCTATGCATCCTCTTTGTGCCTTTTGGCAAGCTATGGCAGGAAAGAGGGGATAAGGTGATAGACATTATATTTTCTAATTTAGGAAACAAATGAGACATTTTAGAGCAATAAACTGAATAAATATAGGCAAATGATTTTGAGGATCTTGATCAGTCCTACCCTGAACTTCAAGCTCTAACTGTACTGGACCGTTGCACAACTATTGTCAATATGGTTTATCGCTTTCTCAGCAAGTGTGATGTGGACTTTTTTACCCATGGATGAAGTTTAATTATTGAGAGAGAAAGAAGACCTCGTGCCCTGAAATGGGTGATTTATTTTGCATGAAATCATGTGAATGAAGAACAAGTGATAGAATATGAAAGGAATTTATTATTATTATTATTATTGTTGCCTTAAACTTCTAATTGTCTTCTGTTTTAATTTCTATTTGTTGTATTTTGGGTATAAAAGTTGACAATTGAGGTTATTTTTGGTTTCAGAATTTTGAGGACTTTGTTATCGGGCACTTCTGCAGCCGAGCTCACGATATTCTAGTGGCATGTAAAGCATACATGGATGGTGCTCAAGTTGGCTCTTTGGTGAAAGGCGGGGTTCAGGATGTTGATCAGGGTGACAGGAGCTGCTCAAGCCAGTTTAAGAATTCTTTAGCCGCATATGTGGACATGCTTGTTAGAGAGTTTACCAGAGTAGGAGCTAAGGACTGTGAGAAATTCCTGTCTCCATCAACAGCAGGGAACAACCCCTTGGGTGAAATGCCTGAGGCTGCTACACTTTCTTGATATACTCAATTTTGAGAGTTGATACGAAAGGCTTATCAAATTTAATATGTTACAGCTAATAGCAGGTTTATGTTTTATATTTCAGTGATGAATCTTGTCATGGACCATCTTATTTTCATGAACAATGCCTGCACATAATTGTGGATATTGTATATAGCTGCAGATGAATATTTAATACAATTGTTAGGATGGCTTAAGATCCATGATCATATTTTTCCGGCTTATGTGTTTCGTTGTTTACTATGTTTCCCGTCTCATGGGCCAGTTGATAATTACTTGTTTTAACTAGTGTTTTTAACTATTTATCCGCTCGATGCACGGGCATATTTATATATATAATTTAATATTAATTAGATTAGTAGCAGTTTACTGTAAAAAAATATGAATCGGTTGTATGGTATTTGATTCGTATAATATTAAATCTACGATATATTGTCTATATAGACATAGTAATAAAAAGTAATAGAATTTTATAATATAAAATGCAATTGGAATGCTAAGATTATAAAATTAACGAGGCAAGAAAATAACATCTAGATACTAAATTTAACAATAATTATGAGAAAATAATATCATTTAAAATTATATAAAATAAATAATAGCAATAACCATTACATTAAGTTAGGTTATTTGTTATTTACTATATTTCATGAAATATATTATAATGCAAAGATCCATGCTAGATATATTTTATTGAGATCTTATAAAGAGATTTTTTCTTTTAATTTTTTTTTTCTCAAACTGAAAAATTTTATTAAGCCTCAAAGGCATCGAATCGAAGAGCATGAATAATAAACTCTGCTGAGACGTTCTCAAACCAAGTTCCTAATTCGTAGATCCTTGCATGATTAGCCAAAATATCTGACACTGTATTACATGCTCTAGGAACATGAGTACATTCAAAAGATCTAAACCAACTAGCATACACAAAAATGTCTCTCAGGATTATCATCAATGTATGAGAGATCAGGCATTCCTTCATTTACTGCCTTGCCTCGCAAACATTGATTGCATCACTTTCCAGTATAATCCTTTCGACTCCGAGGTCCTAAGCTAGCAGCAGTCCCGCACGAGCCGTTATAAGCTCTCCTACATATGGATCCTCCACCCCACTGGCCCCCACTGAGTTATTGTAGCAATGAAGGACCAGAACTATCTCTTATCACCATCCCTAAATCATGTGCACCATGACCATCTATTTCAAATAAAGCATAGTCATTTGCTTTATTCACCTTCAAGCCTTGGTTTCCTCCATTTTGCACGCTGTAGAACCTCTTCTTCTCTCCTGCTCTAGTCATTTGCAGATTTGCTTCATTGTATGCTTCATAGTTGGTAATTGCTTCACGCCCTTCTTGTTGAGGCCTGTGAATCGATTTCCCTTGCCAGGCCGAATTTTTGTTATGCCATATTCCATGCCATATCATCATCAATTTTGCCAACTCCTCCCTGCTAGCATTTGATACAAAATCACAGATTGTCTTTCTCCACTTTAAACGCTGGTCTGTTGCACGATGATTGAGCAGCCTGCTGCATGTATAGCGTGGGTCATGAAAGGGCAAGCTATGGTCAAATGCTCCACTGTTTCTTCTTCCTCCCATATCTACCCCTCTTCTCCTCAATATCGACCTTGTTGGCAGGATATCTCTACACAACTTTCATGCAAACACACAACATTTTGGAGATATGTTCAAGGCCTCAATCTTCTTGCACAAAGGATTCGTTTGCTGTAGGTTCTGGAACTTGTGGTAGCTACGTACATTATTTTCAACCTTTTTTACGGAACTTATTTTCAACCTTGTTTTTAATACTCAATTCCCACACTTTTCTATACGCACTTCTTGCACTGGATTGTCCTTTAGGTTCTAGACTCCAATATGGGTTGTCTTATCTCGAGTTAGCTCTAAGGGGGATTTGTAGGATTGCTTTTGCATCATCACTATTAAATATTTGTCTTATCAATATAGAATTTCAGACCCTTTCCTCTTATAGAATGAGCTAGGAGATTTGTTGAATCCCTTGCTCAGGGTTCTGATTGCTACTAACCCTGTAGTTATCATTTCATAGTATCTAAGGATCATTTCAGATGTTGATATGGCTGCCATTCTCCACTTTCCATAACAATCCCAATTCTAGACTACTCCTACCTGCCATAATACTCTTCCATGTGTAAGAAGGGTTTGACCCCAGACTAACTCCCAAGAAATTTCCATTAGGGAAGTATTTAGCTCTTAGAATAATATAGACACAAAGGCATCAAGTCTGCACATTAAACTCCAGCCATGTTCCGCTAAAATAGCCAACTTAAAATATTATAGTTCTTTTAATCTCATACCCCCTGCCCTCCTTGGCTAGCACAACTTCTCCCAATCGATGCAACAAATTTTCCTTGCTTCAGTCTGACATCCCCACCAAAATTTACATATCATATTTCCAAGGTACTTACATAGATTGTTTGGCGATTTGAAGCAAGACATAGAGTAAGTTGAAATTGCCTGAGCTACCCATTTTATCAAGATTTCTTTTACCACCTTCAGCAAGCATTTTCTCCTTCCACCCTTGAAAAGCTTCTGCATTCTTTCCTTTATAAATTGAAAAGTGTGGTACTTGGATCTTCCCATCATAACTAGTAACCCCAAGTTTTTTTCATATAGTGTAATGTTTGGAATTTGGCTACTTTGCATGATCTGGTGTTTGTTTAGCTCTGGGGTATTTGGACTTAAAAAGAGAGCCAACTTGCTGTAATTGATTTGCTGCTCAGATGCTGGTCCACATTTCTGTAAAATGTACAATATAGCTCCATGATCCTCAAAAGTAGCTTTGGAAAGAAATTAAGCTTTCGTCCGTGAAAATAAGTGGGTAATAGTAGGGGGTGCTTTGTATGTTTTGAAACTTGAGATGAAATCCCCCTCCTTTGCTTTGTCTAGAAGATCTGATGGGCGCTGAGCGCATAACACAAATAGGTACGGTGATAATAGGTCACCTTGTCTTAGTCCCCTATAAGGAATGAGAAAAAAAGCAAAGGTAAGCCATCAGGAGAATTTAGTACGAGACCGTTCTCGCACAATTCATAATAAGGCTGGGCTACTTTTCTGAAAATCCCACCTCCATTCAACCTAATCATACGCTTTACTCATGTAAAGATTCATATCTGGGAATCCTTCCTTCCCAGACACCTTATTCCTTAGAGCATGAATAATCTCGTAGACTATTAGGACGTTATCCATGATCTGACGGTTCAGCACGAAAACACTTTCGTTCTGCAATAGTCTCCCTCATTCAAGAAGTTGAGTACTACTCTAGTTACATCACCAGCCACTACATGCCAATATTTTTGATAAAATAATGCAGGCATGCACTTGGGGATTTGATTACACCCATTCGAAGAACCATTTCTTTTACCTCTGTCTCAGTGAAAGGCATATCTAAAAACCTGGTCATCTCATCATTTATGTTTCTTGGAGTGTCTACCAAGGCCTTGTTAATCCTTTGCGGGTTTGATGAGGAAAAAAGCCTCTAGAAATACCCTTTTGCCAACTCCTCCAGTTGCTGTATACCTTGCTGTCATTGGTCATGATCATCTTTTAATCTCAAAATGGTGTTATTTTTCTTCCACGGTGAAGCTTTGTCATGTAAGAATTTTGTGTTCTTATCGCACCCACTTCTTTCATATTCAAAGAACACGCCGCACAACTCCACCTCCTTTTTCATACTCTCATAGAGCACACTCCACCTCCACCAGCTGTAAATCATTGTTCGATGTCCATATCCTCCAGCTTCACCGTGTACAATGATAGATGTTCATGTTTGTGCTTTGTTTGACGATTATTGGGTCGTTCACTACTACTCCTTCTAGGAGCTTGAAATACTACGTTATGTTATTTGGGTCAATTGATTGGAATTGTTATAAAGTTGGGTTTATCGTACTTTGGATAGATAAGTCGTGTTTGGATGAACTTTGTTTAGGTAATATGATGGATTATTACGTTTGGATTATAGAATTCGTCATGTTTGGATAAACTTTGTTTGGCCGAAATTATGGATCTTAAAATTGTTTGGAACTGACAATGAATGCATGGCGATATAAAGATGTGTTCTCCATACAACGCATGGCTGGCACACTCCACAGGCTTGGATTGGAGGAAATTCCCCTTTGTCACATGGTCTCAATGCTCACTTTGGATGGCACCATATTGAAAGCAATGCCAACCACCCCCGGGCAACGTAGTTTGTGGCACTTGGCTGCCTCGAGCAAGCACCAAGTTGAGGGTAATGGGCGTTTGCTTAAGATTTTAGGAAAAAATGAGTTTGGATTGACTTAAAAAAAAATTTCTTTTCGTTAACATTTTTAAATAGTTTTTTTATAGAAAAAATTATTTTATATTTAAATAGATAATTTGAGAAATACTTTTAATTATTAAAAATATTTATAAATCTATTTGGATAAAAAAAATAAAAATATTTTTTTTATAATCAAATTACAGCAAATGTGTGTTGATAAACCTCGTGTTGATAAACTTAAGAATAAAAGGGCAAATGTGTGTTGATAAACCTCATATCCATTCTCATACCAAAACATTGATTTCATAATATAATCCAGAGATCCCAATTTTAAAAGAAAAAAATTACTAATGTTAAGTACTACATCAACCACTCAAGATCCAGAACAAAGATCTAGTCAAAAACCAAGATCATAATTGCTTGAAATGAATAAATCAACAACTTGCAAGCTTCAATCAAAGAAATTGAGCTTGAATGAATCATCTCAAATTACTTTTAATCACACGTACAGTTAAAAGAAAAAAAAATTAAAAGGAAGCTTCAAATCTGCTGAATAGTGCGGAGCTTAAACTCCATTGATAGCACATGTTTCTATCGGGGCACACAAGATAGAGAAATAGACAAGGGCGTGGAAGCTATAGGCGACCAGTGAGATAAAAGAAAAGTGATAGGATTGAGGATTTGGTGGATAGATGGATTGTTAAAAGTGGCGAGTTTTGATATGCTCCGCCTTTAAAATGGTGCATAATACACCTGGTAATCCAGTGATAAAGATCGCTGATCTATCAATATTCCAATTAATTATAATACACTGCAGAATGCCATCATCCATCTCTCTTTGAGTTTAGAAACTTTAGGAGGCTACTGCAATGCATTACTATAATTTAGATACATGGTACTCCATCAACTTAGATTTAAGATACCTACAAGATGCATCACACGCCATCTTTAATAGGGTGCATAAGGGATGGAGTCAAGGATTGTAATTATAAATAATAGCAAGGGATAGTTTTGGAAGATAATTTTATTGTAAACCACTTTTGCTTCTGTTATTTTAGAAGCTGGGTCACTAGCTTAAAAAAAAATGTTGTAGATTAGCTTTTTTTTATTAGAAGTGCTTTTATTTTTTCCAAAAGCCAATCTAAACACCCTATTTATTATATAGAAGCACATTTTTTTTTTTTTAAAAAAGTGCTTTTTTTTTCTCCTAAAAGCCAATCCAAGTGCACACAAAATATTTTTTTAGAATAGAAGTAGAAGTAAAAGTAATTTTTTTTTTTTTGTATTTGGATATAATTGCATAAGTGCTTTCTTTTTTATCAAAATTAGAAGTTGTTAAACTGTTTCGATATGATAAATATAAAGATACTTTTTTCTTATAAAATTATAATTAAGGATATGTAATAAGAGAAAGAGGCTAAGAATTGTTAGCTCCAATATTCTTCAGAAACCGCTCTATGGTTGTGAATCAAAATGAATTTTAAGATTTTGATGCATACCAAATCAGAGTTTAAGTTAATCTTTTTGTACTTGAACGATTTGTATCTAAAAATATTTTCTTTCGTGAAAAAAGATTGTAATCGTATGCATTATCTACTTGAGAATCAACAAAGTTGTGTTGTCCATCGTTCTTTGACTTGAAATACTTGATATGAAATATATGTTTTGTATACTTCTTGAGTTTTCACGAAAGAAACAGAAAGAAAAGTTCAGAAAGATAAAATTGCAACATCAGAAGGGAAAATTGTGCTTCAAGAACAAATACTATTCAACTAGAAAGATGACTTTATCTAGAAGGAAAATCTCCAGAGACATGCTTCTCATGAAGTGTTATACCTTTAAAACTTCATTTGTACACTTCATAGACAAATTCAAAAAGTCAAAAAGGTGATGTGACAAGATGTAGAAGAGGCATTAACAAGTCTAAATAACAAGGAAGAAAGAACTGGACCGGACCACCCGGTCGGACCTGTCCAATCGGGAACCGAACACTAGCCCGATCCAGTCTTTACCACAAAATCGATTGTGGTCAAAATCGATCAAGAACCGATCAAAACCGGTGAACCGATGTGAACCGAATTGGTCAAACTAGTTGACCGATTTTTTTAAAAAAAATTTGGTAAAAATACTATTATTTTTTATTTAAAAAAAAGAAAAAGCTCAATCAAAATAAGAATTCATTTTTTTCTAACCTTGATTCTTTATTATGCTTCTTTGCTATATACTCTTAAATTAATTTAAAAATAAAAAATAAAAAATGATTGTTATATTGTCTGTGAATAATTTTCAAAAAAAATGTAAGTGAAAATTAAAATAAATTAATTTTGCATTTACGATGTTTAATAAAGTGACTCATAATAAATATTATTTTGTATTAGTTATGTTATTGTGAATAATTTAATATAATTTTTTACTTTTTAATTAATCATATATATATATATATATATATATATATTATATCCCAGTTAGACCCTTGATTAAACCTCTGAACCTTTGAACCCTTGCTTTGACTAGTTTGATGCCCGGTCCGATTTCCTTAACATTGCTAAATAGTTAACAAACCAACAAACGGCTACTTTTCCACTTATGTGTAAATGAAAAAAAGAAGGCTATTTCTTCTCTGTCCAATCGTAGACTAGCAGACCAAAATAATCACAAAGATCAAGGCCTGCAAGTTTCAACAGTCATATTTCGAAGTCTATATAATGCTAGAAGTCGAAGAAAGAATGGTTAGACTGTTTGTATGTTTCTTATGTCAAAAGAGCTTCCTTCTTTCATCTTTCTCAAACTGTCTACAAGCACCAGAAATTTACTCATTGTAACTTCTGACCAAAAGAAAATCTTCTCTACTATCCTGTATTAGATAATATTCTCTCTTTGAGAATTTAGAGAAGTCACACATATCAAACTTTATTGATATTCTCTGTCAAGAGAATTTGTGTGAGTGTTTGAGCAAAAATCACATTATTTGTATAAATTGTATCTGGACCCAATAGTGGTCAGTGTGAGTTTGAAGAGGCTAGGAAAATACTATTCATTTGTAAAGCTTGGAGATGCTTGAAAAAAGACTACATACTTGTAAGAAACTTGGAGAAGCTTAGACAAAGAATATTTGTGGATTATAAAATTTCAACAAAGAGTTAGGGACTGGAAATATGTAAGTGGTTTGACCGAACAAGTATAAAAATTTTTTTTGTGATTTTTCTATCTCTTATCTTGTTACTTAGTTTTATCACATAAGTTTTTACTGTTTAAAATTTATCCGAAACAAAATCTATTTCTACTTTATACAGACTAAATTGTTTTATAAACTAACATAATTGCTTCCACAATCTAAGTTTTGAACTTGAGATAAATTATTTTATTAAAGTTTTTTAGATTATAAAGTTTTTTAAAAGCACGATTTAACCCCCTTTCTTATGCTATCCCATCCAACAAGAATAAGAGCAAGAAGAGAGTGGTATTTTTTTTAAAAAATAAATTAAGGATAAAATTGTAACTAAGTGAGAAGAAAGTGATTCCTAAATTTAACAATCAAAATTTTCTATCTTCTACTACTTTTACTTCTAAAAAAAATAAGTCTCTATTTACTTCTCAAAAAAAGCAAAAAATCCATGGGATTGTTTGAAAGTGTTTTGTTTTTTAGTTTCTAAAAATTGTTTTATAAAACTGTTTTTAAGTTCAATTTTTAAAAATAAAAGAATAAAAAAATCTGTTTGATAACTTTGTTATGAAAACAGTTTTTTAGTGATAAAAAATAGAAAATCTGTTTGGATGATTATTTTTAAAAACAAGTTTTAAAAGTAATAAAACAAGAACTTGTTTGGCAAAAATTTTTTAAAAGTTGCAAACATATAATAGCATAATCGAATGTAATAATAATTTTGATTCATATTCTCCAATTCTTTAAATAATTTATCACGTATTCCTCAGTTACTCACATAATTATGAATTACATAATAATTTATAACAATAAGGCATTACTTGAAAGGCTTATATGGTGACAATTTTATTCTTAAAATAGTTTTTTAATGATAAAAAATAAAAAAAAATTATTTAGCAAATGATTTTTTAAAAATAACAAATAAATACAATATAAATACATTATTATAAATAGAATTTAACATAATATTAAGTTGACACTACATCACATGATCTAAAGGATATGATTAAAGGTGTATTGATACACCACATACAAGGGATCTATATTAAAAGTCTTCTCTCTTTCTCCCTTATCCATCTTTTGCCGCTGCTCATCTTCTCCAACCAAGCACAGCAACAGCAACCGCACAACTACATAGCACAGTAATCGCAACCTCCGCCCAACCGCACAACCACACCTCCACCCACCGCACTCCACCACGGAAAGAACGCCAGAGACAGAGACAGAACATGATGCGAAGAGAGAGAGAGAAAGAGAGCGACACGGATAGAGAGATAGATCGTGAAACAAAGGAAGAAAGGGAAGGGGCGATTTGCAGAGAGGAGCACGGCGGTGGTGAAGACGAAGAAGAAAATGGCACAAAGGAAGAAATGGAAGGGGTATTTCCAGGTTTGAGCATGGAGGAAGGCAAAAGAAAGGGAAAAAAAGGAAACGAAGAAGAAGCAGAGGGAGGAGAAGAAACGAGAAAGGAAAAAAAAAAAAACAATTGTGAAACCAATAAAACAAACAATTTACAAGTATGCCACCGCTTATTTTGTGTTTTTAAGAACAAAAACTCAAAAACATGTCTTAGTTGTTTTCAGTTTTCTGTTTTTAAAACATACAAATAGTTTTTAATTTTTTAAAACTAACGTGTAGAAAATAGCAATTCAAACACGTTTTTTTGTTTTTTTGTTTTAAAAAATGAAAAACTATTTTTTAAAACAGTTATCAAACAAGGCCTATTATTTTCTACTTCTGTTTCTTTTGAAAAATATAAATAAATAATATTAAATATTTTATAAGTATTTTTTCTTGAAAAATTTGAAAAAAAAAAAGTACTTTTTTGTGCCAGAAGCACAAACAAACATATCCAATGTTCTATACTAAGATTTTGAGTAGATCTCTAAAATTCAGTGAACATTTGTGTAAGCCTATCCTCATAATGGCTACATCTTAAACGAGAACCTGATCCGTTAAATCTCTCAATATTAAGGAATTCATAATAAAATGGAAACTAAATCTGCAATGGTTGCTTTTCAATAAACCATGGCATGCTACAGATAAGAGTTTTAAGTTGCTTAGATATTGATCTAATCCTTTTACTTTCTATTCTACTTGTGCAAACCTTAACTGAAATGTCAAAGTGCCTTTGTAAGTACGCCTCCCTTTGCTTGGCTGTCACACGAAGAGAGACCAAGGTTTAATATTTGTCCTCTGATGTGCATCCAATCCCTAATTTATTGGACTTAACACTATGTTTTCAAAACTTTAGTTGGATTAGATTACTGTAAGGGTAAACTTTCTCGGTACTAATTTTTTTTATCTACAAGATTCAATCCTAAGCCTTATTTAAGGAGAACAAACACTAAGCTACTTGAGCTAATCAATGGTTAATACTACTGTTAGTTTTTAAATTACATACACCATGTAATAAAAAATATATTCTGGCAATGCTTAATTGACACTTGTTTCCTCGAGAAAGTCTCAAATTGTAAATAAAAAAAAATTATACTTTATCCTCTAAAATATAGGTTATGCATACTTTAGTCCTTATATTTTACAAAAATATAAATCGACCGTTGAACACTCTTGAATGTGCATTTTAGCTAAAATAATTATACTATATCCTTCTGAATTCTATGTCATGTATGAATCAATCCCCCTAAACTTTTTTATATATGTAATCTGATACTCTAAATCTTTTTGGGTGTATGTAATATTTTTGCTAACAATTGATAAAAAAAAAACTTAATACTCAAAACCTTCTTGAATGTGTGATATTTTTATTAACAATTGATAAAAAATTAACCAAAGTGTTAATTTGGATATTTAAGAAAATTCAGGAGATCAATTTACACCTTCTCAAAATACAGAATTAAAATGTACATAACTTATAATTAAGAAGGTAAAATACAATCTTCTCTAAAAAATTAATATTAAGAAAGTTTTATTATTATAGTAGGTGGATATGACACACATTAAATTAATCAAGATTCATTAAACTTTGAAAATCAACAATTGAAAAAAAAAATAAAAACCCTTAACTTTTAATTGTTTTCCTTGTCCATATTCTTTACTCTGTTGCAAAACCAGGCCAAAGCCAAACCTTATCCCCTACAAAAGTTCCATTTTCTGTCTTAGATACCACGAGTCACTCCACCCTTCACTTCCACCAAACAAAACCCATAGCACTCCAAACCAGAGAAACCACACACATAGACATAGACATGTTCACCTCATCAACTTCATTCTCATTTCACACCCCAATCCTCCATCAACCCCATCATCAACGCCACCATCATCTTTTTCCCTCGTCAACTCTCACCCATTTCCCCCCTCTCACCCTGCACCACCACTATCCCACTACCCCTTCCTTCCTCCACTCTCCTCCCCTTCGCCCCTTCCCGCCGGCGACCCTCTCGGCGCGCGCCAAGTCCCCGACGGCCGACAAGTCCGGCGAGCAGAAGTGGGTCCACGAGGGCCGCATCACCGAGTCCCTCCCAAATGGCATGTTCCGTGTTCGCCTTGACAACGAGGACCTCATCCTCGGCTACGTGTCTGGGAAAATCCGAAAGAATTTTGTTCGTATCTTGCCCGGTGACCGAGTCAAGGTCGAGGTGAGTCGCTACGACTCGTCCAAAGGACGCATCGTTTATAGGCTTCGTAGCAGCAGCTCCTCTTAGTCACATGGGGTGTTTGTGAAAATGACTAAAACGGGTGGCTATCTAATTTTGAACCCCAAATTGGGTTCCTGGTTTTTTTGCCAAGGAATGGTGGTGGTGAAAGTCGGTTTGATGGAAAAGGTTGGTTTCTTTTTTCTTTTTTAATTTTTATGTAAGGGTAAGTGATGGTGAAGCGTTTTGTTTTGTGTTTTTTGTTTATTTGTGTTTTTCCCCCTTTCTAAGATAAGGAGGACTTCGCCTCTTTAACTTATTTTGAAGCTTTCTTGAATAGAAAGAACCTACCTTGAGTATATGGTTGTTGTAAATAAAATGATTCATATGCGATTTGGCAGTATTTATTTCGGTTTCGCATCTTAATTGTTGTCTTGATGGTAGTTATCGATTCTGGTGGTGAAGTTTTCTTGATTCTGGATTCTTGATTCTTGATTCTTGATGGTAGCTGCATTGGTTTATCTGCATGACTGCATCTTCTTGCCTTTTGGTTTGCTTGATGAACTCATTTTACTCTTGTAGTTGGTACAACACAAAATAAATGTTCGAAACCTGTTTTTTTCATCAACTAGAAAATAGTTTGTAGGTTCGTTATTGTCAAGGACTAAACACAGCTAGGTTGCTTTGTGTATATATGTTTTACTAAAATAAACATTAAAGCATGAAAAATAATAGTGGTCCTCTACTGCAGAATTCGCCTTTCTGATTGTGGTGTGCATGGTAGAAATACCATCAATATACAAGGGTCAGTTGCCTTCTCATTACCATGTATTGCTACTTTTTGTCTAGGCTTAGAATGTTCGTTTCCTGGGTGTCATTCACTAACTGCTACATAAAACTACTCATTCTCATTTATATATTTCTTTGTCCATTTTGTTAAGTGACATGGATATAAAGGGAATGTGCAACTCAATATTGACAGAGAAAGGGGTATCATGAGCTATATTGTTGTTGTTTACATGAGAATAGAACCTTTGATTTCTACCCTCACTCCAACCCATTGCGCAAGTGGCATAGAATAAACTACTTAATATGACTTGGAACTGCTACGTGTAGCTGTGAGAAGCACAGGAGTTTGTGGAAACCCCCATGGTCACTTCAAAGGATTGGTGTTTGGTGGTATCTGTTATCACCATGGATGTGAACTTTCTCATTCACTTTTCTTGTTACCACTGTCCATGTCCTCAGTTTCTTCATCTGCTATCATTGTCCTTCAAACCATTCACTGAGCTTCTATAGTCCCAGAATCATATTGAACAGACCACTTTCTGGCACTCATCAATTTGGTATAGTTAGTAATTAACAGGTTAACACATTTTGTTGACTTTCAAGTCAGGACACTCCAAACAACTTGTTTGGTTTCTGAAACAAACAAATTTCAGCTGCATCAGGCATCAGCTACAGAGCAGAGGCTGAAGGTGTATTCAAGATTGAGGGAGAAATAATTTTGTCAAGGTATGTTATTCTAGGAGGGATTTTCTGGACTTCACAATGGAAAGCTTCTTTTAAAGTTTAACTTGGGTGGCTTTTTGCATGGTTAGATCTGGTTATATTTACGACCAAGGAGGTTAGTTACTTGATCTTGCGTAGTTCTTAAGCTAGACGGTGTTAACGATCTGGTGTCATCACTAGTTTGGCTTATGCGTAACTTTAAATTGCCTGAGTTCCTTTAATGATCCAAATCATTTTTAAAACCCCTTCACTTCTGATGTTCCCTAAATCACACATTTAAGTTAGTATGTGTGTTCTTGGGAAAGTATTTGCCACCCAGCATGCACACGAGTACACTTAGGCACTTAGCAATAATTTGTTTAGTATTGTCGTCTGCCAATGTATTTGACATAGAGAATGTGTTTGCCATACTGTAATTGTAAATCTTTAGGGAGAAATTCTTGAGTACTTCTGGAGTCCCCAAGAATTTCTCATCTTTAGGGTACATGTTTGGATACTTGTCTTAGATTCATGTGATTGGATAAACCTCAGTGATCAGAAGAGAAATCAAATCTCGGGTTTCTCATCAAATGTCTGAAGTATGCAGCTTGGGTACATAAGCGCTGATGATTGCCTCCACCCGAGTAAATCATTGGTTGTGGACGAGCAATAAATTATCTGCCTTTTTTTTATTTTTTATTTTTTATGTGAATAAACTATCTGCTGTTATTTTCTGACTACGAAACACAACTGTTTGGAATGGGTTTCATTTTGGGGTTTATTCTTTTTGAATAATCTTGAGTTTGACTACTTTTTGGTCAATCAAATTCACTTAAGTATCATAGGGGAAATTTTGGTGCCACAATTAACAATGCAGTTAATGATTCAAGTTACTTCGACAGATCTTCGAAAGATCTAAAGTTGCAACTTGATCTTCCAGGAGTTAAAAACAAGTATACTGAAATTAGCATTTTGGCAAAATTTTCTGTAGAAAAGTTTGGCAGAAATAGGATGAGGACAATATCTTGACGGCTATTCATATAACGGGATTTGACATATTACATTAGCAAAAAGGATACCCCGGGCAGCATGGGTTTCATTTTCTCGACTGTTTTTTAGGGAGTTGAAATTGCCTACATGGTCCTGTTCTGTTGTGCCTGTTTGGCCCAATGGAAGCTCAAAATCATTAAAATTTGTCGCCCTACCAAACAATATTTTGTTGTCGGCAGTAGGGGTGTTTACGGAGTGTGATTTATTTGACTCAGACTTAGATATAATATTTTGATTGGGTTATCTTTTTGAGCTTGGACCTAACATGGGCATGGCTTGATCAAAAACCAAGTCAACTTGATATTAGATAAATTGTACAAATTTTAATATTATACTTAATTAAGTTATAATATTTTGGGGCTAGTTCTATGGTTTACCATATATTAGATTGATCTATGGGTAGAATATCATGGTATATCAATACACAAACATCATATGATCTACTATAACACTCTCTCCCCCCACCTATTCCTGATATTCCTGTGAATCACACCCCCTCCCCAAAAAACCAAAACAACACCCTCTTTGCCATCAACACTTCGATGATGATGCGAGGGAGGCTGTTACACGATGAGAAAGTACTCCAGCAAACCTCGCTCTATGGTAGCAACACCATCGCCATGATACAGGCTGAAGGGTCTCGGTGAGAACGAGGAGAACGTCAGCAAAGCCTATTAGACACAAGCAGTTACATAAAGCACATGACCACACCATCATTTCAAAGAATTTAACAAGTTTTAGAGTCTCACTTGTGGATGAAGGTCTGTGCATTGGACCACAAGAAGAAAATTTGGTTTTTGCAGCTATAGATTGAGGGTGTAAAGGATTTTGGATAATATTTTGTCCTTGGTGATTGATTCAGTCTACGGAGCACTGTTGTATTGGAGCCTTCTTTTCTGTAGATCTCACTCTTCTCATTGAGATAAGAATGATCTCAAGAGTTTGAAAACATTTGTTGAGTTTCACTACTACCCATCAACTTACTAAACAAAGCTTCATATCTTGTGACTTGTGAGGGACTTAATTTTTGTTGCTGCCATATTTCTGATATCATGTTTGATGACCAAAAAAGAAGTTTCGTTTGAAACTCAATCTATGAAACTACTAATAGTAGAGTTACTTTCGAAGAGGGTGTTTTTTGTTGGGAGGTGGAGTAATTATAATATTATCACATCTCCATGGATCAGTAGGGTGCATAGAAGAAAAGAAAATGCTAGGGGTGGGGGGAGGTTAGAGAAAGAGAGGAGAAGATAAGAACATTACCTCACTCCTCAAGCTAATTTAATGCTGAAAATGAACTAAAGGCTAAAGGTTCCTTTCAATTTAGGTTCTCCCCTATTTATAGGCACACCCAAGGCCTTAATCTACGATCATCTTAATCCCCATCCTCTAAACTTCATTTGGACATATAATTTGCCTTAATTGAACTTTTGGTGAGAGAGTTATGTACAAACCACTGCACCTATGTCTTCTAAAGTAGTCATAGATTTCATCCCACTAAAAAGACCTCAAGACAACACTACTTGGAAAAATGATCCAAGTAAAAGTTGAAGTTTTATGTCTCAGTTTTCAAATGGCTTTGATTTAACTTTAATTAGATCTCTATAGTTCAAGATATGACCCAAACATTGATGACTAGCTAGGCTCTTGCAACAATACTAGACTTTAGAATTAACTCTTAGCATCCACATTAAAGTTGTAGAGCATTGTCTTATTTTTCTCACAAACTATATCGCAATTTTTAGATGTCTAAAACTCAAGTTATAGGTGAAATACGAAAACAATGTCAAGGATGAACTATATCAAAATTCATATTTAGGTCCAATTAAGGCTCACATACCAAATGTGATCCAAATGACATATAAGTAAACACAAATGAGGGTTTAGACTCCCTAACCAAACAAAAAAATGCGGGTTTAAACACTATATATGAGAGTTAATCATGATGTTAAAATTTCAATTATCAAATTCTCCGACATTTAGTTTTTTGCTTGTTCCCATACAAAATTAAAATTAATCCTTAGAATGCATAAGGAAAACCACCAACTAAATATACATTTTCTAAAATTAAGTGGGAAAAACACATACAACTAAAGGATAAGAGAAAAATAACACACCAAAAAAAAGAAAAATTCCTCAATAAACTTTTAA
Organism: Pterocarpus macrocarpus; assembly: GCA_031439585.1. Taxonomy (NCBI): domain Eukaryota; kingdom Viridiplantae; phylum Streptophyta; class Magnoliopsida; order Fabales; family Fabaceae; genus Pterocarpus; species Pterocarpus macrocarpus. Next base: position 46,699,654 of record CM062522.1, read on the forward strand.
GAATGTCATGACAGTCAAGCATACATCCTTATTAATCATGGGTAGAAAAAATAGACTATAGAAAGAAAAAAAAAACTTAAAATGAAACATTTTCTTTTTTTTTTTTTTTGTTTCCTAATAAAACAATATAATAAAAATAAGGACAAAATTCACAAAATGGTCTCCATCCAAATTATTGCACGACAAATTTATTCTTGACAAAGAAAAAATTTTAAATTAATCCTTAAAAATTAAAATATAGGTCAAATTAGTCTTTTTATCCATAAATTAGTCCATAAAAAAAATATTTTTATCGGACATATTTGTTCCTAAAGGACACTAATTTAATATATCTTAAGGACTATTGTAAAATTTTTTATTTGTTAAGTACAAATTTATCATGCAGTATTTTCGATAAGTTCTAAAAATAAGTCACTACATGAAATAAAAGGAAGCAGAAGTATTTCACTTATCATCTGGCTTCACAACGCACGTGGTGATTCAAATTCAAGCCGAAGCAATGTTCTTGTAGGCAGTACTCTAGAACCCTCTATTCTGTCCCCGAAGATGCACACGTGTCCCTCCAGAAGCGCGCCACGGCATCGCTAAAACCCTAAACCCCTTCTCCTTTCCCTCGTTATATCAGTGGCCACCTTCTACTGCCAAAGCAACAATCGCTCAGAGAGTTTCTGAAGTTCCCTTTTAGGCTGCCAAAATGGCTACCAGAATCTTGTTGAAGGCGAAGCCAGACCCAAAGCTTTACCTGCAGTTTCTCCGCAATCCCATTTCGATTCTGACCCGACCAGTTTCTCCGATTGCCCAACCCGAATCAACCAACGAAGCCCCGCACCTCTCCCTCAACAAAGCCTCCACCTTTCCGATGATTCTGGGTGTGTCCCAGAAGGTACTCGCCGGCGTCGTCGGGAACGATGGGTTTTCTCTCACCGGCGGCGCCTTGTTCGCGCGGCACATGGGTACTGGTCGGTCCTCGTTGAGGCCACGTGGCGGTTCTAGCAGGGATGATGAAGATGACGATTTTGATGATGATTTTGATGAGGATGATGTGGATGTTGATGGTAGTGATGATTTTGATGAGGATGTCGATGATGATGATTTCGACATGGATGATATTGACGAAGAAGAGGAAGAGGAAATTCCCAAGCGGACGAAGACTAATAAGAGATATTGAGGATTTTTTTTATTTTTTCACTCATTTATCCCTTTTTTGTTATTGTATCGGTCATCAATATCCATTCATGGGTTTAAATGAATCAGAGCCTCAGGGTGTCATTTCTGTTACTTATGTAACTTTTGGATCATGAACTCTGATATGCTGACTGTTACTTTGGCAGTATTTTCCATCTCAAACCAATGAAAATGGTGTTTCTTAGTGTTGGTACAACTTTGTTGATATTCATTACTTGGATGACGTTGGATTTGTGCGTGACTGTGTGTGGTACCTGATACACGTTCTCCTTTGGATTGATTGGCAGGGTTTGTGAACATTGTTGCTGGGTGGAAGAATCAAACCAGATTAGTTTGATTTTGTTTTTTTGTCCTGTTCGTTGATTGGTTTGATTGGCCTTCGCAAAATGTTTACACGATTAGTGGATTGTTTGGTTGTCGTAACTCGGTGACACAGACAAGAAAAACAAAAAATAATGCTACAAAATTTGGAAAGATCTCTATTATTTGCATATACTGTATTGCGGTTCCATTGACAGTGCGCACTTAAATGCTATATGCAAATGATAGGATAGAATTCACATACATTTAATATTATTATTGGATATTCATATGCAAACGAGTGAGAATTTCAGATAAATTATTGAGAAATGCAATTCAATTTTCTAGTTAGTTGAAACTAGGAGATTGAGGTTCAGTTTACCTGGTCTCTGTGGTTTTAGATGGGGAGTGCATCTGCAAGGATTTTGAGCGTCAAGTCAAAGAGTTCTCAAGATACTAAGTTTTGGGATAGTGTGCTTATTTGAATTCTTAGCTCGGCGGACATTTTATAGGCTTAATGGATTTAGAGGTGATTTTATGCTCTGTTTTCTATGGGAATATTCCGCATGTACGATGTAGTTCCCTTCAACATGGAAATGAATTATGAGAAGATAGGGATGTTGTCAACCAATCTCGTGAGGAGTGCCTCCCTAAATTTAAGCAAGATAAGATCGCTGCTTGGGGCATCCGAAATTCTGGATTAGGCTGTACGAGATCTTAGGGTCTAATCAAGATTAAGTTTTGAAAATAGTCCGTAAGATTGCTTCCAACTTAGTTTCAAGGTTATGATCTCGGACGTTGAGTTTCATTTCTCATTTCTAGTTGGACGCCAAAACTTTGAAGACTTTGGAATGTTGTTTTCCTTGGAATTGCTTTTTGCGAACACTTTAGAAACACAACCCTTCACTTCGGGAAGCATCGATTTGTCATGTCTCTATAGTAATCACATCTACTTGGCTCTGAATAGACATGTTTTGCGAGTGCCGTCATTCTGAAGTGTCCCATTTTACTGAATTGCCCCAATTCCTTAAAGTGAAAAGACAAAACTCTACCCCTGACGATCTTTCATCTTCGCGGTTCAAGGGGGTCTTTCATTTTAAATAGTCATTCCTTCTTACAAGTCCCAATTTCAACACTTGGTAAGAAGAAAGGAGAGGTTGTAGAAGCAAACCTAGTTTGTGAAGCATTCGTCCTCGAGTTGCTAAGCATCTTTGAAGCATTTTTTTTTTAATAATTTTCTTGTGCATTTCTTCCTGCATTTTGATTTTCTTTAGCGGGTGAGTGACTAATGGTGGTTACCCACCATGTTTTATTTGGGGTTTTTCTTCTTAGTTTAGGGATGATGGCTTCTGTACTACTGCAGTTTATAATTTTTAGGGGGCATTTGCCCACTATTGTCTTCTTTGTTGTGGTAGTTATATCTGTGACCATCGCATTTTTTTTCCTCCTCTGCTTGGCCCCAGTGGATGAATTGTGGTAGAAAGGGAAGCCACCTTAGGCGGTGGTGGAAAGTAGATTTTCTTTTATTTATTCCCTTTTTCAACTTTAGGAGTTAGGAAGTCTTAACATTGTGGTGGTTTCCCTTGTAGGACGACTTTCAAATATGGACAATTTCTGCTTTCCATAGATTTCATATATCAGTGGGTGGATAGGGAAGTGTAAGGAACACATTCCCTAATCGATACTGAGTATCTTTGATCTCTTAGATAGGAGGTTCAAATCACACCCCTGAGAGAAAAAAAAGACCTATACATTTTGGAATCTGTCAGGGAAAATAAAGGGGTGTATTAGGTCAATCATTCTGATGGTTGTGGACCATCAAAATGATTGACTGATGTATGATGCTCTTTTCACATGGCTTGGGGTCCGAATAGGGATGGCAATGGGGATTCGTAGGTGGAAATATCTGCAAATCGGGATCCGAATTTTGAGGATTTTTTTCTTGTGGGGATGAGAATGGAGGTAAAAGTCTCCTTACGGTGACTTTAGAGATGGAGATGGGGATTATGTCCCCTGTCCTGTGGGGATATCTGCCTCGAGAATATATTGATAGCTACACATATAAAATTAATATTTGTTACATTTTAAAATGAATTATAGAAAATATAATCTTAATTTACTTATTCTCTCACAGTCTCACATATTCATTGTTGTTTATTATGATATTCTTGTCATAGATTGATAGTTGTGACTTGATTTAAAATTTGAAAATTTGGTGGTAATGATATAAGACTATGAATTTAAGACTTTGATCAACTTTGTATTATTATTTTAAACTTTTTTTCTCAAAATTTTTAGGCTAATTAAATTACTTAGACATATTTTCTTAATTTTGTAAATATTTTTTGGGATATCCATGGATCCTTTTTGGGGGTTGGGGATCCGTGGAGAATAAGGATGAGAAGGAATTTCCTCCCCGTCACAGAGAATGAAGATGGGGATGGAGATGGGGGGAACTCTAAAGCGTAGGGTAAGGAGTGGGGAGCTATTCCTCGCCCCCACCATGCCCCATTGTCATACATAGATGCGGATTGTGTTCGCCCCCTTCCAGACTTCGATTTTATCAACCAACTTGGTTGTCCTCACCCAACTCCACCAAAAAGGAGAGATTTTCTATTTTTCGTCTTTATCCACAAGTAATAATGTTTCTTTGATTGGTATGGAGCTAGCCATGACACAAGCTAATATTTTTGGGCTTTTTTTTTTATGTAAGTGAGCCCAACTTCCTTGTTGTGGCCTTATTATCCAAGACTTCATTTATCGCCCAGAACTTCTTGAAAGCCCAATTTTAATTTTCTTATCTTACGTTAAATTTTAAATCATAATCCTAAATGTGAGATATTAACACATAAAACTTGGGTTTTTTTATTAAATTACTCAAATTATGTTTAATTTAATTAAAAGTCACTTTTATAGGTTTATTTCATATTCAATATATGTTTGCAATTTCATCATAATTTCTTTTAGAACTTCCTATGACTTTGGACTATTTTACCCCATGTTCCTTTAAAGTTTCAAAATTTCCATTGTAATTTAAATTATATCTATAATTTATTTCTGCTATATATTTTCATAATATAGTTGACCCTTTATATTTTCTGTCATCTACCGGCCAACTGATGAAAATCTCATTTTTTGTAATTTAAATTATGATGAGGTAACTAGGATTTATGCCTCAAAGGAGCATTTCTATCTTAATTTCATTATAATTTTTTGTTAATAGTTATTGGGGTGTTACACTCACTAACACATTGAGCCCAGCAGAGGTTACATTCTCTTCAATTTGGGCTTAGCTCCACAACACATTGATATTATGGTTTCTTAACAAAAAAATTAAAATTCAAAACAAGAATGAATATAAATGTCAATTAATTATCTAAAATTATATTTACATTATAAATATTATGAATAGAGAATAATTCAAAATTAGTAAAATATTATAAATATTCTGCTCACCTTCTCAACTTCTTCCTTTTTAATTATTGCTCGATTTATTGGTTCTCTTTTCGTCCTTTTTCCTTTCTAACTTCTATCAAGATTTAAAATTTATGAAATAAAATGATAAGATGACCTAATTAATAATATTTTCGTATTCATTACTTTTCTTATTTGACAATTAAAAGGATTATTTGGAGGATTTAGCGTTCTCTAAGTTTCTATAATGTGTCATTACTATTATCATTTATACTTATTTATTTAATGAATTAATTAACTAATTGATAATGGATTTCAATTAATATTTGATATTTTGCTACTTGTCTTTTTTGGTAGACATTTTGCTACTTATCTAAATGATAATCCAATTTAATTAAATTTTAAATCATACCAATTACGTATTCACTGTTATTTAGATTTATTGAATGTATTATATTTTGAGTTTAATAAGAAATTTATTACTTTGCATGTTATGCATCTTATGATGTTATTGCATTTAGAATCACTAAAATTGGCATGTAAATTAATTTAAATATTTGTTAATGATTAAAAATTTCATTTTTCTGTTTCAATATCATAAAAGGTTACATTTTATAATCACTAGTAAATATGATTTTTGTAAAGGACAAGATACATAAGCATTATAATTTGTCTGAAATATCTCAAAATAAAATTAGAGAATTATTAATGATTTAGATTAAATAATTCGGGGAAAAGAAGAAAAGTATCAAATTAGATATTCTTAAGTATCTTTTAAATATTTTGAAATTTTCTTTAAATTAAATTTATAAACACTAATTGAAAAAAAAATCAAAACATAAATGACTGGATAATAATGGCACCATAGCACTTGACGTGTCATCTGAGCAATTCCGTGAAAGTTAACTCGCTGATTGGTTAGCTCAATGTGAGGAGCAAGAGAATAATCCTTTGTTGTACTGGGAGAGCCCCCCTATAGGCATTGGCAATCTCCTCGCTGATTCTATGGGAGTGGGCTTCTGCAGAGGTTTGTCTCTCTGTTTTTTTTATTTTCCTCTTGTAATTCTGAAGCATTAAAAAAAATATATGTTTTATAATTCAAGAATTAAATCATTATGTTTTTTAATGAGCTAAATTGATGAACACATACAACTTCAGCGACAAAAATGTGCCTTTACTCCCTTTGCAATAGAAGTGTAGCGGGGTAATCGAGCGAAAAAGGATTATTTATGCCAGAAGTCACTATATGAATTAGTATCATATTAGAGACCATTCAATCAAGATTTTAGGTAAGTGTATTCCTCATTTTATGAAGCTTTCAGGATGGTTTTGTAGTTTTAATCATTTGAGTTAGTACAAATTTGTATATCTAAGGACAGTTTCTGAAAATTGATCGCTTACGCGGTGAAACTAAATATTGAATGAAAGAAGTTTTCTTTAGTGTCGGTTAAAGTGCATAAGCAAGGGAAAAAAAAAATATATAGATGATGAATAAGGACAAGAAAGATGGTTTTGTAGATGACTAAGGAGAAGACAAAAGTCCTCAATTGTTCTGAAACTATGAATTCACAGAAACATATGGGTACTAAAGATCATAGCAAAAACATTGAATTAAATTCGCCAAGAATTCTATGCTTCTATAGTTTCGATGATCATGGCCACTGCTGGTGGAATACGATGACGACAAATTGGGCATGTGGGCTTGCTCTCTAGCCAATGTTTGATACAAATCAAATGGAAAACATGGCTGCAAATTGGGAAAACCACGCATTTCTCTCTGTACTGAAAATTCTCCAAGCATATTGCACAGTCACTGCGACTTGATGCCATTGCTTTGCTACCAAAAGGTACAACAGTTCCTAGCAATTTCTTACCATGGATGAACCTGCAAAGGAACACGCTGGCGATGCAGAGGGTGAGGATTATGGCCACAGAAACAATGGGAGAAAAACCATAAATGCACATGAAGATTAGCGTTGCAATGGCAAGAGCAGCTATGAAGGAACCAAAGGGAGGGGAAGGTGGTGGTGACGATGGGAATACTTCTATTCTGTGGACCCTGTTGTTGTTGTTGTTGTTGTCATCATCCATGGTGCGATTGTTTGAGCAGAGCAAATTGAAAGCTCAGCATGGTTTTAATGGAGGATTCTGCTATGCTCCCAATTATATTTTGTGCTAGCATCCTCCATTAAATTGACCTTAAAAGTATTTGTATTGCGCTACAATCCTTGCGTGTTATACTTTTATCTTTGGTCTGAAATTAAGTTTTTGTAATGAAATTACTTTTACTGGGATTAAAATTATAAACTTATATTCTCTACCACGACTTCCTTATGAGGCAAAAGATCTGAGTCCTCCATGTTTTCTATAATAAATAAGTATTTACTTAATCTATGCATGCATCAACAATTTTGTAGGTGCATTGAAGAAAAGGTTGTTTTTAAACTCATTTCTGTTTCTGTTTTGGGAAGTTTTGCTTAATCCGAAAACCTATACGACGTGGTTTTGCTTGTACAGAATTAATGGCATTAATAGATAGAGAAAAACTGCTCTTAGTTCTGCAAAAGTTTTGGCCAATGGCCATGGCGCCCAAATTCAGAGGTTCGGTTACACTGAAAAAGAATGATTTTATTACTTTACATATATTCTCTAAGAATGAAGCCAACACTCAAATGCATCAAAAAGTGAAAAGAAAAGGTCTCAATCTTAATTTATATTAGTATAGTAATACTCTTTATCATAATCATAAAAATCATGAGAATAATTATGAAAAATGATACTTGCACGACATTTATGTTTATACCTTTTTCTTAACAACATTTTTGTGGGAGTGGATATTGTCACTCGTAAATGTATATTGTCACTTTCATTTTAGTAACTTTTATTTGTTTTTTTTCCTAAAATGCCCTTTTTCTTTTCTTTGTTAATCAAAATATCAAATTAACATTAATTTATATTTATCACCTATAACTTTATCTAAACTTTTTATTTTTTATTTAAGAGTTTAATTGTGATGCAGCTCCGTCAAGTATACCGAATTGTACAAGTAATAAAGTAATGAGAAGATATTATTCCCTCGAGAATAGTTCAAGTACCGAGGTTAATTAAATTGGGTGTTAAGTTAAACAATGAAAATAATTAAAAAATAATAAACAATTAAACAAAAAGAGCAATTTAGAGGAACGAAACAAAGGGGATAGTTACGGATTAAACTCAATGACAAAAGGTGCTAGGGTTACCAATTTCACCTACCCATTGACTTTGTTACTTTGAACATCAATTATCCAATTATTATTTCTCTTGATTTTTGGCTGGATTCCTTGAATTAACTACAAGTCTCTCTCATGATTAAGTAATTATCTCTTATTTAAAATGATTGTCTAATCTCTTAGCACAACCTAGATTAAGAGAGGATAAGTTTTATGGATTCCTAACAACGGCCATACAGGTCGCGTTTATTTATTTCTAGTTTTCGCTTAACCTATGGTGATTATGACACGAAGTTATCTTCACAACTCTTCTCTCGAGTGATTGCAAAGCAACAAAACAATCAAGTGTTGATCAGGCACTTAAAGGCATCAAGCATAGTTAAGACACTAAACCATAGAGAAACAGAAAATTAGATAACATTAAAACAAGATTAACATTGTCAAGAGTGGCTACATTATGTCCTAACAAGAGGGACTTAGTTCATAGTGAAAACAAAAATAGAAACCATAGAAGAAAGTGCAATAATAAAGAAGAAATCCGTTAAGAACATTGGAAGTGCAAAAATAGGATGAATGTGAATCTTTCGAACTTCCATTATGCTCTTGGAACCTTCAATCTTCACCTCCAATGCTCCAATGGTTCTACATAGGGATTAGGGTTGAAAAGTGGCTGAAGAAGTAAAGAAGACGACGTAAAAATCCCTTATATATGGCCCAGGATCTTCTCTCCATGAGATTGCTTCGTGAAATGGAATTTCTTATTTTAGCATTGCTACGCACAAGTGTTTGATCCTGCGCTCGAGAGTGCTTGAATGATTAAAAAAATGGCTTATCTATCTCTGGTCTGCACTCGAGCATTCTCACCCATGCTCGAGCGTGGTCCTTTAAGTTGAAATAGGGGCTCTCTATTTGAGGTCCATGCTCGAGCTTGCAAGGCTGCGCTTGTGCATGCTTCCAAAATCTTGAAGTTTATCTTTTCTTCACTGGGGTCTTCATACCATCAATTCAAAGGACCAAGAACGAGTGAGAAAGCTTTAGACACTAACAAAGGTTCACTAGCAAGCAACTACACAACTAAATTCCTAATATGAAACTAAAATGATGCAAGGCTACTATCTATAATGCATGAGAGTCCTAAAAACTACAAGAAAAACACTAACAAATATAACTCTCATTGGAGAGTTATCAAACACCCCCAACTTATCCTCTTGCTTGTCCCTAAGCAAGGATTAAAACAAAGCAAAGCTACTGAAACAAAGGAAAAGAACAAAAAGAATAAAAGTTGCAGGACTCAAAACAACCACACAAACCAACAAGTCTCCTACTTTTGACCCATATAATCCTCATCATGGCTTTTACACTTTAACTAGAATGTCACCAATCAATCAAGATCCAAATAAGAAACCATTCAAGTGTGCAATTCTCATTATCAAGGGAAAGTAACCATGTGTGTGTGTGTCAAGCAACAAATAGTTAATTCACCCCAAGCCAATGTTATGATTAAGAAAAGACAACAATTAACCACAATTCACTATTTTTTACATCCATATGAGTGTCAACTAGCTAAAGATCAATAGGTCTTTCTTTGATGCTTGTAATGTACGGCCAAGGTTGAGGTATGATGAGAAGTCATTTAGGCCTTAAAGTACCCTCAACTTAAGGAACCTTTACTCCTATACCGATTCTCCTTATGGTGCCCTCAACTTAGTTGCTTGACAACTCTCATGCTTTTCTTGTTGAACCTTTGGTTTTCATTTTCCTTGTATTGCCATTCTTTTCTCCTTTCTTTTTTTTTTCCTTTCTTCTTTATTTCTTTTTTTTTTTTAAATATTCTCCTACTCTACTTTTGACTTTAGAAAGCATGAGATTATAGTAGTTGAGGTATTACCCTATTTAAATGAGTTTAGAAGCTAAGGCTTGAGGGTAAACCATGGGGTCAAAGGGGGAGAAGAATGAAGGGCATTAAGTTCATAATATGGTTCAATGCAAGAATAGCAAGCTATTATGCTCAAAAAGGGTAACAAGGGTTAATATCATTGGTTGGGTTATTGGTCTCAATGTGGGCTTCGAAAACATGGCCTAAATCTCTTCTAAAGCTAGAGTCCACTCATATCTATCTCAAAAGGTTTCAAGTGCAAATAGTGCATGTCTCAACCTAATCAAAGCATTAAAGCATGGTGATCACTATCCCTAAGCTACTTATCCACAAAAAGTGCAAAACATGAGATTCTTTCCCAATAATGATAAGAGCACTAAGGGATTTTAAGCAAGTCTAAATCAAGATTGATAATTATAAAGGGTTAAAATGAAGAGCAGTCAATCATATTATGGGAATGGAATCAGAACTTAGAAGACATAACAAAAACACTGAAAACGTGCAAATTTCCACTTTAAAAGTACTTAAAAATCGAAAATCTCTTTTCTTTTTCTTTTTTTTTTTATTTGAAACACAATACAAAAAATAAGAAAAACAGAATTGACAAACTAAACTATCAAAAGAAAACAAAGGATATAAGAGCATGCGTGCTCTCCCACAGCCCCACTTAAGAATTTGCGTTGTCCCTATGCATAAACAAAATAGCATAAAGCGAGGGTGCAAGAAACTCACCTAATCACTTTCGTCATCCTCGAGGTCTTAGGCCTCCATATCCTAGTCATGCTCAGCTGGTGGCATAGGTAGGAGACGAGGCAGCTGTGGTAATATGTCCAGTGGAGCTTCCATCCGCATAATCATCTCAAGAGTCCTCATATTAGTAGCAACCGAGGTTAGTTGCTGAGAGAGGGCCCAAAATTCTCTGTTAGCTTGGTTGCAGTCACAGTTCTTAGCTAGCTCAATTTGGCACAACTCCTACCTCAATACTCAGAGCTTATGAAAGATAGGCTACATATTCTCTTGAGGGGGCTCAGCAGGAGGAGCTGTGGGTGTAAGTTCGGGCTCCAGTGGAGGTGGAGGTAGCACTTTGCTTTGGTGTGTCTCTGCATCTTCTGGGATGGCAAGTGGTCATGGTGCTCTCTTTAAAACATAATCAATAGAGCGGCGTTGTCTAGCTAGTCCTCAGGGTAAGCAATATCCTTATCATCATTAATTAGGACCCTTGCCTACAATTCCATGGTAATGATGGTGCATGGGAAGGCTAAAGTAGCTGTGGAGTTAGCTACATGTTGCATGTGACGACAGATTGCCTTTCCTAGGTTGATATCTTGACCTGTCACCAAGTAGTAAAGTAGGATGCAGTGGTTAGGAGTGACGAAATGAGTGAGTCATTGGCCTGAGCCTACTAAGGGTATCTTGCAACCAAATCTATGCATCCGTATTTACTCTAAATGCTTGGGTTTGGTTAAGGGCTGAGTGTGATAGGTCCAGTAGTTGCCCATATGTCCAATGGTTTCTAACACTTCATCCCAATTCACTTCACCATCAAGCATTTGAGTGAAAGAGTCACTTTCTAACTTTAGGGGTTTAGTAGAAATGGTTAATGGTTGCGAGACTGAAATCCACCTGATGCCCTCTGAGATATACCTTATTTCCGGTGATGTGGCAAAGATTAGCATAGAATTCTTGAACAAGATGGGTACAGGCTAGTGATGGGGTGGCTTGCAAGGTAAGCCACTGCCTCTTCTCAAGTTCGTCTTGAAAATGCTCATATTCCGAGGCAGTGAACTTGATGGCTCGCTCCATTATCATGCTTCTGGAGGCAAACGATGTCCCGTACCATCTATGAGCTTCAGCATTGACAAGCTAGTGCCAATCAAAACCATTAACTTGTTGTCTAGGACATGTAGGCGAGTGTTGAGTAGTGGCTTGTTATTGGGAGGAGGATTCACCTATTCAAATGGGGTGGCGAGTGGCAGTAGCAACACCTTGATGTGCTTTCTTTGGTCCCATTTTTCCTGAAAGGCACACAATATAACACCCTTCCAAGTACGGTACTATGCGTAAGTTATACTACCTCGCCTAGGAGTTATTACTATCACTTGATCAGACCTTGTCTGGCAGCAACCTTTGGCCACCTTCTGTCTTACTAGTCAATTCCAGCCTTGGAGGACCTCCTTCGAAACTTCTGAATTATCTGGAGATAACACGAAAAATATAGTGAGAATTATAAAATTCTCAGTAGGATTCAATAAACTATCATATGCTGCATCATCGTTATTATCTCCAGCTACTTCGGTTTATTATGAAAATATGAACATGTTAAATAGACTGCTCAGTTCTATAGTTTGAAAGTATATTGTCTGAAGTAGAGTTCATAGTCACGCACTTGAGTCTCATTGGCAATATTTCATATGTAGAATAATAATCACAGTATAAGTAAATAGAGCAGTCTCAGCATCAATAAAACTTGGGATATAATTATGCAAATACTTATATTTGAATTCATGCAAATGCATTGGTGCTTTCCTTTAACTTTCTTTACTTTTTTTACTTTAGGTTCAATTCTTAGGTTTTCAAAAACATGGATATCTGAAGCGGATTCAATTTTAACATACCCTCTAATCATTTAGATCATAGCATACATGGGCACAAGTATAATTTCATAAAACATGCATGGCTATGCTATAAGCTTCTCTTAACTTCTTCCTTTCAAGGGTTTGGACCGAAGACCCTTTTCTTTTCTTAACTTGACTTTATCTTAAGTCTTATCATTTCACCCACTAAACATAAGTGATAATCAGCTCATACTGTGGCCGTCGCCACCATAACTTTTTGGTACTTACACTAGCTGGGTCATGCCATGCCTCATGTAAGCCTTATCCCCTATACTCACACTAACTGGATCATGCCATGCCTCATGTGAGTTGTGCGTGAGAGGAGCTTACTTTGGGTCACCTTCCCTTTTGAAGGATCACGCCCTTAGTTCAATCTTTTCTTCTTCTTGCATATGTTTTAATCTTTAGTCTTTACTGCCCTTGGGTAGTCTGATCTAGGAGTGAGCTCAACTCGTGACCGTCGTCACACAGAACTGACCTACAAGGGGATTCACGTACCTTTAGTCTTGGAAGGATCTCATTTTGGCTACATACCTCTAAATTGAAGGGATTTCTTTTGGTCATGTGCCTCAAGAATAAAGGGGTCTCATCTGCCCACGTGCCTTCAATGTAGAGGGATCTCATATGACCACATGCCTCCAAGGTAGAGGGATTTCATAGTTTTATACTGCCTTCATAGGGAGGGATTCAATGTGTAACTGCCTCCAAGTGAAGGGACCCACATCTTATCCTATTTAACTGCCTTCACAAGGAGGGATCTCATAACTGCCTCCAAGTGAAGGGATTCACATTTAATATGTTTATATCCTTTCATTCTCATACATAATCATGCATAGACATACTGAATGCACTTATATATATGCTTCATCATTTTCTTTCATATATCCTTGTATATAGAATTTCATGTTCATATCATGAATATTCATAACAGAAACTATCATAATTTCATAAAATTTTGCTGAAAATTCGGCAGCATAACGGAACGTGTTCGCTTTCCCATGAATAGTGCCAGTACTTAGAATACCAATTTTTCATAGAAGTCATAACATTTCATTCATATTTCAAACATCCAATTCATAGGAGCGTTAGTTACATTTAAGATAGGGTTATTGCCTCAACACATTAATTCAAACCGATTTTTGTAAATCAGGCCACAATTTCTATTTAACTCATCTGGACCTCAATTTCGGATATGTTAGAGTGTTATGTGTCTATTTTCTAGCCTCTTTAGTCCCATCCAATTTTGATAAATACAGCTCAAGTTATTTAAGTTTTATCCTAGCCTGCCCTGTAGCTGGCCAAAATTATACACTTAAAAGTAAAATTCCACTAAAAATTGAAAATTAGTTCAAATCATACAAAATTGATCTCATATTAAATATAGCAGGACAACCTTTCATTTGCAAAAAGTTACATTCCGTTTGCCTTAGTAGGGCTTGAGTTATAAGCCCTGAAATCTAGCCTTCCTGAACTGCCCTGTTTTGGCCTGATTTGGACATAGGGCAACTTTCTAGAACCACTGGGAGCAAACGGGACCTTATCTAACTCTCTGAAATTTTTATGGGATATTCTGCTATGTGTAAGATCTCTAACAAAGTTAGTTTCATTCAATTCCAAGTAGTATAGGGTGAGTTTTCCCCAGAAAAACTTAGTCTGCCCAGAATCAAACTCAAAAACCTAGGTCAAACTTCAAAAATTCATATCTCTGTCAATATTAATCCAATGGCCTCATATGATATATTTATGGAAAGCCCTGAATGTCTAGTTTTATATAAAAATGGTTTAATCAAATTTAATCAGCTATAGGCAGAGCCATACACTCTGTCGTATGGACTGCCGAGGGTTTTTGGTGTTCCAGCTCCTAACCTTTCCTACTTTCATCCTTTCTCACTTCTTAATCGAATTTTGCCATCAAAACAGCCAACAAACCAGCCAAATATCATCATATTCATTCAATCATCACATCAAGAATTCAGAAAATAAAGCCACCACCAGCCACTCGCTGTAACATCCCAATTTTCTTTGCGCTAAATTATTCCACTTTACCTCCACAACGAGTTCCGAGTTCCGAGTTCCGAGTTCATTAGTTTTATGATTTCCGACTTCGTACTCGAATTCCACATGAAATGGAACAATTTTCGATTTCCGAGTTTGTCTTCATGTCAATATTCCGACCTTCGACCTTATCCCAACATGTTCTTCATTCCCGACTTCATGTCGTGTCCAACTTCCGAATTAGTCTGCAAAATTCCGACTTCATGGACTTTCTGATTTCCGATTTCCGACTTAATGTTCAAGCTTCGAGTTAACTGGAGTGGCTTCCGAGTTCCAATATTCGAGTTAAAGTATAGTGGGTATAATTTTCGACCTCCGATTTCAACTTGAAATTCCTCATTTCCCGACTTCCGACTTGGACTTCAAGTCCGAACAACATGACATAATTCCACGATATCCGACTTCATGTCTCAAAGAAAATTTACCCGAGTTCCGATCTAACCTTAATAGTGTACATGATTTCCGACCTCGTGGTTATAGTTTAACACAATGGTGCAAGTACCGACTTAGAGTAAAATGTCACGAGGTCCCGACAAAGTGGAATTCGGTTAGAAAGGGCTAGAGTTGAGATCTTTTGAGCTGGTTTCCAAATCATCCACGAGTTCCGATTTCATCTCATGAAGTGCACGAAGTTCATGTCATCTTCAATGTCATCGGAAACGAGTCCCACTGTTAGAGCGACGTGAGAGCAAATTGTCACAAAAGAGGGGAAGGTTGGCGAATTTCATTGTGTTTTAAGGCCAACGTCGAAAACCTCCAAGTTGACTACCACTCATGCCTATATAACACCTTCTTCTCCCCTCATTCAGACTCCATTTTCAAGGCCTCTCTTCTCCCTCACTTCAGTTCTCTTTTCTCTTCTCCACTCACCCAACTCCATCACTCCTTCAAGCTTGGCCAGGTCCTAATAATTCAAGCTTCAACACTTAACTCAAGATCACACTCC
Organism: Pterocarpus macrocarpus; assembly: GCA_031439585.1. NCBI lineage: Eukaryota > Viridiplantae > Streptophyta > Magnoliopsida > Fabales > Fabaceae > Pterocarpus > Pterocarpus macrocarpus. The sequence continues at coordinate 46,715,254 of CM062522.1, forward strand.
AAAGAGGTAGGATTCTACTTCTCTTCTTGAATTATTTGCCCTAAGGCTGTATGAACTTGTATTCTTCTTCATGTATTTGATGAGTTAATAGCTGAATTATGATAGGATTAATAGGAAATCTTGAGTTGAAATCTTGAGAGAGATATGAATTTTTGAAGTTTGACCTAGGGTTCAGGACTTTCTTCCGGGCAGGGTGACTTGAGGAGGACATAACTCACCCTATACAACTCCAAATTGAGTGAAACCAACTTTGTTAGAAAGCTTACACATAGGGGAACATCCCAATATGAGATTCCGAGTTTGTTATGGTCCCAATAGTTCCCAGTGATTTGAGGAAGTTGTCCTATGTCCAATCCAGGCCAAAACAGAGTAGTTCAGGAAGGTAGACTTTCAGGACTTATAACTCGAGGTATACTTATGCAAATGGAATGAAACTTCTGGCAAATGAAAGGTTGCCTGTTAGATTCAATATGAGACCAATTTCGTATGATTTGAGCTTAGTTTCGATTTTTAGTGAATTTATACTTCCAGGAGTGTAATTTGGGCTAGTGACTGAACAGGTTGAGGTAAGATTTGAATATCTTGAGTTATATGGATCAAAATGATATGGGGCCAAAGAGGTTCGGAAGTAAACATATAGAGCTATGACATATCAAAATTTCAGATTTAAATGAGTTGAATAGAAATAGAGGTGGATCATATGAAATTCGGGCAGATCTGAATATATGGGCAAAAGTGACCCAATTGATGATTTCACAAGTGTTAGTAAAACATATAAGGTATGAGTTGAGAATTGCCAGTTTGACATTGATATATATGTGTGTTAAATTGATTATATTGCTATGATTGAATTGTCCAGAGAACTGGCACTATTCATGGGGAGGACGGAATCGATCCGTTATCTTTTGGGCAAAAGTCTATGAAACTAGGAATGTTTACATGTAAGGATGAACTTGAATATGATACGAGTTATCAAAGATGAATTTTATGCATGATATGAGTTATGAGAGCTTATGCAATGAGAGATTATACCTTGAATATATTACATTCACATGTTATGTTCATGTATGCCATGCATGCTAGCATAATTCGAATATGATATGAGAAATAAGACATGAGGTATATTCATGTATGCACAAAAAGCATCTGACGCATGATAAGATATGGAAAGGAAAGATGATAAGAACTTTCAAGAGGGACGTGCATTTAAGCTACCACGCCAGCATGGCATAGACCCAGCTAGCGTGGGCGAAGGCGATCTTGTCTAAGACTTAGAGCGACCCTCGACCCAGTTAGTGGGAATAGACCGGTGTGAGGTTGGGAAAGTAAACCCGTCACTCATGTATAGTGCACGAGCTCGACCGGTAAGGTGCTATTGCCCGAGGTGAGAAAGGCCATTCACCTCCGGGGACCAAGCACGTAAAAGTAAGATCAAGTTGCAAGCTAAAGAAAGATATGAGTTAAGTCAGAAGTGCACTTTGCATACAAATAAGCATAAGCATCTATGGCGCATCCTTAGTTATCTCATCAAGTCATATTATTATTATCATGATTCTCGGTCAAGCATATCATACTAATCATATTTCTATGTCCTGTAATATAATATGGTAAGTGATGGTTAAAAATATAACCCGCTTGGTATGGCATTTTCAACTTAAAATTGAACCACTATTTATTTATATATGCTCAGATTTTCATAATAAACCGGTTTGGAATGTTTATGATGACATCATAAGTTTTGTTCAAATTTACCCTCGAGAACCCTAGGTTCTCAACGCCTGCTTGTATGTTCTTCTTTTCTCAGAAACATTCCAGTACCTAAGTTGGACATCCAAAGGCAAGACGGAATGGTCGTTCATTGAGCACCCACTCAGCACTAGCGGATCAAGAGACCATCGAAGCTAGCTAATGATTAGTCGGACGACTGCTTACTCATCGCTTACACAAATTGCTTTTAAAGTGTAATTATTTTATTCTCTATATATTAGAGTTTAGTAGTTAGTATTAAAGTGGACAATAAAAGGGCCATGTATTATATTTTCCCTATTTTAAAGAGTTTTCAAAGATCATGACAACCTTTTTATGTAATTCCATGACTCGAGCATGGCTTATATGATAGAGGGTGTTACACTCACAACCAGAATAGCAAGACAAAAATTAAACCTCTACCTCTTTATATGTGATTTGGCTTGATTTTGGAGTTTGGATTAACAAAACCTTGTTGAGCTTGAAGGTTTGATGGAGATGGGTGAGTCAAGAAGAGAAGAAGAGGGCTGGAGCAAGGGAGAAGAGAAGGCGCAGATTTGGCTGAATGAAAAAGGGGAGGAAATCTGATTAAAGAAGTAGAAGGGTAGTTGGCTTCATAGGTGTTGATTGGTTGAAACACATGAGGCTGAAATTCAGCCAACCCTCTTCATTCTTTGTGGCCTTTGTGGTGCCACTTTCATGGGTTAAGTGGCCGAGTTCTCAGCCACTTAATGTAGGGTTATTGGGTGTAAAATCCTATTGGTTCGGTTCCGACAGTTTAAAATACTGTAATCTTGCCGATTTCCTTTAAATCGGTAAATTGGTTCAAGAAAATTTTTATGAAATCTTCTATGCTTCTAACCTAATTCCCTCATATCTAAACTCAATTAATTACTAATTAACTGATCTTAAATAAATATTTAGTTGAATTTTAACTAATCCCTATTATTCGATAAAAACCGAACAATTAGGCAAAAAACGATAAGAAAAATCCGGTGGATATTACACACAATATATGAAATTAAAGATCAATTGAGATTCAAAAACAATGAGACATATAAAAACTCAAAATTAGTGTGCTCCCAAGATTTCCATCATATTACCCCTAACTTAAAATGTAGCATCACCCCTTAAAACACATGAGCATCTAACATGGCAAAATCCCATTACAACCCAAAATGCACAACTTATAGAGGGATGAGAAACAATGTGAAATGCCTATTACAAATTCATCTCGAATGGAATAAACAGCTCATGGAATATCATTATATTCAAGTAAACCATCCAAGCGTAGTGAAGAACCCCAAGTTTATCAGAAGTGCATATCACATTGTGACTTTACTTGCCAAATATTTCTTAAAAAATTAACATAGGGCAAAAAATAGAGGTTAAGGAATGAACCAATCCTTGACAAGTGCTAAAACAACCAAATCCCCTTGAGACTGCAGAAAATTTGGTCATGGAAGGCTTCCTTTTTTTGCCAAACTACGAGTTAAGGTTTGATGAGGAGGAAAAGAGGTAATGGGTGATGTGGGTGGTGGTGGAGGATGAAAAGTAAGTAGAAAAAGGAGAAAGAAGAAGGGAAAAGGCGATTTTAATGAATGGAAGAAGTAGGAGTGAGTAGGTATGAGAGTGGGTAAGGTTAGGGCTCGAACGTGCAAGGGTTTAAAAAGCCCGATGAGGCATTTGTGTCGTCATGCTTGAGCATGGGAGGATGTGCTCAAGCATGCTTCTCACTCAAAATATCCCCTTCTCTGTTTCTTACCCACGCTCGAGCGTAGGGTTATGAGCTCGAGCATGCTTTGTAAACCTAAAATATGACCTTCTTTGTTTATGCCCATGCTCGAGCATAGTGTCATGTGTTCAAGCTCGCTCAAAGAATGCAAAATACTCTTCTTTCTGGATGAAGACCATGCTCGAGCCTGCTGCCCTGTGCTCGAGTGTGCTCCTCTGCTTTGCAACTCTACTTTTTCTACATAATTCGAGATTGTGCCCTTCCCTTTGGGTCTTTTGCATTGCATTGCTAATCACTACCTACAAAATCAAAGAGAAATTTATATTAAAGTACTAAAACCAATTAAGCTAACCTAAATACATCCTAACTAATTACATGAATGAGATATTAAAAGGAAAACTAAGGGAAGGAATATTGGGTTATCTCCCAATTAGCACTTTGGTTTAATGTCCCTAAGTTGGACATGGCCCATGTATCATTAAGGATTTCGATGGGGGATTGAAGCCTTGAGCTTGTCAAAGTTCCCATCAATGTATGGCTTCAATCTCTGACCATTGACTTTGAAAGTGCTCTTGGTTGGATTTGTGACTTCTATGGCTCCAAATGGCAACACTCTGGTGACTTCAAATGGTTCAAACCATCTTGACCTTAATTTCTTGGGAAAGAGTTTCAACTTGGAGTTGAATAGAAACACCTTGGACCTTCATGAAACTCTCTCTTCATGATATACTTGTCATGCCATAGCTTGGTTCTATCCTTGTATAGCTTGGCATTTTCATAGACTTCTTGTCTGAATTCATCAAGCTCATTGAGCTATAGTGTCCTTTTCTCACCACTTTCCTTGAGATCAAAATTTAGTAACTTGATGACCCAATATGCTCTATGCTCTAGCTAAATTGGTAGATGGCATACTTTTCCAAAAACCAACCTATAGAGAGACATCCCAATAGGGGTTTTGAAGAAAGCCATGATAGCTACATGGGAAGACTTTGATAAAGAACAAGAAGGTGCTAAATCTCAAGAAGAGGAGGAGATTGTTGCTAATCTCTGCTTCATGGCAAATATAGTTTCTGATGAAGAAATTGAGGTACTGAATTCTGAACCAAAACCTTCTTATGATGATATCCAAAAAGCATATGATGAAATTTTGGATGATTCCCAAATTCTTTTTTCTCATTGTGCTTCTTTAAAGAAGACATTTCAAAAGTTGTCTCTTGAGTTTAAAAACCTTGAGTCAGAGAAAGAGAAGCTAAGACACGAGAAAGATGAGCTTTTGAAAGAAAACAACCTTCTCAAGAAGAATGTAAATGCCTTAAAAGCTGAAGTTTCTGAATCTGCAAAGAAAATAGTGGAGCTTCTCAAATCTAATCTTGAGAAGAATCTTGACTTGATACTTGGAAGTCAAAGACCATATTTTGAAAAATTAGGACTTGGGTATGAGAAAGAAGAAAATGCTTAATCATTCAAAAGTTCTCGAGGTAATTTTCCTGTTTGTGTATATTGCTTTAAGAATGGTCATTCTTCTAAAAAATGCTTTAATCGAAGAAAAACAAAGAAACAGAAAGTGAAGAACCCTTAAAAGGGTACTGACCAAAGAGAACCCAAGAAGATGTAGGTACCTAAGGCAAAAATTATTTTTGAAGTAGGTATGTTTTAAATTACATCATCAGAAAGAGTTGAAGTGGTGTCTGGACAGTGGCTTTTTCAAACATATAACTGGAAACAGATCTTGGTTCAGAAACCTTAGACCCAAGAATGAAGGAGTTATAAAATGTGCTGATGGAATTAAGTCAAGATCATTAGTATAGACAATGTTGGTAAGAACAACTGTGACTTGATTACTAATGTTATATTAATTGAAGGATTGACTCACAACCATTTGAGCATAAGTTAGTTTTATGACTAAGGTTGCAAGGTTGTATTTGAACCTTCTAGATGCATCATAAAAGACTCCACATCAGATAAAATCATTCTTACTGCTAAAATACGTGATAATACATATGAATTATATCTAAATGACCTTTCGGATCTGATTGTAAAATGCTTAGCATCCTTTGTAGTTGAAAAGTGGATGTAGCATAAGAAACTTCATCATGCTTACATGAAATTAATCTCTAAGATTTCTCAAAAGGAGCTTGTTAAAGGTTTACCCAAAATCAACTTTGATAATGACTCTACTTGTGAGTTATGCTAAAGGTGTAAACAGATCAAGAGTTTTTTCCATAGCAAAAATGTAGTTTCAACTACAAGGCCACTTGAGCTTTTACATCTTGATCTTTTTAGTCTAACTAGAACTGCTAGTTTAGGTGGTAAGTAATATGGTTTGGTCATCATGGATGACTTTTCAAGATTTACATGGGTTATATTTCTAGTCCATAAGGATGAAGCTTGTGAGGCATTTAAAGTGTTTTCAAAAAAGGTTCAAAATAAAAAAGGTATTTGTATTTCACCCATCAGATTTGATCATGGTGATGAGTTTGAAAACCGTGTTTTTGAAAGTTGGTGTAATGAACTTGACATTTCTCATAATTTCTCTTCTCATAGAACTCCTCAACAAAATGGGATTATTGAAAAGAAGAACAAATCTTTGTAAAAAATAGCCAGAACGATGTTTTTAGAAAGTCATTTATCAAAAGATTTTTGTGTAGAAGTAGTTACCACTGCCCACTACATACAAATTCATATTTTCCTAAGTCCTATACTCAAGAAGACCCCTTATGAATTATATAAAGGAAGGAAACCCACATATCTTATTTTCATGTCTTCGGATCAGAATGTTTTATCCTTAACACAAAGGACAAGTTGTCAAGTTTGATCCTAAATCTGAGCTTAGTGTATTCCTAGGATATTCTTTTGTTTCAAAAGCATAAAGGGTATACAACAAGAGAACTTAGATTGTAGAAGAAACAATGCACATCTTTTTCAAAGAAAAGAAAAAGGATTTGGACTAGAATATTCATGACCTGAAAGAAGATTTGGAGGAATTGTCCGTAAGCGATAAATCACAGAGTCAAAACTCCCTTTCAAATAGTCACAAGAGAAAATAATGAAGAAATGACTAATAATCTTGAGCCCGCCATGCCTCATCATGTTTTTGATGGAATTCTAGAAGATTCTGAGGCATCCCCCATGAAGAAGAGATACACTGGTGCAATAGATTTGAGAGTTGTGTCTTTAAAGCAAGTCATTGGTGAACTTTCTCAAGGAGTCAGAACCAGATCTTCATTCAAAATAGAATCGAACATGGCTTTGATTTATGAGATTCAACCTAAATGTATTGATGAAGCTCTTCAAGATCAAAGTTGAATAGATACTATGCAAGAAGAGCTCAATCAATTTGAAAAGAGCAAAATCTAGACTCTAGTTCCATTAACTAAAGGACATTCTGTCATTAGCACAAGATGGGTGTTCAGAAAAAAGCTAGATGAAAGTGGAAAAGTGATCAGAAACAAGGCAAGGCTTATTGCTCAAGGCTATAATCAATAAGAGGGAATTGATTATGATGAGACATTTGCTCCTGTTGCAAGATTGGAAACCATCAAAATGTTGCTTGCATTTGCAGCATACAAAGGTTTTGTTCTTTATCAGATGGATGTTAAATCTACTTCTCTTAATTGTTTTATATTTGAAAAAGTGTGTGTTAAATGTAACATCCTCAGTTTTACCTTGTGCTAAATTATCTCAGTGACCTTGAGTAACTAGACACTTAATGAGAAATTAAAGAATAAAGGGCTTAATTAAAGGTCAAAAGGTAATTATGAAGAGGAAAGTTAACAGAATGCTTAATTAAGATTAGAGAATTTTTAATTTAAGCAAGTCAAACTCTTAAGGGCTTAATTAAACACTAATCACTCATAATTAGCCTAATCAAATTTAATTAACGGTAATTAAGCTTAATTAAAAATTTAATTTTTGCTAATCATGATGATATCAGTTAATCACTAATCCTTACTTAATTAAATTATTAAGTTGCAAGAGCCCTTAATCACATTATTAGAATTCAAATTAAGTCAACTAGACAATAAAGCATTGATGATGTCATAAAAGCAAAAAGCAAGAGACAAGGTTACTTTTTGTAAGAGTTTGCACTTGATTTGTCTCCTTTATCATCCATTTTGTCTTTTTAAACCTTAATTTACACAAAATTAAGAAAATATTCCCCTAAACCCCCTTGTATATGCTGCGGCCTTCACACCCAAACACACACACTCGCTTCATTTTTTCAAACTCATATTCTCTCTCTAGCATTCTCTCCCTCAAAGAGCTCTCTTTCTCTTCTTATTCTCCATTTTCTTCTTCCTTTCTCCACCAACACTATAGCCAAACCTTGTCACTAGCCCTTCAAAGATCACACTTTTTGGTCTTTGAAGACAAGATCTAAACACTTCAACCTCTATTTTCTCAAGAAGAGCACAAAGCTCTCACCTTTGTCCTCCTTGAAGCCGCACAACCATCACCTTGGAGGAGCCATTTTCATCTTCATTTCCTCTTCAAGAAGGCAAAAACACATACCTTAGCTAGTGATCCTTCACTTTTTCTTTTTGATGTTCAAGAAAGCTTGAAGCTTTGGTTCACACCATGGCCAAGAGCTTCAAGTAACATCTTGAGAAATGTCTTTTCGCCTTGATAAGAAAAGTTGTTCTTGAATCTTGTTGTATGAGGTTTTATGTTGTTTGTCAAAAGATTCTTCTCTTGATGCCCTAAAAGTTTTCATTTTTCTAAGTGATCTATGTGTTCTTGGTGATTCTTTGAATTGTTGGTAAGAAAGATGCTTTCTTGAAGGTTTCTTGTTTAAAGTTTGTTCTTTTGAACATAATGAGTTCATGATTGAAAAGATTCTCTTTTTACATCTCCAACATGATTTTTATGTAAACAAAGAACATGCTATAGCATAAAAATTTATAAAAAGTTTGCTTCTTGTAGCCTAAAAAGTGGCGCCTAAAGAATATACTCTCTTAAAGGTTCATTTTATTTTTCTTGAAGACAAGATAATGAGTAAAAGCCTAATCTTTCTTAAAGTATGAAGCTTTTTAGTTATAAAGGTGAAAACTTGTAGCTTTATTTTGTAGAGGTTGAACTTTGAAGACAAAATATTGAGTAAAGTTTCAAACTTTCTTCAAGAATGAAGCTTTTTAGTCACAAAAGTGAAAACTTACAACTTTAATTTATAAAGATGGAATCTTGAAGATAGGATAAGAAGTAAAGGTTCAAATTTTCATCAAGAATAAAACTTTTTAATCATAAAGGTGGAATCTTGCAACTTTACATAAAATAAAAATCACTTCTTGGCGATGGTAAGCACATGGTGTTAAGTTCATGAGTGTAGGCATGCGTTGTCATGACCCAAGGGACAAAAGGGATCTTAAGATCCCTTGGGAACAAAAGTATGATTAGGGCTATTGGTCATATCATGAATCTAGGAATCACTTGTGCACTATCTTAAGGAAACTAAAAGACTTGATTGCAAAATGTTTGCTAAAAACCCCATTATTGGCTTCAGCCCAGATAAGGAGGAAAAAGGAAAAATAAGTGCTAAACTTTTTAACTTGAACACTATATCCCTTAAGTTGTGTAAATGAGAAATCTAGAAAGTTATATGGTGAAAATGAAATCCTTAAGCAAGGTATGACCTCACTTGAAATGTAAATGGGTACAGGTTTATAACACACATTCATTTTAAGTTATGTGAATCTCTTATGAGTAAACATGAGGAATCTTACCATGATTCATAAGATGTTTTACAAAGTACAAGAAAATCCTATGTACCAATTGAGGTGTGGATGTATATTGCTCTTATATATGATGTATAGTAGGATTGATTTGGTTATTAACTTATGAATGAATGATTATTGGTACTTGATATGATGTTCTGTGATGAATATGATGGATTTGTTGGTTGAATTCTCATGCTTGGCAATTTTGGGGAAGCTCCGGCCTAGCCATTATGCTGCCGAATTTTTGTCAAAATTGTGAACTTAGAAATATTTCTCATATGCTTATTACATCTTGTCTTGAACTCAATGCATTTGAAATGAATAATGTAATATCAAGTATTATGTTAAGAAAAGAAAAGACATGATCTTTCAAAAGGGAAGGTGATCCACTAAGACTTGAGATCCCTTTATCTTCGAGGTATGTGGCCAAACTAGATCTCTCCACTTTAGAGGCACGTAGGTCCCCTTGTTAGCTAAGTCTGATTTAGATTAGTACTATATGACGGCAATCACAGAATGAGCTCATGTCCTACAACAGTCTATCTAAGGGCACATAAAAGAAAAGAAAGTTAAGCATGTGCTAAATATGAAAGTCAAGTAAGTTAAATCTAAGTAATGTCAAGTTCATGAAGTTACATGGATATGCATGCATCTTTATTTTCTCATATACATGCTCTTGAATGTTTATACTATGTTTTCATATATATATATATATATATATATATATGATCCTATCTTATGGCCTTGTGTCTCTATGTTATGTTTTTAAGATTAAAGTTAAAGAAACCCGCTTTAGGAACTTATATTTTTCAAACCTTTAAAATTGACTCTATACATGTTCACTTTTTATAATTAAACATAAAGTGCATAGCACGATGAGGATGACACTTAATTGTCTACTTGGGATCCTATTGAGAAATCTTGATTTCTCACTCACATGTTTCCATGTCGTCTTCAGAGGATGCCGTCAGGTAGCATGGTAATCTATGTTTAGTTTCCAGTTTGGCATTAGTACTTTGACCTAGTGTTGAACGCCTCTGTGATGACAGCTCGAGCAACTATGAGAGTCAACATATTTCACAGCCGTTAGCTCCGTGCACTTGTTATGAGTCTATTTTTCCCCTGATACGATGATATCACCTTGGATGACGTGTGTCCACCTTTTCATCCCCCGTTATACCCAGCTGATGGAGAGTCCGACTCCGATACCCACCTGACCTCGAACTATTTTGTAGTCTGATCCTTTGGAGCATAACATCTTTTTGTGATTCGCTTGACTTCGGATTCTTCTTTTTCTACTATTATCTAGGCACCACCTGTGGCTTGTCGACGAGGGTCCATTCACACCCAAGCCATACCTTGTGGGCGTGGGTGAGCTCGTGGTGGAGGACGTGGAGATAACGCACTTGGAGGTTTCGAGAATGGATTTGTTCCGTTCTAAGGATGAGGATGGTTTGGATAGCAGATGCTGAGCTTGGATGTGAAGATAACCCCTTTTGTTTGTAGTTCTATGGTTATTATTCCTATGGCATGTATGGGTGGTAGAGATTTACTATGTATTTCTTTTCATATTTGTACTTTGCTAGGGATGGATGTTTTGTAGGACCAATAGTAGATATCAGTCCCATGGCTACTTATGTAGGACATGTTTATGTTTATTATTCCTTATCTAACTATGATGGATGTGGAATGACTATTATGATTAATTGAGATGATTGTTCTTTATATTGCTTTTATTTATTTAATGCACCGTGAGTATGTAAGTAATGACGCTTGATCTTATATGTTCATAGTGTGCTCACAGCTCTTGTTTTTCAAAATGGTTTATTTCGCTATGATTAAAAAAGAAATTACCCCTATTTTCGATATAAAGTAATTTCAAATTGCAAGTTAGTTTCTGTGAGCAAAAGTAACAGCTAGTAATTTTCATAATACGACTTAAGCGAAGTATGGGGTTATTAGGGTGTTACATTAAACAACCTCCTAGTTTTGAAAATAGAACCTTTCCTCACCATGTTTTCAAACTATCAAAGGCTTTGTACGGTCTGAAACAAGCTCCAAAAGCTTAGTATGAAAGACTTAGTTCTTTTTTGCTTAAAAACGGTTTTAAAAGAGGAAAAGTTGATACAACCTTATTTATAATGCATTAGAAAGATGATTTTCTTATTGTTTAGATTTATGTAGATGATATCATATTTGTTGCTACTAGTCAAAATCTATGCAAGAGTTTCTCTAAGCTTATGCAGGGAGAATTTGAGATGAACATGATGGAAAGGCTCAAGTACTTTTTAGGTTTGCAAATTAAGCAACAGAAAGATGGAATCCTTATTCATCAAGAGAAATATGCTAAGGATCTGCTCAAGAAGTTTGACATCGAAAGAGCATTAGCACTCCCATGCATCCTTCTTAAGTTTTGGTTGTTGATAAAGAAGGAGATACAGTTTCTAATAAACTTTATAGAGGTATTATTGGTTCTCTACTTCATCTCACTACTAGTAGACCTGACATACAAGTAAGTGTGAGAATTGTGCTAGATTTCAATCTAACCGAAAGCAATCACATTCAAATGCTATTAAAAAGAATTTTGAAATATTTAGAAGGTATTACTAATCTTGGTCTCTGGTACGAGAAAGGTACTTTTTATTATGTTATAGGATATTGTGATTCTGACTTACAAGAGATAGAGTTGAGAGAAAAAGCATAAATGATTCTTACTGTTTCTTGTAAAATCCTTAATCACTTGGCCAATTAAAAAGCAAAACACAATTGCTCTCTCAACTACTGAAGCTGAATATGTTTCTTTAGCAAATTATTGTGCTCAAATTCTGTGGATTAAGCAACAGTTGGAGGATTTCAACTTGAGGTATACCAAAATCCCTATTTTGTATAACAATACTAATGCGATAAGTCTTGCAAAGAATCCCATTCAGCATTCTAGATCAAATTTATATTAAGCATAATTTCATTAGAGATCATGTTCAAAAAGGAGATATTGAGCTAAGTTTTGTAAATATAGAAGATTAAATAGCTTATATATTTACAAAACCTCTAGCTAAAGATCGCCTATGTTATACTAAGAACCTTTTGAATATGGCTAGCTTTTGACCATGCATTCATAACATGTACATTCATTAGATCCTATTACCCTAAGCCTCTAAAGTAGCTTAAAGTTGAGATTGCTTTATCAGGTGTGTTTCTATTTAAAAGATTGCATTCCAAGAAGTATTCAAAAAGGCCAAGTTCATAATGATCTTCAGAAGTGCTCAGAAAGTTTAGTTCAAATGACAGTTCAGAAAAGGTTAATTAGAAAGATGCTCAGACAAGATTCCAAGAACTGAGTTTAGAAAGTGGTTCTTTTAGAAAGATGACTCAAGCTTCTGGTTATAAGGTTGAACATGAAGAGTCAAGGTAGTTTTGGACCATGGATAGCTCTAGTAATTTCCCCCGTTGCTACATTTCGATGAAGTGGGAAAGCCAAAAGTTTCCCTTATACAAAAAACGTCATCGTTTCACTTCAAAATGCTTCATATTACAAATGGCTATTAGTTATTTCTTTTAACCAACAAACCCATATATACACCCTGAACACACTTTTCTCTCACTTGCTCAAACCTTCTTAAATACTATTCATCTTCCCTAAAGTTTCAAACTTCAAACACTTTGCCTCCTTCGCCTCTACTACATCCCAAACACATTCCTTTTCTTTGAAGCTCCAACCTTTTTTTGATTAACCACAATAAGTGAAAAAGGAAACTTTAGCACCCCCTTTATGTTCAATGATGAAAAAATGCAAGAGCATTTCGAAATTCACTTCTACAGGAGGCCTATTGTTAGAGGAAAAAGCTTTGATTTGGAAAACTTCATTAGTTTCCATGACATGCACAACATTTTTGAGTGTCAAGGATAGGGAGATTTGGTATCTACACAAGGGTTATTCTTGTATTCTACATCACCTTGAATGCTTCAGATGAGGACAGCACCTCCCTTAGAAGCATAGTAAGAAGTTTTGAACTTTAGGTCTTTCCTTTTGATATTGCTGAGATCACTAACACTCCAAATAATGGTATTCATTGTCATAGTGGAGAAAGATGGCGGGAAGAGCTTAGTGTGACAGAGGCTGATGTTGCAGAGACTCTCACAAGAAATAGAGTTATGAGAGTCAGAGACATCAAAACATCTAGATTGCTCACTTTTATTAGGCATATATTTTCTATGGTCCAACACACTATGTTGCTAAGTGTAACATCCCGATTTCCGATTTCCGACTTCACCTAAGGATTGATCAATTCCCATTTCCGACCTCATCTTCGAATTTTAGATAGAAGGATTATTTCTGAGTTCCGAGTTCATCTTCATGTGCTATCCAATTTCCGACTTCACCTAATTTTGATTATTCCTTATTTCCGACTTCATATTCTAGTTTGGAATTAAATGTGGCTTCCGAGTTCCGATATCTGACTTCGAGTTAAAGTATACTGGGACATGATTTCCGATCTCCAAACTTATGTTCAGGTCTCCAATGAGATTATTCCCGATTTCCTTGTTCGACTTCAACTTTCAGCATAATCTCCGACTTCCGACTTCAACCAGCATTCATCATTTACCGACTTCCGACTTAACTTCAAGTACAAACATCACGGACGTGATTATTGATATCCGACTTCATGTTTCAAAGAAATGTGCCCGATTTCCTGCCTCATAATGTAGCTTCAAGTTTCCAGCGAGGTACCCGAGACCTCATACCTCATATTTCAAAATAGTGTATATGGTTTCTGACCTCAGAAGTTATAGTTTAACACAATGGTGCAAGTACCGACCTCGGATTTGAATATAACGAGTTCCGGCTTTAGAGTTGAACTCAATGGACATGAGTTCAAATCTTTGAGTTGATTTCCAGTCATACATGATCTCCAATCTCCGAGTTTATGTCCAGCATTGACATTCCGAGTTCAAAAGAGGAGTTCCGAGATTATATGATTGTGAGCTGTATGACTTCCGATGTCCGACTTTACTTCCAAGTTTCGAATAAACAGATAAGATTTCCTCAAGTCACAAATAAGATGGGATGAGTTCCGACATTCGGTTTCAGCTCCAAGCTCAAGTAAAATGTCACGCATTCCGACTTTAAGCTAATAGGGAGGAGTTCAGATTTTAGGTAGACCAGAAGCGTATCTCACTTTTGGAATGACGTGGAGAGCAATTTGGCCACAACAGTGGGAGACATGGCCGAACTTCAATCACAAAATTTCAACCAATCAACACTCATAATCCCAACTACCCCCATATATTTAAGTCAGTCTCTCCCTCTCATTTCTGACTGATCTATGCCACTCTCCCCTCCCTCTTGTTCCAGCCTCCTTCTTCCCTTCTCTCAATTAACTCCATTACTCCTTCAAGCTTAGCAAGATTCTAACACTCCAAGTTTCAGCACGTAGCTCAAATCATACTCCAAAGAAGTAGGATTCTACTTCTATTCTTGAAATATTTGCCCTAAGGCTATATGAACTTATATTCTTCTTCATGTATTTGACGAGTTAATAGATGTATTCTGATGGATTATGATTGGATTAACATGAAATATTGAGTTAGAATTAAGGTTAGAAGAAGAAAACTAGGAGAAGTGAAAGTTTGGAATGCTGTCTTGGTGAGGAATTCCACGGCAGTCCGTACGACGGAGTGTACAGCGCCGCCTACAACCGGTTAAATCCGATGAAACTATTTTTAGATGAAAGTAGACATCCAGGGCTTTCCATCCATATCATATAAGGTTATTGGATTAGTATTGAGAGAGATATGAATTTTTGAATGTTAACCTAGGAACCAGGACTTTCATTCGGGCAGGGTGACTTGAGGAAGGTATATCTCACCCTATACAACTCCAAATTGAGTGAAACTAATTTTGTTAGAAAGCTGACACATAGGGGAGCATCTCAATGTGAAATTATGAGTTTGTTATGGTCCTAATTGATCCCAGTGATTCGAGGAAGTTACCCTATGTCCAAACCAAGCCAAAACAGAGAAGTTCAGGAAGGTCGAGTTTCAGGACTTATAACTCGAGCTATACTAAAGCAAATGAAATGAAACTTCTGGCAAATAAAAGGTTGTCTTGTCAGATTTGATATGGCATCAATTTCGTGTGATTTGAGGTTAGTTTTGATTTTTAGTGAATTTATACTTCCAATAGTGTAATTCGGGCTAGTGACTGAACAAGCTGAAGCAAAAGTTAAATATCTTGAGTTTTATAAATCAAAATGATATGGGACCAAAGAGGTTAGAAAACAGACATATAGAGCTATGATGCATCCAAAATTCAGATTTAAATGAGTTGAATAAAAATAAAGGTGGATTATACAAGATTCGGGCAGAATTGAATAGAATTGACGGAAGTGGCCCAATTGATGATCTCATAAGTGTTAGTGAAACATATAAAGTTTAAGTTGAGGATTGCCAGTTCGACATTGATATTTATGTGTTAAATTGATTATGTTGCTATGACTAGTTTGTCTGTGAGAATTGGCACTATTCATGGGGAAACGGATCTGATCTATTATGCTACCGAATTTACGGTAGAAATTTATGAGACTATGAATGTTTATGTGTAAGGATGAATCTAAGTGTGAGTATGTATATGGAAATTCTATATGCAAGAATGACATAAATATGACATGAGATATATGAGAATAGATTATGAAGCCTATGTATGAGTACATTCCGCATGTTTATGCTGGATTATGCATGAGAATGAAAGAATGTAAATATATTGAATATGGGTCCCTTCACTTGGAGGCAGTTAAATGAGGTCCCTCCCTGTGAAGGCAGTTAAATGATAAAATGTGAATCCTTTCACCTGGAGGCAGTTGCACTTTGAATCCCTCCTTGTGAAGGCAACTAAATAAGATAAAATGTGGGTCCCTTCCCTCGGAGGCAGTTATTTGAGGTCCCTCCCTGTGAAGGCAGATAAATGATAAAGACATGAGTCCCTTCACTTGGAGGCAGTTGCACATTGGGTCCCTCTATGTTGGAGGCAGTTGCACTTTGGGCCCCTCCAACCTAGAGGCAGTGGGTCCCCTTGTGGTTGAGTCGGTGTGACAACGGTCACGGGTGAAGCTGACGAACTCACTCCAAGGCCAGGCTATCCAAGGGCAGAAACAGCACCCTAGGGACGGCGATACGTAACGCCTAGGTGTGCCAAGTAAAAGCTAAAGATTAAAGACTAAAGACTAAAGATTAAGATATATGCAAGCACCCAACTTACATAAGGCATGGCATGACCTAGCTAGTATAAGTACCAAAGGAAGATCCCATATTCCTAAGGAACGTGACATGGCGATCACGTTCTGATGGGGTATGACATGGTGATCATACTCTGGAATGTGGCACGTAAAGATTTTATGATGAAAAGAAAGATGAAGAAAGAAAAGCAAATTTTATGTATATGCATAAATTCAAGTACAGATGAAGTTATGTGCAGATGCTATGTGTAGTTTAATATGTTGCAATTATTATCCCTGATATCATTCAAGAATTGATTTTTATTGGATTTTTCCCAAATGACAAGTCTATGAGTAAAACTGAACCTTTGCTTCGGATATTATATTTTCGAACTATAAAATTAAACAGCTTGTAAGGTATGTTCACTTTTTTCTTAATAAACCGAAGCAAACTGGAGATAACAACGATGACATTATTCATGATACTTAGAGAATCTTACTGGGAATTTATAATTCTCACACCTATTTCCGTGTTGTCTCCAGATAGTTTCAAAAGTTTCCGAAGATGGCCGAAGTTGCTGTCAGACAAGGTCCGCTCAGGTAACAGTAACAACTCCAGGGTATGGTACTATGACTTAAGCATAGTACTGTATTGAGGAGGGTGTTACACTAAGCAAGGGGAACATAAATGTAATGAGTGAAGTCGATCAAATAGTCTTGTTCTATCTCATGACCAAGAGAAAGATCAATTTGGTGAGATTAATAATAGATTTTATCATTGCTACCGTTGCTGCTGAGAAGAAGAAATATGCAACCTTACCTTATGGCATGTTTTTGACTAGAGTTTTCAACAAGGCTCAACTTCCTTCGGTTGGAGAAAGGTCTGATAATGAAAGACCTATGACAACTCTAAAGACCTTCCAAGCTCTAGGTCTAAAACCACAAGCTCAAGATAAGAAGAAGGAGAAAGAGAGTAAGAAAAAGAAACATGTTGTTGTTGTTGTTGAAGATATGGTGCCTAGCACCCAGAGTTTCAAGTCAAAACTTTCTAAGGAAGGTAAAAAAGGAGAAGAAATCTAGGAAGCGAAGAAGCCTCTCTCCTATCCCTGAAGAGAAGAAAAGCAAAAGAAGACTTTTGAAGCTTTTAGAAGCTTTTAGAAGCTTCATCCTTTCCCAAAGCTGATGATGAGGTATTTGCCAATGTACAGATCCTATCAATGTGGTTGATACTACCACTACACATGCTGCTCCACCAACCCCTACTATAAGAGGGATTATGATTAGGGAACTTGCTCTTGCAAAGCCTACACCTAACAAGGTTCCAGAAGGCAAAGGTGAAAAAACAAAAAAAAAAACAAAAAGAAGCCTTTGTTGCTCCTTCAGAAGATGCCACTTTCTCATCGATAAAAAGAGCCAAGAGAGAAGCCCAAGAAAATAACCTCAAAAAGAAGCTTGGCTCCAAAAGCAAAAGAACAAAGCCACAAGCATTAAAGTTTCTGAACAGAGGAGTTCTTCGATATCTCAAGAAGTAGAACAGCATTTTGTGGTGGTAGAAAAGCAAAATCTAGCTGTTGAGATGAGAACTATGGTGCTAGCTTTTGAACAATAAGATGCACAGACAAAGATTTGGTCATAGCTTTAGATTTTTCCTACTAGTCAAGAAGGAACTTTTCCTAGGGTTGGCACTACTATAATTGAAAGAGTTGAGACTAGGGTTGAGTTTGCTGCACTAGAAGGGATGCTAGTGATAGAAGATAATGCTAATATTATCCTTGGCTCAGAAACTGTGTTCATGTCCACTCCTATTTAGAATCCTCTTAAAGCTTCTCAAGAAGTTCCTTCCACTCCAACCATTACAAACACCCTTCTACTATTGATATTGGGCCAAAGTTTGACAAAATAGCCTCTAGAGTTGTTTATGAAGTTGCCAAGTCTTTAGTTTCACATTTTGAGAAACTGCCTTTTATGGAGCCTACATCATTTCTTGCATGAGTCTTTCCTAATGCCAATGATATTCAGGAAAATCAATGAACCATCGTGGCCCATCAATAACTTATGGCCAACCAACATGCCATGGAGAGAAGGATGGACAAAATGGAAAGTCTCATGGTGCAGCTGTTGAGGGCATTTCAAAAAGAAAATAACTAGAGCAATCAGTGATGGTCTTCAATGATCCCTAAACATCTTTTGATGATGTCAAAAGGGGGAGAAGAAAATAGGAAAGCTTTGGCTAAGGGGGAAGAACAAAGACAAATGATCATACATTACATTTTGGCTTTTTTGCATTTTTTTTTTACTTTATTGACATTTACTTTTTTTTTTAAACAATTTTTATATCTCTAATATATAAGTATCATGTTTTTGCTCTAGTATTTATCCTTTATTATTGCTTTGATACTTAGTTTTGATTATTTTGATTTTAGTATTCATCTATTTAATTATATGTCTAATGCTAGATATATATTATATCTCTGATGCTAGATATATGAATTACATCTTTTGCTCTGATACACACACACACACACATGCTCAAATCCTTAGTCTAGCATTGCTCTAAGGATAGCATGCTTTGTACTCTTGTTAAATCTTAAGCTTTAAACAATTGATTAGTCGTTGATAAGTTCAAATGATTTGTATGCTATCTTGAAGTTTTGAATATGATAACAAACTAAAATGAACATAAACAAGCATGTATCACGATCAGAAAGATAAAATCAATACAAATCATGTTAATTCTTACACACTTTCAAGTTATATCTTATAAACAAAAGCATTTTCTAAGTATTGGTTTGCCATCATCAAAAAGGGGGATATTGTAAGCTCCAACATCTTTCAGAAGCCACTAAATGGTCTTAGATCTATCTCTTTAAGGGTTTTGATAGATAACAAATTAACTTTTATGAAAATCTTTTGTAAGAATTAACAATTTGCTTGAGTTTTTGTTTTGAGTAGCACAGATCACTCTAACTCAAGATCGAGAAAAATGGTTCTTATGCAAAAACAAAATGTAGCTTCTAAAAATCAATCCTTTAAATTCAAAATTATGTTTTGATGAAGCTAAGATCACTAAGAGAACATCACCCATGCTCATAATGATCATAATTCTCATAAGAAAATGATTTAAAGCATTAAAAGGATGAATTGATGTCTTCAGAAAGTTTGTAGGAGAAGGATGATCTGTCCAGAAGGTTTGACTAGAAGGCTAACCTCCAGAATGTTGTTCTAAGGGAATAAGGACCTCATTCAAAACTTGCCTTGCATGATTTATAGATATTTTCTAAAGGTCAAATGTGACAAGATAAAGATCCAACAAACGCACTAACACACTAAAAAGCTAGTTGACTTAGAATGACTAGTTTCCTTCTTTGTGTTGTCCTTGCTTGGAGAGAAAGAAAGTTGTCAACTTCTTTCTTTAGTGTAAGACCAATGGATTTAAAGGCTCAAGAGACTTGAAGACTCTGGCTATATTTTGAAGCCTATAAAAGTATTGAAGATGAAGTAGTGTTGGAACTACTTACTTTGAAAATCTAAGGACATTTTGCTTTCTCATCTTTTTGAATCAGTAGAAACATCTTTTTGAAGCTTCTAAGAGATAAATCTTCTCTTGTTCATTATTAGCAAACATTCTCCTTGAGAGATTTGTGGGAAGTCACTCTACCTTGTACTTATTTAAGAGACACACATTGAGTGTTAGAGTGTGAGTGTTATCAAACATAAACCTTATTTCAAATCTTGTAACTTGATCCATTAGTGGTTGTTGATTAGCTTGAAGAGGCTAGGACAAGACTACTCGTTTTGTAAGCTTTGGAGAAGTTTGTATAAAAATACTCGAGTGTATTAAAATCTCAACTAGTTTGTTGGAGACTAGACGTAGGCACGTGGTTTGGCCGAATTAGGATAAATCTCTGTGTTAATCTTTCTCTTAACTTTATCCTTTTATGTTTCTATTATTTACTGTTTATCCATTAAGTGCTTAAATTGTTTTCTAACTTCAGAAAAGCAACTTTTTGAATCTAACACAAATACTTCCACATTCCAAGCCGTGAAACTTGAGAAAGTTTATTTTAAGTTTTTAGGACTGAAAAAGTTTTAAATTGTCACGATTCAACCTCCCTTGTTGTGACTATACTCACCTTCATATAACTCTCAAACACCATCAACCCTTACCCCTTAAACCACATATTCATGCCTTCAAAGAAGAGGAAAAGCTTGAGCAAAGATGTTGCCTTGCCTTGTTCATTTTGGGTTTCAAGTGCTCAAACTAAGTAGGGTTTTCTTTTTCACTTCTTAGGATTCATGCATGAATTTTATGTGGTTCTTTGAGTTATTTGAAGCCTTGACCTCAGAGTGTGAACTCATCTTTTGAGTTTCTAAATGTTTATGAATGATTTAGCTTATGATGGTTTTCTTTAAAGTCTTGAAGTCTTCATCTTGTATTCTTGTGTTTTGATGCTTTAAAACATGTTTCCTTCCATTTTTGTGAATTAAACTTCATTGTTCATAAGCATGTAACTCACGGCCAAATTAGGGTTACCATGGGACTTTATGGTTTTTGACGGATTGATGATGATATTTGTGTTTCTCTATGTGCTCATAACATGAATAACCTTGCTTTAATGTTAATTGAAGTTGAAAGCTTGAAAAAATACTTTTTGAACTCCATGAAGGTCACGGGTTCATTACGGGCTAAAGGTGACTAATTTTATTTATGATCTTTTGAAGTTGCAACTTAATTTAAGAGCTTACTCTATGATTATATGAGTTTTGAAGATCCTTAACACAAAAGGCTTGAAAAATCTTTTATTGAATCAAAACACTCCCATGGCCTAGCTATAGGGGGTGGACTATGGTTGATGGTCCATGTGTTTGATGAGTTGCACTACATTCTCATACTTGGTTGTTTGAACATTAATGCTTTAACATGTTAGTTTTATTTGTTAGAAGCTTGAATCTAGAATCACTTTCAAATTTAGCCATGAACATGTCAATTTTAGCAAACATGTGTTTGTTTCCCTATTTTAAGCCACAGTTTCCAACATGTTTCTTATATGTTTAAAGTGTGTAAAAATGTTGCTTTGAAGTCATATGATCTATGTATTGATGTTATGTGTTTATATGTTAGTTACACTTGAGTTTGATGCACTAAATAGGTGTTTAGAGTAAATTTTAAGGGCTGCCTTGTTTTGGGCAGCACCTTAACTCTTTTATTTCATTTATTTTATGCATTGGTGTTGAATTTGTATCTTAGATGATGAACCTTCACTTGATAAGGCTTATGAATTCATATATACAAGATTCATGCTTGTTTTTCTATCCACGCACTTAAAGCTTGTAAATAAATTTAAGTTCAAAATTCTGCCACTGGTTAGCCGTGACCTTATACCTTGAATTTGATGTGTTTTATGGTTGTTCAAATGATGATTTGAAGCTTGAGAGTCTATATTGTCATGCTCTATGCTTGTTTGCTAAGTTTCTTATATTTTAGAATTGAATTCATGTGATTTTGTTGTGCTTTCAAATCTGCCATATTTTGGGCAGCAAACAATTCATTTTTATTTCTCTATTTTAAGTGTTTTATAAACTTGGTTTGATGTCATCAATCATATATTTTAACTTGATGAAGCTTTATGTACAAGCTTAAGAAGTTTTGGAACTAAATAGCTTAGTTTTTGCCCCGATGAAACTTTCAGCCATGTGCCCTTTTTAAGCAAGGAAATTATTTTATTTAGTTTGCTATGATGAAATGTTTTCAGACCTTTGAGTATGTTTGAATTAGCATGGTTTATGTGATAGTTTCTTTTGGGACCAATAAGACTTGATAAGCTTCCAAAAGATACTTAAAACTGGTTAAAATGAACCATGACCTATGCTGTAGAGTTTATGACCTTATGGATATATACCTATGCTTATGGACCTTGTATGGACTATGATTGGACTAATATGAGTCTTTGAGACTCACTTGGACCTATTTGAGACCTTTTATGGTCATACCTATGCATTGGAGTACCTATGCTTTGGATATGGACTATGCACTTTGGACTTTGGACTATGGACATAAATACACATCTAATCATAGTAATCGACTCTAATTATAAAGATTTATGTTAAGGTCCCATTAGAAATTTCATATAGACCAGCTAGTTCCTTATTTGAAGTGGTTTTCTAAAGCTCAAGTGTTTTCAATGAGCTATCACTTAAAATTATCATTTTTGTCTATTATATCTTATGTTTGATTTGCATTAGCATTCCAACCTATGACAAGCATAATTTATGATGTGATCATATGTATGTTTTTGTGTTATCTATATGAGTTAGCAAAAGGATTTGACCATGTGACTTGTTTATGCTTTGTGGGCAAGATTGGTTTAAATAATTATGTGTAGTTGCTTTAATGTATGAATATCCATGCTTTATTAACTCATGAGTATATAGATATGTGATTAGTGTTCTTATCATGTGTATGCTTGCTATGATAGCTTTAATTAGGAGCATGATATGAAGAACATGTGATATGTACACTTAAATATATGGATAAAAGGATCCTTGGCATAATATATACATGATGTGCACTATGTGATGTTTGAAGTGAACTATGTGTGTCATTAACCTAGTTTGGTATTTTCATAATTGGTGCAATGGTATGTACACTCTGATAAAATATGTGAATTTTGATGGCTAGAATTATGACTATGTGCACTAGATAAAATATGTGAGGCTTGAAGACTAGAAATATTATATGTGCACTTATGCTGTGAGCATACAAAACTTGATGGCTAACGGTTAAGAAACATGATATGTGCACCTTGAGATGTGATTATGTGAATTAATAGCCAAAGGAATATATGTGTACTATATGATTTGAAAAGAAAAGTATGATGATATAAGCGTGTAAATTATTCTCCATATATGTTGTAACATCCTAATAGTTCCATTCTATGCTTAAGTCATATTGTGGAACTACTAGTTGTTGCTTTTGCTCGCAGAACTAACATTACCTTTTAGAAATTACTTTTTAACGAAAATAGGGGTAATTTTTTTTTTGAACAATAATGAGTAAACCGTTTTTGAAATCGAGAGCCATGAGTGCATCGTGAACGTATAATACAAATGCCGCTATCTCATACATACATCGTATTTAACATAAATAGAAGCAATGAGAATAACCACAATCTTAGATAAAGATAACATTCATTCCATAGCCATTCCATAGTTAATATAATAGTAGTAATAGCAGTAGTCATACGCAATGATAATAATGGGTCCAATCCTATTGTCAGCCCTACAAAATACCCTAATGAAATACATGATAAAAAGAATACATAAGAAATCCCAATCCGCCCATACATGCCGAATGAAAATGATAACCCTTGCTATAACCAAAAGGGGGTTATTCTCGTGCTCAGCTCCGTATGCAAATCAACACTCACTCATTTGGCGAGGGGTAGCCGTTCCTAAATCCACCGGGAGAAACACCACCACGTCTTCCTCCTCGAGCACGTCCTCGTCCATCGGGCACAACGCGGGTATGAATGAACCCACGCCCGCAAACTGGGAGTGAAGCTGGGCCAGCAGATGAAGCAGAAGAATCAGAAGATAGATGAATCACCGAAGGCTGTGATGAACCCGAACGGTGAGATCCCCTAGAACCAGTCGAACAGAAGGGCTTAGAAGGGTCAGTCTCCACATGGTAGCTCGGATAAGACGGCTCCAAGGGATCGAAATCTAATGAAACAGTCGAAGTCAAATAGGCATCCGAGTCAGTCTCATCATCATCGGTGGGGTATCTCGGTGGCTGAAAGTAGAGGCGGATGTCATCTATAGTAACCTCACCGAATGGCTAATGCAGTCGAAAAAATGGGCTCATCACGGGAGTTTGAAACTGGCGGTCGTGGAAGATGTAGATCCTCATCGCTGCATTCACCGACAGCACGGAGGCATTCAGCACCGGGTCAAAGCACCAACGCCATACTAGGAACTCAACGTAGATCACCACCGTGCCCAACGTCGACATCCTCTGGAGATGACACGGAACGTAGGAGTGAGAAATACTAAATTCCTCAGTAGGATCGCGACTAGACAAACACAGTGTCATCATCATCGTCCCAGCCACTTTGGGTTTAATTATAAAAATAGTGGATAAATATAAGTTCAATTTTAATGGTTTTGAAAACTTAAACCTCGAAGTGGGTTGCTTTTAAATTTAATGTTATAACTACATCATCATAACTAACGTACATATTGAAACATAGAATGAACATTCATAATGTAAATGGACAACATAAATACATGCAAAGACATGCATCATCATAGACTTAACCATGGTTATACTTTGACTTTACTTTCATTTTTAGCACATGCTTAACATTCTTCACTTTCCTTTGAAATAGACTGCTTTTGGACGTGAGCTCATTCCGTGACCGTCGTCACGCAAACTAAGCTGATATTGGTTACCCCTAAGTTGGAAGGTCCTCCATGTCACCCTTGCCTCCCTCATAGAGGTTCCTTTAGTTTTTGTGGATTGCCGTCTCTCACTTCCCTTACTGAAGTGATTGAAAGGTCATATCCCTTTAATTCATTTCTTATCATTGTACTTTATATGCATAGTTCTTCTTTGACTAGACACATGTACTTCACCTAGCCAAGGAGGATGAAGATAGTAGCATAGTATTTTCATTTCTTAAAAGCCCTCGTTGGACAATTTATGTGTAATTAAGAGCGTGCGGGAAGTTACGCTACTTAATTAAGCTATTACATATATGATAATTATTAAGCGTGATTATGACTTTCGATTATATATGATTACATTTGTAACATCCCCCATTTTCTTAAGTGGAATATAATAAAAATTTTGAATTATTTCTCTTAAGCAATGTAGGAATCTCTCAGGCAGTGGTATACCCCGAAAATCCTCATACTCAGAAATATAAGGTAGTATAACATTGCTGTTAAAAATATGGTACTGCTATATGCTAAAAATTAGGAAATGATAAAAGTGCCCCTATCAACTTTTGTTAATTGCAATCTTGCCCAAAAGTTTTATAAATTGTACTTTAACCCCAAGTGGATATTTCCACAATAACCCTAGAACTTTTCATAAAATGACCTTTATATCCCCACATCGGTAGAATTAGCAAAATGAGGTTTTAAACGAAGCAGAATCACGTGGTAAAACCGTGGGAGTTTAAATCTCTATCGTTTGGGCCATGGAGGCAGTATGATGTGAAATGACGTGGGATACCCCTGAACTTGCTCAAAATTACAGATATGCCATTAGCCACGGAAAATAGAAAATAGAAAAGCTCTAAATTTGCAAGAACGATTATTTCGCATTAACAAGCAATTTATTCGATCTTATTGACTAAGTAGGGTTAATTAGAAGTTAATTAGATGTCAATTAGAGGGATTAGACTTAGAAACAATTAGAATAGAGATATAGAAATTCTTTCAGAGTCATTTAGTAAAATTTTGCCGATTTGGAGAAAATCGGTGAAGATTCGATATTTTAAACTGCCAGGACCAAACCAGTAGAATTTTCTACTGGAAACCCTCATTTAAGTGGCTGAAATTCAGCCACCCCTACCACATATGAGTGGCGCCAAGTGTTGCTCAAGATAGTGGAGAAACTTGGCCTCACCTCCATCGGATTTTTATCGTTTTCGCCTAGTTGTTCGGTTTTATCAACTACTTAAGATTAATTAGCATTCGATTAAATTTTTACTTAGAGCCAATTAAGTATGATTTAGAGAAATTAGACATGAGAGAATTAGATTGAAAGCATAGGAAACTTTATAGGATTTTTCCAAAATTGATTTACCGATTTAATGGAAAACGGTAAGATTTCGGTACTTTGAACTGTCGGAACCGAACCGATAGAAATTATACTATGAGAACCCTAGGATGGATGACCAAGATTCAGCCAACACACCCTACAAGTGGCACCATAATCAGCCTTCAAGAAGGCAGCCAAATCAGATTGGAGAAGGAATACACATCCACCAATCACATGTAGTCTTGCTCCAAAAGTCTCCAATTATTTCCTTCCAACTCCCTTGATTATTTTCGGATTTATAACCTACTGAACCCTCCTTATTTCTCTCCTATCTCAACTCATCTTCACTCCATCTCCATCTACTCTTCAAACTTCATCAAGATTCCTTCAATCCAAGGCACCAATCTAGCACAACAACACCTAGAAGAGGTAGAAAATCCTACTTCTTCTCTTGTTTCTCTGATTTGGGGCTGCATGTTGGGCATGCATAATCTAAGATGTTGGTGTTTTATAGAGTGATAATGATGTTTTATGACTGATTTTGCATGTATGTTGTGATTAAAATTGGAATAGAGGGCAAATAGCTTGAAGGAAGAAGACAAATCTAGAGGCTGTTAGGGTTTTCCCTTGGCGGTCCGTACGGCGGAGTGTACAGTTCTGTCTACCACCGTTTAAATTGGATGAAATTATTTTTAAATGAAACTAAACATTCAGAACTTTCCATACATATAAAATATAGGGCCATTGGATTAGTATAGAATAAGTTCTGAATTTTTGAAGTTAGACCTAGAAATCTGGGTTCTCACCCGGGCAGCATGGGTTGAGAAGGGTGTAACTCACCCTATACAATCTCAAATTGAGTACAACTAAATTTTTTTGAAAGCTAACACATGAGAGAACATTCCACAAAAATTTCAGAATTTAATTCATTGTCATTTATTCTCAGCACATCAATGAATTTGGTATAGGTTTAAACTGGCCTAGAACAGGATAGCCCAGTAGGGTAATATTTCGAGACTCATAACTCAAAATCTACGAAGGCAAATGACATGAAGCTTAGCTCATTTTTAAGCTTGTTGTGTTAGCTTTATTTTGATATAAAATTCACATGATTTCATCTAGTTTTCGATTTTTAGTGAATTTTCTTCTATAGGAACCCAATTCTGGCTAAGAACAGGGCATGCTGAGATAAAATATTTTTATCTTCAGTTATACAACTCAAAATGAGATGGGACCAAAAGGAGTAGAAACTAAACATATAAGGCTGTAACATATCCAAAAATGAGATTCAAATGAGTTGAATTGAATAAAAATTGGGGCATGCCAAACTCGGGCAGAATAAGAGAGAATAAACCAAAACCCAATTGGTGCTTGAATTGAAATTGATGAATGATGCTATGAATATATATGTATTTGCTGGTCCATATTGAATTGCAAGTTTGCATGTTTGTACTGGTTGCCTGGCACTATTCATGGGGAAGCGGACTCAATCCGTTATGCTGTCGAATTTTTGGAAGGAATTTATGAGAACTTATGCTATGGATGATTATGCTTTGAATATATTTACGTTTACATGTCATATTCATGTACATCATGCATGCAAGTATATATGTAGAACATGACATGATATATAAAGTATGAGACATACTCATGAATGCACCAAGCGTCTGCATGCATGACAAGATATGAAAAGGAAAAGATAATAAGAACTTGCAAGAAAGACGTACCAAGCTACCACGTGAGGTATGGCATAAACCTAGCTAGCATGGGCCAGAGCGGTACTGTCTAAGACTTGGGCCAACCCCTGACCAGATTTAAGGGGAATAGACCGGTATGAGGGTCGGGGAAAGTAAACTTGTCACTCATGTATAGGTACGAGCTTGGACCTGAAAAGCAGGCTATCACCCAGGGGTGAGAGAGGCCATTCACCTCCGAGGGACCAAGTACAGAATGGCAAGGTTTAGTTGCAAGTTAAAGAAAAGATAAATTAAGTCAAGTGCACTTGCATACATTCAAGTATACACATTTATATGTGCATCTTCAATTATCTAGTTAAGTCATAATGCTATTATGATCCTTGTTGAATCATATTATACTATCCATATTTCTATGTCTATCATATGATATGGCAAGTGGTTGTTAAAATATAACCCGCTTCGAGAAAGGTGTTTTCAACTTAAAATTGAACCACTATTTGTTTATATGTGCTCATATTTTCATAATAAATCGAAGCGGCTGGAATGTTTATAATGGCACTGTAAGATTGGTTTGAGTTTACCTACTGAGAACCTTAGGTTCTCACTGCCTACTTGTATGTTTCTCTTTTCCGTAAACATTCCAGCACCTAAGTTGGAAATGAAATGCGAGGTGGAGGACTGGGACATTCACTGAGCAAGACTCGAGCGCAAAACCAGACCAAGAGACTATTGAAGCTAGCTAGTGACCAGTTAGAAGCAAATTCTGTGTATTATGTTAGTCACAATTTCTTTTAAATTGTAATTATTTTATCCCCTATGTATTAGAGATGACGAAGTTTATGAACTATTAGTAAGTAATAAAGTGCGTAGTTAAAGGGCCATATATTATATTTTTCATATTTTAAAGTTTTCTTAGCACAGTGACACCTTTTTAGTATAACTCCATGACTCGAGCATGGCTTATATAACAAAGGGTGTTACAACATTATTGTCTTATTTTGTGTTATGTTATTTCAACACCGTCATATGTCTTACTAGTAACTCAGCAATATGTAGAACATTGTCCATATTTCTGCAAGTAAGTAAGCACTTAAAGGCTCAGTTTTCAAGTATAAAGGTTTTATAAAAAAAATAAAATAAAATTTCTACATGTTATTTTTGTATATTAAGCTAATTTTAACTATAATAATTTCCGCTAGCTATGAGTAACAACTAGTAATGCCATAAAATGATTTAAGTATAGTATGGTATTATTAGGATGTTACATCTAAACCTTTATTGAGCCCTATTTCTTGAATTTTGCTGGCACATTTTCTACATTGCAGTAAAATTAGATATTGTTTATTAAAACATAATATATGCATAAGTAAATAAATATTGCTTTAGATTTCAAATATCTTACTTTCATATCCTCATTTCTCCAATAAGCAATCAACTTTCGAAAATGTGATTCCAATATTGCCTTTACGATGATGTTTCAGCCTTTCTCTCATATTTTGGTAGCTCAAAAAATGTTTTTTCTTAACATTAGTTTTATGTCGTCTCCAAGCTTCATTGATACGAGCAAAAACTACCTTTTGTCCTCTATCTGGAATAATGAATTTAGACTACAAAATAAAAACAATATTATTAACAATCAACAATTTCTTATTGAAAAAAAAGGCAAGAAAAGTTCAATATTCTTACAGTGACATATTCCCACACATGCTTCTTGAAACCATTTGGAATGGCTTTACAATTTGTGTAAATCAAAGGACAAAAATTTGAATTCCTTGCCAATATTGTTAGTTGTATGCCCTAGAGCTGATATATGTATAAACAATTCCTATTAATGGTAGTTTATTATTCTTTTATTCATAATTTGTGTATGTTTATTAGAATAAGTCCATTAGATACTTGTTAGATACTTCATTCTCAAGAGTTGAGAATATGAGTGACGGAGTAATCTAGTACAAGATCTTTAAAATAGTTCACTATCATAGGAATATTAACTGGGCATTATTATTCCGGAAAATTGTCACCTCTATCTATTTCCATGATTAGTAGAACGTACTAATGAAGATGGAATAGTGAGTCTCATGCTATATAACATTAGATGTCAAAACAGATATGTGGACACTTATGCGATAAGTGGGTTGAACGTGACGTATAGATAATATTTACATAGTATTTTACTAATATCAATGAAACATTATCTAGATCATATTAGTGCATATAATCCTTTGACCTGAGATGGCACGATTATCTTGTACATAGGTAAGTATAGTTTGCTACTGCTTATATGCTTATGTTATGTATTATCGTTAGGCAGTTTGTGGCTATAGTTAGTTATGTATAGAGATAAGTGAACAGTCAAGAAAGAACGCATTACCTTGAGTAAACAAGGATAGGTCCTATGGATATAAGGTTATTCTTGATCATGAAATCCTTGGCCAAGGTACCTGGACTTAAATGAAAAGAGTTTCTATTTCATGTCCTATTGATCAAAGAATAGAAACCTAGAAAGTCCATATGGTCTAAGCTATAGGGTTTGATATTATCCATGACCTTGGCTGGATCGGGATGCTATAATGAAAGGATTCGAGTGCATGGCAAATATGATTGTTGGTTCATCAGAATATTTTAATTAATATATTCGTCCCTATTTGGGTGGTCATGGCATACTGTGCTAGGTGTTACCCATGACTTATGAGAGCCGAGGGTATTTTGGAAATTTTACTTTAGGTACGGAAATAAGTTTCCGATAAAATCAAAAGGTTGATTTTATAATCTCATTACCAATTAGAGATGAACCTAGTTAGTTACACACAATATGACATGTACTCGTCGAGAATGAATTAATTCTAATTAAAATAGTTAATTAGAATTTTAATTATTGGATTAGACTTGCAATTTGATTGCAGGATTGCTAGCACATCCCGAAGTCAAATCCAGGGTGAAAGTGGATCCTCATAAGGAAAGTTTCTATAAAATGGAAGGTCCACATTTTAGAAACTCATGTCAAGGAGTTTTTAGTCTTTTCTAATTTTGGGTTAATATAAGACATGAGATGACTTATATATTAATTGACCTATTTAAAATAAGAATTATTTGAGAAATAATTCTAGTTTAAAATGGTTTATTTATTTATAATGCGAATCAATTAGGAATTGATTATGGCATAAATGCCAACCCATATTTTGCAAAATTGTAACCCTAGAGAAAAGAAAAGAAAAGGCCACTATTGATTACAATAAATAAAGAGAGAAGGCTGAGGGCCAGTGTAGACAGAAACCTTTGAGCATACAAAACTCTCTTTTTGGTTGAAAAACTCTCTGACACCACCACCCACTCCAAAAGTCATCTGAGATTCTTGTTCTTCAAGAAGGCAACAAGGAACGGATCTTGGATTGAGAAGAGGAGTTCTTTGGCGGATCATGTTCATGTGGACGAGCTAGAGGTCGTGCGATTGTGCGATTGTGTGTTCGTGAGACGAACATCAAATTTCTATGGGACATCGCTTCAAGAGGTAAATGTCTCATACGATCCTTTTATATTTTCAGGTGTTTATGTTATTTAAATAATACGAGGTGATACCAAACTCATGAGATATGATTTCATGAGTGTTATTTGATCCTATATGAATGTGTTCATGTGATTAAAATTTTATTTGATCATTTCGCTGCATTTTATCTCCTATGTTTTCTAACAAATATGCCCATAAAGTAGCTTAAGTCAAATACTACTTTGTCACTAGGCCCGATTGGTTCCCCTTGATCATCTAGGATAACTTCTTCTCGGTTTTCTATTGATCTTGCATGAATGTTTAGGCATTGTGTTTTTCCTTGTGTCTTATTCACCTTTGTCCCTATTATGATCCAATATAAACAAATATGTGAAAGACCAAGTAAACAAAATTAATGAAAATTATATTGTCAAAATATCAATTAACCAAAATAATTACCTTCTGCTGCATCAGTTTTCTCTTGAGCCTCACTTGGATTGACTTCTCCGTCATCTTGCTCCTCTGGATCATTATCTCCTTCATTCTCATCCACTTGTTCTTCTCCTTCATAATGTTCTTCATTTTCTTTAAGAAAATCATCAATTGACATAGCTGAGAATTTTCAGATTTTCTTTGTCTTCTTAATTGGGCTTTGGTGCATGTCACTACATCCTTCACCACCAGCTACTATTGTAGTTGTGAACTTCCTTTTAAGATCTTGTTTTTTACTAGATATTTTAGCTTGTGTGGTCTTTTTTTGAGTCAAGATTGTAGACTTGGGAGGCCTATCATGATCTTGCCTTGAGGTAGATCCTTGAGATTGAGTGATAGTTATTGGCACAGGTACCTTTTTCTTTAAATTACACTCATTCGCTTGAGTTGTAACTTTAGTTTTCAACTTCGTCCTTTGTACTTGTACTTGTTTTTGAACATGCCCATCAACTTTAGTCTTAACTATACTTGCAAGCTGGCTTTTTTGTCTTGAATTGGGGTAGATTCCTTTGCATGAGTCATCTTCTCTTTCTTCCTTGAATTTTTTAAACATTGCAAGCAATTCGGTACTTGACTTAAAGTGACTTTAGAAATCAAACCTGTATCTCTTACTCATTTTTTGCAAAAGAAAATTACAATATGTGTGACATTAAAAATAAATGGCATAAGATTAATATACATATAAATAACATAATACAAAAAACCACTAAGCATAAAATGAAGACAAAAAAGGCACCTGATTACTATAAAGTACATAATGCAACATATAAAAGTTACTCCATAAAGAGACACTAAGTTTCAATAAAAATCAAAATCCTCTTCACTTTCAATGTATTGTGGCACAACTAGAGGATTCTTAATGACTATGGTTGGTATATCTTCCCTGACCCATTGAACTTCACTATCATCTTTGGATATGAACAAATTAATTGCATGATCAAATGGAACACTTTGATAAGACTCTTGAGCATCAAAATCAAATTCATTGTTCATATTAAATAAATCCCTTGGTATTGTTTTCATGACGCAATGCCTATTTTCATCAAAAAGGTCTTGGATATAGAAGCATTGGTGGACTTGAGAAGCTATCACAAAAGGATCATCCCTATAACATCCTTTATTAAAATGAACACAAATTAGTCCATACTTGTCTTCTTCGACCTCAAACCAATCACATTTAAAAAGAACAAATTTAAAATGAGAATAATAATCTAATTCAATTATATCATTGATTGTTCCAAAGTAGGTTATAGGTTTTGTCTTTTTATTTTCATCCTTGGAGCTAGCAAAGCTTGCTGTTTCAGACACCAATGTCACACCACTATTTTGAGTTGTATGCCTAGCACCATGTTGTCAACTATGAAATTTGTCTCCATTGATCATATAGCCTGAAAACCTTTTTGCAACTATATTTGGCCCCGTAGATAATTCTTTAAGTTTCTTTGGGTCATGTTCTTCCATAGCACAAGCTTTAAACCATTGACTGAAATCTTGAGTTTGAGTTTTAGCTTTGCTCCATTTTCTGCCTTTAGTATGATTATTGACGTAATCCTCATGCTCTCTATAACAAAATAAATGCCAGTTATTACCAAAACTATAGATACATTTCCTTAGAAATAAGCCAAGAGTTAGAAAATAAGAAATGCACCTAATGTATTCCTTAGTTTCATCACAATTGAATAAGACATATCGATGGGCTTGCATCTTTGAGTTGCTGTCCAAAGAAAACGACTGCCCTTTATTCTTTCCACATATTGGATGACCTAAGCAAGTAAAATAGCTAGAAGCGCTAGGTTCACTTCTATCACAATTATCATAGTTTCTAGCCATTCTACTCAATCTTGTTTCCACATTAGGATTTAAATATCTTGAGCAAAATGTCAAAGATTCTTCAGCTAAATATCCCTCAGCAATAAACCCTTCTGGACTACTCTTATTACAAACATAAGGCTTCAATTTGCATAAATGTCTTTCTATAGGGTACATCCACCGAAATTGGACAAGTCCACCTAACCTCACCACATTTGCTGAATGTATAGGAAAATGTACCATTATATTAAAGAAGTTAGGAGGAAAAACTCTTTCTAATTGGCACAAAATTTCTGCAATATCTACTTCCAGATGATCTAAATCATTCTCTTAAACAACTTTTTGACACAAAGAATGAAAGAATGAACTAAGACAAATTAAAGGGCCAACCACTTGATTATTCATTGTGCATTTGATTGCTACTTACAACAAGTAATGCAACATAAAATGAGCATCGTGACTCTTATAACCTGATATTTTTTTCTGAATAACATGAACACATCGAGAAATATTTGATGCACTACTAGCTGGTAGTTTTGTTACCTTTAAAATACCACAAAAGATAGACTTTTCTTCTGTGGTCATGGAAAAACATGCTTTTGCAAAAATTGCTTTGTTACCTCCATCTATTTCCTTTGGCTGAAGCTTCTTCCTTATACCCATATCTTGCAGACCATAACGAGCATGTGCATGATCCTTAGCCTTCCCTGGAATGTCTAATAGAGTCCCAATTATGTTATCACATATATTTTTCTCTGTGTGCATAACATCAAGATTATGACATAATGTATTATGTTTCCAATATGGCAGCTAAAAAAAATATATCTTTTTTTCCATGGACCACTATTATTTTTCTTTTGTTTCTTCCCAAACCTATTGCAAAAACTTTTCAAGTCTTCAAAGATTTGTACCCCATCTAATGAAGCTAGTGAAGACCTAAATTCTTCCTTACCATTAAAGAACTTTTATCTGTGTTGTATGGATGATCCATGGCCAAAAAAATATCATTTAACACATCTTTCAACTATGTTTTAAATATGTTGAGCAAGTCTTGTAATTACAGCAAGGACACGCTAACTTTCCCTTTGTGCTCCAACCAAATAACCTAGCATATGCTGGAAAATCGCTAATAGTCCATAAGAGAGTTGCACATAGTTGCAATGTTTGGTTCCTTGATGCATCATATGTTTCTTCTCCAATTTCCCACAAAACCTTCAACTCTTCAACTAACGGCTGAAGATACACATCAATACTATTTCCACGTGAACTTGGTCCAAGAATTTGCAAGGACAACATACAAAACTCAAGTTTAATGCAACACCATGGAGGAAAATTATATGCCACCAAAACCACAGGCCATGTACTATGGGAAATGCTCATGGTCCTAAAAGGATTGAACCCATCACTAGCTAGCCCAAGTCTTATATTATGAGAATCACTAGCAAAATCAAGATGAAGCCTATCAAAGTCTTTCTATAACTGGACATCTGCTGGGTGTCTTAATTTTCCATCCTTTGATTACCCTTCTTCATGCCACCTTAATGAGTCAGCTATTTTTGAACACATGAATAGCCTCTTAAGTCTTTGAATCAAGGGAAAATGTCTTAAAACTTTTGCAGGCACAGGTTTTTCCTTCAATTGTCTAACCTCTAAATCTACTTCAAGATTTTCTACATATCGTGAAGCTCCACAAACATGGCAGAATTTGTCTTTTTCAAATTTATTCTAATATAGTATGCAATCATTGGGACAAGCATGAATCTTTTTATAACTAAGACCTAAGTCTTTAACCATGGCCTTTATTTTATTAAAAGAATCAGGAATATTTAAATAAGGCATAGCTTCTTTTAATAACTCAAGTAAAGTAATAGGTGATGCATTGTTCTAACCATGAAGACATTTCAACAAATACATTCGAATTATGAACGACAATGTGGAAAATTTTTTACAGCCTAGATATAATTCTTGTTTTACCTCCTTAACTAACTTATAAAACTTTTTTGCATCTTCATTTGGCCCATCACAAAATTTGTCTCCTTCTGCTCATCTCTAAATCTATCAAATAGTAACCCATCAATGTCATCAAGCAATTCATATTCATCTTCCATGTCAACACATTCAATGTCCATAGGACTTATACCCTCTCCATGATTAACCCACACAGTATAACCTTTCTGAAACCCTTTACTTATTAAATGATCAAAAATTATATTCCTTCTTTCCCAACTAGAATTATTACACTTAGCACAAGGGCATAAGATTTCTCCTCCTTGAGGTCTTCCTTTAGAGAAAGCAAAACCCAAAAATGATTCAACACCATGGATGTACTCATCACTATACCTTGGTAAATTAGTCCACCCCTTGTCCATCACTTTTTGTCTACTAAGGCAAAAAATATATATAACAAGTGAATTAGACTAACACATGTGGTTTTATCAAATAGAAGAGAATTACAATATGAGCAAAACATAAAAGTCACATCCGAATTTCAAAATGAACAAACTATGCAATCAAGGTGCTATGAATAGGTAGAAGTAGATTAAATTTACAGGAAAAAAGTGGATAAATGGATTACTTGTCATAGCAGTGATAGAAGCAGAAAGACATGTCTCAATTATGTTGCTCAGAGTGCTGAAGGTCTACTTAAGATCACAAGAAGTATAGATAAAATTAGTCACCAAATCACAAGTGATATAAAATGCATATTATTGAAACCAATTATCAAATCCAATCATTTCAAAAGATTCAAGAAAATATACCCAAGAAAATATTTGCATTTACTAAACAAAGCTAGCCCATTTAATTTAAATTATCATTTAGTAACCCATTAGGTGAAGAATTGAACAGCTAATGTGCAGATATAAACCAAGTTGGTCCCAACAACATTGATCACATTTTTCATTCAAATAAGCTAAAGCAATCTAAATATATATAAAAAAAAAGAAATGCACATATTCTATCAATACAACACTTTCCAATTAATTGTCCCTCAATGTACTCTTTAGTGTTGGCCAACTACAGAGAAATCCATGAATATCAAATGTAATGTAAGCAATTAAGCCAAGAGCCCCAAATATGAATATTACACAAGAACAAACACCTAAGTGCTAGAAATGCACTTGCAAGTTAATACAATACAGGAATCAACTGAAAACAAGACAACCTGAAAAAGAAAAATCATCCAAAAATGAGATGCAATAGGAACAATGATCCCAGATAATTTTACTAAGTATCCCTCAAAAAGTTTAAGATAAAAAAAAAAATAACTTATTGAACATTGGAAGTAGTTACACCAAAAAACACAAAGCTATGGCGCTACATTTGAAACCATAATCTATCCCATGTTAGATAGGGTTTTGCCTCAAACTTTTCCTACTCTCTGTCTCTTCAAAAAATGACACAGTTCAAAATTGATGCTATTATACATCTATTGTAATTTAAAGCATAAAATTTATTTAAAAAGGTTACCTTATTTATTTAAAAAACTATTTAAATTAATTATGTTTTGAAATTGGTTTCAAAATTGATGCTATATTTGATTTTTCCATTACCATGTCAAATACATTATATTGTTATTTGGTTTAGAGCATTTTGAAACCTCATTATGTGAAATCAATGCCATCATTATTAGTACATTTAAAACAATATTTCTTCATATCACATCCTAATTCTACATGTTGCTTATATGTCTCAATGAGTTAGACGTTGCTTTTTAACTACTCTTGCTACAGCTTATGAACATTACTCTTTTTATTACCTTCTTAATTACTAATGATATGATACTGATAACTTATAAAGAGAAATATTACTTGGAAAGATTTGAATAAGTCAGGGTATTTATGGGTTAGAGAAATGTTATTTCCTCTCTCTTGAGGAAGGAAATTCTTTTTCCACTAAACATTATCAATGTACATCTCTCTTGAGTCCCATATTCCTCCATGAGATATAGTAAAATTCCAATATAGAAGCTTGTTGGAGACTTAAAAGTTAAACAATGTAGCAAGTATATTGTCCATTTCGTTAGCTTCTTGGTTACACAAGTTGCTAAATTATAGACTTATATATAAAACTAGTCATGACCCCAACACATGAGATGCAATAGAAACAATGATCAAAGATAAATTTAGTAAGTGAAATAATCACTTAAAATGTTTGAGGTATCAAAACCCATTGAATATTGGAAGTAATTACACCAAAAGCACATAGACTTTCAAAATAATAAGGACCTACAACTTCAATTACAATATTTACTCACAACTTATTGGTTTTCTATCTAACAAAAAATGTGGAAGTCTACCAAAAAACTTAATGGTTTACTCTTCCACCTCTATAGTTCTGATTTCATAAAAGAAATAACCCATGATTATCAGTATTCAGCGGCCATAAATCTCAACCAAATAGAAAACCCCACAAATCCTAAATGAGTGAAACCCACCAGTGGAATCTCGCTTACCCAAAAATCAAAACACATGCAAAAAGGAAAATGAAAAGGAAAAAGGAAAAAGGAAAAAAGAAAGGGAAATGCATATTAAAAGAATCTGTGAAAATAGGGGCATCACTTGGGAAGTTCAAGAGCGCTCAATTGAAGATTTGGTGACTCTTAGTTGAACCTCAAATGCAAACAAAGATTGGGCCTTTCATTCTCTTTCACTGGCTTTTCTCTTCCCTTGATGAAATGGATGATAAGATCAAAGATTGATTGCAGGAGATGGATATGAATGATGGTGGAAGTGATAAGTTGGTTTCAAAGAAAATGCAAAAAAAAGAACTGACCTGAAAGAAGGACCTCTTTGGTCAGCTCTTGATGACGGTAACAAAGAATCGACAGTCGGTTGTGTGGTGTTTGGCCGTCAATGTGGGTACTATTAAAAGGGGTTGAGAAGTAACATAAGGTTTCAAGAAATTTCACAAATACAAATGACAAAAAAAAAAGCCAAAATAAGATAGACGGAATGAAAAGTGATTGGTGCCACCTAAAGTATTAACCCATAAGGAACGGTTGTATGTGTAGCTTATATTAAATCATTTAAGCAACAATTAAATAAATGTATCATAATATAAAAATTGTGTAACAGTTGATAAACTACTGCATATATGCACTACGGATACAATTTTTTACCATTGCTAATAAAATGTCTCATAAATTGAACTATAAAACAATAGTTAAATAAACTATTGTATCATACATCTTTGCACAATGAATTTTAAAGCGTTGTCAAGTTTGGCATTGCCATAGCCCATAAATGTTGTGGTGAACCCATCTTCCCGTGTTGTTGTGCTTGATTTGTCAAGAACATGAAATCCAAGGATAGACTGAAATGTCTTAGCTAATCAAAGGTCTTAAGGAAGATCACGACTAGTACCATCTGCTCAATCTAAGGACGACATGGGCACACACTGGCTGCAAGTGTCATAACCTACCCCAAATTACAATTTTAAAATACTTAATTACACTAAATTTGAAATATAATGCAACCAAGATCATCTCTCATGGATGTTGATGACTATTTGATCCAAAGTACAAAGAAAAAGGGCACTTGATATGAAGTAGGTTCCTTTTATTCGTACACTTGATATTTAGAGAAAAATTCATAACCATGACAACAATATAGCAAAAGAAGGAATTATGCATAAATGACTGTCTGAATTATGTAAGTGTACTTGTCTTTCTTGTTCTTTCTTTAACTTGTTTCATGAGCATCTATACTTGGTCCCCTGGGAGCATTTGACCTTTCTAACTCCTGGATAATAATTTGCATTTCAAAACCGAGCTCATTCTTATATGCGATTGTCAGATTTACTTTCTCTGACCCTCACACCGATCTATTCCTCTTAATTTATTCTGGGGCTGGCCTAAGTAATATGAAATTATAGTCATCTTGTAAGCTCATGAATTCATATGCACTTTTCATTCATATTTATTGTAACACCCTACTAATTTAATGTTATGCTTAAGTCATAGCATGAAATTAAGTAGATTGTGTTATGTAACGACCGAAAAATTTATCGTTAACAACTGAATTATTAGGTTTTTAATCAAATAAGTGAGTTTAATCAGAACTTGATTAAACATTTACTCAAAGTCAAATTAAGTGTGATTTATATGGATTAGACTTGATAGAATTAGATTAGAAGCATAGAAACCCCTACAGAAAAATTTCAAACTGATTTGCCGATTTAAGAGAAATCGGTAAGATTTCGGTAATTTAAACTGTCGAAATCG
This sequence comes from Pterocarpus macrocarpus, assembly GCA_031439585.1. NCBI lineage: Eukaryota > Viridiplantae > Streptophyta > Magnoliopsida > Fabales > Fabaceae > Pterocarpus > Pterocarpus macrocarpus. The sequence continues at coordinate 46,755,134 of CM062522.1, forward strand.
AATCAGTAGAATTTTTCTATGAGTGCCCTAGAATCAACGATTAGGATTTAGCCAAACAACCCACCAAGTGGGGCCTTGGGAGCCCTTGATGATGGGAAGCTCAACCAAAATCAATACAAAACTTGGATCCACCAATCAAGACCAAGTTGGACCCAAATATCTCACTTTTTCTCTCTTTTTCCCATCAGAAATTTCAACCTCTTCCAAGCAGCTGAAGCCTCTCTTTTTCTCTCCTCCTTGTTCTCATTTCTACTCCATTTCCATCCATCTTCAAGCCTCATCCCAAGCCACCACCATCCAAGAACACAAAATCAGCCTAAACTACTCAAGACAAGGTAGGAAATCCTACTTCTTCTTTTATTCTCTCTGATTTGGGCCTGTATGAGGAGCATGCTTAATCTGTGATTTGGATGTTTTATAGAGTGATGATGATGTTTTATGACTGATTTTGCATGTGTGTTGTGATAAAAGTTGGATTTGGGGGCAAATAGCTTGAAAGGAGGAGATAAACCTAGAAGCAGGATAGGATTTCCCTCAATGGTCCATACGGCGGAGCGTACGGCTCCTGCTACCACCGTTTAAATTTAATGAAACCATTTTTAAATGAAACTAGACATTCAGGGATTTCGACACATATATCATAATATGTCATTGGATTAGTATAGAATTAGTTATGAATTTTTGAAGTTAGACCTAGAAATCTAGGTTCTCACCCGGGCAGCATGGGTTGAGAAGGGTGTATCTCACCCTATACAACCTCAAATTGAATGCAACTAAATATGTTTGAAAGCTAACACATGAGAGAACATCCCATAAAAATTTCAGAATTTAATTTGTTGTCATTTGTTCCCAGCACATCAATGAAATTGGCTTAGGTTAAAACTAGCCTAGAACAGGACAGCCTAATAGGGTAATGTTTCGAGACTCATAACTCAAAATCCACTTAGGCAAATGACATGAAACTTAATTCATTTTAAATCTTGTTGTGTTAGCTTCATTCTGATATAAAATTCGCATGATTTCATCTAGTTTTCGATTTTCAGTGAATTTTATTTTATAGGAATCCCATTCTGGCTAGGAATAGGACAGGCTGAGATAAAATGTTTATATCTAGAGTTATACAACTCAAAACGAGATGGGACGAAACAGAGTAGAAAGTAGACATATAAGGATATAACATATCCAAAAATGAGAATTTAATGAGTTGAATTGAATAAAAATTGGAACATGCCAAACTCGGGCAGAGCAGGGAAGGACAAGCTGGAACCTTCTTAATGCTTGATTTGCAATTGTTGAATGATGTTATAAGTGTTTATACATATTTGCTGGTTTATACTGAAATTATTAGTTGTGCAACTATACTGATTGTCTGGCACTATTCACGGGGAAGTGGACTCGATCCGCTATGCGACCGAAATTTCGGTAAGAAATCCATAAATTATAAAATTCATGACAACTTGAGTACTTCAGAAGTAGAGAGACAAGTTAGATGTGCATTCGTTTCATGACATTTATAAAGAAGTTCACATCACTTGGGCCAGCCTCGGAATAAATTAAGGGGAATAAATCAGTGGGAAGGTCAGGGAAAGTAAACCCGGCCATCCTGTATAGGAACGAGCTCAGTTCTGAAAAGCGGACTATTACCTAGGAGTATATAGTCAATGATTCCCAGGGGACCAAGGATGGAAATAAGTTATAAAAGGCGAAAGCCTCCAAGAATAAGATGCATCTTCTCATTGCACATGCATATGTATAGTGTAATACTTTTCTATTGATTGTTCTAGATCTCTATTTATTATTCATAATATGCTATTGTTCCGCTGTGATTACTGTTTGAGTACATTAGTATATCTGTTAATTAAAATTGAACTTGTTTTAATGTATGCTTTACAAATGAGTATTTAAGTTAAATATTATCTTTTTTTTTTTTACCGTAATATCTGAAAATCTTGCACGACCGAAACAACTGGGAATAACAGCAATGACGAATGCATAGAAGTTAGGATTTTCTACTGAGAAATATTCATTTCTCACCATATTATATATTCCGCCTCATTCTCAAACTATGGAGCACGCAGCAACAGGAGTTCTCTTCATTGAGTTCCCCGAGCTTCACATACACCTCGACCCGTTTTTAGACTCTGTATATATCTGGCAAAGCGCTTTGTTTATATTTCTTCTTCCAGAGAGACTTCGCAGTACCCCTGATGCACCCACAATTTGATCTCGCTGTCCCATACATTGCCATTCCACTTCATATGGCCCATCCGTTTCCACCTCCTCCCGCAGCAGCAGCCCCCGCTCCTATGGCTCCTCCTGCTTAACTACCACATCCGATGCTTTCCACCTCGACATCAGAGGAGGATCTATCGGAGGCAGCGAGTTCCTCCTTATCCTCTGCTCCCAGCATGGGCCACCCTCCTGTAAATGCACCCATGGCGAATGGGTTTCTTTCTTCGGATTCTGCTTAGATAGTGGGCGTACTGTAGTGGTAGTAGATGTATAGAATGGCCCTCTTTTGATAGTCTGGGTCATGGGTAGATGGATACATATTAGGAGATGTACATGAAATGTTCCACGGGGACCACTTAGGGTGCTATTCATAGATACTGGCCGTTTCATTTTGTATTAATGGCCTTATTTTGACACCTTGTACTTTTTGACAAACTTTAAAATTAGATATCTATGTACATATCTATAACGCAGTTTGCAGTTATTCTGTTCTTATTGTATTTTTTATTTATGTTAAGTTATTTACAGTTTACTGATTGATTAGTATTTATTCCGCCATCCTGCAGAAAATTTGTTATGAGATCAGGTAGTCTTATGCGAGAAATTAATACTAATACAGAAAAGAGAAATTTAATCAGTATTACACGTAATCTCTTATCAGATAGATTATTGTGACTTAAGCATAGTACTTTGTCTAGTAAGGTGTTACATGTTACTGTGTTAATACACTGTCTACGTTTCATTTATCCGTATCTTTATTTATTTATTTATTTATTTGAAGAAATGGAACGCTGTATAAAGAACGTGACAGGGTTTAATTCATCATAATAGAAAGATAAGAACAATTTACTCCTATGTCGTCAACTGTATATATATATATATATATATATATATATATATATATATATATATATGGATAGATAGATATATAAAGCCACTGTTTCAGCTTATGTACAAGTTTCAAAATAGGATACATGAGTGGGGCCATGTACCAAAAAGACATAAGGCCCATATCAGTCAACCTGATCCTATGTAGTCCTCAGAGGACATTCCAAAACCTATCACTAGGTCTATGACCCATAGTTGCATGCTGCCAAAAGAGGGTCATGCTGTACAACACTGCCTGCGGCTGACTTACTCAGTCAGGTAGCCGTTGGCCATACCCGGCCCGGCTGGTGAGTAGTCAATACTGAGTCCTGAGGAGGAGGAGGATGAGCTGGTGGCCTCTGAAGGGTCGCTGTCGGAGGTGAGTGGGATGTCGGGTACTACCTGCGGAGGTGACTCAGCGCAGATCGGCGTGAGCTGCAGTGCAGGGGTGTCTTTGGCGGAGGGTGTGCCACATGTAGTGGAACCTCAAAGTAAGGGATGGCAGGATCAAAAGTGGGATGGTGCAACAGGACGGCAAAGTTCCTATCACTAAAAAGGTAAAGACGGAACTGGCAAGAGCCGGCTATGTACAGTGAGCCTACTGCAGGGTCATGGTGGAGCTGCAAGTCTGGCACCTCAATGAAGAGGGTAGCTATCGTGTCCATCGCCCACGTCTGAGAATGAGGCAGAAATGCAAAGCGAGGTGAGAATTTGGATGAATTCTCAGTAGGGTTCGCGTATGGTGTATAACTAACTTCGCGTCCATTCTCAGTTGCCTCGGGTTTTATTTAATTATAAAAACATGAGATCAACTTAACTATTCCCATTTAATAAGGTTGGGGAAAATATCTGGTCCGAGGCAAGGTCCAATTTTACTGTAGACAGCATAAGAAACAGATTAAACTACTAACAATAATACACAGTATAGTTGGCAGAATAAATGAACACATGCTGTAAGTAAATGTAACAGTTAAACTGTAAATAACTTGTAATCATGCACTTAATGCACTCATGAAAAACTTGCTTTTAAACTTTCCTTTATAAACTTTTCCTTTGCTCATATACTTTCTTCATTACTCATAAACTTTTTCATTAGTTTCATCATTTTCCATCACTTGGTCCCCTAGGAGTTCTTGGCCATTTTAGACTCCTTAGTAATAGTCTGCTTTTCAGGACCGAGCTCGTTCCTATACAGGAATTGTCGGGTTTACTTTCCCTGACATTCCCACCGATCTATTCCCCTTAACTTTCTATCCGGGGCTGGCCCAAGTATCATGGAACTTTCATCATAACATATTCTTTGAGTTTATCATAACATAACTTTCATAGCTTTCTTGAAAATACGCATGCATCTACATGTATTTCATAACTTATGCATATACTTTACCACAATTTCGGCGATATAACGGAACGCGTCCGCTTCCCCATGAATAGTGCCAGTACATCAAAATACCAATTTTTCATGGAAATCACAATATTGCATGCATAATTCATCATGGAACTCATAGAAGCATTAGTCTCCTTAAGGCAGAGTTACAGCCTCAACATAATCATTCAACCCGATTTTTGTAAACCATGCCATAATTTCTATTTAACTTCTTTGGACCTCAATTTTGGATATGAAAATGTTATGTGTCTATTTTCTAACCTCTTTGGTCCCATCTGATTCTGGTAATCATAACTCACGTTATTTAGATTTTATCCCGGCCTGCCCTGTGGCTGGCCAGAATTGCTCACTCAAAAGTAAAAATCTACTAAAAATCAAAAACTAGCTCAAATGATACGAAATCGGTCTCATATTAAAGCTGATAGAACCATCTTTCATTTTCAAGAAGTCCTATTCCATTTGACTTAGTAGGGCTCGAGTTATAAGTCCCGAAACTTAACCTTCCTGAACTGCTCTATTTTGGCTCGGTTTGGACATAGGTTAACTTCTTCAAATCACTGGGAACAAATAGGATAGTAACAGACTCATAATTTCTGGGTAGATGTTCTCCTATGTGTAAGCTTTCCAACAAAATTAGTTTCACTCAATTTGGAGTTGTATAGGGTGAGTTACACCCTTTTTAACCCATACTGCCCGGGTAGATGTCCTGATTCCTAGGTCGAACTTCAAAAATTCATATCTCTCTCAATATTACTCCAATGGTCTCATATGATATATGTGTAGAAAGCCCTAGATGTCTAGTTTTGCATAAAAATGGTTTCATTAATTTTAAATGGCGGAAGGCGGAGCCGTACACTCTGCCGTACGAACTGCCGAGGGTTTTGAGTTTTCCAGCCTCTCAACTTCTTCATATCTTCATCGTTTCTTGTTTCCAATTCAATTTTAATCTCACAAACAGCCAACAAACCGGCCATAATTCATCATGATCATTCAGTCAATATATCAGAATTAAAGAATTAAACCAGCAATAATCATCCAAGGATCAGAGAATCAAGACAAGAGTTAAAACCTCTACCTCTTGCTTTGAGTTTGAAAATAGAGCTGGGTTGAACTTGAAGGCTGGATAGAGTGGGAGAGTTGAGAAGAGGAAAGAGAGCTGAAGTGAGGAAGGGAAAGCAACGTAAGAAATGAGCTGAAGAGGCAAGAGGAGGATATATATAGACAAGGCTTCGAAGTGGTAGTTAGAATGAGTGGCTTTGATTGGGTGAAATTTTGTGGGCAAAGTTCAGCCATGCCTTCCTCTTTTGTGACAAAATTGCTCTCCACGATGCCTGAGAAGTGAAACTCGCTTCCAGCGTATCTGAATATGACATCGGAACTCATGTATTTACTAAAGTCAGAATTCGTGCACGATGAAGTCGGAACTCGGAATAATCGTCTTGATTTATTCAAAACTCGAGAGTAAAGTCGGACGTCGGAATCTTAAGGTACAATCACCTTCAAATCGAAGGTCAAGGGCCAGAATTTGAAACCAAAATACTCGAACCCGGAAGTCGGGAGGCATAAGTAAACTCGAATCGATTCTAAGAATGACACCGGATATTGGGATTCAAAACATTAATCTAGTGTACCAAGAAATCGGAACTCATAGGATCTCGGCACTCCAACTCGATCTCGGAACTTGGGAGTTAGAGAAATGAAAAGCTCCTGCTAATAAACTCGAGGTCGGAACTCAACACTTAATCTCGGAAATAGGAAAAATATAGAAATGAAAAGCTCTTGGCAATAGCCTCGAATTTGGAAGTCGTGAAAACTTTGGCCGAACTTGGAGACCAATTCAGATAAACTCGGAAGTTGGATATTGTATACATTCTAATTCACCATAAGGTCGGAAATAGGAAAAATCCAAGCCATTCCATTTGAGCATAGTAATATCGGAAATCGGGATATATTACTGATGAGGTTGGAATTCTTACATGCTTACATAAGGTCAGAAATCGGAAAATTCAAGGCAATCCGTTTGAGCCTTCCTAAGGTCAGAAATCGGATTCGGAAATCATATATTACGTGCATAAGGTCGTAAATCGGACAATACAGCCAGTCTTTTTGAGCCTTGGAGACGATGTTGGAAATCGAAACTCTGACATTGTATTACTAAGGTCGGAAATCGGAATTTATCTGAAAGTTAAAGACAAACTAGGAAATCGGAAATTTCAACCTTAAATGATGAGATCGGAATTCGAAAATCAAGACGTTACATTTATGCATGAAAATGCTTGATGTGCTTATGATTATGGTACATAGCTTACATACTTCTGCTGGTAATTTTGCAGCATGATAGCTATAATATGAAGATTCCTAAAATTTACAATAGACATACTGTCAACCAGTTATAGAAATAAACAACTTCAACATAACACCTATAAGAATTCAAGTATAATTATCATCATAAAAGACATGGAAGTCCCAAGCTTAGAAATCCCAATGCATCGTTACATCATAGCTAATACATCAACATGATATCCACCCAACATATATTTGCATAATCTCATTTAAATTAGGTCCCATATAGTTTATAGACCCCTAAGCCACTTATTCACAAGTTTGATTCCATTTCCTTAAATCTGTCTAGAAATTACAGATTGCACCAAATCTCCATTTTAACTCATTTTAATCTTAAATTTTACTGGAATGTAGCTCTATTAGTCTACTTTCAAACCTCTTTAGTTTCACTTAATTTTGACGTATGTAGCTTAAGTTGTTAAAGTTTTTACTCATTGCTACCTTGTTTTAAGACAAATTTGCACACCTAAAACTAGAAAATCACTAAAAATCTATCTTACACTCTTTTGCCTCAAATTTTGTTTGGAAGATACCTATATGAACCCTCTTTCAAATCCAATAATTTTCACTCAATTTGTATAGGCAGAGCTCAAGTTATGAGATCCACATTAGGGCTACCTTGTTTTAACCCATATAGAGCATAAGGTAAATTCATGGATTTACTGAAAGCAATTCACTAGGAATCTGAAGTTGAAACTTCACCAACTTACTTTTGTATATGTCTTAGCTTCCTAACAAAAATGGTTGTACTCAAATTGAGGTTGCATAGGACAAGTTGTGCCCATTATAACATGTATTGGCCAGGATTGTGGTTTTTAGTTAATAGCTAGATTGAAAAACTCATAACTTTCTCATCCTATGTCAATGGGTCTATAGTTTATATAGTTAGATTCCTATTCGAGTCAACTTTCATCTAAAATTGATTTCATCTTAGATTGAATTTTTTATCTTGAGATATTCACTTTGTAATACATATTATTCACAGACTCCTTAGGAAGATGGATTTCTGATTTAAGTTGTTTTAAGTTCCTAGCTTTCAACTCTCACCCAACTAAGTTTCAATGGTTATAATTCATTTAAAATTAGGCAAAATATCATTATATTCAATTTATATTATAAGAGTTTCAATAAATTAAAAACCCTAACTCATATGTCTACATCTTGATATGTAAGTGATCTAGGAGCCTACCTTGGTTCCAAAGCTCCAAACTTTTCAAGTTTTGCTTCTTTGGGCTCCAAACTTTCCCAAAACTCCAAGATAACAAGCACCCTCCCTTCTCCCTTGTATGGCTGAAGTATATGGTCCAAGAGGAAGAGTGTTTTGCTTCTTGTTCTGGTTGAATGAAGGTAATAAGGTTTAGGTTGCAAGTAGAAGTCAAGAGGCTTAAGGAAAGACAAGGTTTTTGAGAATGATGAGGAAGAAGAAAATGGAGGTGGAGATATGGAGGTAGGGTTGGAAAGTTTCAAAGGAGACAAAGTGCTTATCTTCTTTAATTTTTAAATTTTATAAAATTGGATTTGAAATTTAAATTAATTTTCGTTAATTTCATTGTATGGTCATCTTTTTTCCTTGGAAGATAACTAGTGTGGCTAATTCTTAGCCACAAAATTTAGGGTTTATTGAGGACATTTAGGTTCTCTTGTGTTTTAAATTCCTATCAAATCAATTCCTTAGGTTACAAGAAACCATTCGCAAAAGTTGTCTCTGCTTGGGCGAAATATTATTATTTTATTACTAAGAAACCCTATTATTAACATTATCGTATTGTTTACTTTCATATTTATAATTTATCTAATAATTATTTATTTAATAGTGCTAATTATACACATTGTTACTCGGGATATTACAATATCTATGTCTAAAATAGTTTTTAGATTAAAGCTTTTTTGCCCCCAACTATCTAACAAGAACTTTGCAATTGCATGCTTCTCATAGGTTAAATTTTCTCTTTAACTTCCTAGACTTCATTGTTTCTGTTCCAGTATATTTAAATGTGGATCTTCCCTTTTGCCACTAAGAAGAATAGATTCATACCAAGAGCAACCACCACCTTGAAACACATTTCTTTAAAATCATGGTAAGAGTCCTCATACAATTCAAAAACCTTTTAATAGACATGAGCTCAAAAGAACAACCATCCTTGAGTAGCCCTACCTCTAGGGCAGGTCAGGAGAAAAAGGTAGAAGAAAACCTTGGGCCACAATGGAATGTTGAGACGCTCATATATTATCTTGAACCCCTTGATAATCACCCAGCTGTTTGGATGAAGTTGAGTAGGAGCAACATTTTATTATGAGCAAAATCATTGTTTGGAACTTGGAAAATGGGATTCTCATTCTAGGTCAGCTAAAAAGGACGTTGTACATCCATAGCCAATGCAGGCTGCTAGAATAGTTAAGAGAGCACACTCTTTTATTTAACATCCATAGCCAATGCAGTTTGCAACATATATTGTTTGTCCTACTCACCATGGGGAGTCAAATGCAAACTTTCCCTAAGGGATTAGACGTATTCATTGTCGATTCAACTTGGAATTCCTAACATTTCCTTATCTACCTATATGTATATGATAGGATCCAAGCTTTTTGGAAAAACTATAATTCTTAGAGGAGAGGAGTTCTTCTGCTTCACCATCTCGTACTTCAAAGTAAAACCTATGGAGAGAACCACTATTGAATAAATACTAATTTTGAGGAAAATAAACCTAACTCCGACTAGATAGGGAGTTATCTAGCGTAGGTCATGGTTCCCCCTACCCCTTAGAATAAAAAAGGAACCATTGGAAAAGATTGGCAGTGCCGGTAATGATAACGACTCAACATATGGGAAATGCAACACATTTCTTTTATTCAAACTGCAAGTATAGCGTTGACTACCCTACATTTTTGAATGACTTTAGTGGATAAATCAAGACAAAGTCATAATAGTCGCTGGGGAAAAGAGAAGAAAACCACCCCCAAACGTTGGTTAGTGCCCCCAACAGTAACAAGAAGTAATGGCCAAAATTGAAATGTTATATTATTGTAAAAACATAATGTTAACCAAGAAAAAAGTTGGAACACTAGAAAATGGCTTGAAATTTCTAGAGATGAATGCGCACTTGGAAGCACTCATTGTACAATGGCCAAAAAATGTGGGTTGTCAAAAGGAAGGGAATATTTAAAGGCAAGCATCTAGCCACTAGCTACAAAAACATGAAGAGTCGTTGGGGGGCACTAGATAATTTTTTACAACAAAGAGAAAGGGCATGGTGGACAAGTTTGGTAGATTTAAAGTGATTGCTTTAAGGAAACAAAGCGTCCAAATTGCCACGTGTCTCTTCAAAGAAAAAATGACTTGACTTATGATGAGACCTTGCTAATTAACATTCTTGGGATTAGGAAGCTTTGATTCCAGAACCTTCTGTCAATAAGAAATTTTGGCTTGAGTTGTCATAACCCCTGGGACCTAATATCTGACTATTACCACATATTAACATTTGGTTTTCAAGATTCTCAACATAAAATTACTTACTAAAGCTCATCACATGAGATAAATGCCCAAGTATCGAGCTAGGGGCAATGTTACTTGCCAATTTAACCAAGCCCAATTCCTAGTGGGCTTCGAGGAGATTAGGAATGCCTAGTTTGAAACATTGCAGCAAAAGTCTTGTCCCCACTCAAATGATGGGTGCGGGTTTCTAGGGATTCAAATTCGGATCCCTTATACACACTACATTTGACTTCTGAAGTTGCAGGTAAAGTGCATATCAAGAGAGTCAAATCCCACAAAAGGTGGTGTCCAATACCAACTCCCATAAGTCCACAGAGTTTATATAATTCATTCTAAGCTATTAGCTTAAGTAAGTGCACTCATCTATTTTCAAATTAGTACCTCTTAGCTCTCCTTGACTTGAGTATCAAAGTCCTTGCAAGTACATATTCACCACCAACCAATAAAAAGAAAGAGCATAAGCACCACTATTTATGACCCACTCTAGAGACTAAGGTGATTGAACCTCATAGCTATTGTTATTAACACATATTAATGTGAACAACATTATTTTTTTTTTGGTACATGAATAGCATTATTCTATAAAATTCAAAAACTAAAAAGGGAAATAGCGTTATTCTATAATACTCTACCAATATTCAAATGTATAAATGAAATTTTTGACCTGTTTAAGAAAAATAGAAAATACTTAAGCCCTTTCTTTTATTTAGATTTATAGCCGTTTATCTACTCACAATTCACAAATCACTCATGTACAAACACTTCACGCTTCATTGAAATTATTGTGTGCTTTTCGTTGTGTCCATCCACAATAAAATGAACCTCTGGTTTTTCTAGAACTAGAAAGAAAAGAGAAAGACACGGACATATTACCTGTGAGTTCTTAAATGGGGACTGTCAGTTTAGGACCATGATGGTTCCAATCTATAATATATTAAAATAAAAGTATCAAATTATTATTTTGTTCTTATTTTCTTTCTTTGATTTCTGCTCTCTCTCCTCTCCCCTTCCATCTGCCACTGTTCTCTTGCCCATTCAATGGTTCCACTAACTCTATCCCCTCCCCTGTGAACATTAGTTACCTGTGGCTCACACTTATGTTTTTCTTAGGCCTGTATGATAAGAAGGCACCTCCTCATATGGTCACAAAATTGTCGAATGCTGACACTGCCAATAGAGTGGAGACCATTATGGATGACCACTACATAGAAATATTCAATAAAGGTTGGCAGTGGCGGTATTATAATGGAGGTTGGAGACAGGGTGTGATGTGGAATGGGTGAGATCTAGGAAAGGAAATATTTGAATAGAAAAGAAAAAAATCACATGATGCAGTTGAAAAGCAGTGGTGATTGGCTTGTGACGTAGCGGTGGAGGCAAAGAAGGGGGAGGGAGATGCTAGATGATAAGAGTGAGAATGAGTTTAGCAAATAATAAAATAGATAAATTATGTAAATATAAATATTAACATATAAATCTAAATTATTATATAATTATTATTTTTTATTTGATCTCAACCGCTCCTTCAATTTTTGATGGCTTTGGTCACCACCATGGTGAGCCTCAGCCTTCCTCACGTAGGAAGCCGCCACATGTTACCGTAGAATCTCCCAACGAAGGCAGATCCGAGTTACATTGTCCAATTTGCTACTGTCACTAGCCTCAGCAACAGCCAGAGAGATCTCACATCGTAATTCCCCTCGTTTTGTTCACCGCTCCAAGAAAACGCACTCTCCACTCTCTTCCACCTGCTTCTTCTTTCTTCTTCGTCTTCTTCTTCTTGGTGTCATGGCAATTTGCTCCTCACCTTCATCTTCTTCTTCTTCTTCATCCTCTTCATCTTCTTCGTCGTTTGAGTCTTCCAACGGCGCAAAGTTCTGGATCCTCCATGGCATTGTGGCCGGAGTTGCAGTAGCAGCTGCTGTGGGTGCTCGTGCGTACTGGACCCGATTCAAGAAATTCCGGAGCCGGGTCGTCGGCATCATACCCGCCCGATTCGCTTCGACTCGGTTTCAGGGAAAGCCTCTCGTTCAAATTCTTGGCAAACCCATGATCCAGGTCTATTCCTCTTCTTCTTGTTCTCCCAAAAACAAGTCCCCCCCAAAAAACAAAAAAAAATCTCTTTTGAGTTTTTATTTTCCCCTATTAAAGTTGAAATGGTGAATTCTTGTGCATTTTATTGAATAATTTTAGTTCAGCGTTCATATCAGATGCTAGGAAAAGAATAAACGGGGTAAAGAAAGAAAGGATCTATTTTTGTTTGTGAGAATGTTTTGAGACAATTTTGAGAGGGATTGTGCACCAAATAATAATCTTCAAAGGGCATGGTAGTTTTTGCAGGTGGATTGAAGGGGCGGATTACCTTTGAATTAAACTTGTGACCCTGATGTATAGTTTCTTTTCTCTTTATTCAGTTACTTCGATTTGTTTAGTTTTATTAATATGATAATCAAAGCTATTGATGATGATGGCTGAGTTGCTGGGTGAATTGTACCAAACATGACATGAGAAAATAGAGGATAGTATGCCTGCTTAAAGCTAGATTTTAAGAAGCTAAATGAATGTAGGATAAGGTGGGTTCATGCGTAAGTAGTGTAACGATGTACAAGCTGTACTAAGTTGGTAGGAACCCTTTTCAAGGTTCATTTTGGGTGTCCTTCAGGTCCTGAATTTGGATAACAAACAAGAGAAAGAAAGGTTTTTATTGATATGGAGTGTGCCTGTCAATTGTGATCCAAAGAATCTCACCGTACATGGTTAAACTCATCTTCGGTTACTAATGAAAATAATTGTGTAAATCTGTATAAGAGTCGCTTTTATGTTGTATGCTGGGCATCATTAAGTTGTATGCCTTTTTTTTTCAATATTAGTTTTATATCTCTAAACTTTTGCACTTGCATTACTTGTAAATTTCGCTCACAGCTACCAAACACTTTGTCTACATTATTCGGTTGATTAGAAACTTTTGCAGTTTAACTTGTAGATATAATTCTTGTAGATATAATTAACTTCAATACCTTTTAATACTTTTACTATTCCTAGCACCATTTTCCTTTAATTTGTTGTCTCTAGTGGTCAAAATATGACGTATCTTACCTTCCTATGGCTGAATTTTGCAGAGGACATGGGAAAGGGCAAAGCTGGCAGCTACATTGGATCATGTTGGTATGTCTATTGACATGATCTTCCTTCAATCTGGTTTGAATAACTATTATTATATAACTAGCTATATAAATTGTTTGAAAGTTGTATAATAAAATACAGGCCTCTGAGTGAAACTATGATTCATACATTATTTGTTGCATTTAGCCACGGAAAATGTAAATAAGGTCGATGAAACTTTTGCTTCGATGGTAAACTAAAGTTTAAGTTCTGTTTTCATATGCAAGCAAGTCTTGTGGGATAAGATTAGGCATTTAACGTCTATTTCGTGTAAAGCTCATGATCTTTTTAGAGGGATTTCTCACTCAGATATGTTGATAGATTGGAAAGCTTTTTTTTTTTTTTTTCTTCAAATGGTTTTTTGTACTGTTAGTATCATGATCAATCTTTCCCAAAAGCTGGTATCATCATTGACTCCAAATCCTATGTGTGAACAACTGGCAAAGATTAGTTGGATAAGGATGTTGTCAGAGACTTCTTCAACAGCGAGGCATGAAAGATGTGTGAAATGGTATAATGACGGATCTTCAACCTGTAGGCTACCTTTCCAATCTGCTTCTTCCATCTGTGTAAGTCTTCCTCCTATTTTTTGCGTGCTCATCATCCACGGCTCCTAGATCGGGATTTTTGATACCTAAAATGGTAGTTACCAAATACATAAATAGATTGAAATAGTGATCAAGGGTGGCCTAGTAGTAGTTGTGCTTGATGTCAAATCAAGGATTTCAGTTGGGTTTAGGGAGATAGCATGCTTCAAATGACCTTCTGTGGCCTGGCCGTTCTCCTTCCCCTTCTTGCTGCGTGGGGTATCCTCTTAATAGGACTCATAACTCGGCTCATGGATCACCTTGATAGGAGGAGATGAAGCTTCAAAAGCGCCAGCATATTGGACGACACTCCTTTCCTTAAGCAACATTCCATGTGTGCACCCTTGGAAGCCATACTATCTGCACTCCTTTGTTCTGTGTGTCATTCCACCCTTCCCAATTACTATGTTCTGCTCTTCCACTAGCAAAGCTAATCCATCATCTTAGAGAGAGGCTGGTGGATGCATGCTAACCTCCGCTTGAATGTCCTCTTGCATCCCATTCGTGAAAACCCTTTGTTGAATATTCTCCTTCACAAAATGCAACAACCTTGAGATCAGCTCTCTATAATCACTGATTGAGCCTAATTTATATAGGCCTAGGAGAGATTTGTACGGCTTGTGCGCCATCATTGGCAAGAAATGCCGTTGGGTAATGGCATGTTGGAGGGATGACCTTGATGGCCCTAGGATCCGAGCTTCCTGCCACGAAAACCACTTGAGAGATTGCACTTCCAATGCCACCATTATGGCTTGAAGCTTTTCTTCTTCTCCAATTGCATTCACCGGATGGTAGCATTCCACCTTGCTCACTCACCCAAATGCGTCATCACCTGTGAATATTGGCAGCTCCAACCCTTTGCCAAACTTCATGGCAGGTGAGACACACCTGTTCTTTGATGTCACTGTGTCTTCCTAGTTGTAGCACCTCCATTTCCTATGTTCTTTCACGGTTCCCAGTTGAAATACTCCGTTACCTCCATTTTGATCATTGTTTTTTTGTTCCTACTATGTCAGAGTAGACAGAGCAGCTGCTCCTGTATCTCTTTGTTTAGTTTCAGCCTTGCTTCTTGTGCTTCCCTTTCTGCCTGGGCTTCTATTATCCGGCATTCGTATTCTGCACAGCTCGCCCAGTTGAGCTCCCATCTCTGTAAGTCTTCCATACTTCTGGTGGTCACCATCCACAGCATCTACTAGATTGGGAGTTCTGATATAAAAAATCATTAGTACCAGACACATAAAATTCTGAAAAGAAATAGAAACCCAGAGGTTCTTTGAGGGACCTCTGTCATCCCACACTCAGTTCTTGTTGACCCCCCTCTCTCCCCCCTTCTTCATCGCATTGATCCCTCTCCAATAACAGAATACTCTCCGTACTCCCATTTGCCTGCTGCCACTAAGGCAGTCACAAGAGAGACCCTTTTGCTTATTTCCCCCATATCAGCTTACTTGCTGATTTGGGCCATAAGCCCACTTTTGTTCCCCTTATTTCTTCTCATTTAAAATTTAATTGTAGGAGGAAATTTATCAATGTCATTTAAGGTTATACTGTTTCCTCATTTGTTCTTCCATGTAAAACCTCTTGTTGAGCTTATGAAGGCAAGAAATTCTCAATGTTTCCTTGATGTAACTGGTTTGCATTGCTTTGCTTTCTGATTGTCTTAGAAAACTTCTTCAAAAACATTCTAGATTTGGTTTGGATTGAGGTAAAGATAAATTTTAATGCATTCGATATTCATGTCATTTGATGCATCGTATACAAGAACAATAGAAACAGTTTTACAATTTGGTAGAGGCTTACATGCACATATGCACATCTGGTTTGCATCTTTGATGTCTGATTGTTAGCTATCTGGTTCTAGTTGTGGCAACTGATGATGAAAAAATTGCTGACTGCTGTCGAAAATTTGGAGCTGATGTAGTAATGACGTCGGAATCTTGCCGAAATGGTAAACAAATTAGTTGCATATTGAAGCTGTTCAGTTATAATTATTAATATATTATCTTTATTTTATTTCTATTTTATTGTTGTTTTACAATGTTTCATACTCTTTTATGCTTAATAGGTACTGAGCGCTGCAATGAAGCCCTAGAGAAGCTTGGTAGAAAATATGATATTGTTGTCAACATTCAGGGTGATGAGCCTCTTATTGAACCTGAAATAATCAACGGTGTTGTCAAAGCTTTGCAGGTAAGATTTTCCTTTTTGCTTTGTTTTTTACATACCATGAAAAATGCAAAAATGTTATATGAGCCAAAAATTAATGATTGTCTGCTTTAGGCTCTAGTCATTATGTGCACTTGTCTTCTTAAAAAAAGTGTGAATCAATCATACCAAATCATTTCTTTAATACTAGCAGGTTATCTTGAAAATCTTCTGATTGAAATATGATAATATATTGACCCGACAAGGAGTACCATGATAGCTCATTATTGGATTTATATTTGTCAAATCATACTATAATCTATCATATTGTCTACAGGCAGCTCCAGATGCAGTGTTCAGCACTGCAGTCACATCTTTAAAGCCTGAAGACGCACATGATCCAAATAGAGTGAAATGTGTGGTAGATAATCGTGGTTATGCCATCTACTTTTCACGAGGATTAATCCCATTCAACAAGTAAGCTAGAAATAATTTGAAGTTTTGATTTTTTTTCATCTTAATTGTTCCTTCATTCACAAAATATCTTGCTTGTCAATTTGCTGTACGCATCTTCTGTAATGAATGCATTCTGTAAAACTTGATAGATTCATGAATGCTACAGGTCAGGGAAGGTCAATCAACAGTTCCCTTATTTGCTTCATCTTGGGATACAGGTAATGATGTTAAATTCTTGAGAAAAGTACAACAACCCCCCTGGTGTTTTTGAAAAAGAAAACTCCAAACTTATGGAAAAAAGACACTCCCCTCCATTGTCAAAAAAAAAAAAAAAAATTACCATCAGATTTCCATAATTTTCAGGCTCAAAATCAGAAAGATCATATGAATAATTACCATCAGATACATCACTAGAATCAATTTCATATGTGCCTCCAGCACTAAGACTTTCTTCCTCACCAACTACATATGATTCAGCTACAGATACGCCTCATCCTCTTGTGTGTATTTAGGTATTTCAGTTCTGTCAGCCATTTTTACACTAAAAATAAAAATAAAAAAATAAAACATGAAAAATTGTAGAATCAGATACAGGATAATGACAAAATCAGATTGCAAATAAAATGGGAAACATGGGTATTATGAACCAATGCAGGAAGACAGGCCAAAAAAAATTAAAAAAAAAAGCCATGAGACTAAAAAAGGTGAACATACCTCTTCAAGCAAACAAGCCAGTGGTGACGTACCACAACGGAGCGCCAACAATGGAGGAGCAATGAAAAAAGAAAGAAGAAGTAACAGCAACAGGAAGGAAGTAACAGCAACAGGAAGGAAGAAGAGTGACCCCTCTCAGTTTCTTTTTTTTACCTTGTTTTGAAGATGGAGTGGAGTATCTTTTGGAATGTTTAATTTTTAGTAAGTTTGGACATTATTATAATTTTCTAAAAACATCAGGGGGCTACTTGCAAGTTTCTTTTCTTCTTTCTTTCTTTTTTTTTTTCAAACAATGGAGTGGAGTGTCTTTTTCTTCATAAGTTTGGAGTTTTCTATCTTTTTAAAAAACCTAAGGGGTTGTTGTACTTTTCTCTAAATTCTTTTTAAATGATTGCTCTTAGTTCATGGGTCTGTTATCGTTATTGACATCATTGGGATGTAATAGTTGTGTTTCTACACATCTGCCAGAGCTATGATGCAAAGTTTCTAAAGATATATCCAGATCTTCAGCCTACTCCATTGCAGCTCGAGGAAGATTTGGAGCAGCTTAAAGTCCTTGAGAACGGCTATAAGATGAAGGTTCCCTAATGTCTTTATACAAGTTCTTATTAAGTTATCTATATTCCTCTGATTTGCAAATTTTTAACTTGATTTGTTTAAATTGGCCTTATATAATCTACTAGTGGTAGTTTGATGGAACTGGATCAGGAAATGAACAAAGATATGGAAAAGTATCAAGAACTGTGTTTATTGGATGATATTCTTGCTCAGTGTGACTCAGGAACCAGAATGTACATGGGTGAGAGGATATGTTAGAGAGCTCATCTCCTCGCTCTCCTAAACTCCACAAAGTCTCTAGCTGACTTTTCTCTTTCCCTTCCCTCCTATTTGTGGCAAACTTCCTCTAACAAACTTTCTCACCTAGCCTACAGCTCTAGCAACCTATATTTGCTGATTCAATTGAGCTGGTTAATATTGATCCCATTTCCCCCTTTCCCTCTCTTTACATAAACTTACTTAATAAAAGGTTGCCTATCATTGTCAAATAAAATAGCCTTCAAGTCCAAGTATAAAGTTCGGATGCCATTCGATGTGAGTTGTTCAAAACCACTGTTAGAATATAAAACTATTCATATACACTTCCATTCTTCTAAATAAAATAAGTTGAATTTTAGCACAAGGCAGTTTGACCTAGGCATTACTCACCCGTAAAGTGCAAAGGGATCTTGTGTGAGGGGGTGTGTTAAAATATAAGACCATTCATTTACCTCTACTCAACAGTTTAAGCTTTCAGGAGAGATGGTTTATGACAACTATCTTATATTCTACTAAGCTGCATATTCGAATAAATGCTTTATTGATTTTAGTAGACAATGATAGCAAACTTTGAACTGAATACTTGATGACAGCTCTTGTGCATAAGATGTTTTGTTATTACTGTCATGTTCATCTGCAGTAATCATGAAATCCTTCTCGACTCGAATAGCGCACTGATTATGACTCAGAATCAGGCTTTGAGGTGTACTTGGATGTCTTCTACTCTGATGTAACAGAGTTACATATTTTCTTGATGTGTGTCATACGATTTTGCTTAAAATTGTGAAATAAAATTATCCTCATGGTGCCAAAAAAAATTTAAGTATTCTTAAAATGGTCTTCCAATTAGAGAGACACTTCACATCTATGTCAAGATTTCAACTATTGACTATTGTAGTATTATAAACTCAGTCATCAAGGTTGATGATTGAGGATTTAATCATTTCATGTGAGTTAATCATTCATATCATTGTTGTGCATGTTTCTTAGTTTTTATAATCTGTTATAGGTAATAAAAGTTGACCACGAGGCCCATGGTGTTGACACTCCAGAAGATGTGGAAAAGATTGAATCTCTTATGCTTGAGAGGAACTTGTCTTGAATTCTGGGCTACGACAATGGCACCATCCGCAAACTAACCACTAGAACAACAAAATCAAAGATAAATTTGGTTTGTATTCATTTCCTTAATAATTCTTTTGCTTGTTGCTTTCGACATAGTAAGACGGTTAAGATTTATGATGTATGTTGTTTTTCAGCATCGATTGCAAGACTTGGTTTCTTTTTTCGTGGAGTATTTATAATATGATACAAATGTGAGAATGAAAAATTTAGTTACACACATATTGCTAGGTGCATATTGATATTCTTTTAGAAAAAGTCGTAGTGGGACTTGGATTATTTTTGGTGATTTCTAGGAGTATGTGCATAAACTATATGTACAACTAGGTGAGTGATACGTTGGTCCTTTACATTAGTCCCATGTCAAAAATTACAAAATAATTCTTATACTTTAATTGTTGAAAGGGTGTCAATGTTCCTTATTTGCAAATAGGGTCAGTGTCCCATAGCCCATCTTGCAGGAGCAATTATCTCTTTGAACTGAGTTGTTTTCTCTTCAGGTCAACTGTGGTTTGTGGCATTTGACACGGTTTAGGTGGCAATGGTTCGTTCCATTGTGCTAAAACAAAACAACCCAGTCCCTATTAGTTTCATTCTTTTCCCCTTCATTTTTCATTTTCTACTGCTGCTGGTCATCATTTAGCAGATGTTCAGCATTTTGTTCAATGTTCGATTTGTTTGATCTTTTTAGTTGTGATTGTGTAAAAGGTACTTTTTCTGGAGTAAAATTTTTTGGATTTATCCATGGGAAATAGTAGGTACTCATTGTCAGATGAAACAAGAACTCCCAATGATATGCAATAAAATATTCCATTACAAACAACTATCAACAAAATAGGGGATGGGGGATGACAATCTCAATGGTACTTGTTGCTAAATTTGAACTAGAATGGGCATTGGCTTGCAATGGTAAGATGGAGGGTGGGCTTTGGTCGCTGCCATGGGTCGCGGGGATTGTGGCGATGGGAATGAGTCTATTGGTGGTGGTAGTGGGTGAAGGTCCCGGCTGCAATGGAGGCGAGCATGGTGATGGGGTTGTGACATGGCTAGAGAGGACGGCGGTGGCTCACGATAGTGAGTGAAGGACGGCAGCTGCCACAGCAGGTGAGGGGCGGCTCACTTCCTTCTTTCCCTGACAAAAATGTTTTGGATTCGGAGTTTGCATGTTGTTTGCCTCCCAAAAGCTCCCAGCCTATCGGCAACGTGCATAGCCCAGTTCTAGCGACAAACATATGGGGATCTATCTACAAAATTTAACACTTCAAACACTCATTGTTAAATTCCTTATGATTTGGCATAGATGAAAAATTAGCCGACTGATTTAAAATAAAAGGCATCTGACAGTTCTAGTGGAGTTATTTCACAATTTTTAAAAGGTGACTAACATAACTCTCGACGTAGGGAGGACCAACGTATCACTCACCGTAAAACGATCATTACACATTTTAAAACTCGGCTTTATGTGAGTTGGTTATAAGTTCTTGTAAATGTATCATCTTCATGTTTTTGTGACTGTGTGATTAGTGGCTATTAGGCATGTTTGGTTAAGATTCTAAGAGAAGTACTTCTTAAGAAGTAGAAGTAGAAGTAGAAATAGAAAATTATTTTATGTTTAGATATAATTGTACAAATACTTTTTATCAAAATTAGAATTTATTAAATTATTTAGATGTGATAAATATAGAAGTATTTTATTTAATAAAATTATAATTAAATATATGGAGAGAGAGAGAGAGAGAGCATGAGAGTGGAAAAAGAGTGGTAATTTTTAAAAGTTTTAAGGATAAAATCGTAATTGAGTGGGAAGAAAGTAATTGCTAATTTTAAATAGCAACATTCTCTCTCTTCTACTACTTCTGCTTCTGCGAGAAGCAACTCCCTATCTGCTTCTTAAAAAAGCAAAAAAATTGATTATTTTCTGCTTCTGTCTTTTTTAGAAGTACAAACAAACAACATTAAAAATTCTATAAGTATTTTTTTTTTGAAAAATTTTAAAAAAACATACTTCTTTTTGAACGAGAAGCACAAACAAACGCACCCATTATTTCTAATTGGCAATTGACTCAAATTTAAATTTTAGCACATGGCACAACATGGCTTAGAATATAGAGCTATAGAGCATTGTTTAAAATTGCTCTATAGTTGTTCGGAGCTTATTTCTATGAAAATGGTCGTCAGGAAGTGATAGATACAATTTTTTAGATTTCGCCTTAGTCTTTGAAGGATTCAGTTTAGATGGGGACAAAAAAGGTAAACTAGCAACTTATTATTGGAAAATTGTTCTTGCAACTAAGTTTTCTCCTTTTATACGTTGCATAGTTAGTCCACGAACTGCCAAGCTTTTTTTGTTGAGGTAGTTGAGTGTCAGGCTTCAAGATGCTTGGATCATTATGTAATCTTACGAAAATATTGTCACCTTGCTGAGTTTAGTGATGTTGTGATAATGCTGCATCGCGATGTTGCACAAGAGGTGATATGTTCGTTGATGGTGAGGTATTGTGATTTGACTGCCCCTTAAGGGTTGCTAGCTTCGTGGAGACACTTCATTTGGTAGCCTTCTTGTTGTTCACCCTTGATCATTGTGATGCCACATGGCATGTTGGGGTTACGCATGGTACATTGGTTGTTTGGCTTTCGCATTACAATTATCTTGAATTTCAGTGGCAGATGATTTTGCACCAGTATTGGCCGTCAGTTGAGGGTTTACTCTCCTTATAAATTGGAGGAATGAGAGCAATTTCTATTTTCGCATAATTCTCCTATTTCCTTGCTTGTTGCTTCTTTTGTTCTTTATTGTGCACTTTTCTTGCAAGAGTCCTCCAATAGATGTTCTACCTAGGCAACGACAACGGTTGTCTTGAGGCTTGTTTTGTTATGCTTGTGGCAATGCTGTTGTCATTTGGTGGTGTGAGTTTTCTCCATTCATCTTCTCCTGTAGACCTCTCTCTCTCTCTCTCTCTCTCTCTTCCTTTCTTCCCCCTTCCCCCCAACAAGTTACCTTCTTGTCACCTACTCTTCACTTTGTTTTTTAAATTTACTTCACGGTTTATGTGGGGGACATATAGACTGATTGTGAGGGTTCCACCTTAAGGCTATGTTTGAAAAATTAATGATCAATGGTATATGGAATGGAATATAATGGAACAGAGTAGAGTGATGGAGAGTGGAATAAAATGAAGATTCCACTCTATTGTTTGGACATTCAAGGATGGAGTGGAGCAAAGTTGCCACTCTATTGTTTGAAAATTAAAGTGGAAAATAATGAAACGAAGAGGATTATAATTAAAAGGTGAGGATTTAATCTCATTCCTCTCAAATTGGGAGAGAAAAAAATGAGTGGATGTGATGAAATAAGATGGAATTTATTCAATCATCTTCTATTCCATTCTATTCTCTCTCTCTCTCTCTCTCTCTATATATATATATATATAACAATGGAACTTCCATTTATTATATTCCCTTCCATTCCATTACATCCCCTTGCACCAATCAAAGCATTAGCATAGTCCAGAGGTTTTGAAGTGTTTGCCTATCTCCACTATGCAATGAACAATGGAGAAGGAGGGGCCCTATTCATCCTTGAATTGTAGAGCTTGTTGGGAATGTTGATGTTTGAGGCCACCTTTGAGGGTGAAGAGAAAAAGGAAAAAGGGGAAAGTCAAAATATCCGGTTAAGATCTTGCAAGCTACAGCCATGGGGAGCCATAAGGTGGTTTGTATAAATGAGTTCACTTTGTAATCCTAGCAGTAATGGTTCTCTGATCTATAGGTTGCCATATGAGGTTCCAACATTCCAATATGGGAGGCATAAGGTTGCCATGCGTAAAGATATGAGTTCTACATTGTGATGAATTAAATTTGTCTGTTTGTCTTTCTTGTCTCTCAAATCAAATTTTGCCGCATTAGAAAAAACTGACAGCTCCTCTATTTTATAATATGTTAAAAAGTCTAACTCCGTTTTGTTATCTTCATTTCTTTGTCCACCATTAAAATTTTCCAATATCTGCTCATAAATTATACACGTGCCCTACATTCAACTTCAGTGCTAAGGTGAGTGTCCTTTCAATCTCTATTAAGGTATTATTGTCAAAGTTTATAACTCAATCAGATGAATTTTATAGCCTTTACTGCAAAAGCTTAGGGCTTGAAGTTTATAGCAACTTAATCATTAAATTAGCATGATTATTCAGTAATGTAAGCTTTGATAATGGGGTGAAACAAACACACAAGCATTGACACCCCGAAGGTGCTAATTTTTTTAAGATAAATCATGGAGTAAAAGATGAAACGAGAAGTCAATGACTAGCTATGAGTTTCCCTTGTTGGCCAATGACTATACTCCTATCTTTTCAGCAAGCTTAAGCTTAGTATGAATGCTATGTACTTAGTCTAGTTGTTAGTGACATTAAAGGTAAAACAAAGTGACTGCTCTATTGTTACTCTATCGCTTCCCTTGATGTTGGAAGCTCCTTTAACGCATAAGGTCCACGTGTTGCCTTGCCTATTTTCATCAGAGTTTAAGGGTAATTTAACTAAAAATCATATAGTATTTGGGCTTTAATTGGTCCTCATGATTGATAAACAATTATATGGTAGTTGTGGAAGTGTGAGTGGAGCCTTGTAATGACCGAAGCATAAGCTAAATTATATATTTTCTAATGTCAGACCCAGAACCTTACAGCACCTTATTGATGACATCACTGTCATCTGCTCTCTGTCATCTGCTCAAGCAATCACTAAGCTTGTAGCTTGCTCAGGCGCACACAAACCTTACTTAGATAAGCTTCTAAGTCTTCTCAACCATAGCTTTTTTGCCTTTATTGCTCGTCTTTCGGAAAATTGGTTTAGCTCTCAAATCAATTGCTTGTCTATGATAGATGACGTTCGGGTCTCTGATGAGCACATCCTTGGGTGACCATGAAAAGATGCCAACCTCCTTGCTCAATAACTCAATCACATCTTTCTTCATCTGTGGCAGCAAAGTTGACCATCTGTGTGGAGCTGGTGTGTACATTTTTTATAAGGTCTCAAATGGCTGTGGTCAAACTTTAAGGTCTCCCCTATGGTTAAGCTTTGTAATCCTTGGAAGATGTTCAAGCTTTGCAAAGGTAGAGGATCTCTAACGAGCTTCCTTGGTCTACCAAGGCTTTTGTGAGAATGCATTTGTTGGTAGCAAAAGAAATAATAATGAGATTATAAAGATTCTTTCCAATAACTTTAAAATCAAATTCAAAGAATGATATTATCAAGGCAGCTTTGCGTTTTGTGGATGAGTTGCTTCATCTATGATTGCCTAGAGATGTCTTTTCAATCCTTCTACTCCCATGAATCCTCATGCGATGTGATCCATTACTCTGCTAATATTGTTATTCTCTCAAATGGGCTGACATTTATCATCTCAGCCTTCCTGTTTCCAACATAAGTAAGGGTTGTCCTATGCTCTTTTCTATTCTAGTTGGATCTATTGTCTTCTTATGGAAGGTTAAAGGATTTTCTACGTCTATCTGACCTCCTTTGATTTCTTTGGCTATTAATCCGAAACACAGCCCTAGCATTGGATGTGGATCCATTGGTTTTGGGCTCGGTGCTTGAGGCTTCTTCTTTCCAGGCTGATCTATAGCACTACTAGTTATACGCATATCTAATGTACCTGATCAACCAAGCTTTGAGGTCCTCCAAGTCCTTGCATGGTGTCAGAGCTATTGGTCAACAAAAGGTCGAAGCTTTAGGCTAGACGGTATGGCACAAAGGGTGACGTCGGGGCTATGCTTTCAAATTTGGATAGCTTCTTTGTTGAAGCAACTGAAAAATCTTTAAATGACTTAGTATCCCCTGAGGTGCTTTTAGAGTTGCATCGTGATAGATGATCTAAAATTATCCAGCAAAGGAAAGGACCTAATGAATTTGTAAAAAAGATCAGCTACTAAGGTAAGCGCGATGATGGTTATCGTACTCCTTATCTTCTTCGGCAAAAGATGGGATATTATGGGAGCATTGTTATCTTCTTATAGGTCGTTGGCTCCATGGCCTAGATGTAACTATTCTTGAGAGTGGGCCAAACCTTTTATCTTGGTCTCTATAAAATAGTTTTGCTCCTGTATTTGTCTGAATAATGCAAGCCACGACGTCCTTGGTGTTGGGGCAAGATGGCTATTGTTGACGATGTTGCTAGCAAGAGCAAGTGTTTGGCCGTTGGTTCTTGCGGCTGTGGTTGGGACTCTCTTTCCTTGGGCCATACAGTGGGTGCCAAATGTTATTATCTAAAGAATAGTGGTCAAATGTCTCCACCGGTAGTGGAACACTTCTGGTGAGGTGAAAAAGCTCTGATAGGACCTACAAAGATACTCTAACACTTAAGCCAGAAGTGAAAAATCATATAGTAATTCAAATTGGGAGTAATAAGTTACTTGGTTCTTGGATGAGCTAATATTTATAGAGTGAAGCCCTAACTATTTTCTCAATTGACGAATGATGCTCCCCTTAAGTTTTCCCTAAATCTCCGGATCATTTTAGTACATGAAATTATAGGGAAGGACTAGATTGCTTGGAGAATCTCAACCAACCAATATGATCAGACACAATTAGGGCTGTTAAAAAAAACCATTAAACCAAACCAAACCTTAAACTAAACCAAACCAACTCATTAAAAATTGACTTTATTAAAAACAAGTTAAAATTGAACCTCTTTTATTAGTTCAGATAACCAAGCCCCAAAAAATTTGGTTATACTTATTCAGTAAATCGTTTCTCTCCTATTCAAATTGTTTTAACCTCGCCAATCAACACTGCAAACACACCGGCATCTGTATCATTATTAGGTTTAATTTACTTTTTTCCATTTCTTTTTCATCCACCCCTGCTTCTGAGACTCGTTTTCACATTGTCAACGAAAAAAAAAGTTGATAGTTACTTTTGCAACTCAGTAGCTTCCACTTTTGTGGTTTTTTTTTTTTTTCGTGTGCATATCAGCACCTAAATTTTAGACTTGCGTTCATTGAAAATACGATGGAATAACAGAGAAAATGGGTAGCGACATAGATCTGGCTTCTCTGCAACCTTCAACTCGACTTCGCAATGGAGAACCGGTGATGCGTAGTGTAAGGTCTGGATGACTGCGCGACCTAAGACGACATCGACGCTAAGGAGCGTCGGTGGATGTGATTGCCACTCCTTGTTCCTGCCAGGCAGTGGGCTATGTTTTCAATCAGATCGGATTTTATTTGAGTTGGAACCAGATAGAAACCGGTTTGGGTGTTTTCAACCAGTTTAGTTTTAAAAACTAAACCAACTTTCCAGTTTAAGTTCAATTTTGTTTGGCTCTTCAGCTAAATTGATCCATGTCCAGCCCTAGACACAATGGACAAGCTCAAGCATGTCTTAATACAAAAAATATTACCAATACTAGTGGTGCTAGGAGCTCTGACTCATTTCTCGATTAGGTTTAGATAAGTTCAGTTGAACAAGCCCGGCCAAGTTTAACTATATGACTCCATTCAAAATTCTAGCGTGCATGTCGGTACACATTTCCTGTTTACAAATATGTGACGAATCATGTACTTTTGCTACAAGATGAAATCATAAGTCTGAGACTTGAGTGGTATTGGATATTTGTCTGATCCAGATTTGCTACTTTGAGCACATACACAACCATCCTTTGGGGTGAAATGAGTTAGGTGGTCCTTTAATGATTTACTGCGTAACTTGCATTAAACCTAACTTGACTGGCAAGCTTTATATATAGCAAAAACAAAATCAAGCTTTAGGCCTTTAAAAAAGGTGTTTTTTGTCTGACGGACCAAACTACTTAACTAAATTTATTATTATTATTGTTGTTGTTGTTGTTTTTGTCGTCGTCGTTGTCGTATGTTTGTCAATTCATATTTTATTTTTATTTATTAATTTAAAGTTAAATATATTTCTATTATATTAATATATTTATGAATTTAATTTGTATGTACTATCAGGATAAAATTTTTTACATAGACATCTATTCATATATTATTACATCAGCAAAAATATTTGACTCAATTATTCATTAGCTTAAAAATCTTATAAATATAAGTATTTGATTGGATGATAGTATAAAATTTTTTTATATTGTCAGTACATAATAATTAAATTCTATATTTATATGTTATAATTAATACGAACAAATAAAGCATTATTTCATGTACATATATTAACCCGCATTTTAGTTAAACGTAAAATTGCTCTATTAATTTTTTTCCCTCAATTGATCGATTGAGTTTGGCGAATTGTATATAACTTATATAAAAAGTAATATAAGAAGTGGAGAATGACAAGAATGTTCGTGACTGTCAATCCACTAACAATAATAATAATTGAATATTAGATGTATGTATTTCAATTTTTGGAATAAATCTGGATTCTTTCATTTTTTTTTAAAATATATTTAATTTTAATTTTTTGTAGTGCATCAATTATTTTATATAATCATACAATTATATATTATCACATTATTAAATTTTTTTTTTTGTCTTGACGGATAATCATTAAAGTATTTAACTATTATGATGGCTATATGAAAAGGCTCTATATAATACTATAGATTTTAAAAAAAAAAAAAAAAAGAGAATTCTGTGCTAATGGACTAATTTGAATAACTCGCAGCTTGCATATGGTTGAGTTGGACCAATAAAATATTAGCCGTCACTATATTTACCCCATATTTGGCTTAACCCACAATGGACCAGCTCTTGTGAGTCAAACCGACCTAAATTGACTTGAATTGCCGAACAAACTATTATGTATTTGAGAAACATTGTAGTGTACAAACTAAGTTTCGTTTAATGACACACAAATAATAAATGTCATTATG
Organism: Pterocarpus macrocarpus; assembly: GCA_031439585.1. Taxonomy (NCBI): domain Eukaryota; kingdom Viridiplantae; phylum Streptophyta; class Magnoliopsida; order Fabales; family Fabaceae; genus Pterocarpus; species Pterocarpus macrocarpus. The sequence continues at coordinate 46,783,297 of CM062522.1, forward strand.
TTTTACTCATCTACTTATTGTGTTGTACTTTTGTTTCGTTAACTTTTCGCACACCATATAGCACTATAAGCATTTACACACTCAAAATTAACAATCTTTAATATTCTTTACTTTTATGAGTGCATGGGGAAATTGGTCAAGTCAAGTTTTGTGTTAAATAAGTGTTGTTATCTCAGTTAGTGGTAGAGAAAGAGGGCGGATTTACCATCGAGATTAAGATGAACTTATCTAGCCTCTATCCATACTATGGTATTTGTAAGGGGTTAGGGTGGTACTTGTTAATAATGCGAGGCACACATCGGGGCATAGATGAGGGATTATCCCCATGTGGCTGATGAGGCAGGTGAATAGGAAATTAGGCTATGGCCCTTGGGAGGATGTTCTGGCTAGGTGTAGGAGGGCACATGCCACCTAGCCGGCCCACAAGCCCTCCTAATTTGAGTCTACAAAGGTGAAGGGGCACAAAGCGAAAAGGACTTGCTTGACTATATGACCGATCCACAAGCCCTCTTGACTGAAGTTTGGAAAGGTGAAGGGGCATGAAGTGAAAAGAACTTGCCTAGTTATATGACCAGTCCACAAGCCCTCCTGACCCGAGTCTAGAAGGTCAACGGATCATGAAAACGAAAAGGACATGCCAGATGGTATGACCGGTCCAATAAGCTTCACTTATTTCACAAATAGTTAGCATAACCCTAGTCTATTTATCTAATATAGAACTTCTTTTAACAATTGACTTGATCTTATTAAAAGTTTGAGTAGGTTTGAAAACCTATAAATAGTATATTATATATAAATTTATGAATAATAATAATAATAATATATCATATATTATTTAATCATAGAGCCTAAACTAATTAAAGAAGTCCTTTTAAAAAAGTCTTTTTATTTTATCAACCTTTTAAAAAAGCCTTCACTATGGGAATTCTAACTAAATAGGCTTTTAATAAGGTCTTGACTTTCCCTATCTACTAAATAAGATAGGTCTGGTCAAGCCTAATGCAAACCATGCCATAGGCTTTATTGGATTTATAGTTTTGGTGATGAATATTTTATTATTTATTAACATATTTAAATTTGAATATAATTTTGATGATGAATATTGTTGGTATATAAATAACATTGTTGGATTATAATTTCCACGAATATATCTTTCATTGATATCAATTTCATTTTATAAAATAAGTTTAATTATAGAAATTACTTTGCTCTTACTTTAATTAAAAAAAAAATCTGAGATTAGGGGAGGAAAATAAGTTTTAATAGTTATATAATTGAAAATTTGCAAAGTTGAGCATTGTGAGGTAATTCTTTGGTTCGAATAAAAGCCTAAATCCTCTCTAACAGCTAGTATTATTAAATGGCCCATTCTCTATATGAAGACATGGAGATTGGAGAAGAAGATAACAACTTCCATCTAGCAAATAGAGAGGCTCGTGTTCATAATAAGTTATGAACTTTCACTTCCTTATCTACTCTTGAAAGAATTTAAAATTCTTGTAGCTTATATATGAAAGCATTCCCTTCTTGAATACTCGAGTTGTCCTTGTTCTAGAAAGAAGAGAAGAGTGTGGTTAGCATTTTAGGAATCCTTTCAATCTAGAAGTAATTGCAAGTGAGATAGAAGGGGGTTTGGTAGTATCTTTATACGAAAAAAAAAAAATCATAGAATACTTTACCTAGGAATTAGGTGGTAAAAGTTCATCAAAATCTTTGTAAGCCAAAATTCAATACTTAAGAAAATCTCGAGCAATTAGAGACTGAATTAGGTTGCAATTTGTAAGCAATTTACGATAAATCAATGACCATCTCTCCACTCCCTTAACTATTATATTTTTATGCATTACTTGTGATTAATTTAATTTCTAATTTTTTCTATGATTTTTCTATTATTGAACCCAAGGAACCAATTAACCCCATCTCTTGATTCCTTCAAGCTTTGTCCTATTTTTATCCGTATTTGTGAAATGGGTGATAACCATGTTTTTGTTGACCAAAAAAAAAAAAAAAGCAACCTTTAGGTTTTAGCTAACAAAAAAAAAAACTTGGATTATTCCCATTGAGTTCATTTTCTAATACATAAGTCTAAGTATACATTTGTTTAGGGAGTAAAGCCTCAATGTAGTCCTTGAAATTACAAGCATTAATTAATTTTGTGCCCGACATTTTAAAACTAATATTTAATATCTGAAGGTGCATTTCATCAATCAAATTCATCCCAACCTTAATAGACATGAGTTAACTCTAATAGGCACGTAGAGGTGGCACATTAAATGTTACAACTTCTATAGTTGTTAGTCAAGTATTTTGGTTAATTATGTCTAGATATAAATCAAATAAAAGTTTATTGTTAACATAAGGAATCAAAAATTCAAGATAATTAGAGAAAATTCTTAATAATAATTTTTCTTACCAGTTTGACCCTAAATGATGTAAATAACCACAATAAAATTTACTGAAATTTTTCTAAATAACTAAGTAATTATTAATTAAACTATAAGTGCATGAAATTCAATAAAAGTTTAGGAAAAATAGAAATAATTTCCAAAAATTATGAAAATTTTTTTGGAGCCTAATTAGGGTGAGAATAGCTTACAGAGCTAAAACAAGAATTTTTAGGATTTATTTGGATTTCCTATCATTTTTGGGTGATAATTAGTAAATTGTAGGATTAAGAAAAATAAATTAAAAATAGGTAAATGGTTGAGAAAAATTATCAAAAATTAGAGGAATGCTTAGAATAATTAGGAGGACCAAATCTAATTTTGTGAACAATTATAAGTTAGGGTGAGTTAATTAATTAAATCTAGCCTAATTAACATGAGTTAAATTCACAAAATTACAAGAAAATGGCTACATAAAATAATTCTCACAAAAATTCAGAATTCATATCAGCCCTTGATTATGAACACTTGTCCTATTGAGATTGAAATTTTGTTAATAAGTAGTCAAGATAATAATATGATATTACAATTGAATAGTAGAGTTGGTAAATGTTAGTGTGTGATCCAACAAATAAAAACACTTCTCCCTCCCCCATGTGCTTTAGCTGCAGCAAGAAGAGAAGAAAGAGTGAGTCATTGAGAGTCCCTACCTTGTTCTTCTTCTTCATTTTTAAGAGGAAGAACTCAGAGTGATATACAAGGTGAGATTTGTGTGTTCAGCTCATCTTGTTCCTCCTATCAAGCATCAATAATCCACCACCCTCATCCAACCTTCCACCCAAGTTCTTTTTCATTTCTTAGAGATAAGGGGTTTTTCTTTCTGTAAACTCTCCTGTGGATTATTTGTTTTTTATTGACTCTAATGGAATACTTGTAGTTGTTGATGATGCTTGATAATCTTGGCTTCCATCCTCTTCTTGGCTACAACTGTGCTCCGTCAGTTGGTAGGAGTTCTTTTATTTTTACATCTTGAATGAAAGTAATATTTGGTGTAAATTTGGTGATGTAATTTGTGGTGAGGAAGAGATTTGGATTGTAACTTATTAAGGGGCTTTTGGGCAAGACTTCATGAGTGAAGTCTTCATTTGATTGCTAAAGGTAGTTTTAGGCTTTATTTCCCTTGCTCGTTCTTGTATAATATCTTTATATCTCTGGTTCTTGCATGGTTATGCTTGTTTTATGTAGTGTTGGTGATGTTTAGATGCTTTTATTACGATTCTTTTATGTGCTGGTTTGCTGGAACCTTACTCTGGATTACTGGACAATTGAGTTTTATGATTTTTTCTAATATAGTAGACCTTATTATTTTGCCTTGAAATTTTTATATGTTGAAGCTAATATGTTAACTACTTAGTTGTAAATTTTCATGATTTTTCATGGTGATTTAATATTTTTAGAAAATTAGGGATAGAATTGCCTTATTTTGAAGTCTATGAGGATTTATTGGAACCTCCGAATTTGTTTGTTAATATACTGGATCTGCGAGTTATGACTAGATTTTTATATAGTATGTTAAAAACACTTTAAAATATGACTGGGAATTTTTGTGGAATTTAAAGAATTGTTTTACTATTTTTAATAAATTTAAAAATTTGAAACTAACTTACTGAAAATGAATTCTAGACTATTCGAACTATTTAAATTTTGGTACCCTAGCTATTCTTTGAATTTTGACCTGAAATTTGGATAGTTTAAACTTAACACCCTAAAAGACTTATTGGTAATGCTATTTTTAATGATTTATTTAATAATTTGCTCTGATTATGAATCTTGCTGTTTTTATACAAAGGTGTGAAGTTAGATGACTCTTTAATGTTTTGGCCCATTTAGTGTTAGAACCCAAAAGGATGCATTTCTTAAGTTGTTACAACCTAAAATAAATGTAATAGTTAAAGGGCCAATTGGTACTTAATGAAAGAAAACATAGAGAAGGTATAGGGTTTGGCCTAATTTACTTTTAGAACCAACTAATGTGTCATTCTTCAACGTCTTGCTATATTACATTATGGGCTTGTAAGTGCTAAAATTGACTCACATGAAAATTCATGCATAAACATATGCTTGTGGCAAGAATGTATGTGATCTAACCTTCATATGATGTGTAAGGCATGAATTATTGATGCATGAGCATATATATGGAATGCATGACATGTAATAAAGATCCAAGGGTATAGCATGGTGAATACGTGAACATGTATGCATAAGCAAAATTTTATGAAAAGTTATGGTGAATGTCTTGCCCCCACCTTGAAGTGGACAAGTAGGACATTCATTGCTTTGTATAAAGTCGATGGTTTAGCGTGGACGTGTGGCCAGTGTCCATGATTTGATTTGGGATCAGGGGACGCTTAATTGAGATCTCTCGACAGATTATGGCAGGAGTGAGTAGAGGCCATTAGCTTCCCTCCTAACGAGCAAAGGAAAAAGGAAAACGAAAAGACTGTGAATAGGAAAAAGTGCATCTTGCATCATTCTCTCATAGCATATTTACTGCTTATCCTCTTTATGCATTAGTTTATTATATCTCTTATTATCATTATTAGCATGTTATTTATCTGCTTATTACCTGTCTAATTAATTGTTAATTTTACTTGTTTATTTATTTGTATGTGCTGTAATTGCATGATGTGTGTTATTTTTTGTTAATCTACCTGTACAAATCTGGGGCCTTTTGGGTGCTCGGTAGATCCCCGAAAGCACCACTCTACTAAAATTCAATTCGCATGATGATTTTCTTTGGTGCTTTCAAATGGCATGCATCATGATTATCTTAGAGGTGGAGGTGACCTTCATCATCGACCTTCTTATGGGTCAGGCAATGCTATTGTTGTAGGACATCTATCCGCATTTCTACCTTGTTACCTGACGTATTTATTTTAGGACCTTTTTACCTTTCTTGCATCCACTTAATGAATAAACAAATCGTTCTATTATCCATTGGTCTATGTGTAGATCAAGTGGAGTTATTTTTATAGATGGTTGTACTATATATGACATCCTAGGCCCTAGACTTTGCCTTTATTTTTGGAAGATTGTATATCTGATCCTTTTAAGGAGTAGACGTAGACTAGTGGACCTGGATAACTTTTTATGGATTATTATGTTATTCAGTATATTATGCCTTGATTTTGACTTGTATGCGTAGTTGAAAAGTTAACTTAAATAGTAACAACCAACTAGTTAGAAAGATTGGTAATAAAGATTAATAAGAAAATAAAATTTAATAATTGAGCAATGTGACACATACTAGAATAGTTATTAATCGTAATTAAGATTGATTAAGTTAATAATTAAACAATAGGTGTTACATTTTATGGGATTAAAGCAGTTAATCTTGGCAACCATTTTGTGGGTAGAAATTGTAGCAATGCCTCTACGAATCTCCCCTAGGATTGCATGAGTTAGATATTAGGAACTTGTGCTTAGCTACCTATGTATCATGAGTTTAGCAGATAGGATGGTATTTATTAAGCTTGATCACCTCAATACTTAACTATTTTAATTCTATCCACATACTCATTAGTACTAGGTGGAAAGCTGCTGATCTAACTTATGAGACCGGTGGCAAAGAGGCCCTAGAGAACATGGTTGCTGCTATTCAAGAGCAATTGGCTCTCACCAATCGCATGTTGCAACATCTAGAGACTAACAATGATGGAGCTGCGAATGTTTCCACTATGAATCCTCAATTTTAAGGATTGGCCGAGTTCTAGAGAATGCAACCCTTGCCTTTCCATGGAGAGTACAATCCCATAGCTACTGAAAATTGGTTGATGAATATTGAGAAGATATTTGAGGTTGTGGCCTATACCAATGACCCAAAAGTTACCTACGCCACCTACATGCTGGTAGGTGACGTTGAACATTGGTGGAAAGGAGCCCTCGTATTGTTGCAAGGTCAAGGAATATTGCTTGCTTGGCTGAGTTTTAGAGCTACCTTCCTTGAAAAGTACTTTCTTGAGAATGTCCGAAATTAGAAAGAAATCAAGTTTCTACAACTGAAACAAGGAGGCATGATGGTGGATTCGTACACTACCAAGTTTGATGAATTGCCAAAGGTCTCCACCTATCTGAGGAATGCTTCGGACGAGATATGGAAATCTATCAAGTATGAGTCTAGCCTGAGACCAAAGATTAAGCATAGCATGGCACATCTAGGAATTCGCAACTGTGCCATGCTGGTGAACAAGTGTCGGATCGTGGAGCAGAGTCTTGCTGACATGGCCAAGGAGCAATAGAGTCTATTCAAGAGAAAGCAGGAGCCTGAGCAAACTGGAGGCTGTAATATAATAGAGAAAGCGGGAGCCTAAGCAGACTAGAGGCTGTAATAATAAATTTGGAGGACCTAGAGGACCCCCAAACAAGAAAGTCAATGCTGCCTTCTCACGATGTGGAAAGGATCATGGTGATCGACCATGTCGGGCTGGCTTGGGAATTTTGCTACATTTGTGGACCGCTAGACCACTATGCAAAGGATTGCCCTCAAAGGAAGGAAATTGCCTTGAGATCATAGATTAAAGGGTGAGTGTTTACCCTAAGCAGCGATAAAGAGACTCAAGATCTGAACCCCATACAAGGTGTTTTATTCGAGATCACTTTTTAATTGTGCTTTATAATTCTGGAGCTACATGTTCTTTTATTTCTCAATTGTGTGTTGATATGCTTGATCTTCCTATTTCTGAGTTATGCTATGGGGAGCCCCTATTCTATTTGTAAAGAAGAAGGATGAGAGTCTTTGCTTGTGTATTGACTATCATCAGCTGAACAAGGTCACTGTCAAGAATAGGGATGTCAAAAAACTTGCCTCCATGGATGCCCATGAGTAATACCCGTAACAGGGCGGGTATAATGGGGGGAAAGATTATGCCCCTGCGAGTAATGGGGATAGGGATTATACCTACATGTTAAACGGGGTGGGGGGCGGGCGCAGGTACCTGATATGAAATTGATATTTTACCCTTAAGTTATTAACTTTGTTAGGCTAATATTATTGTTATTTAAATTGCTTGTACTAAGGTTTAAATTTAGAAGTTAGATTTATTTGTACTTATTATGTGTTAGGCTAATGGTTGGATTACTATTATGTGCTTATTTTTATTTTAAGTATTTTAAGTTATTGGAATTTAGATTGTGGAAATGAATTATTGTGCTTATTTTGTGTTTATTTTATGTGTTTATTTTTATTTTAAATATATTAAGTTGTGAGAATTAATCGTGGAATTAGATTAGTATTTATGCTTATTTTAAATATTTTATGACATTAGAATTTTTATATTTAATTTAAATTTTTAAAATTTTTAACAATATAACGGGTATCTATGGATATACACGAGTACCCGTAAACCCGTAGGGAAGTAAAAAGCAAATACCCATGCGGATATGGGGCGGGGGATGGGGGGCTATTCCCTGCCCTCGTCTTGCCCTATTGACATCCCTAGTCAAGAACAAGTACTCTCATTTTTGAATTGATTACCACTTGGATCAGTTCAGGGAGCTTTGATATTTTCTAAGATTGACCTTCGTTTAGGATATCATTAGATCTAGATCAAGGACAAAGACATCCCCAAGACTGCCTTTCCGATGAGATATAGACACTATGAGTTCCATGTAATGTCGGTCGGGTTGACAAATGCTCCTGCTATCTTCATGGACTCCATGAATCGCATATTTCAATCCTTCTTAGACCTATTTGAGGTGGCCTTCATAGACGACATTTTAATCTATTCCAAATTTGAGAAAGAGCATGAAGAGCAGTTGAGGATTGTTTTAGGTATTCTTAAGGAGAAATAGCTATATGTCAAGTTAGAGAAGTGTGAGTTCTGGCTAAGGGAGATGAAATTCTCGGGTCATGTCATCAATCAGGATAGGATTGCTATAGACCCTACCAAGGTAGAGGCTGTGATGTCCTGGGAAAGACCCTGGTCAGTCACTTAGATTCGGAGTTTCCTTAGGTTATCAGGATATTACCTTTGGTTTATGAAGGGATTATCTCAAATAGCAATGTTGTTGACTAAGTTGACCAAGAAAGGGACTCCATACTTATGGACATCAGAGTTGACCTTTGCACCAATCCTCGTAATACTTGATCCAGAGAAGGACTTTGTATTATATAGTGATGCTTCCAGAAAGGCTTAGGATGCGTCCTAATGCAAGACAAAAGGGTAGTAGCATATGATTGTGACTACATGAAGAAAACTATCCTACACACAACTTGGAGCTGGATGCTTTTGTTTTTGCACTCAAGATTTGGAGGCACTTCTTGTATGGAGCTAAGTTTGTGTTGTTAATAGACCATAAGAGCCTAAAGTACTTATTTGATCAGAAGGAGTTGAACCTGAGACAAAGAAGATGGGTTGAGTTTCTAAAAGATTACAATTTTGAAGTCAGGTACCATCTTGGAAAAGCTAATGTTGTGGCTGACACACTCAACAGAAAGACCATGCATGTTTCTTCCCTTATGGTCAAAGAATGGGAGCTGTTGGAGGAATTCAGAAATTTAAGCATCTTTGTGATTGTAGGACCCAATAAGATATGCCTGAACTAGTTGACAGTGGTAAACAACTTCAGAAAAGAGATAATTGAAGTGCAAAAAGCAGATTCACTCTTTCAAGAGCATAAGAACCAAGTTGTAAAGGGACAACAGAAAGAATTCAGCATTTTCGGGTGACAAAGTTGTGTTGTTTCAAGGGAGCTTATGTGTTCTTGAAAACTCAAATCTTAAGAGGCTGATCTTGCAAGAAGCCTACACCAGCAAGTACACCATCCACCCGGAATCCACTAAGATGTTCTTGGACCTTAAGAAGCTATATTGGTGGCTTGGCATGAAGAAAAAAGTTACAAAGTTCATGGCATGGTGTCTCACTTGTCAAAAGGTAAAGATTGAGCATCATAGACACTTCGGGATGCTCCACCTACTTGAGATTCCTGAGTGGAAATGGGACTATATCACTATGAACTTTGTGATGGGGTTACCCCACACTTCATCTGACCATGATGCAATCAGGGTAATTGTGGACAGATTGACCAAGTTGGCACGTTTCCTAGCCATCTGAGCCATTTCATCCTTGGACAAGTTGGCCCAACTTTACATCGATGAGATCGTGAGGTTACATGGGATCCCTGTGAGCATAGCATCAAATAGAGACCCTCGGTTCACATCAAGATTCTAAATAGCTCTTCAGAAAGTATTTGGGACTACAATTAGCTCAATACGGCTTATCATCTGCAGATGGTTGGGCAATCAAAGCAGATGATTCAAACCTTGGAGGATATGCTCCATGCTTGCATGTTGTAAGAAAAAGGAAACTGGGATAGATTTTTGCCACTTATCGAATTTGCCTAAAATAACAATCATCATTCAAGTTTGGGCATGGCATCTTACGAGGCTCTTTACAGTCCAAAGTGCAGATCCTCACTCTGCTGGTATGAAGTGGGAGAAAGAAAGATATTAGGACTGGAAATCGTTTAAAGGACCACTAAACAGATCAAGATGATATGGGAAAAGCTAATGATAGCTCAAAATTGACAAAAGAATCATGCAGAGTAGAAGAGCTCAAAATTGACAAAAGAATCATGGAGACTAGAAGTAGAGACCTCTTGAATTTAAGGAAGGTGAGCACATCTTTCTCTAAGTCTCACCTACCATAGGGGTTGGTAGAGCTCTCAAGATTAGGAAATTATGTTCTCGATTCCTTGGACCTTTTCAAATTCTAGAAAGAGTTGGACTAGCAGCTTACTAGCTAGCCTTGACCCCTAACTTGTCCAACCTACACAATATCTTTCACGTGTCCTAATCGAGAAAGTATTGCCTCGATCCTTCTCATGTGCTCTAGAATGATTCTATACAATTAAGAAATGATCTCACTTACTTTGTAAGACCTATAGAGATCTTGGACATGAGTCAAAAGCAACTCAAGGGCAAATTTATCTCCCTAATAAAGGTCTTGTGGAAGGGACTCACTCTAGAAGAGGCCACGTGGGAGCTAGAGGAGGACCTCAGAAGGGATTACCATACGTTGTTTGCGAATGGTAAATTCTTAAGTTTTGAGGACAAAACTTTTTGAAGGAGGGGAGAATGTAATAACCTCTATAGTTATTAGTCAAATATTTTGGTTAATTAAGTCTAGATATAAATTAAAATAGGTTTATTGTTAGTATAAGGAACAAAAAATTCAAGATAATTATAGAAAATTCATAATAATAGTTTTTCTTGCTAGTTTGACCTTAAATGAGGCAAATAACCACTAGAAAATTAACTAAAATTTTTCTAGCTAATTAAGTAATTATTAGTTAAATTATAAGTGCCTTAAATTAAATAAAAATTTAGGAAAAATAGAAAATATTTCCAAAAAATTATGAAAATATTTCTAGAGCCTAATTAGGTGAGAATAGCTTATAGAATTAAAATTAGAAATTTTAAGATTTATTTGGATTTCTTGTAATTTTCAGGTGAGAATTAGTAAATTGTAGGATTAAGAAAAATAAATTTAGAATATGTAAATGGTTGAAAAAATTTCTGAAAAATTAGAGGTATGCTTAGAATAATTAGGAGGACTAAATCCAATTTTGTGAGAAATTATAAGTTAGGGCAAGTTAATTAACTAAATCTAGTCTAATTAACATAAGTTAAATTCACAAAATTACAAGAAAATTGCTACATAAAATGATCCTCACAAAATTTCAGAATTCATATTAGCCCTTGATTATGAACACTTGTCCTCGTGAGCTTGAAACTTGGTTAACTAGTAGTCAAGATAATAATATAATAGTACAATTGAATAATAGAGTTGGTAAATGTTTGTGTGTGTGTGTGGGTGTGTGGGTGTGATCAAGCAAAAAAAACTCTTCTCCCTCCCCCATGTGCTCCAGTTGCACCAAGAAGAGAAGAGAAAGTCATTGAGAGTCCTTACCTTGTTCCTCTTTTTCTTCACTTTTAAGGGGAAGAACCCAAAGAGTGATATACAAAATGAGGTTTGTGTATTAAGCTCATCTTGTTCCTCCTATCAAGCATCAATAATCCACCACCCTCCCAAGTTCCTTTTCATTTCTTAGAGGTAAGGTTTTTCATTCTTTAAACTCTCCCATGGATTATTGGTTTTGATTGAATCTAATAGAATGCTTGTTATTGTTGATGATGCTTGATAATCTCAGCTTCCATCCACTTCTTAGCCGTAGATGTGCTCCATCATTTGGGAGGAGTTCTTTTGTTTTTGTATGTTGAATGAGAGTAGTATTTGATGTAAATTTGGTGATGTAATTTGTGGTGAGGAAGAGAGTTTGGTTTCTAACTTATTAAGGGCTTTTGGGTGAGACTTCGTGGGTGAAGCCTTTATTTGATTACTAAGGGTAGTTTTAGGCTTTATTTCCCTTGCTTGCTCTTGCATAATATCTTCATATCTTTGGTTCTTGCTTGGTTTTGCATTATTATGCTTGTTTTATGCGGTGTTGGTAATGTTTAGATGCTTCCATTATGATTCTTTTATGTGCTAGTTTGCTTGAACCTTACTCTGGATTGCTGGACAGTTGAGTTTTGCGATTCTAATATAGTAAACCTTGTTATTTTAGCTTGAAATTTTTATATGTTGAAGTTAACATGTTAATCTATCTGCCTGTAAATTTTCACGATTTTTCATGGTGCAGAACTGCCCTATTTTAAAGCTTGTAATGATTTATTGAAACCTTTGAACTTCTTTATTTTTTTTAATATACTAGATTTGCGAGTTATGACTAGATTTTTGTATAGTACGTTAATAACACTTTACAATATGACTAGGAATTTTTGTGAAATTTTAGGAATTGTTTTACTATTTTTAATAAATTTAAGAAGTTGAAACTGACCTATTGAAAATGAATTTTGGACTGTCCAAACTATTTAAATTTTGTTACGTTTGTTATTCTTTGAATTTTGACTCAAAAATTGGATTGGTTAAACTTAACACCCTAGAGGACTTACTAGTAAATTTTCATGAATTTTAGAAGTGATTTGCTATTTTTAATGATTTATTCAATAATCTTCTCTAATTATGAATCTTGCTATTTTCATACAAAGGTGTGAAGTTAGTTGACTTTTTATATGTTTTAGCCTATTTAGTGTTAGAACCCAAAAAGATGCATTTCTTAAGTTGTTATAGCCTAAAATAAATGTAATCTTACTTAATGAAAGAAAACATAGAGAAGAAATAGGGCTCGGCCTAATTTACTTTTAGAACCAACTAATTTGTTATTCTTCAATGTCTTGCTATATTACATTATGGGCTTGTATGTGCTAAATTTCAATCACATGAAAATTCATGCATAATCATATGCTTGTGGCAAGGATGTATGTGATCGAACCATCATATGATGTGTGAGGCATGAATTATTGATGCATAAGCATATGTCTGGAATGCATGACATATAATAAAGATCCAAGGGCATAGCATGGTGAATATGTGGACATGCATACATAAGTAAAGTTTTATGAAAAGTTATGGTGAATGTCTTGCCCCCACCCTGAAATGGACAAGTGGGACATTCATTGCTCTATATGGAGTGGATGGTTTAGTTTGGATATGGAGCTAGTATCCATGGTTTGATCTAGGATCAAAGGACAACCTAGTTGAGAGCTCTCGGTAGATCATGGCAAGAATGAGTAGAGGCCACTAGCTTCCTTCCTACTGAGCAAAGGAAAGAGAAAAGACCATAAAGTGAAAAGGAAAAAATGCATCTTGTATCATTCTCTCATAGCATATTTACTACTTATCCTCTTTATGCATTGGTTTATTATATTATTATTATTAGCATGTTTTTGTCTGCTTATTACATGTCTAATTAATTGTTAATTTTATTTGTTTATTTATTTGTATGTGCTTTCATTACATGATGTGTGTTATTTTATTCCTAATCTGCCTGTACAAGGCCGGGGGCTTTTAGGTGCTTGGCAGACCCTTGGAAGCACCGCCTCCTACTGAGATTTAATTCTTATGATGATTTTCTTTAGTGCTTTCAAATGGCACGCGTTATGATCATTTTAGAGGTGGAAGTTGCCTTTATCATTGCCCCTCTTACGGATCAGGCAGTCCTAGTGCTGCATGACATCAATCCCCATTTCTACCTTGTTACCTACCTTGTTATCCATTGGTCTATGTATGGATCAAGCAAAGTTGTTTTTATGGATGACTGTACTATATATGACATTATAGGCCCTAGACTTTGCCTTTAATTTTGGATGACTACATATCTGATCCTTTCGGGGAATAGACCATAAATTGGTGGATCTAGATACCTTGCTATGGATTATGATGTTATTCAGTATATTCTGCCTTGCTTTCGACTAGTATGCGTAGTTGAAAAGCCAACTTAAATAGTAACAACTAGATAGTAAACAAGATTGGTAATAAAAATTAATAAGAAAATGAAATTTAATAGTTGAGCAACATGACACATACTATATTAGTTATTAATCATAATTAAGAATGATTAGGTTAATAATTAAACTAATAGAGTGTCATATTAAGTGCCAAGATGGAATCCTATGTGGCACCTAACCTTAAATAATTTATTTTAGTCCCTAAACTTGCCATTTTCTTAAACAAAATTTACAATCTCTCTTCCAGTTTCACAAACCATAAATCCCCAATCTTGCTAAATCTCCTAATCCTTCTTCCACTTGGTTCCTCTCTAACCCCCATTGTTCTTAGTCACTATTATATACATTGAGAGTTGATGGGTGGTGGAAATCACTATAGTAGACTGTGGAGGAAAACATGGTTTGGTGAACTCTAGCTAGATCCTTAGTAATAGTAGCATGCTTTCTATTTTGTTTCATTGATAATGTAAGTTATTATTTTCCTTGTAATAAAAATGATTATTATTTTGCTCAAAATTTAAAAAAAAGAAATAATTAGTCATCAGAACATACTACTTTTGCAGAAAAATCCATGATAATTTTATTTATCATCAATCATAAGTTAACCCAGTCATGAGCACTAAAAAATTGACTTCTTTTGCCTTATTTAATTGATTAGACAACCACTTGTTCTCATTAGGGCCAAGTGAGACTCATAATTTTGGGTTATAGCTTAAAACACAATGAATTTTGCACACCCTTTCCTTCCAAAGCTTTGGTTCTACAATGGCAACTTAAATCTTAATTACTTATGCATCAATAAATTAGATCACATGAGTTGTGCTGCATCACATAGCGAAAAGTGATAACAACCACTTTTTGACTAATTTGCTGAAGTATGTGTCATATGATATTGTTGTTATCTTTGCTCATGATTATGTTCTTGTTATTTACTTGTAATGTGTGGAGTTTCTTTCTTCCTTATATTATTCACGCTACATTCAAAATACCTACTTGCTATGGAAAATTAAGGCCATTATAACATTTAGGTCATTGGTTATTTGGATTCTTTTCTTATGATGTCGCAAAAAAAAAAAAGGGTTCATAATAGGGGTGGCAAAATGGGCTTAATCTATTGGGTTGACTCGCCCAACCCACCTTTTTTGGGGGGTGAGGTGACATTTTCAATCTGCTAAAAGAATTTGGCTAGCTTGACCTACCTTGCCTAACCCGCAGATTGAGGTAGGTTAAGGTAGGTTGAACCTGAGTTCTTTTTTTTCTTTTTTTTTTTGAGTTCAGCCTGCCAAGGGAGAGAGGGCCACATTTTTGGGTTTTGGCCTAATCTTGGCTTATGATCCATTCAACCATTCTCCTTCCCAAAACCTTGATTTCCTTTGGCTCACTCACACACTATCATTCACTCTCATTTTCTCATGTACAACTCTCATAGCCAACAACACACATAGTCATACACCAACACAATAGCTGCTCTACCTCCAAGAGACCAAGATTACTATTTGATTCGACCATAGCTCCACCTCGATCCACTTACAGATAGTAGTGGCATGGCATAGGTGGAGTGGTGTAGTAGACAATGGCAATGCGTGGTAGTAGGTGGTGTTTGAAACAATATGGATATTGAATTAACAGAATCAACCAAATAACAATGGGTAAGAGTTCAACTCAAGGTAATAGTAGTTATACAAAGGTGAAATAAAAAGCATATATGAGCAATCCTAGCTCAAGGACAATAATAGGAATGATAATGAACTATAATAATGAGAAATGAAATAAAGTAACATAATCAAATTAGTCGCCGTTGATAGTTTTGATAACCTAAATCAATAAAGAGAAGAATTATATTAGATAAGGAAAAAGGAGGAGTATAAGAAGGGAAGAAGAAATTCAAAGGGAAAAGTTAATACCACAACACAAATAAGCCTCTACAAGTGTTCACCCTTTTATCTTTAACCTACTATTTCCCTTGCAGTTTGGGCTTTGGCCCATTTTACTTGTTACATTACCTCCCCCATTAGAATGAACCTTATCTCAAGGTCAAAGTTTGGGCCAATGTGTTTGCACCACTTTGAAGTTTTGCCTTAAGACATTGTAGATGCATACAAAAACATTGTTTTGTGAGCTACATTATATAATGACTCCAACATCACTTTCATTCTAAAGCCATTAATAGCCTTGTTTTTCATATTTACCAAAAGTGGCAAAACATGTTGGAAAATTGCTTCCTTTCCCATGTGGAAAGCTTTTGACCATAGAATCATATGGGCCTTCTTGGTATCAAAAATAGTTCTCAGTGTTCCAAAATGCATAGTGATTAAAATGCTTGAACCTGCCTTCGTAAAAATAAAAAGGTGCTTATGATTTTGAAACCAACCTTAGTCTAGGCTTGAAATGCTGCACATTGAGTATGAGGAACACTATACTTGTATACGCATACTGTAACACCCTCTTTCATATAAGCCATCCTTGAGTCAAGGTATTATATTAAGAGGTTGCTACTATGCTATAAAACGTTTAGAACAAGGAAAGTATAATATATGGCCCCTTTTACATGCGTACTTCGTTACTAAATAAAATTTTATAATTGCTAATCTTTGATACATACCAAGAAAAATAGCTATAGTTTAAAGGGTCTTAACTAACATCATATATAAATGTTTGCTCCAAATTCCTGGTCATCCCTTCGTGGTCCTCAGATACCCATTGTAGCTTCTTAAGCTAGCTCAAGTTTCGGTCTTGAACTCTATCGCTTTTCCATGAACATCTATTGTAGATTAGGGATCTATTCTACACACTGGAATGTTTACGGGAACAATAAACAAGTAGGGAGTAAGAACCTAATGTCCCCAATAGGTACAGACATAAGGTGACATCATAAACATTTTAGCCGCTTCGGTTTATTGTAAAAACATGAATGCATACTAGGATAGGTTCAATTTTTAAGTTAGAAATCACCTTTCTCGAAGCGGATTATAATTTGGCAAACACTTAGCAGATTTCAAGGCAAATAAGGTAATAATAACAAAATAATACATCATTCATAATCATAAAACATTACAAAGTCATGAGATGCCTCAATATGTACATGAACTTGACTTGATGAAAGTGCACTTGACTTTATATGTTTCTTTCTTTAACTTACAACTTGATCTTGCTCTTCTGTATTTCGTCCCCTAGAGGTGAATGACCTCTCACACTTCTGGGTAATAGCCTACTTTTTAGGACCGAGCTCATTCCTATATGGGATTACTGGGTTTATTTTTCCTGACACTCCCACTAACTTATTCCCCTTAAATTTGTTCAGCAGCTGGCCCAAGTCTTAGACAATATCGCTCTAGCCTACGCTAGTTGGGTCTATGCCATGGCTCACGTGGTAGCTCGATATATCTTTCTTGCAAGTTCACATAATTTTTATCCTTCTTTGGACATGATCATACATGTATATGCTATATGCATTCATGCATATAATTCGTATCATACTTAAATCATTCTTGCATATATGAATCTTATGAGCATAACATATAAATTTTTATAACATTTATATAATTCACATATTTCTACCGGAATTTCTATAGCATAACGGATCAGGTCTGCTTCTCCGTGAATAGTGCAAGCTCACACAGGCATTCAGTTGCAATAATAAGGTTAACATCATATATCCATCATTCAGCACTTGATTTGCAATGCATTTAAGCTCAAATTGAAACCTATAGTAAGGTGACTAAATACTCAATGGGCAATTTTGACTAAGGTGTCTAGATCTGCTCGGTTTTATATTTTGTGCTTTAAATTTTACTTAATTTATTAAATTCTAAATATTTACTATGTTGAAGCATTTTTTGTCTAGTTTCTAACCTCTTGGTTCCCATTAAGTTTTGATAAGTATAACTCAAGTTATTAGAGATTTACCTAGGTCTGTCCTGTACTAGGTAGATTTAAGTATTGAAAAGTAAAAATTCACTGAAAATAGAAAGCTAGTTGAAATTATATGAAACCTATATTATTTTAAATGTAAATGAACAAATTTTCATTTCCAACAAGTTTCATTCCTTTTGAATAAGCGGAACTCAAGTTATAAGCTCTTGAAATTGGCTAACTTGAGCTACTCTGTTCTGGCCTAATTAGGACATAGGGCAATTTTACTGAATTACTGGGAGCAACAAGGATCAAATTTGACTCTAAAATTTTTATGGGATGTTGCTATATGTGTAAGCTTTCTAAAAAATTGGTTGCACTCAATTTGAAGTTGTCTAGGATGAGTTATGCCCTACACAAGACACTCTGGTCAAATTCAGAGGTAAAAATCTAGGATAAACTTCAATAAATCATATCTCACTCAATAATATTCTAATGGCCTTAAAATTTATATGGTTGAAAAGCTATATATATCTAGTTTTATTTAAAATTAGTTCATTAAATTTTGATGGCTGGGTGAGAGTTCGTACACTTTGCAAGTACAGATGCCGTAGGGTTTCTTGGTTAAACTCACTCTGGTTGCCTCCCTCTTTGATTCTTTCATCAATCAATCCACCAAAACCCAATAAACATCCAATAATCTAGCCAAAAACGCTTATATAAACTCAATAAAACATCAATTACATGTATATAAATGAATTTTCCAATAGCCACCAGTTACAAGAAATCAATTAAATAGGTGAATCCTACCTCAAATTGAAGCTTAAACTAGTGAGGAAGCAAGTCTTGAGTGAAAGAATAGGGGAAAGGTGAAGAATCAAGGATAAAGAGAGGGAGATGAGGAAGAAAATGATGGGGAGAGAACTCAGCCTTCTCATGCACGAAAATGAGAAGGAGAAATAATGAATGTGTTTGAATCATAATATGTAGGGAGGTTGGTGGCTTGGGTGGTTGAGGTTTGGCCTCTCCTCCCCTATTTGTGTGGCTCCTAATGGTGCCACTTTAGTGGGTTAAATGGCTGAAGTCTCAGCCACTTCAATGAGGGTTATATTAGTATAAATTTCTACTGACTCGGCTTTTGCAGTTTAAAATACCGAATCTTTACCGATTTCCTTCAAATCACCAACACATTACTTGTAACCATTTTGAAATTTTCTACATGTCTATTTTAACTTTTCCTAATCCTAATCTCTATATAATTTAGCTCTAATTAACTTCTGATTAACTCTACATATCTAATAAAGTTGAATAAATCGATTAACAACGTAAATTAAACGTTTTGCCAAATTTCGAACATTACAATAACCTTCTTTAATTTTCTATATAACAAACTCAACTTTTTTTAACCCTAATATTTATAACCTAATTGCTCTTAATTTTCTAATGTAACCAATAGATTAGAAAACGGTGGACTCCAAACATATTGTGTTTCGGAATGTCACGATTTTGGTTTCTGTAAACCTAGGAGTATTTACTGTCTGTTTTCTATAACTAATGGTATTTTCATAATTTTAAACAAATCTAGGGGTATCCCATATCGTTTCACACTCGAATACCTCCGTGGCTCAATCGGCTGGGTTTTAAGTTTCTACGATTCCGCCACGTGATTCTGCTCCATTTAAAGCCCTATTCCGCTAACTCTCCAGATGCGGGACATAAATTTCATTTTCTAAAAAGTTCTAGCGTTATTTTGGAAATAATCTTGTGGGGTCAAAGCATAGTTTCCAAAAGTTCTGGGCAATACTACAAATAACAAAAGTTCATAAGGGCACTTTTGTCATTTTTTAATTTTTAACATATAGCAGTGCTATATTTTCAACGATAGTGTTACGCTACCCTATAGTTCTTAGTGTGAGGATTCTCATAGCATAGCATTGTCTAAGAAATTCTCACACTGCCTAGGGGGAATAATTCAAAGTTCTTATTATGCTATTTTTTAAGAAAATCGGGATGTTACACATACACCGAGACATCGACTATGTACATGATATAGGCTTATATTATCACCACATGAAATAGATATTTGAAATAGAAATTAAATTAAGCCATAAGTTCTTGCATAACAACTTCTCACTATGGTACTGTGACTTAAGTATAGTACTATGGTAAGAAGGGTATTACATACCCCCTCACCAAACCTTGTAAAAGCTACATCTTTTAGCTCTTAAAAACACACTAATACACATTAGTCTCATCCAAGCAGGGAAGCAACATAAGCCTCATTCCCTAATCAAGCCATAACTATAAGCCTCTCTTGGAGCAAAGAGGAAGGTTTTCACTTCAAGCTTCAAGCTTTTCATCATCTTAACTTGGTAGAGACCTCTATCCAGCCTTACTATGACAAGCCATGATTGCTCAAGTTTAATCATAGCTTTGAGTTTCAAGCTTTGTCTAAAGCTTCTAGTTTCTTGAAAGTAGATGAAAAATGCTTCCTTTAAATGTTTCTACTTCTTCTTTTGAGTTTCTAGTTGATTGGTCTCTTGAAAAGATGTGAAAAGTTTTGAACTTGACCCACTTTTAGTCATGAACACTTAGTCCTAACCATGACTATGGTGTTCTTGGCTTTTACCTCTTGAAAACATTTAAAATTGACACCTTTTTGAGTATTTGTTTGATTCTTTGGCTTATTTTTCATTTTTATGACCAAATCTATGGTAAAGATGTTTTCTTTATCTTGTTTGGTTGATTGTTGGAGAAATGGCCATGAGAAAGTGGTTCTAGAACATATACCATGAAAAGGATTTGATTTTTATTAAGAATCTCATAAGATCCTAACCTTTTAAGCTTTAATCTATATTCCATAAGTTTTAATAAATCTAAAACAAGTGAAAACAAGAAGTAAGAAGAAATAAAAATGGGAACTTGGTTTGGGGAAGGCTTCGGCCACTTGGAGAAAAAAAATACAAGGGAAAAATGAGTTAAAGCTTTAAAAGGTTGATCTTGGATCTCCATAACACTTTAGTGAAACTTGTAACAAGAAAACAAAAATTAGAACTTAGCCAAATTTTAAGGTGTAGATTCGGCCATAAGAAGGAAAGAAAGAAAGGAAGGAAATGTTTTTAATTAAGTTAAGAACAAAACTTGATAAATCTAAGTGATTAAATAAGTGTTGTTCCAAGTGTTATGACTTAGCCATGAATCGTCATAATCCAAAGAGAGCAAGTTGAAGTCCTTGTAACCTCCTTAGAGAAATAATTAGGGCCATTGGTTTTGACATAAAATTTGTAATACATGTATGTCTCTTAAATAAAAATCACAAGATAAAATTTTGCTAAAAATCCTAAGACAAGTCATAACCTTGAAAAATTATCAAGAAGAAATAAAGGAGTTAAGAGAGACTACACTAAGTAAAAATGTAAACTTTAAGGGTTAATAAGCAAGGATAAGAAGTTAAAAATCTCTCATCAAGATCAATCTAAAACTTAAAGGCAAAGTGGTAAATTAAAAGATTACACATAATCACCCAACTATCTCCATAAGACTCTTGAGTGCATTAGTGTGCTTTATTCCCTAATCATGTGGGAAATGATGAAGTTGCTTGATAATGAGAAAATTGATCTGTGAATTATATCTGTATTGGGAGTGATTGTTGGGATTCTTTAGGGCAAACACACAAGAATCATGATCTTTGCATGTGATGGATTGTAGGTAAATGATTAAATATGATATGAATGCTCTGTATGCTTGTTACGTGCAGGTTTGCGATTTTGGGGAATTTCCCTATCTAGCCGTTTTGTTGCCGTATTTTCACCAAAATTGTGGATTTAGAAATATTTGTCACATGCATATATATATCCCTTGGGTTAAGAAAAGAAAGACTTAAGTCCTTTAACCTAAGGTGCTCGTGGCATAAGACTTAACATTAAGTTTATGATAAGAAAAGAAAAGAGATAATTGGATATGATCCTTCGATCACTTCGGTAAGGGAAGGTAATCCACAAAGACAAGATGATCGGGTATGATGCTTCAATCACTTCAGTAAGGGAAGTTGAGCCACCAAGAGACCTGATCAATTAGATTTTTATATACTTATTTTCTCTCATTCCTAGCTCATTAATCCTCCTTTGTACCTAATTGTTTTGAATTGGACCATTTTGTGTTGTTTGGATTTTGTTTGGGTTTAAGTTAAATTTTCCAGCATTAGGCAAATTCTGACACTATTTTGGTTTTTGGGTCATATCTTGAGTTGTAGACCTCATTTTATTGTGATCTTTAGTTTGTAGGAAAGCTGAGAGATAGGCCTACAAGTTGTATGCGGAGTTCAGAGGCCAATTTTGGTGTTAAGGAGCTGAATTTGAGCCTAGAAGTGAACAGAAGCGGTGCTATCGCAAATTCTAAGCAAGGTGTCGTATTTGGGCCATATCTCGGTCCACAGAGATCCAATCGAGCCCGTTCTAGTGGCATTTTGAAGCTAACATCCAAGGCTACAATTTTTCTTTGGAGTGAAACAAATGGAACTATTTTGATAGCCAAAATGGTGAAAGAACATTACTTATAGAATTATTGATATTGATTTCATGTTTTTAGTGTAACTTTCTTTCTATAATTTAGATTTTAGCAAATAAGGTGTCTAGATTCAAAGGAGCGAGAGGGGATTAATGTAATAGGCTATTACAGATTTATTGGAGATGTTTTGATTCTGAAAAGGCTGAGTTAAGTAGGGGGCCAGAGCTGGTAACTGATTAGACAGAATTTGGAAAGAATATAGAATTTTCGGTTCTCTTCTTCCTCTCTTCTCTCACGCCCCCCTCCCCGACCTTGACAGTTTGTGAACCTCCATTCATGGAGGCTTGAATGTCTATCTAATTCAAGGATCAAGGAAGCAATAACACTATTGAGAGTTCGGTTCAATTAGATTCAGCATATAACCAATTCAATTCACCTAATCTTTCACTTATTTCTTATCTCATTTTTGAATTGAAGTTTTTCATTCTAAATTGTTGATTGGAAATATGTTTGCTTGCATATTATTCGGTTGATGTATGTAATCCATTGTTGAAAGAGTGTGAATTAGAATTTTAGGTTTGAGTTCTATGATTAACTGCATTGATACCCAAAATTGACACAAATCAATTAGGTTATAGAGGTCTTTGAATATTAACTGATCTTGTATTGATCAAATGCATGAAGGTTTTTGTGTGAATGCTAAGTTCGAATTGAGATTTCATTTAGATTTATTGTTAATCACTGAATTGGTTTGCTGAATTAATTTTAGAATTTGATGATTAAATGTTAATTATTTTCCATTGATTCTTGGATTGGATGCTTCCCATTTTATTTTAATTTCGCGATTCATATTCTGTTCCTTTTGTTTTTAATTCCCAAACCCCCCCCCATTTACTTGATGTGGCTTCGGCAAGTATACCGAGTCATACAAGTAATAAAGTAGTGAAAAGGATATCGTTTCCATGAGGATAGCTCAAGTACCAAGGTTAACTAATTGAGTGTCAAGTTGAGTAGAGAGGATGAGGAACAATAGTAAACAAAAGAAACTCAAATGAGCAATTCAAGAACTAGACAGAAGAATTGTTTTAAGTCAAATCTAATTAATCAAAGATGTTAGGGCTATTGATTTCACCTACTCTTTAATGTTGTTATCCTTGTAAATCAGTAATCCACTTTCTATTCCTATAGATTTATGGCTGGGTTCCCTATTTTAATTACAAGTCTCTCTCAAGATCAGGTAATTCTCTCCTACTTAATATGATTGCCTAATATCTTAGCACAACCTAGATTAAGGGAGGATAAGCTCCGTGGATTACCCCTAAAAGCCACATAAGTCGCGTTTATATATCTCTAGTTGTCGCTCAACTTATGGTGATTATGACTTGGAGCTCTCTTCACAACTTCTCTCTCGATTAATTGCAAAGTCTTAGATCATTCGAGTGGTGATCAAGCACTTAAAAGCATTCAACACAATCATAACACTTAATCACAAAGAAAAGAAACTTGGATAACATTAAAACAAGTTTAACATTATAAATGAGTGGCTACATCAATGCCCTAACAAGAGGAACTTAGTTCATGATGAAAATAAAGACAAAGGATGAAAAGAAAAGTGAAAAGCACAAGGACGAATCCATGGATAATAGAGGAAGTGTAGAAAATAGGTTGACTCGGATCTCTCCGGCTTCTGTTAGGTTATAGGAACCTTCAATCTTCATCTCCAATGCTTCCAAGGTTCTTCACAAGGATTAAGGTTGCTACGTGGCTCTGGACAACCTTCAAAACAGTGCTCTAATCGTTTAAATATGTCCCAAGATCTTCTCCCAAATGATTAGTTCGAAATAACAGATTTTCCTTATTTATCGAGGCCATGCTCAAGCGTGTAGGTCTGCGCTCAAGCGTGCCTCCTTGAACCTTATAGTATCCTCCTTTTATGGGCTGTGCTCGAGCATGCAGGTCTGCGGTTGAGCGTGGCCCTTGTCCAATTTCTTGAGCTTCCTGTACCAACCCACTCTCGAGCATGGGGTTGCGCACTCGAGCGTGGGTCTTAAAACTTGACATTTCATTTATTTTGAACTGGATCTTCATACCTTCAATCAAAAATAACCAATAATAAGTGAAAATGTTCTATAAGGTATGTAAATTTCAGTATTAAGCTATCACATAACAAAATCTCTAATATAATGCTAAATTAATGCTAGACTATTACTTAATATGCATGCAAGTCCTAAAAACTATATAAAAACACTAACAATTATAACTCTCATTGGAGAGTTATCAAACACCCCTAACTTGACCTATTGCTTGTCCCCAAACAAGAATTTAAACTAAACTATGAAACAAGGAAACAACCAAAGACACCCAAAACATTACACTTCCAAACCTTTGACTCGTGTAGTCCTCATCATTGCTCTCTCTCAATCTAACCTGGAAGTAACAACTCAATCAAGGTTCAAACTAAAAACCATTCAATTGTGCAATTCTCATTATCAAAGGGAAGTAACCAAGAGTGTGTGTGTGCACCAAGTAACAAAGAGTTAATTCACCTCATGCCAATGCCATGATTAAGAAGGAGACAACAATCAATCATAATGCGCCATTCATCCTTTCTACATCCATACAAGTGTTCACTAACTAAGGATCAATAAGTTTTTCTTTAAGCTTGTAATGTAAGGCCAAGGTTGGGGTGTGGTGAGAAGTCTTTTAAGCTCGAATTTTACCCTCAACTTAAGGAACCTTTACTTCTATTCACTCTTCTTGGGTTACCCCCAACTTAGTTGCTTAGCAATCATCATGTTTTTCTTGTTGAACCTTGGTATTATATTTTCCTTGTATTGCCAACTTTTCTCTTTTTCTTTCTTTCTTTTCCCTTTTCTTCTCCCTTTTTTTTTCATGAGGTTTTGAGTGATGGAGATAATACACTGTCTAAATGGATGGAAAGTTTAGGTTTAAGGGTAATTAAGGGATCAATGTGGAATAAGAAGAATAAGATATTAGGCTTAAAATGTGGTTCAATTAAGAAGAAAGGCTATTAGGCTCAAAAAGGGTAACAAGGGTTAAATGAAGTATGGTAGGGTATAAGTCTCAATGTGGGTTCACAATCATGGCCTAAAGCCTTTCCAAAGATAGAATCCATTTGTATTTCTCTCAAAAGAAGTGCAAAAGGTGCATGTCTCAATCTTAATTAAAGCATTAAAGCATGGTGATCAATATCCCTAAGTCACTTATCCACAAAAGTGCAAAATGTATGATTCCTTCCCAATAATGATAAGAGCACAAAAGAATTTTAACACGTCTAAAACAAGATTGGTATTCAATAATAGGTTAGAGTGAAGAGTAACTCATCATATCATAGGAATGAGATCAAAACCCTAGGAGATATTGTTCAGGCAATAATATACGTTGCAAACTACTACTCTAACATGCCTAAAATAGAAAATCTTTTTGGTTTTTTTTTTATTAGAGAATTAACAAGACATAAAACAAAACGATCTAACATAAAGGGATTCAAAAACTCAAACAAGACAAAAATAAAACAAAGGAAAGCATATGCATGTTCTTTCATCACACCCCTAACTTAAAATGTGGCATTGTCCCTAATGCACTAACATAAATTATAAAGAGAAGGTGTGAGAAGACTCCCCTAGTCACTATCGTCCTCCTCAAGGTCCCGGAGTTCCATCTCCTTATCATCATCTACCAGTGGCATTGGTGGTAAACGAGGCAGCTAGGTGGTAAATCTGGAGGTGCTTGTATTCGTATGATTTCCTCCAAAGTCCACATATCAGTGGCAACCGAAGTTAGTTGCCTAGAGAGGGCCCAAAATTCTCGATTATTGCAATTCCGATCGCGATTTTATGCTAACTCTATCCGGTGTAGCTTCTGCCTCAATATTCGAAGCTCATGGAAAATAGGCTACACATTTTGCTGTTGTGGCTCAATAGCAGCAGGTACAGGATCGAGTGCTGATGGAGGTGGTGCTTGTAACATCCCCACTTTCGTAAGCAGAACGTAATGGGAATTTTGAATTATTTCTTGGCGTGAGAATTTACCGAGGCGCTATGCCATGACGATTCTCACACTTGGAATTATAGGGTAGTGTAACACTGCCGTTGAAAATATGGCACTACCCTATGTTAAAAATTAGGAAATGACAACAGTGCCCTTGTAAACCTTTATCAATTACAATGACACCCCAAAATTTTTAGAAATTATATTTTGACCCCAAAGAATTATTTCCACAACAACCCTTGGACTTTTTATAAAATGACCTTTGTGTCCACCCCATAACTTTTCATAAAATGACCTTATGCCTCACATCTATAAGATTAGCGAGAATAGAGAGCTTTAAACTGAAAGAATCGCGTGGTGAAAGCGTAGAAGTTTAAATCTCAGCCGATTCGACCATGGAGGCAATGGGTGTGAAATGGCGTGGGGTGCCCCTGACTTGCTTAAATTACGAAAATGCCATTAGTTACTAAAATCGAAAATAGAAAGGCTCGGGTTTAAATTGTCTAATTTACTCAAGATTCACTTATTCGGTTTCAATAGTTATGTAAGGGCAATTAGAGGTTAAGTGAATATTAATCAAAGAGTTAACTAGGTATTAGTTAGGGAGATTAGGCTTAAGATAAATTAAAAATGAACATGTAGACATCTTACAAAACTATTAAGTAACGCTTTGACCTAGGTTTGGAGAAAATCGCCAAGATTCTATTTTAAACCACTGTGCAGAACTAGTAGAATTTTCTACTAGAATCCCTCACTTAAATGGCTGAAATTCAGCCTCTACCCTACATGAGTGGCGTAAGTGTTGCTCAAGATAGTGGAAAAACTTGGCTTTACCTTCATCAGATTTTTATCATTTTCGCTAGTTATTCCGGCTTATCAACTACTTAAGATTAATTAGCATTCGATTAAATTTTTACTTAGAGCCAATTAAGTATCATTTAGAGAAATTAGGTATGAGAGAATTAGTTTGAAAGCACATGAAACTTTATAGAATTTTTCCAAAACTGATTCTGGGATTTAAAGGAAATCGGTAAGATTTCGTATTTCAAACCTGTCGAATCGAGCAAAGAGAATTTTTCTATGAGTGCCTGTAGAATCAACTGGCCAAGATTTAGCCAAGAAATCCCCAGTGGCGCTACTTGATCAGCCCTTGATGATGAGGAAGCCAAGCCAAATTGGAGAAGGAGTGAAATCCACCAATCAAAGCAAAGTGTCTCCAAAAAAATCTCACCTTTCTTTCCTTCTTCTTATCATTTTCGAGCTCCCCCATCAGCCTCATTTCCCCACTCTTCTTCATCTTCTTCCACTTCCTCTCATCCCCAAACTCAAGCCCCAACCATCAACTTCACTCCAAGATCAAGTTCCATCAAGATTTCACACCACCAAGGTAGGAATTCCAACTTCTTTTCTTGTTTTCTTTGAATTGGGCTGATTGGGACTCCATTTTCTTCCCAATTTCTTGCAAGATTCTGATGCTATTTTGAGTGATGATGATGAATTAAGATTGGTTTAAGGTGTATATGTGAGTTGGAATTGAAGATTGGGTGGATTGATTAGAGAAAAACATGAATCCAAGAAGAGTTCAAGAAGCTGTTAGGGTTTTCTCCTCGACGGTCCGTACGGCGGAGTGTACGGCTCCGCCTACCGCTGTTTAAATCGGATGAAACCACTTTTAAATGAAACTAGACATCTAGGGCTTTCCATACATATAAAATAGAAGGCCATTGTATTAGTATAGAATTAGTTATGAATTTTTGAAGTTAGACCTAGAAATCTGGGTTCTCACCCGGGCAGCATGGGTTGAGAAGGGTGTAACTCACCCTATACAACCTAAAATTGAGTGAAACTAAATTTGTTTGAAAGCTAACACATGAGAGAACATCCCATAAAAATTTCAGAATTTAATTCGTTGTCATTTGTTCCCAGCACCCCAATGAAGTTGGCATAGGTTTAAACTGGCCTAGAACAGGACAGCCCAGTAGGGTAATGTTTCGAGACTCATAACTCAAAATCTACTTAGGCAAATGACATGAAACTTAACTCATTTTAAAGATTGTTGTGTTAGATTTATTTTGACATAAAATTCGCATGATTTCACCTAGTTTTTGATTTTTAGT
This sequence comes from Pterocarpus macrocarpus, assembly GCA_031439585.1. Classification (NCBI taxonomy): domain Eukaryota; kingdom Viridiplantae; phylum Streptophyta; class Magnoliopsida; order Fabales; family Fabaceae; genus Pterocarpus; species Pterocarpus macrocarpus. The sequence continues at coordinate 46,811,574 of CM062522.1, forward strand.
GAATTTTCTTCTATAGGAACCCAATTCTGGCTAAGAGCAGGACATGCTAAGATAAAATGTTTATATCTTGAGTTATACAACTCAAAATGAGATGGGACTAAAGGGATTAGAAACTAGGCATATAAGGCTGTAACATATCCAAAAATGAGATTTAAATGAGTTGAATTGAATAAAAATTGGGGCATGCCAAATTTGGGCAGAACAGGGAGGAACAAACTGAAACCTTAATGATGCTTGATTTGGAATTATTGAATGATGCTATGAATATATGTATGTAATTGCTGGTCCATTCTGAAATTGCAAGTTTGTATATTTGTACTGGTTGCCTGGCACTATTCATGGGGAAGCTTGATTTGATCTTTGCCAATTTTTCGGCAGGAATTTATGAGAACTTATGCTATGTATGATTATGCTTTAAATATATTTACGTTTACATGTTATATTCATGTACATCATGCATGCAAGTATATATTTAGAACATGATATGATATATAAAGTATGCGACATATTCATGAATGCATCGAGCGTCTGCATGCATGACAAGATATGAAAAGGAAAAGACAATAAGAACTTGCAAGAAAGGCATACCAAGCTACCACGTGAGGCATGGCATAGACCCGAAACTAAGCGTGGGCCGGGCGGTATTGTCTCACAGACTTGGGCTGACCAGGCAGATTTAAGGGGAATAGACCGGTGTGAGGTCGGGGAAAACCCGTCACTCATGTATAGGTACGAGCTCGGACCCAGAAGGATATCACCCAGGGTGAGAGAGGCCATTCACCTCCGGACCAGTAATAATGGCAAGGTTAAGTTGCAAGTTAAAGAAGAGATAAGTCAAGTCAAGTGCACTTGCATACATTCAAGTATAAGCATCTATATGTACATTTCTAATCATCTCATTATGTCATGATGCTATTATGACTCTTATTGAAGCATATTGTACTATCTATATCTCTATGTCAGTCATATGAAATGGCAAGTGGTTGTTAAAATATGACCCGCTTCGAGAATGGTGTTTTCAACTTAAAATTGAACCATAGTGTTTATATGTGCTCATATTTTCATAAATAAACCGTTCAGAATGTTTATGATGGCACTATAAGACTGTTTTGAGTTACCTACTGAGAACCTTAGGTTCTCACTGCCTGCTTGTATGTTTTTCTTTTTCGTAAACATTCTAACACCCAAGTTGGAAACCAAGTAGTGGTCACAGGCCATTCATGAGCAAGTATCGCGTAGCTTGAGGATCAAGAGATCATTGAAGCTAGTAACGACTAGTCAGAAGTAGACGCTGTGTATTATATCAGTCACAATTTCTTTTAAAGTGTAATTATTTTATATTTTTCCATGTATCCGAGACTATTAGTCGGTAATAAAGTTAGCAATTAAAGGGCCATGTATTATATTTTCCATATTTTAAAGTTTTCTTAGCACAGTGACAACCTCTTAATATAACTTCATGACTTGAGCATGGCTTATATAATAGAGGGTGTTACAGTGCTTCAGCCTCTTGCTAAGGCTCTTTAGCTGCTGGGATCTGAGGAGGTTGTGGAGCTCGCCTAAACACATATTGAAGGATCGCATTGTTTGACAAATCATTCGGGTGTACTAGGTCCTTATCATCATTAACTTGAACTCTGGCTTATAGTGCCATGGCTGTAATGGTGCATGGGAAGGCTAAGGCAGCTGTAGAGTTTGCTACGTGCAGCATATGCTACCTGATAGCCTTTCCCAAATTAATATCCTGCCCGATTACCAAGTAGTGAAGGAGAATTCATCGCTTAGGAGTGATGGAATGTGTATAGGTCATCGATCTGAGCCTACTAAGTATAACCTGCAACCAAATCCGTGCGTCTCTATTCAGAAATCTATTTTCTAGATATTGAGATTTGGTTGAGGGCTAATCATGATATGTCCAATGGCTCCCAGGATGTCCAATAGTCTCAACTATCTCCTCCCAATTTACTTCACCATCTAGCATCCGGGTCAAAGCATTATTTTCTACCTTAGGGGCTTGGTAGAAAAGGTTGATGGCTATAGAACTGAAATCTATTCGATGCCCTCTAAGAAAGACTCTGCTACCTGTGGTGTAGCGGAGGTTAGAGTAGAATTCCTCCACAAGGCGGGTGTGGGCTGGTGCTGGATTAGCAGCCAATCTGAGCCACTACCTCCTCTCAAGTTCATCTTCAAAATGCTCATAATCTAAGGCAGTGAACTTTATGGCTCTCTCCACCACTATATTATGAGAGTTGAATGACGTCCCGTACCAGCTGTGGGCTTTAGCATTGATGAAACGATGTTAGTCAAAGTCCTCAGTTTGCTGTCTTGGGTTTGCAGGTGGAGACTGAGCAGCAGGTTGCTGGCAAGATGATGATTCACCCCTTTCGGTTCCACGTTGGCGACGGGATGACGATTCACCCCTTCCAGTACCACAATGCGTCGTCGAAGCAACACCTTGTCATGAACGTTTTTGCCCCATCTTGCCTGAAATTCAAAAGGTACACAACAAAACATGATATTCAGGAATAATCTAGTGCATAGAAACAATTCAGAGTTTGGGTTAATTAAGAGTAACAAAGACAACACCCCCAACTTGAATTGTAACCTCATTCTAACTCAAAAACACACAAGATAAACCATGTGTAACTCTCAGTAATTGACATCTCACCACATGCATAAAAGAAAAATATGGATTGGAAAATGTGAAACATCTACTTTTCAAGCACTTCATAAACTCAACAATTTCCCTTTCCCAGTGTAACTACCAAATTATGCAAAATGAAGTGTAAAAAACCCAAATTCGTGGGTAGTGCACATGCAACCATCAAAAAGCTAAAAGAACTCATCTTAGAGCAAGAATCGAAAGTTAAAAGTGCACACCTACCCCTTGAAAAAGTATGAGAGACCAAAAACCCCCCTTTTAGTTCAAGAAAATTCGGCTCATAAGAGCCTCCTCTTCCCAAATCACGAGTTAGGGTTTTATGCGAGTGAAATAAGGGTGAATGTAAGGTGAGAGATGGTTGGGTGATGAAAAGTGAGTGTGAGAGGGACAAGGTGTGGTGAGAGGGTCGATTTTTTTTTTTTCAATAAGGAAGGAAGGAGTGAGTGGGTGTGAGAGGGAGAGTGAGAAGGGCTCGAGCGTGCAAGGCTTTTTAAAACATTTACGAGCCGATCGTGGTGCCACACTTGAGCGCGCGACCATCTTAAATCCACGATTAAGATTCAGTGCCCTCTTTAAGAACCCACGCTCGAGCACGAGGTTGTGCGCTTGAGCGTGGAAATAAAAGAAACACTCCCTATAACATTCAAAGGCCACGCTTGAGCATGTGAGGCTGCGCTCGAGCATGTATCCCTGAGTATGCATCTTCTATTTTTCCTGCATTATGCGAAGTTACTCCATTCCCCTTTTGATCTTTTCGCTTGCATTGCTCCTTTTCACCTACAAAGCTAAAATAAAATTAAAAATAATGTCAGAATATAAAAATGAATGATACTACCCTAAATGCATCCTAATTAATGATATGAATAAAATTTTAAAAAAAAGAACTAAAAGAAAGAATGTTTGGTTGTCTCCCAACTAGCACTTTGATTTAATGTCCCTAAGTTAGACATGACTCATGAGCTACTAAGGATCTTGGAGTGGGATTGAAGCCTTGAGCTTGTCAAAGTTTCCACCAATGTAAGGCTTCAATCTTTGGCCATTAACCTTGAAAGTCCCCTTGGTTGGATGTGTGACTTCTATAGCCCCAAATGATAGCACCTTAGTGACTTCAAATGGTCCAGACCACCTTGACCTTAGCTTTCCAAGGAAAAGTCTAATTTGGAGTTGAATAAAAGCACTTTTTGGCCCACATGAAACTCTGTCCTCATAATATGCTTATCATGCCACTACTTGGTTCTCTCTTTGTATAGCTTGGCATTCTCATAGGCCTCTTATCTGAATTCATCTAACTCATTAAGTTGCAGCATCCTCTTTTCCCTAGCTTCCTTCAAATCGAAAGTCAACAACTTGGTGGCCCAATATGCACTATGCTCTAGCTCAACTAGTAAATGATATGTCTTTCCAAAAATCAGCCTATAAAGGGACATCCCAAACCCGGGTTTTGAAGGTTGTCCTGTAGGTCCAAAGAGCATCGTCAAGTTTGTTGACCAATCCTTTCTTGAGGTATTTACTATCTTCTCAAGTATTCTCTTAAGTTCCCTATTAGAGACTTCCACTTGGCCACTTGTTTATGGATGATAGGGAATGGCAACCTTGTGAGTGACCCCATACTTTGTAAGAAGAGCTTCAAATTGCCTATTGCAAAAATGTGTTCCTCCATCACTAATGATTGCTCTTAGGGTACTGAACCTTAAAAAGATATTCTTCTTGAGAAACTTGGTAACCACTCTAGCATCATTAGTAAGTGAGGCTGCAGCTTCTACCCATTTGGATACATAATCCACTGTGACCAAGATATACTTGTTACCAAAAGACATAGGGAAAGGTCCCATAAAATCAATGCCCCAAATATCAAATATTTCACAGATTGGAATGTTGTTTAGTGGCATCTCATGTTTCCTTGAGATATTTCCTGCTCTTTGGCACTCGTTGCAACTTCGCACATAGCAATCAGCATCCTTAAAGATTGTTGGCCAATAGAAACCACATTGAAGGACCTTGGTTACTGTGCGAGTAGCTCCAAAATGTCCCCCAACTGGTGATGCATGACAATGATAAAGAATATTGGTCACTTTCTCTTGAGGGACACATCTTCTGATGATTCGATCAGCACAATGTCTATAGAGAAAAGGTTCCTCCCAAAAATAATACTTAAGATCAGAGAAAAGCTTCTTTTTCTAGGAGTAGGATAAATCTTCAAGTTCCTTCAACAAGTAGTTGGCAAAATCGGCAAACCATGCTGTTGCGTGGACCGCAAAGAGTTCTTCATCAAGAAAGGTCTCCCTTATTTCTTCTATTTCCTTAAGGTTAGGAATGGGTAGTCGGGAGAGGTGGTCTGCTACTAGATTCTCTGCTCCTTTCTTGTCTTTAATATCTAAATCAAATTCTTGAAGAAGCAAAATCCATCTGAGGAGCCTAGGTTTGGCATCTTTTTCCTCTAACAAGAACTTGAGAGCTGCATGAACTGTATAGACAATGACCTTTGCACCTATCAAATAAGAACGAAACTTGTCAAAAGCAAACACAACAGCCAAAAGTTCTTTTTTAGTTATAGCATAATTTAGCTGTGCTTCATTTAAGGTTCTACTAACATAATAAATCACATGCAACAGTTTATCTTTCCTTTGCCCCCAAATAGCACCTATGGCATAATCATTAGCATCACACATAAGTTCAAAAGGTAAATTCCAATCAAGTGCAACAAGAATAGGGGCTGAAATTAATTTATTTTCCAGAAGTTCGAAGGCATGCAAACATTCATTATTGAAATTAAAAGGAACATCTCTAATCAACAAGGTACTCAAAGGTTTAGAAATTTTAGAGAAATCCCTAATAAATCTCCTATAAAACCCAGCATGCCCTAAGAAATTTCTAACTCCCTTAATATTGGTTGTGAGTAGTAGAGAAGTAGAAGATTAACAAGCTTATGGTAATGCATTGTCTATTGAGGTGACTTGACTGAAACACTTTTGTCCATACACTTGAGAGTTGAGAGATTCAAACACCATCTTGTTAACCCTTTCATGCTTGATCTATTTGCATTTTGAAGGATATTGCTTAACTTACATATTTGAGAGATGGGGTGTTGAATGATTTGATTGTTGGAAACCCTTGATGCCTTATATGCTCTTATGTTCCTAAGCTTGGCACTTTTGATGATTCATTGGAGAATTTACTTGTTCATTTTGGTTATTCCATGATTTTTAGGTTGCATGTTTTCATGTCCTTAGTTGAATCTTACATGAGGACATGCAAGAGTTAAGTATGGGGGAATTTGATCAATTGGATTTTTATATACTTATTCTCCCTCATTCCTAGCTCATTAATCCTCTTTTGTACCTAATTGTTTTGAATTGGACCATTTTGTGTTGTTTGGATTTTGTTTGGGTTTGGGTTAAATTTTCCAGCATTAAGCAAATTCTAACACTATTTTAGTTTTTGGGTCATATCTTGTGTTGTAGAGCTCACTTTATTGTGATCTTTCGTTTATAGGAAAGCTGAGAGATAGGCCTACAAGTTGTGTGAAGAGGTCAGAGGCCCATTCTGGTGTTAAGGAGCTGAATTCGGGCCTAGAAGTGAATTGAACCGGTGTAGTCACGGATTCTAAGCAGGGTGTGGTATTTGGGCCATATCTTGGTCCACAGAGGTCCAATCGAGCCCGTTCTAGTGGCATTTTGAAGCTGACATCCAAGGCTACAATTCTTCTTAAGAGTGCAAATCCAAACAGAACTGTTTTGATAGCCACAAACGGTGGAAGAACGTTACTTACGGAATTAGTGATATTGATTTCATGTTTTTAGTATAACTTTCTTTCTATAATTCGGATTTTAGCAAATAAGGTGTGTAGATTCAAAGGAGAAAGAGGGGATTAATGTAATAGGCTATTACAGATTTATTGGAGATGTTTTGATTCTGAAAAGGCCGAGTTAAGTAGGGGGCAAAGTGTAACATCCTCCCAAATACAGTACTATGCTTAAGTCATAATACCTCACCTAGGAGTAGTTACTGTCACTCAATCGGACCTTGTCTGGTAGCAACCTTCGGCCACCTTTCCCTCGGAGGGCCTTCTTCAGAAACTTCTAAATTATCTGGAGATAACACGGAAAAAGAGTGAGAATTTTTAAATTCTCAGTAGGATTCATTTAATTACCATATGCTGTGTCGTCATTATTATCTCCAGCTGCTTCGGTTTATTATGAAAAAGGTGAATATGATATATAAACTGTTTAATTTTATGATTTGAAAACATATTGTCCGAAGCAGAGTTCATTTTATTCACGCACTTGGGTCACATTGACAATATCCCATACCTAGAATAAACATCACTACATAAATAGATATAACAGGTTCAACACCAATAAAATATAGTATATAATAATGGTGAGCATTCATAAGATTCAATTTCTTAGGTTTTCGAAAACATGATTATTCGATGCGGATTTGAATTTCACATATCCTCTGATCAATTATATTATAATGAGCATAGGTACAATTACAGTTACATAACACATGTATGGCTGTGCTATAGACTTCTTTTAACTTGTCACCACCATAACCTCTCGGCACTTACACTAGCTGGGTCAAGCTATGCCTCATGTAAGCCCTAGCCCCTATACTCATACTAGTTGGGTCATGCCATGCCTCATGTGGGCGAGGGTTACTTGTCACATATATTCCAGAGTACGATCGCCATGTCATACTCTATTGGGGTGTGATCACCATGTCACACTTCTTAGGAATATATTCATCCTGCCACGTCCCAGAGTATGATCGCCATGTCATACTCCATTGGAATGTGATTGCCATGTCACATTCATTAGGGTGTGGGATCATCATGCCACATTCCAGAGTATGATCGCCATGTCATACCCCATCAGAGTGTGATCACCATGTCACGTTCCTTAGGAATATGGGGCCTTCATTATATCTTTTAACTGCCTTCACGGGAAGGGATTCAAAGTACAACTGCTTCCAGGTAAAGGGATTCACATTTAATATATTCATATCCTTGCATACATGATTTCCACATACATATTCGTAACATATAAAGGCTCATAACTTTCTTTCAATTCTACCGAAAATTCGGCAGCATAACGGATCGGATCCGTTTTCCCATGAATAATGCCAGTTTCAACAGACAATCAGTCATAGAAAGAAATCAAATATAATGCATAAATTCTTCAAGCACCAACGTGGAATTGCAACACTTAGACTTTAATTGGACTCATATATGCCCTAAGGTGCCAAACCCTTTAATCTTGGGAAATTATGCTCATATTCTTCAACTCTACCCATTATGTCAATTCTACCCGGTTTTTGTAAATCAAGCCAAATTTCCTATTTAACTCTTCTGGACCTAAATTTTGGATATGTCAAAGTGTTATGTGTCTATTTTTTAACCTCTTTGGTCCCATCTAATTTTGATAAATATAACTCAACTTATTTAGGTTTTATCCCGGCCTACCCAGCAGCTGGCCAGAATTACACACTTAGAAGTAAAAATCCACTAAAAATCAAAAATTGATTCAAATCATACGAAATTGGTCTCATATTAAAGCTAACAGGACAATTTTTCATTTGCCAAAAGTTCCATTCCATTTGACCTAGTAAGGCTCGAGTTATAAGCCCCGAAATCTGACCTTCCTGAACTGCCCTGTTTTGGCCCGGTTTGGATATAGGGCAACTTTCTTGAATAACTGGGAACAAACGGGAACTTATCTAACTCTAAAATTTTTATGGGAAATTCTTCTATGTGTGAGATTTCTAACAAAGTTAGTTTCATTCAATTTTCAAGTAGTATAGGGTGAGATTTACCCTGAACAACCCAGTCTGCCCTGAATCAGAATCAAAAACCTAGGTCGAACTTCCAAAATTCATATCTCGCTTAATACTAATCCAATGGCCTTATATTAATATGTATGGAAAGCCCTAGATGTCTAGTTTCATCTAAAAATGGTTTCATCAAATTTAAATGGCAGGAGGCGAAGCCGTACACTCCGCCAGTACGGACGCTGTAAGGTTTTTGGTTCTCCTGCCCCTCAACTCTTCCTAATTTCATCCTTTCTTGCTTTCAATTCGAAATTAACCTCACAAATAGCCAATAAACCAGCCATATATCATCATAATCATTCAATCAATACATCAAAAATTGAGAAAATAAACCACCACCAGCCACCCAAATCAGAAAATCAAGACAAGAATTAGAATCCTACCTTTATTTTGAAGCAACAACTAGCTAGTCTTGAGTTCTAATAAAGGATATGGATGCAAGAAGCTTGAGGGAGGCTGAAAGTGGAAGAAGGAGATGAAGAGGATGAAGAAAAGAGGAGAAGAAGGCTGCTGGAAGAGGAGCTCGAAAATTGGGTGTAGAAAGAAAGAAAAATCTGGTTCAAATACAAAGAGGTAGTTGGAAGTGTGAGTTGTGATTGGCTAGGATTTTTGTGGTTATATTTTAGCCATCACTCCCCTTCCTTGTGGCCTTTCTTGCGCCACTTTTTTGAGGTTGAATGGCTGAGTATTCAACCTTAAGTCATAGGGTTTAGGGTATGTAATTCTATTGGTTTGGTTCCGACAGTTTAAAATACCGAAATTCTACCGATTTCCTTTAAATCGGTAAAATGGTTTTGAAGGATTTTGTGAGGTTTTATAAGTTTCTATCTTAGTCCTAATTTCTCTAATTTAACTTCTAATCAACTCCTAGTTAACCTCTAATTAACTTTTTAGTTAACCCTACAAACTCAATAAAATCGAGTAAATCGATTAACAGTGCACACTAAACATGTTGCAATTTTTTGTTTCTGTTTTTCATGGCTAATGGCATTTTTGTAATTATGGGTAAGTCTAGGGACATCCCATGTCATTTCACATATGGATACCTCTATGGCTCAATCAACCGAGGTTTAGGTTTCTACGTTTTTGCTACATGATTCTGCTTCATTTAAAACCTTATTCTGCTAATTTTATTGATCTAGGGACCTGAATATCATTTTCTAAAAAGTTCAAGGGCAAGATTGTGAATAATAAAAGTTTGTTTTTATTATTTCCTATTATGTTATATGAGGATGTTACACAGAGCTGGTAAATGATTAGACAGAATTTGGAAAGAATATAGAATTGTTGGTTTTCTTCTTCCTCTCTTCTCTCAGGCCCCCCCATGACCTTGACAATTTGTGAACCTCCCTTCATGGAGGCTTGAACATCTATCTAATTCAAGGATCAAGGAAACAATAACGCTTTTGAGAGTCCAGTTCAATTGGATTCAGCATATAACCAATTCAGTTTCATCTAATCTTCCACTTATTTGTTATCTCATTTTTGAATTGAAGTTTTTCATTCTAAATTGTTGATTGGAAATATGTTTAGTTGCATATTATTCGGTTGATGCATGTAATCCATTGTTGAAAGAGTGTGAATTAGAATTTTAGGTTTGAGTTATATGATTAACTGCATTGATACTCGAAATTGACACAAATCAATTAAGTTCTAGAGGTCTCTGAACATTAACTGATTTTGTGTTGATCAAATGCATAAAGGTTTTTGTGTGAATGCTAAGTTCGAATTGAGATTTCATTTAGATTTATTGTTAATCATTGAATTAGTTTGATGAATTAATTTTAGAATTCGATGATTAAGTGTTAATTGTTTTCCATTGATTCTTGTATTGGATGCTTCTTATTTTATTTTAATTTTGTGATTCATATTTTGTTCCTTTCATTTTTAATTCCTAAATCCCCCCCATTTCTTGGTCATATAAAATTGTCATTCGTGGGAAACAACCCGAGTTGCACCTTTACTATAATTTAGTGAAATTCGGTTTTATTGTAATTTGACCAAGCTAGACACTCGAGTCAAGACTCCTCTACTTTGGAGGCACGCAGCCGAGAAACCCCTCCAATTTAACGATACCCCCTTATCAGCTTAGTCTGATTTTATATTAGTACTATATGATGACAACCGTAGAATGAGCTCATGTCCTGTAACAATCTACCCAAAGGAAAGTAAAGAATGCTAAGCACATGCTAAGTATGAAAATATGATAGTAAGAAAGTAAAGTTAAGAAAAGACTACAGTCAAAGTCATAGTTAAAGTAAGCTAAAGTTAAAGAAAAATTAAAGTCAATAGAATTGCAAAACATGTTCATGCACCTATGGTTCTTCTATATTCATTGTTATGAATGTCTTATGTATGCTTTTATATGCTCTTGTATGCCTTGTGATATCATTATTTATTATCATATGCTTATAAGAGAATAGATTAAAGCAATTTGTTTTAGGCATGTTTGTTTTCAAACTTATTTAAAACTGAACTTATATATGCTCACATTTTTATAAGAAAACCCAAAGTGGCTAGGATGATAACGATGACACTTAACTGTCTAATCAGAGTCCTATTGAGAAATTTTATTTCTCACCTCTACTCCCGTGTCATCTTCAAACTAAGTTGATAGCATCCATGGCATTACTTTTGGAGGCACTTGACTAGACGTGACAAAAAGTGGTTGTACCATAGATCTTTAGCTAGGGAGGAACATGATAATAGTGTAGTATTTTATTTTCTTAAGAGCATACCAGAAGTCTTACTATTTAATTTGACCTAATATATGTATGATAAATATTTTGTGTGATTTATGATTCCTAGGGAGGATCACGATAATAGTGTAGTATTTTATTTTCTTAAGAGCATACCGGAAGTCTTGCTATTTAATTTGACCTAATATATGCATGATAAATATTTTGTGTGATTTATGATTCCTGCTTTATCTACGGCTATGTTAATGAATCGAGGTTGATTGTTATATTATTCTATTTTGTTTTATGCCTTTTTGTAACACCGCGACATGAGAAATAACATCCATATCTACATAAGTAAGTGCTTAAAGGCTCAATTTAAAAAAAATGATTTTTTGAAGAAAAAAAGAAGAAAAATTTACATGCTATTTTCATATATTCCGCTATTTTCATTTAAAAAGAACTTCTTAAGAGTAATAACTAATAATGCTATAAAGTGACTTAAGCATAGTATGGTATTATTTGGGTGTTACACTCTTCTTCTATGACAAGTGTTCAAAAAACACAAGCTTTTCCATAGCTTTGAGTTGTAGAGCCTTCTTCCAAGCACTTTGCTTCTTGAACTTGTATAAAAATGCCATATTTGTCGTTCTTTTTGTTTCTAGAGCTTCATATTTGATTTTAATCGGTTTAAAATATTTCTAAAGCTTTTAAAGAAATTTAATTGGTGATATTTGTTTCTAATGCCTCTTGAAAGCTTTTAATCGATTTACTTTGTGAGAAAAGGCTTAAAGATACAAACTTTATTCTTTTCTTGAGTAGTTTCATGTTTATGCTTTACAAAGTATGCTTAAAAATACTTTCTTGCTACAATGTGTTGGTTGTTTGGTCTCTAACCCATGAGAAAGTGGGTCTTGAACACATGAACATAAGAGAGTTACTTCTTGTTAAAACACTTATATAAAGCTACAACCTTTAAAAGATCTAGATCTAAGTCCCATAAACTTTCAAAAGACAAGATCGAGAAGTTTTGTGAAGAAAAGAAAAATACAAAGGTTACTTGAACCCTAATACCTATTTAGCCATAACAAAGAAAACTGAGGGAAAAATAAGTTTGAAACTTTGGGTTATAGATCTTGAATCGCCATCAAATTTTAAGAGACCTTGTAACAAGAAAAACAAAAAAGAAACCTAGAATATAGGTCATGGTCCTAAGGGAAAGAAGAGGAAAGAAAATGTTTTTGGCTAAGTTAATGACAATTCTTGACATATCTAAGTGATTAAATAAGGTTTCAAAGAGGAAATAAAAATTTAAAAGAAGTTTAAGACCATGCAAGAGAGGTTTTGGCCCTAGCTTTTAATTAAAGAGGAAGAAAATTTTAATTTATAAAAAATGTGAATTCTAAGTCCCAAAATACCCAAATAAATAAATCTAATAATCTTCTTGAGGGAAAATAAAAAGAAAAGATTTGGAACCCTAATGGGAAGAGGCCACAGCCTCATAACCATGAGTAGGAAAACAAAATGTTTAATTCATGCAAGAGATGGATTAAGATTCAACAACATTTAACTAAGAGACTTGAACAATTTATCAAAAGATAAGCAAAGCAAAAGACTTAGTAAACCCTAAAGAACAATTCCGCCAAGACTTACAAATATGTAAGAGAACATGCTTTAATCACTTACTTAAGATTAAGGGATAATTATGAATGATTACATGCCACTAAAGTCAACACTTCAATTTAAAGGTTGAACGAAGTGAAAAATGTAAGTAAAATCTTCTTAAAGACTACTTAAGACTTAAGGTTATAGTTTAAGTTAAAAGCTTGTACTTAAGAACCTAATGATGCTCATAAGACTCTTGAATGTGTTTATGTACCTTTCTTTCATGATATGTGAAAATGATCCTTAATATAATTGATATAACCAAGACTGGGATTGAGTGCTGCGATTCTTGAGAAGAAATTCTCAAGGATCATGACTTGCATGTGATTAATGATTTATGAGTGCATAATTATGATGTATATGCTAGTTATGGTTGTTGATTGATTGTTTGCAATTTTGGGAAATCTCCCAGTCTAGATGTTATTCTATCAGATTTCCATCAAATTCATGGATTTAGAGTAATTTTGCTATGAATAATGATGGTGACTTGTGTTGAGGAAAAGAAAGACTTAAGTCCTTTATTTAAAAGCACCAATGACATAAGACTTAATGTTAATTTCCATAATTAATAAGACACTTGAGTGTGATCCTTTGGCAAGGGAAGGTGACCCACAAAAGAATCCCCTTTTCCCACCAATTTAAGTGGGATGTAGTAGGTGACGATGGTCATCATCGGTATGAGCTCATGTCCTAAAAAAAAGTAAAATTTCGAGGATGGTATATGAAAGTTTAAAGCATATGCTATAAGTCAAAGTCAAAGTCAAAGTCAAAATAAAGTTAAAGTTAAAGTTAAATTCAAAGTCAAACTCAAAATCAAAGTCAAAGTAAAGTCAAAGAAAGTAAAGAAACACCTATGATTCTCAAGCCTTATGTGATCTATTATGTACTTGTTTATGAATGTCTGTATGTTACAGTTATGCTTACTTATGTTCATTCATGTTCCTATTGCATAATTATAACATGCCAAGAATGTATGATTAAAAGAAACCCACTTTGGTTCAAGAATGTTTTCAAACTAATTAAAATTGAATGATATGCATGCTCAACATTTTGACGGGAAACCCGAAGTGGCTAGGGATGATAACCACGACACTCGATTGTCTAGTTAGAGCCTTATTGAGAAATTTTTTATTTTTCGCCCTTGCTTTTCGTGTTATCTTCAGACTGAGTTGATGGCACTAACAATAGTGCTTCTAGAGGCACTTGACTAGACGCAACAAGGAGTGGTCGTGCTAGACATCTTTAGCTAAGGAGGATCAAGACAGCAGTGTAGCTTTTTATTTTCTTAAGAACTCTAGTGAGGCAGTTTATATGTAATTAAGAGCATGCGGGAAGTCTTGCTACTTAATTTGACCTATTACGTATATGATAAATATTATGTGTGATTATGATTCCTAATTTATCTATGGTTACGTAATTGTATTGAAGTTTATTGTTATGTTATTTCTATTTCATCATATGCCTAATAGTAACACAGTGATACGAGAAGCAACATCCATATTATTTTAAGTTAGTAAGTGCTTAAAGACTCAGATTTCATGAATAAATGGTTTTATATAGATATGAGTGATAAGAGGAAGAAAAAAAAAAATTATATGCTATTTTCATATGCTTCGCTAATTTCAATTACAAAGAATATCCGCTAGTTTAGAGTAACAACTAATAATACTATAAAATGACTTAAGTATAGTATGGTATTATTAAAATGTTACAATAGGGTGTTACATGGGATGATAGTGCCATAACACTAAGCATTAGCTAATTATTGTTTCACAAAAAAAATTCTATAGAAACGATACCCCTCACAAATTTTCACTCTTTTGTAAAGCATACAAAAATCACCTTTTCCTCAAAAAATCTAACTACATAAATAAAAAATAAGAAAGAAACTTTGGGTTGAGAAGAACAAATGAATAAATAAGTAATTCTTAGATTTTGATAGAAGGGGGTGCTTGAATTGTGTCTTTGTCTTCTTCAATGGTGGCTTCTTTAGTTAATTTGAACCATCATCATTCTTCTTTGGCATGCTTGCTTAACCCTTTGTGAAAGGTTTCTGAAAAAGTTGGGTTGCGGTGATAAGAGGAGGAATATTTGGCAGTAGTTGTCATAGAGACAACACAGAGAGGAAGTGGTATAGGAGGGTAAGGGGTTAACATCATTGTGGTAGCTGAATTGTGAGGCAGCGGGGTTGTGATGCCACAAATGAGCTTGGTGGTGTGTGTACTGGTGCAAAAATAGGAATAATCAAATAAGAATAATTAAGATGCAAAAACTTGAAATGCAATATCCATCATTGATGTTTTTAAATGAAATCCAAGAGTTAATATTTAATTGGTCCATCATGAACCCAAACATTGTATCCCTATGTTAAAAGCCACTTAATTGGGTGAAGTATAATATTTACACAAGATTGGATTTAGTGCTTTATCCTTGAAAATAATAATAGGACAATGCTACAATGCACCAAGTTTAACACGGTGCACAATGCACCAGTTAAATCTAATGGTGAGATGGAGGGAGTATATTCATATACCAAATTGTGTTGTACTATAGTATTTTTTTTCAATTTAGTCATATTTAACATAATGTAGTTAAATACATTTTAGAAGTGGCTAAATTTTTTTCTATGTGATCCTAAATTAAATGAAATTTTGTTGTATATCATACAGATAAAATCTCATCATTTTTAAAATACAAAAGATACCAAAGAGATAAAATTGATCAAATTAGAAGTCATCAAATTTTATTTGTGTGATCTTATAAATAAATATAATTTTTTAAAGTATTATATAAAAATTTGATCACTTCTAAAATATATTTAACCATATTTTTAAAATTTGACTAAATTAAAAATTACTATAATATACAATATATGCTTCGGTGTATAAGTACACTCCAATATCTTACCCTTAAAATTACTGCATGACAAATGAAGCCATAATAATCTATATATCTGTACAATTATATAGAAAGGATTCATTTTGGTAACCATTTTTAGGTCTATCCTAATTGTATTGAAACTTTTTTTCAAGTCCGGAGCAGTATTTATGTATCTATTATTTATTTATTTATTCATTTATATGATAAATCAAATGAGCAAACACCACATAGACGCTGATACCCACGTTCAAGGACAGTTTTCAACCATTAGTACCATTTCAGTTTTCCTCTCCGCGTATGATATTCCCACACTTCGCATAATCTTCCCGTGGACATTTCACTTCGCATTTCAGTTTTTTCTCCCATTTGATGCCTGTTCACAATTCATTTTTGTTCTTCTAAATTTGCCATTGGCATAATGGCTTTGAATGATCTAAAAGTTGGTTTTGATTTGATTGTGTCAGGCTTCATTTTTTTAGTTATGGGGTGTTGCAGTGCTTAAACTAGTAAAAAGTTTGGTTTTGCTTAGCAGATTAACAGAGCCAGCACCAATGGATGTACATTTTTTGCTGTGAAGACCAGCAGAAACCCAGCGCTACCTGATATAATGAAACCGGAAAATATTGCCAAGGTCTTGCCAATTGAGGGTGCATAAACATTATATTGACTTTATATTTCGTCGTGGATTCATAATTTGCGTGGCTAATTCATTGATGGCTTCATGTGTATGTGACACAGAGAGAAAGAGGGGGAAAAAAAACACTACTTCAGTACTGCACGACTGTCGTAAATTGATTGGCTTCATATCCGTTAGTTATCAACAAAATAGACTATTGGAGATATTGTCTTATGGCCAACAGTTAGTCATGATATATGCACTCATATTTACCTTCATTAACATTTGAATTATTTCCTAACATTCTTATTATATTTAAAAGTGAGCTTATTTCCAGTGATAATATTACATCATGGATTCACACTTTGCATGGCTGATTCATTGATGGGTTCAAACTAAATTGGTTAATTCGTTAATGACTTCAATTAGTCATGAAATATGCATTCATATTTACCTTTATTAACATTTGAATTATTTCCTGACAAATAAATCATGTCTAAAATTGGGCATATTTTCACTTATGATGCGTGATAATGTACTTATGGTCTTTTCTGGTCATTTATGTTTACTATTAAAATCATATTTCAACTTTGCATTAATTTTAGTTGTTTTGCTACTATTGTTTTGGTAGGAATGATTGATGCTTGATGAGGTGAAGACAGCCAATGATAGTTTCAAATTCAATTGCCTTGGCATAGTTGCATTCGAGTAGGGTTTTATAGTAGTCCCTGAGGATTTCTAGAACTCCATATGTTAATAGTATATTAGACATTGGAACCAAGAACTAATGAGAAATGGCCACAAGACAACTATATCTTAATTATTGATGACTAGACTTCTCCTTTTTCTCTGTTTTAACTTTTTTTTTTAAATACATGTTAACGAGTCAAAATGTAAAATAAATGATAAAAAAAATAGATAAGTTATAGCACATTGAAGTGAAAAGAAGTGAATAAATAAATTTTGAATAATAAGTTATAATGTATCTTTACCAATTAGTTATCTAATGGCATGGTAACTCTATTGACATAAAATTAGTCATATAATATATAGAGTTTTATTGAATAAATAAATTTTGAATAATTGCAGAGGCCAAATAAGTTAGATACGCCAAATAAGTTAGATAAGTCATGTTAAATATATTTTGAATGAACAAAAGAGAAAACATTCATATTAATCACTAATATAATTTAAAATTTTATTAATCCAATAAAATTCTGTATGTTATATTAAAAATTTTATATCAATATCATAAAAATAAAAAATGCAGTTTCACATGCACTCTCGCTAGTAATAATAATAATAATAATAATAATCTTGATTCTTAGATATGCAATACATTGTGATGATCCATTAGCGGTGAAAGTAGATCAGATTGATCAAATACTCCTAAAGATCCAAACTAAACCAATAAAATTGGTCCGAATTGATTTATTTTTTAGGTGGAACCAAATCAAATCAATTATTATTAGTTCGATTTTGAATTTATGATTTTTCAACCCGATTATTCAAATACCCAATCCAATCACCAAATCAACTATTTTTTTTTATTTCTAATATTTCAAAATTTTACACTTAAATTTTTAATAATATAATCACTTTTTTTTCTTCTTTATTAATATTTGTTTAAAAAATTTACCTATTTATATTATTATTTAATATATTATAATTAAATTTTATATTATTATTAATTGTTATAAAAATAATTTTTTTAAAAAAATATAATTTTTTATTTTTATTGAAAAAAAAATTTAAATTATAAATCAAACTAAATCAATTAAATATGATCATTCGGATCCATAGAATAACCCACGTTACAAATTGAGTGTTAATGACATGGCTAAGATGTATTGGACCAAGAAAATCCTGGGAGAAACGCGAAAACAAAGCCCTCAACGATATCCTCATCCTTACACGTTTCTGTTCGTTCATTGGCCGCACTAACACAATAATATCCCAAACTTTTGTCGCTCGCCTCACTTCCAACTTCAACTTCACACTACAATCTTCATCCATCCAAACACTCCCCACCTTCATTTCCAGATCCCTCTTCCTTTCTTAACCCTCACTTCACTATGGCCACCGTGCTCGAATCCCTCGCCGTCGTTCCTCGCTCCTCCTCCGCCGCCGCTTTCCCTCCGGCCGCCGCCCGCCGCACCTCAGCCAGGTTGCCACACTATTCCGGCCTCAAGCCCAGACCCATAGCCGCAGCTCGCTTCGCCGGCTCGCTGAGTCCCAGGATCACTCCTCGCAGCGGACGCGTCGTATGCGAGGCTCAGGATACCGCCGTTCAAGGTCAGCTTTCGCTTTTTGTTGCCGAAAAACAATTTTTTTTTATCTTTATTTTTGTTGCTTTATTTTTAAATTATTGAATATAAATAGGACAAAATAGACCCTTTTTAATCCTTCTGGCAATATTAGAATGAAATATTTGATTTTCTTTTATATATTTTGAGGTTAGTTTGCTTTTTAGGTTCTATGTGACCTTTTTTTTAAATACTTTGGTTGTGTATACTGTGTTTATGTCGGTTTTTTTCCCTCTGTTTGAGGGACCTGAACTTTATGTATTTGTGATAAGATTATTTTCAATGGAATTAATCTGGTTTGGTTTGTTGGGCTCCTTTTTCCTCCAATATCTGAAATGTCCCCTTTCTTAGTGCTTACATGAAAGGAGAAGGTTGAGTTTGAGTTAGGTTCATTTTTTCTTGTTAGTTCTTTAGGGATCTTGATCACTGAAGATCAAACATTAGGTGTTGGTGTGCTAAGTGCCTAAGCCTGACGAAAAGAAAAATTAAAAAAAATGGAATATGCATGTCAGATCATCTGTATAACTAAATGCCACTAATCGTTTGTACCTATACTATAATAATTTGGGCAACTTGATACATTCTTAAATAAATGTATCTACAAATACATTGATTTAATAATGTACCAAGTTGTTAAAATTGACGGATAACACAAATACATTGATTTAAGAATGTATCAAGTTGTCCGAATTGACAGATAAATTTAAACGGAAGGAGTATTTGATGAGAAAGAACCAGGAGTTTGAATTTGCCAATAGCTATTGTTAGATGCTTTGAGACCAAACTCCAATCAATACTGGCATTCTACCTCATAGTTTTTGTTTTATTGCTTTTGCACTTCTGAGATGTGTATATCATGGGCATGAGAAGGATTTCCATCTCATATTCTCCTCATGACTAGTTTCCTTGCATAGTTGACAGATATGATAAAATCATCTTTAGCAGTGCCTTGATATATATTAAATTGATGGAGTCAATTAGAATAGTTATATAAGGGGGAATGGAGGGATGGTGAAAAAGTTGTGAGGAGTGCATGGATGTAAGAATTTTACACGTATAGTATAATTTAATCATCAATGGAGCTCCTTTATTTTTTGTTTGTCAGGATAAAAGAAATTTCAACTTCTGTTTGTTGCAATAGAAGTTAGGGTGTTTGGTTCAACCATCACCGAGAGAATCGTGAAGGCAAAAGTAGTTCATTAAAATTTGAAATGATTAATCATCTTTTGTTCTGAAAATGTTGTAGACTATTCTATTATATAATATAATGAGATGTCAGATTTGAGGTTAGAGCCTTATACCATTATCATAGTCAGTAATGGATGTATCAATATAAGGTCTCTACACTTAATGGTCTCTATCAATCTAATAATTTCCAAAACATTCTGAATTTACTCTCATCTTCTTGTGTCTAAATCAATTATGTGCGGGAAGAAAGATCAAATTTGAATGGATTGTACATTATTAAGTGTGTCTCTCTCCCACTAAACCTGTTATCGGATAGGATAATGTTTATGGCTTCTCTTTTTCATTGTGCTTATGGCTGGTTCAAGGAAGTTCCTATTTCTGATATGCATAGAGACTGGTCATTCCTGCTGCATTCTTAATATCTTATATGTTTCTTGTTGTATCTGCAAATTTTTTTTATATCAGAGGATATATTATCTTCCCCCTGGTTGTACTTTTCTCCTTTTCTGAGGATATGGATGTATAGATGTTAGGATCTTCTGACATGTTTATCAATCAAAATAATATTTACACTCTTTAAGGGACGAATTTGTTATAAAGTCTGCTGTTGGATTATAAGACTTGGCATACTAACACTGCTGAATAACTTCTTGTTGAAAATAATTTTGAACAAATCAATTGTCGAATATAAACCAGTTGTTTTGTCATAAACTGATCGATATTTCCTTTTGTATGAGAAAGTGTATTATACATTAGTTTTAAAACATTTAGGTAGAGTGCAAAATGATTTTGCACTAATTTGAAAAAAATTTAACCATGATATGGATGATGCAAATTTTCAATCTAATGGAGGATTTCATGAGAAATACATATTATAGAAAGTATTCATTGGTGTAAGATGGATTTTGATTCACACTGTGAATAGATCTCCTCTCATTTCTCGTGGTAACCTCTAAAGTTGATAAATTGATGTATGGCATTGGGAGGTCCAGTTTCACCATTTTGGTTATTGATGAAGCATCAAAAGCATTGGTTTTGTTGTTGTGGTGCTGTTAGGTACCCACGGTTTAATTTGAGCAGTATTTGTAGGGGATCGGCCTCTGATTAATGTGCCTCTAATTAATGTGTACATAGAGAAAGAGAAGTAGTTAAAAATTAGTTTGGAGTAGTTAGTATGTAAGTAATTAGGGAAGGAAAAGGAAGTGGGGGGAATTCAGTCATTGGAACTAAGGAGAGTAATAGTCTCTCGAATACCCTTGGAATTGTAACTTCTTCATATTCTACCTGTGGGTAACTCCAATCTCTAAACTGCTACAATCACTCACTCCCTCTGTCCTTCTTGCTTTATTCTCTGTTTCTTGCTTGCTTTCTGGTCCAGTTCTATCAGATGCATTTGCTGTGTCATACTTTGACACGCAGATGATACATGGCTTTTGTGTATTTTCTTTGCATAAATGAATTTAAGTTGTGCTTATGTGTCTGGTATGCATGCTTTCCATTTCAGCATTGTTCATCATTGTAATCAAATTTGTGTGGATCCTAATGATGCTTTTACACTTCCAGAAAAATTTTGCCTGTTTGGTAGAAACACTAACTGGAATTAAATAAATATCTATTATTGCATATTGCAGTGGCTCCAATTGCTGATGCAAATTGGCAATCGCTTGTCCTTGAATCTGAAACTGCTGTTTTGGTTGAATTCTGGGCCCCATGGTGTGGTCCCTGCCGAATGATACACCCCATAATTGATGAGCTGGCTAAACAATATGTTGGGAAGCTCAAGTGTTACAAACTTAATACTGATGAGAGCCCTTCCACTGCTACTCGGTATGGGATTCGTAGTATACCCACTGTTATGATCTTCAAGAATGGTGAGAAGAAAGATACAGTTATCGGTGCTGTGCCCAAGTCAACATTAACCACGAGCATAGAAAAGTTCTTATGAGGTGGTAAGTAAAGAAGGCCTTTGCTGGATGTAAAGCCATTTTTCCTATTAGCTTCTTCTCTTCGAAGCCCGTGTCTCAAGTTTCGATAATTTGCTCTCTTATGCTCCTGTATAGTTATCGGATGCAACCTTATTTTCTGTTTTCTTAGATTATTCTAGTGACCAATGTGCTAAGTAAATTTGTGATTAATTTATAACATGTTTTAAATTGATTTTACATCTTTGGCTTCTGCTTCTTTTCAACTTTCTTTGAACATTGTTGTTTGCTGACTTTTGGCGTATGAGTATAAGACAAATTAGATAATTTAACCCATAGTTACCAAATTCGCTCATGCCCCTCCATACTGTGTACCAATTTGCGCTTACTGGATCGCGGTTCTTCTGCAATCTGGTATGCTATGGAATGCCATCGGGATTGCTGTGAGAGACACGGCTGGCAGCCATGGAAGATTAGGATGGATACAGAGAGAGAGAGAGAGAGAGAGAGAGAGACGGACCACAGCCATGGAAGATGGACATGGATGCAGTTTGTGACAGAGAGAGACGCCCAACAGCCATGGAAGATTGAGATGTATGCAGTGAGAGAGGAAGAGGCGGACAACAGCACTGATAAATGAAAATAGAGAAAGGAAGAGACGGCTGCAATGCAAGGAAGAAGAAAGGTTGTGACATCAATGAAAATGCAAACGGGTTTTTTTTAACGTTAAAGCCCATGGTTTTCTTTTTTCATATATAAGATAACTCATGCAACTTCGTTAACACCTTTTTTTTTTTTTAATTAAATGTAAATCGACCCTTCTGCAGAGTTTATGCTAATTTTTTTTTATAATTTTAAATGCTATAAAAATTTTTTTGACGTTTTAATTTTTTATTTTTTTTATGATTTTTAAAAGAAATATATTAAGAGCGTGCCAATCTGTATACCAAAGCGTACGGCAAACCCGAATAGCGTGCCATCTAAGTATTACCCCCCACGTACCATATATTTGGCAAGGTAGCGTACCCGAGCCCATACTGAAGATTATTACTTATTAGGTAACTATGATTTAATCTAACATTTGTTAGGTCTTCGGGATATGAAGTGGATTGTTGGGACTTTTTTTAACATTAATTCTATGGTGCATTTGCTTGAAGTGCAACACATGCATCTTTAAGATTGTCTCCTTGCCCATAACTTTGCCCGAGGATAGGATTATGATTTTGGCTCCTCTTGGGTATTTTTGCCCATGGATGTTCGCATGTGTTGTTATCATCCATAGGCGGAGGGATTCGGTAGCTCAGCTACATTCATAGTTGACTTGTTAGAGGGTCAGTTGTATGGTAATATAGATCAACACTCTTGGTTCTTAGGGAACCAAGGCATGTCACAATGTCAACTCGAAAATTGGCTTCTATTATCTTGTTTGTTCCATAGGGTCTGGTAGATACACACAGCACCATAGTTAAGTTGTTTTGATGTTTATCCCACCTGCATTTGCATGTGACCCTATCCCTTTTCGTATGTTTCATGTTAATTGTTCTTGGAATCACACATAAAATGGAGAACCAATTTGTATGGCTAATACAAATTGGAAATTGTGTAAGAGGAAATAAGATTCATCTCTTGTATCTATTGCCAATTTGGAGAGACCTTTTGAACAAGAGGAAATAAAGCAGGCAATTTGGAGTATGGATAAAAATAAGGCACTAGGTCTTGATAGCCTCACTGCTTGTTTTTCCAAGTCTATTATTGGGCTATCATTAAAGCTTTCTTTTGAAGGTGTTTGAGGAATTCCATAGGAATGGAAACATTGGTGTTAAATGTTAACTCTACCATTATCACCTTGGTTCCTAATCAACCTTGTTAATAGTTTGTATACAATTATTACCAAGGTTCTTTCTTTCTATCCGCTTGAGTGATGTTTTAGGAGACACTATTTTGGAGAATCAGAGTGCTTTTGTTGATGGAAGGCAAATCTTAGATGTTGCTTTGATTGCCAATGAAGTGGTGGATGATATAAGGAAAAGGTCAAGATGGTCTTGCTTTCAAGTTAGACTTTGAGAAAGCTTAGGATAGGGTTAGTTGGAGCTTTTTTGACAAAGTGTGTAACACCTTAATAGTCTCATACTATAATTAAGTTATATTATAGAATTACTAATTGTTACTTTTGCTCGCAGAACTAACTACACCATTTGCAATTACTTTATACAAAAAATAAGGGTAAATCTTTTTCTTTTTCGAATAACAACGGAAGTAACCTTTTGGGAAACAAGATCTATGAGCGTGTCGTAAATGTATAATACTGAATGTCGCTATCTCATACATGCAGTGCAATAAAACAAATAAAGGCAACATAAAGAATAATCATCTAGAGTAATCGTAATATCATTCCACAACCAACGCATAGTTAATAGTAGAGTAACAAGTCATACATGATAAGTAGTGGATCCAATATCTATTGTCGGCCTTACAAAAAAACCCTAACTAAATTGTTCCAGACTAGGATTAGGAAGCCTAATTCAGCCTCCATACTGAAGTCTGACCTAATCAAGGTCGATCTCGGGCCCATAAACCACTCCATGGGACTTAACTCGAAGGCCCCATATGTTTGGCCCAACCTTCCAACACAAGGATAGGTCGGCTAAACGAAATCCACGATTGTAATGGGATATGCACTCACCTAACGTGATGCCACCCAATTCGAATTCTCTAATTGACCCCATGTCGTTGATCGTCCCGAAATCCTCTCTTAGATTATGAAGTCTCCCATATCTTCTCAACTAACTATCTATACAAATAGGTGTCCAATTATTGAACTCAGGTAAAATCTTGACCACCACCCACTACCTCTTGCACTCATTGACTTGAGTGTCAAAGTCCTTGCAGGTACCCCCACTACCATGGAATCTCATCTTTAACAGCCTAACACCAGATTGGAGCAGCCTGGGGTCCCAATTATAGTTCGGACTTCCTGTCAGGTAACCCACTTCTGAACATTGGCGCTGTCTATGGGGACCCAAGTGCTGCTTCTTGTCGCTCCATGGCAAACACAATAACCAATGTCATTTCACCCAAGGCATGAAATCACAGCGGCACACAGCCCGCAAGCAACCATCAACAGCTGATAGATGGTCATACAGCTTCTGATTCAGCTTTGGACACCAGCAACCACTGTCACGAGTAGAATTCAATGGCTCATGGCTCTCTCATCTTGGCCACAGGAAACTTAGTAGCCTCTGGGGTGTAGCTCCGCCCTCAAGCCAACCCTGACCTGTTCACCAAAATGGCGGCCCTAATGCGGGAATAAGCCACCTACATTCGGAAATTATAACAAAACTTGGACTGCATGAAGGATGCTGACCGAAGATGCCATTGTGAATGGCATTGGCGACATCAGAGGAGCCCAGAACACAACAAAGGACGAAGTTCAAGAGAACATAGTCGTAAAGCCAAACGCCAGCACCGAGGAAACTCACAATGATGGAGTATTATCGATAACCATAGAGAACCTCGAGTGGAACCTACCTGACATCACCCGGAACACTCCGAATCTCGACCTCTCCTCGGGTATGTGGATCAGAGTTCAAGGTATGGCTCAAAACATTACGAGGACCCCGTGGATGGCAACGACACGCCATTCTTCGACTACATCATGGAAACTCAACCCCCAAAAAGTTTTAAGCCCCTGTCCCACATCGAGCCCTATGATGAGAGCACTGATCCCCAAGTGCACATGGATTCTTTCAAGTCAAGGATGGCCCTAGCTAGAGTCTCAAACCCAGTTAAGTGCCAAGCATTCTCAATAACTTTGAAAAAAGCAGCACTCAAGTGGTTCAACTCTCTTCCACCTAGGTTGATCAACCAAATTTCCGACCTTGCCTCGCTATTCTTGGCTCACTTCACTACTAAGAAGTTCAAACCAAAGCCAGTTTCCAGCCTCTTTGGATTATGCCCACAGAAAAATGAGTCGCTCCGAGATTTCCTCGAGCGATATAATACCAAAACTTTACTCATTGAAGAATTACAGAGTCAAGCAGTAATTCTCACATTGTTAAATGGACTACGACCTGCGCCTTTTAAAACTTCATTGTCAAAAAGGCCACCGTAATCCCTCGAAGAAATACAGATAAGAGCTGAGAAATACATTTTCCTCAAAGAAACCAAGAAAGCCATAGCTAACTCAGGGAGGCACCAATCCAACAAGAAAGCCGGTGGTCAAGATGAGTGCTCGAGGAAGGACATACATTCTAGAGCCGGTAAATACAATGAGTATACCCCCTTAATGTATCCCTCTCTAAGCTGTTCCGAGAAGTTGGTCAGTTCAAAAAGTTTCCCAAGCCAAAAAATCTCAAAATGAGGGCCAACACAAATAAGTCCTTGTTTTACGAATACTACAATGGCTTCAGACACAGAATGAAGGATTGCCACGATCTCCGAGATGCTGTAGAGCAGCTAATGAGGGAAGGTAGATTGGCCAAGTACGTGGCTTCCCAAAGAAGTCCACAAAGAAGACGAGCGTTCAATCAAGGGGATGAAGAAAGGTGGAATCCGAGGAGCCAAAGAACCTTGGAACCGGTAAGGAAAAGACAATGATGAGGAAGAACCAATTATCAAGACTATCAACGTCATAGCCGAAGGCTTTGCCATTGGCAGAACGATGAAATCAATTCGAAAAAAGGCTCAATGTGTCCTCAAGGAAGATAAAAAAGCCAACGTCGATATTACTGACTACACCGGAGATAATCTTTTCCAACTCAGACTTGGAAGGCATGACTCCTGGACACGATGACTCCATAGTGATTTCTGCCATAATGGTTAATGCTGAAGTAAAAAGAGTGCTCATTGACCAAGGGAACTTGATAGATATTATATTCCAAGACGCTTTTGATAAGCTCGGACTTAAGAACACTAACCTCCAAACACACAAAGAGGAATTGATCAGTTTTTCTAGGGAAAGGATGCACCCCGAGGGGGTTGTCACTCTTCACTTAACCTTGGGATCCCAGCTTCAAACATGGACAGTTAAAGTCGATTTCTTAGTTGTCGACTGTCCCTCAACCTACAATGCTATACTCGAAAGGCTGATGTTGAATAAGATAGGTGTTGTTATCTCAACGGCGTCCTTAACCATGAAGTTTTTCACCAATGGAGGAGAAAATGCCTTAGTAAAAGCAGATCAAGTCACAGCTTGGCGATGCTACAATGCTATCCTCGAAATCCAAAAACGAAGGAAGCAAGTATATCACGACAGCTCTCGATTCCTCAAACGTCATGATGGTAGATCTGGATACAAGGAAGGTTGAAAGAGGAAGACTCGAGCCGGACGGAGAATTAGAAGAAGTTCAAATCTGTAACAAACTTGGACAAACAACTCGAATCAACAAAGATCTCCCTACCTTGTTGAAGTAAGATATAATTACCTTCTTGAAGTCCAACATGGATTTATTCGCTTGGACTACGACAGACATGCCCGAAATCGACCTAGATTTCATGTCCCATCGGTTCTCTATGTTCCCTGGAGCCAGAGCTGTAGCTAAAAAAAGAAAGAAGAATAATGAGCCTAGATAGAGCCCTCGCAATCTAGGAGCAAATCCAAAAGCTTCCTAGACTCTGGGTTCGTACGTGAGATAGTATATCCGACCTGGTTATCTAATGTCGTCATGGTCAAAAAGTTGAATGAGAACTGATGTATGTGCGTCCATTACACCGACATGAATAAAGCCTGCCCAAAGGATCCCACCTCGTTGCCAAGCATAGATGGGTTAATGGATGCCGCCTCCGGCTTCCGATTCCTCTTTTCTATGGACACCTACTCAAGGTATAACCAGATCCCGATGCACCACCTTGATGAAGAGAAGACAACATTCATAACTCCAATAGCTAACCATTGTTACAAGGTTATGCCATTTGGGTTTAAGAATGCAGGAGCCACATACCAAAGGCTCATGAACAAAGTATTCGCGAAGCTCATAGGAAGTTTGATGGAAGTTTACATCGACGACATGTTGGTCAAGACCAAGAAGGAAGAAAGTCTTCTTTTCGACCTCAAAGTAGTGTTCGGTCGCCTCCGACAACAAAACATGAGATTGAACCCACATAAATATGCGTTCATTGTGGAAGCTGAAAATTCCTAGGGTTCAGGCTCACACATCAGAGAATAAAAGTAAATCTCAATAAGTGTCGAGCTATCCTAGAAATGAAAAGCCTAACAATAGTGAAAGAAGTACTGTAACACCCTACTAATTTAATGTTATGCTTAAGTCATAGCATGAAATTAAGTAGATTGTGTTACCGTGTTAATACTCCGCTTACGTTTCCTTTTCCGTATCACTTTTTTTTTGTAACAGAAGAAACGGAGCGCTGTATAATGAATGTGACAAAGTTTAATACATCACAACAGAAAAGACAAGAACCAATAACATATATGCCGTCATCTGTACATGTGTGTGTGTATATATATATATATATATAGGAAGCCACTGCTTCAGTTTTTGTACAAATTTCAAAATAGGATACAAAAGTGGGGCCGGTATACCAAAAAGACATAAGGTCCGTATCAGTCAAAATGATCCTATGGGGTCCTCAGAGGACATTTCAAACCTACTGCTAAACCTGCTGCTAAGTCTATGACCTAAACATGTGTACTGTCAAAAGAGGGTCATGCTTTATAACGCCACCTATGGTTGACCTACTCAGTCAGATAGCCGTTGCCCATGCCAAGCCCGGCTAGTGAGTAGTCTGCACTGGGTCTTGAGGAGGAGGATGCTGAGCTGGTAGCCTCTTAAAGTTCGCTATCGGAGCTGAGCGGGATGTCAGGTACCACCTGCGGAGGTGACTCTAGTGTAGGGTTAGTAGGGGCTATAGGTGCTACGGGTGTAGGAGGTGCTGGGGGAGGGTGTGTCGCGTGTAAAGGGACTGCAAAGTAAGGGGCAGCAGGATCAAAAGCAAGATAGAGTAAAGGGACGGCAGAGTTCCTATCACTGAAAAGGTAAAGATGAAATTGGCAAGAGCCAGCTATATATAGTGAGCTCACTGCGGGGTCGTGGTGGAGCTGCAAGTCTGGAATCTCAATGAAGAGGGTAGCCATCGAGTCCATCGTCCACGTCTAAGAATGAGGCGGAAATGCAAAACGAGGTGAGAATTTTGAAGAAATTCTCAATAGGGTTCGCGTATGGTGTTTAACTGACATTGCGTTCATTCTCAGTTGCCTCAGTTTTTATGCAATTATGAAAACATGAGTTCAAACAAAACTATTTTCAATAAGTTTAAGAAAACATCTGGTCCGAGGCAAGATTCAGTTTTACTTAAGATAGCATAAGAAACAAAGTAGATTACTAATAGTAAAACATAGAATAAAGAGCAGGATAAATAAACATACAGCGGTAAGTAAATATAACAAATAAACTGTAAACATCTTGTAATGACTGTTCAATGAAATCATGCGCTTGATGTAATCATGCAAATCTTATTCTTGAACCTTTCTTCATAAACTTTTTCATTCCTCTTAAACTTTTCCATTACTTGGTCCCCTGGGAGTTCTTGGCCATTTTAGACTCCTAGGTAATAGTCTGCTTTTCAGGATCAAGCTCGTTCTTATACAGGAATGCCGGGTTTACTTTTCCTGACCTCCCCACCGATTTATTCCCTTTAACTTTATTCCAGGGTTGGCCCAAGTTTCATGGAACTTTCATCATAACATAGTCTTTAGGTTCATCATAACATAACTTTTATAACTTTCTTGAAAATGCACATGTATATCATAACTCATGCATAGGTCTTACCGAGATTTCAGCGGCATAACGGAACATGTCCGCTTCCCTATGAATAGTGCCAGTACATTAAAACACCAATTTCTCATATAAGTCACAATATTGCATACATAATTCATCATTGAACTCATAGAAGCATTAGTCCCATTAAGGCAGAGTTATAGCCTTAACATAATCATTCAACCTGATTTTTGTAAATCAAGCCATAACTTCTATTTAACTCATTGGGAACTCAATTTTGGATATGTTAAAGTTTTATGTGTCTATTCTCTAACCTCTTTAGTCCCATCTAATTTTGATAAGTGTAGCTCAAGTTATTGAGGTTTTATACACTTAAAAGTAAAAATCCACTAAAAATCGAAAACTAATTCAAATCATACGAAATTGGTCTCATATAGAAGCTAACAGGGCAAACTTTCATTTTCAAAAAGTTCCATTGCATTTGGCTTAGTAGGGCTCGAGTTATAAGCCCTGAAATCTGACCCTCCTGAACTGCCCTGTTCTAGCCTGGATTGGACATAGGGCAACTTCTTTGAATCACTGGGAACAATTGAGATGGTAACAAACCTAGGATTTCTTTGTAGGATGTTCTCCTCTTTCTAACAAAATTAGTTTCACTCAATTTGGAGTTGTGTAGGGTGAGTTACACCCTTTTCAACTCACACTGCCCGGATGAATATCCTGATTTCTAGGTCAAACTTCAAAAATTCATATCTCTCTCAATATTAATCCAATGGCCTTATATGATATATGTATGGAAAGACCTGAATGTCTAGTTTCATAAAAAAATAGTCTCATTGGATTTAATTGGATGTAGGCAGAGCCATACACTCCGCCGTACGGACTACCGAGGGTTTTTGGTTTCCCAGCACTTCAGCTCTTCCTATCTTCATTCTTTCTTGCTTCCAATTCGAATTTAATCTCACAAACAGCCAATAAACCAGCCATATATCATCATAATCAATCAATCAACACATCAAAGATTGAGAAAATAAGCCACCACCAGTCATCCAAGAATCAGAAAATCAAGCAAGAAATAAACCTCTACCTCTTGTTATGTGATTAAGCTTGAGTTTGGAAATACAACTTGGTTGAACTTGGAAGTTGGATGAAGTTGGGTGAGTGAAAAAGAGAAAAGAGAGCTGAACAAGGGAGAGGGCAACATAGAAATGGGGCTGAAGGAGAGAAAGAATGAGTTATATAAGCTTGAGGTGGTAGTTGGCTTTGTGAGTCTTGATTGGCTAAAATTTTGTGGGCAAAGTTCAGCCATGTCTTCCTCTTTTGTGACAAAATTGCTCTCCACGTTGCCTAAGGAGTGGAACTCGCTTCCATTGTATCTGAAAATTACATCAGAACTCGTGCTCTCCTTAAAGTCGGAACTCATGCGCATTTCGAATTTTGGAGACGAAATTGGAACTCGAAAATATTGTCTGATTTATTCGAAACTTGAAAGCAAAGATCAATTTCGGAAATCGTACAGCATCCAATCACTTAAACCCAGAAGTCGGGGACGTTACGTTAACTTGAATCGATTCTAATCAAAACATTAATCTTATGTACCAGGAAATCGGAACTTATAAAATCTCAGAACTCCAAACTTTATCTCAAAAGTCGGGAAAATCATAGAAATGAAAAGCTCTTGGTAATAAACTCGAGATCAGAACTCGTGCAAATTTTGGTCGAACTTGGAAACCAATTCAGAGATCTAATCTCGTGCCCACTTCTGGTTGAGATAAACTCGGATGTCGGATTTCGTGTCCATTCTAAATCACCTAAGGTCAGAACTCATATATTATGTATTTCGAAGCATAAGGTTGGAAATCGGAAAATCAAGCCAATCCATTATTAAGTCGAAAATCGAAAATCCTTGGTATGAGGTCGGAAATCAGGATGTTACATTACCACCCTCCTTAAAAAAATTTTGTCCTCAAAATTTAGTATCTGAGAATAGTTCAGGATACTCTCTTCGCATGTCTAATACCAGTTCCCAAGTGTAGTCTTCAGTATCTTCTTTTCCTCATGCTATCTTTACTAGCTGCACGGATTTGTTTCGAAGTTGTCTGCTGCTTCTATCTACTATTCGTGTTAGCTGTACATGGAAAGTCAGGTCCTCCTTTAACTTTATTGATTCGGGTTCTAGCACGTGTGTTAGGTCAGGCTGATATCTTCTAAGTTGAGAAACATGGAAAACATCATGAAGGTTTGACAATTGTGGAAGCATAGCAACTCGATATGCAACTGCTCCAATTTGCTTCAGGATTTGGAAGGGACCAATAAAGCAAGGACTTAGCTTCTTGACCTTAATGGCTCTGCCTATCCCCGTTGTAGGTGTAACTTTTAGAAATACATGGTCTCCTTCTTGAAATTCTAGGGGTTTCCTCCTGGTATCCGCATAACTCTTCTGACGGATTTGAGTGGTAAGCAACTTATTCCGTATTTTCTTGATCTGCTCAGTGGTTTGCTTAACTAGATCAGGCCCTAATAGAGTTGATTCTCTTGTTTCATACCAACACAGTGGAGATTGGCACTTCCGTCCATACAATGCTTCGTAAGGAGCCATGCCGATGCTAGCGTGATAGCTATTGTTATATGCAAATTCGGCCAGCGGCAAGTATCGATCCCAATTCCCACATTGCTTCAATATATAGGCTCACAGCATCTAAGGTTTGAATTATTCTTTCTGTTTGACCATCCGTTTGCGGATGATATGCAGTGCTTAGGCACAACTTAGCACCAAATGCCTTTTATAAGGCTCCCCAAAATCGTGAGGTAAATCTTGGATCCCAATCGGAGACGATAGTTGAAGGGGCCCATGTAGCCTGATAATCTCTTGGATATACAGTTGAGCCAATTTTTCCAACTGATAATTTGCTTGAATGGGTAAAAAGTGAGCAGATTTAGTTAATCTATCCACAATAACCCATATGGCATCATATTCGGTTGGTGTTCTTGGTAATCCCATTACAAAATCCATGGAGATACTCTCCCATTTTCACTCAGGGATTTCCAAGGGTTGCAACATACCAGAGGGTTTTTGATGTTCTGCTTTCACCTGCTGATAAGTCAAGCACTTGCTTACGAAGCTTGCCACGTCTGACTTCATGCCTGGCCACCAAAACATTTTCTTGAAGTCTTGATACATTTTGGTAATGCCAGGATGTATGGTGAATTCACCCTTATGTGCTTCTTCCAAGATTTTCCTCCGGAGATCATTTCCCTCAGGCACACACACCCTGTCGTGACATCACCATATGCCCTCTTTATCTTGGGCAAAATCCGTCAGTTTCCCTAATTGCACAAGATGAATTGTATGTTGAAAATTAGCATCCTGCTATTGTGCCTGCCGAATCTGTTCCTTAAAGCTACTGGCTATCTTAATTTGATGTAGTTGAAGGGTCTTGGGAGTTGTAAGGATTCCCAAATTAAGATTTCGGAAGCTTTCAATAAGTTCCATCTCCTTAATTATCATCCAGGCTACAATTAGATATTTCTTACTCAAAGCATCTGCCACAACATTTGCCTTGCCTGGGTGGTACTTCAATTCAAATTCATAGTCCTTAAGAAGTTCCATCCACCTTCACTGCCTCATATTTAGTTCCTTTTGATCAAAGAGATATTTCAAACTCTTATGATCAGAAAAGACCTCGAACCTTACACCATACAGGTGATGTTTCCATATCTTCAAAGCAAATACTACTACTGCTAATTCAAGGTTGTGAGTAGGATAATTCCTTTTGTGTGGCTTTAATTGTCGAGAGGCATAAGCGACTACGTTTCTAGCTTGCATCAACACACATCCTAATCCTTGCTTGGACTCATCACAATAGACCTCAAATGGTCCATGAGGGTCTAGTACGGCCAAAACTGGTGTCGTAGTCAATCTTCTCTTCAAGTCTTGAAAACTCTATTCACACTCCGGTGTCCATTCAAATGGAGCATTCTTCCTGGTTAGCTTGGTCAATGGCAAGGCTATACGAGAGAAATCCTTAACGAATCGCCTGTAATATCTAGCTAAGCCCAAAAAACTCCTGACTTTAGTGACTGTAGTCGGCCTTTCCCAATTTAGAACTGCTTCTACTTTGCTGGAATCCACCCAGATTCCTTCATAGGACACTACATGGTCGAGAAATTTCACTTCTTTCATTCAAAATTCACATTTGGATAACTTAGCATAGAGTCTCTTTTCTCTTAAGATTTGTAGAACCAATCACAAGTGTTCTGCATGCTCTCGCTCCGTCTTCGAGTAGACAAGTATGTCGTCGATGAAAACCACTACAAACTTGTCCAAATATGGGCGGAATATCCGATTCATGTAATCCATGAATACTGCTGGTGTGTTTGTCAATCCAAACAACATCACGGTATACTCATAGTGTCCGTAACAAGTTCGAAAAGCTGTCTTAGGGATATCTTGTTCTCGAACTCGTATTTGATGATATCCGGAACGTAAATCGATCTTGGAAAATACTGTTGCACCTTGTAGCTGGTCCATGAGATCATCAATCCTTGGCAGTGGATATTTATTCTTAATTGTCACCTTATTCAGCTGCCGATAATCCATGCATAGGCGCATGCTCCCATCCTTCTTCTTAACCAACAAGACTGGAGCTCCCCATGGCGACGCGCTTGGTCGTATGAATCCTTTTTCCAAAAGATCTTCAATGTGTCTCTTTAGTTCTGTCAGCTCTAAAGGTGACATTCTATACGGAGCTATAGATATTGGTCCCGCACCTGGAACCAATTCGATGGTGAACTCTATCTCTCTCTCAGGAGGGAATTCAGGAATATCTTCTGGAAAAATATCAGGATATTCCTTAACAATCGGGATCTCCTCTAGTTTCTGCTCAACTTCCGTCACATTAGCTGACAAGAGGATGTATCCTTGACTCTTTGACCCACTATAGTTTACTAATAAAGGGTTCAGATAGAAGAGTGTCGAGGCTTGGGATTTAGAAGATGAGACAGAGGGGAATATCATCGTATTATCAGAATAATTGAGCATGACTCGATTGGCAGAAAGCTAGTCCATGCTTAGAATTATGTCCGGTCCAGAGAGAGGGAGGCAAATCAAATTGGTTGCAAGGGCTCTACCCTCAATTTGAAGAGGAACATTGATGCAAATTTGACTAGTTCTAACAGGTTCATTGGTAGGAGTAGAAACCAGTAAATCATAAGGCAACTCAGAGATTAGTAATCGCAAAATAGCCACACAATCATGAGAAATAAATGAGTGGGAGGCATCCGAATTATAGAGTACAGTTAGAGTCTCACCGTCAACTTCACAGGTACCTTGAATTAGTCCCTTGGACTTATTAGCTTCCTCTGCATCCATCGTAAAAACTCGTCCTTGACGTTGTGGTCGAGACGGCTATGGTGGATTTCTTGTCGGACACTCATAAATTTTGTGGCCTGGCTTGCCACACCCATAGCAGACATTCTGGCCTGCCAAACACGGTCGATCACCGTGATTCCTACTGCACTTTGTGCAAGTTGGATTCGGAAGAGGCCTTTGAGGCTGCTTGCCTTTGTTGCCTGCCGGCGAAAATCTCCTCTACTATTGAAAATTGGGCTTGAATCTTTAGCCTTGCGGGGCCAACCCTTTCCTGAAACCACCACCAAATGCCTTAGCTACAGCCAGTTTCAAATTGCAATCTTCCACAAAGTTGGCATTTATTCACTAACGTGGGGAAATCTTTAATCTCCATTGGCCCTATTGCGGTAAGCATATCTTCTCGTAACCCTCCTTCAAACTTGATGCACTTCCAGGCTTCATCTGGGCTCCTCTGATAAATTGTAGAGAATTTGCACAGCTCTTCAAATCTGGCGATATATTCGGATACTATCCGATTTCCTTGACGCAATTGCATAAACTCGAGCTCCTTAGCATTTCGAACCGAAGCAAGAAAGTACTTTTGGTAGAACACATCTTTAAACACCATCCAAGTAACTATGCTCTGAGATTCTTCAAACAGTCTTCGTATGCCGTTCCACCAAAACTCGGCATCTCCTTTGAGCATATAGGTGGCAAAAGTCACCTTCTGATGATCTGAGCAATCTAGGACAGAGAAAATCTTCTCCAAAGCTTGGATCCATTCGTCAGCTTTATCAGGGTCATACACCCCTCGGAAGTTGGACGGATTTGCCTTTCTGAACTTAGCAAATTTAAAGTAATCCAGGTTGGTTCCTGGGCCATGAGGGTTTCCTTCACAGCTTGCTGCAGCTCGCCTACCTAGCTGATTCATCATCTAGTGAGCTGCTGTGGCCTGTTCCCGCATCGCTTAAGCCATTTCTCATACCGTGTCCAGAAGGTTAGCAGGATCCTCTTGAGCAGGTTCTGTGCGTGGTCTACCTCGCCTTCCGGAAGCCATTAAGTTCTGAGCACACAAAACAAAAGTTATTGAGTTGATCAGGCTCAACACTAGGTCTAATGTGCTAGTAAATAATAGCTTACACGGTCAGGCACTTTTCACACATGCAAATTTATATCTCAACCATACAGACGAGATTTAGTGCATGTTATCAACTAAAAATACAGAATATGCATGAAGCATAGTCAGTCCAATCCTCAGGCCTTAGCTAGGATGAACTGCTCTGATACCAAAAATGTAACACCCTACTAATTTAATGTTATGCTTAAGTCATAGCATGAAATTAAGTAGATTGTGTTACCGTGTTAATACTCCGCTTACGTTTCTTTTTCCGTATCATTTTTTTTTTTTTGTAATAGAAGAAACGAAGGGTTGTATAATGAACGTGACAGAGTTTAATACATCACAACAGAAAAGACAAGAACCAATAACATATATGCCATCATCTGTATATATATATATATATATAGGAAGCCACTGCTTCAGTTTTTGTACAAATTTCAAAATAGGATACAGAAGTGGGGTAGGTGTACCAAAAAGACATAAGGCCCGTATCAGTCAAAATGATCCTATGGGGTCCTTAGAGGACATTTCAAACCTACTGCTAAATCTGCTGCTAAGTATATGACCCAAACATGTGTATTGTCAAAAGAGGGTCATGCTGTACAACGCCACCTGTGGCTGACCTACTCAGTCAAATAGCCGTTGGCCATGCTAGGCCTGGCTGGTGAGTAATCTGCACTGGGTCCTGAGAAGGAGGATGCTGTGCTGGTAGCCTCTTAAGGGTCGCTCTCAGAGCTGAGCGGGATGTCAGGTACCACCTGCGGAGGTGACTCTGGTGCAGGGTCAGCAAGGGCTGCAGGTGCTATGAGTGCAGGAGGTGCTGGGGGAGGGTGTGCTGCGTGTAAAGGGATCGTAAAGTAAAGGGCAGCAGGATCAAAAGCAGGATGGAGTAAAGGGACGGCAGAGTTCCTATCACTGAAAAGGTAAAAACGAAAATGGCAAGAGCCGGCTATATACGGTGAGCCCACTGCAGGGTCGTGGTGGAGCTGCAAGTCTGGAATCTCAATGAAGAGGGTAGCCGTCGAGTCCATCATCCACGTTTAAGAATGAGGCGGAAATGCAAAACGAGGTGAGAATTTTGAAGAAATTCTCAGTAGAGTTTGCGTATGGTGTTTAACTGATATCACGTTCATTCTCAGTTGCCTCGATTTTTATGTAATTATGAAAACATAAGTTCAAACAAAACTATTTTTAATAAGTTTAAGAAAACGTCTGGCCTGAGACAAGATTCAGTTTTACTTAAGATAGCATAAGAAACATGGAATACTAATAGTAAAACATAGAATAAAGAGCAGGATAAATGAACATACAACAGTAAGTAAATATAACAGATAAACTGTAAACATCTTGTAATGACTGTTCAATGAAATCATGCGCTTGATGTAATCATGCAAATCTTATTCTTGCACCTTTCTTTATAAACTTTTCCATTCCTCATAAACTTTTCCATTACTTGGTCCCTTGGGAGTTTTTGGCCATTTTAGACTCTTGGATAATAGTCTGCTTTTCAGGATCGAGCTCGTTCCTATACAAGAATGCCGGATTTACTTTCCCACCTCCCCACCGATTTATTCCGGGGCTGGCCCAAGTTTCATGAAACTTTCATCATAACATAGTCTTTAGGTTCATCATAACATAACTTTCATAACTTTCTTGAAAATGCACATGTATATCATAACTCATACATAGGTCTTACCGAGATTTCGGCGGCATAACGGACCGTGTCCGCTTCCCCATGAATCGTGCAAGTACATTAAAACACTAATTTCTCATATAAGTCACGACATTGCATGCATAATTCATCATTGCACTTATCGAAGCATTAGTCCCATTAAGGTAGAGTTATAGCCTCAACTTAATCATTCAACCCGATTTTTGTAAATCAAGCCATAACATCTATTTAACTCATCTGGACCTCAATTTTGGATATGTTAAAGTTTTATGTGTCTATTCTCTAATCTCTTTAGTCCCATCTAATTTTGGTAAATATAGCTCAAGTTATTGAGGTTTTATCCCGGCCTGCCCTGTGGCTGACTAGAATCGGACACTTAAAAGTAAAAATCCACTAAAAATCGAAAACTAATTCAAATCACACAAAATTAGTCTTATATAGAAGATAACAAGGCAAACTTTCATTTGCAAAAAAATTTGATTCCATTTGGCTTAGTAGGGCTCGAGTTATAAGCCCTGAAATCTGACCTTCCTGAACTACCCTGTTCTAGCCTAGTTTGGATATAGGGCAATTTCTTCAAATTACTGGTAACAATTGAGATCGTAACGAACTCGAGATTTCTTTGTAGGATGTTCTCCTATGTGTAAGCTTTCTAAAAAAATTGGTTTCACTCAATTTGGAGTTGTGTAGGGTAAATTACACCCTTTTCAACTCACACTGCCCGGGTGAATGTCTTGATTTCTAGGTCGAACTTCAAAAATTCATATCTCTCTCAATATTAATCCAATGGCTTTATATGATATATTATGAAAAGCCCTGAATGTCTAGTTTCATAAAAAAATAGTCTCATCGGATTTAATCAGCTGCAGGCAGAGCCGCACACTCCGCCGAACGGACTGCCGAGGGTTTTTGGTTTCCCAGCACCTCAGCTCTTCCTATCTTCATTCTTTCTTGCTTCCAATTCGAATTTAATCTCACAAACAGCCAATAAACCAGCCATTTATCATCATAATCAATCAATCAACACATCAAAGATTGAGAAAATAAGCCACCTCCAGTCATCCAAGAATCAGAAAATTAAGCAAGAAATAAACCTCTACCTCTTGTTATGTGATTAGGCTTGAGTTTGGAAATATAACTTAGTTGAACTTGGAAGTTGGATGAAGTTGGGTGAGTGAAGAAGAGAAAAGAGAGCAGAACAAGGGAGAGGGCAACGTAGAAATAGGGCTGAAAGAGAGAAAGAATGAGTTATATAAGCTTGAGGTGGTAGTTAGCTTTATGAGTCTTGATTGGCTGAAATTTTGGAGGCAAAGTTCAGCCATGTCTCCCTCTTTTGTGACAAAATTGCTCTCCACGTCGCCTAAAGAGTGGAACTCGCTTCCATTGTATTTGAAAATTACATCGGAACTCGTGCTTTCCTTAAAGTCGGAACTCGTGCGCATTTCGAATTTTGGAGACGAAATCGGAACTTGGAGATATTGTCTGGTTTATTAAAAACTTTGTAGCAAAGTCGGATTTCAGAAATCGTACAGCACCCAATCATTTAAACCCGGAAGTCGGGGACGTTACATTTACTTGATCGATTCTAATCAAAACATTAATCTTATGTACCAGGAAATCTGAACTTATAAAATCTTGGAACTCCAAACTTTATCTTGGAACTCGGGAAAATCATAGAAATGAAAAGCTCTTGGTAATAAACTCGAGATCAGAACTCGTGCAAATTTTGGTCGAACTTGGAGACTAATTCAGAGATCTGAGCTCGCGCCCACTTCTGGTTGAGATAAACTCGGATGTACATTATTATATATTTCGAAGCATAAGGTCGGAAATCGAAAAATCAAGCCAGTCCATTATTAAGTCGGAAATCAGAAATCCTTGGTATGAGGTCGGAAATCGGGACGTTACAAGTACAATGTCTCACTGGAAGAATTGCTTCCTTCCAAGATTCATGGTTACGTCTGCTTGAAAAGCCATTCCCTTTTTCTCTCTCTTAAAAAAGGAGAATATCTTTGAATGGACGCCAAAGTGTGAAGCCACTTCGACAAGTCCAAAAAGTACCTCTCCTGCCTTCGATATTAAGTAAGCCAGAAGCCTGGAAGCCCTTGTTTTTGTACCTCTCAGTGAGCAATGCGGCCATAGCTGGGGCATTGGTCAGGGAAGATTCCTGACAACAGCACCCCATATACTTCGTCAACAAAGTACTCCAAGGCTCCGAGATTTGATATCGGAAGATTGTGAAAGTCACCTTGGCCTTGGTCATAGCAGTGCAAAGGCTCTATCGGTACTTCTAAGGTCATACAATTGTTGTCCAAACTAACCAGCCAATCTTGCAAATCCTCCAAAAATCGGACTTGGCAGGAAGGATGATGCCATGGTCTGTAGAACTCTCGAAATTCGACATCCTGTATGAACCAAGGATGGCCAGTAAAGCTCAAGCATTGGCAAATTTCTTAGCCGAAATGGTGGATAATGGGGATTCCAGGAACTGGGATAGACATTACATGTCGACGGAGCCTCTAGCTCGAAGGGAAGCGAAGTTGGAGCCATACTCGAAAAGAAGGCGAAATCATCATCGAGTTCTTTATTAAGTTCAACTTCCCAGTTTCAAATAACCAGGCCGAGTACGAGGCCCTAATAGCTGGCCTAAAGTTAGCTAAAGATGTTAGAGTAACCCGACTTTCTATTTGCGGCGACTCCCAAATCATGACCTCTCAAGTAAATGGGATGTCTCTAGCTAAGGATGCATTGCTTTAGAAGTATCTACTAAAAGTTTGAGAGCTGATGAAGGAGTTCTCCAACACCAATTTTTGACATGCTCCTAGATAGGAGAATATTAGGGCCGACATCCTTTCCAAACTGGCAAGTACGAAACCCGGAGGAAACAATGAAAGCTTGATCCAACAGACATTGAAGTTCCCTTTAATAACGGAATCACTTCCGACCTTGTCTGTTGACGGGGTTTCAAACTAGATGACCCCAATCATCCAATACTTGTGCAACGGAACTCGACCAAAAGACCCTGTGGAGGCAAAATAGTTGGCTAGAAAAGCTTCTTACTATACCATCGTCAATGAATAGCTATTACTGAAGTGTGTAGGACCAGACCAATTTCCCATCATTCTCAAGAAAGTCCACGAAGGCTCTTGTGGCCACCACCTCTGAGGGAAATCACTAGCACTAAAGGTGCTACAGTTGGCTACTATTGGGCAACAATGATCGAGAACTCCGTTGACTATGTGAAAAAGTGCTTTAGCTGTCAGCACCACGCCAACTTCCATCTCGCCTCTACTGAGAAACTATTTTCAGTTATGTCCCCCTGCCCTTTCTGTAAATGGGGAATCGACGTCCTAGGTCCCTTCCCACTTACCTTGGGACAAGTAAAATATCTAATTATGGCCATCGACTACTTCACCAAATGGATAGAAGCAGAGCCACTTTCCACCATTACCGCTACACAAGCTTGGAAGTTCGTATGGAGGAACATCTTCACCCGTTTGGGAATACCTGACTCCATGGTTACAGACAATGGAAGCCAGTTCATTGATTGAAAGTTCTGAGGTTTCCTTGCTAGCCATAAGGTCAAGCACAACTTCACTTCCGTTGAGTACCCAAAGGCCAATGGTTAAGTCGAAGCAGCTAACAAGGTCATACTCCAAGGGTTGAAGAAGAGACTTAGCGAAGCAAAGAGGGCATGGGCAGATGAACTCGGGAGTGTTCTATAGTCTTACCGAACCACTCCATATTTAACGATAGGAGCAACTCCTTTCAAATTGACTTATAAGTTGGATGCAATGATACCGGTCAAAGTTGACGAGCTCAGCCCACGGGTTATGTTCCGAAATACAAGCTCAGATTCACTTTAGGAGGAATTCAACCTGGCTAACGAAGCAAGGGAAATGGCGCACATATGGGAAAAAGCCCCGAAGCACCGAATCGAGAAGAGATATCGGAAGACTTTCCCCTGGGCATGGAAAGCTAGCAGCCAACTAGGAAGGGCCATACAGAGTCACTGGTGTTTTGGGAAAAAGAGCGTATAAGCTTTCCACAATTTCGGGCTTTGAGGTTCCGAGGACGTGGAACTCTTTCAACCTCCGGAGATTTTTCATTTAGTATAAACCACGTAAGGATTGGTACTCTTTTTCCTACCTCGGGTTTTGTCCCACTTGGTTTTCCCGAGGAGGTTTTAACAAGGTAGGACTTTGTGGGCCAAGTAGTATTCACAAATTCATACTTGGTTTTTGCTTTTATATTGTTACAATTCCTTTTTTTTTTTATATCTACTTTACCTCCATTATATTCTTGTTATTTTATTTCTTACCTTCATAATGAAGCTTATCATTTGTATTATACTTACGTTTCCAACTTGCTTTCACCTTCCCAAGGGATTGATCACCCCTTAGTCGAGAAAAACAAGCCCGATAACTCGGATAGACGCGTGCGAAGTCCCAAGTAACCAAAACTTGAACGTAAGCCGCAAAATCTAGGATTTGCCTCGGGCCCGATAAGCCCTTGAAGCAAACTTAAGCGAAAGTAAAGAATCCTTAAGTCTCAAACTTCAAGGAACATCCGTCCAAAACATTAAAATATTGAAAAATCCAACTCGGATAAAAACCAGTTTGGATATTTATTCTAAGTTGTGACCTCGTTAAACTCATTTCGCTAACAAAATGTCGCTAATTTTCCCTTCAAGTTATTTAACTTAGGTGAAAAACAAAAGGCACATTAACTGGCACAAGTAAAATAAAAGAAAATAAGTACTTAATAAAACCCGAAAATTGGGGAGTCATTACAAAATGACGCCTACTAATAAGCACTAGACAGCAAATTACATAGCGGGAAATTCAAGAATCGGGAGCAGGGATAACTGGGTCACTTCTTGGGACATAGGGCTCGTCATCTTCGTCAAGAGCAATTTCGATACGCCCATTGGTGACATATTTGTCCAAACCGACCTCACTAAAGGCGGCCTCAGGGCAGATCACCTAGCATTGCTCCAGGATATTCTCTTTTATCTCCAAGGCAGATTTTGCCCATTATTGCTTGACATATTTGATCTCGTCCTGGAACCTAGCAGTAGCATCAGACGCGGAGGTACACAAATTCTCTAGTTCGACACCCAAGCCTTCGACTCCCCCAACTCTTTCTTCATCGAGTTTAGCTGCTCCCTCAGCTCATCTATCTCATCCTGTTTGGCCTTCTCCAGGGCAATTGCTCATCTTGAAGAAAGGAGGAACTTCTCCTTGAGCTCCTTTACCTCACCTATAGCTCGGACGCCCAAAGTAATTATAGGCTCTGAGTATCTGAGTAAGGCTGTCGACTTCAGCACTGCACGGCCAGTCTATTAAAACTTAGTAGCTAAGTTTTCGTCGTCACCATGGAAGCACTCAATGAGGGCGAGAACCATTAATTCCTTATCCATAAACTCCGGAGAAGGAAACTCCCTCTTTATTACATGAAATTAAGAAATCTCCTTCGGTGCCAGAACTTCCTCTAGATCGGCGACAACAGACTTCCCTTTGGCCACCTTTTTCGCCTTCTATTTTTTGGGAGGATTAGCCTACGGAATAGAAGAATCAGGAGTGGTAATAAAAACTAGTTCTCCCGACTTTGCAGACACCGGGCTGTTGCTCCCATCCCCTTCCAAGGGCCTCTTCAAAGACGTGTCATTTCAACTTGGCCAAAGCTGATCTCGGGCCATCTTGTCTGCAAAATAGAATAATGAAGTCAAAAACAATGTTCAGAAAATAGAAAAGAGAAGATATCGAGAAAAATTAAGACCTAAATATCTTCTTGCATCGCCGGCATTAACGCCGACT
Organism: Pterocarpus macrocarpus; assembly: GCA_031439585.1. Lineage (NCBI taxonomy): Eukaryota > Viridiplantae > Streptophyta > Magnoliopsida > Fabales > Fabaceae > Pterocarpus > Pterocarpus macrocarpus. The sequence goes on from CM062522.1 coordinate 46,855,014, forward strand.
ATATTCTTTAAGTTCAAATGACTTTTCCCAAAATTTTGAAGGAGAAACTGAACTACTAGCTGCTCCTTTGGCTTGAGAGTACCCTCATCGACTTGAGGTGCGTCAAAGTTCTTGCTCCATTAAACATTGAATCGAAATTTGCCTTCAAGCGTCTCCCAGAATGGGATTGTCCCAGGAGCCCCAAAAACTTTGAAGTACACCGACTTGAAATGATTGAAAGATTCCTCGTAGAGAAGAAAGACCTTCCGATTTGTGTGGGCTCGAAAGGATAACCAAATTGTGGTGAGTAATGTCAAATAAAAGTTAATGCTCACAAAAAAAAAAGTAATAAAGTTTTCAATTGAAAATAAATATGTCCAAGTGCCACTATTGTAAAATAAAAACATCAAATTATAAAACTTCTATGCTATCCCATTCCTAATTGAAATGAATCTTGTCGACCATGCCCACAAAATATTAGTATTTGATGATTGCAAATTTTTCAGCCCAATATTACTAATGAATCATGTGTAAATTTTAGAAAATTTAGTATATTTACTGAAGAAGTAAAATTCCTTTCTTTCTCCCTTTTTGTTCTTGTTTGTTAAAGGGATAATTTAGTTTATTTATTAAAAAATAAATAAGTGTTTGAAATATAAAAAGGTGAAAAGAAAAGAGTTTTAATTTCTCTTTAAATATATTAATTTTTTTTAAAAATTAACACATAATTCTCCTATAATATTATGTATTATTATCGGAAATCATAAATGAAACATGACTTGCATTCACTAACTGGGATCAAGGTTTATATACAACTACAGTTAATGTAACTGCCTCAACTAACTAGAGTTATCAGAAGTGGTAACAATAACTAACTACTAACTAAATCTCAACTAACTACTAACTAAATAGTTTGTAATTAACTTATACTGCCTAATACTCCCCCTCAACTTGGCATGTAGATGTTGATAATGCCTGACTTGGACATAAGATTCTTAAACTGAGAAGAAGAGACAGGTTTAGTTAACGAATCAACTAATTGATGTTGAGATTTAACATGAGCCAACTTGATAGATCCTTAGGCAACTCTTTCCCGGATGAAATGGTAGACAATCTCCATGTGTTTGGATCTCTCATGGAAGGTTAGTTTGATTGCAACGTGAATAGCCGACTGACTATCATGAAAAAGCATGGAAGAATCAAGCTCCATCTCAAAGTGCTACAGCGGTGCTTGCAACTAAGAAATTCCACTTGCAGATGAAGCTAGTGACTTGTACTCGGTCTTAGCTGAAGACCGGGATACAGTTGGCTACTTTTTTTTTTTTTTCATTTCTATGAGATTAAAGAATCTCCAAGAAACACACAATAGCTTGTGACATTCCACCTAGTATCTAGACAGTTTCCCTAATCCGAATCTGCATAGGCATTAACCAAAGTGGGGAGGAGGCTGAGAATAGGAGACCTTGACTAGGACTTTGATAAGTAACATTTTGATACATGGATTAACTCTCATATTTAGTTTATTGGACCTCTTTTATGCTTAATTGATCAATATTAGACATATTTTATGAGTTTGGCCTCTAATTGGGCTTAATTCTATTTTTTAGCATTATTACAAATTTATACTGTTTAGGTATTTTGAGAATATCTTGAGTTATTGATCTCTAAAAATTAAAAATTTTATATTATAGGAAATATGAGAGAAAGATCTACAACTTTGATCAAGAAGTCAAAAACTAATTCAGATGTATATTAGGACGAATTGGGCCACGAAGTCAAAACAGAGCTGTTGCACTGGAACCTGAGCAATGTGTACTAATTGGGCCACAACTTGAGTTGTAGACATTTGACTGAGGTGAAACTAGTGCCATTTGAAAGCTAAGGCATAAAGCTTCAATTCATATGGAGATCACTCTCCAAAATAATGACATCTTCATAGATTTATTGGCTGTTAAAATGGATTGACGCGAATACATATACAACCTGGACATGCTATAAAGATTGGGCCATAACTCTCTCATTTCAAGTTCAAATTAAGCAAATTGGGTGTCCACTTAAGGCTAAGAGGCAAAGGATTAATTTGGGATCAAGACCATTTTTGGATTTTTATATTTTAGGTCTGATAAGTGCTGAGAAAATAGAGATGTGAAGAGGGGACTCATCTCGAACTTTTTTTTCATTTTTCTCTCTTCTCTTCTCTTTTCCTGTCCTCTTCTTTTCTTTTCCTTTCATTTTGTAAGATACTTGTATTGGGTTCTAGTTTGTAACCTTCATTGCTATGGAGGAGTAGAACTTCAAGCTAGTTCAAGGAGACTCCAAGGATATTATGGTTGTAATCTTGAAACCCTATGCTTAAATTTCAATCATATTTGTTTTCTTGATTCTTTGCCCTCTTTTATTTGTAAACTTGCATTGAATGGTATTGATATGTGGGTTTATGAATGAGAAATTAGTTGGGTGATTATTAATTGTTAATTGGTATGAACTTGATTAGTTAAAGAATTAGGAATTAGGTTTGGGTTCAAACCTAGGCTAATACAATTGGAGCTAGAAATCAACATAGGTTAATTAGAGTTGAGATCTCAATTATCTAATCAATTATATAGTGGTTGAATTCCTAGAGTTCTCTAGGTAGAATTGTGGGGTTATTAGTAGAGGTCTCTCTAATAACTCAAATTAGCCCTATTCCATGTGTTTTTTATATTGTGCGTTAATGATTGACTCACCTTATGCCTAAGAAACTCTTTGAACTAGTGTTTTTATTTTCACCTAATTTTCTTTAGTTTATTTACTGCATGTTTACACAAAACCCCTTGTTACTTAACTAGATAACAATAACATCCTTGTGAGACGACCTTGGTTGCACTATACTTCAAATAGTGTAATTAAGTATTTTAAAATTATAATTTGGAGTGGGCTGCGATACTCGCTACTAGACCTCCTTTGAGGTATCTCAAGAGGTGGTGAAGGGCATTTTGCTGTGGCATGGGAGGTTGAGACATGTATTGGTTCAACTTGGTGATTGCATAAGTGATATTCATCCTGGAAATGGTTAAATACATTAACCATCTAATGAGCCTTCAATACAATGACTGATCAGGCAACAATTCTCCATCAGAGGCATTCAAATGTACATTTGGCTCCATGGGCAACAGGGACGACTTGTGATCTAAAAATCCAGTGTCATCCAACAAACTCAAAGTACACTTACAATGGCTTAAACAAATGCCCTAAGAAGATCGAGCAATCTCCATGCCTAAGAAATACTTAAGGTCTCCAAGCACTTTGAGTTTGAACATAGATTGGAAGGTTTGTTAAACTTGAGACAACATAGCCTTTGAAGGACTTGCCAAGATGATATCATCCACATATACCAATAAAATCACTAGATGAGCACCAGAAGCATAAGAGAATAGAGAATAAATCAAGGCTGAAGAAAACTTGCAGAACCATTGCCTTAAAGCTTGTCTAAGTCAATAAATGGACTTGTTTAGTTTGCAAGCTAAACCCTCCTTTTTTTTACTATAACCAGGAGGGACGTCCATGTAAATCTCCTCAAACAAATCACCATTAAGGAAGGCATTGTTGACATCCATTTGCAATAATGACCAACCTTTAATGGCAGCAATGGCTAATAAGACCCGAATTGTGGTAAGCTTTGCAATAAGGGAAAATGTATCAATGAAATTGATACCTGCTTGTTGAGTGAACCCTTGAGCCTTGTATTTGTCAACTGACCTGTCTTGCCTATACTTGATCTTATAGACCTATCAGCTGCCAATGGTGTGTTTATCATTAGGTAAGGGAATAAGAAGCCATGTGTTATTTTCCTCCATAGCTCTTAACTCTTCATCCATTGCCTTCCTTTATCGAGGAAATTGTATTACCTAGTGAAAGAAAACAGGTTCAGGAACTGTTGAAATCTAGCCTAGATATGCTAGAAGATAATATCAACATTATATTCTACAATAGGTGTAGAAGTTGCAGGATCAATAGCTGCTGCATTGGAAATTAAACCAGAATTGTCAATAACTGACAGATTAGAAGTAATAAATGGTGGAGTGCTACAATCAAGCAAAACTGAAGGCAATACCACCTTAGGAAATTCATCAATAACTGCTAAAGATGAGGCAAGCTCTTGAAAAGGAAAGACATCCTCTACAAAGGATACATCTCTTGAAATGAAGAATTTATTCTTTTCTAAGTCATATAGTTTGTAACCTTTGTAGCCTACTAGATAACCAAGAAATACAACTCTAATTGCTCTTGGAGTAAACTTTGTCTTAGTATACTAAGGTGGAAATCTGACACAAGCAACTGAAGACCCTGAATGTGTGATAATCTGGTTGCTTCTTGAACAATTCCTCATAAGGAGAAACGAAACTTAAGGCAGGATTAGGAAACCTATTGACCAAAAATGTGGCTGCAAGGATGCACTCACCTCAAAATTGTATCAAAACCTTGGATTGGAAGAAAAGAGCTTGGGCCACATTGAGTAAGTGTTGATGCTTCCTTTCGACAACTGGATTCAGTTCAGGCCTTTTCACATAAGAAAATTCATGAAGAGTTCCCTTTGTCTATTAAGGAAAGAAAAAAAAAAAAAGCAATGGCTAGTTCTTTTACATTATCAGACCTAATTTGTTTGATTCTCACTTTGAATTGAGTCTCACTTAGGTTCACAAAATTAATCAATAGTGAAGAAGCATCATATTTAGAATTCATGAGATATGCCGAAGTAAAACAAGAATAATCATCAACAATTGTCAAGAAATATGTCATTTTGTTATATGTAGGAACACCATAAGGTCCCCAAATGTCACAATGGACCAAATCAAAAGAGGACTCAAACATATGATTGTTGGATTAAAAAGATAATCTCCTAAGGTTGGCTAGTGGACAAATTGAACATCTAGAATTGTCAAAATGTAAGGGATTTATAAAAAGATAAAGGACTAATCTTGGTGAAAACTTTATTTGATGTACGGCCTAATCTAGCATGCTATATATCACTAGTTACATGAGAAACGAAAAAGGAAAAAAAGGATGGAGAGGGAACAAGTTGTAAGACAAATAAGTCTTCAGGCTACATAGCCCTGCCAATCACCTTGGAGTTCAAGTCCTCTATGACAAAAGAGGAGTTAGGAAATTGAATTCTACAATTAGATGAATGTAGCAAGGCTAAACAGGCAACATATTTATGTGGAATTCAGGACTAAAGAGCACATTGTGTAATATTAAAAAATATGAAATCTTAACATTACCAATGGCATGAGCTCGAATATTTGTGTGGTTAGGTAAAGTCACAAAATGGTTTGCTAAAGGTTTAGAATCCAGAAAAAGGTGGGATGAATGAGTGATATAGGAAGTAGCACTAGAATCAATAATCCAAGAAACATTTGTATTTGTGACATGAGGTAAAGACCTTACCAGCAAAGGTGTCAAGATCTGAATTCTCAAAGTAAGGCATTGGCTGAGACTTCAACTGATGCACCAACTACTGATATTGTAAAGGTGTTAAAGATACACTTGAGGAAGTGGTATGCTGATCAGAAACACCATCAGAGACTTGGTTCAATTGAGAACTCCCTTTCTGTTTGGGGTACTCAAGGGGTAGCCATGAAGCATGAAACACTGATCTTCAGTGTGCCCAAGGATTCCATAGTGTGTACTAAGGGGACTATCCTTTTTTCCTTTAAGCTTGCCAGAACTAGCTAAGGGCTTAGCAAGACCAGAAGATGGCTTGACAACAAAAGCCACTTGAGTCGATGCCATAGAAAAACTAGGGATACTTAGAGCCCTTTGTTTTCCTCTTAGAGAATCAAAGAAAAATCTTTGGAAATAAGCGGAAGAAGATCAATCAACAGAATTTGGCCCCAAATATTCGCATATACATCATTCAGTCCCATAAGAAAAACCATAACATGTTCTTGTTGCAATTAATCTTGCAAGGGTTTTCACACCACATCATGAACAACTCACTAAAGGCTTGTATGTGTTCAATTCTTCCCAAATAATTTTGAGTTTGGTAAAGTATTGTGAAACAAATAAAGAATGTTGAGTCAAGCCAGTAAGGGCCTTCTTCAGCTCAAAGATTCGAGGTCCATTGTTTTGGGAAAAACAATCATTGACATCTTTCCAAAGAGAAGCAGCCAAATCTGCATACACCAAACTTGCAGCTATCTCCTTTGAAATTGAATTCAATAACCAAGTGCTAACAATATCATTTGTGTATTGCCAAGATTCAACAATTCAACAAGAACAGGATCTACCAAAGGATCAGGCTTGGGTAACACATCGTCAATGAAACCAAGCTTGTACTTACCACTTAAAGCAAGGCACATTGAACGGCTCCAAGAAGAGAAATTTTCCTCCTAAAGAGGTTGAGAAACCATCACCAACCCAGGGTGATTAGAGGAATGCAACACATATGGATCGAAGGATGCTAATTGCTAAATCACTGGAGCTAGAGGTTAGGAAAGGATCGGAGCTTGTGGTTGAGACACTTGAGTTAAAGGTTGATCCATGACTCAAGAAGCACAAGAATCGAAAGAAGGAATTTTCTTTGGAAAGTGACAAGAAAAGGAAAATGATGAGAGAAAGAAAGGGAAAAGGAGTGGAAGCATTTTAGATAAAAACTTATGATACCATATTATGAATGGAAATAAGATATGAAACATTACTTGTATTCACTAACTGGGATCAAGGTTTATATACAACTACAGTTAATGTAACTACCTCAACTAACTACAATTACTAGAAGTGGTAATAGTAACTAACTACTAGTTAAATCTCAACTAACTACTAACTAAATAGTTACTAATTAACTTACCTATTATTATGGGATGAAAAAATTATTGAGTATAATATACTTTCAAATATTTTGTGAGCATTTCATTAAAATAATAGTCCCTCTATTCACAAATAATTATCAATTTAATAGAATTAGTACATCTTTAAATTAATATATTTAGATATAAAATTGTTGCAGCCTTAAATTAATTTATTTGGATGAAGTTGCAATGATTTATAAATGGAGGGAATTCCATTTAATACATGGATTCAGCAAACAACCAATAAAGTTACTAGAAGAATAATGATACAGGTGGGCGCTACGTGCACGTTTCAGTGTCGCGCATTTTAAGCTAATTAATGAATGTAATAATCTCCGGTCCACAGGATTTAGAAGACAGAGTGCCATTAAACCTTGTGTCAATACAAGCAGCATCCTCTAAATCGTGAGTGGAAGATCATCAATATTCAACATTTACGCTTATATTTTAATTGCTTATTCATTTTCCATTTTGATCGATGCACAATAACTGGCTGTTACTCTAATAGGGATGGTTACTCTAATATATGATGAATTTATCATTTATTATATCCGTTATTTACCTATTTGAGAAAGTATAACCCCCCCCCTTTTTTCACTTTGGTACTTATAAGAAAAAAATGTATACTAACTATATATAAAATAAAAAAGATAACTGTAATTTCCGTAGAGAAAAAGAATGCCAGATATAAGAAATTACGAATAATATATAAAATAAAGGGACATTTTTATAATATAAATTAATTCGGGACTTTTTTTTTTCAAAAAAATGGAACACAATAAGTATTAAGTAATAAATTTAACAATTTTTTATGTATTGGTGTCTTTTATGTCTTAATATGTTTTTTTAAATTTTATTTAAGAAAAATAAAATAATAAAATTGACAAAAATTAAATATAATAATAAATGAATTATACTTAAAATAGTAAAATTAAAATCATAAAAAAGATAATCCAATAAATGTTGCCAGAACAGTGTAAAATAATTAAACAAATAAAAACATATGTAAAAAAAAAATAAACATAATATTTGACGACAGATATTTTACCATGCATACGATATCCGATTACTCAAGATTTTAGTGAAACAATTAAGAAAAGGCTAATCTACTTTTTTTTTCCTAAATAAAGGTGCAGTTGTGGCCCGCGATAAACAATTGGCCCATGCCCCTAGTAAGGAAGTTGAAACTTTGCGTAGCGGCATTGGTATACCACATACCACCGTCCTTGGACGTGTGTCAATATTATTGGTCCAAATTTAGAGATTCGAAATTAAAAGATAGATTTAATTTTTATGTATTAATTTATGTTTTTATTTAATAGAATTTTAAAGAAATATCAAAATATAATAAATATATATTAATTATGATAATTATTTATTATAATTTATTATTTTTTTAAAAAAATATTATTTATAATATAAATTATTTTATATTATCAATTTATTAAAATTAACCTCTAAAAAAAATTAACGAAAAATTAATTTCTATATATTAATTATTTAAGAATTTAATTTAAATGTACTGCCAATAAAAATAGTAGAAAGTACTAACTCATATAAATAACCACCTATTATAATGAGCGATCTACCATAATTTCTCACTTTTTCCTATTTTTATTGGTTGACAATGTAAAATTATTTTATACTATTAGTATATATAAATTAAACTTATTATTTAAAATAATTTTACATGATGATATTTTTTTTTTATAATTTTATTGATTAAGAGTATAAATTTATTTTTATTTAAAATAACTTTACATGATAATATTACTTTTTGATAATTTTATTGATTAACATTATGAATTTATTTTGTGTATAGAAATTAATTTACAATAACAAATGACGTTACAATTAAAAAGATAATTAGATATTACTTTTTTAAGGAAAACAAATAAAAACAAATATATTTATTTTTTGGCTAATAAAATAATATATAAATAATACATGGTTGCACCACCACGATCCCACTCACCTTTACCCGCAACATCATCATCTTCCGCATTTCATTCTCCTCCATTGCTTCCTACACAATCCATTTCTCTCATCACATCCTCTTATCTCTTTTCCTTCTGTTTTCAATTTTTTTTTTCTTTCCGTTTGGAGCTACCTTGGTTCTGCTCTTGATTCCTTCTACACATTATCAAGGTGTGTTTTTTCTTCCTTTTGATGTCTGATTCTTTTGGTGAAGGCATGCTATTGTTCTTGTTATTATACGTGATAAAGGAAATTTTTCTTTGTCTTATGTGTTTTAGGACCAAAATTGGAATTTTTTTTTCTTCTTTGAAATGGGTGTTTGTTTTTGTTTCTTGGGGTTCCGCTGAAATGGTTTGCATGCATTGGATTCTCAGTTGGTCTAACGTTATAACCTTCCATTTAATGTGCTCTGTTTTTGAGGATTGAATCTAAATTATTTTTTGTTCAATTTGTGTTACTGGGACGGAAACCTGGGAGTTAGTAATGAATAATTATGAAATAACCGGATTTTTGTGAAATTTATTTGTTTCTTATATCATTGTTTCCATTTTCTTGAGGAAGAAAAGCTTTTTCTGGGGATTTTTTTTTTTTGGCTGGAAATTGGGCAATCTTTGACCTCTGTTCTTGTGGCTATGTCTGTATAGGGTTATCTGTCTTACAAGCTCTCAATTAAAATTTTTGATAAAGGGTGTTTATTTGAATTAAGATTATTGATGATTCCAAAATGAGGGTCTGGTCGCTTCTTGTTGTTGGGAAAGGAACAATGGTTATTGAAATTTTGTTTTGTGGATTCCCTTGATGCATCGTTCAATTGTTTTAAATTAATTTCTAATATGTGAGGATTTAGAGGAATTTGATATATTTTTCAATCACATGAATGGAAATGATCTTAAGAATCAACGTTGTGAATATGTTGCTACATGTCCCAAATCTATTGATATGTATGTAATTTTGATTTTATAGCAACCTTTAGTGTCATAGTAAATAAATTTCATTATTGATCCCTAGTTATTACTTAAATATTAAAATTGGAACATTGTTGTAAAATTCCACTTCAATTGCATAAGTTTGGGTGTGACTGCAAAAATTAAATAGCTTATGCCTTGCGCATTGCGGTTAAAATAGCAACCTGATAATTGTTGAACAGCATATTGGAGTATATTTACAATAGATTCCTTTTAAAGAAAAAGTTTAGCTTTATGATGTTTTAGTGGTCATCTGAATCTCTAATCTCATTGGTTCTACATCCAGATCTGGTTCATCTAAACTAACTGCAGCTTTCTGTCATCTTTGAAATCTGTAACAGGTAATATTGCTGTGCGAGAAAATTCAATGGAATCCACATTCTTTGACTGTGATGGGGGAGTCTCGGTAAAGCAAAAATTGAAATCCACTATAGAGGAGACAACAGTCTCTACTAGTGACAATGGTTGCTTTGATTGCAATATTTGCTTGGAATCAGCACATGACCCTGTGGTCACTTTATGCGGTCACCTGTACTGCTGGCCGTGCATATACAAGTGGGTTCACGTCCAAAGCTCGTCTGCCAAACCAGACCAGCAGCCAACATGCCCTGTTTGTAAAGCTGAGATCTCTCATAATTCATTAGTCCCCCTTTACGGCCGTGGAACGTCTAATTCAGAATCTGAAGCCAAGAAACTCCAGATGGGTCTGGGAATACCACACAGGCCGTCTCCTTACAGCTTAAATGCTATGTTACCGTCTACCCGCGCATCAACTTCATACCATGGTCAGCAACTCCATCCAAGTTATTTCCAGTCACAATCACGGCCTTTTCATTATCAGCAATATTTCCCTGACCTTTATGGAGGTCATGGTGACAATGGATTGCCTTGTCTTAGCGCTGCTGCTATGACTAGTTTCTTCAACCCGATGATTGGTATGTTTGGGGAGATGGTCCTAACAAGGATCTTTGGGGTCTCAGATGCAAATTCGTTTTCTTATCATCATCATAATGGAAGTGGCAGTCCTAGGATGAGAAGGCAGGAGATTCAAATTGACAAGTCTCTAAACAGAGTTTCTATTTTTCTTCTCTGTTGTATCATTTTGTGTCTTCTCTTATTCTGAAGACATTTTAATTCACAGACTGTATAGGCACATATCATGTGCAGTCCTGAATATAAGTGCTGTTCGGGATCTGCTATAGGTTGCGTGATCATGTAGATAGCAGATTTTAGTACATATGATGATTATGATGATATTGTGCCGTGTTTATTTTCTAATAAAGTATGACATGCATGTAACTAGATGAAAGTATCTGAAGCCAAATAACTCACAAGCGTAATGGAGGAGGTTGTAGGTGGAAGAGTAAAGAAGAATTCTTGAAAATTAATCAGGCCTAAGGTGTTACTATAGAAAACTGTTCTCTTCATCCCACTGAAATGAATCCGTTTGTGTTGGAGCTTGTGCATTGTTAATGCAGCCTGTTTACATTCTAGTGCACTTATGTAAACATAGATGCAAACACGTTGTGTTCGATTGCTAGATTAGCATTAAGAATCCTTTTGAGGTGTGTATTGAAGTTGTAATAGGTATGTGGATCTGCTAATTTTAGTTGCATTACTTGTGGTGTTAAGACGCGTAATGGTTTTATTGTTATTATTTTTTGAGGGTCAAATTCTCGAAATAGCATCTTAATTAACTCCCCTTAAACTTCACCAGGTAAAAGCTTTGTGCGCTGGGTTGTCCATTATCTTTTGTCGCAAAACTAAACCACTTTTATGTAGTCCCCAACTGTTTTCCCCATATAGAGCAAGAATTTGTAAGAACTAGATTCCTTTTTCAATTGTTTCATGTTCTTTCATAATGTTCAGTGATAATTTTGCTTGATAATAGAAAAGAAATAGTGAGAAAACAAGATGATAAAGTAAGAAGATTCATTATTTTTTATTTTATAATTTATAATATTTTTAAGGCCTAAGGCTTACTTCTGGATTTGGCGAAGGAACCCTAGTGACCTGTAACTGACTCCCTGACATGGAAATGGGTGAGGCATAAGAGAAATGGAATTGAGATGGAGAAAAATTGTAAGATTGAATTAAACTATACGGGAAGTTGAATTGATAATTTTATATCATTGTTGGATCTTAATTCCATTTAATTATTCCTATTGTTATCTCTTAGAATTAACGATGCTTATCAATTCATAGTATTAGTTTTATCTAATACGCAGCATACAGCTGCATAAGCCAATTTAATGACACGGCTAAGAAGAAAATATATGCCTTTGATCCATGTCAAAACATCACTTATAATTCCATTTCTCTTTCAAATAAAAGAAGATCAAGTCCATAAAAAGTGAGCAGAATATTGCACGTGATCAATTTCAACTCTTAAAACGTAAAATTGACAAAGATGCCTAGAGAGTTACCAAACGGAAAGGACGCAATGGAAAAGATCTCATGAAAACCCATTAATTTGGTCTTCTCAGTGTTCCTTCTCTCATGAATTATTCCACTGTTGCAACAATTAACAAATGACCTCGCCAAAGACTTCTTACTTAACACGTTGACACTGATCAAACAGTTTCTGGCTCTTGTTCAGAACTTGAGTTGCATTCGAATCCCTCAACTCTGGAGTGCGAATAAGAGCCTTCACCATATTAGTATGGCATTTTTGACCTATTTTCACAAGCTTTTCACAACAATGCTTACTTATGTTCTTTTCACGGACTATATTCATATACACTTCTTCCCCACAATCATCGCCTATCTTTTCTGCGCACTTGGCCAGATATTTGGGGTCTCCTGATTCAGTTGCCTGATTACACTTGTGGTATATCTTATCACCCTTGATCAAGACTTTATGCCAATTTGCATTTTTAACCTCTGTATTGTTAAGTAGAGCATACACGGTCATCTTGGTATGACAAGCATAACCCGTTTGAACAAGCTTATAACAACAATCCATGGACATCAGCATCTTAGAGTTATTATTATGGAACAATCTGTCATACATTTGTTCTCCACAGTATGTTCCCACATGCTTTGCACATTGAAATGGAGTCTCTAATTCCGGATCACTAGCTGAGATCTTAGCTACTATAGTAGCCAATAAGATAGCCGCTAAAATAAGGTAGTTGAAAAATTTTGCCATAAGATTTGAGAAAAATGTACTAAACTTTCTATGTTTAGGCGTTTGATGAGAATGTTCAATTTTGCGTTTGTTTAAATAGTGGGCTGAATGAGTACATCTATGGGATACCCACAATTGAGGTAATGTTGAGTTTGCTTCTTGAAGACTTTAATTTGCTGAGTAACATAAAATTTCAGAATGCGTTGCAATTTGCAACGGTTTTTACGAGTCTAATTGGAGTGAAGGTGGAACTTACTAGGCCAAAAATAATGTTTATTTATGCAACATTTATGACGAGTTATATCCAATATTGAATAAAGGTAATAAAACGATGAATTGGTTATTGTCAATTTCTTAGATGGAATTAGAGATAGAGTTCCATCTCTAAAATAATCAACCAATAATGTCCTTTAAAAATAATATAACAACAATAATAATATCTTGTAAATGAATATATAACTTGGCAAATAGTTGTCGTTGGTTGTGACATATAATAAATAGTTGTTATTTCATCTAATGTTAAGGGAAAATTCATTGACTAGTTATTTGGTTTTATTTATACGTCTCTACCATCTTAAATCATTATAATTGGAAATGAAAATGCTTTATAGTACGAATTAGAATACGAACAATTACTATCGTTGATTACTTTTAATTTTTTTATTCCGAATTTTTTTTTAATTTGTTAAAACATGAAAGTAACTACTGTGATACCTGTTTGTGCACTTTTCACAAAAAACTTTTTGTAACATAGAGCATTACTGAATTGGAAATTGGCAATTGATGTGGTCGAATCAATGGCTTTTCTATTTTTATTTTTATTTTTATTTTTATCTAACTGAACCAATGTTTTTCTTTCATGTGAATTGCTCTGTAACAATAATCTAATCAACTAAGATATTTGTGTGATGTAGTACATTAATACATAATTGCTGCTATAATTGATTGTTTTGGCAGTGAAACTTGGCTTGAAGAACCAAAGAGGGTAAGCGGGAGTGAATAGATGAGAAACAGAGGAAAAGGAAAAAAAAATTCTCTGCATTTTTTGGGTTAAAAATAACTCAAGAGACTTGGCATGGGCTGGGAAGTCAAATGGATAACATGATTGGCGTAGTTTGTGAGGAATGGATTTGGTTTGTCTTAAACTGAGGAGTGTCTGTATGTTATGAGTGGATTGTGAAACATGGTGTAGAACTATTTTTAGGTTCTTAATAGTTTTTGTCATCTTGGAAGCGCTTTTTTTTTTCTATGATAGATAATCACAGCTTTAAACCATAGTTATAAAATACGACCCTGTGATTGACTTTGTCAAAGCACCGGGTTACTAGGTCACCCACTAGTTGAACATATTAAGCCAGATTTAATTAAATAAATATAAAAATACATAAAAATTCAAATAAATTCAATAAAATGACAAAGTAATTAACAAATTAGCACATTTTAAAATTTTTTTCCTTATATAAATATATATAAAAGAATGTATATAATTATTATATACTAATTAATATATTTAAATTATAAAATATAAACTTTCAAAATAAAAACTTATTTTAATTTTTTTAAAATCACACTACTTAAGAGTCAAGAGCCAAGACCCAAACAAAAATAATTCAACTACTATGAGGGTTTGAGACTCATTCACTGCATGTCAAGAGATGGGCTCATAACCCATTGTTACTTAATCTATTTTTAATTTTAAAAAATAATAATAACCCTTAGCACAACTTTTTAGTCTTCACTCAATCCTCTCAGTTGTCACACTCCACGTCTCCACCCTTCCAAGCCTTCTCTCAAGTCATTTTTCTCCACTTTGCTTTTGCACACACACACTCTCTCTCTTTCTCTCTCCACCCCTTCAATGCGGACGTGTGGCAGAGCGAGATGCTGGAGGTGGCATGGCACAGCTATAGTGAAGCAGATTTGTAGTGGAAGAGGCGGTGGCCAACCCGCGACTCGTCGGTAGTGGAAGAGATTAAGATTTTTTTTTTTTCTTTTCTAAGAATTCTAGATAGGGTGAACTAGTGGCTCACTAGGTCACCGATTCTTCATTGGCTCTTTCAAAAATCGCCGAGTTTAACCGGTTCACACCGATTCTTCTACAGATTCAATCCATTGTGTGGTTCGGACTGGTTATGTGGGTAGTTTACCGATTCACTAGTTGGACCGATTGGTCTTGTCCTAGTTTTATAACTATGCTTTGAACTCTCCATAGGAAAGGTGTAACATCCCGAAGAATAGTGCGTCTGATTTGCACTGTTAATTAATTTATTCCATTGCGTTAGAGAAATACACTTAATTACAGTTGAAACGAGGAAGCTAGGATTTAGAATGTTTAGTTTTGCAATATAGAAAATTTTATGAAAAACTATTAGCAATGTCATGCTAATTTAGGGAAAACCGAATTTGTTTCAGTATGTTGTAATGCAAGCATCGAGTCAATAGAAACTTATGCTGTGGGATCACTTGAATACTAATTAAAAGCCTAATTTGAGTGGCTAAGATTGAGCTAATATACCCCCTAGGCTGCTACAATTTCAGCCATTAGATTGGGAAGCAAAGGAGGATTTAACTTGAGTTACATATCCACCAATGACAATAAAGTGACTCATTCTTCATTTATGACTCAAAACCCTCATATTTCTCATATCTTCCTCATAATTTTGGACCTACCAACCTGACCTCTCACCCTCATTTTCTTTTTCATCTCATCCCATCATCATTTCTTCTTCATCCTACACAAATTTCCTCTACCCAAAGCTTTCATTTTACTAGTTCAAACTTCAATTTAAGGTAGGATTCTTGTGTTTTACTTGATTCTAATGTTACGTGGCTGATTAGGGTTGCTATGTATCTTTTATTTCTGATGTTGTATGATGATCTTATGTCTTGTTTCAAGTGATTAATCATGGTTATTCTTGGTCTGGATTGGGTATTTAGTCAAAAACTCTAATAAGCATTTAAACGGGATTGTTGGAAAACAAAACTACTAGCCTAGGTGGTGGGAAATATGGTCTAGTCACAGTGGATGATTTTTCAAGACTTATATGAGTTATATTTCTGATCCATAAGGATGAAGCGTGTGAGGCCTTCAAAACTTTTTCAAAAAGAATTCAAAATGAAAAGGGTTTTTGTGTTACTTCCATTAGATCAGATCATGGTGGAGAATTTGAAAATCATTCTTTTGAAACTTTCTGTAATGAAAATGACATTTTATATAATTTCTCTTCTCTTAGAACCCCTCAACAAAATGGGGTAGTGGAAAGGAAGAATAGATCATTACAAGAAATGGCCAGAACTATGGTTCTTGAAAGTGGGTTATCAAAAGGATTTTTGGTAGAAGCAGTAAATACTGCATGCTACATTCAAAATCGTGTTTTCTTAAGGCTAATTCTCAAGAAAACTCTCTATGAACTATGGAAAGGAAGAAAATCCAACATTTCATATTTTCATGTCTTTGGATCTGAATGTTTTATACTTAACACCAAGGACAAACTTTCAAAGTTTGATCCTAAGTCTGATCCTAAAATCTTTCTAGGGTACTCTTCTGTTTCAAAAGCTTACAGGGTGTACAACAAGAAAACTTAAACTGTAGAAGAAACCATACACATAAGCTTCATGGAGAGAAGAAATGACTTCAACCAAAAGGTTGCTGATCTCGAAGAAGAAATGGAGAATATGTCTTTAAACAACATGCCCAGTGTCAACTGAACCTTCAGATTGCCACAAGAAATGGTGATGATGATGTTTCTGATCCTCCCTCTCATCAACATGTTTCTGATGATATTTCTGAAGATTTAGAAGGTACATCCATCAAGAGACGATATGCTGGTGTAAGAGACTTGAGAGCTGTCTCTCAAAATCAAATTATTGGTGAATCTTCTCAAAGAATCGAAACCAGATCTTCATGCAGAATAGAATCCAACCTTGCTCTCATCTCTAAAATTCAACCAGATAGTGTTGATGAAACTCTTCAAGATCAAAGCTAGATTAAGGCTATGAAGGAAGAACTAAATTATTTTGTGAAGAACAAAGTCTGGACTCTAGTCCCCTTACCAAAAGGACAATCTACCATTCGGACAAAATGGGTGGTCAGAAACAAACGTGATGAGAGTGGGAAAGTAATCAGAAACAAAGCAAGATTAGTGGCTCAAGGTTACAACCAGTAAGAAGGCATTGACTATGATGAGACATTTTCTCCTGTAGCAAGATTGGAAGCAATTAGATTGCTACTTGCTTATGTTGCTCATAAAGGGTTTGTTTTATTTCAAATGGATGTCAAATCTACTTTTTTAAATGGTTTCATATCTAAGGAAGTTTATGTTAAACAACTTCCTGGTTTTCTAAATAAAAACCTTCCTCACCATGTTTTTCAACTTTCGAAAGTATTATACGGATTAAAACAAACACCTAGAGCTTGGTATGATAGACTTAGCTCATGTCTTCTCAAAAATGGTTTTAAAAGAGGAAAAGTTGACACTACGTTATTCATCTTGCATGAGAAAAATGATCTTTTAATTGTACAAATTTATGTTGATGATATAGTCTTTGGTGCAACTAATCAAAATCTATGCAAGAATTTCTCTAAGCTAATGCAGGGAGAATTTGAGATGAGCATGATGGGTAAACTAAAGCTCTTTCTGGGACTGCAAATCAAGCAATAGAATAAAAGGAATTCTTATTCATCAAGTGAAATATGCTAAAGATTTGCTTAAAAGGTTCAATATGGACAAAGTAAAGAGCATTAGTACTCCCATGCATCCTTCTCAAGTTTTAGAAGCTGATGAAGATGGTGAAAAAGTCTCCGAGAAACTATACAGAGGTATGAAAGGCTCTTTACTCTACCTTACTGCTAGTAGACCTAATCTACAATTAAGTGCAAGGGTTTGTGCTAGATTTCAAGCTAATCTTAAACAATCTCATCTAAATGCTATTAAATGAATCTTAAGGTATTTGGTAGGTATTACTAATCTTGGTCTCTAGTACAAGAAAGGTACTGTTTGCAATATTGCAGGTTATTGTGATGCTGATTTTGCTGGAGATAGAATTGAAAGAAAAAGCATAAGCCATGACTATTGCTTTCTTGGAAAATCACTAATAACTTGATCGAGCAAGAAGCAGAACACGTTTGCTCTTTCAACTACTAAGGCAAATATGTGTCTGTTGCAAACTGTAGTACATAGATCTTGTGAATCAAGCATAAGTTGGAAGATTTCAATCTTAGGTATGCCAAAATTCCTATCTTATGTGATAACACTAGTGCAATTAATCTCACAAAGAATCCCATTCAATATTCTAGATCTAAGCATATAGATATTAAGCATCATTTTATAAGAAATCATGTTCAAAAAGGAGATATTGAACTAAGGTTCATAAATACGGAAGGTTAGATTGTTGACATTTTTACTAAACCCTTAGCTAAAGATCAATTATGTCATATAAAGAACCTTCTGAACATGACTAGTTTCTAAACATACATTCATATTGCATTTGGTACTTCCCCTCTCTTGAGCAAAAGCTTAAAGCTGAGATTATTGCATCCCAATTGGATTTGCTTTCTAGAGAAAGTTCCTAAAAGTCAAAGTGTGCCTTAGAAAGATCATATCAAGAAGGGTTAAAGAGCTGGTTCAGAAAGTTATCTCAAAATAGGTTGCTAATATCACGACCCAACCCGGGTCATGACCGGCGCATAGGGACAAGTCCCCACGCAAGCCTTTTACCACAAAAATTTTATAAAAATTTCGACAGAGTCCCCTTTGTAATCCGGATATTTCCCAATTACAAAAGGATACCCTGCAAGACAAACAAACACAATATTTCATCGGGGATTCAGGTATTCTCAGAATACACCCCTCAAAGACACAAAGATAACAAGAAATACATAAATACAATCGTATATCCAAAAATATATACATAGTTCAAGTTCTTCAGAAAATAATTCCTTTAAACTACTTTAATTCCAACAAGTTGAAATATATATAAGTATATAGATATATGAGTGAATACATAACAACAATAAAAACAGAACTAGGCCGGACCCTGCCTGTAGTACTATGGAGCTACCTACTAAGATTACAACAGAAAGAGAATTACAAATCAAGGCCCATTACTAAATGGGGCTCACCCAGATAGGAATCAAATGATGTTGAACTGAAGAATCGGCTCCCAAGCCTAAACCTGTATCTGAAAAGGATAGAACAACCACGAGGTGAGTTTTGAGAAACTCAGTGAGAGATAGAATGTCCCTAACCCACATGAGACAATGTACAAACTTAGATATTAAGATGATACTATAATATGTATAACGAAACCAAAAATAGAAATCTTAATCCATATTATCCAAATCTTCTTTCAAAAATAGATTCCATCTATTCCAGGATAAATCCGTCAGGAAACACACTTAGGTGGCCATTCCTTCGTGTGAATCCCGTAATCAGGCACGCACCACTCCTCCTGTGGCCGTGAATAACAGGCATGTACCACACTATATGTGTGGCCATGAATAACAGGCACGCACCACTCCCTTGAGTGGCCATGAAATCCAACATCCTAGGTGCACCCAGGGCTAACGCCTACTGCCGTTAGCCTACAGATCCTGGTCTAGACTTTCCCAAGTCATTCTTTTCTATAAACAGAACATTTAATAAAGATTCTTATAAAACATACCAATATAACTTATAATAAATAATAAAATTGTAACTTTAAAGAAAAGTAAAGCTTTAACACTTTATTAAATCAAAAACGAATAAAAGTTCGAAGCTTTTATCCAAAACCTTTCAAAACAAAGAAATACTTTCCAAGGTTTAATAGGAAACCAAGGTAATGAACATTTGCCACATTTCTCTTTTTGAAATCAAGTCATTGTCTCATGTGAACTAGTAAAAATAGATAAGCTACCAAAACTTAAATTATATTACTAAGACATACCAAATCATTTGCATATGAATATACATAGACAAAAATATGTTAAAACTAAGATAGGGATGAACTATCTACTCACAGACTTAACGCCAATAGCGAACTCCTAATCCCATGAGCTTTGAAAGCCAAAGCCAGTCCTCCAATGGTATATACTATCAACAATATGGAAATTTAATTCAAGATTAGTCACTTAGACTATCGATTAATCTACTTTACTCCCGGATATGAAAATTGCTAATTCTTCTAACCTAGGGTTCTCCAGAAACTCACTATAGGGGAAATAATTCGTAATTTCATAGGAAAAGAGGAGGAAAGGAGTTGAAGGATTACCTTTTTGAAGGGAGAATGGAAGAAGAATCTTTAGGAGCCTTGGTGCCACCTCCTCCAAGCTCCAAGACCAAATGTGTTGATTTTTGGGATGAGAGTATGATTTGAGATTAAAGAAAGGAATTGAGTTTAAGTGAATGGGAATGGTGTAATTTGATGGAAAGATGTGAAGGATTATGTTTAGGAATGAAGGGGATGTGTTTAAGAGAGAAGGGAGAGAGTTTGGGTTAGAGAGAGAAGGAGAATTTCGAAAAATGAGGGCATGGGACGCGTCCGGACCTATATATTGGCCTTTGGTAATCGATTACCAAGGGTTGGTAATCGATTACCACGAAGAACTTGTAATCGATTACCAATTATGGTAATCGATTACCACAGCCAAAGAGCAAGTTAACGATTACCAATGGTGGTAATCGATTACCGAAAACCCAGAACTAAATCGATTACCAATTATGGTAATCGATTACCATACGAAAAATTTTTAACCTGTGGCGTACAGAGAGGATTGTAATCGATTACAGGTCCTCTGTAATCGATTACCAACTCCAACAACTTGGTTCCCTCCTATTGCAGTCCTTTTCCAGGTCCAGAATATTGCACAGATAATTTTAAGTTAATGTCCCCTTTAATTTTACTCTCCATTAACTTTAAAACATAAATGTAAATAAGAGAATACCCCTCATTTGGATTCAATAAAAATATCTGAAAATTCAAAATCCTTATGGATTAGAATCCAACTTTTGAGTTTTAGTACAATTCTCCGAAAACTTGCATTTTTATAAACTTGAGAGTTGAAAACGAAGAGGTTATCCATTCCCTAAAATTTATTAAAAATCCCTCTTCAGCTCCTTAATGCCTAGAGAACCATTACCGGGACTTTTGATCTCAAGAAAATTCCTCAATCCTATAGCCCTCCAAGGAGACATAGGGTTCAGACTTAGAATTTTTCAGGTTCCGGTTTCGGCAGGTAACTGCCCTCAGGCTGGGGTGTTACAGCTAACTTAGTTGAGAAAGAATGGTGTGCAGTATAAGTAGAGAAAGATAGGATCATAAGTGGTTTAGAAAGAAGAGTTCAAAATGGTTTGTTCAGAAAATAGATAAAATTCATGGAGTCAGAAAGGTTCTTATTACCAAAAAGTTTATTCATGCCTCAGTTTAGAAACCGTTTTCAGAATGTGGGTTAATTGGTTACTTCTCTCCTTGGCATGATGACACTATCTAAACAAGCGGGAAAATGAATAGCCTCAAACGATGTCGTTTTCACTTTGAAAACTGTTCGTATGCTTTAACCATTAGTTACCTTCATTAACTATCATCTATCACATCAACTTCTCACTCAAACCTTTTACTTACTAAGGTACAGAGAAAAACCTTACACTGCTCATCTTCGTCGTTCTAAGACCTTTTGCCTTCACAACTTCCCTCTATACACCTAGCCTATACACATACCCTCCTTTATTCTCAACCCTTTACCGTTTTAAACCATCATATCAAAAAAGGGAGACTACAACATTCCTTACATATTCGATCAACTTTCACAGGAACTTTTTCATTAGGCCCATTGCCTTAGGAAGGAGTTTTGCCATGGAAAACTTCTCTTCCCTCCCTCAGGTTGTTGAAATATTTGAGTTCCAAGTGTGGAATAATTTTCTAAGGATCTCCAAGGATGTCTACGCTAGGTTGGTTGCTGTTTTCTACAGTACCCTTGCTCTAGTTGATGAAGACAACATATTTCTAAGGAGCATCATTGGAAGCTTTGAGATCCAAGTGCTTCCTTCTGACCTTATCCATATCACCAACATACCCAATGAAGGTGTCTTATGCATTGGTGGTGCCAAATGGTGGGAACAACTTGAAGCCATAGAAGAAGAAGTCTCTGAAGTTTTACTTGGCAGAAGAGACATGCATGTAAGAAGCATTTGTACTTCAATATTCTCATTACTGTTAGGGCTATATATTCTATAGTCCAATACACTATGCTTCCCAGGATAGAAAACGCTGATGTTATGATAGAGGTGGACCATATGGTCATGTTTTGCCTTATGATTAGAAGAAGGATAAATCTGGTTTGGCTGATTTTGAACAACATGCTCTCGGCCATTGATGATGCAAGAAGGAGTCATGCTGCTATGCCCTATGCTATGCTCCTCACACATGTCTTTCCAAGAGCACAACTTCTTGTTGATGGACACAAGAAGGACTACCACCATGAAAATGTTCTAAGCCATGGACTTGAAACCTCAAGGCCTTGAGAAAGATGGGAAGAAGAAAAAGAAAAAAGAAGAGAAGAAGAATGACCTAAAGAATAAGCAAGCTCTTCTTTAGAACATTAAATCCAAACCTTCTGAAGAGCTGAGGAAGAAGAAGAGACAAGAGAGAAGTCTTTCCCCAATCTCTGAAGAAAGGAGAATCAGCAGGAGAAGGATGTTAAGACTTGCTGAAGAAACCTCCTCTTCCTCTTCCAACATAGAAGATGAAGCATCAACTATTGCTGCATAACCAATGAATGTTCTTGCCCTTGGTAGACATCAGGTCAGAGCCTCAAACTTAGAGAAAGAGGGATTGTGATTAGGGAAGAAGCTCCTCAAGAAGAACAACAGATGCGAACTGAAGCAGAAGCTTCAGATAAAGATGAGCCTAAGATCAAAAGGAAGGGAAATAAACCATTAGAGAAAGCCCCTGTGGAACCTTCTAGTGAATCCACTGCTTCTCCTGTTAGAAAGGCATTACTTGAAGCTACTGAAAATAGAATGAGACAAGAAGCATGGGTGCAAAAATAGAAAGATAAAGCTGCTGGAGTTAGTGCCTCAGCTAGAGGTACAAGAAGCTTATCTACTTCTCTAGGGGTAGACCAACAATATGTAATCATTGAAGATGTCAATCCATCTTCTGCGATGAGAAGGTTTATGCTACCCTCTAAAGTAGTAGGAAAAAGAACAGAACAACCTACTATCCAACCTACAAGCTTGACACTTGGTTAAGAAGTTGAAACTGCACCAGAAAGAACAGAGCTTGAGACGACACTTGTCTGGTGACAAAAACGAGCAATGAAGCTATTGTTTCTGGATCTGAGGTTGCACCTTTAAGCACTCCAATGCCACACCTAGCTACTGACACAGTCACACAAAGAGTTCTTGCAATCCCTGTCACTACACAAACCTTGTTGCTATTGACCTCCACTCCCAAATATGACAGAACAGCTACTCTAGCTGTCTTTGAACATCAATTATTCTCAACTAGCCACAGCCAACACATGGTGAAATTACCTTCTGGAGACCCTTCATCTACTGAAGTCTTTCCAAATGTCGCTGAAGTCCAGATAGATCTACTGTTGGCCAATCAACATACTATCATGGCCAATCAAGCTGAACTTCATACTCATTAGCAAAGATCGGAAAGAAGGATGGACAAGATGGAAAATCTTCAATTGCAAATTCTGAAGACAATTCATAAAGGAAAAGGCTATCCATGATAGCATTTCTATGATTCCACATCTTTTTTTTTTTTTGATGATGTCAAAGGGGGAGAAAAGCAAAATATTCAAGAAAAGCTTACATTGAGGGGGAGCATATCATATTAGTCTTAGGACTCATTTTCTTTGGCATATTCATCTTTTGGCATACAAGAAACATTTCATTGTTTTTTTTAACTATCTTTATACATTTATGGATAATTTATTTTATGATTATGGATATCAATGCAGTTTAGTTATAATTATCACTTATTGCTCTATCTTTTTGACGATTCTGCTTTAACATCCTATGATCTAATCTTTTATCTCTAGCAGTACATTATATCTATGATATCATATCTCACTGGTACTCAAGTAATCTATGTATTATTGAATGCTCTGATATCATGATTATTTTTTTGTCAACTAGTTGATTCTACTAAGTGATGTTTGTGTGGTTGTTTAGGTTTGAACACTCTTGTTCAAAAATCTGTATAACTAAGTTCCGTTTCTAATAGTTGTTACTATTTGTTTGATTACTCTATTTATTTATTTATTAACTGAACAAATCTGTATCCTTGCTTTGAAATGCTCACACTTGCCTAAAAATGTTAGAAATCAATGTGATTTTACATGTCATAGGAATCCTATGCAACTTGTACTTGAAAATATGCTAATAACCATCTGGGTTGTAAAAGATTTTCTTTATGCTCACTCTAGTTTCTTTCTGAAGTTTCTGGATATCATGACTTTTTCAACTTACTTCAAAAAGTAACTTATTTCAAATAACAAATCATATTCTTTTGAGATAATACTTTGATAAACAAGATCTTTTCTTAAATATTGATTTGCCATCATCAAAATAGGGGAGATTGTAAGCTCCAATGCCCAACTGAAATAGTTTCATATCCTTAGACGTTTCAAGCTTTAAGGTTTTGATGAATATCAAATCAAGATTTAAGTGAATCTCTTGGATAGTAAATGATTTGGTTTAGCTAAATGCATTCATATGTGAGTAAAATCATCTACTTTGAAGTCAAATGATTTTTGTACAAATCAAAGCATCTAAATCCGTGGCACTTCACGAAAATATGATTATATTGGAAAAACTGCTTTGTATTCTATATATTTACTCATGCAGGAATAAGAAAGAAAGTTCAGAAGGATGTGATAGAACATCAGAAAAGAAAAGGCATGCCATGAGAATGATCACACTATATTCAAAAGGATGACTAAGTCCAGAAAGGTGATCATAAAAAACTTGCTACCTATGAAGTATCTCATCTTGAAAGCTTCTATCATACGCTTCATTGAAAAATTCAAAAAGTCAAATATGATTTGACATGATGCAAAAGAAGCGCTGACAAGTCTAAAAAGTGGATAAAGACTTCAAACAACTACTTTTTCTCTTTTGTGTTATCACTACTTGTTGAAGAAGAAAGCTACATCTTCTCTTTCCAGTCATAGACCAGTAAGCCTAAATAGCATAAGGCTCAAGATCTACAAACTCCAACGGTAATATCTTGAAATCTATATAAAGCTAGAATATGAAGAGGAAGATAGAGACGCTGCTAAAATTTTTTTCAGCTACAACTATTTTCATTCTTCATCCTTTCTTTACTTTCTGATACTCCAAAAAGTTAGTCATAGTAACTTCTGTTTGAAAATCTTCTCTACTAGATTGTAATAGATAACATCCTCACTTTGAGAACTTAGAGAAGTCAAACACTGTGTATTTGATCTATACTTTGTAAAGAGCTTTTAGTGTGAGTGTAAACACAAACCTTTTATCAAATTACTTGTAACTAGACCTAATAGTGGTCAAAGTGAGCTTGGAAAGGCTAGGATAAATACTACTTAGTTGTAAAGCTTGGAGAGGCTAAAGAAAGACTACTTATTTGTAAAAGCTTGGAGAGCCTTGGCAAAAGAACACTCGTGGTATAAAAAATCTCAACAAAGAGTTAGGGACTGGACATAGGCATTTGGTTGGCTGAACCAGGATAAATCTTGCTATGTGATAATTCTATCTCTTTATCTTTATTAGCTGTTTTCATTTGATCTTCAAAATTTTGTAGCTGTTAAAATCTTTCAAAATACATTACTAAACAAAATTGATAACTGTTATTTCTAACTGCATTGCTTCCGCACTCCAAGTCTAAGACTTGAGAAAGTTGTTTTAAAAATTTTACAGGTTAAAAATAACTAGTGAAGACACGATTGAACCCCTTTCTCGTGTCATCTCACCCAACAAAGTGCTCTTGAAGGGGAAAATGTTGGAGAGAGAATTGTGTGTTTGAAAAATGAAATAAGTGTGGGTGTGTGCATGTGTATAGGTCGTGACATATACTAGGGCAAGGAAGGAGTATTTTGTTTTATTTTGTGTTAATTAAGGTTTAGGGAGACAAATTAGATGATAAGAGAGACAAATTGTGTACTACTCTTACATTAAGCAACTTTGTCTCTTGTTTTTTACTTTAGTGACATCATCAATGCTTTATTGTCTAGTTGACTTAATTTGAATTTTAATGATGTGATTAAGTACTCATGCAACTTAATTAACTTGATTAAGCAAAGATTAGTGATTAACTCATATTATCAAGATTAACAAAAATTAAATTCTTAATTAAGTTAATTACTCTTAATTAAACTCGATTAAGCTAGTTATAAGCAATTAGTGTTTAATTAAGTCATTAAGAGTTTGATTTGCTTAAATTAGAGATTCTTTAATCTTAATTAAGTATTCTCTTCATAATTACCCTTTAGTCCTATAATTAAGTCTTTATTCTTTGATTTCTCATTAAGTGCCTAATTATTTAGGGTCACTGAAGTAATTTAGCATGAGGAAAAATTGGGGATATTACATAACTAGGTTGTGAAGTGTATTTCCATTATGAACCCGACTTTCAACAGCTTTGCCATTTCCTACATTGCCACCTTATGTTATTCTATACCCAACTTCCTTTTCTTCTATGACACAAGTTGTACCTTCGGATCAATTTCTAATTTGTGGCAAATGATCCTCGAGTCAATCTTGGGCAAGTCCTTCGGTGCCCAGGCAAAGATGTCCTCTCTTTATGGAATGTAACTCCACGGCAGGGTCAAAGTCATCTATTTGCATTACCACTATATTAAATCGATTCAAGTACTCCTTCAATGGTTCCTGCAGCCCTTGATGTATGGTGTTCAAAGCATTCAAGGATATCAACTTGGCCCGATGAAAATTGGTTCACGAAGGCTCATGATAGTTCAGCAAAATTGTGGATAGTCCCGGTAGGTAGGGACAAGAACCATAATAGGGCTATCTTTTCCAAGAAAGTTGGGAATGTCCTGTAGAAGAAGGGATCACTCACTTTATTAACCAACATCATTGATCTGAACATGGTCAGATGGAGTTGAGGATCTTTGGTTCTATTGTATAGCTTCAAAATGATCAGTAGCTGGAAGTTTTTTGGAAGGGTTCTTGACATGATAAATTCTAAGAACAGCCTGGAGTATATTGGTGGGCTTGAGTAGTGGTCATTTGAGTGGTTTCCTCTTTCCCATGAGTATTGTGGGTATTATTCTCCTCTTTATCTCCAGTGGGGTCATCATTATTCTGGTGGTTACTAGCCTCGTTCTCCCTCCTGTTGTTCTCCTAATTCATTGTTGCCATTTGTGCGACCAACATCCTATTCTAATCTTGAAGTTGTCAGGTCATTCGATGTAATCCCTCTATGGTGGGGGGTTAAGGGATATGCTTTGTTTCTCTCTTATTTTTTGCTCTTGTTGGTTGTTATGTTGATTGTGTTGATCATGTGGGTTGTGGTGATTGTGACCAATATTATCAGCCATATTCGCATTCTAACTCCTTGTGGTGACCATTCAATCTTTCATGGGAGTCGTGGGTGCCAATGTTCTGACCTGTTTTCTGAAAGTGTCCGATGATGTCCATCGCAGATTCAAGCTTTGTGTGCTCCTCCAGTTGGGGACCGAAAAGGGACTCCGATGCTTAAGTCAAACATTGTTCTACTCTAGTGTGAGTAAAATGGATCAGTTACTTATCTTCCGCTCTTCACAAGCCCCTTTTTTATATTCTGACTTTGGGTGTGTGTTTCTCTAATTCTACAGTGGTTTCTTATCCTCATATTATTGGGGGGTTCCTTCATGCTCAGTAATTGCCCTTAAAGGGTTAGCTACTTTCATGCGTTGATTTGGTTTGAGCTTATTCAGAAGATATTCCTTGTAGGAGAGATATTTTCAAGGTCTCCTAGGCTGAGGTCAAAGCCCGGTAAATTTGTTTGGTTTAAAAGCATTAATTTCATTTGTCATTGCATTTTACATTTTGCATTTTGCATTCATAGAATAATTTTTTTCGAATTATTATATTTCTGATTATAATCATTTATTTTTTACTTTGATATTTATCTTAAGCTATTCTTGCTCTATTAATGCTCTAATAATTTATACTCTGATATTTTTGATATCTAATTATGCATGATTTACTCTAATATCTATCATAGTTTTATTGCTCATTTTATTGCTCTGATATCTAAGCATGTATGTTTTATTTGTTATATGTTATGCTTTAATTGATAAGTTAAAATTCTCTTATTTTTTTGCTCTAATAAGTGTCGTTCAAAATGTTCTTAATGGCAAATAATAACCTATATACTATCTTTAAGTTTCTGGATAACATAACAATTTGTGGTTGATTTCAGAAAGTATGTTTTCAAATAAAAAATTGAAATTAATAGAAACCATACAAATGCTTATGTGCTTTCAAAGTTTTTATTTAAAACAAAAGCTTTTCTTAAGTATTGCTTTGCCATCATCGAAAAAAGAGAGATTATAAGCTCCAATACCTTTCAGAAGCCACTAAGCGGTCTGAGATATACGAAGCTATGGGTTTTGATAGATAGCAAATCAATCCTTAATAAAATCTTTTGTAAGAACTAATAGATTGTTCAAGTGTTTGTTTGTACTAGCACTAGATCATGCTAAATGCTCGTTGAAGAGAATTGGACTACAAAGTATTTCATTTCTAAACAAACTCTCTAAAGGTTCTTATGTATATCATATATATAATCTGAAAGGAAGAACTCTTTTACAAGAGAATCTATGCTCTTAAAAATTCTCTCACAAAAAGAAAATCAGAAGAATCAAAAGGATGTGTTTATCTCATTAGAAGGATGCCAAGTCATTAGAAGGATCACCAACACATTAGAAGGATAATCTATCCAGAAGACTTTGACCAGAAGGGTCATCTTTAGCAAGTTGATCTATATAAAGAAGACCTAATTCTTAAAGCTTGCTCTACACAACTCATGGATGTTTTCAAAAGGTCAAACTTGACAAGATAGAAATCCAAAAAGATCACTAACACTTTGAAAAGCTGGTGGACCAAAATGGGCAATTTTCCTCTTTAATGATGTACTTACTAGCTACGAAAGAAAGCAACCTACTTCTCTTTTTAGTCTATGACCAATGGATCAAAAAGCTCTAGGCTCAAGGTCTAAAGTCTCAATAACTAATTTTTGAAGTTTATATAAACCTTGAAGATGAAGAAAAAGTAGCTAGAACTTTGCTGAATGAAAATCTTTACAAGTTTTCATCTTTCTCAACCTTTTGAATGTCTAGAAAGTTACTCTCTATAACTTCTCTCGATAAAAATCTTTTCATTGCATTGTAATAGCAAATATTCTCTTTGTGAGAATTCACTCCACTTAATACTTGATAGGTTCATAAACCTTCAGTAATTTAGTATGATTGTTGATCAAACACAACCTTCAATCTCTTATTGTAACTTGACCCAATAGTGGTCACTGTTAGCTTGGAGAGACTAGGACAATACTACTCGATTTGTTAGCTTGGAGAGGCTAGAAAAGACTACTCAATTATAAGCTTGGAGAAGCTTGTGCAAAATAATACTGAAGTTACAAAATCTCAACTAGTTTGTTGAGAACTAGACGTAGGCAAATAGTTTAGCCAAACTAATATAAATTTCCTTGTGTGATCTTCTAACTTTATTTCTCTTTAAAGTTTTAACTTGTGTTTCATTCTATGCAATTAATCTTTTCATTGCCTAACAAACTTATTATGAAAACAATAACCTCTATTTCTAACATAAAATGCTTTTGCAATCCAAGTCTAAAGACTTGATAAAGTTTGTTTAAAGTTTTCAAGTAAGAAAAGGTTTTTGAAAGCATGATTCAACCCCTTTCTCATGCTACTTAACCTTCACTTTGTAACAAAGAAAATAAAAATAGAACATGGGAAAATTTTAGGGTATAGGTTCAGCCACAAGAAGAGAAAGAGGAAAGGAAAGAACAAATCTTGATAAAACTAAGTGATTAAACAAGGTTTCAAGAAGAATAAAAATTAAAAGAAGCTTAAGGCCCATGAGGAGTGGTTTTGGCCACGACAAAAAAATAAAGGAAAGAAAACGTTTTAATTAACAAATGTAAGAATTCTAAGCCTTTAAACACCTAACTAGATTAACTTGATAAACCTCTTGAAAGAAAATAAAAATAAAAGACTTGGAACCGTAACACAAGCGGCCACGGCCTAATCATGTAGCAAGGGAGAATAAAATGCTTAATTCACATAAGAGGTGAGTTAAAGTTCCATGCCACTTAATTATGAGATTTGAACAATTTACAAAAAAGAAAAACAAAGCAAAAAGACTTTATAAACCTTAATGGACAATTCATCCTAAGCATGCAAGAATATAAAAAAAGCCTTATTTTAGCCACTTAATTGGGCTTAAAGGATAATTATGAATGACCATATGCCACTAAAGTCAACCCTTTAATCTAAAGGTTGAATTAAGTGGAAAGTGCAAGTAAAATCTCTTTAGACACTAAATATGACTTAAGGGTCCAATTTTAGTTAAAAGCTGCACATAAGAACTTAATGATGCTTATAAGGCTCTTGAGTTAAAAGCTGCACATTTATGTACTTTTATGATATGTAATGTGATCATTGATATGATTGATGTAACCATGATTGGGATTGAGTGCTGGGATTCTTGATGAGGAATCCTAAAGGTTCATGACTTTGCTTATGATTGATGAGTTATGAATTCACAATTATGATGTATATGCAAGTATGTTGTTGATTAGTTATTGTTTGCATTTTTAGGGAATTTCTCGGTCTAGCCGCTATGTTGTCGGATTTTCACCAAATTGACGGACTTAGAATATTTTGCTGAGAATAATGATGGTGACATGTGTTAAGAGAAAGAAAGACTTAAGTTCTTTATCTAAAAACACCAATGTCATAAGACTTAATGTTGACCCCTATGATTAATAAGACACTCAGGTGTGATCATTCAGTAAGGGAAGTTGACCCATGAAGGAATCCTCTATGCCCGCCAATTTAAGTTGAGTCTAATGAATGATGACAATCATTATTCATATGATCTCATGTCCTAAAAGAAAGTAAAGTTCCAAGGTTGGTATATCCAAATTTAAAGCACATGCTAAAAGTCAAAGTTAAAGTCAAAGTCAAAGTCAAGATCAAACTAAAGTCAAAGAAAGTAAAGAATGTCCCAAGACTTCTAAGTATTATGTGTTTTATTATGTACTTGCTTATGAATGTTTGCATGACATGATCATGCTTATCCATGTTTACTTATTTTCCTATTACATAATTATAGTATGCTAAAAATGTATGATTAAAAGAAACCCACTTTGGCTAAAGTGCATTTTCAAACTAATTAAAATTGAACCATGTGCATGTTCACCTTTTATTAAGAAAACCAAAGTGGCTAAGAATAATATCGATGACACTTAGTTGCCTCATTAAAGCCCTACAGAGAAATTTCATGTTTCTCACCCCTGCTTTTTGTGTCATCTTTAGACATGATCAATGGCAATGGTAGTGTGTTCATTGAGCTTCCTACTTGGGATATGCAGTATGACCCAAAGCTTGATGCACTTCTTCTTACTATGAGAAGAGCAGTTCAGACATATGTTTTCTTTCAGTGTCATTTCAATGTATCAGTGATGAGTTGGCAATTCAGCCCTGCAAAACTATAATCCAATGTTAAGTTGATGAAGCTTCACCCACCTTTCTTTGAGCCACATGTCGATACATCTTCCAAGTAGTCAGAGTCAGATCCTTCCATGGCGAAGCCTACCTACTCCTGTGAGATGGACCTTTTTGTGCCTACATCCCCACTCACGTTCCCTTCGATTCTATGACGGTATCCTACACCATGGGGAGTCGTGTCAATGGCAAAGGACGTGCATGAGGTTTCATTCGAACTCATGGGGCCTCGGGTGGACGAGAATGTGGCTAGGGTTGTGGACATGGGGATGTCTCCGGAGGATGGCAAAATGGTTTCATTTCCTCCTACGGTCAGAGTGTCATCGGTAGTTGTGGTTGGCTTAGGTGATTGACCTTTTTGCATGTTCAAGCTTCTTAAGGATATGGCTTCTATTTTTGATATCATATGTTTAAGCCACACTTGTTGGCATGTTTTGATTTTATGTTACGGATCTTTTTCTCTATGGTTGTAATGCCGATACTCTTTTAATAAATCTGGATGATATGTTATGACTTGTGTTATAGCCAGGTGTTTTATAAACTGGCAGTTTTATATATATATATATTATATATATATATATATATGATGACGCCCTTTTGTAGAGATGTGGCTATATACCTTTCATGTATGTTTATCTTTCAATTATTGCTTTATTTTATCATGTGATTGTATATCCACGCATGTTATTCACACATATATCTACATGTTAACGGCTAACGGTTTTTCAATATAAAACGCGCTATGTTTAAAAAAAAAAAATTATTGCCCTTATTTTCATGTAAAGTATTTTCTAAAATCAATTATGTTTTTGCAAAGTAAAAGGTAACAAACTAGTGACACACGATAATATGATTTAAGCAGCATATGGACTTATTAACATCATGCCAGTAAACTCAACGTATAGTCCCTACTGGTTCTCCGCAAACAAAAAAAATAGCCACGCAAAATATCTCAATAAAACCTCCCAAGACAACAGAAACATTAAAGAAGCTAAAAATGGTTCTGCAACATCTTTCACAATCCACTCATAAGCTATAGACACTCCTCAATTTATGACAAACCAAATCCATTTCTCCCCATATGGCAAACTAAGCCAATTGTATTTTTATTTTGACTTGCCAAACCATGACAAGGCTATTTTGTTTTTCTGATCCCACAAAATGTCTAGAATTTTTTTCCTTCTATTTCTCATCTATTCACTCCTTCTTAACCTCTCTGGTTCTTCAAGCCAAGTTTCACTTGCAACCAAAAAAAAAACAAAAAATCCATCGATTATAGCAGTAGTTATTTATCAATGTACTACGTCACACTAATATCTCTGCTATTTAGTCCATTAGGTATGTTATTTTCGAAGAGCAGTTCATGCGAAAGAAAATGTCGGTTTAGATGAACTTAATCACATGTTTATTATATTGCTAATTTCCGATTACGATGATTTATAATGATATATAGACATATAAATAATAAAACCAAATAATCGGTCAATGTATGTTTAGCCAACATTAGATGAAATAACAACTATTTATCATGTGTCATTAATAAATGGCAACCTATTTGCCAAGTAAATGTTATACTTTTATTTAAAAGATATTAATAATTTTGTTATATATTTTAAAAGACGTTAGTGATTTACTGATGATTCATTTAAATATGGAATTCTGTCTCAAGTTTAGCCTAAGAAATTGACAAAATCGAACTTTACTCAGTATCCCATCACCTCAAAAATAAATAAATAAATAAAAATAAAAAAGAAACAGGAAAAAGAAAATCCACATTGCAACATTCTCAAGGCACTAAGCTGAAACAAGAATCTATATGTCAAAATTCTAGTTATTTTTCTCTAGCTCGATCATTACTCAAAAGAAAAGGGTATGATCTCTTAGAATTGAGTGGGCCTAACTCAACCCCAAAAGCTAGCTCATGAGGGGAGGGTTGCCCGAGTGCTTATAAAGGCTATCTATGCCATATCCTTAAGCGATGTGGGACTCTAACACACCCCCCTCACGCCCAGGACTGGACATCTGGAGCGTGAAGTTTGCAGGACTGGACATCTGCGGGTGGCCCAATAACAATCACAGGATAGGCTCTGATACCATCTTAGAATTGAGTGGGCCTAACTCAACCCCAAAAGCTAGCTCATGAGGGGAGGGTTGCCCGAGTGCTTATAAAGGCTATCTATGCCATATCCTTAAGCGATGTGGGACTCTAACATGATCACCCTGACTGTGATGTCCAATCTAAAATGAAATCCTAACCGTTGTATCAATAAAAATCGTAAACTTCAATCACTTTTGGGCAACAGTTTATAAAATTGAACACAACGCGAACTTAAAACTAGGCAACATCCATAGCAAACACCCAAGATATACAATGTTACGTTGCAATCAAGACATTCTTGCCTCCGGAAATACAACCAATTTCAATGTCTTTCAACAACCCACTTGCTAAGCTCATAGCATGCAAAGCAACAGAGTTGGCGTCCATGAACGACACATGATGACAAGAACAAAAGCCACAACTGTAATGCAAAACAAAAAGAACGGGCTAGCTGAAAACAAAATTGATCAAACAAAAACATGATCATTTACGAAAACCCATATTAAAAAAAAAAACAAAATTTGAAAGTTAAAAACAGCGCGTAAATTCAAGCAAGAATAAATAAAACATAAAAAACACAAATTTTTCATGGAGAAGAAAATTCACCAAAAAAAAAAAAAAGCGTTCTCCTTTTTGCTTCATCAAATTGGAAGGGATGGGGGTTTGTGTAACATCATCCTAAGTACAATATCAGGCTTAAGTCATAACATCATATTTAGGAGTTACTATAAATAAATTAGTGGATGTTGCTTTATTATTTATTGTATTCTCGAGAAAATAACGTGAAATCTATTACGTAGTTTCGAGCAATTATAAACAAACGAATAGAGGGAAATAAAATTTTTCTTATATATACAGAATTTTACATCATAATGGCACTTGCCAAGTTATATAACAAAATTTTAGTCTTGCTTAACTGTATTTCAAAATACTTAAAGAGCTCCACTATGAGCCTCCACTAGCATAACAACCTATCTGGCAGCAATGTTTAACAGCTAACCTAGCCTTGGTCAGACTCTACTATGTAGGTCATTGTCCAGGTCTTCTAAATTCTCTAGTAATGACATAGGAACACACAGGGGTGAGAATTATAAATTCTCAGTAGGTAGTTCTAGATTAATAGCAATAATACCATTGTCATTGCCCTAGCCACTTTGGCTTATTACAAAAAGGCAAGCATACCAACACAAGATCATTTTAACAGTTCGAAAGCATGATCTTCGAAGTGGTTTCCTTTTAATTCAAGCACTTAATCCAAGACATCGCAACATTCTCATAGTTCACATCAATACATAATTAAAATAGAACAAAATGGTAGAAATGAGTGAATGAAATATTACTCCTAATATATGTCCCTATATTCTTTTGTTGCAGTACCTCTTTACTTTCTTGTATGTGCCCTTGCTTTTAAATATTATCGTGCCCTTACACTTAAACATTGTCATGCCCTTGCCTCATGCAAGGAGATCTTTTCAGACTTACTTTCTCTGACCTTATGTAAGGGGATCTTTATCTTGGGAATCAGATATCTTCCTCTGACTCAAGCAAGGGGATCTAGCTCATAATGTTAATAATTAATATAACAAAATAATAGGAGATGCGTATGTAAATACAAATGTAATGAGCTATGCAAGTGCACTTATCTTCTTATTCTTATTCTTTCTTTAAACTCTTGACATGAGCACTTGTACTTGATCCCCTGAGATGGGTGGGTGGCCTCTCCCACTCCTAGCTAATAAGTTGCTTATTAGGACTAAGCTTATTCCTATATGTGATTGTCGGATTTACTTTCCTCGACCCTTACATTGACCTAATCCTAGCTGATTTTCTTTCTCGACTCAGATCAAGTGAAGCCAGGTATACATTCCCTCACTTAATTGGATTTACTTTCTCTGGCTCAAGTAAATTAAAATTATAATCATCTTTGCGAGCTCATGTATTCATATACTTTCTTAGATTATATCTTCTTATGCATTCTTTATTCATAACTATGCATGAGGAAGCTTGATTCCCTTATGCTCATGCTCATATTGATAATTGCTTGAGAGGATGCTTGATGCACTTATGTTCATGCTACATAACTTACTTTCAAAAATATTTCTGCCAGAAATTCGGTAGTATGACAACTGTAATGTAAGGATTTCCAAAGATTACAATAGTAATTTAACCAACTAGTCAATAGAACAAATAATTCTAGCACAAATCACAACATTTCAATCACATTCATAATCATATAAGGCATAGATTGCCCAATCTCATTGATTTCCAAATGATTAACTATGTAATGGTGTAAGTTTTAATATGATTTTAGAGCTAACATGTATCCTTTAGCCTTGCAATTAGGTTTGGTCCCTTATAGTTTGGAGACCACTAAACTAAGTTTTGCACCATTCCATTACAAGCTATATGACACCTCCTTAATTCTGCCCAAAATTTTAAATTCTACCAAAAATCAATTTTAAACTATTTTTACCTCAAATTCCACAGGAATATTGCTTTATTAGTCTATTTTCAAACTTCTTTAGTCCCACTAAATTTAGTTAAGTATAACTTGAGTTATTCAAGTTTGATCCACAATTGCTCTATTTTGGTTAAAAGTGAAAAATCACTAAAAATCCATCATACATCTTTTTTCCCTAAAATTTTATGGACATAAACCTCTATGAATACTCTTTCAAAAGTTTCACTTTATTTGGATAAGTAAAGCTTAAGTTATAAGCTCTACATTAGGGCTGCCCTGTATTGACCTTTACAGAGCATAGGGAAAATTCATGGAATTACTAGGAATAACTCATTAGGAATTTGGTTCTAAAAATTTATAGGCTTATTTCCCCTACTTGTTAGCTTTCTAACAAAATTAGTTTCACTCAAATTAAAGGTTCATAAGGCAAGTTATGGTCATTAGAGCATATACTGCTAAGGTTTGTTCTTCCTAGCTCATAGCTAGATTAAAAAATTCATAACTCATAGATCCTAAGTCCAATTGATCTTGAATTTTGTGGGAATATTCTCCTAAAGTTTCAAGTAAAATTTTTTCCCATTCAACTAAAGTTCCTAGCTTGAAATAAACCTCACAGATTTACCATTGCCTAGGATTTTCCAGATTAGCCTATTTTTCAGTTATAGGTATCTTTCAATTCCTAGCTTTCTTTTCTTACTAAATTAAGTTACACTAGTTCTAGTTCATTGAAATAAGACTATATAACACCATTATCAACCCACAACATGTGAGAAACAATAACATGAAAACTGTAGCTCATATAATGTCCTATTAGAGGTGTTCACAGTTCGATTTGGCTTGGTTTTGAGGCAAAAACTTAACCGATCCAAGCAGTAAATTTTATTTTGGTTTGGTTCGGTTTGGTTTGATTATAATTGAAAAGCTGAACCAAACCAAACAAATTTAAATCGATTTGGATTTGTTCGATTTTTAGTTTTTTATTAAAGAGTTTTATAAAGTAGAAAATAGTAAATTTCATGTTGAGTAAATTAAAAGAATTAATAGATAATTGCAAATCTAAATTATTGAGTTAAGATATAATAAGAATACTTGAATAATTTTAGTATTAAAATAATATAGAATATGCTTACATGTATATTTGTAAAAGTAAAATATGGAAAAGTAATATATGATATATAATATATCTCATATACATATATAATTATTAATGTATAATATATTATCAGTTTGGTTTGGTTTTGTTTAGCTTTAGAAACTAAAACTGAAAATCAAATTGAACCGATCAATTTTTATAAAATAAGAACCAATTAAAACTGATTTATTTCGATTTTAATTGGTTCTCGATTTTAGTTCAGTTTGGATTGGTTTTGAACACTCCTATGACCTATCCATATATAGGAGTTCTAGGACGCCTACCTTACTTCTAAGCTTAGAAGCACTTCAAACTTTGCTTTGTTCAACTCCAAAGCCCTCCTAGAAGCATAAGACATCACTCTACCCCTTCTTTTCCCTTCTTGGCTGAAGCTATATATGGTCTAAAAGATTTTTGGCTTCTACATAAGTTAAAAGATAGTGAATAAACTTAAGGGTTGGATGGTGGTTAAAGAAACAAGAGAAAACCAAGTGTTTGGGAGTTTGTATTATTGACAATGGAGGAGGTTTTCAGAGAGAGAGGGTTTGAATTTTTTTTAGGCCAAGAAAGAGAAGAAGATGAAGGAAAATGAGGGTCTAAGGATATTCATCTAGTTTTATGATAATTTTTGTAAAAAGTGATTAACTTCCATTATGTGGTCCACAATGCTTCTTGGGTGTTCCGGTTATGTGGCCTACTTCAGGCCACATATAATAGGTTTGGTGGTAGTGAGGCCATGCAGGAGTTAGGTGGAGTTTATGGTGATAATTGATCTGGGTGAGGTGGTTTCTCTTGGAGCCACTCACTCTACCTAGCATATGTGCAGCACAGTTTTAACCACTTAATCTATGTAGGATTATTTGCTTTAGTTTACCATGCTCAAAACAATAAAACGTCATTCTTATAACTCTTCTCAAATAATATTGGACCCTTGAGGGTTAAATTAAGGTGTTAAGTGATCAATTTGGGTACTCAAAGTTACTTGAGATATTATTTACATGTGTGAGTAATCTCATACTCATATTTAAAATTATGTGTATAAAACATCATCTATAGGATTATGATATGTATATTATTTATCTATCACTATCTTGGGACCTACATATTCCCGGAATCGGTATTTTTTCTCTAATGCCTCTCCTGATAACTGTAAGCCATTATTTATGATTTTGTCACTTTTTCGCTATACTCCAACTGTTTACCATTTTGCCACTACCTTGGGATAGGGCTATTCTCAAAGCTAGGGATGTTACAATTTAGGGTAGTGGAACTTTGATTACATCAAGGTCAATAAAGCGAGGAGAATTGCTCCCAGAATACCCTCTCATCTAAGAATTTGTTACCTTTTATTCAATGTTGGATGTAACTCATCATAAATGTTGCATACATAAAACTTTGGTGAGTTTGACCTAAGAAAACTGTTGCAAATTGCAACGCATTCTTTAATTTTATGTTCCATAGAAAATTAAAGTCTACAAGAAGCAGTCTTAATGTTACCTCAATTACGATTATCCCACAAAGGACTCAATTAAGCTCACTATTTAAACGAACTCCATGTTGAACCTTACTCATCAAACGGGTAATCATAAAAGTATAGTACATTTTTCTCAAATCTGATGGCAAAGGTTTGGAACTACCTTAGTTTAGTGGCTATCTTATTGGCTACCATATTAGCTAAGATCTCAGCTAGTGATCAGGAATTAGAGACTCCGATTCAATGTGCAAAGCATATGGGAACATATTGCGGAAAACAAGCATATGACACATTGTTTCATAATAATAACTCTACAATGCCCATGGAATGTTGTTATAAGCTTGTTCAAACGGGTTATGTCTGTCACATTAAGCTAACCGTTCATGTTTTACAGAACAATTTGGAGCTTAAAGATGCAAATTGGACTAAAGTTCTAATCAAGGGTGATAAGATGTACAACAAGTGTAATCAAGCTACCATATCAGGAGACCTCAAATATCTGGAAAAGTGCGTAAAAGAGATAGGCAATGATTGTGGAGAAGAAGTGTATATGAGTCTAGTACGTGAAAAGAACATATCCAAGCAATGCTGTGAAAAGCTTGTGAAAATGGGTCAAAATTGCCATACTAGTATGGTGAAGGCTCTTATTCGCACCCCGGAGTTGAGGGATTCTAATGCAATTGAATTTTTGAACAAGAGCCAGAAACTATTCAACCAATGTCAGCGTGTTAAGTAAGAAGTCAATGGCAAGGTCATTTGTTGCCACGGCGGAACAATTTATGAGAGAAGGAACATTAGAAAGGCCAAATTAAACAATTTTCTTAACATCTTTTCAGATGTGCCTTTTTCTTGAACACCGTATTTTATTCAATTTTTTTATCCTTATCGCATAATTTCTAAATATTTGTTAAATTAGCTTTTCAATCCCTTTTAGCCCAAACAATTTCTTCTTGCATGTTTATTTAATCTCTTTCTTGCCCTTTATTCATAATTTAATTTAATGCTTAAAAATTGAAAAATTAAAAATGGAACAAAAGCTTTTTTTTATTTTGTTTGTTTTGCATTTTAGCCCAAGAACATAGTCTTTAAAAAAATTTTTAGCCTAACCCCAAAATGATAGTTATCTTTGAATAAAAAAAGAAGATGAAAATGAGAAAAAAAGGGGGGAAAAAGAATATAATCAATAATAATAATAATAAAAATAAAAAAAGCAACAAGAAAAGCTTGAAATCAATAAGACAACAACAATAGAAGCGTGAATGAGTTTCAAATCAACAACTCTAGGATTTTGTCAAGATCTTTATTACAATGACAGCATCTTACTAAAGGGAAAATGATATGCTAAGATAAAAATATCTTCACGTGCTTTCTTGAATAAATGGGGTACAACAAGCAAAAGAGGGGGAACCTTTTGTAAGGGAAAAGAATTGGATGGAGGCATTCTCCTTATCTAATTTCTAAGTCGTAACAGAGGAAAGATAAAAGAAAGAGATTCAGGAAGAAGAAAGTTGAAAATTGAGAGAAATATGGAGTACAGATAAGGTTGGATTCCTACGAAAGCTATAACATCCTCAATTTTTGTCTAAGCTAATTAGCTCGGTGTCTCCGGCTAATTAGAGGGGTTAGCGATTAATTAAGAATTAATCGGCTAATCTCGAGAGCAAGGGCTTAGTAAATTAAATGCAAGTCAACAATTGAAATATAATGCATTAAAAGTTACAATTAAAAGCTTAATTGCCCAATCCTTATTAATTCATGATTTAGAACATAGAATCAAGGTGATCTAACCAAATTAACTAAGAGCATATAAGTATCACATCTTAATTACATGAAGATTAACCTCACCTCTTCTTTACATAATTAATGAGGAAAATCCTTTTTATTGAAAATGTGCTAATGTGTAATTAAACCAATTGAATTAATTAGCATTTAGATAATTGTAACAATGGTAAAATTTTAGAAACTTTCCTTTAATTATTGTTTGAAAGTTTGGTCAAGGCAAGAGCCATATCCAACCATCCATTTGCCTTCTCATCATATACCATTAGATCAATGGTCCATATTAGTAGATTCCTTGAGTCAAGACAAAAGATCTACTCTCCTCCATCAAGATTGTGACACTTGGAGTGATCATAGTCATCCAATGCCAATCCTAAGATAGGTCATGCTTTTAACCACTTGAAAACACTACATGGTCTTTACCCAAGTGCCAAGATTCAAAGGAAATACAACTCCCTCTTTTGCCCCAAGGTTTTTCCCACTCTCTTACTTGTTGTAAGAAGCAAAATCACATCACTCTCTCCCCCTCATTTTTGTGCCATTAAGCCTCTCTTCCCTCCCCCTCACTTCATTTTTCAATTCCTCTCCCAAGACATAAAGCTCTCTCCTCTCTCCAAGACCCATTCCTACTCTCTTGCTCTTCCAATCTTCCTTATTCTTCTTCCAATCTCCCTACTACTTCTCACCTCATTTCCATTACCACCCTCACAAGCCCTTCAAGGACCACCCTCTTTGGTTCTTGAAGAAGCAAAACAAACACTCACTTAGCCCCATTATCAAGCTCAAGGAGGAGGAAGGTCATCTTCAACCCATCAACTCTTTCTACTCCTCAAGGAACCCATTTGATAGTGACTCTAACCTTTCTTTTTCATGTATTTTTTAAGATCTAGAACTCCTAAGCTCTTCATAGCTAGGTGGTTTTAGGACTTGCTTCAAGGTCTCATGACCATATCTTGCTTTATGAGTTTTTCTTGCCTTGTTGAAAATGTTGTCTTAAAATGAGATTATGTGGCATGATGGTTTTATGTATCTTGCTTTATTTTATTTTAAAATACTGATTTGGTGGTTAAAACTTTGAATATGATGATGAGATAAAACATAAAAATGGTGATTTGAAGTGGTATAGCAACATCTCCACAAGTTTGATATGTAAAACATGAAAATTAGTTAAGCTAGAATTCTAGCAGCCTATAATGTGTACTATATAACTCGTTCTACAAAATTCAAAATGTAATGAAACTAATTTTTTGTGAAAATAGACTCAAAGAGCTTTCCACACATATAAAATTCATGAAATTTGGATTTAAAATGAGGGAGATATGATTTTTCAAAATTGGCTGTTCCCGGATGGATTTCTATTTGGGCAGTCTGCACTAAAAACCTTATAACTGGAGCTATAAAAATTATTTTTGAGTGGGACCAAGTTTTTTAGAAAGCTAAGACATAGAGGAACAGCCCCAGAAAACAGTTTTATCAGATTCCATTTGAGAAACTCCCAGTGGAGTTGACAAGCCACTGATCCAAGTTGAACTTTCAAATCTGAACAGTCAGAATAAAAGGTGCATAACTCAAGCTACAAAATGAATTTTGAGTGGGGCAGTTTTGTTTAAAAATAGACTCAGAGAAGTATAATCATACCAAAATTCGAAGCAAAAGAGTAAAAGATGAAATTATGGTGAATTTTTGAAGTTACTGCCCCACTGTAAAAATAAAAACTGGTTGTGGTGAAAGTTAAAGAATAATGAGAAATAAGCTTTAAAACACTAAGACCTTTACTCTAAC
The DNA here is from genome assembly GCA_031439585.1 of Pterocarpus macrocarpus. Lineage (NCBI taxonomy): Eukaryota > Viridiplantae > Streptophyta > Magnoliopsida > Fabales > Fabaceae > Pterocarpus > Pterocarpus macrocarpus. The sequence continues at coordinate 46,897,345 of CM062522.1, forward strand.
CATTGGAAAAACCCTCATAACTCAACTTAAAAGTTTCAAATAGGATAGTGGATAAAATTGGCCCTATGCCTAATAAAAGAATTTATACAAGAGGCAACCTCAATTAAAAGCTTGCACTAAATTTACTAAGCTAAGCTCATAAGACTTTGTGTGATAGGTATGCCTCTATGTGTCCATATGATGATATGATATGATGATGATCATGATGATGATGATACGAGATGATGATGATGATTATGACAATGATATGATGTCGATATGAAAATGATATGTTGATGATATGATGCTTAATAATATACGATAAAAGAATCACATTTGGGGACAGCGATACGTAATGCCTAAATGTGGAAGAGAATTATAATAATTTTGCATCATAAGCTTTAATAAGAAAAAGATGGACTAAGGGTGTGATCCTTCAAAAGGGAATGTGACCTAATTTAAGCTCCCCTCACCCACGACTCACATGAGGCATGGCATGACCCAGCTAGTGTAAGTACCGAAATTCTATGGTGGCGATGGCCACGGTATGAGCTCATTACCACTTATGTTTAGTGGGTGAAAAGATAAAGTCAAGTTAAGAAAAGAAAGGGAAATTCGGTCCAAACCCTAGAAAGGGAAGAAGTTAAGAGAACCTTATAGCATGGACATGCACGTTTTATGTAATTGTACTTGTGCTTATGTATATTATGATATAAATGATTAGAGGGTACGCTAAAATTAAATCCGCTTCAGATATTCATGATTTCGAAAATCCAAGAATTGAACCTTATGCATGCTCACTATTTTCATTAATAAAATCGAAGTGGCTGGGACGATGACGATGACACTTCCGTGTCATGTTCGAGTCCTACTGAGAAATCTTATTTCTCACTCCAGTTATTTTTCCGTCTCGTTACCAGATACTTATGACATATCCCGTGGAGTGGAGCATGGATCCTCCCCACCATGAGTGGGCCTACGACGAGGATGCCCAAACTATCGTGGCGACGACCACCATAGTAGTCCATACCTACTTTCATCTTGGTCGTATACATAAGGGAGAGGAGCCCGACATCCCGCCAGCCCCAGTCGACATCTCTTCTGCACGCCTTAGACCGCCGTTGAGTCCTTAGGATTTTCCTCCCGAACCCTTGCCGGACATCGAGATGGAGCCGATGTCTCCGGGCCTGCCAGCAGCCGAGCCCCTGCCACAGCCGGCGATTCCTATGGTCGATGTGAGCTCCACGACTACTCCAAGGACCGTAGCCGCTTCATCGCCGCCCCCTGAGTATCACCCCGCCACGTCTGAGGAAGATCCCTCCGAGGAGCATTCGTCGATAGCCAGCTATACTCCAGGTCGCCGTGTTCGTCACGTAGAGGTGATCAGCAGGCACCCTAGCATCATCCGTATTCCTCATGTTTCCCCGAGGTCAAGGAGCAAGGGGAACCAGGCACTCGAGGACCTAATTTTCATCCGATCGAGCGCCGCAGAAGGGGCAAGGAAGCCAGACGTGTCTACATGGGCTATTTTAATATTGCTCCTTATCTCATGTATTTCATTTTGTGACGAACCTTGTCATATTTGTTTATGTTTGATATTTTGGGGCCATGGCATGACCATGAGTCTCCTTTTTATGTATTGTTGAATACTATGAGACTTTATATATATGTATGACTGATTTAGTAAGGTGAATGTATTATGTTTCTTTACATCTGTTGTTCCTTTATTTTACAACTTGTATGTATGCAAAACGCTCGATTATAGCTATCTTCTAGCTCAAGGCTTTACTTTTCAAAACACTGCAAAGCGATGATGTATTTCAAAAAAAAAATTTTACCGTATTTTCCGCGTAACTTAATTTCAAGTGAAGTTTAGTTTTTCACGGGCATAAGTAACAACTAATAAAACGCCGTAATACGACTTAAGCGTAGTATGGATTTATTAGGGTGTTACAAAAGCTATATAAGAAGAAAACGGAGGATCCTTAAACTATTTTTACCATACGTAAGTCTCATTGTGATAGGGTTTGTTTAGTGTGGTTAGGATATTTATTTGTTTTTCCCTACTTTGCTAGCAATTGCACTAGGCCAATCAACTAATAAAGAGTGAGTAGTGTATTGTTTCCACTAGGATTGTTTAATCCAACTACTGCAATCACCATTTAGAAGCTATTTTGGCTAATTGAAAGATAAGTGAGTCACAAAGTGTGACTAGAACGCAAGATAGCAAGCAAACAATTAGAAGAAATATTGAAAACCAATGGAAATGAGCACTAGGAATCCGATTTCATCTAGCCTTACTTCTCATTTCCTTTTCGTAGCTAAGATTGGGGCTAAGATAAGATCTTCTTCAGTAAGGTGAGGGCACGACTGATAACTCCTCGAGTGAGTTATTTTTTGTTTTATTTTATCTAGATTTAGGTTTTAGTTACATGAATTTATTTGAGTGTTTTAATTGTTTTTAGCTAGCTACTTTGTTTTAGGTTCTTTTCTAATTTGTTTTGTCATTTTCTTACATTTTAGCTAGCGATTTATATTCTCATTGTATTTTAATTAGGTACAAACACTCAAGCAGGGAAGAAAAGCTCAATTGGAGTCTTATGGGGCCTATTTTGTGAGATTTCAAGATTGTGTTGCATGAGAAAATCCATATCTTGGACTTTGGAAGTCTGATTGACATGATTTAGGACTCTTTGGAAATATGAAAAGAAAATCTCCAACTTTGATGTTGAACACTTTTCCAGATTCTCAAGTCTTCTAGGAGAAAAATGCAAAATAAGATTGAAGTTGCATCTTGTCTTTAGTGTTATTCAGCCTAACCTTTCATTAGTATTTCTCCCAAATCTTGAGCTATGGAACTCTAGTTGAGGTGGTTTTTCTTGCTCAAAAATCTACAATTTCTATTTCTATCTCTGAAGGCAAATTCCAAATTTTCTAATTGTTACAAAGCCTATAAATGAGCAAAGGAAGCAAATATACAGAGCTACTATTTTGGGCAACATGCTGTAGAGCAAAATTCTACGTTGAAGCATGGCTTATGCTCTAGAGCACAACATTTTGTGCTCAAGCATTTCCCAAGGAAAGAAATACACCCATTTTGGAGCATAACTTGTGCCAGAGTGCGACCCATGCGCTCGAGCGCACTGACAATAAATCAGGAATGTCTATTATTGAAGCAATCATAGAAATGAATGATTTGGGGCACTATTTAAAGGATTTGGATGATATTTTTGACATCTTTTGACATTCTAGACACTAGAGGCAACCTTAGAAAAAAAGGCTTGGAGATTCAAGGAGCTTTGTGGAGAGTTTTGTGAAGAGTTGGAGACATCCTTCACCCTCAAGATGTTGAAATTCTTATTTTTCTTTATGGCTACTCTTTTATATGTTCTTGCTTCTACTTTTTTTTCTATTGTTTGTGATTCCATCATGAACTAAATCCTATTCTGAGGCATTGATATGTGATGATAATACTCATGGATTAATTTTATTTATGTTTTTGTCTTAGTTAGTAAGTATTTATGATTGTTCTTAATGCTTTTGAGTGATTAGCCACCATTCAATTGATTTGTTGGTTTGCAACATTAGAGATAAGGTTTGTAAACAAAGCTTCTCAACATAAACATCATGTGTAATGCCCTAATAGTTCCATTCTATGCTTAAGTCATATTATGAAATTACTAATTGTTACTTTGGCTCGTGGAACTAACATTACCCTTTTGAAATTATTTTACCTGAAAATAGGGGTATATTATTTCTTTTTTGAACAATAACGAGTAAACTGTTTTCAAAACCAAGAGCCATGAATGCATCGTGATAACATATAATAAACAACGCTATCTCATACATCAATGCAAGTAACGTAAATAGAAACAATAAGAAAAACAATAACTTAGAAAATCATAACTTTCATTCCACAGCCATTCATAGCTAATATAACACTAATAATGTTACTAAAAGTCATACATATAGATAATGATGGGTCCGATACTTACTGTTGGCCCTACACATGAAACCTACCGGATACATGATAAAAGAAAATATATCAGAAATCCCTACAGCCCAAGTATGCCATACAGTAAAATGATAACCCTATAATAACAACCAAAAGGGGGCTATCCTCATGCTCAGCTCCGCATGCAATCACCACATAACTTGTTAGGTGGGAGGAAATGATTCCCGAATCCATCGGGAGTAATATCACCACGTCCCCTTCCTCAAGCATGCCCATGCCCTCGAGGCACAGCACGAGTACGAATGAACCCGTGACCGTGGACCGGGGGTTGAGTGTGACGAGGAACCGCTGAAGAAGAAGACGAGTTAGGCATCAGACGTATCACAGATGGATAGGAGGGCTCAGATGGGTCAGTCTCCACATGATAGCTCAAGTGGGAAGGCTCCGAAGGGTCGGAATCCAAGGAAATGGATGGAGTCAGATGGGTATCTGAGTCAGTCTCATCATTAGTAGGGCACCTCGGTGGCTGAAAGTAAGGATGGATGTCATCCAAGGTAACCTCACCAAATGGCTGATGTGGTCGAAAAAATGGGCTCATCACAGGAGTCTGAAACAAATGGTCATGGAAGATATAGACCCTCATTGCTGTGCTCGCAGACATCACTAATGCATTCAGAACCGGGTTGAAGCACCAACGCCATACTGGAAACTCAATGAAGATCACCACCGTGCCCTACATCGACATCCTTTGAAGACGACACGGAAACATAGGAATGATAAATACTAGATTTCTCAGTAGGATCGCGACTAAACAAACATTGTGTCATCGTCATCATCCCAGCCACTTTGGGTTTAATTATAAAAATAGTGGACAGATATAAGTTCAATTTTAATAATTTTGAAAACTTAAACCACAAAATGGGTTACTTTTAAACTTAACATCATAACTGCATCATCATAACTAATCATACATACTAAAGCATAGAATAAACATTCATAATGCAAATGGACAATATAAACACATGCACAGACATGCATCATCATAGACTTAACCATGGTTATACTTGACTTTACTTTTGTTTTTAGCATGTGCTTAATATTCTTTACTATGAAAGACTTACCATCAATTTGGAATTGACAATTCAAACAACAATGAGAAGTCTTGACTGGTTTTCCAGCAGGAGTAGAAACAATTAATATGTAAAGTAATTCAGACACAGACAATCCCAATCTATCTACACAGTCATGAGAACTAAAGGAGTGTGTAGCTCCAGAATCATATAGTATAGTTAAGGTTCTACCGTTGACCTCGCATTTACCTTGGATTAGATCGTCGGACTGAGTGGCCTCCTCAGCATTAAGGGCAAAGACCCTTCCTTGGTGTTAGGGCTTGTTGGAAGAAGGCAACAGCTTAACGGTGCAGTCTTTAGCCATATGTCTAGGCTTTCCACACCAGAAACACGCGTTCTGGCTAGCTAAACAAGGGTGTCCTCCATGATGTTTGCCACACTTAGGGCAAGCTTGCCCATCCGCAGGCTTAGGTGGATTCCAGTAGGCTTCTGGGTTTGCCTTCCTTTGAAACCTCCACCTTGAAAAGGCTTCCTTGGGGGTTGGGGCTTGAACTTCTACCCTTGTATAACACCCTACCAACTTAATATTATGCTTAAGTCATAGCATGAAATTGGGTAGATTGCGTTACCGTGTTAGTATTCTGTCTATAGTAGTATTCATTATATTATATCCTCTTTTTCTCTATTATATGTATATTTTTTATGACTATACCTATGAAACAGCACGCTGTACCTAATAAACGTGATCAGCATTATAGAAAGTGACATAATTTAATAAAAAGCACCGCAGAAATGAATGAAGACAGGTAATATATCATCAGCTGTGTAAATATACATAAGTAAGTTGGAAGCCAATGCTTTTGTTTATATATATGTTTCAAAAGCAGAGTGAAATAAAGGAGCAATAGAATTCTTATTGCTAAAAGTAGAGACAGAAAATGGCAGGAGCCAGCTATGTACAACTAGTCCAACTCGCGGTCCTGGTGTAGCTGCAGGTCAGGGAGCTCAATAGAGAGAGTGGTCGTCGAGTCCATTGTCAGAGTCTGAGAATGATGTGGAAATGCAAACGAGGTGAGAATTTAAAGAAATTCTCAGTAGGGTTCGCGTAAGGTGTGTAACTGACGTCACATTCATTCTCAATTGCTTCGATTTTTATTTAATTATAAAAATATGGGATCAAACTGAACTATCCATATTCAATAAGTTTAAGAAAACGTCTGGTTCGAGGCAAGGTTCAGTTTTACTTAAGACAGCATAAGAAACAGAATAGGCTACTAACAGTAAAATATAGAATAATGAGCAGAATAATGAATATACAGCAACAAGTAAATATAACAGACAAACTGTAAACAACTTGTGATGACTGTTCAATGTAACCATGCATTTAATGTAATCATGCAGAACTTATTCTTGAACCTTTCTTCATAAACTTTTCCATTACTTGGTCCTTTGGGAGTTCTTGGCCATTTTAGACTCCTGGGTAATAGTCTACTTTTCAGGATCGAGCTCGTTCCTATACAGGAATGCCGGGTTTACTTTTCCTGACCCTTCTACTGATCATTCCCTTTAACTTTAATCCGGGGCTGGCCCAAGTATCATGGAACTTTTATCATAACATGTTCTTCATGTTCATCATGACATAACCTTTATAATTTTCTTGAAAATGCACATGTATTTACATGTATATCATAACTCATGCATAGACTTAACCGAAATTTCGGCAGCATAACGGAACGTGTCTGCTTCCCCATGAATAGTGCCCATACTCAGAACACCAATTTCTCATAGAAATCAACACATTTCATTCATATTTCAAATATCAATTCATGGCACAATTATTGAAATTAAAACATGGTTGTTGTCTCAATACTTGCATTCAACCTGATTTTTGTAAATCAGGCCATAATTTCAATTTAACTCATCTGGACCTCAATTTTGGATATGTTAAAATGTTATGTGTCTATTTTCTAACCTCTTTAGTCCCATCTAATTTTGATAAGTATAACTCAAGTTATTTAGGTTTTATCCCGGCCTGCCCTATGGCTGGCTAGAATTGCACACTTAAAAGTAAAAATCCACTAACAATCAAAAACTGGCTCAAATCATACAAAATTAGTCTCATATTAAAGCTAATAGGACAATATTTCATTTGCAAGAAGTTCCGTTCCATTTGACTTAGTAGGCTCGAGTTATAAGCCCAAAAATCTGACCTTCCTGAACTACCCTATTTTAGCCTAGTTTGGATATAGGGCAAATTTATTGGATCACTGGGAGCAAACCGGATCTTATCTAACTCTAAAATTTTTATGGGATATTCTACTATGTGTAAGCTTTCTAACAAGGTTGTTTTCATTCAATTCCAAGTAGTATAGGGCGAGTTCTGCCCTAAACAACCCAGTCTGCCTAGAATCAAAATCAAAAACCTAGATCGAATTTCAAAAATTCATATCTCTCTTAATACTAATCCAATGGCCTTATATGATATATGTATGGAAAGCCCTAAATGTCTAGTTTCATATAAAAATTGTTTCATCAAATTTAAATGGCAGTAGGAGGAGCCATACACTCTGCTGTATGGACTACCGAGAGTTTTTAGTTCTCCAGCCCCTCAGCTCTTCCTATTTTCATCCTTTCTTGCTTCCAATTTGATTTTAACCTCACAAACAGCCAATAAACCAGCCAAATATCATCATAATCATTTAATCATCACATCAAAAATTGAGAAAATAAAATATCACCAGCCACCCACAATTAGAAAATCAAGACAAGAATTAAATCTCTACCTATTGTTATGTGTGATTTGGCCTGATTTTGGAGCTTGGATGAACAAAACTTGGTTGGGTTTGATGGTTTGATGGAGTTGAGTGAGTGGAGAAGAGAAGAAAAGAGCTAAAAGAGGGGAGAAGGTAGCACAGAAATGGGGCTGAAGGAGAGAAAGAAATGAGTCATATAAACTTGAGGTGGTAGTTGGCTTCTTGCAACATGATTGGTTCAAAAATGCAAGGCTGAATTTCAGCCAACTTTCCTCCTTTCTTGTGGCCAAAGTCGCACAATTTTTAGGGGTTAACTGGCTGAGTTCTCAGCCACTTAAGGTAGGGTTAATGAGTTGAAAATCTTATTGGTCCGGTTCCGACAGTTTAAAATACCGCAATCTTACCGATTTCCTTTAAACCGGTAAATCGGTTTCAAGAAATTTTTTTATGAAAACTTCTATACTTCTAACCTAATTCCCTCATATCTAAACTCAATTTAATTGCTAATTAATTGATCCTAAATAAATATTTAGTCAAATTTTAATTAATCTCAATTATTCGATAAAAATCGAACAATTGGATGAAAAATGATAAGAAAATTTCGGTGGATGTTACACCTTGCGGTGCCAACTTCTTCTTGTAAGCTTTGGACCTTACCATAGATAGCTTGCGGTTGCAGTCCTCCACCAAATGGCACTTGATGACCAGTGCAGCATAATCACGAATCCCCATAGGCCCTACAGATGCCAGGATTTCCTCTCGCAATCCTCATTCAAACTTGACACAATTCCAATGCTCATCCGGGTTCCCTTGATAGATCGTCGAGAACTTCCATAGTTCCTCAAACTTGGCGTATACTCAGAATTATTCATGGTCCCTTGATGTAGACTCATGAACTTTAGCTCCTTCGCATTCCTCACGGATGTAGGAAAATACTTTTCGTAAAAGTGCAACTTGAAAATCTCCCAGGTGATGTGGGTTTGAGCACCTTCCAACAGCCTTTTGGTGCCCACCCACTAGAACTCAGCATCAGCTTCCAACATGTAGGTAGCAAAGGCTACCTTCTGCTCCTCGGTGCAGGCTAGCAATGTGAAAATCTTCTTAATGGCCTTGATCCATTTGTCAACTCGATCGGGGTTGTACGTCCCTCTAAAGCTCGGCGGATTTGCCTTCCTGAACTCAGCAAACTTGAGGTATTCAAGATCTACCTCAATTCCTCCATTGTGCCCTTCGGGATTCTCCTCATCCCTTTGCTCCATTTGCTTCATCATGTGATGGGCAGTAGCAACTTACTTCCTTATGGCAGCAACTATTTCACGGAGTGTCCCCATGACTTCGTCAAGACCTTCCAGCTCGTTACGGGGCCTACCACGTCTTCCTGAAGCCATTAGTTCTTAGTACACAAGATAGAAGACATTGAGTTGATCAGGGTCAACATTTATGTTGAGTGAACCAGCAACTAACACATTTAGAACAGACGATCATGCATATCTAATCCTTATGTCCCATTATACAGACGAGAGTCAAAGCATGACTAAACTAACATGTATGCTTAGAAGCATAGTCAGTCCATCCACAGGCTCTTCAAGGACGAACTGCTCTGATACCAAAATATAACACCCTAATAGTTTCATTCTATGCTTAAGTCATATTATAGAGTTACTAGTTGTTACTTTTGCTCGTGGAACTAATATTACCTTTTTGAAATTACTTTACTTGAAAATAGTGGTAAATTTTTTCTTTTTTGAATAATAATGAGTAAACGGTTTTGAAAACCAAGAGCTATGAGCACATCGTGAATGTATATAATAAACAATGCTATCTCATAAATCAATGCAAGTAACATAAATAGAGACAATAAGAATAACAATAACTTAGAAAATCATAACATTCATTCCACGGCTATTCATAGCTAATATAACGCTAATAATGTTACTAAAAGGCATACATATAGATAATAATGGGTCTGATAACTACTGTTGGCCCTACACATGAAACCTACCAGATACATGATAAAAGAAAATACATCAGAAATCCTTACAGCCCAAGCATGTCATACAGTAAAATGATAACCCTATACCTACAACCAAAAGGGGCTATCCTCGCGCTTGGCTTCGCATGTAATCACCACATCACTCGTTAGGGGGAAGAAACCATTCCCGAATCCACCGGAAGTAACATCATCACGTCCCCCTCCTCGAGCACGCCCATGCCCTCTAGGCATGGCATGAGTAAAAATAAACCAGTGATCGCGGACTGGGGATGACGAGGAACTGCTGAAGAAGAAGACGAGTCAGACGTCAGATGTATCACAGATGGATAGGAGGGCTCAGATGGGTCCGTCTCCACATGATAGCTCAGGTAGGAAGGCTTCGAAGGGTCAGAATGCAAGGAAACGGTCGGAGTCAGACGGGTGTTCGAGTCAATTTCATCGTCAGTGGAGTACCTCGGCGGCTGAAAGTAAGGACAGATGTCATCCAAGGTAACCTCACCAAATGGCCGATATAGTTGGAAAAATGGGCTCATCATAGGAGTCTGAAACGGACGGTCGTGGAACATATAAACCCTCATCGCTGCGCTCGCAGACATCACTGAGGCATTCAGCATCGAGTCAAAGCACCAACGCCATACTGGAAACTCAATGAAGATCACTACTATGCCCGACATCGACATCCTTTGAAGACAAGATGGAAACGTAGAAGTGAAGAATGCTAGATTTCTCAGTAGGATCATGACTAGACAAACATTGTGTCATCATCATCATCATCGTCCCAGCCACTTCGGGTTTAATTATAAAAATAGTGGACAGATATAAGTTTAATTTTAATGATTTTGAAAACTTAAACCCCGAAGCAGGTTGCTTATAAACTTAACATCATAATTGCATCATCATAACTAATCATACATACTAATGCATAGAATAAATATTCATAATGCAAATAGACAATATAAACACATGCACAGACATGAATCATCATAGACTTAACCATGGTTATACTTGACTTTACTTTTGTTTTTAGCACGTGCTTAACATTCTTTACTTTCCTTTGAAATAGACTGCTTTTGGACATGAGCTCATTCTGTGATCGTCTTCACGAAGTACTAAACCAAATCAGACTAAGCTAATATTGGTTACCCCTAAGTTGGAAGGTCCTCCATGTCACCCTTGCCTCCTTCATAGAGGTTCCTTGAGTCTTTGTAGATTGTCGTCTTTCACTTCCCTTACCAAAGTGATTGAAGGGTCATGTCCCATTAATTCTTTTCTCATCATTATACTTTACATGCATAATACTTCTTTGACTAGATACATACAATGATATGACTAGACCGAAGCTTCCCCAAAATGTCAATCATAAACTTTCAACCAATAGTTTATCATATCTATATCATATCATCACACTCATCATTCAATCATGAGACAAAGCTCAATCAAACTTGTCATTTATTATGCTGAATGGCATTATACATTCATACCCTAAAAGGGTTTATAATTGTGTTATTTTTATGAAGAATTGACTCGAGTGCCGAGCTCGGTCAAATTACAATAAAATCGAATTTCACTAAATTGTAGTAAAAGTGCAACTCGGGTCATTTCCTACGGATGGCAATGTTATATGATTGGTAAATGAGGGGAGTTTAGGAATTAAAAATGAAAGGAATGGAATATCAATCACGAAATTAAAATAAAACGGGAAGCATCCAATCCAATAATCAATGGAAAACAATTAACACTTAATCATCGAATTCTAAAATTAATTCAGCAAACCAATTCAGTGATTAACAAAAAATTCGAATGAAATCTCAATTCGAACTTAGTATTCACACAAAAACCTTCGTGCATTTGATCAACACAAAATCAATTAATGTTCAGAGACCTCTAGAACCTAATTGAGTTGTGTCAATTTCGAGTATCAATGCAATTAATCATAGAACTCAAACCTGAAATTCTAATTCACACTCTTTCAACAATGGATTGCATACATCAATCGAATAATATGTAGCCAAACATATTCCTAATCAACAATTCAGAATGAAAAACTTCAATTCAAAAATGAGATAAGAAATAAGTGAAAGATTAGATGAAACCGAATTGGTTGTATGCTGAATCCAATTGAACTGGACTCTCAAAAGCGTTATTGCTTCCTTGATCCTTGAATTAGATAGACATTCAAGCCTCCATGAATGGAGGAAAATGAGTTGTTAAGGTGGGGGGGGGCGTGAGGGAGGAGAAGAGAAGAAGAACAAGAAAACCGAAAAATTGCTTATCCAAAAATCTATCCCCCTTACAAGTCTAGCCTCCCTCTAATTCAGCCAGCCAAAACAGAATCAAAACATCTCCCCATGAATCCATAACAGTCATTACATTAATTCTCTCTCTCTCCTTTGAATCTAGACACCTTATTTGCTAAATTCTGAATTATATAAAGAAAGTTATGCTAAAAACATGCAAGTAAGTTCTCTAATCCAGTCAGTAATGTTTGTCCGCATTTTTCGCAATGAAAATGCATCAGTTTGGATTTGTGATCTGAAGATCACTTAAAGCTTTGGATGTCAGCTTCAAAACGCCACTTGAATGGGTCCAATTGGGCTACTATGGACCAAGATATGGTCTAAATACTGCACCTAGTTCAGAAACCATGACTACACTGCTTCAGTTCAATTCTAGGCCCAATTTGAGCTCCTTAACACCAGAATTGGCCTCTGACTTCTTCATATCACCTGTAGGCCTATCTCTCAGCTTTCCTACAAATCAAGAATCACAATAAAATGAGCTCTACAACTCAAGATATAACCCAAAAACCAAAATAGTGTCAGAATTCGCCTAATGCTGGAAAATTTAACTCAAAGCCAAACAAAATCCAAACAATACAAAATGGTCCAATTCAAAACAATTAGGCACAAAAGAGAATTAATGAGCTAGGAATGAGGAAAAATACGTATACAAAAATCCAATTGATCAAGAATCTTATGAATCATCACATGATTTCTCGTGGTTACACATGAGAGAATCACATAGTTAAGATATATGTATGTAGTTTTTAGTTACTTAGTTCTCATAGGAAATTATTCTTGACTTGAGTTCATGTCTTATGGAACACTTGTTCAAATTAATTAAGTTAAGTGGTTATTTCCTTTCCTTGAGATAGTACACTTAGTGATTCTTGGGTTCATGGTATGCTCAGAGGCCCTAATCATACTTCTGTTCCCAAGGAGTTCAACATCCCTCTAATCCTTGTGTCATAACAATGTATAACCACATCATGAACCCAACAACACCATGTTCACTAAACACCAAGGGTGATTTTTATCTTAACCCAATTACAAAGTTTCAAGCTTTTATCACTAATATAACACGATCTTACCTTAAGTATTATAAAAGTTATCATTCTTTATAAAGTAGTCATAAAGTTTTATTCTTTATGAAAGTAAGTGCCTTTAAATTAAGCTCTTATCTAAAGATTTGATCTTCATGAAATAATAATACAAGTTACTAGCTTTTTAACTAAAAAGTATTGTTCTTTATAAAAGTTAACACCTTCATGGCTCAAAAATGCTATTTTTGCTTAAAGCTTGGAACTTTACTAATATATTCATCTCAAGATTCCACCTTTACAAGACTTAGCAAGCTTATAACTTTATGACTTAAAGGCAACTTCTTGTTTAAAATTGAAAACTTTATGAAAGGATTTACATTCAAGAATCAATCTTTACAATATAAAGTGACAAGATGTCATTTTTCTAACTCAAAAAGGCTTATTATTTCAAAATGTTTTGACTTTTGCATATATTATTGTCTTCAAAACAAAACAAAACATAACTTTATGGAAGCACAAAGGTTGCGCCACTTTTAAGGAGTCAAGAAGCAAACTTTTTAAAACTTTAAGCTTTTAGGATGTTCATAGTCTTATCAAATCATGAAAAATATGTAAAGATGAACCTTTTCTAATCATAAACTCATCATAAGAAAAAGAGAAACTTTAAGCAAGATATCATCAAGAACATCAAGAACATTCAAGAAAAGAACATGAACATACTTTTCCAAAAGTAGAAACATCAAGAACACTTGAAGAAGAATAAGATCATATTTTTCCAAAAGTAGAAACATCAAGAACACTTGAAGAAGAACATGAACATATTTTTCCAAAAGGGGAAACTTTTGCTCATGAAGAGCATGAAAGATTTCCTCAAGTTTTCACTTAAAGATCTTGGTCATGAAAAGAACCAAGCTTCAAACTTTCTTGAGTAAACAAAATAAAAAGATGAAGATTACTACCTTTCTTGAATATGGCACAAAAATAAGAGAAGAGGAAGAAGAAGATGATGGCTCCTCCTAATGATGATGGTGGCAGTTTTGCAAGAAGGAAGGAGAAGCTCTTGAGTTCTTGTGAAAATGGAGGTTGTAGTCTTTAAATCTCTTCTTCAAAGACCCAAAGATGAGGTCCTTGAAGGGCTAAGTGAGAGGTTTTGGTGGTGGTGGTGGAGAAAGGAAGAAGAATAAGATGAAGAAGATGAAGAGTGTTTAGAGAGAAGTTGGAGGGTTTGATTTCAAGAGAGAGAATGAGATGAGTGAAAATGAAATGGATGAGGTTGGGAGAGAGAGAAAGTGGCGTCCAACATAAAGGGGAAAGAGGGAGATATTTTCTTAATTTTGTGTTAATTAAGGTCAAATTGGATTTGGGGGAACAAAGCATGTACAATCTTTTACAAAAAGCAACCTTATCTTATGCTTTATGCTTTAATGACATCACTTTTATTTTATTGTCTAGTTGACTAAATTTAAATTTAATCATGTGATTAAGTGCTCTTGCAACTTAATTAAGATGATTAAGCAAGGATTAGTGATTAACACACAAAAACATGATTAACAAAAATTAATCTTGCGATTAAGCTTAATTAACCTTGATTAAACTCGATTACGCTAATTAAGGGCGATTAATGCTTAATTAAGCTATAAAGGCTCTGACTTGCTTAATTAGAGATTATCTAATCTCGATTAAGCATTCTCTTGACTTTTCTCATTCGAGTCAGCCCATAAACCCTTTGTTAACCCCTTAATTAAGCCTTAATCTCCTAATTTTTCATTAAGTGCCTAATTACTCTAGGTTACTGAGGTAATTTAGCACGACAAGAAATTGAGAATGTTACATTTCTCCTCACCTTTAAAAAGAATTTTTCCCTCAAAATTCGTTACCTGTAAACAATTTTGGATACTCGTTCTTCATCTCGGACTCTAGCTCGCACGTATACTATTCCATGTTTCCTCTACTCCAAGCCACCTTGATCAAGGGTACCGTCTTATTCCTTAGCTGTTTTACCCCATGATCCATGATCCATGATCCAAGACGGCGGCAGATTGAAGGTTAAGTTTTCCCTTAACAGTACACTTTTGGGTTGAAGTAGATGACTAGGATCGAAATGGTATTTTCTCAACTAAGAGACGTGAAAGACATCATGAAGGTTTGACAAATTTGGGGGTAAGGCCATTTGATAAGCAACTGACCCGACATGTTTGAGAATTTGAAATGGGCCAAGAAAATGGGGGCTTAACTTTCTGACCTTCATGGCTCTACCTGTACCGGCCGTAGGAGTGATTTTCAGGAACATATGTTCTCCTTCTTGGAACTCTAGAGGCTTTCTCCTCTTATCCGCATAACTATTTTGACGGCTTTGGGTCGTAAGGATTTTGTCCCTAATCCTTTTGATTTGCTCCATGGTTTGCCTCACAAGATCAGATCCTAATAGGCTTTGTTCACCTGGTTCAAACCATCATAGGGGAGATTGACACTTCCTACCATACAAGCTTCGTAGGGTGCCATACCAATACTTGCATGATGACTATTGTTATAAGCAAACTCGATCAAGGGTAAGTATCTATCCCAACTTCCTCGATTATCCAACACACAAGCTCTCAACATGTCTTCTAAAGTTTGGATAGTCCTTTCTGATTGTCCATTCATTTCGGGGTGATAAGCTAAACTTAGACAAAGCCTCGTCTCAAATGCCTTTTGCAAGGTTCCCCAGAATCTAGAGGTAAACCTTAGGTCTCTATTCGAGATTATGGTTGAAGGCACACCATGCAACCTTACTATCTCTTGAACATACAGTTGGGCTAACTTTTCTAAAGGGTAAGTAGCTCGAATCGGCAAGAAGTGAGCAGACTTGGTTAATTTGCCAACAATTACCCATATCGCATCAAAACCAGCTTGCGTTTTGGGTAAACCCATCACGAAGTCTATAGAGATGCTTTCCCATTTCCATTCTGGGATCTCTAATGGTTGCAATATAATAAAGGGCTTTTACTGTTCAATCTCCACCTTTTGGCAGACTAAACACCTGCTTACCAACTCTGCAATGTCTCTCTTCAATCTTGGCCACCAAAACATATTCTTAACATCTTGGTACATCTTCCTCACACCAGAATGTATGGTGAAATGGCTCTTATGAGCCTCCTCCAAAATCCTTTTTCGGAGGTCACCACTTGCAGGCACACAAACTCTTCCTTCGAATCTCCATAGTCCATCTGTACCTCTAGCAAAACCCTTTAACTTTTCTTCTTCCACCAACACCAGGGTTTTCAGGAAATCCTCTTCTTCACTTTGGGCTTGAGCAATTTGACTCTTGAAATCGCTCGTCACCCTAAGCTGATTCAATCTTAAACTATGGGGGGTCAACACCACTCCAAGGTTAAGGTCTTTAAAGCTCCTTACCAGCTCATCCTCCTTAACCATTATCCATGATGCATGCAAAGACTTCCTACTTAGAGCATCGGCTACCACATTGGCCTTCCTAGGATGATAGTTCAACCCAAACTCATAATCTTTCAAAAACTCCATCCATCTCCTTTGCCTCATATTTAACTCCTTTTGATCAAAGAGGTACTTCAAACTCTTATGATTAGAAAACACCTCAAACTTCACACCACATAGGTAATGCCTCCATTTCTTCAAGGCAAACATTACAACTACTAATGCCAGGTCATGGGTTGGGTAGTTCACTTCGTGAGGCTTCAACTACCTAGAGGCATAAGCCACCATATTCCTATTCTGCATCAAGACACAACCTAAACCTCTCCCAAAGACATCACAATAAACTTCAAATGGTCCACTTGGGTCAAGTAAAATTGGCACTGGGGTTAAGGTTAACTTTCCTTTTAGCTCTCTAAAGCTTTTCTCACAGTCCACAGTCTACACAAATGGGGCATTCTTCCTTGTCAACTTGGTTAAGAGCAAAGATATATGGGAAAATCCCTTTATAAACCTACGGTAGTAACTGGCTAAACCCAAGAAACTCCTTATCTCGTTACTAAGGTTGATCTCTCCCAGTTCATCACAGCCTTAATCTTACTCGGATCCACTGCGATACCTCCTTGTGACACCACATGTCCTAAGAACTTTACTTCCTCCATCCAGAATTCACACTTAGATAACTTAGCATAGAGCTTCTTTTTCCTCAAGATTCCCAGCACATCCTTCAAATGCTCTTCGTGTTCCTCCTTTGTTCTCGAATAGATGAGAATATCATCTATGAAAACAACTACAAACTTATCCAAGTAGGGTCTAAAGATTCTGTTCATGTAGTCCATAAAAATGGCAGGGGCATTAGTCAATCCAAACGACATCACTGTAAACTCGTAATGCCCATATCTTGTCCTAAAAGCTGTCTTGGGTATATCCTCCTTTTTCACCCTTATTTGATGATATCCGAATCTCAGATCAATCTTAGAGAACACAGCTGCACCTCCCAATTGGTCCATGAGATCATCTATCCTAGGCAAAAGGTACTTGTTCTTAATAGTCACTTTGTTCAGCCTCATGCTTCCATCTTTCTTTTTTACAAACAATAGCAGGGCTCCCCAAGGAGAGGCACTAGGTCTTACAAACTTCTTTTCCAATAACTTTTCCATCTGTCCCTTCAACTCTGACAACTCTATTAGGGACATGCTATAGGGTGCTATAGAGATTGGCCCCATTCCCGACACCAACTCTATAGAAAACTCGATTTCTCTCTCTGGGGGAAATTTGGGTATATCATCAGGAAACACATCTGGGTATTCGCTAACTACGGGGATCTCTTCCAACACTTGCTTGAGTTCTACTTCACTTGCTATAAGGAGAACATATCCCTGATTACCAAACTCACTACTCCCTATCTTAACAGAATTCAAAATCAAACCAATAGGTTCAACAAGCTTAACAGGTATAGGAGGAAGAACAATAGATTTCTCAAAACAATTTATCATAGCATGGTTAGCAGAGAGCCAATCCATGCCTAGAATCAAATCCAAACCAAACAAAGCAAAAATCAAAGTTACTATGAAAGACCTACCATCAATTTGGAACTAACAATTCAAACAACAACGAGAAGTCTTGACTGGTTTCCCAGCAGAAGTAGAAACAATTAACATGTAAGGTAATTTCGACATAGACAATCACAATCTATCTACACAATCATGAAAAATAAAGGAGTGTGTAGCTCCAGAATCATATAGTACAGTTAAGGTTCTACCGTTGACCTCGCACTTACCTTGGATTAGATCGTCGGACTGAGTGACCTTCTCAACATTAAGGGCAAAGACCCTTCCTTGGTGTTAGGGCTTGTTGGCAGAAGGCAACAGCTTGACGGTACAGTCTCTAGCCATATGCCCAGGCTTTCCATACCGGAAACACGCGTTCTGGCTAGCTAAACAATGGTGTCCTCCATGATGTTTGCCACACTTAGGGCAAGCTTGACCATTCATAGGCTTAGCTGGATTCCTAGTAGGCTTCTAGGGTTACTTTCCTTTGAAACCTCCACCTTGAAATGGCTTCCTTGGGGGTTGGGGCTTGAACTTCTGCCCTTGCAGTGCCAACTTCTTCTTGTAAGCTTCGGACATTGCCACAGATAGCTTACGATTTCAGTCCTCCACCAAACGGCACTTGTTGACTAGTGCAGCATAATCACGGATCTCCATAGGCCCTACAGATGCCAAGATTTCCTCACGCAATCCTCCTTCAAACTTGACACATGTCCAGCACTCATCCGGGTTCCCTTGATAGATCGTCGAGAACTTGCACAGTTCCTCGAACATGGCCGTATACTCAGAATTATTCATGGTCCCTTGACGCAGACTCATGAACTCCAGCTCCTTCGCGTTCCTCATGGATGCAGGAAAATACTTTTCGTAAAAGTGCGACTTGAAAATCTCCTAGGTGATGTGGGTCTAAGCATCTTGCAATAGCCTCCTGGTGCCCACCCACCAAAACTCAGCATCAGCTTCCAACATGTAGGTAGCAAAAGGCTACCTTCTGCTCCTCGATGCAGGCGAGTAACTTGAAAAT
This sequence comes from Pterocarpus macrocarpus, assembly GCA_031439585.1. NCBI lineage: Eukaryota > Viridiplantae > Streptophyta > Magnoliopsida > Fabales > Fabaceae > Pterocarpus > Pterocarpus macrocarpus. Next base: position 46,916,420 of record CM062522.1, read on the forward strand.
CTTCTCAATAGCCTTGATCCATTCGTCAGCTTGATCTAGGTTGTACGTCCCTCAAAAGCTCGACGGATTTGCCTTCCTGAACTCAGCAAACTTGAGGTATTCAAGATCTTCCTCAGCTCCACCATTGTGCCCTTCAATATTCTCCTCATCCTTTTGCTCCATTCGCTTCATCATGTGATGGGCAGCAGTAGCTTGCTCCCTTATGGCAGCAGCCATTTCACAGAGCATCCCCATGACTTTCTCGGGACTTTCCAGCTCGTTATGGTGCCTACCACGTCTTCCTGAAGCCATTAGTTCCTAGTACACAAGACAGAAGACGTTAAGTTGATTAGGCTTAACATTTATGTTGAGTAAACCAGCAACTAACCACATTCAGAATAGACAATCATGCATATCCAATCCCTACATCCCATTATACAGACGAGACTCAAAGCATGACTAAACTAACACGTATGCTTAGAAGCTAGTCAGTCCATCCCCAGGCTCTTCAAGGACGAATTGCTCTGATACCAAAATATAACACCCTAATAGTTTCATTTTATGCTTAAGTCATATTGTAGAACTAGTTGTTACTTTTGCTCGCGGAACTAACATTACCTTTTTGAAATTACTTTACCTGAAAATCGGGGTAAATTTTTTCTTTTTTGAACAATAACGAGTAAACAATTTTGAAAACCAAGAGCCATGAGCGCATCGTGAATGTATATAATAAACAACGCTATCTCATAAATCAATGCAAGTAACGTAAATAGAAACAATAAGAATAATAATAACTTAGAAAATCATAACATTTATTCCATGGCCATTCATAGCTAATATAACGCTAATAATGTTATTAAAAGGTACATATAGATAATAATGGGTCCGATACCTACTGTTGGGTCCGATACCTACTGTCGACCCTACACATGAAACCTACTAGATACATGATAAAAGAAAATACATCAGAAATCCCTATAGCTCAAGCATGTCATACAGTAAAATGATAACCCTATAATTACAACCAAAATGGGCTATCCTCGCGCTCGGCTTCGCATGCAATCACCACATTACTCGTCAGGCGGGAGGAAACTATTCTCGAATCCACCGAGAGTAACATCATCACGTCCCCCTCCTCGAGCACGCCCACGCCTTCGAGGCATGGCACGAGTAAAAAAGAACCAGCGACCGCAAATCGGGGCTGACAAGGAACTGTTGAAGAAGAAGACGAGTCAAACATCAGACATATCACAGATGAGTAGGAGGGCTTAGATGGGTCAGTCTCCACATGATAGCTCAGGTGGGAAGGCTTCAAAGGGTCAGAATCCAAGAAAACGGTTAGAGTCAGATGGGTATCCGAGTTAGGCTGATCGTTAGTAGGGTACCTCGGGGGCTGAAAGTAAGGACGGATGTCATCCAAGGTAACCTTGCCAAATGGCTGATATAGTCGGAAAAATGGGCTCATCATAGGGGACTAAAACGGACGGTCGTGGAAGATGTAGACCCTCATCATTGCACTCATAGACATCACTAAGGCATTCAGCACCGAGTCGAAGTGCCAATGCTATACTGGAAACTCAATGAAGATCACTACCATGCTCGACATTAACATCCTCTAAATATGAGATGGAAACATAGGAGTGAGAAATACTAGATTTCTCAGTAGGATCGTGACTAGACAAACATTGTGTCATCGTCATCGTTTTAGCCACTTCGGGTTTAATTAGAAAAACAAAGGACAGATATAAGTTTAATTTTAATGATTTTGAAAACATAAACCCCGAAGTGGGTTGCTTTTAAACTTAACAGCATAACTGCGTCATCATAACTAATCATACATACTAAAGCATAGAATAAACATTCATAATGCAAATGGATAATATAAACATATGCACAGACATGAATCATCATAGACTTAACCATGGTTATACTTGACTTTACTTTTGTTTTTAGCACGTGCTTAATATTCTTTACTTTCCTTTGAAATAGACTACTTTTGGACATGAGCTCATTCCGTGACCGTCATCACGCAATACTAAACCAAATTAGACTAAGCTGATATTGGTTACCCCTAAGTTGGAGGGTCCTCCATGTCACCCTTGCCTCCTTCATAGAGGTTCATTGAGTCTTTGTGGATCGTCGTCTCTCACTTCCCTTACCGAAGTGATTGAAGAGTCATGTCCCATTAATTCTTTTCTCATCATTATACTTTACATGTATAATGCTTCTTTGACCAGATACATGCAATGATATGACTAAGTCCATAATTTTGACGGAAATCCGGCAGCATAATGGATAGACTGGAGCTTCCCCAAAATGCCAATCATAAACTTTCAACCAATAGTTCATCAGATCTACATCATATCATCACACTCATCATTCAATCATGAGACAAAGCTCAATTAAACTTGTCATTCATCATGCCGAATGGCATCATACATTCATACCCTAAAGGGCTTTATAATTGTGTTATTTTTGTGAAGAATCTTATAAATCATCACATGATTTCTCGTGGTTACCCATGAGAGAATCACATAGTTAAGATATATGTATGTGGTCTTTTAGTTACTTAGTTCTCATAGGAAGTTATTCTTGACTTGAGTTCATGTCTTATGGAACACTTGTTCAAATTAATTAAGTTAAGTGATTATTTCCTTTTCTTGAGATAGTACACTTAGTGATTCCTAGGTTCATGGTATGCTCAAAGGCCCTAATCATACTTCTGTTCCCAAGGAGTTCGACATCCTTCTAATCCTTGGGTCATGACAATGCATAACCACATCATGAACCTAACAACACCATGTTCACTAAACACCAAGGGTGATTTTTATCTTAACCAAGTTACAAAGTTTCACGCTTTTATCACTAACATAACACGATCTTACCTTAAGTTTTATAAAAGTTATCATTCTTTATAAAGTAGTCATAAAGTTTTATTCTTTATGAAAGTAAGTGCCTTTAAATTAACCTCTTATCTTAAAGATTTGATCTTCGTGAAATAATAATACAAGTTACTAGCTTTTTAACTAAAAAGTCTTGTTCTTTATAAAAGTTAACACCTTTATGGCTCAAAAATGCTAGTTTTGCTTAAAGCTTGGAACTTTACTAATATATTCATCTCAAGATTCCACCTTTACAAGACTTAGTGTGCAAGCTTATAACTTTATGACTTAAAGGCACCTTCTTATTTAAAGTTGAAAACTTTATGAAAGGATTTACATACAAGAATCAATCTTTACAACATAAAGTGACAAGACATCATTTTTCTAACTCAAAAAGGCTTATTATTCCAAAAAGTTTAGAATTTTACATATATTATTGTCTTCAAAACAAATCAAAACAAAACTTTATGGAAGCACAAAGGTTGCCCCACTTTTAAGTAGTCAAGAAGCAAACTTTTTAAAGCCTTAAGCTTTTAGGACGTTTATAGTCTTATCAAATCATGAAAAACATGTAAAGATGAACCTTTTCTAATCATAAACTCATCATAAGAAAAAGAGCAACTTGAAGCAAGATACCATCAAGAACATCAAGAACATTCAAGAATAAGAACATGAACATACTTTTCCAAAAGTAGAAACATCAAGAACACTTGAAGAAGAACAAGATCACATTTTTCCAAAGTAGAAACATCAAGAATACTTTCCAAAAGTTGAAACATCAAGAACACTTGAAGAAGAACAATATCATATTTTTCCAAAAGTAGAAACATCATGAACACTTGAAGAAGAACATGAACATATTTTTCCAGAAAGGGAAACTTTTGCTCATGAAGAGCATGAAAGATTTTCTCAAATTTTCACTTAAAGATCTTGGTCATGAAAAGAACCAAGCTTCAAGCTTTCTTGAGTAAACAAAATAAAAAGATGAAGATCACTACCTTTCTTGAAGATGGCGCGAAAACAAGAGAAGAGGAAGAAGAAGATGATGGCTCCTCTCGATGATGATGGTGGCAATTTTGCAAGAAGGAAGGAGAAGCTCTTGAGTTCTTGTGAAAATAGAGGTTGTAGTCTTTAAATCTCTTCTTCAAAGACCCAAATATGAGGTCCTTGAAGGGCTAAGTGAGAGGTTTTGGTGGTGGTGGTGGTGGAGAAAGGAAGAAGAAGAAGATGAAGAAGATGAAGAGTGTTTAGAGAGAAGTTGGAGGGTTTGATTTCAAGAGAGAGAATGAGATGAGTGAAAATGAAATTGATGAGGGTGGGAGAGAGAGAAAATGGCATCCAACATAAAGGGCAAGGAGGGAGATATTTTCTTAATTTTGTGTTAATTATGGTTTAAAGAGACAAATTGGATGATGGGGGAACAAAGCATATACAATCTCTTACAAAAAGCAACCTTGTCTTATGTTTTATGCTTTAATGACATCACATTTACTTTATTGTCTAGTTGACTAAATTTAAATTTCATCATGTGATTAAGTGCTCTTGCAACTCAATTAAGATGATTAAGCAAGCATTAATGATTAACACACAAGAACATGACTAACAAAAATTTGTTGCGATTAAGCTTAATTAACCTCGATTAAACTCAATTAAGCTAATTAAGGGCGATTAGTGCTTAATTAAGCTATAAAGGCTCTGACTTGCTTAATTAGAGATTATCTAATCTCGATTAAGCATCCTCTTGACTTTTCTCATCTGAGTCAACCCATTAACCCTTCGTCAACCCCTTAATTAAGCCTTAATCTCCTAATTTCTCATTAAGTGCCTAATTACTCAGGGTTACTGAGGTAATTTAGCACGACAAGAAATTGAGGATTTTACATCATGAGTTGAGTAAAAAGTAGAGATAGGCAAACATGACTCATGTGGTCATCTTAGAAACCCATAGAGCTTCAACCTTTTCCTAAATTAGTTTGTAATTAAGAGATTAGGCAATCAATTTAGGATAAAGAGAATACTTGACCTTGAGAAAGGCTTGGAATTAGTTTAGGGAATCTTACTATTAATCTATTAAGGTGAAAATTAGACAATTAAGATCCATGGTAATTGAGTCCATAGTTAGGCAAAGTCAATTAGTCTTAGTGTCCATCCCAATGATCTAAGTGATCTTTAATTGCAGTTTTGTTCTCTTGTTTTTTTGATTTTTAGCTTTTCTTATGTTTGGGCTATTTTCGACTATTAGATTAGTGTGTTGAGCGTCCCAGATGTAACATCCACCGAAACTTTCTTTTCATTTTTCGCCCAATTGTTTGGTTTTTATAGAGTAATTAAGATTAATTAAAATTCGGTTAAATAATTATTTAGGATCAATTGATTAGCAATTAATTGAGATTAGGTACAAGTTAATTAAGTTAGGATTATAGAAGATTTCATAAAATTTTCTTGAAAACGATTTACCGATTTAAAGGAAATCGGTAAGATTATGGTATTTTAAACTGTCAGAACCGAACCAATAGAATTTAAACTCATTAACCCTATTTTGAGTGGCTGATAACTCAGCCACTTAATGCATGAAAGTGGCACAAACAAAGCCATAAAAAGGGTGGGAGGTTGGCTGAATTTTAGCCTCCTAAGTTTCAACCAATCAAAGCCACCCATTCTAACTACTACTCCATGCCTATATAACACATTCTCCTCTTCTCATTCAGACCCATTTTTCTGTGCCCTCTCTTCTCCTCACTTCAGCTCTCTTCTTCTCTTCTTCACTCACTCAACTCCATCAAAGCTTCAAGCTCAACAAGGTTTTGATAGCCCAAACCCCAAAAGCAAGCCAAATCACAACATAACAAGAGATAGGGGTTTAATTCTTGTCTTGATTTTCTGATTTGGGTGGCTGGTGGTGGTTTATTTTCTTAGTTTTTGATGTATTGATTGAATGATTATGATGATATATGGATAGTTTATTGGCTGTTTGTGAGGTTAAATTTGAATTGGAAGCAATAAAGGATGAAATTAGGAAGAGCTGAGGGGCTGGAGACCCAAAAACCCTCGGCAGTCCATACGGCGGAGTGTAGGGCTCTGGCTACAATCGATTAAATTTGATGAAACTAGTTTTAGATGAAACTAGACATTTAGGGCTTTCTATACATATATCATATAAGGCCATTGGATTAGTATTGGGTGAGATATGAATTTTGGAAGTTCGACCTAGATTTTTGATGTTAATTCTGGGCAGACTGCATGGTTCAGGGCAGAACTCGCCCTATACTACTTAGATTTGAATGAGACCAACTTTGTTAGAGAGCTTACACATAGAAGAATATTCTATACAAATTTCATAATTAAATAAGATCCCGTTTGCTCCCAGTGTTCCAAGAAAGTTGCCCTATGTCCAAAGCAGGCCAAAATAAGGCAGTTCAAGAAGGTCATATTTCGGGGCTTATAAATCGAGCCCTACTAAGTCAAATGGAATGGAACTTTTCAAATGAAAGATTGTCCTATTGGCTTTAATATGAGACCAATTTTGCATGATTTGAATTAGTTTTTGATTTTTAGTGGATTTTTACTTTTAAGTGTGTGATTCTGGCCAGCTATAGGGCAAGCCGGAATAAAACCGAAATAACTTGAGCTATGTTTGTCAAAATTAGATGGGACCAAAGAGGTTAGAAAATAGACACATAACACTTTAATATATCCAAAATTCAGGTTCAGATGAGTTAAATGGAAATTTTGGCTTGAGTTACAAAATTCAGGTTGAATGATTGAGCTGAGGCAGTACCTTTGTCTTAATATGACTAATGTTTCTATGAAGTTAATGTTGCGTTATGAATGGAATGATATAATTTCTTTGATAAGTTGATATGCTGAGTACTGACACTATTCATGGGAAAGCGGACACGTTCCGTTATGCTGCCAAAATTTCGGTAAGACCTATGTATGAGTTATGAGATGCATGTGCATTTTCAAGAAATTCATAAAGATTATGATATAATAAGTATGAAAGTTATGTTATGATGAACATGAAAAGTATGTTATGATGAAAGTTCCATGATACTCGAGCCAGCCCTAGAATAAAGTTAAAGGGAATAGATCAGTGGGGACGTCGGGCAAAGTAAACCTGGCATTCCTATATAGGAACGAGCTCGATCCTGAAAAGCAGACTATTACCCAGGAGTCTAAAATGGCCAAGAACTCCCAGGAGACCAAGTAATGGAAAAGTTTATGAGGAATGGAAAAGTTTATGAAGAAAGGCTCAAGAATAAGTTTTGCATAATTGCATTAAATGCATGATTATATTGAACAGTCATTACAAGTTATTTACAGTTTGTCTGTTATATTCCCTTACTGTCGTATGTTCATTTATTCTGCTCATTATTCTGTGTATTGCTGTTATTAGTTTATTCTATTTCTTATGCTGTCTTAAGTAAAATTGAACCTTGTCTCGGACCAGATGTTTTCTTAAATTTATTGAATACAGATAGTTTAGTTTAATCCCATGTTTTTATAATTAAACAAAAACCGAGACAACTGAGAATGAATGTGACGTCAACTAAACACTGTACGCGAACCCTACTGAGAATTTCTTTAAATTCTCACCGCGCTTTGTATTTCCGCATCATTCTCAGATGCTGGCGATGGATTCGAGAGCCACTTTGCTTATTGAGATTTCCGGACCTGCAGCTCCATGATGATCCAATAGTGGACTCGCTGTACATAGCCAGCTCCTGCTATTTCTATCTCTACTTTTAGCAATAGGAACTTTGTTGTTCCTTTATTTTACTCTGCTTTTGAAACATATATATAAACTAAAGCGTTGGCTTTCGACCTATATATGCATGTATACAGTTAATGATGTACTACTTCTTCTTATCTCTTCTGTTGTGATTTATTAAACTTTATTACGTTCATTATATACGGTGCTCCGTTTCTTCTGCTACAAAAGAAAAAAGTGACATGATAAATGAAATGCAAGCAGAGTATTGACACGGTAACACATTCTACTTAATTTCATGCTATGACTTAAGTATAACATTAAATTGGTAGGGTGTTACATTTTTGGTATCAGTGCTATGACTTAAGTATAACATTAAATTGGTAGGGTGTTACATTTTTGGTATCAGAGCAGTTCGTCCTAGCTAAGGCCTGAGTATTGGACTGACTATGCTTCACGCATATTTTGTATTTTTAGTTGATAACATGCACTAAATCTCGTCTGTATGGTTGAGATATAGATGTGCATGTGTGCTTGACCATGTGAGCTGTTATTTACTAGCACATTAGACTTAGTGTTGAGCCTGATCAACTCAATAACTTTTGTTTTGTGTGCTCAGAACTTAATGGCTTCCGGAAGGTGAGGTAGGCCACACACAGAACACGCTCAAGAGGACCCAACTGACTTCATGGGCACAATATGAGAGATGGCTCATGCGATGCAGGAACAGACCACAGCAGCTCACCAGATGATGGATCAGCTAGGCATGCAACCTGAGGCAAGCTATGGAGGGAACCCTCATGGCCCAGGAGTTGACCTGGACTACCTTAAGTTTGCTGAGTTTAGGAAGGTAAATCCACCCAACTTTCGAGGGGCGTATGATCCTGATAAAGCCGACGAGTGGATCAAAGACATGGAGAAGATTTTCTCTGTCCTGGATTGCTCGGATCATCAAAAGGTGACCTTTGCCACATACATGCTCGAAGTGGACACTGAGTTTTGGTGGAATGGTGTATAAAGACTATTTGAAGACTCTCAGACAGCAGTTACCTAGATGGTGTTTAGAGACGTCTTCTACCAAAAGTATTTTCCTGCTTTTGTTCGGAATGCCAAGGAGTTTGAATTTATGCAGCTTCGCCAAGGAAACCGGACGGTATCTGAATATATTGCCAGATTTGAATAGCTATGCAAATTTTCTACAATTTACCAGAGGACCCCAAACGAAGCATGGAAGTGCTTTAAATTAAAAGGAGGATTACGGGACGATATTCTTACCGCAATAGGGCCAATGGAGATTAGAGATTTCCCCACATTGGTAAATAAATGCCGACTTGTGGAAGATTACAATTTGAAACTGGCTGCAGCTAAGGCATCCGGTGGTGGTTTCAGAAAGGGGTTGGCCCCGCAGGGCCCAAGATTCAAGCCCAACTTACAACAGCAAAGGAGATTCCCGCCAACAGGCAACAAAGGCAAGCAGCCTCAAAGGCCTCTCCCGAATCCAACCTGCATGAAATGCGGTAAAAATCATGGCAATCGATCGTGTTTGGCAGGCCAAAATGTCTGCTATGGGTGTGGCAAGCCAGGGCACAAAATTTATGAGTGCCCAACCAGAAACCCACCCTAGCCATCTCAACCACAACGTCAAGGACGAGTCTTTATGATGAATGCAGAGGAAGCGGACAAGTCCGAGGGACTCATTCAAGGTACCTATGAAGTGGACAGTGAGACTCTAACTGTACTCTATGATTTGGGTGCCTCACATTTGTTTGTTTCCCATAATTGTGCAGCTGTTTTGCAATTACCAATTTCTAAATTGCTTTATAATCTGCTGGTTTCTACTCCTCCTAATGAACCTGTTAAAACTAGTCAAATTTGCATCAATGTTCCTCTTCAAATTGAGGGTAGGACCTTTGCAGCCAATTTGACTTGTCTCCCTCTCTCTGGACTTGATATAATTCTGGGCATGGATTGGCTTTCCGCCAATCGAGTCATGCTCAATTGCTCCGATAAGACGGTGGTATTCCCTTCTGTCTCATCTTCTGAATCCCAAGCCTCAACATTCTTCTATCTGAACTCTTTATTAGTAAACTATAGTGGGTCAAAGCGTCAAGGATATATCCTCTTGTCAGCTAATGTGACGGAAATTGAACAGAAACTAGAGGAAATCCCAGTTGTTAAGGAATATCCTGATGTTTTTCCAGAAGATATTCCTGAATTCCCTCCTGAGAGAGAAATTGAGTTTACTATCGAGTTAGTTCCAGGTGCGGGACCAATATCTATAGCTCCGTATCGAATGTCACCTCTGGAGCTGACAGAACTAAAGAGACAGATCGAAGAGCTTTTGGAAAAAAGATTCATACGGCCAAGTGCGTCGCCTTGGGGAGCTCCAGTCTTGTTGGTCAAGAAGAAAGATGGGAGCATGCGCCTATGCGTGGATTATAGGCAGTTGAATAAAGTGACGATCAAGAATAAATATCCACTGCCAAGGATTGATGATCTCATGGACCAGCTACAAGGTGCAACGGTATTTTCCAGGATCGATTTGCGCTCCGGATATCATCAAATTCGAGTTCAGGAACAAGATATCCCTAAGACAGCCTTTCAAACTCGCTACGGACACTATGAGTATACATTGATGTCGTTTGGGCTGACCAACGCACCAACAGTATTGATGGATTACATGAATCAAATATTCCGCCCATATTTGGACAAATTTGTAGTGGTGTTCATCGACGACATACTTGTCTACTCGAAAACGGAGCAAGAGCATGTGGAACACTTGCGGCTAGTTCTGCAAATTTTAAGAAAAAAGAAACTCTATGCTAAGTTATCCAAATGTGAATTTTGGATGAAAGAGCTGAAATTTCTCAGCCATGTAGTGTCCTATGGAGGAATCTCCATAGACCCTAGCAAAGTAGAAGCAGTTTTAAATTGGGAAAGGCCGACCACAGTCACTGAAGTCAGGAGTTTTTTGGGCTTAGCTAGATATTACAGGCGATTCGTTAAGGATTTTTCTCGAATAGCTTTGCCCTTGACCAAGCTAACCAGGAAGAATGTTCCATTTGAATGGATGCCGGAGTGCGAACAGAGTTTTCAAGATTTGAAGAGAAGATTGACCACAACCCCAGTGTTAGCCTTGCCAGACCCTCGTGGACAATTTGAGGTCTACTGCGATGCATCCAAACAAGGATTAGGGTGCGTGTTGATGCAAACCGGAAACGTAGTCGCTTATGCCTCCCGACAACTAAAGCCACATGAAAGGAATTATCCTACGCACGATCTCGAACTAGCTGCAGTAGTGTTTGCCTTAAAGATCTGGAGACATCACCTGTATGGAGTAAGGTTCGAGGTCTTTTCTGGTCATAAGAGTTTGAAATATATCTTTGATCAGAAGGAATTAAACATGAAGCAGTGGAGGTGGATGGAACTTCTTAAGAACTACGAATTTGAATTGAAATACCACCCAGGTAAGGCAAACATTGTGGCAGATGCTTTAAGTAGGAAATCATTGACCATAGCCTGGATGATGATTAAAGAGACGGAGCTTATTGAAAGCTTCCAAAATCTTAATTTGGGAATCCTTATGACTCCTAAGACCCTTCAGCTACATCAAATTAAGATAGCCAGTAGCTTTAAGGAGCAGATTCGGTAAGCACAGTAGCAGGATGCTAATTTCCAACATGCAATCAATCTCGTGCAATTAGGGAAACTAATGGATTTTGCTCAAGATAAAGAGGGCATATGGCAGCATCATGACAGGGTGTGTGTACCCGAAGGGAATGATCTTCGAAGAAGAATCTTGGAAGAAGCACATAAAGGTAAATTCACCGTACATCCCGGCATTACTAAAATGTATCAAGACCTCAAGAAAATGTTTTGGTGGCCGGGCATGAAGTCAGACGTGGCAAGCTTCGTGGGCAAGTGTTTGGTCTGTCAAAAGGTGAAAGCATAACATCAGAAACCCTCCGAGATACTACAACCTTTGGAAATTCCTGAGTGGAAGTGGGAGAGTATCTCTATGGATTTTGTAATGGGATTACCAAGGATGCCAACAGGATATGATGCCATATGGGTTGTTGTGGATAGATTAACTAAATCTGTTCACATTTTACCCATTCGAGCGAATTATCTGTTGGAAAAATTAGCTCAACTGTATATCCAAGAAATTATCAGGCTACATGGGACCTTTTCAACCATCATCTCTGATCGAGACCCAAGGTTTACTTCACGGTTTTAGGGAGCCTTACAAAAGGCGTTTGGTGCTAAGTTGCGCCTAAGCACAGCATATCACCCACAAATAATGGAAAGAACAATTCAAACCTTGGAAGATATGTTGCGAGCCTATATATTGGAGCAACGTGGGAATTGGGATCGATACCTACCGCTAGCCGAGTTTGCATACAATAATAGCTATCACGCTAGCATCGGCATGGCTCCTTACGAAGCGTTGTACGGACGAAAGTGCCAATCTCTACTGTGTTGGTACGAAACAGGAGAATCAACTCTATTAGGGCCTGATTTAGTTGAGTAGACCACTGAGCAGATCAAGAAAATATGAAGTAAAATGCTTACCGCCCAAAGCCGTCAGAAAAGTTACGCGGATACCAGGAGGTAGCCTCGGGAGTTTCAAGAAGGAGACCATGTATTTCTGAAGGTTACACCTACAATAAGGATAGGTAGAGCCATTAAGGTCAAGAAGCTAAATCCTCGCTTCATTGGTCCCTTCCAAATCTTGAAGCGAATTGGAGCAGTTGCATACCGAATCGCTTTGCCTCCACATTTATCAAACCTTCATGATGTTTTCCATGTTTCCCAAATTAGAAAATATCAACCTGACCCTACACACTACCTAGAACCCGAATCAATATAGTTAAAAGAGGACCTGACTTTCTACATACAGCTAGCACGGATCATAGACAGAAGTAGCAGACAGCTTCGAAACAAAACCGTGTAGCTAGTAAAGGTAGCATGGGGAAAAGGAAATGCTGAGGACTACACCTGGGAACTGGACTTAGATATGAGGAAAGAGTATCCTGAACTATTCTTAGGTACTAAACTTTGAGGACAAAAATTTTTTTAAGGAGGGTGGTAATGTAACATCCACCAAAACTTTCTTTTCGTTTTTCGCCCAATTGTTTGGTTTTTACCGAGTAATTGAGATTAATTAAAATTCGGTTAAATAATTATTTAGGATCAATTGATTAGCAATTAATTGAGATTAGGTACAAGTTAATTAAGTTAGGAGTATAGAAGATTTCATAAAATTTTCTTGAAAACGATTTACCGATTTAAAGTAAATCGGTAAGATTACGGTATTTTAAACTGTCAGAACCGAACCAATAGAATTTAAACTCATTAACCTTACTTTGAGTGGCTGATAACTCAGCCACTTAATGCATGAAAGTGGCACAAACAAAGCCACAAAAAGGGAGGAAGGTTGGCTGAATTTCAGCCTCCCAAGTTTCAACCAATCAAAGCCACCTATTCTAACTACAACTCCATGCCTATATAACACATTCTCCTCTTCCCATTTAGACCCATTTTTCTGCACCCTCTCTTCTCCTCACTTCAGCTCTCTTCTTCTCTTCTTCACTCACTAAACTCCATCAAAGCTTCAAGCTCAACAAGGTTTTGATAGCCCAAACCCCAAAAGCAAGCCAAATCACAACATAACAAGAGGTAGGGGTTTAATTTTTGTCTTGATTTTCTGATTTGGGTGGCTGGTGGTGGTTTATTTTCTTAGTTTTTGATGTATTGATTGAATGATTATGATGATATATGGCTAGTTTATTGGCTGTTTGTGAAGTTAAATTCGAATTGGAAGCAAGAAAGGATGAAATTAGGAATAGCTGAGGGGCTGGAGACCCAAAAACCCTCGGCAGTTTGTACGACGAAGTGTACGGTTCCACCTAAAGCCAATTAAATTTGATGAAACCATTTTTAGATGAAACTAGACATTTAGGGCTTTCCATACATATATCATATAAGGCCATTGGATTAGTATTGGATGAGATATGAATTTTGGAAGTTCGACCTAGGTTTTTGATGTTGATTCTGGGTAGACTGAATTGTTTAGGGTAGAACTCGCCCTATACTACTTAGATTTGAATCAAACCAACTTTTTAGAGAGCTTACACATAGGAGAATATTCTAAAAAAATTTCAGAATTAAATAAGATCTTGTTTACTCTCAGTGTTCCAAAAAAGTTGCCCTATGTCTAAACCGGGCCAAAACAGGGCAATTTAGGAAGGTTAGATTTCGGGGCTTATAACTCGAGCCCTACTAAGTCAAATGGAATGGAACATTTTGAAAATGAAATATTGTTCTGTTAAATTTAACATGAGACCAATTTCATATGATTTGAATTAGTTTTCGATTTTTAGTGGATTTTTACTTTTAAGTATGTGATTCTAGCTAGCTACAGGGCAGGCCGGGATAAAACCTAAATAACTTGAGCTATGTTTATCAAAATTAGATGGAACTAAAGAGGTTAGAAAATAGACATATAACACTTTAACATATCCAAAATTCAGGTTCAGATGAGTTAAATAGAAATTTTGGCTTGAGTTACAAAAATTGGGTTGAATGATTGAGCTGAGGCAGTACCTTTGTCTTTATATGACTAATGCTTCTATGAAGTTAATGTTGCATTATGAATGGAATGATATGATTTCTTTGATAAGTTGATATGCTGAGTACTGGAACTCTTCATAGGGAAGCGGACACGTTCCGTTATGCTGCCAAAATTTCGGTAAGACCTATGCATGAGTTATGATATGCATGTGCATTTTCAAGAAATTCATAAAGATTATGATATAATAAGTATGAAAGTTATGTTATGATGAACATGAAAAGTATGTTATGATGAAAGTTCCATGATACTTGGGTCAGCCCCAGAATAAAGTTAAGGGGAATAGATCGGTGGGGAGGTCGGGGAAAGTAAACCCGGCATTCCTGTATAGGAACAAGCTCGATCCTGAAAAGCAGACTATTACCTAGGAGTCTAAAATGGCTAAGAACTCCCAGGGGACCAAGTAATGGAAAAGTTTATGAAGAAAGGTTCAAGAATAAGTTTTGCATAATTGCTTTAAATGCATGATTACATTGAACAGTCATTACAAGTTATTTACAGTTTGTCTGTTATATTCCCTTACTGCCGTATGTTCATTTATTCTGCTCATTATTCTGTATATTGCTGTTATTAGTTTATTTTGTTTCTTATGCTATCTTATGTAAAACTGAACCTTGCCTCAGACCAGACGTTTTCTTAAATTTATTGAATACGGATAGTTTAGTTTAATCCCATATTTTTATAATTAAACAAAAACCGAGGTAATTGAGAATGAATGTGACATCAGCTAAACACTGTATGCGAACCCTACTGAGAATTCTTTAAATTCTGACCTCGCTTTGTATTTCCGCATCATTCTCAGATGCTGGTGATGGATTCGAGAGCCACTTTGCTTATTGAGATTTCCGGACCTGCAACTCCACGATGATCCAATAGTGGACTCGCTATACATAGCCGGCTCCTGCTATTTCCGTCTCTACTTTTAGCAATAGGAACTTTGTTGTTCCTTTATTTTACTTTGCTTTTGAAACATATATATAATCTGAAGCGTTGGCTTCCGACCTATATATGCATGTATACAGTTAATGATGTACTACTTCTTCTTATCTTTTCTGTTGTGATTTATTAAACTTTATTACGTTTGTTATATACAGCGCTTTGTTTCTTCCGCTACAAAAAAAGAGTGACATGATAAATGAAACGCAAGCAGAGTATTGACACGGTAATACATTCTACTTAATTTCATGCTATGACTTAAGCATAACATTAAATTGGTAGGGTGTTACACTAGACTTTGAAATCGGCTAGCTAAAGCCCTCGATTTTAAGAGTCAAACGATTACTCTAAGAAGGGAAATCTATTCCTTGGATATGGGTTCCCAAGTTGCTCAAAGAAAGCACTTGGCTAAGATCAACCAAGATATAACCAAAACCGAAGATAAATGAAAATGTAATGTGATCGGCAGAAAATTGTATTAAGATTACGGCCAATTACAATGAGAAAACCCTCTTAAGTTCCAATGGAGCTTTCGATGGGAAGCTTAATGGGATGAAACCATACAAATAGATATAACTTGAAACTAAAAGGCTAGAACGACTTAAGCTGAAACTAAAGTCCATAAATTTAAAGGAAAAAGGTATAAGATACAAGTAAAGTAAAATAAAATGCTAGAGCTCTTGATTTGGGGTGCAAGTCCTCTGCAATGGCTGAGCCTTCCTCTATTTATAGGCAAACTCATTCCCAAATTGCCCTTGAATAACCTCCAAGGTTGCTTCTTTAGACCCTCAAAGGGTTGCTTCTTGTAACACCCTAATAATACTCTACTATGCTTAAGTCATTTTATGGCATTACTAGTTGTTACTCTTAACTAGCAGAAGTTCTTATAATTGAAATTAGTGTAATATATGATAAATAGCATGCAAATTTTTCTCTTTCATAAATCATTTATACTTGAAAACTGAGCCTTTAAGCCCTTACTTACTCGCACAAATATGGACGTTATTCCTCATATCGCTAAGTTACCAACAAGCGTATAACGGAGTAGAAATAATATAACATGATACTTGACATTGCATCATTCATTCTTAATGCACTGCATTCAAGGATAAGATACATATATGCAAGAGATATTTTTAAGTCCACAATTTTGGCAAAAATCTGGCAGCATAATAGTTAGATCAGAGTTTTCCCAAAATTTGCCAAGCATGGAAATTTCAACCAATAGTCAATCATAACCATCTCATATCATTATACCAAGCATTAAAAATCCTTAATCATGAGTCAATTCTCAATCAAACTTGCCATACACCATGCTTGATAGCATCACATATTCATGCCTTAATGGGTATCTATGCTTGCATTATCCTTTGAGGGTAGTCTTATAAGTCATCATGATTCGTCATGTTTACTCATAAGAAAACCACATAGTTTAAAATGAATGTGTGTCGTAGGCTTTTAGTTACTTAATTCATGAGTGAAGTCACATTTTACTTTAGGGATCCATTCTTATCAAATAACTTGATAGCTTTCTCATGCACATATCTTAGGGAATAGTTTGTTCAAGTTCACACATTTGACACTTATTTTCCTTTTTCCTTTTTCCTTTTTAACATGGTCAAAGCCTAATGTGGTACTTTAGCCAACATGTTGCATTCAAACCTTTTAGTTTTCTTGAGATAGTACACTAGTGATCCCTAGGTTTACAGCATGCTCAAAGGCCCTAATCATACTTCCTTTTCCAAAGGATTTCGAGATCCCTCTAGTTCCTTGGGTCATGACAATGCATAACCACACTTATGAACCTAAAAATGCCATGTGCTCACAATCATCGAGAGGCGATTTTTATTCCAAACAAGTTACAAGATTCAAACTTTATTACTAAAAAGCTTTAATCTTTAAGGAAGTTTAAATCTTCACTCATCATTTAGTCTTCAAGATTCAATCTTTATTAGATAAAATTGCAAGATTCCACCTTTATGAGCAAAAGTTTTATTCTTGATGAAAGTTTAGATCTTTACTCCTTATCTTATCTTCAAGATTCCAACTTTATGACTTAAAGTTGCAAGATCTCACTTTTATAACTTAAAAGTTTCATTCTTGAAGAAAATTTGGAACTTTATTCAATAATTTGTCTTCAAGATCAAATCTTTACAAAATAAAGTTGCAAGTTTCCATTTTTATGACTAAAATGTTTCATTTTGATGAAAGTTTAAAATTTTATGCTTTGTCTTATCTTCAAGATTCCAACTTTATGACATAAAATGACAAGTTCTTACTTCTGTATCTAAAAAGCTTCATGTCTTAAGAAAGTTAGACTTTTAGTACTATTTTTGTCTTCAAAAGAAACAAAATGAGTAATTACTATTTGTGCCATCTTATGGACTCCCAGAAACAAACTTTTAAAGTTTTATACTTTGGAATGTTCTTAGTCACATCAAAATCATATTGAAGATATAAAAAGAGAATCTTTTTAATCATAAACTCTTCATACTAGAAAGAACAAACTTTAAGCAAGATACCTTCAAGAGAGTAGTTTTTCTTCTCTACAACTTACAAGAACACATGCATCATAAAAAAAAAGTGAAAACTTGTAGAGCATGCAAGATGAGAAATTTGAAATATGCATATAAGATCTTAAGAATAAGACTTAAGAAACAAACTTTGCTAAAAATAGAAACTTTGCTCATGAAGAGCATGGAATTTTTCTCAAGTTGTCACTTGAAGCTCTTGGCCTGGTGGAAGCCAAAACTTCAAGTTTTCTTGAACAGCAAAAAGAAGAAGTAAAAGATCACTACCTAGGGTGATATTGGCATCTTCTTGAAAGAGAAAAAGGAAGATGAAGAAGACTCCTCCTTGGTGATGGTGGTGGTAGTTTCAAAAGGTGAGGATGACAGCTTGTGTTCTTCAGGAAATAAAGGTTGTAGTGTTTAAATCTGGTCTCCAAAGACTAAAAGATGTGATCTTTAAAGGGCTTAATGATGAAGGTTTGGTTATGGTGGTAGTGGAGAAAGGAAGAAGAAGATGAAGATGAAGAAGAAAGAGTAGAAAGAAGTTGGATAATTTGAGAGTTAGAGAGAGAATGAGAAGTTGTAAAATGAAAAATGGATGTGTGTATTTTGGGGAGGAGTGGCTGTAGGTATTATGGGCATAGAGGGGAGATATTTTGCTTAATTTTGTGTTAATTAAGGTTTAGGGGTACAAATTGGATGATGAGGGAGACAAAGCATGTAGAACTCTTACAAAAAAACAACTTTGTGTCATGCTTTATCTTTTAGTGACATCACTATTACTTTATTGTCTAGTCAACTAAATTTGAATTTTAATGATGTGATTAAGTGCTCTTGCAACTTAATTAACTTGATTAAGTAACGATTAGTGATTAAGTCATTATCATGATTATTGATATTAAAAGTTTAATTAAGCTTAATTACCCTCAATTAAACTCAATTATGCTAATTATTGATGATTAGTGTTTAATTAAGTTATTAAGAGTTTGACTTGCTTAATTAGAGATTCTCTAATCGCAATTAAGTATTTTTTTAACTTTTCTCTTCATAATTACTTCATTAATCCTTTAAATAAGCCTTAGTCCTTTAATTTTTTATTAAGTGCCTAATTACTCAAGGTTACTGAGATAATTTAACACGAAGGAAAATTGAGGATGTTATGCTTCTTATAGCTGTGATGTGGGGGATGCTGCCATATGTCTTCAATTTGGTATAATTTGTGTTTGCATTCCAAGCATTGGACTTAGAATTGTCTTCTTGGACAACATTAGCTTTCCACATGAAAGCTCCAAGAATCCTCATAGGCACTTTCATATCCATTATCGGCTAACTTCAGCTTTATTCCTTCCCAAGTTGACCAATCATTTGTCCTTGTTTCATTTTGATCCGTGCTTGGACTATGGCCTGGACAATGATCTCTTCAACTATGTTAGCTTATGGCTTGGCTATTGCTAGGGATAGATCAAAATCACTCTTGGTTAAGTCTTGTCCTCGGCTGAGAGTACTTATCAATTTGTTGGTGCTAATATTATTACTCCCTGCATTAGGCTAGCTGATTCTTTATGCAGAGGTTAATCTAACGCAACAGCTTTATTTTAACCACCTACATATTTTTAATAGCCATTGTAAATAAGCTAAAGTAATGGCTATATGGCTATCCAAATGGCAAGTATAAAATCTAGGTAGTTAGCATTTCTCATTTTTTCTTTCACTTTCTAAGCTTCTACTAGTTTCTGACTTATCTTAAGCTAACTTCCCTTATACTCATTATGTCTTCAACTTCCTTTGATTTAGTAAACCCTAACCTCTCTCGCAAATCCATTGTGCATGAATCTTCTTCTCTCCTTCCATTGAACTCTCCCCAGCCAAGGAAATGGCTTTGTCTCTCTTGAACCCTGCTACCCGAAGAAAATAATAGGTTCTTCCTTGACCTTACCTTTTGTAACCTAGACCATGGCTCGGCTGTAGTTGACTCCTTCATTCTACTACCAAGCTTGGAGTTGCCTCTGGCTATCCTACGGTTCCACATCTCTAAGTGCCTTTCTAAGCTCTTTGCTTGGTCGAGCCCTTCAGACCCATACATCCAATGGCTTGACTAAGTAGTCAATGAGAAAGGTGAAGAGTTGAAAAAGATAAGGATTTATGACACAACCTTTCTTTCAACGAAAGAAATCCCACCAAATTTCAGGTTTCAATATTGTTTCCTCAGTCTCTAGAATATGTTGGTGATCGCCTTCAACCTACCATTTGGCATGATGAGCCCTACGTTTCATGATGTAGTGGCCGTCATTGGCTTACTAGTAGATAGAGATGAAGTGCCTTTCCTTCATGATGTTCTTGGCAATGACTTGGGTTTCCAAGTCAATAAGAAGAACAAGGTGTATTCAACCTTTATCAATACCTTCAATAGGGGAAGTGGCCCTGTAGGTGGGATTGAGTGCAAGGAATTCCTTCTATACTAGATCTGTTGTTTCTTTGTTTATACCAGCTCCATAGCTATGGAAGGAAAGTTTGCGCCTTATGTGCTTACCATTCTCAAGCTGAGCTACCTCAACATTGGCGCTGTCTTCCTCTCATTACTATACAGAGGCCTCTTTGGCATTTTATCTCGAATGAAGAACGAGAAGTGGATCAAGTTAGTGTTTGGGCCATTTTGGTTCCTTTAGCTCTGGATCCAGCAATAATTCCTTGAGCTTTTTCCCGAGACTAGCTTAACTCGCTCTATTCAACCAAGCATTGATAGAGATTACTATATGCGGTTCCCTTTTTTGTCCTAATATGAAGTGGCCAATATCCTCATTAAAATGAAGGTTCACACCTTTACTCAACTCTACTCATACGAGAACCAAGATTGTGGACCAGCATGGATCTGACAAAGGCTCCTCTTGGTTAGTAATTCAAAGCTCTCCTAGGTCACCTTCCTAGGGAGCAATGTACTAAAAGCTCATGATCTCCTCAATAGGTTGCAGATAGGGTCCAGGTATAATAGGACCTCTTCTGAGACATACAATCCTCATTATTTGGCTTGACAATTTGGTCTGGTGCAAGGAATTCCTCTCCCGTACACTTCCTGTGCCAAATTTGACGAGCGGGCTAGTCTCTATAAGAATAAGTTGGTCGAGTGAAAGTTAAGCAGCAATGAGAAGATCAACAGCATCTGTTTCGAGATGTTTAGGGTAGCTTCCTCGGCTACACTAGAATTTGCTTCATGGTGGTAGTCAACGTTCAGTAAGTTACTGGTTCAGCCTCCAAGAATTCTCTTGCCAAAGCCTAAGCGAGCAAGCATCCCTGCATCCCTTCAACATCCACCACCTTCTACCAATGTAAAAGCAACTAGCACCTCTACCCTTTCTAAGATAGGTTTTGCTAAAGAAGCCTCGGCTTCAAAGACTAAGAGCTCTTCTTATCCTATATTTCCTTATGCCTTTTTCTTGAATATTTATTTATTATCTCCCCTATTTTTCTTTTATTTTAAAAACTTCTAAGAAACCTAGTGGTACGGGAACCAATAAGCCTATGGTTTAAGAAGGCAGTGCCCTTAAACTATGAAGGAGTCCTCAATAATCGATATCTTCTTAGCCCATCAGTGTGGCTTCTCTAGAAGTGATCACTTCATTAGCTAGGACTTTCCTAGTGTCAGAGTCAATTGGCACGGTAAGTTATTTCCCTTAACTTGTTTAACAAAATGGTGTATCATTATCCTCCCTTGACTTAAACTTTGCACTTTTTAGTAGAAAAAATGGTAGTTGAAGGCCTTGGTCTCTTTTCCATAGCCTTTCCAGCCTAATAAGGATAAGGCTTATTCTCTTTAATGGAGGGTTATGATCTTTCTTTCCAAGGATGAAGATGGGGAAATGGGGCCAAGAGCCTCTGAACCTTAGTTGATTCTATAAGACCCCACACTAGTAGCACTTGTCACTCGGCTAATTTCTATTGCTGTAGAAGAAAAAGAACTAGAAGTTCATAATGAGGAGCTAAAGAAGTACTTTTTCTCATTTTTGGCCGTGTTAACTTCTTCTCTAATCTCTAAGCAGTTGAAGGCAATATGTGAACACCTTAGCGGGACCTTCCTTACAGACCCTACAATATCTGCTTAACTGTAGAAGTTTTTTGTTAAGGTTGCCAAAGTGACAGATGCCTCCATAGCCACTGAAGTCAAAGAGGTTTGTCAATGATTGATTGTGAAGCTAGAGACATTGGCCTTCAATCAAAAGGTGTATGAGGAGCGCATGTCATATGGTCTCAAGGACCTAAATTGACTGTCACAGCAAATGGCATGAAAGGAAAACCTCAAAGCACAATTCCAAGCTATGGATATTAGCCAAAAAGTAAAATAGCAACAACAATAGATCGTAAAAAGCGGGATTACTAAAATTCATGAGAAGATTGCCCAACTGCAAGTAGAACTAAATCAACTCCAGTTAGAGTTCTCTACTGTCATGGCCGACTCCAAGAGCAAGCTTTAGCTGTACCATCAGGCTAGGGCACTAGTTGGAGAGACTCATTATCTAAAGAAAGAGAGCACATCTTGCAGCATGAAGTGGAAAGAGGTATGCAAGGTTAACTGAGGTGGAGTTGTCGTGGGCTGAATACAAAGAACTGTTGGCCTCAGTTGAGAAGAAGGCTACTAATGCTATGGCGGTCCCTATTGTCATTGACTTCATAAGCTCCTTTTATCTCCCTTGAACTGGCTCCCGCTAACATCTTTAGCCTCAAATTGATTGCTATTATGCTCGAGCCTAATGTTGTGCAACCATAAGATACATCTACTGAAGGGAGCAACCTACAGGTGCTCAGTCTATGGCAACTCCTCAACCTGAGAAAGTGCTGCAGCTAAGAAACAACCTAACAATCCCTCCAGTGACCCTGCACAGTAGGTTTAGGCTTTCTTCTTCTTTTTTTAACTATTTTGTAGTTTGAATACTATATTGGCTTGTGGCTGAAGGAACAGTTTTTCTTTAATATAAACTACCTCCCACATGGTCAGGTGGTATTTTTTAAGATACCAACCATTTATACTTCTTGATAATTCATCTCCCCCTAGAGCATCCAATTTATGTGTACCACCATAAATAACATGAATCATAATAAAAGGTCTTTTCTAATTAGGCAACCACTTGCTGAATTTAGTAGTTCTAGTTCCATGAGGTAATATAACTTTCTAATTAGGCTACCATTAATCTATCCTTATCGACTAATTCTAACTCTTGGGACATAGCTTGGAAATATTCCTTTGGTTGTAACCTGTTTTTTTTTTTTTGCCACTCTGAGCAAATTCATAGCTAATTGCCAAGGTAATATTGTATCTTGCCCATATGTGAACTGATAAGGGATTAAACCAATGGCATTGTTTTTAGAATTCTTATAGGCCTATAGGACCTTGAACAAGATTTCATACCATCTACTTGGTTTATCCTCCACAATTTTCTTGATCATACCTATCAAAATTTTATTAATAGTCTTTGCTTGCCTATTTGCTTGAGCATAATAAGGAAAAGAATGAACTAGTCGAAAGCCAAACTGTTGGGCAAAAGCTTTTATTTTTTCCCATATAACCATAGTACCTTGATATGTAGATCTGGTTTCAGGGACTCCAAACCGATATATGATTTGAGTCTTAATGAATGTAATCACATTGGCTTGGGTTACATTAACTAATGGCTGAACTTCCACCCATTTAGTAAAATAATCATTGGCTACTATGATGAAAGTATGATGTCTAGATGATGGAAGGTGAATCTTGCCAATTAAATCCATAGTTCAACCCTTGAACGGCCAAAGTTTTACAATTGCATGCAATTCCTCAGCTAGCAAGCACTCTTTGGAGTGGTCCATGTATTTGGCAAGCCTCTTATCCTTGTTATAGGCAATGTAATTGGTCGAGGTGGTAAGCTAGTAGTATCTATATATATAGATTAGCTATCTCATCTTTTGCCTTGATTTATGTGCCCCACAAATTCCTTCATGCACTTCATACAAGATTCTCCTAGCTTCAATGTCATTTACATATTTTACATATAATCCCTTTTGACTCATCATTAACCAATACATACTTTAAAACCTTTTGCTTTAGATTATGTCCGATCTTAGATGAAGGATTTCTCAAATATTGCTTGAGATTTTGTCTTCATTCTTTACTTTCATCCAGCTATATTTTGGCAACTTCTATATTATTCATCTCATTTGCTCCTAGCTAAAACCCAGGGGCATGTTGTGCTAACTCATTGGCAACTTCCTTGTCACTACGAGGGACATGAGAAATTGTTACCTCAACAAATTGTTGCAATATAGAATGAGCCAACTTTTAGAACTCCTTTAGTACTGGATTATTGCATTTATAGTCTCCAATTAATTGTTTGACCATAAGTTGAGAATCTCCTAGTATCTTAATTACCTTAGCATCCACGGTTAGTAGCAACCTTAATGCAAGAATCAAAGCTTGATACTTGACTTGATTGTTGGGGCATTGTAAGTCTAATGAACACATATACTTGGTTTCCGCTCTATTTGGACTAATAATCACAATTCCTGCTCGTGTTCTTTTGATATTTGGATCTGTTGAATGCCAACACCCAAGGTTCTACCTGAACATACCTTGGCAATTGTCCATTGGATCTCAAATATCCACACAAAGATGCTTTGCCAAAAAATCAGCTAAAGTCCGACCTTTGACAGTCCTTAAAGGGATGTATTTCAAGACAAAAATATTCAGCTTTATAGCCCATTTCATATGTCTTCCTTGTAGGACCAGCCGATTTAGGAAGCATTTAATAATGTCAATCTTGCACATGACCAAGACTTTTCTTAGCAACAAATAAATCACCAACTTTGTGCAAGTATAGAACAAGGACAAACACAATTTCTCAAGTACCATGTGTTTTGCACAAAATTTATTTGCTAGCCAAATGGGTTGAGAATCAAGGCATGTTAGGAAACTATTTCAAGATGACCAAGAGGCTCGGCTAGTGCAAAACTTAGTCGATTCCCATGATCAGGCGATTAATACTAAGAGAAGGACTCTATCTCTCAGTAAATGGGTTCCTAAACTACGCCAAAGAATGTTTGGCAGGCAGATCAGCAAATCAGGTACCAAAAGGATATTGATGAACAACTCGAGGCTAATAAAATGGACTGAAACTTAAACAGATTGAAAGTAAATGAAATACTGTAAAGAAATGCGGTAAAGTACTAAAAAGTAAAGGCAAGCAATGTAAAGTGCAGGAAAACATAAAGATTAATGTAAAAGAAACTTGTGTTTAATCCATTTATTCAGGGATGCCTCTATAGATTGTGCTCAAGGCTATTTATAAACGTAGAAAACTTGATAGTTATCCTAAGGCATCTATTAACCACATTCTCATACAAACATTGTTAGCAAACTTGCACTTGGTAATTGCCTCGTAACCGTCTTCCATGTCTTCCTTGAGTGCACTCCTCTCAGTATAGTAGTAACCACTTAAAATGCTTTTTGTATTTCATCTGTTTTCCCTAGTTTCTGAACTAGAAATTACTTTCCTCAACTGTTGAAGCACACTCTTTCTGCAATCAAAGCCCAGAATTGGTTTATGGATTACAAGCTGTCAAAAAGGCCCAAAGCTCGATAGGAAATTTATGCTCTCGGCTAATCGGCTTATGTCATTATTCAACTGTCAGCCATTGGCTATCAACAGCTGCCTAATCACAAAAGAAAAGGCTAATCAGTCGAGGTAAAATAGAAAAATGGCTGAAACAACATCTAAATGGCCTATTTTCAGGCCTGAAACGACCTTAATCGGGCTAACCCAAGTTGCCATATCGACGCTCTCATCTTGGGCTCTCCATAGATATGCAACAATGGTTATTCTGACACTCAGATTTTAGCCAACGACTATTTGAAGTTTGGTCGAGTGTTTTGGCCTCTTTCAATCAATTTAAGCCGAGCAACATGTTCCGTGTCGGCCATCAATCATTTGCCTATTCTTCGACTAACTACTATCGGCTATTGGCTATCGGCTATTAGCTAAACCTAATTGAATATTGTCTTATCCGGCTATTTCTCCTCAGCTCTAGCCACAATTTTTTGGTGCCAGTAGCGTGTACCTTGTCTCAACATCATTGAGCAAGCAGCTTCGATAACATACTGCTCTTTCAGTGCTATCTTCGACATCTTGAGCTAATAGACTACTGATGGAATCATTAGTGGCCAATATATATAATTTTAAGGATTACCAAAAGTTGAAGGTGTAAGTACTGAAGGATTCGCAAGGCTTTCTTTGATTTGGTCGAAGGCCTGCTATTGCTCTTCACCCTAGACAAAATCCTTAACTGAATAGAGGGAAGAAAGCTTTCATTTTCCTAACTGAGTTTGCTATGAAGCTCCTCAAAAAGTTAACTATGCCAAGCAAGTCTTTCTTGTACCTAGGAGGTCTTGCTTCTAACACAGCCTTTGCTTTATTTTTGTCTATCTCAATCCCTTGACTATGTATTAAGAAGCCTAGGAAATTGCCAGCTAAAACTCCAAAAGTACACTTAGCTAGATTCAGCTTTCAGGAATGTTGTTGTATTCTCATGAAAGATTATTCTGAATTACCCAAATGCTATGTAAATTTAACTGACTTGACTACAACATCATCGATATAAACTTCCATATTTTTGTTAATTGAATCATCAAATATAAGATTCATCGCCATTTGGCAGGTTGCCCCTGCATTCTTTAGTTAGAATGGCATGACAACCTACCCAAAGATCCCAATGGACCCTAGGTAAAGAAATGTAGTTTTATCAATATCTTCTTCGGTTAAACAAATCTAATTGTAGCCTGAATAACCATCCATAAAAGTTAATATTCCATTGATAGTCGCTACATCTACAAGCATATCGGCTATATGCATTACATACTCATCTTTGGGCATAGCTAAATTTAAATTCCTAAAATCTATACAAATCCTAACTTGCCTATTTTTCTTACTTATAGGGACTATGTTTGACAATTAACATATCTAGTTGTGTTGATGAACTTTACTTCCAGCAATCTCTCAATCTCTCCCTTAATCTTTGGCAAAAGTTTTGGGTTGAACCTTCTTGCTAGTTGTTTGTATGGTTTGTACCCCTTTTTAATAGGTAGTCGATGCTCTACTAGTTCTCGTGGCAATCTTGGCATCTCATGGTAATCCCAAGCAAAACAATCTTGGTATTTGCTGACAAGTTGAACTAGTTGATCTTGGCTTTCCCTGAGGAGTAAACCACTAACTTTTGTCATTCTAAGCTCTTATTCTGTTCCCAGATTTACTTCTAGCAAAGGATCTTGGGCTTCAAAGTTCAACTTCTTTTCTTCCATAATCTTTTCACTCTTCATATCTTGTTCTTCATCATTTCCTTCCTTAACTTGGCCTTTCTTGGCTAACTATGTTTCTATAATACTTTTCAAAATCTTGAACTTAGCAAAATACCAAGTTAGCCATTGCAAAAGCTTTTGCAATGTCTACTCTTCAGGTCCCTTCATTGTGATTCGTCGTAGGCTGTGGATCAGTCTCCATTATTACTTCAAACCTATCCAATGATAAGTCCAAGGATTTAATCGAATCTAATGTAATATCTTCGAGCCAAGAAATAGGTTTTATCTTTGGAGAATAGAGCATAGCATCTTGTATTCTCATATTGACAGTAAAAGGGAAAGGATCAGCATCCACCACTTCAACTTGATCACCATTCCAGAACTATAGTTGCTGGTGAAGGGTGGATGGCACACATTGATTAGCATGGATCCACTCTCTACCGAGCAAGACTATGTAACCTGGCTTAGCATTTACCATAAAGAACATAGTGTTGGTTGTCCTAGATCCCCCTATCAGTTCAGCAATACGAACTCCTAGTGTCGAAGTACTTCCTCTAGTAAAATTTGACATAGTCATGTTGGTCTTGAGATCTTTACAACTTTTGCCTAGCCTGTTAACTATACTATATGGCATTACATTCAGTATAGCTTCTCCATCAATTAGAACTCTATTAATGGGCCTTCCATTCACATGAGCTTTGCTATAAAGAGGCATGAGGTGTCTGGATTTAGTCCATTTTTTAAACTCTATCCTTTTTAGGTCTACTTGGACTAAAGTTGTACACTTGGCCTCCTCTACCATCATATCTCCCGTTAAGTACTAGAAACCACCAGCTTGATTGGCAAACTCTAGAGGAATAATTCCAACAGTAGCTATTGTGGCTTGATCATCTCAAAACTTAGCTAAGAGGTCATCATTATTCAAAAGATCATCTAACAAATTTTCTAAGTGTTCATCTTCTCTATTAAACTTGGTAGGCTCGGTAAGAAAAGCCTTAACATCCAACTCCTCCATCAGGTCAACAATTAGTTTGTCCAAGTCTCTGGGCAACTCATTAACTTGCACAAGTTTTGGAGTTGTGATTGGGGACTTGCTTTCTTTCAATAGTCTTAGATTGATTGAGCATGGCCATTATCCCTTTTATTGTTTCTTTAGTCCTCCTGTACTACAATCTCTTTTTCTGGGTTGGTTAGCTATGTCTTTGGTTCCTCTTTCTTCTTTTGTTTCTTTGGTTACTAATTCACCACCTATTCTCTTTCTCAGACTTCCCTTTTTGGCTTGATCATTTTCTTTGCCTCAGACTATTCATTATTTAGCATAGTGATTTTAAGGGAAGGAGTTCTTTTCTCAAAATTGAACTCTACTACATGCCTAAAGCTCTTTGGCAAAGGATGATCAATGATTCTAGGTATCGCGACTAGCTTAGGCTCTTTCCTTTTTCTATTAACACCTTTATAGGCTAAATTGCAATGCTTAGAGTCCTTTTTATATTAATTGTGGTATCTAATCCTCCCTTGAAACTGGCCAAGATATTGCAACCTCTAAAAAACACTAACCCTCTAGTTAGTACTTTTGTTACCAATTTCTTGTGTTTTTACAGGTTTTGGTTTCCATACGCTTTCTGAAAAGGCCCTACTTCATCCTTTTCTTTGAGCTTCCTTTCCCATCTAAGGACTTTACCTTCCTTTTGCTTTTTTTCAAAGGATGGATAATAACATCATGTTCATAGACAAACCAAATAGATTGGTGTCTACAGTCATATCTCCCTTCTTGGCCAACTTGAGCATCCCTTCCTTTGATGCCTTTTGAATGGCATTCCTGAAGACAGTACAATTGTTGGTCATATGAGTCTAATAGGGTTCTTCCCTTTAACCTCATCGATTAGAGGGATCTTGTGGCCTTTTGGAAGCTTGATTTGTTTGTCCTTCACAAGGCAAACAAATATTTGGTCTGCCTTAGAAATGTCAAACAAATAGGGCTCTTTTTCTAGCTTAGCCACTTCTTTACCTTTGGAAGGTGTTAGAGCCGGATAAGTAAATGGCTTGCCATGTACGAACTCGGCTACCATTATATCTACTGGACCTTTTTTTCTCTTCACAGGTGTTCTCCTCATCTAGATCATAGTCTATAATAAAAATCAATTATGGCCTTCTTGGCCCAGCATGGTTAGAACTTCTTTATTCTTTTTCTACGATGCATTGTTCTACTCTAAAAGCCTGATATGCCAATTGTGCAAAATCAGAATATTCTATGGCTACTAATGTTTACCTCAATTGAAGGTGCATGTTGTTCACAACAGTCATGGTGCATTCAAACTCTGGCAATTACATAGTACACCAACTCTTCACTCTCCCAAATTGCTCGAGGAACTCAGCTATTGATCAATTTGGTAATTACCTAAGACTCATCAACTCAGCAATAGAAACCTCAAGCTGGGACTTTTAAAAGTGATCATGGAAAAGTCTTTCCATATCGACCCAGCATTCAACTGAGTTTGAAGCCAAAGATGAATACCAAGAGAAAGCTGCCCCTATGAGAGATAGGGGAAACAATTGTAGTTTATGTTAGAAGAGATGACACGAGAAGGGGGTATGTAGCATGTCAGCAAAGGCATCCTATTAACCCAATCAGGGTATGACTTTGTATAAACTGGCCTATCTAACAGCCTAAGATGGACACCACAATGTCGCCTGATAGCTTCGGCAATTATGTTGGGATCTATCAAAGGTTGGCTAGTTGCTCGAGGATTTACTTGAATTTGAGGTGGAACCTGTTGCGAAACCTCCTGCCTATAGCCAACTTGATTTTTAGTTTCTTGGATGTTGTAGTTTTGAGGTGGAGGAACATGAGAACTAGGTTAAGGATAAGCAGTTTGATTTTGTGTTGATGAAGTCTAAGGTTGTGAGTATATATTTTGACTTGAAAAATAATACGTTGGTTCGCCCATATAAGTTATGGTTGGCTGCTGGGTAAATGGAATGTTAGTATTGTAGGTTAAGGTAGCATGAAAATGGGGGGTTGAATCATGCTTCAAATGAAATTTATAACCTGAAAACTTTTGCAAAACAACTTTCTTAAGTTTGAGGCTTGGAATACGGAAGCGATTGAGTTAGAACTATAAATAGTTTTACTTTCAAAAAGTTTGTTCTTGCAGTATGATATTTAGCACACAGATTTAATTACATCATGAAGCAAAGCAATGAAAAGTAGAAAGGATAAAAAGATCACACAGTAAGGTTTTATATTGGTTCAGCCAACCACTAGCCTACGTCCAATCCCCAACACTTTTCTGAGATTTTTATATAACAAGTATTATTTGTCCAAGTCTCTTCAAGCTTTTACAACAGAGTAGTATTTCTCAAGCCTCTCCAGGCTTTACAATGAGTAGTATTTACTAAGCCTCTCCAAGCTTAACCAAGTGATGTTTGATCCTAGCCTCTCCAAGCGAATCCAAGTAGTTTTTATCCTAGCCTCTCCAAGCTCACAATAACCACTAATGGGCTAGGTTACAATATTTAGTATTTTGAGTTTGTGTTTGACCACTCACACTAAATCCCTCAATAGAGTATAATCAATAAAATACAGTGTGTGTGACTTCTCTAAATTCTCAAATGTGATAATGTTATCTATTACAAATCAGTAGAGAAGATTTGTCAAACAGAAGTTAGAATGTGTAACTTTCTAATAGTTTAGAAGGTTGGAGATGAAAGCTTTGAAAGCGCAGAAATATTCAAATAGTCTAACTAATTCTTATTGTACTTCCAGCTTTATATAAACTTAAAAAAAAAATATTCATTGAAGTTTGCAAATCTTGAGCCTTGTGCCTCTTTGGTCCATTGGTCTAAGACTAAAAAGAGAAAATGCAGCTTTCTTCTTCAACATGTAAAAGTGACACAGGAAAACAAAAACAATCATTGAAGGCTTCACCAACTTTTTAGACTTGTCAATGCTTCTGTTGGATCTTGTCAAATCAATTTTGACTTTTTTAATTTATCTTTGAATCATGCAGACGATGTAACACCCGAATAGTCCCATGCTATCCTTAAGTCATATTGTGGAATTATTAGTTATTACTTTTGCTTGCGGAACTAATTTTACCATTTTAAAATTAATTTATAATGAAAATAAAGGTAAATTTTTTTTTTTTAACTATAGGAATATGAGTAAATCATTTTGAAAACTAAGAGCCATGAACTCATCGTGAACGTGTAAAGTCGAACATCTCTATTTCAAATAAGCAGTGCGAATAAAATAAATAGAGGCGACATGAATAACAATTATCTTAGGTAAACATAACATTCATTCCATAGCCATGATAGTTAATATAATAATAGTAGTGGCAAGAGTCATACATAAAAAAATAATTGGTCCGATATCTACTATCAGCCCTACAAAAGCAACCTAACCAAATACATCATAAAGAAAATACATCAGAATCTCAACTACCTATGCATGGCATAAAATAAAATGATAACCCTATAACTACAAACAAAAAGGGCTATTCTCATGCTCGGCTCCGTATATAATCACCACATCACCCATCAGACGGGAGGAAACCATTCCCGAAACCACCGGGAGCAACATTGCCACGTCCTCCTCCTCGAGCACGCCCATGTCTGCAGGGCATGGTGCGGGTATGAATGAACCTATGACCATGAACCAGGGGTAGTGCATAATAAGGAGGTGCAGATGAAGAAGACGAATCGAAAATCAGGTGAATCACTGATGGGTAAAAAGGCTCGGAGGGGTCAGACTCCACATGGTAGCTCAGGTAGGAGGGCTTCGAAGGATCAGAATCCAAGGAAACAGTCGGTGTCGGATGGGTATCCGAGTCAGACTCTCCATGGGTGGGGTACCTCGGTGGCTAAAAGTAAAGACGGATATCATCCAGGGTGACTTCGCAGTACGGCTGGTGTGGGTGGAAAAACAGGCTCATAACTGGTACCTGAAATGGACGGTCGTGGAAGATATAGACCCTCATAGCTGCATTCATAGACATCATGGAGGCATTCAGTATTGGCTCAAGTGCCAATGTCAAACTGGGAACTCAATGAAGATCACCACTGTGCCCGACACCGGCATCCTCTGAAGACGACATGAAAATGTAGGAGTGAGAAATATTAGATTTCTTAGTAGGATCGGAACTAGACAAACACTATGTCATCGTTATCATCCCACCTACTTCGGGTTTAATTATAAAAGTAGTGAACAAGCATTGGTTCAATTTTAATGATTTTAGAAACATAAATCCCGAAGTGAGTTGCTTTTAAACTTAACATCATAATCATATCATCATAAGTAAACATACATACAAAAGCATGGAATAAACATTCATAATTCATATAGACAATATAGATACATGCACTGACATGCAACTTCATAGACTTAACCATGGTTTTACTTTAACTTTACTTTCATTCTTAGCACGTGCTTCACATTCTTTACTTTTCCTTTGAAATAGACTGCTTTTGGACATGAGCTCATTCCGCGACCGTCCACACGTAGTACTAACCAAATCAGACTAAGCTGATAATGGTCACCTCTAAGTTGGCGGGTCCTCCATATCACCCTTGCCTCCCCTATAGAGATTTCTTGAGTCTTTATGGATCATCGTTTCTCATTTCCCTTACCAAAGTGATTGAAGGGTCATATCCCATTCTTTCTTTTCTTATCATTATACCTTACATATATAGTACTTCTTGACAAGACACATGTGGACATGCAATGATATGACTATGTCCAAAATTGTGATGAAAATTTAGCAGTATGATGGCTAGACCAGAGCTTTCTCAAAATGCCAATCATAAAACTTTCAACCAAAGATCCATTATATCCATCTCATATCATCATATCAATGATTCAATCATGAGACAATGCTCAATCAAACTTGTCATATATCATGCCAAATGGCATCATACATTCATACCCTAAAGGGGGTTTATAATTGTGTTATTCTTTATGGAAAGTCTTATGAGCCATCTTATGATTTCTTGTGGTTACCCATGAGAGAATTACATAGTTAAAATAAATGTGTATGTAGTCTTTTAGGCTTTTAGCTACTTAGTCCTTATAGGAAATTACTTTTTACTTGAGTACTTGTCTTATGGAACACTTGCTCAAATTAACTAAGTTAGGTAATTATTTCTTTTCCTTGAGATAGTGCACTTAGTGATTCTTAGGTTCATGGTATGTTCAGAGGCCCTAATCATACTTCTGTTCCCAAGAATTTTGAGATCCCTCTAGTCATTGGGTCATGACAACACATAACCATACTCATGGTCCTAACAACACCATGTTCACTAATCATCAAGAGATGATTTTTAATTTATCCAAATTGCAAAGTTTCAAGCTTTTATCATCAACGTAACAAGATTTTACCTTTAATGTTATAAAAGATATCATTCTTTATAAGTTAATTATAAAGTTTCAATCTTTAAGAAAATATGTGCCTATAAAATTATGTTCTTGTCTTAAAGATTCAATCTTCATGAAATGATAATACAAGATATTAGCTTTAGAACTAAAAAGTCTTGTTCTTTATAAAAGTTGACACTTTTAATTATTCTAAGACCATCAACGTCTCAACTTTATGAGTTGAAGTTGTATCATAATTTGACATTCTTTAAGAAAGTTTAGAACTTTACTCAACATTTTCATCCCAAGGTTCAACCTTTACAAGATTAAAGTGTAAATCTACAACTTATGACTCAAGGTGATTAATGTTTGAAATTTTATGAAAGGTCTTGTATTCAAGATTCTATTTTTAAGACATAAAGTGACAAGTTCTCATTTTTATGACTTAAAAATCTTCATGATCCAAAAATGTTTAGATTTTTACACATATTCTTGTCTTCAAGAAGGACGAAATAAAACTCTGAAGAAGCATCAAATCTTGCGCCACTTTTAAGGTTGAAAAGAATAAACTTTTTGAAGTTTTATTCATCAAGAATGTTTTTAGTCTTATCAAATCATGAGAAAGTGGTAAAGATAACAACTTGTTCAAACATATGTATCATCATAAGAAAAGAAACAACTTTAAACCGAATACCACACCAAGAATCATCAATCTTTTTCCAACAACTCACAAGAACAACAAGATCTCAAGCATCAAGAAAGAAAAATAGAAACTTTGAAGCATTTCAAGAAAGGAACTTTCAAAAAAATCAAGAACAACTCATGAGCAACAATATGAACATATTTTACTAAAAATGGAAACTTTTGCTTATGAAGAGCATGAGAGTTTTTCTCAAGCTTTCACTTGCAGATCTTGGTCATAAGAGGAACCAAACTTCAAGCTTTCTTGAGTAGATAAAAGAAAAGAGTGAAGATCACTACCTAGTGATAAGTTTAGCTCCTCCAAGAAGAAGAAAATGAAGAAGATGGTGGCTCCTCAAGGTGGTGAAGGTGGCAGCTTTGAATGGAAAAGAAAGAAGCTCTTGAGTTCTCTTGAAAATAAGACTTGTAGTGTATAGATCTTGTCTCCAAAGACCAAAAGATGTGGTCTTCGAAGGGTTTAGTAAGAGTTTTTGGTTATTGTGGTGGTGGAGAAAGGAAGAAGAAGATGATGATGAAGAAGAGAGAATGTAGAGAGAAGTTGGAGAGTTTGAAAGTTTAGAGAAAGAATGAAAATGTGAAAATGAAAAATGAGTGTGTGTGTGCATGTGTCTTGGCCATAACTTTTAGGCCATTGGGGTGGGCTCATTTTGCTTAATTTTTTAGTTACTTAGGGTTTAGGGAGACAAATTAGATGATGAGGGACAAAACATGGTCAAACTCTTACATAAAGAACTATTATCTTATGCTTTATGCTTTAGCGTCACTCTTTACTTTATTATTTAGTTGACTTAATTTAAATTTTAATGATGTGATTAAGTGCTCTTGCAACTTAATTAACATGATTAAGCAAGGATTAGTGATTAATTCATGCGATCATGATGAACAAAAATTAAACTTGCAATTAAGTTTATTTATCCTTAATTAAACTCGATTAATCTAGTTATATGTGATTAGTGCTTAATTAGAGATTCTCTAATCTTAATTAAGTATTCTTTTAACTTTTCTCCTTAGAGTTAACTTATAAATACTTTGTTAATCCTTTAATTAAGCTTTAATCTCATAATTTCTTATTAAGTGCCTAATTACTCAAGGTTACGGAGGTAATTTAGCACGACAGGAAATTGAGAATGTTACAGATGAAACCTTGAGGGTGAGGTACTTCATGAGAGTCAACTTTCTAATGATCACCCTTCTAGATGTACCTTCTGAATGGGTCATCCTTTTGATAGCAAGTTCATCCTTGTGAAGTCATAAATAGACCATTTTGAGCTTTTTGATGTGTTTCTTGAGTGAGGGATCATGTATTTGACAGAGTGTCCTTTCTCTTAATTTGAAAGAAAGAGATTTGTGAAAGAACTTAAACCTTGTTCTGACTAAAATACATTCTTGTGCAAATTTGCTTGATCTAGCTCACAAAAACATTTAAAAAAAAAAACTTGAATATACAGGTAGTGCACAAAGGATTTTATTAAACCTTGATTTGTTGATCATCAAAACCTTTTAACTTATAAGGTTCAAATCACAAGGTGGCTTCTGAAGGGCATTGGAGCTAACAATCTCCCATTTTTTGATAATGGTAAATTAGTGTTTAAGAAAAGCTTTTTATATAAAAAAAAGAATTGAAAGTGCATAGTTGTTCAAACTAACATTCGTTTTAATCTTCTGATTTGAAAAACTTTACTTTCTGAAGTTGTTCTCAATTTGCAATTTATCTAGAAACTTCAGTAATAGAATAATTAATCAAAACAGTTATTTTGATTTGAGAAATCATGAACATTTTAAATCAACAAGTGTTTTAATTTGTTTAAAAAACTAAGAAAGTTCATGATTAGCCATAGTACGAAGGAGATTGAGGTAATCAGAGTAAAAAGAAAAAAAATAGAGTATCAGAGCAGAAGATTAACACAGATAATCAGATCAATTCAAGAATTAGTATTATCACGCAATAAACTTTCATAAAATATCAATTCAGAGCAATTTTATCAAAGCACAAATATCTTGCCATAGAATAGTTGTATCAGAGCAATAAATAGTTGCATCAGAACAATAACTTCAAGGTAACGGCAAAAACATCAAGGCATTATCAGAGCAATAATAACCAGAGCAAGAATAGTAAACAGGTAGTAAATGATATGGCTCAAGAAATTATAAGCTAAGATATCAGAGTATTAAGTAATAAGTAAGCTATTCAATAATGTGATAATAGTGCATTAATAATGTAATGTAACCTGATAAAAATTGTTCAGCAGTGATAATTATAACTTAAAAATATAAGAATTGTTTCAAAAAAAATAAATAAGTAAATGAGTGAAATGTGTGAGTACAGTGGTAGCAAAAAGAAATGCTTCTAGCTCCCTCTAGATGTGTGCTCCCCAGATATGGCTCCCTCTTAGTTTGAGCTTTTCTCTATAAGTTTTCCTCTTTGACATCATAAAAAAAAATGATATGAGATCATAGAAGGACCATTACTAATCGCCTTTTCCTTTCTGAAGAGCCTTCAGAATCTGCAGCATGAGGTGCTCCATTAATCAATCAAGGTAAACATAAGACTATTGAGATCCATGGTAATTGAATCCATAGTTAGATGAAGTCAATTAGCTCTAGTGTCCATCCCTATGATCTAAGTCATCTTTAAGTGCAGTTTTATTCTCTTGTTCATTTGATTTTTAGCTTTCTTTCGTCATTTGATTTCTTTTGGTCCAAATAGTCATTCCTGTTAGTTACTTAGTACTTGATCTATCCTCGTAGAATGATAAATCTCTCATCATTTTATTACTTGTATGACCCAATATACTTGCTAGAGTCGCATGATAGTGTAATCATGGCACATTATTCAAAGAGGAATCATAGAGCAATAACTTCTCTAGCCTTAGAATTGAACATCTTTGAAGTCTGGTTGTCTTTTAAGGTGTTAGAATAGGATTACTATGCAGAGGTAGGATCCCTGCCCTTTAATTGAATAAATGGAATTAAATAAACTCCAACAAGTCAAATACCCATCAAGATCTAGGTGAAATCGGACTCCTAGTGCTAATCTCCATTGGTTTTCAATCTTTCTTCTAATTGTTTGCTTGCTATCTTGCATTCCAGTCACACTTTGTGACTCACTTATCTTTTAGTTAGCCCAAATAGATTCTACATGGTAATTGTAGTAGTTGGATTAATTAATCCTTGTGGGAACAATACACTACTCACTGTTTATTAGTTGTTAGGCCCGGTTCACTTGCTGGTAGAGTGGGGAAAAAGAAATAAATATCCTAACCACAATAAAAAAACCCCATCATAGTGAGACTCACCTGTAGTAAAAACTAGCTTAAGACTCCTCCATTTTCTTCTTATACACATTTCTAGGAATTTAGCCTTCTCTATACTCCATTTTTCTCTTAATTTTCAACTTACTTCTCCCTGAATCTCTCTCTTTTGTCTTTCCCCTGTTACAGCTTAGAAATTAGGAGAATGCCTTTGTCCAACTCCTTTCCCCCACAAAAGGTTTGCCCTCTTTTGCTTGTTGTACCCATTTTATTCAAGAAAGCGAGTGAAGATAATTTTAGCTTAGCATACCATTTTCCCTTTAACAGGGTAATTGTATTTATTGTAAAGATCTTGACAAAATCTTGGAGTTGTTGATTTGAAAGTCATTCACACTTGTTGATTTAAAACTTATTCGCTCTTCTGTTGTTGTTGTCTTATCAATTTCAAGCATTTCTTATTGCTTTTTTATTTTTATTGATTGTATTCTTTTTTTCCTTTTTTTATTGTTTTCTTCTTCTTCTTCTTCTTTTGTTTTAAACTTGACTATCATTTTGGGGTTGAGCTAAAAAAATTTCAAAGATTGGGTGGTTGGACTAACATGCAAAAACAAACAAAATAAAAATGAGCTTTTGCTCTATTTTTAATTTTTCAATTATGAATAAAGGGC
Source organism: Pterocarpus macrocarpus (assembly GCA_031439585.1). Lineage (NCBI taxonomy): Eukaryota > Viridiplantae > Streptophyta > Magnoliopsida > Fabales > Fabaceae > Pterocarpus > Pterocarpus macrocarpus. The sequence continues at coordinate 46,954,358 of CM062522.1, forward strand.
AAGAAAAAGATTAAAATAACATACAAAAAGAAATTGTTTGGGCCAAGAAGGATTGAAAAGCTAATTTAACAAATATTCAAAAATTATGTGATGAGGATAAAAAAAAAAAAATTGAATAAAATATGGTGTTCACAAAAAAGAACACAACTGAAAATGTGTTAATGAAATGCTTTAATTTGGTCATTCTATTGTTCCTTCTCTCATGGATTATTCCACTGTGGCAACAAATGACTTCGCCACTAACTTGTTACTTAACACGCTGACATTGGTTGAATACTTTCTGGCTCTTGTTCAGAAATTCAATTGCATTGGAATCCCTCAACTCTGGGGTACGAATAAGAGCCTTCACCATATTAGTATGGCAATTTTGACCCATTTTCACAAGCTTTTCACAGCATTGCTTGGATATGTTCTTTTCGCGGACTAGATTCATGTACACTTCTTCCCCACAATCATCACCTATCTCTTTTACGCACTTTTCCAGATATTTGCGGTCTCCTGATATGGTCGCTTGATTACACTTGTCGTACATCTTATCACCCTTGGTTAGAACTTTAGTCCAATTTGCATCCTTAAGCTCCAAATTGTTCTGTAAAACATGAACGGTTAGCTTAATATGACAGACGTAACCCGTTTGAACAAGCTTATAACAACAATCCAGGGGCATCGTAGAGTTATTTTTATAAAACAATGTGTCGTACGCTTGTTTTCCGCAATACGTTCCCATATGCTTTGCACATTGAATCGGAGTTTCTAATTCTTGATCACTAGCTGAGATCTTAGCTACTATGGTAGCCAATAAGACGGTCACCAAACTAAGGTAGTTCCAAACCTTTGCCATCAGATTTGAGAAAAATGTACTATACTTTTATGATTACCCGTTTGATGAGAAAGTTCAACATGGAGTTTGTTTATATAGTGAGCTTAATTGTGCCATTTGTTGGATAATCGTAACTGAGGTAACATTAACGCTGCTTATTGTAGACTTTAATTTTCTATGGAACATAAAATGAAAGAATGCGTTGCAATTTGCCATAGTTTTCTTAGGTCAAACTCGACCAAAGTTTTAACTTACTATGCCTAAAAGAAGTTTTATGTATGCAACATTTATGATGAGTTACATCAAACATTGAATAAAAGGTAACAAATTATTAGATGAGAGCGTATTCTAAAAAAGATCAAATAAACAAAAATGCTCTAGCTCATGGTTTCCACAAATGTCAACCCAATCCAAAAATAAATCACAAGTCCCAAAAAAAAAGGCTGCACATCCCACGCCATACTGCTTGCTACGTTTACAATTTGTCAGTCTTGTCTTCTTTACTTTTGGTGCCTTTTTCATTGCTATGTGTCGAAACACCCGAGCAGCTATACAAGCTAGGCAGGCAGGCAGCACATTTCATAGTGGCTTTTGGCAATAGAGCTACAACATCCCCATGTAAGCTGATCAAGACAAGAAAATGTTCATTAAAATGGTTAGGAATAAAAAATCCAGAGAAAAAGGAGAGAGATGCTATGGCTTACAAAGGAAAGAATAAAGAGAAGTAAATGGGAGACTCATTTTTTGTGAGATATTATATTGATTTATTATTTATCTATCATTGAATGGGGTGCAGGCCCAAATTAAGTGAAATTTACACCCTATCCAATAACAGATAAATGGTAAATTAGCACGATATCTCACAAAAAGCGAGTCCCTTTAACATTTATCAAGAATGAAACAAGAAAAAAAAAGCATCGCAATTTTGACCAAAAGGGAGGGGGGTTTGAAGATGAAAAGAGCTCAGAAACACAAAGTGGAGATCGATCACAACCTTTATCCCCCACACCCATTTTCTCCATGAAGCTCCATCCTTCAAAAATCAGATCATCCTTTCCAATCACCAAAACCTCATAAACACTCTCCAAATCTCACCCTTTCAAACCACATCAACTAAAATCAAACCAAAGCTCAAAAATAGGACACAAACCAAGCAAGACTCAACCAAAGTCAGCATCCAAAATATCCTCAACAGACAACCACCATATACCAAACAAACCAGAACACCCAAACTCAAAATAGAGCAAAATGCCTATAGTAATTAGTGAAGATTCAAAGCCAGAGTAGAAAAAATCCGAATCAAAATCAAACACAAACCTAGGCCTTCCAGCCCACAAACAGAACATCCTTCGAATAAAATTCAATCTTCATGCTAGAAAATCACCCATTATTCTCCAACCAAAAACACAAACCAAAAAGTCCAAAAAAATAAAACATGAAACACAACAGAATACTCACTATAACAGAATGTCCTGCTCCTGAACGAGAGCTCACCATCAACGACCGCCGCTACCATCCATCCCGAATCACAACCTCGCACCACCATTCCTGCACCTCCATCACCTCCTTCGCGCCGCCGCAAGCTCAGTCGCACCATCTGCCAACCACCGCGTCAGTCTCTGTCTCAGCGGCAAGGCCCAGCACAGCCACCAGCGTATCCCCACCTCGTCTGTCTCAGCCACCACCAGCCACCGCACACGCTGTCACCACCCTGCTCCGCCACCAAAACCGCTGCAGCTTCGCTCAACCACTACAGAGATCACTTCCCTATGCTCCCCCGTGACCACCAGCTGCGCTGCCAGCACCTTGAGCAGCCGCGCGTCCTCCGCCCTTGTCCAACCCGCGCCAACGCCCCCCGTTCATCCATGGCGGGCCGCCGTTCGGCAAAATACTCAAGCTCGTGTTTAAAACCTAATCCCTAATTTGAGTGTTTTGCTCTCTTGTTTTTGGCTGCTTTTTTTTTAACTTTATTTTTTTTATTTAAAATAATTAATCTGATGAAGTTTTAGGGGCTGTTTGCTTAGTTCTTTTATTTGCTCAAAAACCTCTTTGGGGTATGTCTTTTTTTGGAGACTTTCTTTAGATCTTTGAGCCATCTCTTTTGTTGATTAATAATAATAATAATAATAATCCAATTAGTTGAGTGAAAAAAAAAAAAAAGATGTTAGTTTAGGCAGTAATCCAGTTTCAGTTTTTTTTTTTAATATTTTTATTAGAGCAAATTTGTTCTCTAATTTTGCTTTTAAAAATATAACAAAAACAAAAGAAGATAAAAATTTAAAATATAAAATGCCAAAAATGTCTTAGCTGTATTGGGTTGGATTTTATTTTCTTGTTTGGTATTTTATAGTTTAGACTTTTGAAAAAAATGAGAATAAACAATAAAAATGATAAAAAAATGCAAAAAGAGTATTAAATGCGACAAAAAATCCGTCGGTAATGTTAGAGCTTAGAACTTAAATACAAGCCCCTTTTTCCTCCCTCATTTCTCTCTTTTTCTTCTCTCTCTATGCTTTTGCTTCTCCTCATACTCACACCACCATTGTCATCGTTGCCCTTGCTTGCCACTGCCACCACCACTCTCTCGAGCTCTCCTTCTCTCTCTAGGCCTTCTCTTTCTCTCTCTCTTTGTTTTGCTTGGATTTTGGTCGATGAAACAAATAAAATTGACAAGCTTCCTCACAGATCTTAATTCGGGGAGCGGAAGCAACTCCTCTTGCATATTCTCAAGATAAGAGTTTTGTCAAAAACATACAATGCTTGACACTTTGTTTCTGCCAAATCTTTACAATATTTGACACTTGTCAAGGTCAAATGTTAACAACATTTTAGTAGCAAATCTTGATAGATATGGCACACTTTAACTTGAAGTTAAAGAAGAGAATAAGTATTTTTATATGAATTTTGTAATAAAGAACTTGTAGATGTAAAGAACAAGAAATAAACATGAAATGCAAATGGAATGTAAAGAAACGAAATCAAATGAACAATTAATCCTAAGAAATTTAAGAACAAAGATGAGTATAGAGATTTTACAAGATTTCCTCTTCATCTTTGAATGTCAACATGATAAGAGAGCTTTGAGTATGTTTTAGTAAAAATTTCCCACTACTAAACTAATCCTAAGAACTCTTATTTATATACAAAAATTTTAGCCTAAACTAGTGTCATCTATACCTGACGGTTACCACGATATTAGTGGGATGCCAAAAACTACCCATGTTCAGCTTTGAGACTTTAGTAACCGCTTCTGGATGTGCCTTGATCTACATGTGCTTCAAATGTTGGTAATTGTCCATGTTCTCCACTCCACATGCACTTGTTCTTCTAGAAAAAAATAATCATCGATGATCTATCGATGAAGACAACTTCAATAGCCATGCATTTCCTCAACTTCTGTCACCTTATGATTCAATTATGTGCCTCGCCTAACTATCACTTTGGGACTTTTTCCACTACTTCTCAACATTGCCAAGTTGCCTTTCTACACTGCCATTGTTTATTAACCATCATTGATTCATGCTAAGTTACGAGGCATCTCGACCAACTCCAAAAGGTAATTACTAGATGATTTTTGACTTCAACCAAATTCCTATAGTTTCGACCATCTTTCAATCGCATGTCCTGAGGCTTATTTGCTTTTGCCAACTTGAGCCTTAAAATCCCGTCAACATCTTTTATTGTCAATAGGTTTATGTTTGTTGACTAAATTTGAGAAATTGACCCAACATGATGCCCCCAAAATTTGGTTGTTCAACTTCACGTTGTACAAGGAAGAAGAACCAAATTTTAGTTGTTGACCCTTTGTATAATTATTGCTTTTTTTTTCTTTTTATTTTTCTTTATCATTTCTTTTCGTATGCCCCATAAGAAGGGCTTTTTGTTTTCTTTTTCCTTTTGCCCCCCAAGAACGGCTTTTTCAACTTAATTATAATGACAATTTACTACTTTTCTGTCAAACCTTCATAATGAAATGCTTATTTCCTTAAGTATTTTCCATGGATCAACTTAATCCTAAAACCATCATTGTCATTGACTAATCGATAAGCATAACCTAAATATAATTTATCAACTTAAAAAGGTTCTTTCCATGTTGGAGACCATTTTCTGTATATTCTTGACTTCTTTTCAAATGGAAGAATAAATTTCCATACTAAATCACCTAAGTGAAAAACTTTATTCTTTACTTGATGATTATAGCTCTTGGCCATTACCTCTTTTTGCCGAATCAATTTTTCCACTGCAACGACTTGTTCTTGCTCCAGCTCGTCTAACTCATCGAGCATTCCATGCCAATAATCTTCGATTGGCAATTCATTTTTCTTTGCCACTCTAATGGTTTGCAAATTAATCTCGATAGGTAATACAACATCATGCCCATAGACCAACTTGTAGGGTGTCGTTCCAATCGACCCCTTAGGCAAATTCTTATAGACCCATAAGACTTAGGAAAGGTCATTATGCCAATTCCTTAGCTGTTGACCCACGTGTTTCTTAATAAGAGCAATTATAGTCTTATTCACTGCTTCTACTTGCCCATTAGCTTGGGCATAATATGGGGTCGAAGTAATCATTTTTAATCAGCTAAAGTTGGCATATTTGACTACCCTTTGGCCTGTAAACATTTTTCCTTGGTTCATTGTCAAAGTTTGGGGAATTCCAAACCTATAAATAATATGCTCTTCAAGGAAATTGGTAATCTCATTTTGAGTCACATCTTTTAAAGGAATCGCTTTGACCCACTCTGTAAAGTAATCAATAGCCACTAGAATAAATTTATGTCCTTTTAATGAAGGTGGTCGGATTAAGCCAATTAGGTGTAATGCCCATCCCCTAAACGATCAAGGTTTCACGATTGTATGTAACTCTAATGTGGGAATATGTTGCACATTCCCATGTATTTGCCAATCTTTGCATGATTTGGCATAGTCCACACAATCTTTAATCATGGTTGGCCAATACACTCTTTGTCGACTAAAGGTCCATTTCATTTTTTGTCATGCTTGATGGGCACCACATATGTCCATGTGGACCTCTACCAAGGCCAAATAAGCATAATCTTTTCCTAAACAAGTGAAAAGGTCACCATTGATACTCTTTTTAAATAAAGCATCGCCTACAATTATATGACTAATAACATGATACTTAATTTTTCTATCGACTTGGCTGATACTTAATTTTCCTGTCGACTTGGCTACTAGGATTCTTTAAATACTCGACATTCTCCAATCAAAAGAATCTAATCGGTCAATAAGACAAACTTCCCTTTTTTTCTAAGGGAGCAAAGGCTTGTTTAACTTCGACTAGTTGATTGATCATCGAAAGTGTCACCTTATACTTAGAGGCTATTTGAACTAGGTCATTAGGTTCTTGATTGAACTCTCTAGGACCATGTTGGATAATAATATTGTTGAATTCAAAAGGCAATCTCACAGGGACAGAAAAATACTGAATCAAATTTTTACTCATGCACCTATATTCTCTTGTCATTTGCTTAATTACTAATTGAGAATACCTAATGATCTCGACATTTCTCACACCTCTATTAAGCAAGATTTCAAGCCCAGAATTAAAGTCTCATATGCTGCCACATTATTTGAGTATTCATGCTTAAGCTCAAACATATATTTTGTAGGCTTTCCCTTTGGTGAAATTATTAGAATACCAACTCCAACACCATTTTGGTGTCAAGATCCACCAAAATACAATTTCCATGGTTTTAATTCGACATAACAATTTTCTTTTTCTTTATCGAAACTTAAGGGGTTGATCTTGTCGATGTCGACACATGGATGGTCGACTAAAAAATCAGCTAATATTTGGCCATTGACAGCTTTGGCTAGAACATAAAATAAAAAAATTCTATCAAGGCAAACATCCATTTGTCTACTTGACCATGCAAGATTAGATAAGATAACATATATTTTATAACATCTGTCTTAGAAATAATATAAACATCTTTAGAAACTAAATAGTACTTAAGTTTGGTACAAGAAAAATACAAAATCAAACACAACTTTTCTATTAGACTGTATTTAGTCTCAACATCATTCAACATTCGACTAAGGCAATATATTGCTCTTTTATTTCCTTTTTCATCCTCTTGTGCTAGCATACTACCAAAAGTCAATTATGACATTGAGATATACAATTTAAGTGGTCAAACATGTCTTGGAGGGGCCACAGGCGTATTGGTCAAGTACTTCTTTATCTAGTCGAATGCTTGCTGGTATTCCTCTAACCATACGAACTCTTCTTCTTTTTTCAACTTGATCAAAGGTGCAAATACTTTTGTTTTTCCTAACCGATTTGAGATGAATTGTCAAAGAAAATTCACCTTGCTAGGAAAAGACTATAACTACTTCTTGTTTGTTGGCGGAGTTACCTCAAGAATTGCCTTAGCCCTATTTTGATCGATTGCAATCTCTTTCTTTTGGATCAAGAATCCTAAAAAGTTCCTTGCAGCCACACCAAATGCACACTTTAGTGGATTCATTTTCAAACCATGTTTTTGCATTCTATCGAATGCCATTTTTAAATTTTCTAGATGGATGTCTTTTGTGTCAGCCTTAACGACTACATCATAGATGTAAATTTCCATAAATTTTCCTATGAAATCGTGGAAAATAGCATTCATAGCCCTTTGATAGGTGGCATCAGCATTTTTTAAGCCCAAAAGGCATAACTATCTATTCATAAGTCCCAATGGCACCAGGGCATCTAAAGGCTATTTTTGACAAGTCACCCTCAATTATATATATTTGATTATGACTTGAGTCTCCATCCATAAAACTCAATATTTCATGGCCTAATGTCGACTCAACTAACATGTCAGCTACAAGCATATGATATTCATCTTTTGGCATGGCATTGTTTAAATCTCTAAAATCTATGGAAATTCTAAGTTTGCCATTCTTTTCCATGACAGGAATAACATTAGAAATCCAGTCAACATATCTGGTTGTTTGAATGAACTTTGCCTTAAGCAACCTCTCGATCTTTTTTTTTTTTTTGGAGAATGATTTTGGTGCAAAGCATCGAGGTGTTTGCTTGATAGGCGAACGTGTGGCTTGCTTAACAATCGGTGTTCAACCAAATTTTTGCTTAAGCCATGCATTTCATCATATTCCCAAGCAAAGCAATCTTTATATGCTCTCATTACTTCAACCAAATTTTTTTTTTATACTGATTAGGAAGTAATTGGCTTATGTATGTTGGCTTATTTTCTCCATCATCACTAAGATTGACCTCATCCAAGGGATCCTACATATCAACTTTTTTGCTATGTACATTGTCAGAATTAAAAGTTGAACTTTCAAAGCCTAATGGATCTAAGTCATATATACAATCCAATTATGTACCATCAATAGCACACATTGTCTGCTTGGCCATATATGCCGATAAATGAGCCAGTTGGCTCGCAATATCCATGACTGAATTTTTTCTGAGGCTGGTCTTGCGCTAGCCTTTGGAACTAACTATAATCCATTGGACCCTACAAGATACCCTTCGATGGTAGATAGGTTGAAAGTGTATAAGTTTACTTGAATAGGCTTGACTTTTGTGTTGTAATCTTTAAAGCTAAAATGCATCTGTTCCACATAGAAAGGGCTATCATCTACCACTATCTTCTTAATCTTTCCTTCTTTATTCCATAATATCAATTTTTGGTGAAGTGTAGAAGGAATAACTCCCATACCATGGATCTAGTCCTAGCAACATATTAAAGCTAGCTTTGGATGGCACTACTACAAGCATGGTTGGCTTGTCAACACTTCCTACCTTAACTCATAGCAGAATCGTGCCCCTAGCTATTGTTGATTTACCATTGAAACTTATAACTGCTACGTCGATCCTTATGGGGTCAGAACTTATTTTCCTAAGTTTGGTCATCATGTTTTTAGGCAAGAGATTTATTGTTGCACTATTGTCAACTAGAACTCGTTTTATTGCTTTACCTTCGACCTTAACCTTAATATGCAAAGGTTGGATGTGGCTTTTTGTTACCTTATTAGGATGCTCAAATAGCCACTCACTGTAGAATTCTTTGTCAAGAAACTGACAATTGCCGCTTGGGAAAATATCACAGTAGTCTTCTTCTAGATAGTCTAGCTCCTGGATCACCGTATTCTGTTGGCAACATTGAAACTACCCTAATGAATCCTATCACAAAGATAGCTTTTAAGTCATCATCAAAGCTTGACTCGAAGTTTTCTGTGAGGAAGTCATCCTTGTCCTCGTCAAAGATTAGTGTTCGAGCCTTAGCTTTACTTTTTGGTAGTTCTGGGCTTGACACAGAATTGGCAGTCAGGGCTGGTTTCTGTAGGTCGACTGAACTAGTTTGTGGTGAGTAGGGTGGGCAAGTTGATGCCACAGGAGTGTATTAAGGATATAGCCCATCAAAAGATGACAAAGGGACATATTCAGGTAATTTTTCTTATTTTTGTGGCATCCTAGGTGCTTGCGGCTTTATAGTGGCCTCGAAACAAATAGGGCAACCGGAGGTTGGACTTGAATGTTAACAGTTGGGTTTACAGGAGCTGGCACTTGGTCAGATTGACACCTCACCTAAGGATTTGGTGGATTAGGTGGTAAGAAATACCTACCTATAAACTATTGATTCTTGACCCACTTACTCTTTTTCTTACAATGTGGGCACTGAAAATGTTGCTAGAATTGAGGTTGTGGCATGTATGGCCATGGCAAATTCCTTTTATGCATAGAATTTTGTATCTATTTGTTTTGCATAATCTGGGCCAAAGACACCCTTATTTTCGACTAAATTCCTTCTGGTCGGCTGTCCACCATAACCACAGTCTTCATTTTTTGCTTGACAGGGTTTAGTTTAACCTTTTTGGTATTGCTCAATTTAGGCATATCTTTTGTGATACCTTTTTGTACTTTAACCATTTCAACACCCTTGCTAGCTACGGCTTTGTCAATAGAGATACCTCAAGCTGGGGCTTATAAAAATGATCATGGAAAAGTCTTTCCATATTGGCCTAGCACAAAACTAAATTTGGAGCCAAAGATGAATACCAAGAGAAAGTAAACCCAATAGGAGATAAAGGGAACAATTGAAGCCTATGGTATTCATTTTGGTTTGCCTTACCATATTGAGCCATCAAATGACTAATATATTCCATTGTGGACTTCCCATCCACACCAGAGAAAGTAGCAAAGTTTGGAATTTTGTAGCCCCTCAGCAAAGGAATTCTATCAACCCAATTAGGGTATGACTTCCTGTAAATTGGCCTATCTAATGGTCTAAGTTGGACAGCAAAATGTCACTTGATAGCCTCGACAATCATGTTAGGATCCATTAAAAGGTTGGTTATTTGCCCAAGGTTCTACTTGCATTGAAGGTAGAGCTTATAGTAGGGCTTCTTGCCTATAGGCAGCTTGATTTCCAAGTTCTTGCTTGTTGTAGTTCTAGTGTAGACGAAAGTAAACACTAGGTTGTGGATAAGTAGCTTCATTTTGTGTGAATGAAGGCTGAGATTTTGAGTACATAGTTTTATTTGAATAATTATATGTTTGTCCTCCTATAGCAGTTATGGGCGATTGTTGTGTAAGTGGAATGTTAGTATTGTTAACCGCTCCTGAATATGATAGCACCATGTTGTAGTCGTTATATGTAACTATATCTACACTTCCATTAATTCCAAAACTGTTCATCATGGGCAGATTATGGGTTGTATTCCACGAATTTCCACTTGAATTAGTGGGTACCATTAGTAATCCAATACCTCCAGGAGTACTTGGTGGCCTGCGCATTATGCTTACTTGTCCATATTGCTACTTTAGTGGCTGAGTAGGTTCCCCTTGTCTAATTGACCAAGACATTCCCACTGGCTACATTTTCCTAGGGTGCACCCAATGCAGAATTATTCTTCATATTA